>JAKOOJ010000005.1:55683617-57016117 GCA_022577455.1 Arizona elegans | reverse complement strand
TACCTCATGCAATTACCTGCGCCGCACCCTGCCCCTTACCTTTCAAAGTAAACTTTGTCTCCTCTCCAGCCTCTCTGTTTCTTTTTCTGCTCCTGGAGAGAGCAGAGGGAGAGCAGGACGAGTGCGCCCTGCTCATTTTCTCTGACTCACCAAGGCTGACACTACTTAGGGCTTAGAAGACTTGATTCCATAATTCCTGTCACACAAAATAAACAAGTTACCTATTTGAAGTTAAAACTGTATTGATATATTAGACTTGTTTAGATGAAAATGCTAGAATTTTATGTTTAAATTTGTCTTTTTTTCTTTTTATTTTTCTGTCTTAAATTTTTAAAAGATGTAATGGAAAAGTGGAATAGAGCGTGTTAAACGAATGTAAGCATGTTAACCATCTATGACCAGATCGAAACTCTGTTCTTGAAAGTTATATTTTATGTTTATGTTTGGGAAAAAATAAAAAAATATTTACAATAAATAAATAAATAAATAAACAAGTTACCTTGGCTTTTCCTAAGTGTCCCACTAGGACTTTCCACACAGCCAAAAGGAAGATCTTTTTTGACAGCCTTAACAAAGTGAAATCATAATAAGACAAAAGATAATTCTACCTGACAAATATTACTGCCTACTGTGTTTAGCTGTCTATAATGCCACTACCAATGCCTTTAAATAGAAATCCATGCATACAAGAATGAATTATAGGCATTATAGGTGTTTTTAAATCTACATCTTATTAATACCATACCATATTGGCCATTTTAAAGCTTGCTTTTCAGTTCTATGTTTATGTAGGCCAGCAGCCTGCTGTATTTTGGCACAATTTATATTTTACTGGCCTTATTTTATTTTTATTTTTATTTTTATATTTTATTTTATTTTATTTTACTATTTTATTTTATTTTATTTTATTTTATTATTTTATTTTATTTTATTTTATTTTATTTTATTTTATTTTATTTATTTTATTTTATTTTTTTATTTTATTTTATTTTATTTTATTTTATTTTATTTTATTTTATTTATTATGAAAGGTGGTTTCTCTGTCAGTTCTTCAAATGGGCAAGGTTATTTTGAGTTTGTTTCTTATACTTTCTTCTTTCTCAGGATTGAATATTTTTTTCTGTAAATCCTCCCATAAACAGTTTGCTTACTTCTTTTCAAGGTCAGGTTTACATTCTTTCACACCAGTTTTTTCTGTGTTTGCTTGCTTAATATTTTGTGTCATGATACATTGAAGGTTTATTTGATGCTTCTTTCATGTGGTTGAAAATGAAAGCAATGACAAAACTTCTAAGAAAGTACCAATGAACTATGAGCTTGTTCTACTTTTATTTTGACTAAGTTTTCCTTACAATTTGGAGAAGAAATATTATAGTTAAGAATCTTAATCAGATATTGAACTATACTCCTAAAACATAGAATTTGTCACCTCATGAAAGAGCCCTATATTAGTCTAACAAAAAGAATAATTATATACAACTGGAAATATATTTTCCCTCCTGATTTTAATGAATGCATCCAAAAATATGAGTGAGTTAACCTGTTTTTGAAAAGTTTCTGGGGTCCTGCTATTTCTAAGCACAACAGTTGTTAAGTTTGGGACAATGTGTGGGAAGTTCTTGCCTGTTTGAATTTTAAGTCCCAGCATACTTTAGCTTCATAATTTTTTTATTACTTTGTCTATTTTGTGATCTTTGTAGTCAATCTTCAGGAAGCAACAAACTTATTAAAACTTCTCTCTCTCTCTCTCTCTCCCCCCGTCCCTCCCCGTCCCTCTCAGAGAGATTGATTGACAGATGAGTTGATAGGTACTACTAAGGGGAGAGTCAGCTCCTTGATTTCCTAGCAGTTATGAACCTTCTGTTTCATTGGTCTTTTATGCTTGGAATACAGTATGTTGGCTTCTATAATGCACACACACCCAAGAGATAGAATAATGCAGATTTTTCATCAGTTACATTGACAATTTATTTTGATGTGTCAAAGAAAAAAGCATTTATTCTCATAATCCCAGTCTCCAAACTGGTTGCTAAATTTTCAGATAGGGCATATTAGTTCTTGAAAAGGCATATTAGTCTTAGAGAAAGAATGCTATCAAAAACAAACTGATATATTCATTTTATAGCTAATGTATATTTGATTTAGGACATGAGTAGGGAGAAGAAATTATATAAATTGGGTAGTTTGTATTGCTGCTATACAGTATATTATTATTATGGTTGGTTGCAGAATCATCTAGATGTTCAGACATTTTTATTGAGTCCTTCACAAAGACATGGGATAGGCAGATTTTGTTGTTTAGTAATACTGAAGGAATCTTTGCAGAATGTAAGATTTTCCAAATAAAACTTTTGCAAGTGACCGATGATGATTTTGTCAATGCCGATAGTGTTCAAATAATGCTCCAGATGTTTTGGAATTGCACCGAGACTGCCAATTTCTATTGGTACTATCTTTTGCTACAGTTGTTCTGCTTCTAGTTGCTGTCAGCTTTGGAAGCCATATTAGGGGATTTTTCTGGAATGCTGACAGTTGCAGGTCTTTAAATTTTTGATATGTATTCTTCCAGTTCTTTCTTTTCTCTGCTGTCTCCAGATATTGTTCCACTATTCAGAACTTTTTGCCTTTCTCATCAACAATTATTAAATCTAGGATATTGTATGGCAGATGCTTCCTCTATGAATTCTAAAGTCCCAGACCACTTTAACTTTTTCATTACTTTGTCTATTTTGTGGTTCTATTAATTCTTGGTTGCAGACAAATAGCACTTTTTCCCAGATACTCGAATGTATCATTGTTGCTGCTTTGTAATGACAATGTTTGTAGTCAGTCTGTGTAATCTTGCAGCAGCTACCTAGGTGGTCTACAAATATGGGCAATTCAAAGCAGGGTGGGTTTTTGTAAAATTTGGGTGTTGAGATCTGATAAATTCAATATTTCCAGATATCGAGGAAATCTTTAGATATTACTCTGATGGTTACAATCACAATATTTATATTTTCATTGTGATTCATTGAAAGTTAGATGTTTAGACTGATTTGGCCTTTTTAATCCACTTATTGAGTCATTATTATTTTGGTTAACATCAGCCAGATGTTCAGACTGGATTTGGCATTCTTTTCCACCTTTCAAGTCCTTCCCAAGGACCTTGGATAGGCAGATATTTATATTTTATGATGTTACTGACAGGATCATAATTATTATTACTGTTATTATTATTTATGTGAGAAAGAGAGTACAGAATTTCCATAACTGCAACGTAACATAATTTGCTTGACTGAGTGCAATATTTGAAATGCAAAGAATATAGTATGTGCATTTTAAAGAAATATCTAATATTTAAAGCAGATGCTGGCATTCCCAAGATTGGTTTTTAATTCATAGATTAACAAGGATATGTAACTTATCATTCTTAACTATTACTATTTTAATGCTATTTAATGTGAATGTTAATTATAGTAAAGTTGGAAGCGAACTTCCAGACACCACATTAGCCCATTACAATAATAAGGGGTTTAGGATTCAGGAATTGTCAGGGATAAGCATCTTGGGACACAATTACAGTACATAATTCTAGGATGAGATGTTTATTTATTTATTTATTTATTTAATTTGATTTATATGCCGCCCTTCTCCAGAAACTCAGGGCAGCTTACAGTGCATTAAGCAATAGCCTTCATACTTTTGTATATTTATACAAAGTCAGCTTATTGCCCCCACAAACTGGGTCCTCATTTAACCTACCTTAGAAAGGATGGAAGGCTGAGTCAACCTTGAGCCTGGTAAGATTCGAACCTGCAGAAATTGCAGGCAGCTGTGTTAATAACAGGGTGCATTAAACCACTGTACTACCAAGGCTCTTCCCAAGAGCCTTGGGAAGAGCCATCTTCCTCAAGATGTTCCCATCCTTAGATATCTCCTTGCCTTCTATCACTGCCTAAACTTGTCATTGTCTGTCTGATCTGTTTGGAATTTTAAATCCACAGGAAGCACTCTTTTCTTTACAGAATCAATTTGAATTTACTTTTGTCTTCACAGTCAATGAAATAGGAAATAAGCTAACAACTAAATGTACAACAATAGAAATAACCTAGAAGCTTAGCCTTACATCCCATGTGCAGCAGTTTTCCTGGCTTTTGACTCATAGAAGCTGTTTGCAAATGAATTACTCCATTCTATTCCACATTAATCTTCTTTTTCATATAGCTGAAAAGGGCATGTCGAATCAGCCAGATGAACGTAGTTGAATAGCATGAAAGTAATTACTTTAATAAGATCCTTCCCCTTGATTCCCACCCCCCCATGAACTTTTACACCAGAAAGGAGATTAGCTTTTCCTCCTCCCATCAGGTAGATTTTAAAATGGCTCTGTGGCTAAAGTGATTAAAGTATAAAGCAAGAGAGGGCCACGTGGTTGTTTTTTTTTTTTTTTTTTTGCCTCTGAAGTCTGCATGTAGTGATGTGATCATGGACCACATACCAAAAGTGGACATGGGCAAAATTAGCAGCTTCTTCATCTATTCATTCATCTTTCTCCCAGACCCACACAAACATAATTTATTCTACTGCATTGTCACTTTTCTTCACAAACATTCTGTCAATTTTTACCAATATCCAGATATGCACATAGATACAATAACTCCCTTCTACCATTAATGTAGAGAAAAGAACACATTGTACATGTAATCTCCTCTGCTATCTGATTGATGATAAAAAGTTGGCTTCCAAATCCGGGCTGAGAATGTATAGACATTAAGTGCTGGTTTTAGAACAAGGTGACCCAGTTCAAATCCTTTCTAAACCATGGAACTAATGAGGCAACTTTAGGCCAGTCACTGTCTTTCAGCTCAGCCACCTTTCAGTTTAATTGCTGTTGGAAGGAATAAAATTAGAATAAACACTAATATATGTCATTTTAGAGAAACATGGAGCTTTTGCATGCTGTATTCAGTTTCTGAAAGCATCTTTGAATACAAATGTAGCATCTGTTTGCAATACCTTAAAGCAACTCTGTGCACAATTAAAGGAAGAATTTAAAAGAACTATATTTAAATTGTTGTAGTACTGCATTTATCCTCCCTCATGCTTCAAAGCTCCTATATTTGAGAGACTGAATCTGAAATGTTGCCCAAGAGGATAAACAGAATCTATTTGACTTCTAGATGCATTCACTGATTGTATAGCTAGAATACTTAAATAGCAGTTCCAGATATAGAACAATCCTAGGTCTGTTCAGTTAGCTTGTTTTTTAGTACCGTATTTTCCGGCATATAAGACGACTGGGCGTATAAGACGACCCCCAACTTTTCCTGTTAAAATATAGGGTTTGGGCTATACTCGCCATATAAGACTACCCCTCTTCCAACACACACCAAATAAAAATTAAAAAACATCAACTGCCTCAACACAATGTAAAAGCAGCTGTGCTAGACCCAAAATGGCCCCTGCAACTAGCAGGAACCTCACACAGCCACAAAAAGCCCAAAAAAACAATTTTCACACTTTACACACACACACACACACACAACACAACACAACTGGCTCACCCACAATGTAAAAGCAGCTATGCTAGACCCAAAATGGCCCCTGCAACAAGCAGGAACCTCACACAGCCACAAAAAGCGCAAAAAACAACTTTCACACTTTACACACACACAACACAACACAACACAACACAACTGGCTCAACCACAATGTAAAAGCAGCTGTGCTAGACCCAAAATGGCCCCTGCAACAAGCAGGAACCTCACACAGCCACAAAAAGCCCAAAAAAATCAACCTTCACACTTTACACACACAAAATTCCACATACAGCTTTGTGAGATTTTGTGTGTTTGTGTAGTTAGAGTGAAACACTACAGAAACACACCACATCTCAGAAAGCTGCACAAATATTATTTTATTTTTATTTTTATATGAAAACTAAATTTAAAACTTCCTAAACTTTAAATGGCTAGGTCTAAAAAAGAACAACTAAAAAAACCCCAATTAACTATTTTTTTAAAGCTCCCAAAGGGGAAAAAAACTTACCCAATAGAACAGGGGTCTCCAACCTTGGCAACTTTAAGACTTGTAGACTTCAACTCCCAGAATTCCTCAGCCAGCTTTGTTTTTACTGGCTGAGGAATTCTGGGAGTTGAAGTCCACAACTCCTGCCTGCATGATTGCAGGCAGAAAGTGGCTTGCTGATGGAATGGATTTAGGCAAGCGAAGCAAGGCAAGCGTTGCGATTACCAGCTAAGGTAAGCAAGCTGGAGGGGGAAAACTTTTTTCTTTTTACAGGGCTCTGGGCTCTGGCGATCCCAGCTGAGTTGCCTGATTAGCAGGCAACGCAGCTGGGATGGTCAGAGCTTGGATCGATGGCTCTGGCGATCCCAGCTGCGATGCCCGATTGGCAGGCAACTCAGCTGGGATCGTCAGAGCTTGCGGAGTCACGTAAAAGAAAAAAAGTTTTTTCCTTTAACATGGCTCTGGCATCCCAGCTGAGTTGCCTGATTAGCAGGCAAAGCTGGGATCGTCAGCTTCGATTGCCAGAGCCATTTAAGGCTCGTTAGAGTCTTTTGGGCTGGTCTGCCTGGTTACAGGAGAACGACACCCGGCGTATAAGACGACCCCCGACTTTTGAGATGATTTTCATGTGTTAAAAAGTCGTCTTATACGCCGGAAAATACGGTACATAGAAACATGGGAAATTTATTTGTTATACCTGTATAGGTTAGAATTGGTTTCCTTAGTATAGACAACCAAGTGTCCATCACTTTAAAAGTTTTGAATGATCCTTCCTAGAATGCCATTCCATTGGTCTTGTTTCCAAAACAAAGTATTAAATTATTCATGGGGAAGACTTTGTCCTAATCGTTGCAAACATCATTTTACAAACAGATTTGAAGCTAGGGAAGACTTGTTAGCAGAAAACCTCCTCCTATTAATATATCAAGAATACATTGTGTATTGAAATCATGCTGTTGTTTTTTTCATGAAGCAGAAAGTACTAGTATTTAAAAATATAATTAGCTAACATCACATGTTATTAGCTAATATATATATATATGTTATTATACCTTGAGAAAGGGCAGCTTTATTCTTCTGATAAAAAAATTAACAAAATTCCTAGCAATGAAGTATGCTTGACCATTCTTCAGTTTTCACAAGCTCAGCTATATGAATGTGTGTATAAAATTACCAGAGTTCTTTTCTTAATTTCCTGGATTTCTCAAATACTACTATCCCAAACTGACTTTAAGACTCATGTAGTCAATGGAAGCCAGAGGAAGATTTTTAATCAAAATATGTTAGAAACAGCACTAAAAATAACCTGTTATATGTTTCAGAAAATAGGGCTTTCATTGGATGCCAAAATGATTTTAGATTAGATCATCTGCTGTCACACCAACCTGCTATAAAAGCTGGGCTAAAAATGGATTTTAATAAGGTGCATTCCCTTCTTATTTTATAATTAAATGATTCTTGCATCATAGCTAAGCCTTTCATTTTATAACTACAAGCATATTTATAGCTAAATAGGAAGAACTCTCATCCTAAATCTGAATTTAAATCTGAGTTAAAATGGGAATCAGGTTATTTTCTACACTTAAAGTGGCTGCTGAACATGGAAGCAATATGCTTATGTATCAGACAAACATCAAAATGTGTTCCCTTTTAAATTAATCTGCCATTTTAAAAGTATAGAATGTTGTTATGATGTGTTTCTATAATTTCTTGGACTTTTTCCCAGCTTAATAGTCCTCATTCTACTATTTTTCAATCTTATCGATCAGCTAAACAGTTTGAGGTACATGTTAGTTTCTAAGATTCTATTATTATTCCATGCCACAATAAAATTGCATTCCTGAATCTATATGGTACCTTTACCTGGTCTATCTCAGATGATTAGCATACAGTATATGTCATTATCCACACATCTCTATTGCCAGGATTTCTAAAATTCGTATACAGGTGTGTCTTTAACCAATTAAAAAAAATATTTAACCAATAAATATTTAACCAATAAGAGAGAATAGTGTGTTTTTGTTTTGTTTTTATATTTTTGAAGAGGAAAAGAGCAGGTTTATTAAGACTTTTTTTTTTCTTGGTATTTGAAATGGCACTAATTGATTAGATAGTTTTAGAAAGCAAGCAGGCAAACTATTCTGGAGAGTTATTAATATGTCTTATCACAGATAATACTATCAAGCAAGTTTGTTTATCCCTATGTGACCTTTAGTCCTCAGGTTTTTTATTAGCGGAATGACAATAGTCATTCCACAATTTATAAGCTATGTTCCACTCTGGCAGTGTTAATTTATTCGGAAATTTGTCTCAGTTATTGCTTACTATTTCCTGGGTCGATCGGCAACTAGGTAGAACAGTAAATTCCTCTTGTTACTGTGTGCCAAAGACAGGCATTTATGCAATAATAACTTTGCTACATAGAATTATATAATAATAAAATTGAGAGATGCTATTTAGGCTGAGTCTAACCCCTGCCCAGGGCAGAAATCCACATTAAAGCTCTTTATATAGTTTCTGTTTCAAAACATCCAATAAATGAGGACCCACCATCTTTCTGGATGATTCATTCATTCATTCATTTATCCATTCATTCATTTACAGAATTTATAATCCACTCAGATTGCCCTTGGGTGACGTACAATTCTCAAACTCTTTATCTTGGATTAGAAACAAAGCTGAATATAAAATCATTAACAACATAATCAATAATCAAATGAAAAACCATAAATCACAATTCCCTATAACATTGATTGAGATGTTCAAAGGCAAAAAAAGCCCCTCACAATCTGCAAGAGTTGGTGGAACAACTAAGGCTCTCTGACTTTCAGAAGGAATGGCTGCAAAGAAGGTTTTTTCCTGCATTCTACCTAAATCTATTATTTTGTATCCTGGAATGGGAGGGACCGTGCTTGACCATTTACACGACATCTTTCACAAATTTGTAGAAGGTGATCATATTCTTATTACTACGATCGTTATAGCCTTCTTGGTATCTCAGTATATAAAGGTTTGGTCCGGATAGGCGGTGTCTAAATATTTGCTGTTCCGAATGCCTTTGGCAAAATTAAAAAGTGCCTGAGAAGCCGTTAAATTTGTCACAGCATAGGTATGATACTGCTCTTACTATGTGGGGTTTTGATTGTTAGAACAATAGAATAAATGGAAATAGGCTTTCTAGAGGTAATCTTTGTCTATAGAGAAGAAATTATTTAATAAGGTATAAGCATGTAATATTAAGATTTCAAATAAACTAGTTGAAGTAGCATTTTCCACTTTTAATTGTCTCTTTGGAAAGCATTTGTTCTAGATCTATTTGAGATTATTTTACTCTATCCACTTGGAATTTGGTTAACTCTACAGATCAGCTACACACAGTATAGCCTATTTTCTCAATTGCTATTCTTTTAAATAAAATCATTCTGGGTAAATGAGCAGTGAAGTTATCTGTTTTATCAGTTTATAAAAAGTAGCATTTAAAATATAAATGAAAATGGTAGATAATGAGCCCTTTGTAGAATCTATAAATACAAATACTAGGAATTATGAAAGCGACTTCAAAGAGTGCCGATTATGTGGACTAATAACTGTAATTCTGGTGACTTATCTAGGCAAAAGCTTCTGCATCTTTTTTACATTTCACAGAACACAATAGAATACAGACAATAGTTGTTATATCTGTACTATAGACATTCTTGAGAATCCACCTCTGTGGTTGAAAGTAATGAGATAACAGGAAGCAAGTAAGACATATTAAGACACTCTAGAGCTCTATTAAAACTTTAGGCTAAATCAATAAAGAGCAATATTGTATCAAGTAATAGCTAATGTATGAACCCTTAATGGCCTTTATTATATATCTTCTTGTGCTGATAATTTATTAATGAAAATAGAGTTTATATCTATTCCAAATGTATTTGCGTCTATAGGAGCTATATAGTAGGAGAATACCATCCCTAAAGAATATAAAATAAGTGCTAATCTGAAACTTGAAAAGGGCTGCATGGTGATTGAAAGTTAATAGGAGTTAAACTCCAACTCCTAGTTATTCTAGTTTGTATCTTTGATACTGGATCATTTCACTTGCTGTCATAATGTATTAACTGATAATGTATAAAAAGTTTCAATGGGTAGGAAAGAAATCATTACACATATATGACACTACAATTCATGCATGATAAAAATCAGACCAAGTTTTGTTTTGTGTTTTCTTACGTTTTTTTAGTATAAATAATCTAGATTCTAGAGGTCCATATAAACTGCTATGTTTCAGAAATACAGGTTAAACACAGTTTTGGATCCCATGAAAGTTTTAGAAGTGCACAATACAATAAAATTTCTGCATGGAATTTGACAATGACATAGTCTAGAAGATTGCGGGGAATAAATGAATTTGTGTGATTATACTAGTTTTCAGCCAAATGTTTTCTACAAATCTTTTTGTTTCTGAAATTAGCAGAAATAGTTATTTGTGTATCATGGATGGAAATTTGAAGAGAGTTTTTATAAAAGGATGAAATGCCGTACAGTAATCATATATGTTAAACATCCACATGTGCACACAAGCATTTACTGATAAAGCATAAAATTGCTGCTTTAATCAACTCCAAGAGCCAAGCGGATTTCAAGTTGTGTTTGAATTATTAATATAGAGAACATAACCATGCAGAAGAAAGCTCAGGAAGCTTGTACGTGTTTCCATCAAATTGAAGCTAGGAGAACGAGTTGATAACATTCAAAACAATGACTGAAGAATCGTTCTGCAAGAATGGTTTTTGCCAATATGCTCAGAAGATCACAGCTTGTTTTGGAGGGATTGGTAAGAGAATTGGTGTGAGAGATAAATTGAGTAACTTTTTAGTAAAAGACCTGAATCACTCAGCAAATCTTTTTTAGCTGTTTGTTTTCAAGTCATTAGTGAATTCTTCTGTTTGTGTTTCTGATGCACATGCCCTTTGAATTGTCAGTGTGAATAGTTTATTGCATATTATTCTGAACAATTTAATGTAGAAGTAGTTGTAAATTACGATGGCCTGTAACTGAATGTACACTTAACAAATGAAATTCCTTAAGATTACAGCCTTAGACTTTCATCTTTAAAATTTAATGCATCTATAGTGTTATGGTTTTTGTTACATTCCTTACTATACTTTGCTGGGAATAAGCCACATGGAATGAAAATGTAAATTGCAACACTAATGCCAACATTGTGGAATAAGCATTCTTTAAGTCTAAATCAATTTAAATTATTTTATATTTCATGGAATAACTCAACAATGATGTCATTATTCTTTTATCACTTATTAGACCTAATAGAAATTATGAAAATCATCTCCTATTCTGCTTCTTGGAATAATAGTTGAAGTTTGTTATTGTTATTACAGCCTAATTCATAAGGAAGGAATATTTGAATAAAATATTTTGCTTCTACAAAAATTGGCATTTTTATCTTAAAAAACCCACCAAATAGCAAGATTTTGTATTTGTTTTATTCTATGTAAATGGATTTTGGATAAAACAAAATGCTTTTAAAATTAAGCTGCCCATCTTTTTCTGTTGTACTATCTTTATTAGTCTCAGTTAAATTTTATCTTTTGTATGTAGCACTAAACAAGAGTGATATTGAGAAAGAGAAATCTAGTGTTTGTGTTTTTATGGCTGAAGCGATGAAGACAGCTGTATTCATACAATGAGCAGTAATACTTCTGCTTTAAATAAGTGTAAGGCTGTCATCTTAAATATATTTTCCTGTAGATTTACACTTTATATTTCTAAATAGCAGGATATGCTAAATATGTAGGATATTTTTAAGATGGCAATTGCTCTAGAAAAGGTTCCATAAAATTCAAATCTCCAGAATTCCATACTCCTGATTACCCATATTTCATAGAAAAATCTGTAATGTCAATAATTATATAGCTCTTTAGAAACAATTATATAGCTTTTTAGATCCATTGGGGCCATGGCAGCTCCTCCAGATGCACTGCCAGTCAGTTGGCCAGGCCAGAGCTTGCATACTAGCACAGCCCCCACCTCCTGGATTCATTGTCAGTCAATGTTCATGACATGGATAATTGGTTTACTAGAGTGTACAAATAATAGTCCAAATTACAGAGTGATAAAATTTAGAAAACTGACATTACTTAGATACAGTTACTATTTGAGAGCCAGATTGGTTTAGTGGTTAGGACACAAGTTAGAACCCAGGAGATTGTGAGCCTGAAAGCATTAGGTGAGTTTCAGCCAGTCAGTCTATCTTGGGCCAAACCACCTCGCAGGGTTTTTGTTGTGAGGAAAATAGGAGGAGGAAAGAGTTTTATGTATTTATTTATCAAACTTGTATACCGCTCACTTCACCACAGGTAACTATATATGTTCACTGCCTTGAGTTATTTATTCAAATAATACAGGTGGGATATAAATAAATAAATAAATAAATAAATAAATAAATAAATAAATAAATAAATAAATAGCTCACATGTTACTATTCTGATTCACATAAGAACTCCAAAGGAAGGTGCATATAATCAAAAATATAACAACGAACATCTAAGAATAGGATTTTAGTGGGCTAAAAGGTCTTTCGACTCAGGCTTCTCATTTTCAGAGATTTCTTAGAAGAAATGTAATATTTCTTGACCAGAATATTTACACTAAAGGTTGTTTCTTTATGGCATATCAAATTTAAAAAGTAAAATGGTAAACAAATATTGAATTTTAAAAAGACTTTTTAAACATGAGGTCTGGTTTAAATAGCCCTTAAACAGGAATTTATTCACAAAACAGCTGTAGCCATTGTTCTTCATCAAAATATTGAAATTTCCAATAATTGAAAATGTAATTGAAAATGTAAAGAAATGGATGTTTGGTTTAATTGTTTCCCACATTTTCTGAACTTTTATTTAGTGGTTCACAAGTGCAGAAAATTTGAGGAACACTGTTGTTATAAACCATTAAAAGTAGCAAATGAGTTAATGGAATTAGCCTTATATCCTGGTCAGGATATAACCTAGTTTGAAATGATATCAAGATCAGCTTTATAACCTGACAGATACTGTGGCTATATATATATTCTTTATATTATTCTTACATTTTATTTGGCCCTGCCCCCAATCTATTCGCTGCCTCCTGAGTCCCAGCTGATCGACTTGAAGGAAAAAAAAAACTGTTTAAACTCTTGCCGCAGGGTTTCAAAGGGCTGCCCTACAGCTGATCAGTGTTAAAAGGCAGTGTGGTGGTAGACCAGTGCGCTCGAAAAACAAATGGGTAGATCGGTGCCTCCAAAAACAAATGGGTAGACCGGAGCCTCCAAAAACAAATGAGTAGACCAGTGCCTCCAAAAACAAATGAGTAGATCGGTACAGCTCTGCAAGCAGTTAAAAGCCTGGTAGACCAGTATCTCTGATAAATCCTAAAGAATTGTCACATGACCATCAAACCACACCCACAAAATAAGCCACGCCCACATAACCGCTAGTAAAAAAATTTAGAACCCCCCTCTGTGACAGTTGCAGTGTTCCAGGGCCATATGGTCCCTTTTTGCGACTTTCTGGCAAGAAAGTCAATGGCGAAGCCAGATTCATTTAACAATCATGTTACTAACTTCAGTGTTTCACTGAATACTCTACTTCAGTGATTCACTTAACAATTGTGACAAGAAAGGTTGTAAAGTTCAATTAACAATTGCCTTATTTAGTAGTTGAAATTTTGGGCACAATTATGGTTGTTTCTCAAGGACTACCTGTATATCTAAATCAATATATAAAATATGCTACCATTTCTAGTAAACATACTTAAGTATTTTGAAAGGAAACTGTTTACCCTATGCAATTTATATTATTTCCGTTTGGAGTATAAATAAGTGAAACAGGTGGTTAATCTGTGATACATGTGGTTGAATTTAGAATTATGTTGTTGCATGATGCAGCAGTATCTATTTCACCATATGAGTGCCCTTATGTTTTGATTAAATAATTCCTCATGTAACTTAATGACATCAAAGAGTTTTTTTTTCCCCTGTGTTTCTTTTCTGCCAACTATAAATAAGTTTTTTGCAGTCCAGATATAATGCCCTTAGTCAATTTAAAAGCAGTTTGAATGATTGCCAGAGATGGAGCACATGAGCAGTCATAGTTTGAATCTGATTCTCCTTAAATGCATTTCATGAACCAGTCATACTGGACAGAAATTGTTTGATATGTTATAGCAATAAATGAAACTGTAGAGGCTCATCATCTTTATATATATATTTCTGCAAACAATAACAAAGTAAGGATTAAAGTAGGTTAGGGCAGGGTGGATAAATAAATTATATATATATATATATATATATATATATATATATATATAGTTTAGCCAAATTAGTTAACAAACATGGATGTTTGTTTAAGCAAATAACATATGCTGTAATGTTATTGTTTCAGTTGAATAAATCTATTTAAATTGTTATTATTAAGGTTATGATTATTTTTCTCCTTTCTAAGTACAACAGAAATGTTGTCCAAATATGAATGATTAACCTATTAAACTGGGGATATGAAAAGTTGTTATTCTAAAAATCTTCATCTACTTGCATATTAAAGTTATACCAGCAAGAATTAGTCTTTATGTAGAAAACTATGATTTAAATCAAGCCTTACTGACTAGTGATTTAAATCGTGATTTAAATCGTGATTTAAATCAGTTTGATTTAAATCAAATCCACCCTGGGTTAGGGTAAACTAAATGCACATGTAAATATGCACACTTATATTCTTTCTTTCCTAATAAGATTATTGCATCTTTATTAAACTTTGTTTCCAAAACTAATTCTTAATTATGTTCAGTATTTTTCTGAAGATACTAATGATTGCACTATAAGTCATAGCTTTTACTTTGCATTTATAAATAGTATAGCATATCATAGGTGGTTTTAATAGTGTTTGTAGTTAGTTTATTCAGTGTGCTTCTCATAATCTTCCAAAGATCAGTGCTAAAAATACTTCTTCCTTAATCTACTTTATGGTTGAGGAAGAGAAGAAGTGATGTATGAGTATAACATGATAGATGGATAGCTGGAAAAGTTCATATGATTTCTCTCTATTTCACTAAGGTTAACTTTCCTTGCTCATCACTTTATATAGGTGCCATAGACATGCTATCTTTTCCCATTTTAAAGAGCTTTGGGAAGCTCTGCGGAACAGGGAAAAAAAGGAATTTGGTGTCTAAGCAGATGAAACACAAAAACTCTATCCAAAACATGTGTCTTATAGAGGAGTGGGATATTGCTGAGACAAAAAAAACAAAGAAGCAATTGCCATACTTGAAGCCAGAGGGCTACTATTTGTATGAATGGTTATTTGAACAATTGGAAAGTTCAGGTAAGTGAGAGGACAAAATTCTATTTTATATTTGGGGGTACATCAGTAATTTGCTAACCAGTTAAGAGTGTGAATGAGCACAAATAAATTATTGACAGAAGGAGTGGAATGAATAGAACATCCAAACTAGCCTTTGCCAAACTGGTATTCTCTTTATATGGTGGATAGTTCTGACATCTTTATCTTAGCATGTCTGGAAAATTCTGTTGGGGATGGCTAGTCTAAATATTTTATATTATGAAAAGGACTTCCTATATTCCCAAGATTTTGAGAGTATGAGAATTATGTTCAACAAAAAAGTGTAATTCATTTCAATATAATAATCATATTGCAAACAAGATTGTGTTATATATCTTTAGTTCTAGTTGTCAGCCATTAACTGTTTCGGGAGTCCTCAAGCTTTAGTTAGTATTTTTATACTTGTGTGTGCATGTTGTTTTTAATTATAAGCTGCCTCGAGTATTCAGTTTGATCAGAAAGAGTAGCATAATCAAATAAATTTCAACATTTGAGTTGAAATTTGAATTTCAGATGCCTTGAGTTTCTATTATAGGATGATGATAATTTTAAATAATAAGAATCATAACATTCCTATCCTCTTAAAGTAGGTAGATATCAGCTCTAACTATTCTTGTTCTAGAGCAGCAGATTTATTCACTTTTTCATCATTTGAATTGATGTAATATCTGCCAGTATCAGGATAAAGGAGGCAGTAGGGTGAACTGTTCTTGCATTGAAATTGCTCATCTCTGTCATTGTAAAAGATTAAAGTGTTTTATAATAGTAGTCATTATCTCTGTTTTCCAAATGGTAAAACAGGAATTGAAAAGGATAAAAACACCTGTTGAATACAAAGAAAATTGATGGCAAATGTATAAATAAAATCCCATTTAATCATTTTTCACTGTCCTCAATTTACATGCAAAATACTTATCAACAGTAATCCTAAATTAGTCTGCATTGATTTCACACTTGTTCCATCATTTGCCATCAAATTTGGGTTGACTCTTAGCAACAACATGGATAGATTTTCTCTGTAATAATCTGTCCCCCACCTGATCAGGTCTTCCAATTATGCACCTTTTTTTGTCTGTAATTCATCCACCTTGCTCCTGGTTATCCTCTTCATTTTTCTTCCACTTTTTCCAGCATTCTCCAAAGAGTTAGGTCTTTACATAATGTCTGAACTATAATAATCAGCCTGCTTATTTGTGCTGCAAGTGAGAACTCTGTGTTGATATGTTTAATGATCCTTTTTGTTTTATTGGTTATCTATGATATTCTCTGATATTTTCTAATATCAAAGTCATTAATAGTCTTTTTGTTCTGTTTCTTCAAAATGTACTTTTGCTTCTATAAAGTCTCAGAGAGAAAAATATTGCATGCATGATTCTGATCTTTTTGGTTATAAATTTATTTCAGCATCAGAATATCTTTTCCAAGATATCCTACTCTACAAAATACTAATCTACATCATATTTCTTATTGCTAACAGTAGTTGATAAATATTACTAAAAGGAAGAATTTATCCACCAATTCAATAGCTTCATTATCAGTTCTAAGTCTGGTTTGTTGTAAAACATTTGGCCTTTACATTTAATCCAATCCCATTTTTTCATTGTTCTCCTTGGCTGTTGGGACAAGAGCTTTCAGGTAACTTGTACTTTCAGCTATCAGAGTAGTGTCATTAATGTAGTTCAGGTTATTGATATTTTTAAAAATCATATTCCAATTCAGCATCATTCAACACAAACCCACCATATAGGCCAAATAAATAGAGAGTGTGCATTCATATGATAGCCTGGAGCCATTTCGTTTTGCCATGTTATGACTTGACCTGTGTATAGGTTTGTCATGAGTACAATGAGATATTTGTGGAATATGATTTTTCTAAGCACTTTCCATAGCTTGACATGATTGATACAATCAAAGCCCTTTCTATAACGGATGAAGCACATACTGACTTTTTTGAGTATTGAATGTTCTTCAACTTTATCAATTATCTAGTGTGCACCACCAATAATGTCTCCTTCAGCTTCCCTTCTCCCCTTATTTTTGTAGATATTTCATCAGTTCCTGTAGTTGTTAACAGGGTGGATAAAAATCAATGATTTTTTTTAAAAAATCAGATTTTTTTTATTTAAATCGGATTTTTTTGATTTTTATCAAATTTATTTTAATAAAAAACTTTTGGGTAAAAATGTATCATAAGATAGTTTTCTATTTAAGATACATAAATAATTTAGTTTATTCAGCATGAAATGGAGCTTAGTTATGTAGCATGAGGCTGTATAGTCTGCAACACTGGGACTATCGGTGGGTCAACAGTGGATCAATGGAGTAGCAGAGATGACAGTTGCTCTTTAAAAATTGTGATTTAAATCAACTCGATTTAAATCAAATCCACCCTGGTTGTTAATGATTGAAGTATTGATTTAACTTCTAGTATGACAGATTCTTCTAAATAGGGAATATCCTACCCTCAAAACAACGCTATAGAGCACTGCACACCAAAACAACTAGACACAAGAACAGTTTTTTCCCAAACCGCCATCCCTCTGTTAAACAAATAATTCCCTCAACACTCTCAAACTAGTTACTAAATCTGCATTACTATTAATCTTCTCATTGTTCCTATCACCCATTTCCTCCCACTTATGACTGTATGATTGTAACCTTGTTGCTGGTATCCTTAAGATTTATATTAACTGTTTCCTAATGTGATTTGATTGCTTATTTGTTCCCTATGACTATCATTAAGTGTTGTAAATGTTGTACCTTATGATTCTTGACGAATGCATCTTTTCTTTTATGTTCTTCGAGAGCGTATGCACCAAGAAAAATTCCTCGTATGTCCAATCACACTTGGCCAATAAAGAATTCTATTCTATTCTATTCTATTCTATTCTATTCTATTCTATTCTATTCTATTCTATTCTATTCTATTCTATTCTCTTGTGATGTAGTTTGGATGTTGATGTTTCTACTGTAAGAATTATACAGTATGTACCTTTCATTTCTGTTTGATCTTCTTCAAACTAGTTACAGTATATCTGCCTATTACCAAATTTTAACATACCAATTAGAGTTTGGAACATTTTTTGCTTGGTCCTGTTTCCATCTTTGATATATTTACAAATGTTGTAATATTGCTTCTTCCAACAGCTCTTTGACCTTTTTATTAAAAACTTCTTCCTCATATTTTTGTCTTTGATGCTTTTGGATTATCGTTTCTTCTCTTGGCAATTTGTCTTTTAATATCCAATTTGCCTTGCTTTTCTTTAACTTGCTTTTCTTTTCTTATCAGGCTTATAAACTGATAGTTACATGGCAGTGTACAGGAAAATAAACCTAAAGTAGTAAATTGTATTGTATTTACTAATAGTAAATACAATACAAAATATATTTGTGTAATTCATTGTTAGACAAATGTATATAGGATTACACTTTTAATAAATTGGCTTATAAACTAGTTTGTTTTGGTTAAAAATACTAACAGCTTATGCAGATCATAATATAGTTCCCTATTGTTGCTAGCCTTAAAAATGCCTTTGCTCAGTAAAATGGCTACTTCTGCTGTCTTATTTATTCTTCACAAGTTCCATAATGGAACAGGATGGGGAGGAACAGGCTCCGACTCAAGCCCTCCAAGACTGAGTGGCTGTGGCTGCCGGCGTCCCGATATAGTCAGCTGGTGCCATCGCTGACTATTGGCGACAAGACATTGGCCGCCACGGAGAGGGCGCGTAACTTGGGTGTCCTCCTGGGTGTCTTTAGAAGAGCATATGATGGCTGTGGCCAGGGGGGCTTTCTATCAGGTTCGCTTGATACACCAGTTGCTCCCCTTTCTGGATCGGGACTCCTTATGCACGGTCACTCATGCCCTCGTTACTTCCCGCCTGGACTATGGCAACACTCTCTACATGGGGCTCCCCTTGAGGAGCACCCAGAGGCTCCAACTTGTGCAGAATGGGGCGACATGGCGCTCCCACATGACACTTCTCCTGCGCGAGCTGCATTGGCTTCCAGTGGTCTTCTGGGTGCACTTCAAGGTATTGGTTCTCATCTTCAAAGCGCTCCATGGCTTAGGGCCCAGTTATTTACAAGACCACCTTCTGCCTCCGATAACCTCCCACCGGCCAACACCTCCCACAGAGAGGGCCTCCTCAGGGTGCCGTCTGTCAGGCAATGTTGGCTGGTGACCCCCACAGGGAAGAGCCTTCTCTGTGGGGGCACCCGCCCTCTGGAATGAGCTACCCCCAGGGATACGGCTGATCCCGGACCTCCGTACCTTCCGCCGGGCCCTGAAGACTTTTTTATTTCAGCAAGCCAGGCTGGGTTAAAAATCTTTTAATTGGGGAATTTTATGGGTAAGGGGTTTTAAATTGGGGAAGCCAAAGATAAATTTAATTTCGTTTTAATGTATTTTAATATTTGTATTGTGTGTTTTTAATTTTGGCTGTTCACCGCCCCGAGTCCTTCGGAAGAGGGGCGGTATAAAAAATTGTTTTGTAACTTTTTACAAAAGTTCTATAGGAGAAAGGAATGATGAGGTGAAGTGACCAACTGCTTCTCTTAGATTCTACAGCTGACTCTTTCAATTTCTCAGTTGTTTTGAAGATTTCACAACAGCACAGATGTTAACCATAACAGTTTGCAGACGTGTTAAGCTAATTTTAAGAAATTCTGTCCTAATATATTACGTTTGATTTGCAACTAATTGAACTGAAACATTAACATAGAGCTTTCCCCAAAAAATTAATAGGATTTAACTTATTACTGATTAACTTTTGTGCCATTCTTTTCAATGATTCTCTTATGAACATGGGGTTCTGGCTGCAGGGGAACCCCATTTGGTTTTGAATTTCATTTTTGCATGTTCCTCGTTTTCAAGACCAAGTAATCTTTTCGGAAGATTTCTTTAAGAGATCACTCATTCCTTCCTTATCCTCAAGATCAGCTCTACATTCCTTTACAAAAGGCAACATTTTTGACATCATTATTACATTTTTAATTCAGAACTTTGCAGTTTGTTTTGTAAATTAGAAGTTCCTTAGTGCCATCAATAGACTACAGATAGTCTTTGACTTACAATAGTTCATTTGGTGACCGTTCAAAGTTACTACGGCAATGAAAAAGTGACTTATGACCATTTTTCACAGTTATGACCTTTGAAGTATCGCCATGATCATGTCATCAAAATTCAGATTCTTAGCAATTGGTTCATACTTATGACCGTTGCTATGTCTCAAGGTCATGTGATCACCTTTTGCAACCTTCTGACAAGCAAAATCAATGGGGAAGGTAGATTCTATTAAAAACAAGGTTACTAACTTATCAACTGCAGTGATTCACTTAACAACTGTGGCAAGGAAGGTTATCAAATGAGGGAAAATACATTTAACAAATGTCTCACTTAACAACAGAAATTTTGGGCTCAATTGTGGTCATAAGTCGAGGACTACCTGTACTTTCCTGTTCCTGAAAACTCACTTCCATGGTTAGAAAGCTTTCTCTCACTTGCATCCAACCAACGCGTAGACATTCCAGGCAATCTTTTTCTTTTTTCCTTCTGTGCCTTCATCATGTTTTTATCTTATCTACAGCATGTCACTTCCACTGTGATCTATGGCATATCCTCCAGAGACATTAGCTTTGGGCAGTGAGAGAGTTTGTATCTTTCAAACGGGCTCTCCCCTTGTACTTCTAGATTTCTAGGTCAATTTGACTTGGAGCTTTTGCTGACAGGCAGGTTATGAGGGCTGTGCCAAGCAACAGGTTAGGTGGGCTATTTTTAAACACAGGTTTAGCACTCTTCATAAGGAATGCTAAATCCATGTATAAAATAACATTACAGGCTTGCTGTGGGTTACACATTGCTTATAAATCTATCCCCAGCCACAATGTACAACTTTCCAATGTGCAAGTTAAGTTATAGTTGATAGTGCAGAAAGAATAATTGCATGGAGTACAGTTGCACTGTTATCACGTAGGACAGTTGTCAAACTGGCGGCCTGCAGGCCGGATGCGTCACACGTATCCACCCCACCTCCACGAAAGGAAAAACCATGAAATGTCACAATACAGCAATGTGACACCGCGAGTTTGATACCTGTGAATTAGGGCGTTCTAAGATACGGTGGGAGTCTCTCTCTTAACTGCAGTATACAATCTCCTTAAAGCCTGTCAATTCTTTGAGTACCTTCCTCTTTGATCTGCCATCTCTCCCAGCTTGGGGATCAGCCTCCATGGTGTGGAAGACATGACAGTTCAAGAAAGCCTCCAGGTCTGTCATCCCAGTAGCACATAGCATTCGGAAAGATGCAAGATTTGAAAGAGCCTGGTTTTAAATACACAGCCCAAAAGTAAAAGGTGCATATTTTAGTTTGATCAATAGGCATTCTCCATAGTGTAGAAATGGGAGGTGCCAGGCTGGGTTGTTCTATGCTCTAGCTCTATGTGCTGAGTTGAAACTTCTGAAGGTCCGCCTCCCTGGTGACGTTCCTTCAGTTTTTCTCAACTCAGGCTCAGCTATGGATGCAATTCTTAGCTTCAGAGCTCTGATCTCTTCTGATAATATCTCTGATATTATCAGCTCTCATAAAGTAATTACCCTGGAGTTTGTCTTCTGTGGGGAAAAAAGCAAATGCAATAAAGGTTTAAATAATGTACTTATGAGTAAGTGTATGATAGATAAATGGATTTGCTATCTTCTTCAAACTAGTTGTAAGACATACAAACTATCTCTGAAACAAAGAAAATAATATCCATTGTCTTTCAATGACAGCCCTTTTATTTCATCATTTTGGCAAGTTTGAGCTGTGAACCACAATGCAAAGAAGTAGTCTTTTATGATGACGTAATATATAGTGAACCTAACTGTAGACTCATCCTGCAATACATGGACTGTCCTGAAATTTATATATGTGCCAACAGACCATGCTATCATCAATGTACTGAAAACATTTTTTAAAATGTGGACAATATTGATTCCCCCCCCCCTATTTTTTATGTACTTCCATCATTGAAAGAATATACTTCACCATATAGTTCAGCAACTATTATGAGACTGTTGGTGGGCCAAAGTTTTACAGTAATAGTTACAAGAAGACTCCCATTCTCTGAAGAGAAGATGACCAGAAGTAAATACTTCCTCTGTGATTGGAGTGAAGTCAAATTAAAAATATCACTGCTAAGTGTAGCATGTTACTCAGTATGTCAGATTTCCTTTTTTGATGATTAAAACTTATAAACTGCCAGTATTTCAGCCAGTCTCCTTAATCATCTCAGACTTCCAGTTCAAAGACAAATCATCTGTCAAATACTGTATAGATTAGTTGCATGTCTTTTTCTTGCTTCTTTCAAAAAGTCAATGGCCCATAATTAATTCTACAATCTGTTTCAACCTTCCCCCACCTCTCTTAAAATACATTTGAAACTGAATCTACTTAGAATTGATGTGACAACAGACAGCAAAAGGAATAAGGATGTATTCAGCTTTTGTTACATCATTGCCATATTATACTTGTAGACAAGGTATTTCACTAGTTGTCTAAATAGGAAATGAAACCATGGGAAATGGAACTAAATAGGAAATGGAACAATTCACTTGGGAATGCTGTAAACCAGAGTTTCTCAATTTTAATCTTGGTGGACTCCGTTCTCTGAATTCTCCAGCCAGAATTCTGTGAATCAGTTTAAAGTTGAGAAACAGTGCTAGAGATGATTGATGTAGGGTTCAGTAGAAGCTCAGGAGCTAAGCAAGTTTGGGTCTCGTAAGTCCTTGGATAGGGGAACTTTACCACCAGGGTTTGCAGGGCAGAAAGGGCAGCTGAAAAACATTCTAGAAAAAGAAAGCATTCTAATAAAACCACTTCTGTATTGATAAGAACAAAAATACCTTAGCAAGTCTGTAAAAATACCAACTGTTAAGCTCCAGTTAAAGTTGTTCTTTTTCTGAAATAGATCATAAAATTGAAGATATATAAGCATTCATATTTTAATCAGGCACTGATGTTCCTTACAAAAATCACAATATGCTTCTCCTTACAAATGAATCAAAAGCCACTATATCCAAACAGAAAAAGATATACAAAATATTGGAATGCTCATAAATAGACGTCATAATTAATGGGATTCAGCAGATCCTGACAAGAATATAAATCCTTATATTTTCCACTATTCAGTCACAACTGAAGAAACTTCTTGTACGAAAAACTAAACATTTTCAAGGAAAAAACCAAGAAAGTCAAGTTGCCTTTGGAAAAGCACCTTTGGGACAATCTGGACAATTAAGAATATCCATTGACAGATCCTGACTTTCTCTTCTTTTGTAAAACACAAATATGGAAGGAGTCTTGTTTCTTACTATTCTTAAAAATGGCTTAAGGATCACATGCATTGATATTAGAGAACAAGATACTGTACCCTGGCAGTACAGCTCAGGTCCCCTGCACCTGGATTTTCCATGCACACACACATCTAATTTTGGACTTTTCCCATCAGTTTTATTTAAGCTATCATTCTGCAGTGCTTTTATCATGTACTAAGGCAGGGGTGTCAAACTCAAGGCCTGGGCCCCAAATCCGGCCCACAGGTGCTTAGATCTGGCCCATGGGGCTGCCCTGGAAACAGTGAAGAACCAGCCCGCGGGGCCTTTGCTAGTGAAAACAGAGCTCAGGAGGGCTGCGTGCGGCCCTCCCAAGCTCCGTTTTCACTGGCAGAGGGTTGCAGGAGGCACTTGAGCACTTGAGTCACCACAGGGGTCATCAACCCGAGTTACGTCAAGCTGGCCATGCCCACCCTACCCATGTCCACTCTGGTCCCCCGAGGTCAAACACAACTCTGATGTGGCCCTCAATGAAATCAAGTTTGACACCCCTGTACTAAGGGATTCTTTCTTGAAACTTAATATCACAAATCTAATAAATCTTTTTTCATTTGCATGTTAGGTGGATAGTACAGTTTCATTTGCTCATCTCTCCAGCTGGCTGCTATAGAGAATGGCTTAAACAGGAAAATGAGATGAAACACAACAGTGTTAATCCTGATCACGTGAAAAAGGGACATGGCCCTTTTGATGACCTAATGTCCCAGTCTCCAGCAGTTGCTGTTACACGTCAGAAACTTTTGGAATGGAAATAATTTCTACTGAGGGAAACATTTCAAATAAGAACATTGCAATCAAGGCTGGTTTTTTTAATGTACAAGAATAGGAAGTGGGATATAGAAGGGAACACAATGGTAGTTTGGGAAAGTATGTTAACAACCAAGTAATAGACCTTTTCATATCTCAGAATACAAATGGCAAATAACAGTGGCCCTATTTGTATGTAATAGTAAACTATGGCTATTTATTATATATTCCTTATAGAATGCTTAGCACAAATTAAGAGCCTTGATAGTACAGTGGTTTGGTGCACCCTGTCATTAACACAGATGCCTGCAATTTCTGCTTGTTCGAATCTCTCCAAGGCTCAAGGTTGACTCAGCCTTCCATCCTTTCTAAGGTAGGTGAAATGAGGACCCAGTTTGTGGGGGCAATAAGCTGACTTTGTATAAAATATACAAAAGAATGAAGGCTATTGCTTAACGCATTGTAAGCCGCCCTGAGTCTCCGGAGAAGGGCGGCATATAAATCAAATTAAAAAAAAA
This sequence comes from Arizona elegans, assembly GCA_022577455.1. NCBI lineage: Eukaryota > Metazoa > Chordata > Lepidosauria > Squamata > Colubridae > Arizona > Arizona elegans. The sequence continues at coordinate 56,991,096 of JAKOOJ010000005.1, read as the reverse complement.
TAAAAAAAAATAAAAAAAATTAGAAGCCTTTATTTCAATTAAGAATCATTGAATGTTCAGTGCTATAATTGAACTAAGAAAACTGCAGCTAGTTAATATGATCTAACTTTAAATTAGATACCTAATCATAGTTAAGATTAACCCACAATTGATGGGGTTCAACATTAAACCTTTCAATTTAAATTGAAAGCAAAAATCTAAAACCATTGCTAAAGAGAGAAGAAAAGAATGGCTAGCCCGAAGCTTTTGCCCTTTGGGGGTCCAGGATGCAGCATTGATGGTAGAAAGTTGGGTATAAAGGGAACCTTTATCGGCTTCAGCTAACAAACCAGCTGTGCCCTTCTTTTGGAGGAGAAGGTCCTAGCTTCAGTGATTCCTACACAAGTACCTCAGTTGGATTATTATCATGCCCTCTTCAGTGGTGGCTCCTGAAGATGCAAGTAGCAAGGTAATAAGATAAGTGACACCTTCTGAAAAATCACTGTATGGATTATTCTTATTCTGGATTAGCTCTGTTGATTGTCTGTTACATTTAATATCAAAGTGTAAACATTGATATGCAGTATCTTAGCTTAGGATCAGGTAAGTTGCAGGTCTTCTACTTTTGTATAGTCTACTTCACATTGTTATATCACCAAAGGGCACCTTTTCACGGTCCCATTGCATTTATATTCCACCACATCCAGTTTTCTCTTTATTTGAGCCAATGTTATGGAACAAGATATCAGAATTAAAGCAAGCTTCTTCCTTATTATAAGCCAAGATGGGACTCAAAACTTATTTGTCTATTGATGCCTTTTAATTGTCTTAATTTTAATTGCTTTAATATTTTGAATGATTCTTGTTTTATAACATTATTTTATAGTATTACAGGATTCATTTTTCCAATGTACTTTGTTTTATTTGTATTTATGGTGGGCAGCATATAAATACTTTAAATAGAATAAATAATAAATTAGCTGTTGCTTATTGCTATATCTAAGGCAGGTCAGTATTCTAAGTGCACAACAGTTCATTCTATTATCATGCTGTGAGGCCCTAGAACTATTTTTAGTAATTTAATCAGCCACAAGAATTGGAATGTCAGTTCTTTGGGGCTGTGATTCTGCTACTTAACCATGAGTAACTGTAGAAGCTGAACTACTGGTTAAGAAATAATACCAACATTTTTTTATGCATGTTTCCCTCCTGACTCATCTTTGTCAATTGCATAATTAGATGATTAAAGAAAGAAGAAAGCCCAGATGGTTTTATCTTTGTCATACCTAGTAGTATTTTTTTTTCAAAAGAAATACAACAATCTTGAAAATATTTGCAGCAAATAAAATTTAACAATGATTGTACATTCTCAGCTTTCTGAAATATACCAGCCATCTGTCCCTCTATCAAACAAATGGCTATGATCACTTACCAGATGATGTAGTGCCAGAATTCAAGCTTTTGGGGAAAATGCTGTGAATACCATGAAGAGTTCCCCATACATTCTTTGAAAGTCCTTTATCACCAGAGTTGCTTTCCTTAAATTAACCATTCTTAAAGCAATGAACAAAGATACAGATGCTTTAAGAAGATTATCTTGAACTATATTCCCAGTGTATTGAAATTGATACAGTACAGTATTTGGACAAAGAAGATTGTTTGTACCTTACTTGGAGCTGTACTCTTTAGCATCAGGAGGATTAATATACAGCCTCAACTACTCAGTGATCTACAGAGTTGAGGTTTTAATAATTTACCAAAGAATCACTTATTGACATGCATTAGCTGTGAAAGATTACAGTGAAAGATGCTAACATTAATTGAAATGCTTATATAGAACTTTTATTTTCATATATGTATCCATGAGTATGTCTGTATACTTTTTTTTGTTTTCTTTTAGTTATATTCTATTTGCATAACCTTTTGTATTTTTTTTCTGTTTTGTATTTGATGAAAGCAAAAAAGGTACAAAAGATTCTTGACGTGCCTTGTGTATTTATGACAGGTTTTCTTCTCTCTTAGTTTGACTGCAGGAGAGATCAATAAGAACACGTGCCTGCTCACTCTAATATAAATCTCTCCTGTCCCTGTTGTCCCTAGAAGCAGTTCCCATGACATTTCTGAAATCTGTCACTTGAGGGAGTCCTAACTTATCAGCTCTTTTGCAACTTGACAGAAGGTAAAGGATTAGAGATGGTGAAATTTCTCCTTCCTTACTCAGTGGCTGTTGCTGGGTTCTCTCCCTCCCGTTCAGAGGGAGCAGAGTTCACGCTCTGGGAATGAAGTGTTGTTAGAACAAATAAAAGAGACGCAGAAGGGAAAAGCAAAGTGGTGAGAGTTAAAAAAGAGAAAGACGACACCAAGCATTTTGATTACATCAGATCTGGTGGTAGAAATAATACATAGCTCTGTGGAACAACCAGCCTTCTGGGCATTTATTTTGTTCATTGCTGCTGGAAAAGGAACGTGTGCATACGTATGTATGTATGTTTGTATGTCCATGTTTGAAAAACATTTCCGTTGAACTTCTGCCTTTTCGTTGCTGCTGCTGACCTTTTTTTCTGTCATGGTAAAAGAAAAAGGTAATTTGATTCATATGTACTTTGCAGGTTTAGACTGGAAGACCTTGGGAAAATAAGGGGAGGGGAGACACTCAGATGTGTTTGTGACTTTTTGTCTATTCCTTATTTGTTTTTGATCTGTAGTGTAATTAAAAGATATCTTCCGGGCAATTGTTTTTTGAATTAAAAGTGCTACTCCTGAGGTCTGCTCCCAAGGTTACTGTGAAAGTGAGGAATCTGTTTAGGGAAGACCTTAAGAATGGTTGAAATGCAGTACAGTTTCAGTTCAGAAGTTGCCTATCTTAAAAGTGTCCTAACTTGAAATATTACCAGAAAAGCAGTGGGGAAGAATAATTTTAAACACTTAGGGTTCACTGTCTAATGAAGTACAGTTCAAGAGTTCTTTTGCATGTTGAACTGCTATTGAAATAGATGATGCTAGTCTGAACAAATTCTTTTAATTTAGTGACTTCTAGATTTGTCTGTAGATTTATAGAAGAAAAATTCACTTCCCCATTTTAGAAAAAAAAATATTGTCTGTTTCCAGAAATGATAACCTGCTTTAAAGGGTTGTTGTTGCACGGGAAAATGGAAGAACTTCTGTGTTTGCTGTTTGAGCTCCTAAAAGAAGCGTTTGATATAATTCTAAATTAACAAATCAACAAGTGTAATTTTTGAACATAACATGCAATGTGAAATAATTTAATTTAATTTTGCAGTTCTGGTGCAAAAATTAGAAATAAAGTGGAGATATATCTGCATAGAATTTTTATTGAGGGAGATGTTGCAGAATTCCAGTTTGTCAGGCCTGCTTTAGAAGTACTGGAATTCTTCCAGTGAAATGTTGGCAACTTTAGTTCAGTCTAGTTTGTGATTGTGTCAAGAAAGGTTCCTACTCAATGAAGAAGGTTTTTTTCCCTGAATAACTAGTTATTCAACTTCACCAAGAGGTAACGTTCTAAGGAAACATTTAAGTTTGGCTGTAAAGGATTTTGACTGATAGTCGGTCTAAAAGTCTTTGCTCGCTCTTTTCTACAAAACTCTCTTTGGCACTTCTAAATTTAGGCCAGAACACTTCTCCCAAAAATGTTCCTAGATGGAAAATAGGTGGCAGGAGTGAATCTAGAAAACAGTTGTATGCAAAACGTATGTTCTTACTGTGAGGTAAGGTATTTGAGTCTTGTTAATATCAGAAAAATAAGAGGGCAGCTGAAATATTCATCTTACTGCCAAGAATTAGTGATGATTAGAAATGGCTTTAGTATTGAATGTTCCATAGTTGCTTTTTCCAGTTGCAGATACAACACTTGAACCATAGACTACACCCACTGACATTCTGTCCCACACAAAGGCTATACTGCCGTGGAAAATCACTTAGGTATAATCTCTGCAGAATTCAGCACACACATCCTAATATTGCATATTAGAACTTCATTTAAGGAATAGATTGCTTTTTACATTTTTGCTTCTGATACCGAGGTGGAACTCCATTCCTTCTGAACATTCTGGAAGAATTAATTATGTAAATAAAGTGGGCAGTGATAAAACTGCAAGTTTCGTTTTAATAAAATAAATACTAAGTGCCTTGACATAGTGAAATGGAAATCAAATATACTATATATGTGTATCTGACACCATTGTTTCATTTCTTCTCACATGAATCTTATTCATTGAAAAGTATGTTGATGTTCCAAATGTATTTTTCTAAACTCTCCTTTCTAGATGTATCCAAGGATATTTTTTTCCTTACATATAAGGAGAGGCAATGAAAAACAGAATCGGATTATGTGTACTCATCTATTTCTATCTGTGTTTTGAATATCCACCCATCAATTAGAATTAGAAACTTCGTGTAACACGAAGTTACACATGTCCATGTGTAACATGGACTGGCCCATGTTCCTCCAGGGCCTCCTCACTGTCCGACTTCGCTGCCAGCTCTGCAGGCTGTTGGCGGATCACAACAATTCCCTCAAATGGTAGTTCTCTATTAACATCACTTGTTTAGTGGAAGTCAACAGTCTGAGTTCTCTGGTTGACGGGAAAATATTAAATTGTCATAATAACTTGAGATTGCTTTACTAAAAAAGCTAGCCAATGTTATACACATGTGAACCTTAATTCTAAATTCTGTAGCAATTTTGTTTCTTAGAAGGGTATCCATCTTGCAAATGTTACCACGATTTATAAGTAGACCCTGTTTCATAATATGTTGAAGCTTGTGTTTGTTGTTTCATAATGTCACCAGTGCTGTGGCATTTTGTAGATAACATTTCTTCATTTGTATAATAAATGAATTTAATTAGTATCTTATACCCCAACTGGAATTGTGAAGAAGAACAATCATTACATAATTTTATGCAGTCGACTTCTAAGATTAAATTACCCAACTTGCCCTGGCTTTTCTCCTTTTTCTTTGTTCATTGGCCCATACCTAATACTGCTATTCTTGCATTTGCTTCTGGCACTGAAAACATAACACGCAATTTAACAATGTCCTGTTAGGAATTAATGTGTTATTTCCAAACAAGGCCTCTAGTATTTCCCTGACTGCACAAATTAGCACCTGTGATGTATATTAATGCATATATACAAAGCATTTTGAAAATATGTATCAGTATAGAATTCAGGAAATGATTAAATATTTTATGTAGATGTTTTTAGCAGAATTTCTCTTCTCTCAAACAATTTCTCCACTACAGATAATACTGTTGAAAGAATATTTACTGTGAATAAAGTAAGATTATATTTATAACTGATTGTAGTTCTTCCTCAATTATAGAACAATTTAAGACACATAGTAAATAATGAGGTGACATACTAAATTCAAGTACATTTTCAAAAGATAATTTCAGAAAAAGAATATCACACAAATGAACAATAGATTCAAAAAGAAGACATGGCAGAGTGTTTCTTTCACATCAATTTTTTTAAACCTTTCCTCATCTAAATTTAAGATTTTTTTGTATTTGTGGAATATTTAGACTATGTTCTTGAAAGCTGGTATTCTTAAGAGGTTTATCACACCTAAATAATAACAGAGAGAAGAAAAGCAAGGAAAGATGAGCTTCCTTAAAATGCTAATCCCCATCCCCATAACAAATACCCCAGGATCAAAGTTAGGGGCATTGCTTCTTGTCCTGCCCTTAGGTGCTTTGGAGAATAGCTTGACTCCCTCTTCTTTGTGGCAACCCTTTAGGTATTGAGACATTGACTCAGACTTCCCCCCCCCCTTGGGGCATTATTGGATTCTGGCCTATTATAGACTTTACCAAATTATTTGTTCAACACTTCAATCAATTAATACAAACATTTGTATTAGTTAGAATAGTAACACTGATTTGTATGATACAAAGGAATATAGAGATTGTCTTAAAGAAGAATTCAGCAGCATTAGATAATATCAGCTTAATCTTTAAAGGGAGGGGAATGAAAAATAAACTTGACCGTTATATATGGTTGATGCTTAGTAAAAATGTTCAGTAAATGTTTGAATGTTAGTGTAAAGTGAACAGGTATTAGAACAAAGTAGAAAACCTGATACCTGTCACATGTTTGGAAATATAAGTACCATTAGCTTTGGCAATATGAAGAATTATGAAAGTTGTAGTCCCAAATGTAAAGAGTTGGTTGTTGTATCTGTGTATTAATTAGATTTATGGACATGCAAAACTCAAATATGTGTTTATTTTTCTGATACAAATGACTTATTGACTCTCCCTAAGTCACTTTTCACTCTAGATAGGGTGCGTGTGTGTGAATCCTGGTCACATTAATTTTTCTGTATTTGAGCTTTAATTATTATAATTAACTGCTTTAATTATTATAAACTAATTTGTAAAACAAAGCAAGTTGGAGATCAATTGCAAATGATTCATCACCATGTGTAAGTAGTTACCAAAGAAAAGGTTATAATTTTAACCATTGTCACTATCTTAAATCAAGGGCACAAAAAGAACTAGATGTTGATATGGTAGTCTGACTTGCTGATGGATTGTTTAAAATTGTATCATTTTTTTTATCCTCATCTCTTCTCCATTTGAACATGCAGTTCAAAATGTCTGAAATGAAAGTTGCAGTCTCTTCACAGTCAGAAGTTTTCTGGCTTCCCTGTTAATTTCTTCCTCCTCAGAACTTGTGATTCTTTCAAGATATTGCTTATAGAAATCAAGATAAATCAATTGGGAATGAAGAATGTCATTAAGGATCTTGTGCAGAGATGTTTTGCTTGCTCTAGTTGCTTCCTCTAATATGGCTTTACCTTGGTGAAAGATTAATGGTTGCAGCTAAGGCTTTCAAAAGTAATATGTTAGAGATGTTTTATCTGTTCACAGAGGTACAGGTAATTCTTGACTTAAAACAATTCATTTAATGATGATGGTATGGAATTACAACAGCCATCATAAAATACTGTACCATCACTCCCACGGTCACATGATCATGATCTGGGTGCTTGGTAACCTGTTGACACATCCAGTTGAGAAGTGTCCCTCAATCATGTCATCGCCATTTGCAATCCTTTATGCCAGTTTCCCCCAAAAACTGATTGTTTCAAGCTGTTGCTGCATACCAAGTGGACTCCAGCTCATCTCTGGGTGATAGCTGAAAGAGCTGCCTGCTCAACTTCCTTGACTGGATGTAGATAAAAGCTCAGTTCCTGCATCTTGCTGAAGGAGTTCCAGTCAGTGCATGAAGGAGAGCTGAACTCTTTCAGCAGGCAGCTCTTTCAACCAGCTTCCAGAGACGAGAGGAACCCCAAATCCAAGCAAGAAATCTCCACTAAGGCAGTATAGTAAAAGAAGGACTGTGGGGTGCTTCATGTGGGTGGGAGAAGCTCAGCATAGGACACGCACCAGGGTCTTTCTGCTCAGGGGCTGAAAATCCTGCTTGAATTTCAACAGGATTTTCAGCTCCTGAGCAGAGCCTCTCAGGGTCTCCTCCAACATTCACTGAGGCACCCTGGTACTTTCTGGTACTGCCTTTGCTTATTTCATAAGATCTCTTGTTGACTTCAGGCAGGAGTGCTGGGGTTGTGGTTGTTGAGCGAAACAGTCAAGTGATGTCTTGTTTAATGATTGCTTTGCTCAATCACCAAAATTCCAGTCCCAATTATGGTTGTAAGTCAAGGATCACAGGACAAGAAGCAATGGAGGGGAGCTCATCAGAGGGAGATTCAACCTGGAAATAAGGACGAATTTATTCATAGTGAGAACAATTAATGGAATAGCTTGCATTTTGGAGTCGTGAGTGCTTTATCACTGGAGGTTTTCAAGAAAAGATTGGACAACCATTTGTCCAAGATGGTATAAGGACTCCTGCCTCCTCTAGTCCAATTTGGGGGGGTTGGACTAAAAGACCCCCAAGGTCCCTTCCAGTCCTATGATTCTATGAGTACTTATTCCCACATGACTTTGATTTTTACCAGCAAATTATTAAAGAAAATAGTGGAAAGGCTCAGGTTGTAGACCAGACTGCTTAACCTGCCCCCAGAGGCACTTACACGGCCCTTGGTGACTGGTCACTGGTTATATTTTCTTCCAATCCTTCTTTATTATGCCAAGCCCTTGCCTAATAAAATCATGAGAACTTTAAAAGTTGCTGCAATCATTTCCTCTGTATCCAGTTGGCCTAATAAAAGGCATAACGTCAGTTGAGGATATCAGATATTTTTGGCTTACGCAGCTGATGTTTCTTTTTGATATCATTTCAGAATGCCTCATTCACATTAGATTATTTGCATTCCTACCAAAGTGAAATCTGTTCCATTCAGATACAGTAAGCACAAACTGCTTACCTGGCACATTTGACTGTTTAAATTGAGTCAGAGGTCAATATGACCTATGGTACACTTGATATGCTTGAAGAATTAAAAAAAAAAAAATCTAAGAGCCAGTTACAACAGAGAGTGAATGGCAGCCAAGGATAGCAGATCACACTTAGTAGGACAACAAAGACAATGTTCAATTTAAGTCCTCCAGCTATTGGAAAAATATATTCTATATATATCTAAAGATTTTGATTGCAAACTGAAGCACTTTTAAGTAAAAAATAGAAAAATGAAAAAGACCACATTGTGGTTAAGATGTTTTAAGTAGAAATAGCAGTGGTTGTTATCGATAAGAAATCATCCCCACGCCTCCTTTATTTCATATTTAATAAATTCCTTTCTGCATTACATTGAAAAATTATAATACAGCCCAATAATAGCTGAAAGGTTTGTAAAGGCACGTCTAAGCCTTTGGGAACATGTATAACCTTGTTGTTTTTTAAATTTTATATTGTATCTGTTTTATCTTTGGCTGTTCACCGCCCTGAATCCTTTGAGAAAAGGGCAGTATATAAATCTAAATAAACTCAAACTCAAACACTATATATGCAGCAGTGTATGTACACACTATAAGGAATGGTCACACTTTATACAACTTTTCCCAGTCTGGTCCCCTTCAATGTTCATTCCAACTCCATCATACTGGCTAAGAGATTATGAGAGATGAAATTGAGCACATTTCTTGGATAGCATATTGCGTTGTAGTATTGTGTACAACAGGGTAAATTCTTACACAGAAATGCATTTTTGTTGACCTTTTGCAGTATATGAAGTGGCGCTGAAAGAAGCCAAATCACTGTTGACGTGGTAACCAAGTATCAGTGGAGTAAATATTCTTTTTTGTACTGTTTATTCAGGTGGGAAAGTTAAGGTTAATTCTGAGTCTGACTGATCTGAATTATTTTATTGATGGAGATGGAGGAGGAGAAGGAGAAGGAGAAGGAGAAGAAGGAGGAGAAGAAATGGGAGATGTTAATATTTTATAATAGGATGATACAGAAGGAAAATATGCTGTTTGTTTATTCACATAATGGTTTCTAGAAATGTGGCCATTTAATTTCATTGGTCTAGTCTAGCATAACTTTCCTATTCTTATAGCTAAGTAATGTATTATCTACTATTTATCCACCTTTGCAGTTTTATTGGAAAGTGAGACAGATCAAGTGAAATAATAGGGCCAGTCCTTTCCTGAGGGAAAAGTGGCCAATTTATGAGCAGATTTTTGAGGGTCATGAAAGACACATGGTTTTGTATATGTTTTGTTATAACTTTGCAGTAGCTTTATACCACTATTGTTGGGGATTTCTTATAAGGTTGGATGGAGAACAGGGATTTCTCCCAGTAGGCTGCGGAGTGGGTCAGGAGTGGGTTGTCCCAGATGGTCTGACCGGATCCTGAGTCTAATTGAATTGGCCACGCCTCCTCACGTGTCCCCTGCTTCCAGTTTTTTAGACTCAGTGGATCTGACCAGACCTGTTCTGAGTCACCTCGTTCCTCACACCACTCTTCTTCAGCCTACAACCTTCGGATATCCCTGTTCTGAGCGTGCTGGACACTCCAGTCTCGGCTGGAAACGCCGCCGCCGCCGCCCCGCCGCGCCGCCGCCGCCGTGCCTCGCCACATCACCGCAGCTGCTCCTCACCGCCACGGTCGCCCGGATGCGCCGCCGCAGCCGCGCCTCGTTGCTGCAACCGCGCCTCACCATTCCGCCGCCGCCTTGCCCTTCTACCGCCGCCGCCGCTCCGTCGCCGCCGCCGCCGCCGCCTCTCAGCTGAGAGGTTTGCCGGCTTGGAACCATTCCAGCGGCTCCAGCAATACGTACCTCGTTCCTCCACCGAGCAGGTATTGAAAATCTCCTCTGAGGCGGCTAGCGATTTCTCAGGGTTCGGAGGGAGGCCTTCTTCGCCCTGTTTTACCTCGCGCGGTCGCCATTTTAAGCGCGGTGACCGTTATCCCTGGCGCGGTGGCCATTTTGGCTCCTGTTCGACGGCGACCTCTCTGCTACAGCTTGAATCAGCGTCAATTTCTGGCCACAGGACTTCCATTTGACAGCTTTCTTGACCTTCCTGCGCTTCCGTTCCACTTTGGCGGCAGGATTTAAAAAAAAAAAAAAATTAAATCTAGTCAGTTCATGATGGCGGATCAACCAAAGGATGGTTCTGTTGAATCTGGCCGAAAGGCGACTTCTAAATCTGTCTCCGGGAAGAAACCCCATCAGCCCTCCCAAGCTGAATTAAGGGACCTCCAGCGGCGCCATAAAGCCCTGGAGAGGCAGATATTACATGCAGAGAAAGACAGGACCATTCAAGAGATCCCTTCGGCTCAAGCCACTCCTGGCTCTCCTGATCAACCGGAGGAGGAGGACCTTGATCTCTCAAGAGCGCTTTCCCCTGAGGCATCTGATCACCCCTCTCTCGCTAATTCTCCCCCCGTTTCAGCACAGAAATCTAGAGATCCCTTTGCATGTTCTGCATCTGCTCAGGTTCCTCCTCCACCTTCTTCGGGTCAGAGATCTCAGGCCCTGGACCTGGGTAACTTGCCCGAATCTGTTCAACAACTAATTGCACGGGCAATTTCTCAGGGCATCTCTGAAGGCATCAAACAGCATCGCTCATCTTCCATCGCCTCTGAAGGTATTCGCTCTCACCGCTCCCGAGCCTCACCTTCTGCGAGCCTTACGGGCTCACCTGATCAATCGCCGGAATGCTCTCCTTCTCGATCTAAAGGGAGCGTTGATCTCTGCCTAGATGATGATATGCACAGAGAGACCGAGTTATCGGATGATGACAGCGCCCCCTCTGATGTTCCGGCCTTCACAGGCCTTTTTCCGCAAGGTCTCTTTCGATCTCTCCTCCACAAAGCCAAGGTCACATCTGGCTTTGTGGACCCGGTTCCAGACCCAGCTTCCGCTTCCACCTCCACTGCTGGTCAAGGAATCTTCTCGGAACCAATAACCGAGCAACTCTTTGTTCCGGCCCCCAAACTGTTCCTCGATGTGGTGAGAAAGCAGTGGACCTCTCCTTCATCTCTGCCCACTCCCAGTGGCACAGATCGTCGGAACTATAACATGGATCCCTCGCTCGCCAGCATGCTACAGGTACCTTCTGTCGACGGTCCCGTCGTCGCCCTTTCTTCTCCTTCCCCTTATCTGTCTGGAGATTCCTCCGACGGCCTTAAGCCGGAGGACAAAAAGTTTGAATCCGCATTCAAAAAGACCCACCAGGCCTCGGCCTGGGCGATTCAGGCCGCTACCACGGCTTCATTCTTTTCCCGCTCTTCATTGTTGTGGATTCAACAGTTACAATCCCGTATCCCGGCTCAAGAGGTTCGGGTCCATCAGGACCTCAATAAAATCATCGCTGCCTCCCAATTCGCTGCTGACGCCACGCTCAACGCAGCTAAATTTTCCTCCCGAGCGATGGCCTCCTCAGTCACTGCCAGGCGCCTAATGTGGCTGAGGCAATGGCCTGCTGATATTAGAGCCAAGTGGCACCTCGCCACTTCCCCATTCTCGGGGCCCTTGTTGTTTGGCGAGTCCCTCGAGCCTCTTTTGATCGAGGACAAGGACAAGAAAAAAGTGCTCCCTTCGTCCACCAGGCGAGCAGACCGTAGAGCTACCCCTTATTACAGGAGACAACCTTCCCGTTTCTCTCCCCAAGAGACCTCCTTTCAGCGCCCCTTCCCTCAAAGTTCCTTTCGTCCCCAGGACAGAGGTTCCTTTAGAGACAGGGCACGTAATTACGGGGCCCCAAAGCGCCTCAGCCGGGCTTCAGGCAACCGCCAGCCCAGACGCCAAAAATGACTCTTGGCTCTCCGCTCCCATCGGGGGCAGGCTGAGCCTCTTCCTAGACAGGTGGACTCTCATAACAACCGATCAGTGGGTTCTACACACCATAGGGGAGGGTCTCCCTCTAGAGTTCCGCTCCAGTCCCCCAGATCGCTTTGTTCCTTGCCCTGTCTCCAACTCCAGGGCAAAACGTCATCTGGTGGAATCTGCTATCCGTCATCTGCTAGAGATCAGGGCGGTTGAGGAGGTTCCTCCCGCCGAGTGGAGACAGGGATTCTACTCAATCCTCTTCGTTGTGCCGAAGCGCTCTGGGGGCTGAGAGCGATCCTAGACTTGAAGACCCTCAACCTCCACCTCGTCTATCGGAGGTTCAAAATGAGCACCCTCAGGACCATTCTAGAAGGGATTCGGCCCGGAGACTATCTAGCTTCCATCGACCTCTCCGAGGCGTATCTTCACATACCAATCTTACCATCTCACCGCCGCTTCCTCAGGTTCAGCTACGCGGGCCGTCATCTACAATATCGTGCCCTCCCTTTCGGCCTGGCGTCGGCCCCGCGGAGCTTTACCAAGGTCCTTGCGGCCTTAATTGCCCACTTACGGTCAGTCCCAATCCGTCTCCAGGCTTACCTGGACGACATTCTGGTCCAGGCTCCATCCCTGGCCCTAGCCAAATCCGACCTCAGACTGACTATCCGGGTACTACAGGCACACGGATTTCTCATAAACCTTCCAAAGAGTCAACTGCAACCCCAAACTCGTTTGACACACCTCGGGGCAATCATCGACACCAGACTGGGACAGGTCTTCATGTCCCAGGACCGGCGGGACGACCTCAAATCGATGACTCTGAAACTACTCCGCAATCCAACGACAACAATACTCACCTTGTCGCAATTGCTCGGGAAGCTCGTGTCCTGCATAAATATCGTTCCCTGGGCTCGCCTCCATGCACGCAGTCTGCAGTGGTTCCTCCTCCCTCACCAACGGTCGAGGACGGCAACTTCTTCTCAGAGAATCAGGCTGTCCCCATCGGTTCGGCGGTCCCTTCAATGGTGGACCTCTCAGGCTCTGGACAAGGGATGCTTCTTCCTGGATGTTCAACGAGCTGTGATCACCACCGACGCCAGCCTTTACGGTTGGGGCGCACATCTGAATGCTCTTGTAGCTCAGGGCCGTTGGTCTCCCGAGGAGGCAGGTTCCAGCATCAACCTCCTGGAACTTCGCGCAATACGGCTAGCTCTACGCTCATTTCATCGGGAGATAGAGGGTCGCCACATACTAATTCTAACCGACAACACTGCGGCAAAAGCGCATATAAACCGTCAAGGCGGAACCCGGTCCAGGACCCTCATGTGGGAGGCCCTTCAACTGGGCCGATGGGCGGAGTCCCATCTCATCTCAATACGGGCCGAGCACATTGCGGGGACGGACAACTTGCGAGCGGACTTTCTCAGCCGCATCACGGTGGATCCGTCGGAATGGCAACTACACCCCGACATCTTCAGGGACATCTGCCGTCGCTTCGGCTGCCCTCAGATAGATCTTTTTGCGACAACAGCAAACGCACAGCTCCCCAGATTCTTCAGCCGTTTTCCGATGCCGGAAGTGGAGGACACGGACGCCCTCCGGTGTCCTTGGCCAAAGGGATTGCTCTACGCGTTCCCCCCCTGGCTCTGATCCCCAAGGTGATTCGCAGAGTCATGCTGGAGGAAGCGACCATCATCCTCATCGCCCCCTACTGGCCCCGGAGACCTTGGTTCTCCGATCTTCTCAATCTCTCAAGGGCTCGTCCATGGAGAATTCCACCGGAGAAGGCGTCTCTCCGCCAAGGGAGCTTCCTACACCCGGACCCACGCTGGCTTCGTCTAACCGCCTGGTCCTTGAAGGGATCCTCCTAAGACAGGCACATTACTCGGAGGGGGTCATCCAGGTCATGCAAGCTGACAGACGGCCTTCGACCATCAGGCTTTACAACATCACCTGGCAGGTATTTATTTCTTGGTGTTCATCTCGAGAGATTAACCCTGTTTCAGCTTCTGTCCCTCAGGTCCTGGATTTCCTGCACGCTGGGCTCCACAAAGGCCTAGCTCTCAACACCCTCAAGCGACATGTCGCAGCGCTGTCGACGATTTTGTCCCCCAGGGATGGGGCCCCCCTTTCACATCATCCCTCCATTCACCGGTTCCTTAGAGGGGTACGTAACATTCGCCCGCCCGTGGTACACCGTTATCCTTCCTGGGACCTACCACGGGTTCTGAAGGCCCTTATCGAACCTCCTTTTGAGCCCTTGCGCTCAGCGAGTCTCAGGTTCCTCACCTTTAAGGTGGCCTTCTTGGTGGCCGTCACATCGGCCAGGCGCATCTCTGAGCTCGCGGCCCTCTCCACTCGGCCCGATCTCTGTGTCATCCACTCGGACAGAGTGGTCCTTAGATTAGACCCCTCCTTCGTTCCCAAAGTGAACTCCCGATTTCACAGAGAACAGGAGGTTATTCTACCTAATTTCTGTCCGAAGCCCTGCCATCCGTTAGAACGTAAGTGGTACACCCTAGATGTCCGCAGGGCTCTTAAGACTTATATCTCACGGACAGCAATCTTTAGACGTTCAGAGGCCCTATTCATTTCCTTCCAGCCTAATACCTTGGGATCCAAGGTGTCTTCCGCCACTATCGGTCGCTGGATACGGGCCTGCATTGCCAGGGCCTATGAGGTCCAGGCACTTCCCATTCCGAGGAACATCACAGCACATTCCACATGCAGTGCAGCTACCACCGCTGCTTGGGCCACGCAAGCTCCCCTTGACGAAATCTGCAGGGCCGCCACCTGGACCACTCCAGTACCATTTATTAAACACTACCGATTGGATGTCTTTGCCTCTGCGGACGCATCCTTCGGTAGGAGGGTCCTACAACAGGTTCACCTAGCCTCGGGGGCTTCTTCCTCGCAGGCTTCCCACCCGTAAGGCGACCTAGCTTGGGCATATCCCACTCCTGACCCACTCCGCAGCCTACTGGGAGAAGAGGCGTTGGACTTACTGTGAACGCCGTTTCTCCGGGGGCTGCGGAGTGGGTCAGCCCCTCCCTGCCTGCGTTTTTAGGGGTTCTTGGGATTTGATATGATTACTTGCCTGAGCTTATCTTGCAGATCCATCTTCGTCTCATAAACTGGAAGCAGGGGACACGTGAGGAGGCGTGGCCAATTCAATTAGACTCAGTATCCGGTCAGACCATCTGGGACAACCCACTCCTGACCCACTCCGCAGCCCCCGGAGAAACGGCGTTCACGGTAAGTCCAACGCCTCATCTTAGCCATGGAAGTTGTGGATTAAAATAGGACAAGATAGTGCTATGAATGCTGCCCTGAGCTCTGGAATGAAAGGCAGAGAATAAATAAATAAAATACCTTTCCTGGTTTGGGTATTTTTTATATGAAAAGGAATAAGTCTGTGGCTCGAAGCACCACACATGCTACCTTTGCAGGTATCGGTACCTGTTATGAACTTTGTATATGGTTACTGAGTTCATTGAGATTATCAGCAGAAAACCAGAATTTCCTCTTTACAGTGTTAGCACCTGACGTCATTTGTAACCATGGTTGTGATAAGACAACAATTTATCTTAAAGAGGCCCTGGCTGATTTTAATGAGCATCTTTTGAAGATGAAGCTCCTACCTACATTCTGGGGTCATGCAGTACCCCCTGCTTCCTTTAATGCTTCAGAACTCATGTTTTATTTATGATTAGAGTCATACTTGTGCAATTGTAATCCTTAGACTGTTACAGCATGGTAGGAATAATTCCAAAAATATGTTACTAAAGGACATCAACATTACAGAAACTTAGCAGAATCTAAGCAACTGATATCAGGCACTTGTGCTGCAAGTTCTACACATTGGAGTTTTCATGTCAATGGATTCTAAGTGAATAAAATTATTTTTTAATAGCTTGGGCTTGTCCTTTTATACACCCATTTACTCTTTTGTACTGTATAAATAATGTGTCACCACTGATACTAATTAGTCTCATCATGTTTTGGGGGGAAGCCAATAACCCAGTCCTTAAGTTTCAGAAATAGAACTTTTTTACTTAGAGATAGGACAGCTCCTTGAAGGCTATGTTACACCAAAGTCTTTTTTTAGAAATAATTATCTAATTAAAATATTAGTAGGCATTCCTTTGAGTCTTCAGTGCTTGGATTAAATAACAGAGGGCTGTAAATAGAATCTAAAAACTACTAGTCGGAAGATGAAAAGAGGGAAATCATTTTGTATTCCTAGCAATTAGGTTCTAGTCATTTGTTTAAAAAAATAAAGCATTATTTTTTTTCTTGTTCTGTATAAAGTGCTTTAAAGCAGATTCCATAAACATGAACTTCCTTTAAAAAATAGAACCATTCATTATTCACAGGCATACTGAATTAGAATTCTCTAGAATTCCTGTAAATTGGCAAAAAAAAAAAAAAAAAGCAAATTTCATAGGACATTTAAGTTGTTTTCCATGACTCCTTCCAGTGGACATTGCTGATAAATCCAAAATTTTTGTCATGGTTATTGCTGAACAAAAAATCTTGACTTGTTCCTTTTGAAACTATCTCTTGTGGAAACATATTTTAATTTTTCTAGTATTTGAAATTATTTATCCATTGAAGTAAAAGGAACAATTTAAACACTCTCATAGCAAAGTGTTTTATGAAGATTCAGAATTATAATACTCTTAAGAACTATTTATAATGCCTTGGTCAACATAATGTGATTTCTCTTCTAAAGACTTGGAAGATACTAGGACAGTGATGGCTAACCTTTTTGCTGTCGTGTGTCAAAAGCGGGGGGAGTGTGGGGGGTGGCATGCGCATATGCCCACACCCATAATTCAATGTGTCCTGCCCCGCCACGCATGCACACAGGACCCCCCACGCACTCCTCCCGCTTTTGGCACACGATAGCACAGTGGGCCCAGTAGGCCCATTTTCCCCCCCAGGCTCCAGGGGCTTTCTTGGAGCCTGAGGAGGACGAAAACGGCCTTCCCCAGAGGCCCTCCAGAGGCCCGAAATGGCCCATTTGCCAACTTCCTGTGGGGCTGAAGGCCTGTTTTTTGCTCTCTTTTTTGCTAGGGCAATGCTCATGTGGCCAACAATATGGCTCCACGTGCCACCTGTGGCATGCGGGTCATAGGTTCGCCATCACGGTACTAGGATGTGCTAGAGGATAGTGTCCAACCTTTTGGCCGGGGTTGCCTTGAGTGAAGAATTGTTTATTTATTGTTTATAAAATAAATAATACAGTTAATGTATATAAATCACATAATAACATAAAACTTTACAATCTTGTGGGGAATCCAGGATTCCATATGGGCCCTGGGTTGGACAAGCCTGTACTAAAGCATAAAACATGAGCTTTTTGTGGCTGCTCTCTGAACGGGCACTGTAGAAGCCAGAAGCAGAGTTGTACTACAGGCAACAGTTATTGGCAGCCCTTTCTAGCTATGCCTCCCTCTCTCTCTTTTCGCCTAGTTCTGAAGTAATCTCATGCAGAGGCTTTTAAAATTAGATTTAAATTTATGTACAGTTTGGTTTAATGTCACAGAAAATGTAATTTTTCAAACCCAATTGATAGGATGTTATGATCAGGTCTGGTATGAGGGAATGACTTTGGAATATCATACAATATGGTTTCTATAGCTGTCCAATAAGCATTATAGAATATTTGTTGTTTTTTAAAACATGTCTTCTTTTGGTAATCTCTTATGAGAAGTAGAAAAATGTGTACATGTAATATACAAATTTTGTTTTTCCAGTGGCCCATCCTCAGGAGCCTCATCATCCCACAGAGAAGCCTGTCATCCATTGCCACAAATGTGGGGAGCAGTGTAAAGGAGAAGTACTTCGAGTCCAGGCCAAGCATTTTCACATCAAATGCTTTACCTGCAAAGGTACTGTAATTATGTTTTATCACTCTCGGGCAATCATATTGTTTGTATTTTTTTTACTCTAAAGAGATTGGCTGAATTCCTATTATGGAACTGTGATTGGATTTAGACCCATGAAGGAAGATATAGAGAATGAGTATTACTTAAATATATATATATATATATATATATATATATATATATATATATATATATATATATATATATATATATATATATAAATGGCTGTCTGTGTGTATGTTCCAGCATAACTCTGGAACGCCTCAAGCACTTTCAAACAAACTTGATACACAGATGACTTACTCCCTGTAAACAAATACTGTGGGAGTAAGACACCCCTAACACCCCTCGGGCTTCTACTGTACAGCACAATGAAGTTGCCATGGAAACGGCTTCACAGTACTCCACAAGGGGGCTTCCTCTGGTAAGGAGGAAAATCCAAGATTAAATCCAGGACATTTTCAACAAGGTTTTGATTATTCTTGAGGACAAGTATGTGGTCATGATCAATAAAACATTACTGCAATTCATCCTGAACCACTATGAGACCAACATAACGTACTTCACGCAGATTACATACGAGAAAAGAACTACAGCGTAGAACAGTTTAGTGCATATATAGCGGAAAAGAAGCCACTTCTATATCAAGATCAGAAAAAATCATACCAAATGATCATGGATCAGCTACTAAAACAACAAGGTGCTATCAGTTTACTTGACACTTCTAGGGACATAGAGAAAACATTTTCAACTAATTTAATTCTTGCCAAAATCAGGGCTCAGGGTGAAGTTGCTCTTCCTGTCTAATACAGGATTGCAATAAATAAATACCCGGGCAACGGGTTATCTACTAGTGTACAAATAAAAATATTCCTTATATTTGTGTTTTTGATATGTATATATGTATTTGATATGTATATATGTATTTATTAATTAATGAATGGCCACTCATAGTCATATGGTATTGATTGGGCAGCCATATACTGTATATGTTATAATAATACTAATATTAATACAAATGTTAATTTCAGTTTTCAAATATTTCCACTTTTGAAATTTTAGAGTTTGCATTAACTGGTTAACAAATATAAGGGTTATCCAAGCCTTCAAAAATGGTTTTATAGTGTGTGGGAGTTTGCTTGGACCATTAAAACATATTTAAGCATAAAGCATATTTTCCAGGCTGGCAATTGGAAAAGTTGTAGTTTGAATGTAGCTGGTTTGTATGTGCTCCCTCCATGTTATAAAACATCTTTTTCAAAAATAGCTTTAATAAGCCCCCAACCACATTCACACCCTTGTTTGTATGTCTGAAAATGTAACTAATAGATAGAAGAAGCAAAGTTATCCAATTTTGCCTCCTTTTGAAAAATAGTTAATTCAAAGACTGGCAAAGAGCACATGTCAGCAATTCAATGCAGTATATAAGGTATTGCATATTCAGTTGTGTGCTAATATATGTATAACTACTCTTTCTGCTGATTAGGGTTGGCTGTTAATCTGCCATCTGATGCTCCATCTGCTTTCAGGAAAGATTATCAGGTTTACCAGAGACTGGACTTCTTCGTTGTTGTGAAACAACTCTGCTAATAAATGCTTTTGGGTGCAGCAAGAAAGTCAGTTAGAGGATCTTCAAATCAACACCCTTGGCTTTACTTTTGTTGATCTCAGTTTATAATACGACCTTTGCAATATGTTTTTCCAAAATAAGCCCTTTTATTCCAGGAACACCCCACCTTGGAGAAATTTAGCTCTTTCACAACACATTCACTTATGTCATGGAAGTTGTATGACATGAGCTTGAGTTCCAGGAGCCTGAGTGGCGTAGGAGGCTAATGCCTCCTACTAAGGCAGCATTTAACATCCAGCTGCCTGCAATTACTGCGAGTTCAATTCTCACCAGGCTCAAGGTCGACTCAGCCTTCCATCCTTTCTAAGATGGGTAAAATGAGGACCCGGTTTGTGGGGGCAATAAGCTGACTTTGTATAAAATATACAAAAGTATGAAGGCTATTGCTTAACTCATTGTAAGCCGCCATGAGTCTCCGGAGAAGGGCGGCATATAAAAATAAATAAAATAAATAAATAAATAAATAAATAAAATTATGGTATTAGTGAGGTGAAAAAAGTCTCTACCTCATCCTCAGTCTTTGAACCTTTTACCTTGCTTAATTCTTTAGAAAATATGCTTCCCTTTACAAATTTCGTATTTTGGAACAAGGGTCTATTTAAGCAAACTTTCCTTTCTTTTCCCATTTTATTACTTATGACTAAGGTGTTCATCTAGCTTTTGAATAGATGGGAGCAATGGTTAAAAATGACATCTTCATATTCATCCATTGATTCCAGCTCTATAATCATATGAAGTACAAGACTCAGCATTTATGGCCACTTGGCTCATTTATTCCAGTTAGTTTCTGTATATGGAATGGAGAAAAGTCAACTTGTTCTTTATCTGAGACTGCAAAGTATCTTGGGGCACCCTGAATTTCTAATTTGAAAATGGAACAAACTATGCTTAAAATAATTAAGCTTTTCTGTCCTCAATTTGGATGTCATAGAAAGCTAAGATTATTGCGAACCAAGAATAAACACCAAGGATGCAGTTGAAGAAGGAAATCCAGAAGGTATTTCCAGCAGTCTGAGATATCACTTTTTTCTTATGCTTAAGAATTAATTTATTAAACTTGTATCTCACTTCTACCAGAATGTTAGTACTGTAATAAAACAGACATATATGCATTTTTACACATTATTTTGCTATAAGATCAAATATATGTTTGCCTATAGCGTGGTGGTACAGTGGTTAGAATAAGTATTGTAGGCTAATTCTACCGACTGCCAGAAATTTGATTCTGACCGGCTCAAGGTTGATTCAGCCTTCCATCCTTCTGAGGTCAGTAAAATGAGGACCCAGGTTTGTAGGGGCAAAATGCTGATTCTGTAAACAACCTAAGGAGGGCTGTAAAATAGTACATAAGTTTAAATGGTATTGCTATTTATGAAGGAATTTAGATAATCTATGACCTATTGGGTTATCTTTTTAGAAATATTTACCTACCACTCCCTCACCTTCCCTGACCCTCACTGCACTTCCTTCACACCCTTGCACAACTCTCACATTTCCACATAAATTCATAAATCCATGAAATATCTCTCACACATCCTGGTGTAATCCATACAGTGCTTGTCACATACCCCTGGACATTGTCTCCAATGGACTCAGCAACTCCCCTGCAACTCCATGCACCCATCACTCTTCGCACTCTGCAGCAACTACTTACCTATCCGCCAGCCTAGGACTTCTGACTTTTTCCCAGCTTCCCAGATTTTCCTTGTGTAAAGCTGCTAGGGAGTCTTAGAAATAAAAATCATGTGGCTGACTATGGAAGCATGGCCATAGCTTTTCCAAATTTCAATGTCCTGAGAGTAATGGATCACAGAATAGGAATGCATTCTGTAAATTATTCCATCTTAAGTACCTTGGTTCAAAAATTGTTACCCTATTTTATTTTTATTTTTTATTTTATTTTTATATGCCGCCCTTCTCCGGAGACTCAGGGCGGTTTACAATGCATTAAGCAATAGCCTTCATACTTTTGTATATTTTATACAAAGTCAGCTTATTGCCCCCACAAACCGGGTCCTCATTTTACCCACCTTAGAAAGGATGGAAGGCTGAGTCGACCTTGAGCCTGGTGAGAATTGAACTCGCAGTAATTGCAGGCAGCTGGATGTTAAATGCTTCCTTAGTAGGAGGCATTAGCCTCCTACGCCACTCAGGCTCCTACCCTATGATGCAGCCTTTAGCCCAACTGAAGCTTACAAACAGATATGAAAGTTTTAGTATTATATAGATTTAATATGTCCAAATTTGTAACAGAATATATGTTTATTTCTTCCACTGCTTTATATGCTGTGCATTAATTAAGATTCAAATATCTCACCCCCTCAGCTTCATTAGCATTAGTTCTCTTATTAGAATAACCCTTTTAATTTGTCATTCCACAAGGTGATAGGTAGCCTTAGGAATATTTCTTTAGTTTCTCAAAGAGTGCTATCAATTTTTGCCAACTAAAAAATAACTTGTTTAAGAAAAGTCTTTGTTTTGCTTTTCCTCCCTTTGTGCAAAATGCAAATAAAGCTTCATGTTATTTTCTTTTTACATCTATTCATTATAAATATTGGCTGTCTATTTTTAAGCCTAATGTGCAGTATAGAGTTCTACCAGATCTTAAATACTAGATGCCAGAAATATTGGAAAAAGCAGCTGCTTTAATTATAATGCACAAATTTTTATATATCTCTTATGGTGATTATAAGAACAGTGTTCTCTTTTTAGTGAATGTCTCAGTCATTTCATTTGAAATTCCTATGAAATTACCATGCAGACATTTATTGACTATGCAGAAAATAAACTGTTTAACTGAATAATATCCCCCACAAACCCATCTATCACTGTTTTTTTATGTGGCATGCGGTGTAACTAAGGAACATAAAAAAGATAAAGGTTCCCCTCACACATATGTGTTAGTCATTTCCGACTCTAGGGGACGGGGCTCATCTCCGTTTCAAAGCTGAAAAGCCAGCACTGTCCGAAGACATCTCCATGGTCATGTGGCCGGCATGACTAAAAGCCAAAGGCACACAGAATGCTGTTACCTTCCCACCAAAAGTGGTCCTTATTTTTCTACTTGCATTTTTTACGTGCTTTCGAACTGCTAGGTTGGCAGAAGCTGGGACAAGTAATGGGAGCTCACTCCGTTACGTGGCACTAGGGATTCGAACCACTGAACTGCCGACCTTTCGATCGACAAGCTCAGTGTCTTAACCAGTGAGCCACCACGTCCCTTATGTTCCTTATTATGTTCCTTATTATTATTATGTTCCTTATTATAGAACATAAATGTGTGTAAAAATATGTAACTTGATCATTTCAAGTTAAGTATTACAAACCAAATATTTTCCCTAACTGCTTTCCACTGTTTTCAATAGAATTTACCCAAGATACATAAAATAGAAGATATCCTTCCTTATCTATTGTTTGCATTTTAAATAAAGGAGCAAACTGTGGTAGTGGTAAATAACTCAGGACGGTTTCACTTGCTAATGCAAGTTTACTTGTTGAATGGGAGAGAACCAGGGCTAGGTAGTTGCTTTCCCTTGCTTTATAATCATCCAGTTATCAAATAGTTTAAATGAATCAATCTTGATTGGATTTTCCCTTGATGTGAAAATAATGACGACATGCTCTTTGAGGACTGATCAGCAGGCTTATATTCCCTCTCCAGTTGTATTTCATCCCATAAAATTTCATTTCTGCCTGGCAGAAAGTGAGCACCTCTGATGCAGTTTAATAGAAGACATGTTCTTTCCACTTTCAGGTTAACTTTGGGCTATTGTTGTAGATGAAGATATTTAAAGGCTGGTAATATATTAATCATTTCCAGTGATTTGCCAAATCAGAGTCACATGGGTAAGAGTGAATAACCTCTCCAAGGATAAAGAGAAAGACAGGTGTCTCTGTATTGTGCACCACAATTACATAAATATATATTTGCCATATTAAATTTCATCAGATTTTATGTTTGCAGCTCTTCTGAATATTATAAAATGACATTATTGTGTGATTGAGATCCATTTACTAGAATTGCATATGAACTTAAGGAATTGGTTCACCATTAACAGGTAACTGGACACTTAAACTGGCCAGTTTGCTGGATGTGTGAAAGACATCACATTGTAGGATTGCAGTTTTTATTTGGACTAGTAAATGAATTAAATCCTTATCCATAATCTCATTATATAAAAACCCATTTTTCTTATTAAGTAACCGATACGTTTCTGAGCATTATGTTTAGGATTATAACTACTAACAAATCATTAGCTAATCCTATGAATTCATACCATACATTCCTTTATGGTGTGAAAAGTAATATAGAAAGCTGTTTGATTATAGCAGTTTAGAAATGTAATAAATAAATGCCCAAAGTATGCCCTGATCCTCCTTCTGATGCAGTACTGCCCTGAAATTTTTATACAAAAATCTTATTTCATATTCGCATGATCATAATATTTGAATTGTCTATTAAGTAGGTCAGGGTTGAACTGTGGAGTCCTTTGTGCTCTCTGAATCTGGTTGAAGGTTTGCAGAAGTTTTGTCACTTGAGTAGGTAGCATCTTCTGTGCTAGAAAGGAATGGGCTTTACTGTCTGTTTAGATGCAGTAATTTGCCCTGTGAGTGTTGGTATGGTCCTTCCTGGGCTACTTTAGTTTTTTAGTTTATTTCAGATGTTGTGGAAAGATTTAGTTGGTTTGTGTGCTATGATGATGTGGTGTGGTTATAATAGTTGGTTGTTTCCGAGATATTTTTGATGATGGCAGTATTATCATTTCCATAGCTTGGTTGTGATGGAGTGGGTTTAGCGGTCAGGAACTTTTTGATAAAATTGTGAGGGTATCTATTTTATTGAAAGATGTTGCATGGACTGTCTGTTTCCTTTTTCTGGTGCCCATGGTTGCTGCAGTGTGTTTGCGCTCCTCTAATAATGTTCTTACACAGGTTTTCTTGTGGAAGGTTGGGTGTTACTTTGAAAGAGGAGCACTTAGTGCAGGTAGATTTTTGATAGTCTTTTAATTCTAATTTGCCACCATTTCCTTGACTGATTAGGCTATGTAGGAAGGGTTGTGTATTGTTGTTTCTTCTTTCCTTATGAATTTTATTCCTTTGAAGATGATGTTGATTGTTTTGTTTGTTTTTGCTACCTGTTCCTTTTTTGTTACAACAAAGGTTTTATCTCCATATCAAATGCATACATTTGGTTGTATGCGTGTGAATTCCATAGTTTCTAGATGCTGCATTGCTGTGAATCCTGAGAGAGGTGAATCCATGGGTGATCCTTTGACTGGTTGACATATTTGTCCATCAGTCTGAAAGTAGGTAATGAGGCAGGGGTGATGACATCCATTATTTTGAGTATTTCAATCTTAGTGTATTTGATTAGGTTGAGTGTGTTGTGTAATATTGCTACCATGGATTCATTTGCTAATTTTGGATCTGTGGGTGTGACATTGAATGAAATCATAATTCCACCTTCTTCTACTATCTTTGATTTTCTGGAAAATGCGCCCACTGCTCTTCTTCAACCACCTCACCTACTGTGGCTGATAAAAAACCACTTTTGTTATTAAAATCTGTTGACCTCTGAAAATGTTCTGCTCTCTGGTGTTCCAAAAAAATATCAGCATGAGGTGAATAAAAAAAAAAAGTAACTGAAAACTCCCCGAGAGGTATGTTGGGCTTCACTCTATAGTAATTCTTTTTTGTTTTGAAAATCTAGATTTCAATCCTTATGTTGGGGAAATTTGGTGAAATGTCCATCACCATCCCCAACCTTATATTCTTTTTCTTTTCAGCCTCTTGCCTCTCCCTTTCTTACTTGCGTCTTTAATACAATAGATTGGTAACAAAAAGATAGATTACTTTACCAAGGGGCTGAATTAACTGAAGATGAATTTTAGAGGAAGCCAAAGAGATATTTAGATTACACTGGGTAACCTTGTAGGTGTAAGGCTGTTGATTAGCCGTTTCTCTCTCATTGTTTCAGTTTATATTAGGTTTAGGTTTAGGTTTATTTGGATTTATATACTGCCCTACTCCCGAAGGACTCAGGGCGGTGAACAGCCAAAGATAAAACACATACAATATAAAATTTAAAAACAGTTTAAAACATATTAAACAAATTTGGCCCATACTAATTAAAACATATTACAATTTTCAACTAGCTTTTTAAAACATCTCAAATTTCAAACTTGATTTTTTTTATGATGCTCAGTTTAAGCATCATAAATGCAATTATATATATATATATCCTTAACAATTTTAATTTTAAAAATTAGAAATGTGAAACAATTTTCATAAAAAAGATAAGATTTAAATTTTTTGGAAAATTATTTTTGCTAAGCCTTAAACCCTTTCTTCTTACTTAAGATCATATTTGAAATATACGGTATAATAATTACTTAAGATATAGCTGTAGTGTAAGTTCCTATGTAGGAATTTTTACCTTTAAGTTTTTTTGCAACAGTGTACAATCTTTACTCCCTTTGTACCTTTTAAAAATAATTTTTATACTTTTGCTTTGTGTTCTAGTCGTACAAGAACACAGAAGCTTTGAGTATTTCTAGGACTCGCTGAAGGCTGATAAAGTCCCAGTCAGCTATAAATATCACTACCCAGGAAATGAACTCTTCATACTAAAATGTGAAGCATCTCAGTTATTCTTTGGTCAACTAAAATGTATTGAAGGAAAATGCGTGGGTTTTTGTTTGAGGTTATATACACATATATTTTGAGTACCAAAGAGTATTGTTTGATGTTACATATACAAACAACAATAATGGCTTAACTTTATCTGAGAGAATTTTCATGCATTCACTGATCTGTGTAGAATTGCTTAGAAAATCTAGCTTTTGTACACATTTGATAGCAACTCTTTGAAGTGTAAGTAGGGCACAAAAATTCTTATAATAAAAAAAAGTGGAGATTGCTCTGAGAAAGCACAATAAATTGTATTTTATCTTCAGTTTTCAACTATCATTCACTCAAATATATACATTGGTGAATGCATGTACCAATGCATGACAGAAGAAAAGAATTTTTCAAGAGATGTGTATATCGTACATTTATGTTCTGCTTCTACAAATTGGGTAATAACACCTTCTAAAATGGTTATCATAATTAAAATATTCCAGTCCAAAATTATCAACTTTATTTTTTAAATACACACATCCTGGCTTTCAAGATGGCTGAAAATGGATAATAAC
Source organism: Arizona elegans (assembly GCA_022577455.1). Classification (NCBI taxonomy): domain Eukaryota; kingdom Metazoa; phylum Chordata; class Lepidosauria; order Squamata; family Colubridae; genus Arizona; species Arizona elegans. The sequence goes on along the minus strand of JAKOOJ010000005.1, from coordinate 56,964,192 downwards.
AAAAGAATCAAGAGTATATTCTGGAAGTAATAAGGGAAAACACATTCTTTTAAACCACTTGCATAAAATGAAAAGTTATGTTACAGGTCACTGAAGAGATATAAGAATATGAGATATGAAAGTGTCCGACTGAGAAAATTGCAAAATTGAGCTATTTCTCTACGCCCCACACACCCCATTTGCAGAACAGGTGATTCTTTTATATGAATCAGAGGAATATGGGTATTTGGATGATAAACCAATAGACAATGTTTTGAGAGTTCAAACTGGAAGTGTAGCTGTGCCTTGCATTTTTCTACTGAGATTACTTTAGTATCTTTGTTCAAGATGAGCAGTTGGCAGATTTCTAAGGATGAGTATAATCCTTTCAATGTCTGTGAAGAGGATAAAACCCGCTACTTCTGCAGATTTCATTCAATTAATTTAAAAAAGCAATGCATGTTTTCATCAATGGAGAATCTCCAATACATTCAACTGCTTCAAGCTGCCAGAGTAAATACCCATTTCCATGAAATAAAAATAGTCCAGGAGTCTGTAATTGCAAATAATACTACAACAAGCCAAGCAGAGACCATTATCAAGATTAGAATATGCCTGCTGCATTGTGTAATTATTGCCTTTGGTGAGGAATGGAATGTAAATGAACCTAAGACACTATCTAAAGTAGGGTGGGGTTGTTATATCTTACAGCTATACATGTAGTATTTAAAGGTTCATATTATTAATTTTCTGCAAACGAATAGACTGAACAAAATAGTTCTTACTTTTAGAAAGGCATTATAACCTAGTACCTTATGAGAAAATTTAAAAAAAAAAATTCCCCTATTTTCTTCTCCTAGAAGGAATTCACAATTTTTCCAGATTCAGCAAAGTGAAGATAACTATCATAATTTAATTATTAAAAAATAATTTTTATTTTAACTTCAAATGACAATAAACTGTTGATTGTGACTGATACTAATCCAAGTAGTAACTGACATCTTTACTGATGCCTTCAAAATAAAATGAACAACATGTATAGAAAGTAGAAAGTATGAGATAAAATTGACTATATTAAGAATACTCAAGAATTCAAGAATAGTCAAGAACGGAGGAATATTAAACTCTATTTAGTGTGGGGAACAGCCAGATCAGCAGCAATTTATTTTGTAAAAAAAAAATGTACATTTTATTCTAATACTATATGAAAAAGCTAATCCTAGCACATTTTATATTTATGAGGAAGACTAATAAAACTTTGATTAGTGGGGAAAGTGTGTTACTATTCTCCATCCCCAGACAGCTTTATGCTAGATAGGGGAATTGAAGAAAATATCTTGGAAGAAAGCAGTATTTCCATCAAGAAAACTATGTGTGTCCATAAAGTCTACAAGCATTGAACTTGGATTTCAAAAAACTTTATATTTAGCAGGATAAACAAACTTAGCTTACCACTTCATGATAATTCACTGTATATAGGCTTAACTTCACACTTGGTAGGTTGTTAGGTTAATAGACGTTTTGAAATGTTTGCTAATACTGTCCTACTTTTACATATTTTACATACTTTTACATATTTAGTTTGGGGAGATCCATTAAAATCAATGGACACTTCATTTTCCTTTTCAGATTTTGTTCTCAGTTAAATTATTTTGTGTTTATGAGAAAAACTAAAAAGACTGCAGATCAGAATTAAGGGTAGTATTTTAGTTTTCCCATCTATAGTTAAAAGCATTGGTATGAAATGACCTTTAACTCAGATGCTTTTTATATTGGAAATTGTGTGAAGACAGCTTCCAGCCAAGCATTAAATCAATTCAGTACTCTTTATATGTGTCCATATAGAGATGTATATATGTACATACACAAGTATTTCCCTATTGGTATATTTATCAGAAGAAGCTTACCTTTCTATATCCAATACTGTGATTTCCTGTTAAATAAATTATTCTGTGGGCAGACTGTCTGGCACCACCATGACTCAATCGTGTTAGAGGAGAATTTATGAAAACAATAGAACAATAATTTTATAAGGCTATGCATTATCTGATTTACTGCATTGCAGCATTGAAGGGTATAATTAGATTCAGGAGATGGAATATATAGGAATGTAAAAAATCTTCCTGGGAAGGTAAGGAAGCTGCTACATTGTTCTCTTAAGTAACTGTTCTATCTTTTGTCTAATATGTTATTTTATGGGATTAGTTTTTTTCATGTCACAAGTACATTATTTGCTTATATTTGATAGTGATGATTTCATTTTTAAAGTCTCAATATTTTACAATATTTTCTGATTTATTTATAACATCAAACAATTATTGAGCTAAAACTATAAAGTAGTAGTAGGATGGAACAACCAGATTAATTTTTTTTGTTTTAAATACCTTTTAAAAACCATATTCTTGAAAAAGGAAAGTAGGGAACTGAGTTTATAGTTGTGATGTTAAGCTTCTTAAAGTCCCAGAAATTGAAGGTCAGGTCCCTGGAGTGAGATCCTGCTTAGAAGAACACAAAGAATGAACTGGATTGTAGGGAATAATAAGGATAGACAGATCCTGAAAAGTTTGTGAGTGGAGGTTCTAACACAACCACATGTAGTTTAAACTTTATACTGTATTTGGATCAAAGAGGATGCTAGTGAAAAGCCCTGTGCTGTAATGAGACATGAAAACAATATGGAAGAACTAGAGTCCATTACAATGAAATAGATTGTGTTTTGTAAGCAGTGATATCACTCTAGGAAATTTACCATTTACAGAAATCCAGTTTTCTGTATTAACAATCTCTGTGATTCATGTCATATTGTATAGGAGCAAATGCCTCACATCATCATCATCATTATTATTATTATTATTATTATTATTATTATTATTATTATTATTTTATTATAGAGGGAAAAGGTATCACAAAGGCAAGATATGCAATCAATTGTAATTATTTGAGACATGACCTTTTTTTTTTTGTTTCAGGCTATAAATAGTAAAAGTTAGTTCTGTAATTGTTGAACTAGAGTTCCCAGCAGCTTCAATATGTAATAATAATAATTTATTAAATTTATATGCTGCCTGATTTTCAACAACTCTGGGCAGCTCACAAGAGTCAAATAGTCACAGAAGTAAACTCAGTAAAGCATTAAAACAATAAAAATAAATTCAAAGATAAATAATAAGCAATGCTGATTAGGTCTTACAAAAACCTGAGCTTCTGCCTTAGCTCAAAAACTAATGAAGCTCCAGTCTTTAGGAAATCAGCAATGGTTTACTCTTAGTTTTGTCTGAAAAATGTTAGGGAAGTTAAATTTAAAATTGTTATTGAGTGTGTTTGCTTCAGATCAAAACTTGCTTAAAAATAAACTGTTACTAGATATGTTGATGAAAAACAAGAGATGTTGCAGAGTATTTTAGTGCAGGAGTTGGAGAAAAGCAGAAAATTCCATTTTCTGGTGTTATAGTAACACTGCTTGACAAATGATTGAAATCAGTTTGCTGACATGTTTATGACAAGAGTCTAACCTTACTGGTGATTCTTTTGTTCAACAAATTGTTTTCAAATTCGGAATGAAGAAAAGATCAGAAATAGTGATTTAACACTTGAAATTAAAACACAACAGTAATATTTTATCTGTAAGATGAACAATGTTGGGAGTACAAAACTGAATCTGAAATGTATTAAATTGTTGCCTTGTATATGAAGTTTGCTATTTCAGGTCAACAGCTCTTAACGTGCTTTCACCAAATATAGTTGTATTCAGATGTCTAGCATGCATTGTTGATACAAATAATATAACTGTGTTGCTCTTCAGATTCAAAGACAAAAACATATTTCCCCTTATTTGTAGATGTACATACAGTCAGGTCCAGAAATATTGGGACATCAACACAATTCTAACATCTTTGGCTCTATACACCACCACAATGGAGTTGGAATGAAACAAACACAATGTGCGTTAACTGTAGACTGTCAGCTTTAATTTGAGGGTATGTACATCCAACTCAGGTGAACGGTGTAGGACTTACAGCAGTTTGTATATGTGCCTCCCACTTGTTAAGGGACCAAAAGTAATGGGACAATTGGCTTCTCAGCTGTTCCATGGCCAGGTGTGTGATATTCCCTCATTACCCCAATTACAATGTGCAGATAAAAGGCCCAGAGTTCATTTCAAGTGTGCTATTTGCATTTGGAATCTATTGCTGTCAACTCTCAAGATGAGATCCAAAGAGCTGTCACTATCAGTGAAGCAAGCCATCATTAGGCTGAAGAAACAAAACAAACCCATCAGAGAGATAGCAAGAACATTAGGCATGGCCAAAACAACTGTTTGAAACATTCTCAAAAAGAAGGAATGCACTGGTGAGCTCAGCAACACCAAAAGACCTGGGAGACCATGGAAAACAAGTGTGGTGGATGACCGAAGAATTCTTTCCCTGGTGAAGAAAACACCCTTCACAACAGTTGGTCTGATCAAGAACACTCTCCAGGAGGTAGGTGTATGTGTGTCAAAGTCAACAATCAAGAGAAGACTTCACCAGAGTGAATACAGAGGGTTCACCACAAGATGTAAACCATTGGTGAGCTTCAAAAACAGGAAGGCCAGATTAGAGTTTGCCAAACAACATCTAACAAAGCCTTCACAGTTCTGGAACAAGATCCTATGGACAGATGAGACCAAGATCAACTTGTACCAGAGTGATGGGAAGAGAAGAGTATGGAGAAGGAAAGGAACTGCTCATGATCCTAAGCATACCACCTCATCAGTGAAGCTTGGTGGTGGTAGTGTCATAGAGTGGGCATGTATGGCTGCCAATGGAACTGGTTCTCTTGTATTTATTGATGATGTGACTGCTGACAAAAGCAGCAGGATGAATTCTGAAGTGTTTTGGACAATATTATCTGCTTACATTCAGCCAAATGCTGTAGAACTCATTGGACGGAACTTCACAGTGCAGATGGACAATAACCCAAAGCATACTGCAAAAACAACCAAAGAGTTTTTGAAGGGACAGAAGTGGAATGTTATGCAATGGCCAAATCAATCACCTGACCTGAATCCCATTGAGCATGCATTTCACTTGCTGAAGACAAAACTGAAGGGAAAATGCCCCAAGAACAAGCAGGAACTGAAGACAGTTGTAGTAGAGGCCTGGCAGAGCATCACCAGGGATGAAACCCAGCGTCTGGTGATGTCTATGCATTCCAGACTTCAGGCTGTGATTGACTGCAAAGGATTTGCAACCAAGTATTAAGAAGGGAAAGTTTGATTTATGATTATTATTCTGTCCCATTACTTTTGGTCTCTTAACAAGTGGGAGGCACATATGCAAACTGCTGTAAGTCCTACACTGTTCATCTGAGTTGGATGTACATACCCTCAAATTAAAGCTGACAGTCTGCAGTTAACGCACATTGTGTTTGTTTCATTCCAAATCCATTGTGGTGGTGTATAGAGCCAAAGATGTTAGAATTGTGTTGATGTCCCAATATTTCTGGACCTGACTGTATAACGCCTGTCTAAAACTTCAAACTGTATAGGTCCCCCTACAGTGTGCTCAATTGTACTCCACCTACAGAAAGCACCCATATGATCCAGGAGGGCACTGTTGCTTTAAAGCAGGGATGTCAAACTCGTGGCCCGCGGCCCAGATGCGTCATGTGCTGGCCATGCCCACTCCCATTTTAGCGAAGGGGAAAAAAATCAAGATACATCACGTGACAAAAACATGACACTGCAAGTTTGACACTGCTTTAAAGAATCTATATATTCAAAGCCAACAAGATGCTGATAAGAAACAAATATTTGAGTCACTAGAATCTGGTCTGTTTATGTCCTATGTGAAATATCTAAATCTAAACCTAAATCTAAATCTTGAGACTTTAAATTGTTACAGTTTGAAATCTATACTAAAATTTGCATTTTAATCAGCAATATTTTGCTCAAGAAATATGAACTTAATGCCCTTCTTCTGTATGGCAACATACTTGATTGTATTGAATAAAAATTTGGAAACCTAAAATTTAGTGTAGGTTCTGTGACTATATGACCTTTGCCGCTTTATACTCATTAATGGGGACTTCCATCAGTGTCTCATATTTTCCTCCTCCTGTCCATTAGTAAATCAACTTTGATCATTGAATTGTGAGAGGTTTCTTTGGTTCAAGGTGAGAAAGCTTCTGCAAAATATATCACCTATTGCATTCTTTTTCCATTAGTTTTATATATCATGAATTATGCATAATTACTATTCTTCTCCACAACTCTAAGATCTCAATTTACTGTCAGATAGAATGGAAGCACCTGTCCTTCCTTTCACGTTTTACTGAAGCTTATTAAAAGACTAGAGTTTTTGCAATACTGCCTCTGGACTCTTCCATCTGTTTTAGCTTCTGGTCTGCTTGGCATAAAAGTTGCAGAACAGACAGATGTAAAGATGAAAATTGACACGGTTCACAGTCCTGCCTCTACCACCACCAGTTGTTTTGGAGTTGTTGTTTTGGATTTTTTTTTTAATGCTCTGAGAATTGTTATGGTGGAATTTATCTAAACTAGTTGCAATTATGACTATGTCCTTATGTCCAATCTCTGTAGATCTCACACTGAAAGTTACTCAATACTGAAATGTTTTAGAGAATGTTTTAAGCTGCTTTCTTGAGAGCTGCTGCGTCAATAGTTAAGAAATTACATATTAATTTCAATTATTTCTTTCTGTTACCTCTTTTCCTCATGATTCTGTTTATATGTGGAAGTGTACACAAGTTTTGTTTTGAATAATATCATAAAATTGAACATATATAATAATGCAATGGGCTTGACAAATGATCATTTGAGAGCAGTTTTCAGCATCAGCCTTCTTGTTCCATGCTGTTACTTCCATAATTTAAAATTGTATCTGTTTTCAAATTAATCATATATGTATGATTGTTTTCTTCCCCTCAAAACTGTTCATTTGCCATTAAAAATTCTCAGGGTGACTGAATTTCAATAGCCCAACAACTAATAATGATGAACAATAATAAAACATCATTTATTTTAAGGACAGGTAGTTCAATTAACATATGAGAAGAAGACACTGAATTGTTAGTAATTTGATTATTGTTATATCTCAGGAAGAAAACAAAGTGTGGGTAAACCATATAGGAAATGTGGCTATATCAGCCAATTCTACTTTATTTTTAAGGTTACATTAACAGAATCTTGCAAGTCTAAAGGTACAAAGTACCTACCATCGCTTTTAACCATCTGACCATTTAATGGGTCCTTTCTAAATTTCTTCTCTGACTTTTAATCCATTGGCAACTCCTGTCTCTCTTGTCTGTTTCCTAGGCAACATCTCTTCTCTTGTCCCCCAAGGTCATCCACATAGTCCATGAATTTTCCATTGCTGAAAATGAACTTCCAAGTCATAGTCCAACACTATTAATCACTACATCATAGTTTCACTCTACATTTTTCACTCCTTTACTCCAGAATAACAACATTTGCTATTGCTGTTGTTTTTGATTACCACTCAAGCTATTGAGTTGGTATGATGAAGGAAGAAAATGCTGAGCAAAAATTTGCTCTTCTTTTTTGATCCATCCACTATTTTTAACATTGTGAGCCCTAGGGTATTGTTTATTGGGTTTAGATTTTCTATTTGCATGATTCCAAATGACTAAATGTGATTTTTCAGGTTAAAAAAAAAGTTGCTTGTCCTCAGTGTAACATGACTTACCTACTTTATATGTCCCAATATAGCATTCTTTCATGCTGATTTTCATCATAGGACTGATTTTCAAGAAGACATTCTTGAGTAAATGCTTTATGACCAGAAGTAAGATCATCTGTAATAGGCTCTGATAAGAAAATACTTCTCATGGGAAGTCAGTAGGGAGACAGGACAGAAAAAGAACATAGAAATTGTGTGTATACTGTATGTCAATATACTGTATGAGAGAGAGAGTTGTTTATATCTGAAATGTTAATGTACTTTTATTGTTCTTCCACTAATGATGCACATGAAAATCTTAATTTGTTTTCATTTTTATACAATAATAGCCTTTTTAGGATCTTGTTTTTTTAAATAAGCATAATAGTTAGTACAAATAACCTCAATAAAACTGAGAGCCTTTTTAGGATCTTGTTTTTTTAAATAAGCATAATAGTTAGTACAAATAACCACAATAAAACTGAGAAGAATCCATATATTGAAAAATGGTTATATGGATGAATTGGAAATTATAAACAAATAGTTCTTCTATTAATTTTACTGCAGTTTTTAACATTTTTTCAAGTTACTTGTTATATAGGCTTGTAACTGATGCTGCCATTGGTAATATAATGTAACATAGTGATATGATAATAAGTATCGCATTTATAACATATTTCTGTTTACTCAAGTGATTTGACAAAAATACATTCCAAAATTGCAAGTGTTATGCATCTCTTATTTCAGTATGAATAGCTATTTTTCCTACTATAATAAACTCAGCAAAGTTGCAAAGCAGTTCAAATGACCTTTAGGAAATGTATTTCAAAATAATAGATTGAATTTATAGAACACAGCCTTGTTTTAAGTCAGATCATCATTCTGACAGTAACTTTCCACAGTATCAGATAGGACTGGTCCCATGCCTACCAAGAAGAGATGGAATAATTGTATCTGGGACCTTTGTTTATAGACAGTTAAAACACATGATTTATTGCTGAACAAAGTTTATAATTAGACTTTAAGATACAAATTGTCAAACATTTTTGTACAAAAGTTTGATTCAAATTACTATATTTGCTTATTAGAACTAGAGGTTTATGTTCATGGTCTTCTTGAAATTCTTTTGAATTCAAACCATAGGTTGCTAATTGTTTTAATACTATACACCAGAAGTCTTTTACATTTTCAGTGTATAACCATGCTATTTAATTTATTTTACTCTTTGTTAAAACTCCCCTTAACCAATTTGAGCCATATTCGATACACAACTTTTTGTTCAATTTGTCAACTCTAATGTTGAAGTAAACAGAATATTATTAGTCTGAATTTTGTAAATGGATATACTGTAGTACCATGATGGTGAACCTATGGCATGTGTGCTACAAGTGGCATGCATAGCCATATCAGTGAGTATGCGAGCTCAGCTCTGGCACTCACATTTTCGAGTCTTCTGGGCCCACCAGAAATAGGGAAACAGACTGTTTCCTGGCTTTGGAGGGCCTGGGGGGTGGGGAAGGCCCATTTTTCTTTCTCACCTGGCTCCAGGGCCTGTCTAGGAGTCTGGGGAAGGCGAAAATGGCCTCCTCATCCCCCTCCCAAATCTTCCAGAGGCTGAAAACGGCCTGTTTAACAACTTCCGATGGTACCAGAAGCCCGTTTTTTGCTGTCCCCAGCCTCCAGGGCCTTTCTAGGAGTCTGGGGAGGACGAAAATGGCCTTCCCCACCTCCCCAGAGGTCCTCCGGAGCCCTAAAAAGCCCCGTTTGACAACTTCCAGTTCCACCAAAAGCAGTTATGCAATACAATTATGAATGCTATTTTTGAAGCATTCTTAGAGTTGGTCCTACAATCCTGAAAGGAGCTCCTTTGTTTAACAGTTGAAAATCCCAGAGAAAGATGCCCAATGATTCTAAATCTGTGCACAGTGCATCCAGATGCCATAGTCTTCTAAGAAACAAATGGTAATTTCTATCTTGTAAACCACTTGGAACATATATTCCTTTTATTGTGCCCATTGGAAAGTTACTCTCTTCTGAATCACAATAGGTGGAAAGTTTAAATATACTCCAGAAAAAATTTCAGAAGTATCTTTTGTCCTGCTTTGCCGCATTTCAAAGCCTGTAAATATCATTTACTTAAAATAATTGTATCTGTTTCATATTTATTTATGTGTTTGCTGAATAATGGAATAATGTTGGCTTCACATGCAAAATTTCCAGAACATCTAAATTAAGGATTATATCAAGTATCAGGTTTTATTTTTTAAAAAACTTGTGAACGTGTGATCTTTTAACCTTGAGATGCTGCATTTGTGACTCATGTGCTGGAGTGAGTCGAATATAAAGCAGTCATTCCACTGCAAAAATATAACAGGCTAAAAAGCAAGACATTCACTATGAACAATGATTTGGGTCATCTCTGAACCAGGATTTTTTTCTATCATGAGGTGCTGAGCAAATGTTAGTGGCCTTATTTGCTTAGCATATTAAACCAAATGTAAAGAAGCAACATTTCAACTTACTGTTTAACTTGACGTATGAAGCTGTGCTACCAATCAATCAAAATGTAGTAGGCACGTTAACATTTTAACATCTAAAAGTTGTTTCATTTTAATAGTAAGTAACTGTCGGACTAAAGGGATTGGTTGAAAGCCAGATGAATTTATTTTAACTAAGGCTATTTCTTTGTGTGCTTGAAATTAGATTTTAAGCCATGAAATATTTTTTTTCTTGTTCTGCCATCAGTATTAAGTATAATACTTAATACTTAATAAATAAATGTAATATATTACATCTATTTATTTTTATCGTAAGATATTTGTAAGTAAAGCTAATAAAGTATATCCAAGCTAATTTTATTTTTTTCCATCTGATGTTCAAAATGATTACCGTACAAATAAATGTTTAGAAGTTGGTAATATCATGTATGCCTTGTTAAATGTACAGTTCTTGTGATAGAACTTTCTCTGCCACTGAGGACCTAAAGATTCACTGTATCTACTTTCAATTAAATTTTTTACAGCAAGAAAATAAATAAAATTGATTTTCATTTCAGGGAAAAAACATGCAAATCTACTAAACAGTAAAAAAATTAAACAGCGATATAAGGATTTATCTTATAATTTAGGAAACTATAGGATAATGATGAAGAATGAATGCTGTTTCTTTTATCCATTATTTATGCATTTTTCCCTTCCAATTATTTTCCTTTTTTTAACACTTTCTACTTAGAAAGATGTCTTGTCTCTAACAATCATCTTGTTGCCTTTCCTGCTGCCTGCTCTGTTTATCAAAATTCTGTTTATTATTTTAATTTTATTATTATTATTCCCTCTTTGACCTCTTTGTCATCTTCTAACTTCTTTTGCTCTTCCAATCTCACTACATATGTTTCCAAAAACTAACACAGGTAACAAACTATTTTTCATTATTAGTTACAAATGGGTGTGTTTTTCTATGTTCAAGCTGATATGTTCTTGTTTTTTTAAAAAAATATATTTTCACAGTGTGCGGGTGTGATTTGGCTCAAGGAGGCTTTTTCATTAAGAATGGTGACTACCTTTGCACTGTGGATTACCAGAGGATGTATGGGACTCGATGCAATGGCTGTGGGGAGTTTGTGGAAGGAGAAGTTGTGACAGCTCTGGGGAAAACCTATCATCCCAACTGCTTTGCCTGCACGATGTGCAAGTAAGTCAACTAATGCTGAACAATATTTTTTTTGTCCTCCTCCTCCTCCTCCTCCTCATCTTCATCCTTTTTCTCCTCTCTTCCTACTCCTCTTTTATCATTTTGGGTGTCAAGGGAGAATAAAGATTTAAAGAACATAAATACTAGAGAAAAAATAAAAAATATTCAAAAAATATTAATTTTTACTGATATGTTATTATATATATTTCTATATATATGTATCTGTGTGTGTGTATGTAATTGAAGTAGATTCACTGGGTTTTGTTTTTTAGCTGCTTATTTGCAAAGGCTTAAATATTGGATATGCTTGAATATACCTAAACTTACCTGATCATAGAAGTTAAGTGGTATAATTCTTGCTTTAGCTAATATTTAATAAAAGGCATATTGGAAATACTGGATTCTGGAGACTGTTTCTCCTTTGCTCAGGATTAGGAAATAGACTATTGGATTTGATTATCCCTACCCAGTATGGTCAACAGTTGAGATAATTTGCTCTAAAGTTACATAAGATTATGGAGTTCTATGGGATTCCCTTTAGTCTTTTAGAGGAAAAAAACATTTCTACCGTAAGTGTGCAGGTGGTGTCAGGCCTTTTAAGGCTGAGAATTTTAGTGGCAGAATGTCCCTTTTTTTTTCACTACATTATCTTATCTGTAATTTCAGGTAAAAAAATACTGAAGCATCTTTGGGTGCTATGTTTTGACTCACAAACAGTGCCCTGGAAAATGTATTTTTATTTATGTGATACTTTCAAATATTTAAATGTATTTGAATGATGGGGTATCCAAGACAATTATCCTCCTTACCCTCTCAAAGAGTCTGGATAGCACTGTAGAAAAAAAACACTTCTGAAACTCTGCAGAGCCTTAGCCAATGGACTAAGTGTAATGAACAGCTAGATGGACCGTTGCTCTGACTTGTTATAAGGCAGATATTCTTATTCCTATCTGTTGTCTACTTTCTGAAGAACTGGATCTTGTTGCTATTGTTGTTGGCTGAAACTCCTTCATGTCAGATTTAATTTTTTTGTGGTAGTTGCAGGATTTGTTCATTCCTATAGTATCTACTTTTAATCAACTCACCCTTCTTTTCCTAAAGGAATGTAGCTGAGCTTGCTCTGAATAATGATAATACACAATATACCACTGTTTTCTGCTTGTTTAAAACACCAAGAACTGCTTAAAATCTGGAATTTGTTGCTTTCATTGATTGCCCCCCAAAATGAGCTATCTAATCACATATACTTTCAGTGAAAAAATAATAGAAATTTCTAATTTTTGTTTGAGCATTCAAACTATCAATGAACAGGCTTCATTTCCTATGGAAAACGCTTATATAGGATTGGGCTTTTTAAAACAAACAAACTTTGAAATAAAAATGTATTGGTCAGGGTTTTTTCTATAATTTTTTCATTATTGAGATACATTTAGTGTTTGGATTTTCTCAAAATGTCTATCTTTGCCAGTACTGCATTTTAAACATGCTTTGGCCCTTTTTCCTGCAAGAGACTGATTTACAGCAGTGGCAACAACGGGAAGGAGCTGAGAAAGATAACGTAACCCTGGAGATAGCGTTGCATTAAAATGCTTCTTTTGTTTCCCAGACGTCCTTTTCCACCAGGAGACCGGGTTACCTTTAATGGAAGAGACTGTCTCTGTCAAATGTGTGCTCAACCAATGGCATCCAGTCCAAAAGAACTCGCTACTTCCAGTAGTAAGTATTGCATCTTTTCTAAATACTCCATAGTCTGGATGGCTATATTTCTATTTTCTGCTGCTGCTTTATTCTAATGTGCAGTGATGACTTTGGCTACGAGTTGGGTTTGTATTCTAGAAATTAGAGACAATCTCCCCCTATTCATGCAGCCTGCTGTTTATTTATTTATTTATTTGTTGCTTAATTTAATCAATCTCCAACATAAAGGCAGAGTACACTCAAAAATAACTATAGACACAAAGGCTGTCTTCTCTATCTTCTTAATCTAATTGGCTCAACTTCAGCTAACATTTTTTCTTTCCATTAATGTATTGTATATATACATAGGTATAAACTCAATATAAATCTTAAGGATACCAGCAACAGGGTTACAGTTATATAGTCATAAGTGGGAGGAGATGGGAGATAGGAATAAAATAGAATAGAATAGAGTTTTTTATTGGCCAAGTGTGATTGGACACACAAGGAATTTGACTTGGTGCATATGCTCTCAGTGTACATAAAAGAAAAGATACGCTCATCAAGAATCATAAGGTACAACACTTAATGATAGTCATAGGGTACAAATAAGCAATCAGGAAACAATATCAATATAAATCATAAGGATCCAAGCAACAAAGTTACAGTCATACAGTCATAAGTGGAAGGAGATGGGTGGTGGGAACGATGAGAAAATTAATAGTAATGCAGACTTAGTAACCAGTTTGACAGTGTTGAGGAAATTATTTGTTTAGCAGAGTGATGGCGTTCGGGAAAAAACTGTTCTTGTACATACAATATACATACATATGAATTAACAGCAACTGATTAAAATGTAAGGTGTGTGTAAAATAAAGCATTCCATTGATATACGTAAATGATCCCTTGACTATGTGTGTGCATAGTCATTCTTTTTATTTTATTTTTTTTTATTGAAAAAGTTTTCAAATACAAGTTTTCCCCCTTTTTCCCCCCCCTTCCCTAACCCCCCCTCACCACCCATCCCCCCCTGTGACTTCTTCACAACAATAGGCTATTTCATAACTAATTACATACATAATATCTTTCCTTTCCCTTACTCCCTCCTCAGAATACTGACCCTTAGCATATTATTCTTATAACTCCCATTTTTACGATAATCTGCCCTTTTTCTCCTCCCCTAAACTTATAGTGTATTATTACAATTTAACATTTAATCTTTTATATATATTAATATAACATTTTAAAGCAGCCTTCTCCCTACATCCAGATTTAACGTTTATTCAGTTCTATCCAATTCCTCCACTCCCCTAAATATATGACTTAAGGATCCTTTTTCTTAGACTAATCAATCAGTAAACTAACCTATTTCAACCCTTCAATTCCTACAAAATCATGCAATACAATTCTAAATATAACCCACTGCCCACTTTACTAAAATATACACATATCTATATATGCATTCTATTTTATAAAAAAAAAAAGACAATAACTTTAAATTTATAATCCATATAATATCTTCTTTGATGTCTTTCCACTGGATCGTTAAATCCATCACCCATAATAGGGTAAAATAACATGCTGGTGCAACAGTTTGTTCAAAATCTTCAATCATCTTCTGCCCCCATCAGTAGTAGATATCCTCGTATATATATAAAAGTAAAAACAACCACCCGAGTGACATTATAATTATATCCATATAGTTATAGTTGTGGTATTCATCAGGATTGTTGATTCCCATCATCCTAATGGGTAACAACCAGATCTTCTGCATGCCCCAGCGTGACTCTCTTGCCTTGTAACTCAAAATAATCATAATATATTCACCAATAAAAGAAATCCAGAGTAGATAATTCAAATCCAACAAGGTAAGGCTCTTTTCACATCCCAAAATCACGGCATTACAGAGATCTGCCACAATCCTCAGGATAGTATTAAACAATTGTTCGCCTCCACTATCTTTTCAGATGTTCATTCATTTTTTAAAGTCCCTGGCTTCACTGTTGCTTGGTTTAGAAATTGCTGTTTCTATGAGATCTATTTCTTTTCTTTTTCTTTTGCGGGTTGAATTTCCATCCTCGTTTCGTGCCTACCAATTGTGTATCGGCTGATCGATTTTCATTCTGCTTTGTGAGTTGATCTTGTTGGGTTAGTTTTATCATCTCATCTTTCTTCTCCATCACTTGTATATCAACTGGTTGATTTGCGCACTTGTCTGTGACTTGATGGTTCATCACATTGGAGTCGGATGACACTGCTCTCTTATTTATAGACAGTCCAGCTGGGGTATCCAGAGAGTCCAAAGACAACTTATCCACCACAGCCTCTGTAATTTGATATTTTCTTTTTGTTTCCAACTCCTTTTGCTTATCCTGTATTATGCCTAAAGATGTTAAATTCATTTTTAAAATTTTTTGATAAAATTCTTCCGCTTTTTCAACAGTGTTCAGTTGATATCTTACTCCTTGGTGTCTCAATATTAAACCAACTGGGGCATTCCACCTAAATAGGATATTTCTTTTTTTTAACTCAGTCACTAGAAAGCCAAATTTCTTCCTCTCCATTAACATCTTAGTCGGGAACTCCTTAAAAATCCAAATCTTTCTTCCATGAAATTGCAAAGTAGAATTAAAAGAGTTCTGCACAATATTATTCCTAATTTCTTTATCTGTAAAATAGATCACCACATCTCTAGGCAATTGCCTTTGCTTTGCCAACCAGGAGTTTATTCTGTAAATTCTATCAATCCTGCAATACACTTCATCAGGTTGAACCTTTAAAATCCCAGCCAGAATTTCAGAAGATATTTTCCTTAAGTCATCTCTATTATTTTCCTGCAAACCTCTCAGTCTAATTGCATATTCTGTAAAATTATATTGAATCATTAAAACTTCTCTTTAAATCCTCTGTTGCACATTTTCTTCATTACCAGTCTTTTGGTCAACCTCCAATTTAGGTTTGTCTTCTGAGCTATTATCCTGAATGTTTACCAAATCCTTTTTAATTTTTTGAATCTTGTCATCCAAATTCTCCTCAGTTTCCTTCATTTTAGACTCTAATAATTTAGTCTTTGCATCCACCCGAATCAGAAAGTCTGATAAACCATTAGCTGTTTTTAAAATCTTTCGATTCAAAAAGTCAAACTTTGATTTCACCAGTTCACCAATTTCTTTAATTTCCTGCTTAAATTTTTCGAGTTGCTGGTTCACAATCTCATCCCTTCTTACAATCTCTTCAAGAAGAAATTCTATTATATTAAAATCAGGTTTCTGACACTGGAGAGTTAAAACTTGTTGGTGTAATTTATTAATGGGGGAGATTCCCCCCCCCCGTTTGTCTAGCTGTGTGAGTCCCGGTGCCATTTCCCACACAGACAAGATTTAGTGGAAAAGAGAGAAAAAAAAAGCTTGTTTCCAACCAAGATCAATATCAGATCCCCAAGAGAAAAAAAAAAGGAAAAAAAAGCAAGAGTGAGAGTGAGGTTTTGCCTCAATTACGGCCAGAAGTATTCATTCCGCTACTTTGTAATAGAAAACGGAAGGACTTTCCCTTTCAGCCTCTCTTCAAGCCGCAGCAGTCGCAGCAGCAATCGCCATTTTAAAAATCTTTTTTCCTTTCACTTCTTAAACAACTTCAATAACTTTTCCAATAAAAAGAATACTTGCGCTTCAGGATCAGAGGTCCAACTGACGTCTTCTTGAGTTAATTTAACAAATTTACAGGCTTGCTTTTGCCACCTAGCTCTGCATGTAGCAGAGATCTCCCAGAGCCCGGAGCATCGGCTGGGGATACGGGGAGTCTCTTCCGCTCCGTCCCAAAAGTAAAAAAAAAAACTTTGGGGATTAGGCAGAGGACTCAACCCACCCCAGCCTGCTCTATCTCCATTTCCTCATGGAAACGGAGTTTTTTCGAGCCGCCATTCCGCTATAAAGGCGGCTCTTTACAGGCAGTGGGTGGGACGATCCCAAAGGAGTGTCCAGCGGGGACAAACAGCAAACCGGAAGTCCATAGTCATTCTTAACATCATTCTTTGTCATACACATTCCACAGTCAGTTCATTAGATGCAACAAATTATTAATGCAATCAAATGTCCTATAAGAAAACATTAAAACAGATACATTTCTCCATTAAATTACCTAAATGGAGTTCTGCTTGTTTTGCCTTTCATTCATTTTACAAATCACAAATTAGAAACAAATTTGGTGTTGTTACATAACTTTTCATTAAATAATTCATATTGCATTACATTCTTATTATATCTGTCTGCAACAGTTTGTATTATAAATACAGTTCCTTTTAACAAAACAGTACAGAAATCCTAAGAAAACACAGTACTGGCACAAAAGAATCTTCTAATAATGTCCAAAGAAAAAAAATATAGAATGTTATAACTTTAGATAGAACAGTTTTGACAGAATGAGGACAGGTTTTCTATGAGAATATATGTATTATATCTGTTATGAATATAAACACATTTTGCTATGAAATTATTTTAATGGAGTCCTCTTGTTCATTTTGGCTTTAAATGATCAGATATTATAACTGTCTTGAGCCTAAAGCCTCATTTGGGGGAGAATATCACTGAAAAAGCATCTGAAACTTTAGATATAACATTGTGTTATAGAAGGGTCAAGTAGAATTAATGTTAACTTTTTTTCCCCTTATTTTGATGGGATTCCCTAAAGGCTTGTAAGATTGAAATCTTAATTCAGTTTTGGGGACAGTTGCTGTGATGTTATTGCTATAATATCAATATGTCTTTTTAGTTTAAAAAAGGGATACCTTAAAGAGAAAAGGCTAGACTCATGTTGCATTTCATTAAAGATGGATTGGAGAACGGGCATAATTCTTGCATTTAGGACTGTTGCAAGAATTATGCAATTATGATTTTGATCACGTAACATGTGATCAAAATTCAGACAATCAGCATGTATTTACAACACTTGCCATGTCCCAGGGTCACGTGATGACCATTTGCGAACTTTTCAGCTGCCTTCTGACAAGCGAAGTCAATGGGGAAGAGCTGGATTTGTTTAACAACCACATGATTCATTTAATAATCACAGTGATTTGCTTAACAACCATTACAAAAAAGGTTGTATAATCAGGCACAATTCCACCTTGCCTAGCAATGAAAATTACTAGTGATCATAAATTGAGGATTACCTGTAGGGCCAAGGTCCACCTTCATTTTTCTTAAATGAATAAAATCTTAAAAGTTTGCCAAAAATAATATACAAATACTGTACATCCAAAATGAGGTGATTCACTGGAATAGTTGGTTCCGTGTTTGAATATTGTGCATTGTTATAAAATGTTGGAAATGTTGATCCCATGTTTACTTGAGACACAGGAAATTGAATCAATTTCCTGTGTCTCAAGTAAATATGGAGTCAGCAAATCTCAATATTTTCTTCCCAACCAATAAGCAGCCTAGAAAATGGCACATCTTTTCAAGTTCAGTGGAAATGAATTAAATCAGGTTGCCTTTTAAATACCATCTTCCCATAGTCTTGTAATATATTACATGTCTAAAAGTTGTTTTGACTCTCCTTCTGGAAACTGCTATGACGTGTATATGCTTCTGGGCAAATGACATGGCTTTTGTCAATTTGTTCTTTTTTCTCTCAAGTGTGAAAGAACCTTGGAAATGTCGTATTGTTTCTGTCCATTAGCCTGAAAATTCAGGGGATTTTTTTTCATCCTTTTAGAAAGAACACTGAGTCATTGTCGTAACCCAAAGCTTGGATCATCTTGGAAACTATCCAGTTTGCTCACTGATTGAAAATCGAAAGGCTTTTAACAAAGCCACACGCGTACACAGGCACACACACACACATCTCTCTGTCTCAAGAATTAACTCCAAAACATTACCTGGCAACAATTTTTATTAGTCTTGGTCTCCTTGTGGCCTGAAATGCAGAGGGGAAATTTATCATATTATTATTTACTGTGCTGCTCTATTGGCACAGATACTCCTTGGAAGGAACACAACAGAGATGCAAGCCTGTAATTTAGGGCATCCCTATCAGAAACTTCTGTTATTCTTCACTAATTGCTCTCTTCCATAATTATTTTTTAAAGGGCACAACAGTTGTTGGAAGCAAATATGATGTTATATTCCTAGTGGAGATCAGGCCCGCTTTTCATTCGCAGCTGGTTTCTGAATTTGGGCCTAGAGGTTCCTCCTCCTGACATAAATCAGTTGTTTTATCCCGTGAAATTTGGAAGGCTGTGCCATTAATTTCCTGTGCAGTTTACTTTCAGCAGCTAGGATCTGATTATGTCATAAAATGTTCTTAAAGTTACACAAGCTGGGTAGAAGCCAACACCCAGAATTAAGCAATAAGCATGGTTTTATTACAGCATATAGGTGTATATCCATTTTCTTCAAGTTTCAGATTTCTTGGTAGTGCTCTTTAAAATCAGTCCATTAATATGTTTGTTTTGAAAAGATTGCATCTGCTAACATCATTTCTGGCAAGTGATTGCACATCTGCAGGTTGTACTACTTTACTTTTGTCAGTTACATGACACACCCAGGATTTTCTGTTCCATTGTCTTTTCTTTTCTTGCCAACTGTGTAGAGGTTATTTCTCTGCTCACTCTCTCACACACACCCTTGTACAAAAAGAAAAAAAGGTGGGGAGAAGAGAAATTGGAATCAAAGCTTAGAAGGGGCTCAAATATAGCATGCCTTGCCTTGTCCTTGTCCTGTTGTTATTTCCTAGCATAGTGTTAATGTTTCTAATTGCTATTTTACTTTTAAAAGTTATATTTTACATTATATAAAGGAGACTGGTGTAAGCCATAGGAAAATATTTCTGTGGAATCTTCTGAGATGATTTAGTTCTGGTTCTGGTTAATGCAAAGTTTTAAATCTTGGTAACAGTTGAATAAATCAAACTGTTTAGACCATCCTACCCCAACATGATGTTTTCAAATTGATTCATGTGAACCATACTGACTTGGAGTTTGGGTAACTGCAAATGGGACACATTTACAGGCTCATGGCTGCATAAGACCACTCTAGATCTCCAAACTGGATCTTATCAAATACTGAGGTTTAAATAGACAAGCTACAGTTGATAGACTGGTAGTTGATTAAAATATTTATTGTATTATTTAGAGAAGTCCTCAAAAACCGTTAATGTATGTACCACTTTTATTACTTGAATAGAAAAACAAACAGGAAAAATATAAACAGCATACAAAAAGCAAGAATGAAATGAAAATAAACAAAGGACAGCCAGTTTAATCTAGTGGTTAAGATAGCAAGCTAGAAACCATTTCTAGTCCTGCCTTAGGCATGAAAGTCACATGGGTGACCTTGGGCCAGTCACACCCTGTCAGCCCAACATACCGTATTTTTCATAGTATAAGACACACCTTTTCCCCCTCCCCTAAAAGAGGCTGAAAATTTGGGTGTGTCTTATACTCCGAATGTAGCTTTTTGGAAGCTTTTTTTCAGCCGTAACGAGGCGCTAATGAGGCACTAGCCAGCAATCTTCCCAGCCTGCTCCCTCTGTGCCTTAACGAGGCACCCAGCGATCTTCCTAGCTTTGCCTGCTCCCTCTGTGCCTTAACGAGGCGCTAGTGAGTGAAGCAGTCTCCATGCTTTGTTCCAACTCTCAGCTGTTCTTTAGAAGCTTTTTTTCAGTCCTAACTAGGCGCTAGCCGAGTGAAGCGATCGAAACCCCCCCTCCAGTTTTTTGCCTGCTTTTCTCATCACTGCTTCCTCTCAGCTGTGCCTTAGAAACTGTTTTTTATCCCCAAGCAGGAGATTAAAAACCAGCAAACTAATGTGCTGAAGCTGACCAGACCAAGGATGCTAGCCAGATGAATACCTGATAGGCAGATTTTTCCACCCCTAGCTTCCTCCCCAAAAACTAAGCTGCGTCTTATAGTCCAGTGTGTCTTATATTCCGAAAAATATGGTACTTCACATGGTGGTTGTTGTGGGGAAAACATGGTTGCCATCTTGTGTTGTTGATAAAAATAGTAAAGGCAGTATGTAAACAAGTAAAAATAAATAAAATAAAAACCCATATAGGTATATATTCACAGTATATTTGCATACGTGGAAATCAGTGTTGTGTAATTCTTAAGGAGCCAAACTGAGTTGGGAGGACCCAGGTTCAAGCCTTTCTTTAGCCACAGAATCCAGCTGTGTGTATTTGGACCAGTCATTTTGTCTTTGACTGGGAAGTAAAAAATATATATTTTTCTATTAACTCTTACTGCAATGGTATGATAGATGGTGCTCCTTGATTTTCAATAAACAGCCCTCATCCTACACTGAATAAATTTGTTAGGAGTTATTCCAAATGAGCATGTCAATGAACAAGATAGTCATATTTCATTATAATCACCTATGGCTGTCAATATCAACAATGATTCATTCATAAATTTCTAATAATATTAATTCTGCAGAATACTGAAAAGTTGGGGCCATGTATTTATCTTTCCAATGCTGATAAATAAGGTCACAAAGAATCCACTTTCAGATATCAGTTTCCAGATGATAATGCCCAATTGATTTAGAGCAGTGGTTCTCAACCTTCCTAATGCCGCGACCCTTTAATACAGTTTCTCATGTTGTGGTGACCCCCCAACCAGGGGTGGGTTCTAAATTTTTTTACTACTGGTTCTGTGGGCGTGGCTTATTTTGTGGGCGTGGCTTGGAGGTCATGTGACTGGGTGGGCATAGCTAGCTGGTCATGTGACCGGGTGGCCATGGCTATGTGTATAGGGACTACTCAGAGGGCTGAAAAAAGTCATTTCTGACAGATCCTCGCACTTTTGACTGGTCCTCACACTTATGACCATCCTCACATTTATGCCGGTGCAGCATTCTTAACAACCATGTCACTCATTTCACAACTGCTTCTCTTCACCATGGTGACAAGATAGGGCAAAAACATAAAATGTGAGGACAGTCATAAGTTCGAGGACTGGTCAAAAGTGCGAGGACCAGTCAGAAATAACTTTTTCAGCCCTCTGAGTAGTCCATATGCATAAAAGAATACAGCAATAGAGAGGGATGAAGGAAGGGAAGGGAAATTAGAGGAGGAGTGAGGGTAAGAGAGGGAGGAAGAGAGGAGGAGAAGGAGAAAGGAAGAGGAAGTAGGAAGGAGAAGAAGGGGGGGAGGAAGAGAAAGTAAGAAGGAAAGAAAAGAGAGAGGTGGTAGGTTTGAGGAGAAAGATTGCTGTACAATAAAAAAGATGAAAGGGAAGAAAGCCAACCCCAAACAAATATAAAGATATTAAGATAAAGAATGAATTGTTAAACTTTAAAGAATAAAAGAGAACAAATATGAATAAATAACAATAATTAGAAACATACATACAAACATACAATGTATTTTCTTTGAACAGAGTATTTGGCCGGTTCACAAATTTAAACAGTGTTTAGTCATTTCAATTAAATTTACAATTTCTATATTTCCTTTTTGCCATATTTATTCCTCATCTATTTTTGTAAAAAACCAATATTACCCTTCATCCTCATCTCTAATCTTAATCAAATTCAAATTTTCCCTTCTATTCTATATTATACCCCTTCCCATTGTCATCTATTTTTATATCCATCCTCACATTGGTTAATTATGTAATATTACAGTTGTTTAATATAAATTCAACATTTTAATATAAATCAATTAGTTTTATAACTACTTTTTTTGTATATTAATCAATATGAACATGAATATTCCAATTATTTCCATGCAATCCAATTTCTTACAAATCAATTAATTATATTTACCAATAATAATAAACCAAATAATTTTCCCCATATATTCCTCCAAACTACAACTTAACCATTTCTGCTTTCAACACAATATATAATTAATAGTATCTCAATTATTACAATTCCCTAGTTAAATAGAGCTTTTTTTCTTTTGTGTTTTAAAATCTTGAACTCTCCTCTTTTTCCCTAAATTTCCCATTGTTTGCACCTACCTTTTTTGGTGAGGAAAAAGAAAAGAAATCTGCCTGCCTAATTTTCCAACGTTGCAGCAACAGCAAAGCCAACAGCTTGCTTTACTTTCAGTTTTGTTTTTCAGCATAGCTAGGGGGAAAAAATCTGCTCCAGCAAGCAGCAGAGCCCTGAGCAAAACAGCTGAGAGCAAATCAGCTGAGAGTCGGGAGCCGATCTAATCAAGGGCTAATTAGCCTGTGCTGAAGCTCCGCAGGCCAATAAAATTACAAAAAAACACAGAACCATTTGTTAAATTGCTGGCTCGCCCGCCCCTCGCCCACCACTATATATTGGCAATAAATAGTGGTGCAGAAGGGCAGGGCAAGCCAGCAATTTAACAAACGGGTCAAACCCCCTAGAACCGGCAGAATCCCACCACTGGCTATAGGGCGGCCCTTTGAAGCCCCGTGGCAAGAATTTAAACAGTTTTTTTTCCTCTAGCCATCAGCTGGGACTCTGGAGGCAGCAGTAGATTAGGAGTGGGCGGGGTAAACGAACGGCCGGCGATCCAACAGAGCAGAGAGTGAGGGTGAGTGAAGGCATGGGGGGGCGAGAGAGGACTTTGGCGACCCCTGTGAAATGGCCGTTCGACCCCTAAAGGGGTCGCGACCCCCAGGTTGAGAACCGCTGATTTAGAGAGTTGTTAATAGAAGCTGATCTATGCACTCTAAAGCACATCTCATATTCTGCAGGATATGCAAAGGTCATATAGTGGATATTGCTCAGTTATTGATGTATTCATGAATAAAGTGTTCTCTAAAAGCAGAAAGCTTGAAAATACTTTTCCAACTTTAGGTTATTTAACACATTTTCATGATTTATTTAAATCTTCCAGTTGTTTAATAACTTTAAAAGTATGTCACCAACGTGCTTTTAAAACTACATCCCGGTGTTCATATGTAACACCAGAAATAGAAACAAAGACCAGATTTTTTTTTTTTTAAGAACTCTAAACCAGTTGCTATTTTCAAAGAGAAAAATAATTGCACTTTGGTAGTCCCAAAGCAGTGTTTAAATGTTATCTTGATGGTCCATGATCATCCTGAATCAGCACACAGGGCATTTTACCTTCATCCTAGATAACAAAAAAGCATATTCTTAAAGATTCCTAATGCACTAGTCCTTTTGGAAAAGCAGCAAGATTCGTGTTACGATTGTCTACTACTCTCTTGTCCCTCTCTGTTATGCCCTGCACTTCATCTTGCTTCTGCTTCTTATATTTATCATACCATTAAATTATGCATTTGAAAGCTCTTTTCAAAACCTCTTGACTAATTTATAGGTGGGCATCATAATCTAGTTTTCTTGTGTAGTTTTATTTATTTTCTTGTTGTCAGGTACAACATTTAGATTTATTATTCTAGAGGCAAGATAAATGTGCCTTTCAAAGATTTTATAATGCAGAAGAGTTGAAAAGAAAGATTGCTATGCTTTTGAAACAATTTTTAAAATTGATTTTTTTGAAGAGAACAGATGAATATTGACTAACTGTTAAAATTTAATTATTTTTTTCCTGTTTTAAAGTTTTGGATATTTTTTTTTTTTTGAGAAAATAGAGAAGCTTCCTAACTAAATACCACAGATCTTATAATTTTTATTTTGAATGACTACTTAGGAGCAATCGAATAACTGCTTGATTTGATATCAAAGAGAGTACTAGGAATATTGTACTAGATAATAGGAATATTATATTGGAGCAATTGAGTTATATTGTGTAATATAACTCAAAGCTTATATTATGTATCAGGACCATTTGAGGATACCTGATCTGTGCTACTTGATGAAGACTAAGGGTTCATTCAACTGAACTTGAAATATAGCATAGGAAGTAAGACACATTGGCAATTCTGATAAATGACTGAACCTGTTCTTTCTGTCTCACATTTTTTCTGCTGGAAACAGCATTTAAACACAAGAACATCGTGGCCTAAGAGAAACAGTTTTACAATCTGGTCCACGAATAGGGAGTCTGTTTCCTCCCTAGTAAGAGCAGAATCTGATTGGATTATGTCACTATATTATCAGGTTCAATTATGACTTAATTAACTGGCAATATTTCTCTTAAGGTTTTGGATGGAAACTGTCCCAGACCCCCCCCCCCATTAGAAATACCAGGGAATTAATTTTGGACTTTCTGTATGTGAAACAGATGCTGTACTGCTGAGCATTGACAGGCAGAATAGCCAATAGGCAGATATTATGGGAGATGGCATGTAACAAGATCCAATATCTAGTGCAACATTCATTGTCATAACTTGATTGGATTAAATTTAGAAACGTTCATGCTTAGAATTAGACTTAATGAATTCACTGAGACAAGATGTGTGTGTGTGCGTGTGCACACACCTTCATGACAATGTTATCCAGCAACTGCCCTGGACTAATTGCTGCAGTTTTCTTGGCAAGGGTTCATAAATGGCTTGACATTGCCTGCTCCCTAGGGCAGTGTGAGTGTGAGTGGCCCAAGATCACCCAATTGGCTTTGTGTTAAGGTGGGAATAGAACTCACAAATCATCTGGGTTCTATCCTGCTGTCTTAACCATTATACCACACTGGTTTTCTGAGGCATGTTAGACATATTTAATTTAATTCCCATTGATATTGGTGCATTTGCTCTAAGCATCATGCTCCATTATTTGATTTTTTTTTTTTAATGGAATATTTCAGCAAGGTACCTAGCCAACTTTCTGGGGTCTTCAAATCTATCCAGAGTTGGGCCTGGTGATTGTATGGGAGACCTCCAAGAAAACTTAATGCAAAAGGCAAATATTAATTAATTAAAAAATATATATTAAAAGATAACATATTTACATTTTTTTGTTTATCTTGACTTTCCTGATTCACTTATTTTCATTAGATAGGAAAAGAAATAATAAAAAATATTGTCTTCATCCGTGAGAAAAAGAAATGCTTTGAAATTGAAAAGGAATCTAAGGAAACTGTTAAATATCACAATTCTATCATGATAAAATGTTGGGTAATTTTAATGTTTCCCTTTTATTTTTATACAAACGTTTAGAATGTTGCTGCCACCTAGAGGATTGAAATGTAATAATATGTAAAGATCAATTAGACATAGGACATAGACAAACTTTATTGTCACTTTGAATGTACACTAATCGGCATACATTAAAATGAAATTTCATTGCATACAGCTCTCAAAGGGTCATCATCTCCAATATACACTACATAAACATGACTAAATACATACATACATACATACATACATACATACATACATACATACTTATTATATACACACATATATTATATGACCCAGAGAAACAACACAGTCTAGTTCGGAGGTATACATGTACATGGTGAGAAAAATGAATTAGTTGGAGCAGGGGGAATAAGATTGTCAGCTCCTAGGAAAATATCTTTATTTCTAGAAATTATATGCGAAATTGAAATGCAGACAAGCAAAAGTAAAATGCAGAAATTATATGGAAAATAAAAATAAATAAATATTATTGCTAAACCAGCATATAAAATTAAAATCACCATTAGGTAAAGGTGATAGAAAACTGGCTAGTTGCTTTTCATGGAGGACCCTTCTGTAAGGACACACACACACACACACACACACACAGAGAGAGAGAGAGAGAGAGAGAGAGATAAATGTATGTGTATTGTATATGTATAATGTGTATGTATACAGATATATAAGTATATAAATAAATTATGAAAATTTCTATAGCGTTCAGAAAGCTTCTTTTATTGAGCTGTTTTAAAATGATGACAAGTGGCTTAATCTGGGAGTAAGTAAATATGGATCAGTAAATATGGATCAGTAACCTGATATATGTGTTTTGGTTTCTTTGCAGACTGTGCAGGCTGTGGAAGAGATATAAAAAATGGACAAGCCTTGCTTGCCTTGGACAAGCAATGGCATCTTGGGTGCTTCAAGTGCAAAGCCTGTGCGAAGGTTCTAACTGGAGAATACATCAGCAAGTAAGTCCACATAGAAAATAAATTATTTTATTTTATTTTATTTTAATTTGATTTATATGCCGCCCTTCTCCGGAGACTCAGGGCGGCTTACAATGCGTTAAGCAATAGCCTTCATTCTTTTGTATATTTTATACAAAGTCAGCTTATTGCCCCCACAAACTGGGTCCTCATTTCACCTACCTTAGAAAGGATGGAAGGCTGAGTCAACCTTGAGCCTTGGAGAGATTCGAACCATTTGACAGAGTTTTTAAACAACTGGCATTTAAATATTTTAAATCCTTAAATCCACTTGTGTGTTATGTTATTCCCCCATGTGACATCACATCAGAACATGTAGTAAGATATTCTGTTTTCAGAATGCTGAGAACAAACTTGTCAGAGATATACGTTTACTTGATATTGTTCCTCCTCTGTCATATTGTTATTACAATGTTCTTTGGGGCTAAATTAGGCCAAGAAATGGCTACTTAATGAGTTTGCTAGCTGAAGAGAAATTTAAACCTGAATTTTGTTTGCCACAATTCAACACTTAATGTTTGCATTCTCTGACTGTCAAAAATGTATTTATGTTGAATGGGTAACAAGTGCAGGGTGAGACATAGCTGATGAGAAATATAAGAAGCTGTCTTTAATGCTATTAAGTGCACCATTATTAATACCTTCCTTGTGTTCAGCCCAAAATATGAGGACATCCAAGGGAATGGATATAAAATAATGTATATTCTATATAATATTAGTGAAGCTAATTTGTATCTTGTGGGTTACATTCAGAGATGGTGCCCCTTACTGTGAAAAGGACTATCAAGTTCTCTTTGGGGTCAAATGTGAAGCATGCCATCAGTTCATCACTGGGAAGGTCCTAGAAGTGAGTAATATGCAACTTTATGTGTAGCTATTTGTTATATATGTATTTCATAAATGTATATGTGTATTTATGTGTAATTTATGTTATATAGGAACAAAAGGTACATACTATTTTATGTAAATAGGCTATGACCAGGTTTCATGTTTTGAAAAAAAATATATATGTTGTTTGACATCAGACGCACTGAGCAGCAAGGCCTTTACACAGTGAAGATATTTTTGGCATATTTTATGCTTACATATACAGCCCATAAGAATCTTGAGTAACACAAGATAACAGTGAAGTGACTCTTTATTAACTTGTAGTGGTTATCTGAATATAAATAGTCCAGCTTTTCCTGATAAGGTTGAATTATGTGATACAAAAATATATAGTAAAATTTAAAATTAACAAAAGCAACCTATACCTAATACACTTAACTTTCAGTTTAGAGGAGAAGGAGGGAAGACTGTTATATAGTCTAGGGCAATCCAGCATCTATTCCTGTCCCTCCAATCTCCCCCATTAATTTACAAAATAGGTATTACTACAGCAAAATGGAGATATTTTGTGATGGTTTATTATGTTTGAATATTTTTAAATTATGGTACCTATTATTTTAAATGTTTGCCTAAGTTTGTGTACTTTTAACAGCTTTCCTCAGTATATTTTATTCAATACTCCATAGTAAGATTTGCATGTATGTTGTAAACATATAGTATTTCATTTCAGTTATAGTAAGAAGTACTATAATAGTAGGAAGTAAGCACCAGAGGGCAGCACCGGATTTTGTAAGGAAGTGATCAATTATATGGACAGAGACTGTAACTAACTTTTGCACCCCAATTTTTTTTCATAATAGTACTTTTAAATATAATACAAGCAAGAACTTCTTTACTTCAGAAAATGTACAATTTTGTTTTGAGAAGTAGAGGAAAGCAGCTAAAGTAATTTGCATTTTTAAATTTATCAGCTCTTAATATTTAATTGAATATATATTTTAATAGATTCTAAATGTTTAGCAAAATATTTTAAAATGCCAAAACAGTGTAGGATATTTAAATTACAGTGAAAGAAGACAGAAAACATATATCAGTCAATGGAAATATACTAGTTTAAACTGCGTAGGTTTTTAACCTGAAGTTGAAAAAAAGCCAATTGTGTTTCTATTGGCCTTCCCCAGTTAAAGGGCAATTCCTTATAAAAGAATTGTAATTTTGTAAGGAATTGTAAAGATAAATACAAAGGGTATGGATCAATTTTGGCTAAATGTGGAATCTCAAGATGGAATGAGAAGTTTTGGAACATTTTTTTTTTCCTGGGAGTGGAACGGATGGGTTTGAGTTTACTTTATTGTAATTGGACCTCTAGGATTCTCACATTTTGATTTGTTTTTCTAGAACATTGTTTCATTACAAAAATGGTCAGGAAGCAGCTGCCATCAAAATAGTTTTTGATTTTTGTGCAAAAAGAGATAAGTATTTGGGTAATGAGTCATAGAGGGAATTGTGATTAAAACAAAATAACCTTATTCAAATCAGTCAAACATCATAGTGAATGGAACTTTTGAAAATTGAGAAATGCTTATTAAAATGTTCTACACATCATACACACACACAGAGAGAGAGAGAGAGAGAGAGAGAGAGAGAGAGAGAGAGGGAGAATGAATTAATTTTAAGGTATATAATATAACAACACATTTATTTCTGGCACATCTTCTAACAATCTGGGAAGTAGAAATTTTCTAAACACCAATTTCTTTGCTAAAAAAGAACCTTGATCTATCAGTCTTAACTTTGTGCAACAGGTAGATTATCTTGTGCAAGGTTGGATTTCTGTTTTGGGTGTGGATGAGAACAGGAAGTTATAGAGATGCCAGTCTTAGTTGTGTGCATTATCATTTTGAAGAATCCATACCCAGGCCATTGCCATTGCAAGAGTATAATCCCAGGGTATTGCCCATCACAGATAGAATGGACATTCATAGCGGAGCAAGAGTTTAAATAATAACATTACAGTATGCACAAAACTGTCATTGAAGCAGCTATGGTCACTGTAGACAGTGAATTCTGATTCTTTTAGTAGCTTTGAACTTAAAATTGAGTTTTTAAAGACTCAATGGGGAGTTATATCACTTGTTTTCCGTTCAGGAAAGATACTTGACATGTGTTACATGCTACATTTATGTCTGTCTATCTTTCCCACCAGAATTTGCTTAATTAGAATTATATCAGTATTTTTCCCTTAAGGACTGAAATCTCACTTGAAAAAGAATTAAGCTGCCGAATCTGAAATTACAATGAACTCAACCTATTTGCTAACGCACTTAGATTGAAGATTTAGTAATGAAATTGAGCTAAATATTTGCCAGGGAAAATTGGATGCGTTAAACACTTAATAAAAATAAATACATCATAGAAAGTTCTTCCTGATTTCAGGTTGTTTTCCAAGACCAGTTGCAATAACCCAAATTATATGTACACAGTAGACATAGTATACACAGTATACATAGAGAAATATATTAATTAGGTATTTGCTGTTAAATGTTCTGTTCACATAATGTTGCAGTATAACTTGATAGGAATCTGACCAAGTTAATTGAATTACAGGCAATTTTTAAAAAATCAATTATAAATGTAAGGTCTCTTGAAAATGAACAGAAGAGATTTAGATTTAGGTTATAATACATATCAATTCATTAACATACAAAGTACGGTTTATTGAATATCTGTGTCTTTGAGAAGAATTGATCGTTTGCTTTGTTTGGTAGTAGAAGGAAACTCAAGTCCCCAAGGTCCTAGTTTCAGCAGAAACATCAGAAGCAATCTTCTGAACAGCTCTACTAAAATTACTACATGCTACTTAGATAAATGTAGACAAATGGTACTGCCTCACCTTAAGCAATAGGCATCCCCTTTTCTTTTTTCCATAATGGACTGGTCCGTTTATTGCTAGCTGCCACCGAAAAGCTAGAAAAATCTGTCTGTTTCTGCATTGTGAATGAGTGATCAGGATCAGACTACCGAATTGTGATTTTGAAAGAAGAAAGTGATGTGTTTTGGATTAGAAACAATATTGCCAGAGTTTTCCCTATGATAAAATGATCTGGAAGTTATTTCATGTCAGCAAGATGACTCTCACGGTTATTTGAGGGAGTCAGAGAGAAATGGAAGATGCAACTCATTGAATGGTGAAGTTTCAAAGCATATCAAAGAAGTCTTAGCAGAAGGTAAATTAATCTTCCTGAGAGAATTGTTGAATATGCAGCATTACAATTATTTAAATAAAGCATACAGTTTTAAAGGAAGAGTTAAATGGGAGAAGGAAGTTTAGGGTGACTAATCCAACTGCTGTTACCATACAGCAAACAAACAACCAGAACAAATTACATTTATGTGAATTTGGTGTGATTTCTTGTCTTGAGACGTATAGCTTTCAAACTGTGCCGGTGCAAGGAACAAATAGTGTGTTTGTTAAAATTTCTCATTAATTCATTAATGAATTTCTATTCATTTTAAAAAAATATGACACATGAGCAAATGTTTCTATATTTAGTTTATATAGAAGTAACCCTAAATACATTTATGGAAAAATTCAAAAAATTAATACATCAGTGTGGGAGAAATATTAGAGCCCATGTACCTACCTTTAAGTAAACATATAGAAGGTGAGAAGGTAGTTATAATTCAGGCATACTTTGGTGAAAGAGAATTTTTTTAGCTAAAATTGATGTGTGTGTACATGCACACACACAATTATTACTCAGAATGAATATTGAGATAGATAACAGCCTAGTTTTAATCATTAGGATCTCAAAATGTATGTCCAGATTTATAAATTTGTTTACAAAGACATTATTTTAAAAGAGATACGTTTGTTGTTGTTTTTCAATTGATTATGAACTATTGTTTTTAAAGAGAAGTAGGATATAAATGTTTTGAGATAAGTAATTATCTCTAGAAGGCATTTTATGGTATCTATATACAGTATAAATACTGATTACAGTTTTTGCTTTTGATAAAAGCGTGTGATTCTGATTTACTACAACCAGTAGCATGTCTACAGATATTTCAGTTGCAGAAAGATTTCAAGATCATGCTTGACCGTATTTCAAATACAAGATTTTGAAAAAAGTATCAGCAAAGGCTTTGGCACAGAGATTTGGGCATTAGTTTGTGGCCTGATTTCTATCAGCATCAACCAACATATTTGCAAATTGCTAATGAGGACCAATAGAGAACATTGAAGCAGAATCTTACATACATTTTATGAAAAAATATTTGAGATAATATTTTTGTAGAGGCTTGTGACCATTGGTGGCATTTAAGGAGACAGAGAAACATTTCTATGTGAGCCCTTTTCTGAGATTTATTTATTTATTAGGTTTTTATCCAATATTTATTATTTTATAAGTAACTCAAGACTTTGAAGTACATAATACTCCCTTCTCTTCTATTTTCTCCACAACATCATCCCTGTGAGATAGATTGGACTAGAGAGAGAATGCTAGCTTGAAGTCACCAATCTGGCTTCCACGTCCAAGGCGAGACTAGAACTCAAAGTCTCCTGGTTTCCAGGCTGATGTGTGGTTTCTAACCACTACATCAAACTCTGATGTTCTGATGTTAGACCGATTGTCCAAAAATATTGGCCAGGTTTCCTGATGAACAATAAGTGTACCTCCAAATACCTTTCCTTCCTACTCAAAATGCTTTTAGCTTGCTTGCTTCCT
Source organism: Arizona elegans (assembly GCA_022577455.1). Lineage (NCBI taxonomy): Eukaryota > Metazoa > Chordata > Lepidosauria > Squamata > Colubridae > Arizona > Arizona elegans. The sequence continues at coordinate 56,931,653 of JAKOOJ010000005.1, read as the reverse complement.
TCCTTCCTTCCTTCCTTCCTTCCTTCCTTCCTTCCTTCCTTCCTTCCTTCCCTCCCTCCCTCCCTCCCTCCCTCCCTCCCTCCCTCCCTCCCTCCCTCTTCCCTCTTTTTTCAAATTGGGCTAGTAGATAAAGTTCATTACACATGTGTAGTATTTGTTTTATCCATAATCCAGTTTATTTTAACAGAATAACAGAGTTGGAAGGGACCTTGGACGTCTTGTAGTCCAACCCCTTGTTTAGGCAGGAAACCCTACACCACTTCAGACAAATGGTTATCCAACATCATCTTTAAAATTTCTAGTGTTGGAGCATTCACAACTTCTGCAGGCAAGTTGTTTCACTGATTAATTGTTCTAACTGTCAGGAAATTTCTCCTTAGTTCTAGGTTTCTTCTCTCCTTGATTAGTTTCCACCCTTTGCTTCTTGTCCTACCCTCAGGTATCCTGGAGAATAGCTTGACTCCCTCTTCTTTGTGGCAGCCTCTGAGATATTGGAACACTGCTATCATGTGTCCCCTAGTCCTTCTTTTCATTAAACTAGACACCCAGTTCCTGCAACCGTTCTTCATATGTTTTAGTTTCCAGTCCCCTAATTATCTTTGTTGCTCTTCTCTGCACTCTTTCTAGAGTCTCCACATCTTTTTTACTTCGTGGCAACCAAAACTGGATGCAGTATTCCAAGTGTGGCCTTACCAAGGCATTATAAAGTGGTATTAACACTTCACGTGATCTTTATTCTGTCTCTCTGTTTATGCAGCCTAGAACTATATTTTTTGGCAGCTGCTGCACATTGCTGGCTCATATTTAAATGATTGTCCACTAGGACTCCAAGATCCCTCTCACAGTTACTACTATTGAGTGAGGTATCACATATACTGTGCCTGTGGATTTTGTTTTTCTTGCCTAAATGTAGAACCTTACTTTTTTCACCATTGAATTTCATTTTGTTAGATAGCGCCAATGTTCAAGTCTGTCAAAATCCTTCTGTATCTTAAACCTATCTTCCAGAATGTTGGCTATTGCTGCTAGCTTGGTGTCATCTGCAAATTTGATGAGTTCCCCATCTATCCCCTCATCCAAATCATTGATGAAGATGTTGACATCTTATAGTATTTTCTTGAATCTCTTCCTCGCCAATTTCTTGTTCTATGGAGGAAAATAGAAATGCAAGCAATTTCTGTAAGCAACCTTTCCTTTACCTAAAACTTTTCTGCTGCTAATACGATTGTATAGCTTTTGATGTGAAGAAGAGCAGACATCTTGATATCTCATCCTCTCCAATCTCCCTGCTTTGTGAGGTCAGGTAATAGTCAGGCAAAGCAGAGATTTCCTACAGAAATGACTTGCTTTACCCCACCTTACAAAGTGGAGAGATTGGAAAGTAGCGGTTTCAAGAGAGTTAGCTGTTTGTGCAGTATGCCCATGGCTCCCAGCCCTAGATTGCTGGCACAGTTGAATTGCTTTGTGTGTACAAAATAGCAAAGCAGACACTCCCGCACTCCAAAGGACAGAAGTGGTTAGGAGGAAAAGATAATCCAAAATTTGAAGCTGACTTTCTACCTGGAACATATAATCCCAGTCATGTGATTTCCACTTAGTTTAGCAACAGAGTTGCCAGTCTCAATTAGGGTCATTAAACCAGGACTACTTGCATATTGGGTAGAACAAATTAGCATTTTGACATGGGCAAAGGTGAAGCATATTGCATTCAGCTCCTTTAAAACTACTGTTTGTCTTTCATGTCATAAAAATGAAACTGATATATTTTATAGTTTATGTATTTACTTTTAAATGCTTCACTGATTACTTAAAAGAAAAGCTCTGAAAAGAGAACCAAAGGAATAGTGAAATACCAGAAAAGTATGTAAAGTCTTCAGAAAAGGTAGGTCGGTTTACATATAATGCTAACTGGAATAGCTGAGTTTGTACATCATTATTACATTATCAAGGAATATGGTGTAATACATTTTGAATTGGCTAGGGAAGTATCATACTGCATTTGCTGCCAACCCAGTTTGTCATGTAAATCTTTAAGAACCCTCTTTAAGAAAAGAATTTACAAGCAGTTAGTTACTTTTTCAAGGCAAAGAGAAATTGATGTCAATACTGTCCTTTTTTAAATGATGGGAGAAATGAAATCAGGAAGAATCCGTTTTCAAAATCTGGAATCACTTGCTAAATAATTCTACAAATATGTTAAAGATTTTTTTTTCTCTTGCTCTTGCCTATCACTTCTATCCTTTTCTTATTACTCTGAAAGAATCATACTATTTTCAACTTTCCTCTTAGTTTTGATAAATGAGTAAAGGGTTCTACTGTCTCACAAACTTTATAGTGCTGCATATCCATCTGCAGGAGACAGGGTGGGGACTGAATGACAAAACTTAGCAAGCTACAGGACATGTGCAATCTCACAATGGAAATACAAAGGTGGGGTGTTTATTGTATTCATCATTTCCACATCTTTGAAGTTTTGACTGGCTGCTTATGCAGTGCAGAGAATTCTGGGAGAATACATGAAAACAGGTCTGTAATTGTCTCTGCTACCCATTCATTAAGGAGATCAATGGGGGTCTGTTGCTTGAGAGCCCTTTAATTTACTTGCATAAGTTCAGTCACATATTTTTTCTGATTAGTATTATTATGGTATTTATTTACAAACACTATGCCACACTAAACATAACTCTCTTTGGAAAAATAAAAATATTGCTTTTCTTTTTATTTTGTTAAATAATTCCATAATAAATTAGTCCTCGGGGCTTCCTTCAAAGAGGGACTGTCTTACACTGATAGTGCTATTCTGAAGCAAACATAGCATTGACATTTTCACATGCAGGAAGCACATATTAGATATGAATTTTTTGTCACTCAAGTAGAGAAAAAGGTGTGCAGGATAGCATCCACAAAGAATTTATAAAGAAGTTCAGTGTTGGGATATTGGACGGTAGCAAGTGAGAAACCAGTTTTTAAAAAAGGATCCAAGGAAGATTATACACTTGGGGAAAATTATACACTGCTCAGTTCAGTGTCTTTTTTGGGAAAGCAAAAATGACCAAGCTCATAGAATAACAAACAAAGAGAAATTACCACAGATTCTGCAATAATAAATTCTTCCTGACCACCATTCAGATACGGGGAAGGAGATGACCATGTCAACATGATATACTAGGACATTCAAATGTTGTTTTTTGGGGTGAAATACCTTGTTATTATATTTGGTGTATCCCCCATTAATTTTATATCTGGCTATTTCATCAAAATCTTGTCTTATGAACTCTGTAGTTGCATAATGATTAGTACTTCCTTATCCATGTAGCCTTTCAACTTGCATTCCTCATTCCTTAAATTTTAGTCCCAAATATTTATTTGTCTGTATGAATCTTGTATATGAAAACATAGACAAACCAGTTAGTAATAGTGGGCACTCTTACCTGGTTCCTTTTTTCATTGAACAACTTATGCCAAGTATTCCACTTGTTTTAATTTTTGCTATTTGCCATTGATATATACCTTCCATTCAAGTTTTAAATTTCTCTTCTGGGTTCATTTTCTTTAAAATTGTTAATAAGAAAGGCTATTCGAAATTATCTAAGTCTTTTTCAGGGTCTAAAGTATTACTGCTATCTTTTTTTTTTTTTGTAGTTGTTGATATCTAATGTATTTATTTTAAAAATCTACTGTCATCCTTAATTTTCCTCTTGAAATATAACCTGTTTAATCTGTTTGATTTATTTCAGAAATATTGTATTCCTCCATTTAAAGGAATTATTTTATTTTTCTTTGTTATTGAAATTGGGATATGACCTGCAACTGTGATTCAGAGAATCTCTTTTTACTTAATGGGTGATATGAAAGTCTTGGAGACTCAGCACATATCAATTCTGGGAAGTTTAATGCCTTCTCTAATAAAACATCTAGTCCTTTCTTTTTGAATTTTATAGTCTCCAGACATATATTAAAGCCAGTGTGTTTATATATTGAAAGACTTTTGGAAAGAGTTTTCCCATAATTTTTCTGGAAAAATGAGTAATGCTGGAACTACTTCTCGGATATGCATATAAAAATCACCAGGAGAATTTCCCTTGGTTCTTTAAACTATACCACGCTACATTTTATAGACCCAGTTGTACCGGCTATCCAAATCATTAAAAAGAATCTAATGCTATCTTATTTTTTTTCATAAACTGAAAATGGAGGCACTTTGTGATTGTTCCAAGAGACTTGCAGTTTTTTCTGGTTGATTGGCTGTACATTAGAATAGAAAATACATTTCTTTAGCATTATTTTTGATTGCTTATCAAATTTGCTGGAGTCTTCTTGTTAGCAGTGGGGTTAATTAAAAGATTGTAACAGTACAAATAAAGCAAATGGGACTGCTAGAAAAAGATACAGTATATCCTAATCCTTAATAGGATTATTGTTAGCCATACCTTCTGTCAACTCAAGTCAAGTCGTTACTTGGTTTTGAAGTGAAGCAAATCTCAATAGCAACCCATTCGGGGAGAGAACATTTCAAGATCAAAACATGACCACAAATTTTAGAAAAACATCTTGTATTTTGGCTCTTCTTGTTTTCAGGAACTGAAGTCCTTGCAATGTTTTATCTTTCAGCCCTTACTGTTTGTATTGTAATAATTTTTTTCTGTCACATATCACAAAACTGAGCACACATTGGAAAACTGCTGAAACTCACTTAAGGTATTAATTAGTAAGAGGGAAGCAAAAGCAAATGATATGCCATCTCCAAATATTTAGATAGTGTTACCAAGCTAAGAAGTACTATAACATGATATCACATTATAAAATAACCATCCCAGAATCAAGACTTGTAACATGTTAAAAAAGCAGTAGAAAAAAAGAAAGAAGTTATCTATAGCTTTTGCAACTAGCTGAAATAAAGCCATACCATTAACAATCGATATCTCTGTTACATAAAGTGTTCCATTAACATTCCAAGGTCACAGCTCCTAAGCAGCATAAAGCTAAGCTGTTTCTAAGTATATATTCCTCCCTAGAGAATATTAAAACAAGGGCTTGGTATAAAGAAATAGGGTATCATCAAAGATATTACAAGACCCAGGTGTCAGTGTAGTTAATTACTGCTGTGCAAAAAGAAACCATTTCATGATGGAAGAAATAGAATGCAATCTTAAGTAGCTTCATATTTCAGTAAAAGTAATCATGGTTGGATAGAAATTATTAAAATAGAAAAAGTAAGCCCAGCTGTTCAGTTGTAATACCATAAAAATGTATTTTTTGGCCAAAAAAAAAAGATATGTTTGTAATTAGCCTCTCCTCCAGATCCATTGGCAGTCAAGTAGCCCTTGTGATGTCTCATAATGTGTATTTCTACATCCCAATGGCAGCTTCTTTGGAAAGAAGTGCAGAATGAGGTCAGAAGTATTAGAAAACTATGTTCTCTTACTCAGACAAAGGGACAAACATCTCTCACAGTATTGTACAGTGTTTCCAAGATTAAAATAGTGCAATTGTTCAAAAAGCATATAAATGCTTATATCGCTTAGAAGTAGAATGTAACTCTGAACTGTTACCACTATAAGAAGAGAAATCTCCTTACACAAACATTTGAGACAAAATTTTAGCTTAATTTACAGTCACATCTTATTAAAATTAAGACTGCAATTCCTTTTTATCTGATGATTTTTACATTATAAAGTGTTTGTTATTGTACTGTAGCATGAAACAATGTTACATTTAAAACTTTAATCTTCATTTCATAGTACTATAGGGGAAGGGTTAATTGATACACAGAAGAGTGTAAGCCATAGTGCAGAGGAATTTACAGTATACACAAGTTATACATTCATCTTAAAATAATGAAAAACTAAGTAGTTATTGCCATTTACAGTATTAAAGAGAAATAGATTAACTTCCATTTTATATTATGAAAGTTGGAACTTTGCCAGTTTCCATTCTGTCTGATTAGTGCAGTTACAGAAATAGAACAGTATCACAATATCTTGATAAAGATAGTAATGAGAAATACCAAGTTAATCAGAGTTCTAATTAAAATTCAATCAAAAATAATTGTATGAGAAAAACACAGAACTTAAATTACAATCAATAGATATTTTAAAGACTGCCTTCTTCAGTTCAGAAATCTTGCTCCGCTTTTGCCACGATCAAAAGCAATAGCAGTCAGTGAATGGTGAGACTAAATAGAATAAAAATGCTAGGTCCATTTATCTACAAAGAAAAATGTGTTCTAATTATATTCATTAAGAGCAATGAAAATAAAAAAAGGGGGAGGGAGAGGGAATAAAAAAAATTGCTGTAAATAAATCATGGACCTAAGAAAAGTCACAGAAGAAAGACATGACATTACAAATGTGTATACATCACACTAATTCGTCCAACTGATAGAACTGAAACTTGCCCTTTCAAAATGTAGTATGATGGCTTTAGAAAGTGCAGTTCATTAAAAATAATAACTTATGAAAGGTAACCTCTTGGATAGGATTTTGAGCTGGCACTGTGTTATTTTTGCATAAATATCGGTGAAAGATCATATAGATCATATTATATTCACACTTATCTTTTCTGCAGGCAGGGGACAAACATTACCATCCAAGTTGTGCACGATGCAGCAGATGCAACCAAATGTTCACAGAAGGAGAAGAAATGTATCTGCAAGGTATATAAATTATATATTGATATATATAGAGAAACAGATGCTACAGTTAATGCTGAATGCAGAAACATTATGGGCATGCCCCAACTTCCAGGAGCAATGAGGGGTGGGCTGCTAGGGGTTCACAGCGGTTCAGGAGAACCTCTAGCTAAGATTCTGTGCAGTTTGGAAAACGCCCAAATCCCATTCCTGGCGCCTGCTCCACCCCTCGTAAGAGTTCCCACGCAGCCCATTTTGGATGCAGGTAAGCGCAGGGCATGTGCGGAGGCTCAGGGAGGTAGAAATACGGTCCTACCCGAAGTTTAGGAAGGCCAGAAACGGGCTTCAGAGGGCCTCTGGAGCCTGGGGAGGCTGTTTTCACCCTCCTGGAGGTCAAGGGAAGACTCCAGAGCCTAGGGAGGGCAAAAATGCCCCTCCCCGTGGTGCAGGAGGCCACCTAGGCCATGACCACACCCACCCATCAACTGGGCAAATTCAATAATTTGAAGCCCACCCCTGGGTGCAATTCAAGGTACTGGTTATTACTTATAAAGCTCTTCATGATATGTTTTTCTTAAGAACTTCCATAGTTTCTTCAAATCCTGTACAAGTGGAAAAAGTTGTTATGGTCCAGGTCCCATCCATTAAACAGTAAGTTCTGATGGGACCTAGGAAGCTCACCTTCTCTGTCACAGGACCTGCCTTCCAGGAACATGTTAACAATGTCTTCAAGGCTGAACTGACGTTATAATAGAACTGTTTTGCTTTCAGTGTCATTAATTAATCTCTGTGGATTTTCTTTCATCATTTTTTCTGATTCTGACCAAATATAAAAATATTGCCTTGCTTCAGTTCATATCCATGTGTGTTATTATGAAATGATAAAATAAGATTAAAGTATAAATCAACATAGAATTTCCTGAATCTAAACACAAGTAAATAACTCTTGCTTTTTCTTTTTCTTTTCTTTTTCTTTTCAACCAAAAATAAGAAGTACCAGAATTTACTGTAGGAAAACAAGTTTCTTCTAGTGCTCTTGTGACTATTAACATATTTCCATTATTTATCAGCAACAAAAAAAGTGCAGCAGTTGTTTTTTTAAAATTTAAACTTTTCTTAAAGAATAGTGCAAAGCAGTGCAATGCTATATGATCTGGAAATTTAAAGAAAAATTTCACTGTATACTTGCATTAGATTTGTCTACATACCAAATAACTTGGAAATTTTTGTCATATCTTCCTGTTGAATGAGAATCTTGGCTTCTGCCTTAATCCACTCTAAATTTAAGTTCTGCTCATAGAACTGAATTTTCCTTTTTTTCCACATGTCCTTTTGCCTTGCATCCGAGATCTGCCAGGGTCTCAAAAAATCTGTCTCAGGGAAACATTTCAATCTTCTGAGCCAAGTTAGGGTGGCCCAAAAAGGCCTTGGGAAAGGGACATCTAGTCTGCTAATAAATCCATGGAGGTGAGAATACAACATGACAAAAAAGACGTTTGTGTATTGATAAGTTTATTCAAAATGAACATTTGATTTAGTCTGATTTTTCTGAAGCTAAGTAATGGAGAAACAGTGCACCTTTTAATTTTGATGGGTGTGACAGTTATTTTCTCCAGCTGAATCAATGTGGAAGGAAGGACTTTGGAAAAAGTAAATCTGCCAAAAGATTTAACTGTTTAAGACATGGATGCATTGACATTGCACTGTGTGCTGCATACTTGCTTCTGGGAATTCTGCAGTATGTGATTAATTGTACATAAACAGAATATTATGGAACAGAATTTAAGTCTTCTTTAAAAGGAGACTGATTCAAGTCAGGATGCTACTGCAGGAGTTTCTACAGTTAAGGAAAGTGGGAAGAATTAAAAGTCCCTATTTTAAATGGATTTCTTCTGAGCTGAATGAAATGTAATACAATTTATCTTGCTCTTTTCCACCATAGGTTCAACAGTTTGGCATCCCGACTGTAAACTGTCTACAAAGGGAGATGAAAAGCTAAGGGTAAGAAATAATTTGTATTTTCTGATTTTTTAAGAACTGTATGATGATTTGTTTCACTTAAAAATATTACCTTTTTTTTTTTTTTTTGCAAAATTTAAAAGTTCTTTTTTATAATTGTACTGTTGATCTTTCTCTTGGGTTTGGTCTTGGGTGGAAATAAACATTTGATTTTATATGATTCCTTTAGAAATTTGAAATCTTTTTTATAGACTTAAGGATGTGATCCTGTTTATTTATTTAAAGTTAATGTGTCCCTAGAATAAGTCTCAGCAAAGAATTAGAATAATGTATAAAATCTGCCAATTTATGTATTTTATCATTCTGAATTCCATTAAAGAAAAAAGAATCATGAATCATTTGAATTCATGATTATGCTATAAACTGACAATATAATCCGATATACTTCTAGGCTTGCATACTCATAACTGATAGAATATTCTTCCATATGTGGGTGGAATCTGAACAAGATGTTGTTCAGATTCTATGAAGAAAACAAAAAGAATAAAAACATTCTAAGTTTCTGAAAAACAGTCATGTAACAATTGCATGATATTTTGGCAAATGTTTATTGCCTTTCTAGGAAAATAGGTAGTATTTTGGTGTCCCAAAAAAGACCTCGGATAAAACTGTTGTGCATTTTATTATTGCTTTAATTCACCCATGTCATTTTGACATTTCCCCCCTTCCTACACCCTTACACTGTCATACAGTTCAGAAGTTTGTAAATTTCATAAATACATAAATTAACTTCCATCATTTTAAAATTTAAAGGTAATATGTTCCATTCTTACTGATAATATCTGGATCTGGATTTTTTGTTCTATTCCTGAAATGAATGAGATCCAGAAAAGGTTCCCACTGGTTAAAAGAAGGAGTAAACTTTATTTCCCATATTTTCCCAAAAGATTTTTTACTACTGTACACTGGAAAAATGGGGGGTTTTGATGAAAGGAACTTAAAGAAAACAGGCATCAGAAAAATTATTTTCCTTGTTATTTGTATGGATAAACCATTATTTATATTATTAAATGGGATGTTGTCAGTAGTTGTTTGCGTTCCACAGAAATATATCACCCTAAGTTTTGCGTCATTATCTTCATTTGGCTTCATTTTGTGGGTGTGTATACCTTTGAGTCTGTGTTGATTCCTAGCATTTAGATCTACAGTATTCCTTAAGTATCCCTTTTGAATGTCATTAAAATTTGTAAAGCTAACTTAAGTAGCCACAAAAATTGAGCTATTGATAAATAGTAAAGTCAGAAGTATGGTTCTTTTAAAATGATTGTTAACTGCCTGGGTTTTGGGATGTGGGCCAGATATAAATGCTTAATAAACAAATAAACAAACACATTTGTTGGAAGATTAGTTCATCTCTAAGTTGAAGATCCAAACATGCTGTTGGCCAGATTGTTTATCTGTTGTCATTAGTGTGGTAATAATTCTTCAGCTAAGTGTTACTGACCTTTCAAAACCATTTAGCAAAATTCCCCGTTTCTAAGGAAACTGCAGCCATTCTTTCCTTTCTCTCCTAATGAGCAAGTGCTTGTCTGGTTCAGCATAAAAGAAGTTTTGCATCTAAAGTATAAACTCTATTTCTTGAGAAACAGTAGTTCCAAAACGTGTATAGTTCTACAGACAATCAAAACTATTCTTGTTGTATTTCCCCTGACAATCAAAATACATACCACCAGAATTACTTGTTGAAATAGCTTCAGCTATCATCAGTACATTATACAGCATTTTGTCTACAGCGGATCTTGGACTGCATGCTCCTTATTATCGAGAGTTCCTGCTGGGTTAGATTTTAGGTGGAGTCCTTAAAAACAATGATTATTTAAGATCCGCTCCTCTTGGGACATATCCATAGAAGGTTACAGATGCCAGAAAAAGCAGGAAATAAATTAATCAGGTATAAAACTGTGGGGAATGTTTATTGCTTTCTAACATGGCCCATAATCAATTTTTTTGTGGGGATTGGCTGTTTCTCTAACTGCTGTTATGTATCAAATATCACAATGATTATAAGGAGACAACTTTTATGGAAAGGGAGGAACTTCTCTTTAATATATATGTTTAGGAAACCTTTCTCCTTTTTTCACTTTTCCTTGTTGTTTCTGTTTTATAACAGCATTCCTCATCTGATTTCTTTTATCCAAAGAGTTTGGTTCTTTGCAGGCCTTACTCTTCAGAGGTTTGCAGTTGTGTTACTTCTTTCTGCACTCAAGTTTTCAGCTGCTGCTTCCACTTCTTTCACTACCCTTACTTTCACTTTTTTAACCACTTAATGCACACTTGATTTTTAATTTTCACAAGTAAATGTCACTACTTGGTATATATGTTTACATAGATTGCAAGAAAGGAAATGAGGATGCTAAAGAAACAATAATGAGGCATTATGATATTTATATACTGATACCATGTTAGTTGTTAAAGAGACAAAGTATCAATGGAAAGCATTTTACTTTGCATGTAAGTCGTTAAAATGTCAACAGTCCTTTGAATTCTGGAAGATATCATTTTAAAAGAAAAATAAATCATCAGATCACCTTTGGGCATAAATCAGTTCCTGATTTATACAAATACATTATATATAAATAGTGCAGCCCACCTCAGATAATATTTAACATTTCCCTTCCATTTTACTGTCTTTCTTATCTACAAGAAGGGGGCTAAAAAAATATAGCCACTGTTATTTTCATTCTCAATGAGGTTAGTTAGCCTAGCCTAGCATAGGCATTCCTATGCTTAAATGTCAAAGTTCCATTCATGTGTCCTATATGTATTTATTTACATACTTATTTAGACATTGCTTCTCCACAGTTTAAACTCCCAGTTTTCAAGGTTGACTCAGTTTACATACGCCCCATTTTGGTAACACTAAGTAAGCAATGTATTTAGGCCCAACTACTTGACAGTGTTTTATTCAAGTGTTTGTAGATTTTGTGCACAAATTAAACAGTTCTGTATATTTGTTTGCAGTTGTATGTATTTTTGTGTAAGCATGATAGCATGGATAATATATACATATTGCATGCCCATTTTATTTAGTTGGTATTCAAATCAAATATATGGCTGTATTTAAAATTGTTACTTATTTTAAAATATAACTCTCAGAAAACTGAGTGATGTCTTTAAAGCATCTGTTTGCTGTTCTGTGATAAATAGATGCAAGCTACTACTTCTTGATATTGAATATTTACAGTTTCTTGATATTAATTTTAATCAAAGTTTGTAATCTTCTCTGACAAAGGTTCTCAATGTTTAATGTCTTATAAAAGGAACTTGAAAAACTGAAAAACATGGGTTTACTAGTGGACCTGGGAACCTCAGAATAATATGGAGTTCATCAAGTGGTTTGTTTGATTTGATTGGTAACTTTGGTTACTTATAAGAGTCTCTTTAGCTGAAGGTTTCAACCTTACATTTCAGGACAAAATCTTATTTTTTTATATAGTAGTCCCTGACTTACAACCATTTGTTTAGTGACTGTTCAAAGTTACAACAGCACTGAGAAAAGTGACTCATGACTGTTTTTCACATGATTGTTGCAGCATCCCAATGGTTACATAATCAAAATTCAGACTCTTGGCAACTGATTCATATTTATAACGGTTATAAATCGTTTATAAGTCTCAGGGTCATGTGATCACCTATTGTGACCTTCTGACAAGCAAGTCAATGGGGAAACCAGATTTATTTAACAACAGTGTTACTAACTTAACAACTGCAGTGAGTCACTTAACAACTATGGCAAGAAAGGTTGTAAAATGGGACAAAACTCCCCTAACAACTATCTCACTTAGCAACAGAAATGTTGGGCTCAATTGTGGTCATAAGTCGAGTACTACCTGTATAAGTAAAGAAACTAATGTGGATTATTTTGATTCATTTAATAATTCCTTAGATTAATAGGGGTGTAAATTTTAAAAGCTAAGTAATACAATAAGAACCAAGTTAAACAGAATGTCAAAAGTTCCTTGATGGATTTTGTATATTTTCAAAAAGGAAAGTTCAAAGAAAAGTTCAAGTGTGATTGTAGCAGTAGAACCTGTAAAAGAAATGTGTAATCTTTTATTCATGAAGCATTTATATACATAAACAAAGTTTAAAAATTTAGATTTCCATTCCTTCCCTACAGCCTGTCATTTCTTTAAAATGGTTTTTCAATTTGACTCTTGTGCAGTTTTACTCTGAGCATAATAAATTAATGATGCTTATGTTGTGCATAATACAGTAGCTTTATTATATATAATATTTAAATTATAGCTAGCATTCAGTGACAAGTTGAAACAGCACCTGGTCTCAGGTCCCTTCTCTTCTCAAATATAGCTATAGAAATTTTAATTGCTTTTTTAGATCAATTTAAAAAATCATCATCTATCTATCTATCTATCTATCTATCTATCTATCTATCTAACTATCTATCTTTTATTTATTTAATATATTTTCTGCCAATCTCGTCATAATGTGATTCTTATTAGGAACTGGACAGTCTTACCATTCTATCATCAAAATAACCCAGCACCAAATCCCATGTAAGGATTTCATCTTTTAAAAAATTATCCCAAAGCTGCTTTTTCAAAAAGCAACTGGACTGTTGTTTTTTTAGGAAGCTATTTCACTTCATTGGATTCTGTCTTTGGTTCTGTGGAATCTCCACAGACATTTTAAAAAATTACAATTTTGGGTATAGAAATGTTTTTTAACTCTATCCTAAAGCAAGTTAAAATTTAAAGGAGGTCAACATTTTCTAGTTTTCACAGAGCTTAATTGGTAGAGGAAGCAAGAATATGTAGACTAAAGTCTCATTGCTGTACAGGTAGTCATCGGCTTATAACAGTTCATTAGTGAGTTACAGAGGCACTTTAAAAAGTGATTTATTGTTTTTCACATTTATGATCATTGCAGCATCCCCTCAATCACATGATCAAAACTCAGACAATTGGCAACTGACTCATATTTATGACAGTTGCAGGATCCCAAGGACATGTCTCCTGACAAGCAAAGTCAATAGGGATTCACTTAACAACTGTGGCAAGGAAGGTCTTAAAATGGGGCAAAACTCATTTACTAAATATCTTACTTAGCAGTAGAAATTGTGGTTGTAAGTCAAGGACTACCTGTACATCTTCATAAAGATCAGTTATACCCTAGCATTATGGACAAATGTAAGCTACTTATATAAAAAAGATGCCATCAAATTGTTTCTGTAAACCAGTACCTCTCTAAAAAAAAACAAAAAAACAAATTGACCTTGCTAATTTTCTTTTTGTGGTTCCCAGAAGTTGCTCCAGAGTGGGTAGGCCCTAATGTGTTTTTTTTTTTTAAAGTTAAAAATAATAGAATTAGAGATGATTAAGAGGGCAAATGTCTTACATCCTTCTCGTAATTAAAATCCCTTCAAACTGCCTCAAAAAGGTTTTTGATATCTCCCATTGTAGTCTTTGTGTCATATAAAACTGATATAGCCCTTGAAGTGATGGAGGTTCCTGCTGTAAAAGAAAAAAATTATATCTAAAATGTAACTGTACTCTTAGCATATACTTATGCATGTATGAGTCACACTCTTCTGTATTTAAGAAGCTATTCTTTGGGCTTGTTACATGGTAATTCTATATGAATGCAGTATGATTGCAAACACAAACCAAGCTATTCCTTCTTCTTCAGCTGTTTTCACCATCTTGTATACTGAACACAATCAAAACGTTAAGGCAGGTACTGTAAACTGTGCTGGATCAATGTCCTTGTATCTATTAGTAGTGCATCCACTTGGTTTGATGTTCAAGGAATTATTATTGATACAGGGAACTTGCCCTATATAATTCTCCAGAGCATGACTTGAACATCTGCAGTTCAGAGATGGACAACATCACATCACTCTTATGGAAGGATGTGGATGGCTCCAGTATTGCTTTGTTTTAATTTTTTAAAAGATTATCTGTGTAAATTAAAATCCGTGCATGGCAAAATCAATGTCAGAGTAAAACAGAAGTGCTGATTATTGAGATATGAACCAGTTTTGTTTTTTATTAACAACAGAGGCGAGTTCCTTGGGGTAATACTGTATATAAATATGCCAACTTTTAAATGCAACAATTAACAAAAATGTTGTGTCAGTGTGGTATACTAATTTAGATACTGGATTAAAACTTGAGAAACCCAGATGCATGTTCTCATTTCACCATGGAATTAATATCTTTGGACCAGCCAGCTTCCCCTGTATGTTATTATAAAGATGAAAAGAGGAGGACAGTATATAGTGTAATAGTTAAAGACACCAGGGTAGAAGCCAGGAGACTGTGAATGTTAGACATTCTATAAATATTAATCCAATTAGGTGACTCTGAGCCAGTCACTCTGTCTCAGCCCTAGGAAGAGAGGCAGTGGCAAACTACTGCTAAAGAAAATTGCATGTACTTGACCAAGCAGTAGCTAGAAATTACTACTGACTCAGTGGCACAAAAAATGGTGATGGGAGGAGAGCATGGAGGTGAAAAGAAAGCCTTGTATGCTAACTTGAACCTTCTCATAGATCAGCGGTCCCCAACCTTTGAGGCTTGGCAGCTGGGCTGTGGGGGAACAACAGAACTGTGCCATATACGCGCATGCGCAGCCCTTGCCAAGTGGTGGGCTGGTGTGCCTTCAAGCAGCTCGACTTGCACAAGCAGTGGGCCAGGGTGCACATGCACAATTGCCCATCGGCCAGCTGGTCATTCAAGTTGAGTTCCACATGCACGTTGGCCAGCCCCTCACACAGCCCAGTTCTGAATAGGCCAGGGCCCAGTGGGCCGTGGCTCAGAGTTTGGGGATCCCTGCCATAGATATGGAATGTAGATATAGAAATGAATTTATCTTAATATGTAAAAGAAGTTTGGGGATTCTTTTGTACAAAAATGAGATATTGTGAGGAGAGAAATCAAAATAAATACATAAAATACCAGCAAATATAGGTAACTCTCAACTTACACCATTTGTTTAACTACCATTCGAAGTTAGAGTGGTGCTGAAAAACATAACTGTCACAGTGTCCCCTTGGCCCCATGATCAGAATTTAGTCTCCTAGCAAGCAATGCATATTTTCAATAGTTGCAGAGTCATGGGATAATGTGATTGCCATCTATGAGCTTTCTAGGATGCTTCCAACATGCATAATCAATGGGAAACTAGATTCACTTGATGACTCTGTGATTCACTTAACAACCACCATGATTACCTTAGCAACCGTGGGAGAAAAGATCATAAAATCGATCACAACTTATTTGATGAATGTTTAGTGATGGAAATTGTGGTCCCAATTGTGGTTGTAAAACAGGGACTACCTGTAGAGCTACTTAATGGATAGCACAATTCAAGCCCTTATTTGTAGATCAGCAGTCTAAGGAACAGGCAACAATATTGACAAATTCTGTAACGATGTAATCAGAACAAATGTTCAGTGCCCTCCAATTGTACATGCCTTATTTTACATTTGAATCATTGGCATTTCATATTTGTAATGTTGAACATTATGTAATAATGATCTTAAGGTTGCAAGTTGAGGTATTCTTTCTTTGGATGGTATCTATTCTATATGCATATTTATTTTTACATCAGTCATACCTGACTGATGTTCCTTACATTTAACTAAATTTATTTCGCAATTGGTATCTGTACATTTTCAATGATATCATTAAAAAATAATCAGAAAGAGTTTTTTTGCAGGGGAACTTGTCACTCAGTATTATATGGTACACACCATATTACACTCTTCATTTGCTAGTGTTGCACCTATTAGGAAATAAGCCAAACGAAACAAATTAATGCTTTTAAGTAAATGCATTTCTTAAAAATACAGAAATATTTTCCCCATAGGATATAAATGATATTGTAGAAGATGACCAGACTGATCCCGAAGGTAGGATCAAATGCATCATCAGTCATGAGTCCCTGCACACCCACGAGATCTAAGTCCAACCCACCTTGAATTCCTTCTTAACTCCCATTTATTTTCTTTCACTTTTAATAGTTCAGATTGTTGTAGAGAGCTTAACCTTGTAATAAATCTTTGTGCTCGTTTGATCTGCCTGAATCTCCTGATTTCCCCTGAGGGACATTAAAGTTTTAAACTTGTTTAAGTTTTCCATACAGAGGAGTTTTGAAAATACTTGGGGGAAAAACAATTAAAAGAACATTGTATGAGTTTGATTAAAAGAAATGGCTTTCTAGCTGAAGTATCTGAATGAATATAATTAACATTTCATTAAATGGTCATAAATGGTCATTAAAACAAGCAACCACAAATTTTATACAGTGCAGAAATGATTTTAAAAACTTTGCATATTTAGAAATTTATTGATAAATCTGAAAGTTTCTTCTGGATAAAAAATGATACCCAAATAAGCCAAAAATATGACTGACAGAAGACTCAAATAGTTGTTTAATTACAGGTCAGCAGATAAAATGTATTGTTATAATGGGGGGGCAAAGAATTAGTTGAAAAGCAAACTAATAATACCTTACAGTATTATTACAACAAGCATCAAATATTTGTTTGCAAAATATCCAAAATATTACACAATAGCAATATTTTTTTAAAAAAATCTTGCTTTACAAAAACAAACATATGTTGTTGATATATTTTATGGCATGTTCATTTTGTCTCTCAGTACTGGCTTATGCCTCTGAAGATCATCTTGTTCTTTGTTATAGACTATTATGTAAGAATAACTTGTTCTTTTGCTTTTTTACCCCATTTTTAAAAAGAAAAAGGAACTAAACAGCAATTTGCTGAAATTGGGAATTGGATATCCCACCAAAAAATTGGGAGATCTGTTATCTTTTACAAAATAAGGAAAATGTACTTACTGCCTATCTCTTTGCAAATATTTCCACAGTAATGTCTGGAATGAATAATGTTTGCTTTTGCAAATCTTGATCTTTGATTTCTAGCCAGTGAGAGACAAAGAAAAGTTCAGCAAGAGTTTAATTATAAATGGTGTTTGGTTCAAGCAGGAAAAAAAAGGAAAGCACTTATTCTGATTATTCCTTGGACCTTGAAAGAACATTTGTTGAGGGAGGGAATGTGTATATATTAGCAAGGGGATTGGTTGATGCTTTGTAGTCTTCCCTATCCAGCTCTGTTGGATCCTACTGCACTATGAGGCAAATAAACAACACTGGTGTTTCGCTCTGAATTTAGATGAGAGATTTGGTGGTCAAGCTGGATTTGCAGTAGGGACATTCTCATCCCATCCATCTGTTTTGGTGGAAAAGAGAGTGTTGGCTTCACTTGTCCTTGATGGTATCGTCACATTGGCTCCATGATTGGAGTTACTTGGCATGAAAGGTTACCCCTCTCCCACAAATAGTAATACTAGGCAACAGCAGAGAGGGTTTAATGAAATCTGCAAATCTGTATAATCAGCAAAAGATAATGTGTTGTTTAAATACGAAGGCGTCCTGCTCCTAAAAGAACTTAAATTGGTTCAGATATCCAGTTAAATTGTTATATTCTTTCATCAGGTAAGAAACTTTTAAATCTTGAATCTAGTTCAGCATGGCTCCTAGTATGAAGTCGATTAGCAAGTACTTTGTTCTGTGGAAGATAAATCCTTCTTCTGTTCAGATAATCTGAATATTCTGCAATTCTTTTTAATCATATTTATGCATGCTCATCTCTTTTCTTTAACAATTGTTTTTCAATTGAAATATTTGTGTGTGCTTTTTAAAGAAAAACAAAGCTTAGGCATATTGCCAGGATTTTATTTTATTTTGCTGCAATAAAATACAAGCCTTTAGTTTTAGTTTTTTTTTAATGGATTTTCCACCCACCCACCTGTGTTTTGTATGTTGGGTTTGTATGTTCCTGAAACATAATTCAATTTTGGCCCCATTTCTATCTTGTTTAAATGTGTAATGGGACAATCCTGGCAAATGTTATCCTGTCTTGCAATACCTTCCTGTCTCCCAGTTCATGTGCAGTTCTAACTGATTTTAACTATAAAATCTGTGGATATAAATTCCAGTTCTGAATGAAAGTATTTCCAACCTGATACCATCCAGATGCATCGAATTTAAACTCCCATATTTTTTGACCATGCACTCTGGAAAATATGAGAGTTTACACAATAGAAAATTTATGTTTGGGAAAAGGAATAGACTGATAATGGGAGATGTGGCAGAATTGCTCACTTTATGTCTCTTCTTGTGAATTGAAGCTGCTCCTAGGCAGATCTATGAGTTTTGTACCCTGAATTTATTGAGCCACCATACTCCTAATGCAGAGAGATAATAATACTTTTAAAAACCAAGAGCTCAGATACAATTTGAAAATTCTGCCTAGTCTGCTTCTTTCATTGATCATTGATATATCTCAATGAAACAGATAAAACTAGGATAAGGTGGCCAGGGCACAACCTAATTGTAACTACTGGATTTTTCGGAGTATAAAATCTTCCCACCCTAAAAGAGGGTGAAAATTTGGGTGTGTCTTATATACCAAATGCAGCCCCACCGCCGGCCCCCACCCTTTAGCCTCTGCCTCCCAGCAATTTACCTCCTTGCAGCAAACAGCCTATTTCAGCTTCAGCACAGCCTGATTAGCACAAGCAGTTGGTTTCAGTTGGATCAGCCTTCCGACTCTCAGCTGTTTCAGGCTGCAGGGCTTGCCATTGCCTATTGCCAGGGGGCCTCTGCTGTTTGCTGCAAGGAGGCAAATTGCTGGGAGGCAGATTTTTTTTTCTTGTGCTAATCAGGCTGTGATGAAAATGAAACTAAAGGAGGCTGTTTCCTGTTTGCTGCAAGGAGGAAAATTGCTGGGAGGCAGAGGCAGATTTTTTTTTCTTATTTTCCTCCCCCAAAAAGGTAGGTGCATCTTATAGTCCAGAGCGTTTTATAATCCGAAAAATATGGTAAGTAGATCTTTAAATGATGCCACAAAATAAGGAGATGAAATACACCATCCAGTTGTTCCTGTTTTCCTGCCTCTTCATGCTCAGTTAGGGAATTCCATGGTATGACCAGGATAAGAGTAGAGAATAAATAGCCCAAAAGAGCAATGCCTGCTAGATCTGCTAATTCAACCTGGTTTTCAAAAGAAAAACCCAGCCTGAAGTATTGGGCTATACTGGTTGTTCTGCAGACTTGCAGGAGTAAGCAATAATTGTTTTCTAAAACTTTGGTGTTTTTTAGTTCTCCTTGTGAGGAACTTATCATGAAAAACTTTTCTAGTCCATAAAGCTGTGAAACTTCTCTATAAAGATAAATCCAATCTGCTTCATCAGGCAAAAAAGTTTTAGCTGAATTTTACTTTAAGAAAAAAATGGTCATTTGAAAATGAGCTCAGCTTTGAATGTTTCAAACAGGATATTTAACCCAACCATGTTTTTACAGTGTTTTTTTTTTCCTCCCTTACAGCCTACCCGGACATCCTCAGAGAGTATTTATTCAAGGCCTGGATCCAGTATTCCTGGTTCACCAGGACACACAATCTATGTACGTATACTTTCATAAAATGTTTTATTAACTAGCTTTTGATTTAGTGTTACGTTTTTAGAGATGTACTTATTTAGATGTATTATCATTCATGAAGAAAACAGTTCATGACCTGGGAAATCAGAATTATTTCCTCATGTTAATTCCTTTTTATCAATTAGATTTTTAAAAAAATCTTCCATAATGATGTTTCTTATTTAAAAAAACCTTAAGACTCCTTTGTAGATTTTTGATTTGTTGTTTGGGCGTTGTCAATAATACAGATGGAACTTAACTTACAACTGGTCATTCATTTACAACCAGTCCTTATGACCAACTCTCCCAAAAGTACTTAGTTTTGTACTAGGTGCTCAGTTCCGAGGTTCTGACAGCCACTGCCTCTTTGGTGTTCTCATGACCTCATTTTGGGTGCTTGGCAGTCAGCCTGCATTTATGGCTGCTTGCAGCGTCCCATTTTCACATGACCAGGATTTACAGACTTTTTGCAGAAAACCAGCATTTACTTCTGGTTTTAAGCAAAAATGTATTATAATAAACAATGGATTCCTTTAACAACTGCAGATTTGCTTACTTATTGCATTTATTCACTTAACAACTGCAAAAAAAGTTGTAAAATTGGGTTGGCCACATGCTGTATGACCATCACAACTTCACGATTTTAATGGGCAGACTTCGTTACTGTTGTAAGTTAAGGGCTATCTATATCAAAAAGCTGTAATTTAAGGAAATCATTCTATCCCCTAATGAGTGGCTGACAAACAAAATAAAACTTGGAAATGTAACAATTTGTTGGGGTTTTTTTCGTCTGAATGTGATGTTTTGTGAAGTTGGCAAAATAGAAATTGCTGTGGACCATCAAAATGAGTATGTTTATGAGTGACAGCTCAATATGGTCCTCAAATACTGTTCTTATAGGGCTCATAATTAATCGGTTACATGATATTGATGCCTGGATGCTACTCATAGTAAGCCATAGTTATTTTGTTAATAAATAAATCACAGTTGCTTAGCATTTAAAATTCACTAAGTCATAAACTCTGCTCCACTCACTAGCCATGTTAGTCAACCAATAAAATCCATGGATATTTTTTCTCCTCACTACTTCTGTGATGGATGTGGACCACCAATTTCAAGCTACAAAGTATACTTTGAAGGCAAGTCCTAATGTTCAGAAATTTTCACTTTTCTATCCTCTGGTTGCTGATTATTTTTTTACACTTCTTTGATGAATTGATGATTATCAAATCCAGTATTAATGGAATAAAAAGGGCCATTTGATTGAAAATGAATTTGGGGAGTGGAGAAGAAAAAAAGGTAGGTTTTTTGGTGGTTTTTCTTACAGGCAAAATTTAGAACTGGATGTTATTCAAGTGAATCTACAGATTTGTGTTTACCTGCTTTCTTTGATTCTTTAGGCAAAAGTAGACAATGAGATCCTTGATTATAAGGATTTAGCAGCCATTCCCAAAGTCAAGGCCATCTATGACATTGAGCGTCCAGATCTAATTACTTACGAACCTTTCTACACTTCTGCCTATGAAGAGAGACAAGAAAGACAGAGCCTTGGAGAGGTAATGAATTGGAAGTTCAATTTTGAAACCAATTCACTTGGTTTACTTCTGTTGTTTTTATAAACAGCTGATGCAATGATCCAGATGCTTCATATTTCTCAACTTCTTGCTTCTTTATAGCTTTGAAAAAATGTGAGCATTGGACTATGCTGTTTCACTTTCCTTTTTGATTAATAACTATGTGTGCAGGGATCCTTGTCCATCAGAGCTCTTTCCTCTCAACTTCATGCACATGCTTGACAGGTGGTAGCCAGCAACTTCTGAGTTTGAAGCACTCAGTTGGGCATCAAATGTTCAGGATTTACTTTTCCTAGAAGTGGCATAGATTCTTAAAGAAATACTGCTATGTGGGTAGAGCATCTTTGTGTGACATGAGCAGTAAAATGATGTGAGTACAAGAAAACATTATTAGAATTGTAATAATGACACTTGAGTACATGTTTTAAAAAATATTATTTTTTTTAGGTCCATGAGATCTCTGTGTTTGTACAGAAATCTTTTTTATATTAAACTAGTTATGTCAATTGGAATGGAATAGCATTCATCCAGAGATCAGGATGTCTCCAACCCTTCCAAAAATAATATTGATGACCTTGATGTTCCTCCTTGGGCCAGGAAATGAACCAGATCTGTTGGCAGATTACTTTGATTCAGTCTGTCTGGATTGAATATGGAATATTTGGACCCAGACATAAACTATGTTTATGTGTTGTTATTAATGTGGGATTTTCTTTATGTTAGATTTATATATAAATGAACAACAGAAAAAAAGAAGAACTTTAATATTTATATCATTATCCTAAACGTTTTGATCATATGTATTTCTTGGAAAGATTGTACCTCACGGCACAGAAATGTTTTCACAGACTGCCACCTAGTGGAAACCATATTATTTTGCTATTGAATCTAAAACTCATTTAACAATTCTTAACAATTTTTAATGACAAAACTTGATTATCTACCATTTTTGTGGTATAGCTCTGATCCATTTTGTCTTTGTTCATATTTACTCCTCAGGCTGCATTTCTTTTCAAGGAACTCTACTTCCTGATCTATCTTTATTACTGATTTTGATTTTGATTTTAATTCATTGCTCATTTCAGCCATTTCAGATATTTTTCTCACTCTTGGTTTTGTATAAGTCAGTGTATTTTTGAATAAGCTTACTACTGTTATGTAATTATTAGAACACCATATGCAGTAAAAAAATTGCAGACATTATTAGTAGAATAGTTGTTATTTCCATATGTATTGGCAGGGTAAATATCAACCCAAACATGTTTTAAAAAGAATTACAGTTAATTTTTATATAGCGATTATAATAGGAATGATAAAAATGGAACTGAGAAAGTAGATCCATATTTATGCTTTCTTGGGACCTTGAACCAATGGCTTTTCCTTACTGGCCTTGACTTTCTGTCAGTTCTGCTTTCCATTGTAAAGTCTGCAATCCCAATTATAACTTCAAACCTGGGTTGGATTTTGGAAAACTTAACTTAAATGAATCAAATAATAAATAGATTTTAAATTTTACTAGGTTTCTTTATCTTCTCTGTCATTGAAAGACTAACATTTATTCTAATTCTGCTCACCTTGCTTTCATTATCCATTATATTATTGAATAATTGAAGCTTTGATAAGTAGTGAATGTGTAAAAATTATATCTCATATAGTCCAATAATCCAATTTAGGAACATGTTATTAGATAGTCAAATGAATCATACTATGTTCCATTAGTTGGGTCATATATTATCATTTCTTTTCTGTACTGTCAGAGTAGGAAGAGTAGAAGAAAAATGCAATGACCATGAAAATGGATTAGATTCATCCCCAGCAGATAAGACCATAAGTGGCTATTACTCATGATGACTGCATATTTCTCCCATATAGAAGGTGCTAGAGAACAAGAAGAATGATCCTAGTTTTGGGATTCTATAGACATCTGACTGGCCTCTGAAAAAACAATGTGCTGGACTGAGATAGGATTTCACCTGAGTCAGCACACCCTTCATAACATATTTAATATAGGAGTGGGGTATTATGGCCCTTTTATGACTTATGGACTTCAATTCCCAGAATTCCTGAGCCAGCCATACTGGCTTAGGAATTCTGGGAGTTGAAGTCCACAAGTCATAAAGGGGCCATAGTTCCCCACATCTCATTTAATTGAATTTCATCACTCAATTCTTCTCAGGAATATGTCGATGGGCTGTTCAGATGGTTGGACACTAGTCATGTTTTCTCCTTCTAGATGCAAAGAACTAAGGGCAAAACTCAATTGTAAATTTTCCTGCTGAATTGATAAAATGTCCTTTACAAGTTGAATATTCAGTTATGAAACAGGGCTACCATTTATGAAATCTTAGTAGTTTACATTTTAAGTATTAATTCAGTACTGGGGAGGAGAGGGGGGGCAGATTAAAACTTGACCGTGAAATATTCAAAAATTGGTAGATCCCCGATACTAGACCTAAAATATTAACAAAATATTTTATTTTTCATTTTTATTAGACTCTGGCTTGGTTTACTCTTGTAGCCTGTGGGTTTTATATATACTATATATAGTTTATAGTAAGGATGTATGAAAATGAAGCAGTTTTAATCCCCTTTTTTCCCTTCAGAGTTCAAGATACGGCAGTTCTCCTGTGCATGATGAAAGTGTAAGTTGAAAAAAAAAGGGTGCAAAATCCATAAAGTAATAGACAATATAAAACAAATTGGCATTAGACAGTTTGTCTCTAGTTTGATTGATTTACATATACATATTATCTATAAACACACCTGAAGAATGATTGTTGTATAAAATAGTAATATCTTTAAATCATAAGATATTAATTTATAACAAGCTGCCCAGAGTCACCTTACAGGGAAGATAAGCAGCATAAAATGTAATAAATAAATAAACAAGCAAGCAAACTTCTAGACAAATAAGCATTTGGTATGGTGGGTAACAAGGTGCACAGATTTTGACTACATTTCTGCACACAAAGGTGCAGATAAAGTTCAAATACATTATTTTAGAAACAAGAGTTTATGCAACTTCTTATAAAAGAGAACTGCTAGATTGTCCATTGTTGTGAAAGTTCCTCTATAATCATTTGTTAAATAGCATTTCTTTCCATTTGCCTTCTGCAGTTTTTTTAAACTGCAATGTGTTGCAGCTCAAGCCACACTGAAAAATTGCAGTGTGGTTTGAACTGCAACAAAGATATGTGGTAAAATAGATACGCCAAACTTCATCACAAATTTAGGTTCTCCGAGGCATGTCTAAGAACTCGTAGATCATAGATGCATAAAATTTGACTTAGATGTTATTTTAAATACCTTTTGGGTTATAGAAATCACAATGGTATTGCTAATTGTCTTTGCTTTCTGTACATCAGAAAATGAAGATGGTAAAGCTAATCAAATCTCATTTTGGTGTGAAATGGCCATTTTATTTGGGATAGTTTTCATTGTAAACATTTTTGTCAAAGAAATGTCAAAATACTTATTCCTCTTTCCCTTTAAATTTACAGTCAAAATGAAGTCTTTTTAAGTAGGACTTCAATATCACATGTATTTGGTAAATTTCTAATAAAATTTCAAAATCACTGAAAGATGAAGCCAATGAGTTACTGTTACATTTATTTATACTGTAGAACTACAGTAGTTACCTTACTAATGTTCATGATAATCAAGTTTCCAGTAAATAAAAATAATAATAACTTTATTGTCATTGTACATGTATACACAGTATACCCATACAACAAAATTCACTTAACACCCAAACACCAAGTTTAACACACATAACAATACCCAAACACTCCCCCACCCACCAGAAATTCCCCACCCTTAAACCACCCAAACATCCACACAACAGACCAAGTAATGCTGTCCAATAGCCACTGATGGTGTCCCTTTAGTTCATTGTTGAGTGCAATTATAGCTCTAGGATAAAAACTATTCAGAAAACGTGTGGTCTGAGTTTTAATTGTTCTTTATCTTCTGCCAGAAGACAACAGTCCAAAAATATTATAAGCAGAATGGGAAGAGTCTCTGAGAATATTATGCAACTTCCTCAAACAGCAAAATTCAAAGATGTCGTCCAGGGCTGGAAGCTGGAGCCCAATGATATTCTGAAATAATTACTACAGTTATTTATGAATCTTTGATTAGGTTAAGCACAAATTAGCATACGTGTGGCCCTAAATTTAAGCAGTTTCTTCACTCCATAAATCTGACTGTCAGAATTGGATCAAACAATCTTTCTCATGAAATTATCAATTATCTGTCATTGATTTGACAGATTTCATTAAAATGTCTTACCTGTAATCTCCTTTCTGCTATGTCTTTCAGTCACCAAGGACACTCTCTCCAACTCCATCTGCAGAAGTAAGTTCCAATCAAACATTCTGTAATCTTGTTAAATTGACTGCTGTATGATGGTGAGATAATTGTTTTTGTAAAAGAGATGAAGCCCCCTCCCAAGTCCACTTGCTGATTGTCCTGTTTAAAGTACTTCCATTACAAAAGGATTGCAAGATAAGTGCTTCCTTATAAAATCTAGCGTGGTGTTTTATGATCTGGTATGATACAAGTGTAGAAGCATTTTTGGAATTATGTACTGCAACTACTAAACATGAGTAGAAGGTACAGCATAAGTAGAACGACATCTATGGAGATTCTTAGTCATCTGGGTCACGGTTGTCCAGTTGCTTCTTGAAAAAGCACTTTTGGGATAAGGAGAAGGAATTTTATCAGATCATCTGCTATAATACATAAAATAATATTTTCTTCAGGGTTATCAGGATTTTCGAGAACGAATGATACACCGGTCAACCAGTCAGGGTTCCATTGGTTCCCCTGTATACAGTCGTCATAGCTACACTCCCACCATGTCACGTTCGCCTCAGCATTTCCACAGACCTGGTAAGGCTAATGAAACCATAGAACCAAATTTTAGAATTTTAGAAAATTTTAGAAATTTTAGAACCAAATTCTTTATCTTTTAGAATCCCTATGAAAGGGATCTACTTCTTTCAATTTCAAAGCTATTTATTCATTATAAAACTGTTTTTCCTTTTCCTTCTCACTTTTTGTTAAGTGGGTCCTTCATTATTGTAGAAGAATAGGGGATATCTGCTAATTAGAAATTAAACAATTTTCTGAAATGGATTATATTATTTGGGGCAATAATTAATTAGGAAAACTTGTAAAATTACATTTCTCTAGTTTCTTTCACCAGCAAATAATTCTGAATTTTAGGTTATGGGCATTTTTTAATAAAGTCAGGGTTTCTGATTTTTTGAATATTCAAAAATGTAACTTTTAATGTAAACTTTGATGTAACTTTCGCTTGTTTGATAATGAAAATGTAAAACCATTTCTTCTTTTTTAAAAAAGTCTTTATTAAACTCTAGGGGAAGGAAGTTACAGTATAGTATTTTCTTAAAAAGAGGAAAGAAATTCTTAAAAAAAACTTGTCATGATTAGTTTCACTGCTGAAATGCTAGACATACATATAGAAGTAAAACAATCCCTGAGTCAGTTTCTGGTGACCTTGGTAATGTTATGAAAGTTGCCTATCTTTGCCTTTTTCTGTGATTTGTTTTTTCAATTATCTAATTTAGTGATCAGTACTGGACTACCTAAACAATCTCTCATCCAAGTGTTATTAGAGTCAATTTTGTTTAGCTTTCACCAACTCATATAGGTACTGCCACCTTGATTCAATTAATTCTCTTTATTACATCTAGGCTTTTTTCCCCAAAAATATTCTGCATCAATATTAATTTGGCAATTTGTTAATATACAGTATGTTAATACTGAGTATCCATTTAAAATTTTACTTGACCTTTAAAACTAATATAACAATATAAAGTTAATACTTTTTGAGAGATTTTAAAATTTTGATGATACCATAGGAAGTCAATTGGCACCATCAACAGTTTATATAGCCTCAGATTTTATTATTTTTCCAGATCTTATCTTTGGAGAAGAAAAGTAAATTCACACTTCACTAGAAAGAAAGCTTGTCTTTAAGAATGCCCACATACCTAAAATATCTATATTCACCTTTTGTAAGCCTCTGAACGCTACGATTTCATTATTTCCTGAAAGTTTTCTTCTGATAAACCAAGTGAAAATTTATGGTGATTAGAACTTACATTCTATTTTTAATATGATTCTTCTCTAGTGCTTATACTATATTAAATGTTTTCATTAAGAGAAAAAAATATTATTGTGGAAATTATTTGTTTGATTTATATGGCCACATATTTGCCAAGTAACTATAACTTTTCTTCTAAAATATATTAGCACAACATATAACAAACAACTAAGCTTTTATTTGTAATTGTTTGGTTCAGTTCTTCCCTAGGTAATTATTCCTTGAAAATAAGTTAAAAATGAGAGTAGCATGAATGCTAGTTCCACCCTATTTGTTTGTAATATAAGGAAATAAGGATTTAACTTGAAATGAGGGAATATTCAATGTAAATCTGATTTTTCCACATTTCTTCCTGTGAATTTTTCCTGCAGTAAGAAACCTCTTTTATTTCCTTTGTATAGTCCTCAGATTCCTACTTATGACAGCTTGTCCCTGTGTTTCCCTCAGCCTCCAACCACTTTTTCCTGCTTCTGTCTTATTTGGTCTTCTCTTTTCTTTGTTTCTGCTTTGTCCTGCTTCACGAATCCTTGCTGCTGCAGAGTTGCTGTCTAACGGTGTGCAGCGGTTAGCCCTCCTACGCACTAATAGTCCAATCTCTACCCACAATGATTCCCGCCCCTACTCCCCTTTCCGACACCACTTCATTCCCTATGTCAAAGGTAAGGAGACAGGCCATTCAAGCTAGCGTCCAAATGACTGGAGATTTATTAGCATTCTAGGAAGCTAATAAGCCACATCTCCATAAAATGGCTGTCCACTCCGTGGTCCCAGCATGCTCAGATTTTTGTCATAACGATTATGCTAGACCTGGCATATCTTCTTTTCTTTGAGAAAGTATGCCCTTTCTAAGGGTCCTCCATAGATGAAGTGGTCCTGAGTAAAGATTTCTTAAGAAAATGTGACTGTCTGAAAACTGAGATATTTATCATTTTAGGAGATTAATTTGGAAACAGTTATAGTAAATTCATCTCTCTTTTCAAACACACTGACATGACTCACATTTTCCTAATCTTAAAGTCCCAGACCACATACTAATTATGCATGAATTTAGGGATATCTTCCATAAATACCAGCTTCTAATATAGGTTTACCTAGATATATATGTATGTATATATGTATAAAAAACAGTTTCCTAGTTTACTAAATCTCCAAAAACATTATTTCAAACATTTGGGATAGATGCTATGTTTAAATGTGTCCTCTTATCCCATGCACTTGCCTTTTGAATATAAAGGAGCATGCTTATTTTGCAAATTTAAAACTCTAATGTAGAAAGGTGCTTTACATTTTGTCCATAACAATTGTCAGTGATTCTCTGGCACTTCAGAAAAGAGGGTTTTTAAAGCTCTACTTGCAAGTTCCAAAAGAAAATCTGTGAACTTGTTTATGGGAAATATGTATTCTAATACAAAACCATGGCTTTTCACACAGATGATGTGAGGATCAGCTGATACAACATTTCATCATCTGAGACTGATACAATATTTTAACTTATTATAAGGCCTACATTATAAGAATTCTCTGATGC
Organism: Arizona elegans; assembly: GCA_022577455.1. Taxonomy (NCBI): domain Eukaryota; kingdom Metazoa; phylum Chordata; class Lepidosauria; order Squamata; family Colubridae; genus Arizona; species Arizona elegans. The sequence continues at coordinate 56,902,299 of JAKOOJ010000005.1, read as the reverse complement.
TTTTCCAGTTGTCTTGCTCCATCTACCACTTTGAGCTTTGTGTACATAAACCTAGTTCTCCTTAATGGCTCTTACATCACCTAGTTCCTGTATTCAGCATTACTTACTCAAGAATGGTTAAACAGTAAAATTGGCTTAATTAATAAAAGAGAAACAAGTTTCAAATGCAGCCATAATCCTGCATGCTTAACCTTCCAAAAGCAATACATATATCAGTATACATAGATCTCAATTTCCTAATTATGCTAGTATAAAATACAATTGCAACTTTTATTTTCGCTTTGTTTCAGTCATGAGGTCCCTTAAAAACAGAGGCACAGTTCATATTTGCATGCACTTGATGCATACATTCTAGTTTTACATTTTCATGTTTATCTCATGCTTTTTAAGACATTCTCCTTCCTACTGTCTCTTTTAAATCTGTCATGGCAAAGCTTCAAGATCACTTCATAGTTACCATTTTCTAAAAAGTAAATCTATCTGGAAGACTGAATTTGTGGTTTGGGTTGATATTTCAAATTCAGGAAGTGGGGAAGCAAATATAGGTGAATTAAATGGAATCAAATTGGGATTTTTTTTAACAATGAAAGATCTTCGTTCATGGAACAACGTCCTATCATACCTTCTAAATCTGTTCACGTATTCTGGAAGATTTCTGCCTTCCTAATTCATGGATGTAAAAAAATCTGGTGGAAAATCACTGTAGGTTATGTATGTTATAATTATTTCAAAGAATTGTGAGAATGTGTGTGAACATCAGTGACTGTTATTTTCTTTTCATTTCTCAGTCCTCATTGGCAGCTTCAACCTGGGCTGCTTGGAAGCTTGCTACTTCACATTGTTAATAGTAATGGTTATGAACCTAGTATTTTGCAATTACTCAGTGGTTTCATAATACTTATATAGCATATACCCAAATATAAAGACTTTATTTCTAGGAATTCTTTTCAATAACTCACTAAATGAGAAATAGGATGCTATCATTAACCTATTTTAAGGCTATTAGGATACATATTTGGTCACTGGATGATCTTTGCTAATACTAAAAAAAATAACAGAATATTCACTTGTTTATTCCCCCAGAAGTATTGTGGAAGGTAGGATCCATGTTCTTTCCGGATACTTTCAAATTAGGAACAGCTACTGCTGAATTGGTCCATCAAACCTAGGATCAATGATACTAAGCAGCAGATTCCCTAAGAAATAGATTCCTCCATATGATTTCCCTGCAGATCATGATATTAGAACAGAAAATATTGACACTACTTGATTACCAAGCACTTAATGATACTCTGTTGCTCTTGTTTTAGAAGTTCTGCTTTGGACTTTCTGTTTTCATTTACTGCTTTTCGTGTTAGTTTATCTCTTCATTTGCATCTTTATGTACATATTTTAATTGAAGTACAATATTCCAAAATATGCAGCGTGCTGTTCTAATTAAGAAATATTTGTGCTTCCTGGACAGATAATCATAATAGTGGTAATTTATATTATAATCTATTCCTGAATCAATACTGTCACTTCCATTGTGAACTTGAAACAAAAATTATTTTAGCATAGTTACATATGCTAAACATATCACAAGTGTAATATTTAGATTATGCAGTTTTTCTAAATGTAGTTAAAGAATGAGAAATATTAGTCCTTTACCCCATCAAACTCAACCTTTTGTAGAAGAATATCATCTTGAAGGAAACCAAATGTATCAAGTAAGTCCAGGGTTCATGATTTCTAACCTTATGAAACTTGTGATGCCTGTACCATCCTGGAGGGTTTTGTTTTTAGTGCTGGACCATGGACTTAATTGCACCTATCTGGACTCTGTGTACATAGATATGATATGACATCATAGTTTACTGAGTAGCTCCAAGAAATAAAGCAACATAGAGATGTGTCGAGGGTTGCTAGAGGAAGACAGAGTGAAGCCATCAGGTACATCAGGACTTGCTTGTGTCAATAAAGGTAGCAAAACATATTTATAGTTCTATCTTTATTGCATCTGCAGATGACTGCCAAGCAGCTCTGTTTCAGGTGACCAAGTCCTCTTGGGTAAGGAAGAGCTGGGGGAGCCCAAGCACGGCTACTATGAAAAATATTTTTTGGCATCTGTCAGACAAAGTTGCTCATCTTTGCTGTGAATTGGACTCTGACTAGAGAGACCCTTTGAAAGTGACATTTCAAAGACATGTATGAGCTTTGTTTTAGCTGGTTAGATCTGAGGAAGTAGATAGGGGTCTTGTGCTGTGAGCTTGGCCCCCTGTGTTCTAGCCGCTTCTGGTTGATTAAGGCTTCCTGGGAAGTGACATACAGTTGGGTAGAAACAGTGGTTAATGCTTCTTTGTGAGAGGGGATGGTACTGCCTGCCTTAAAGGGAATGTCCGTACAACCCTTTCTCAAGAAGCTACCCTGAATTCAGTGGTGCTAGACAATTTTCATTGTCTCCAATCTTTCCTTTTTAGTGACGATTGTTAAGATGCTAGTTGGCATGCAGATACAAAGGGCCCTGGATGAAGAACATTATCTGAATTCATTTCAGTCTAGATTAAGGCCAGGGGACTGAAATGGCATTGGTCGTACTTGTCAATAATTTTTGGAAAGATCATGATAAGGTGGTACAGTCATTGTGGCACTCCTGGACTTCTCAATGACTTTCAGTACCATCAAAAATGGCAATCATCTACATTTCAGGGGGGTGGCAGTGAGAAACATTGTGTTACAATGATTCTCCTCCTCCTTCTATGGCTGGTTCCAATCAGTGTTGGTTCTTTCCCAGCCTTGCATAATGGGCGCCTTAGAGCCCATTCTCCTTTAATATCTATATGAAATTGCTGGGAGAGATGATCTGCTTGTAAAAGAAGACTGCATGTAAAAGTTATAGTGACAAGTTTTGATGTTTGTGGTTTTAATATTTTTATTGCACACATATGTTATTTTAATTGGTGGTGGTGAGCTGCCCAGAAGTTGGTACAAGATGAAGAGCTATATAAATATTTTAAATAAATAAATAAATGTCTGTACAATCCTGTTGCGAGCCAAAAGTTGGGGGACTTTATTATTTGCAGTGATCTTCCTGAAGAGAAGGATCTCATGTAGCCGGTCATGAAATCCAAACATGCTTGAAATCAAAGAAGATGTTACTTGTTCATCATTTTGTACCTATACTTTGGAAATGGATAACTGCATCACTAAAATTAGACATGCAGTTGGTAGGAGAAGAAAGGTAGTTATGCATTTTCTTCCCATAGTTTTAAAAACTGCTACTCAAACATTTTCTCATTGTTCTTTCTGCCATACTTTTTTTAGAGCTAACCTTACCATTTGGCAGAGTGGTAAGCTACCTAAGTAGTTGATTTGGCTATCTTAAACAGATAGCACCTATATAGACATAGATACAGATGACACAGATATTTCCAGTAAAATTGAGGCAGAGGCATCTCTGTCTCTTATCATTATCTCTGTCCCTCTGTAAAATAGATTTGAGACATTTTCCGCTTTAAGTACTAATCACATGTATCCTATCTTGACATGGAGAGGGAGCAGAAACATTCAAAGCATTTACTGTTCTGTCTCAGGCAAGAAAATGTTTGGGCCAGCTTTGCTTCCCCAGAAGTTTATCTGGAAATGATTCTCCAACTGAACAAAATGTATCTCCAATGAGGAGTAATGTGGTTTAAATTAATAAGAAATGAACAACTGCACCAGGCATTAACTGGAATAATTTGCAGCCTCTTTGCTCATTTTTATGTGTGATCATTTTAAGTATGGGAGCTTCTTTTGCATGAGAATTAACTGAAAAGCCAACTTGATTTGCACTTTGCCTAGCAATAATTTTGCCAAATGCTGTTACTTATATACTGAAACCCAGTAATTCGAATTGTCTTTTTCCATTGCTTTTCACATCTCATCCATGTAATTTAAATGCATGGTACCCTTATGCATGCTATTGAGAATGAATGAATGAATGAATGAATGAATGAAATAATGCAAGTTGCCAAATTCCAGCTTAAGGCGAATGATTCCTTTAATATGTAATAGCAGTGCCTTACAATACTAGCCACATTACTTAACTCTCCTGTATATATTTTTGTTTGTTTTTCCTTCTCTGGTTTCCCCTTGCCATTGATTTTTGGTTGGGTTTTGACTTATGCCTGCTTCTTTACTGCTCTCTTTGTTTTGTTTGTTTGTTTGTTTTTCCATTCTCCTCATTGGAGGCAATGAGCCGTCCAGCGGTCGGAATTCCCCCGCCCCTTATCGGCCCGACAGTCGCCCTCTAACACCAACTTACGCTCAGGCCCCTAAACATTTCCATGTTCCAGGTAGGAGTGGCATTGTGTGTCTTGGTGTCTTGTCCGAGTGTAGACTGTAGTAGCCTTTGTAACCCTTTGTTTTTGTCTCCATCGCTGCATGCTGTTTAGTTGTTTTGAACTTGGGATATACCCTGAACTGCTTTGAGATCCAGACTTGTTCATTTAATTTGGGAACAATTAGAAAACCCTGGATATGGGGAGATTTTTAGTTATAAAATTAATATTTCTCCAAATCATAACATAGAGGAATCAGCGATACACAGTGATTTAGTTTAGTGCAAGGCCCTAAAGTTTTTTTCTTGTTTGTCTCAAAGTTATACCATGTTGATATTGGATACTATTTTTTTAATGAAGGACAAAATATAGGATGCAGTCCTAAGCATTTGAAAGAAATTGAACATTATCAGCTTTTCTTATAAATTTTCAAAAGAAAAAAAGAAAACTTAAGAATAGTGAAAGGAAGAATTTACATGAACATCATCTCAATTTGAATTAATTATTAAATTAATTATTAAATTAGTCTTATGTATATATCCATATCATATAGCGCAATTGATTACATAATCTTAGAAAAAAATAGGAAATTAACTATACATAGTGGTATAAAGAGACAAAACATCGAAATAGGCCTCTGCTGAAAATCCCATGGCAACAGAATGCTTTATCAATATCGAAATGGAGGTAAGTTCTTCATACCTTTGTATAATTGAAAAAGAAGGGATACCCTTCATTCTTATGGTATTAGTCTTTTTGTTATCATTGATATGTGCAATATCCATTTTGTTTGTCTTCTGATTAGTAGCCACACAATTGGTATATAATTTAAAAAGAACAGGAGTCTTTCAATAAAAACCCTCAAATTAATAGGGAGATACCATTTTTTAAAAGGGAGCTACTGTACTGTCCAGTCATACCCAATGATTCAGTGTGAAATTGAACACTTCCTCTCCACAGGACTTAATACTTTCTGTGATTTGTTGTTCTCAGACATAGATGTGACATGTAGATGCCAAAATACCTTTCCATTTAGTTTTAATGTGTTGATATTCTAAATTTGTATAATTCCCTGTACCTTTGTATACTTAATTTAGTATAACCTAAGTTAAGTATTTATTAACTATTTATAAATTATATTTTATACATATTATTAAAATGTCGGTTAAATAGAAGAGATTCCTGAAGTACTCAGGACTGTTTTGGTTATCATGTTGCTTTTCTCATTATTCCAATAATTCCTAAGACAACAGGTTGGCATAACTATGGAGCACCTATGGCACATGGCATCAGTGATCAGTTCTGTGATATTCCCAATTTCTCGCTTTTCACTCAACTTTTGTTGCCTTTCACTTAGAACTGCTGTCCCTTTGTGGGTCAGTGAGCAGAGCTATAAAACCATGGGTCACTTTAGTTACTTTAGCCATACATAGACCTGGTATGTATCCACATAGATTGTACTCCAAAAGATTAGCAGAATAGAACAAAAAGATGGATTGTGTGCAATTTAAATTAACGAAATTAATTAAGTATATTTAGTATTTTCCAGCCAATGTTTAGAAGGGTCAGTAGGCTGTACCTAAAGCTCTGGGACAGCATAAACCTGGAGCTCATGGCATGGATCATGCCTTAAAATGATAGCATATCATGGTGTGGTGTGGGAGGATTTTAGGATACAAATGGAATTAATATTTTTATTACATCTTGGATACTCCCTACTCCAATAGTTTTCTTCCCACTGTGGAGCTCTCTTTCAAGAATGCACATCTCAGAAGATTGGAGTCAAAAACCCAAATGAACCCTACAGCCAATGGTTCTAGTAATACAGCCTAATTTTCAATCTTGTGTACATTTAATCTGGTTGTTACAATACTATACAATATCCATTGCTAATACTGGGAATGTTTTTAGAAACTGTCATAGTAGAACAAAAAGTATTTTGGGAGGAATGAAATTATTTGCTAGCATATAATAGAACAACAGAATTGGAAGGAACCTTAAAAATTGTCTAGCCCAACCTCTGAACAAGCAGAAAACCCTATATCATTTCAGATAAATGGTTGTCCAATCTTTTCTTAAAAACCTCCAGTGTTGTAGCATCCACAACTTCTGGAGGCAAGTCGTTCCACTGATTCCGCTGTTCTAACTGTCAGGAAATTTTTCCTTAGTTCTAGGTTGGTTCTCTTCTTGATTAGTTTCCATGTATTGCTTCTTTTCCTGCTTTCAGGTGCCTTGGAGAATAGGTTGACCGCCTCTTCTTTATGGCAGCCCCTTAGATATTGGAACATATTATTTATATAAAGTTCCTTAAATGAAGAAAACTATCCATTATGTACCATTCCCTAGATATACATACTAAATATCCAGCATGAAGTGATCCTGTTACACATGGCAATTGTTGTGTCACAGAGCAATCTTGTTTCAATGGATTTGGAAGAGAGAAATGTCAGTCCCTTTAGGGACATTTGCTGTTAAATATGTCAAATATATCTTTTCTAGTGATTACTATATGATCCTTTCAGCACAGAAATAGAGCAACTTGCAACAGAACATTTAACTTCACAATCATCAACTTCCAGTGCATACTTAGGGTTCGCCAAAACTGACTGTGTGATTCTTAGCCAATACTACTGCTTAACCCAACCTCCCTTGAGGGTTGTGGGTGGAGGGGAATGGAAGAAAGACTGCTATGCTAGCTCCCATGAGCTCTTATAGGAAAATTAGGAATCTTATAAATAAAAAATAAATAAGATTGTGGCATTGCTTAGCAAAGAAAAAAAAAGTAACCTGATAAGGAGAAATCATTAAAATCTCTGGAATGAACATGGCATTTAATGATTGATCTTAATACATTTTTTTCCATTTCCAAGTTTTTGATTAGCTGTATTAATTAATTTGCAATAAACTGTCTAATATAAGAGTGATGTACCATATAATGCATATAAATACCCACTTTCAGTTCTCTGTAGTCATAGGCATACTTAGAAATAAGCTACATTGAACACAGTAGTGCTTACTTCTGTGTAAGTGTATATAAGAATGATAAGGAGGAATGGACTCAATAGCATTCTCATTTTTCTCTGGCTGGTGAGTAAACATAGATGAAAGAATTTCTTAACCCAAAAATGATTTTGATTTTAGAGCATATTTTCTAACAACCCTCTCTTAACAGCAATTATTAGCATTCTTGTTTTTCTATATTTTAGCAGAATATGGAGTTTCCTTTTATAGCCAAACTTATTCTTAAAAAAAATTCCTATTTAAAACTATTATAATTTGCAGCTTTGAAAATACTGATTTGTCATAAAATTTCCTGAAAAGGTGCATAACTATTTTGCAATATAAGCTGGTTTCAGGCCCAGACTAAGTAACATGGCAAAAACATTTTCTGAAGTGCCATATAGTCTTGAAGAAAATAACTCTAGTTCAAAAGGGAACTTCAGAAGCAAGTTCTGAAATTTATAAATGCACATCATTAATGTCTGTGGTTGGACAACAAGTGGAGCTTCTTTGGCCAGGTTTCCCAGTTGATATGGTGAGCTATGTTCTCTGCAAATTATTCTTGTCTCCAAATAAGGCATCATCGTTAATTTCCCTTGAAATGTTTATTCCATTAATAACCCACTAAAATCCAAACAGAAAGGCTTACCCTCGGGGATATCCCATGTGGCCAGTCGTGTGTCAAAATTTCTTATCATGTATCTGTGATATTTTTCTACATTTGTGTGAATTTGGGTTTCTTTCATAAGACACTTAGCAGTTTTGTGTTATAGTTTTTCAGTTCATGTGCCAAGTCCTTGATTTGGAACATCCATTAATTTTATGTTTGATTTTTTTTTTTTCACTTTCCTGTGTAATAATTGAAAATGTAAAAGTGTTCATATTTTTCTGATTTTTATTTTTATTTTTTTACAGATCAAGGGATCAATATTTATAGAAAACCACCCATCTACAAGCAGCATGGTAAACTTTATTCTTTCTGTCTTCAAAATGGGATAATCAAATGATTTAATACTTACATGAACAATAAAATTCTTTTGTACATAATGTTAATACAACACTAATTGATTGTTGCTTACTTTTAAAGTTAATATATTTTTCTTTTTTCTTTTCTTTCTTTGTGTTGAGGTAAATAAAATAGATTTAAATGTTACATAATATGCCTCTCTGTTTTAGCTTGCCATTTGCTACAGCAGATGAATTCATTATCATTATTTCTTTACACAGGACCTCCTTTGACATAATAATGTATGTTGGTGTTCATTTCAATATTTCAAACTGGCTTATTTATTTTTTTTAATGATAATATAAGAGGTTGTTTTTAAACCAATCCCAGAAACTGAAAATGTCTGATTGCCACAATAAAATCTGTGTAGCAGGCATAGGGTTGACTTACAAAGAGTAACCTACAATCAGTTATTAAGCTCTGTGGTTAAACAGAACCAAACTTGGTCCAACAATTTGATCTCTATATTAGCTTGATTTTTGTATTTCTAGAAATGGTTATGGTCAGTTAATAATATTTGAAGGGATAATCTCAGCCAAAACAGGCTGAGGCTAATTTGGAAGTGTTTACTGCACACACATTTCCTTGCTATTGGAGTTTTTATTGCTATATTTCTAAAGACATTTTTGTTTAATTTCAATTTATTTTATTGCCACCCATTCCTGAAGTTTTTTGACCCCAAGGACATATTTGTTGCCAATTTGGAGACCACATGGACCAATTCTCTTAAAAAGTGTGGTTCTCCTTTCTGAACTCTCATCTCTTAACTTCACCTGGTCAAACAGACTACCTGAGGAAACAAACTAGTTCAAAAAGACCTTGAACTAGTTTCAGAACCATTCCTGTGATTTGAGGGAGTGTATGCAATGGAAGAAGCGTTGGCAAAATGACCAGTTCTCGGCCAAATTTATTTTCTTCTGTCCCTACTGTGTCTTGCTGTGCTTGACCTAATTTAAAGTGTAACTAATAAGAATCTTTGCTAAGTTGAAGCCAAGCACCAACTCACAAAAGGCAGTATATTTGTACATATGCAAAGTATAGGAATAGCTATATACACCAAGATATCCTTATAAGAAATAAACATAGAGTAATTCAACAAAGGATTTTGCATGCTTTTCTTTTAGAAAAAAGAATATATTTTTATTAGAAAATCATATGTAATTGAAAACCTAAAATACCTAATCTAGCTTTATTCTAAGTAAATGAAAAAAAAATATAGCCTTCTAACTCACAAGGAGCCTTGTATGATACCATACCTACAGTAGTGGGTTTCAATTTAGTTTGCTACTGGTTCGCTCGCAGAAGCACGCTCGTGACGCTTCTATGCATGCTCAGAGATGTCCTGACAGGTGGGCAGAGCCTCCTGCTGCGGCCGCTATGATTCACCCGATCCAGGGCGAACTGGTAGCAACCCACCACTGCATACCTAGTATGGTATTCCATTACCAGAATTGAGAGAGAGAGAACAAAAATGAGAGTCCTGAGAATATCTGTCTAATCAGCTATAGACATGGTACTTAATGCCCAAAAGGGAATGACCAAAATAAAGTTCCATGTAAAGATTAAAGGCAAATCAAATTCCTCAAAAAATAAAGACCACCCCAGAACATAGAATACAACAAGATTTGTTTGCTTAAGCACAAATATTGATCATTATGTTTCATTTATATTACAGTGTCATATTATTTTAAAATTTTAACCCTGTCATTTCACCTTTTCTCAATGTTATTTTTATTTCTTTATGATTTTATTGTGTCATCTCATCTCCCATTTACTTGTGAATATTTTACCACTGAATTCATCCATTTCAATATGTAAGTATTATTTGAAATCATGCCTTTGTAGTGTCAAACAATGAGCCAAGGTAGCTGTTTTTTATCCATTAGAACTAGATTGGACAGTAGCTCTGTGTGCATGGCATACATGAAACCTAGAAGGGAAGGAATGAAAACATGCTGGCAATTCATGTTTGAGGTTCATCATTTAGCACATCATGGCTGCAAAGAAATGGAAGTAGAAGTCTTGATGTCCCAGAAGTCAAGATTCCAAAATAACCAGGAATTTTGTTTCTCTTGCAATACAGCTTCTTCTTTGCAGCCATTTCAACAAATATGCAAATGGTCAGCAACATGCAAAATTGAAGCATAGTGGGGCTTTGAAGAGAAAGTTCAGTGGAAAAAATAATTATTCACTAACAAGACAACAGCACTCCCACAATCCTATACAATAATGCTCATTTTAATTCGTTTTTTGAACATGTCTTAATTTTTCACAGATGGTGAAAAAAAAAGTGGTAGAAGTCCAGCAGAGTTGCGGACGCTATATTTTGAATTGGTTGCTATTATTGCTATTTTTCATGTTTTTAAAAGTCCATTTATTTATTTGTCTTGGATATGAATCTCTGTAATGAGAAGGGGCTGGTGGTATTTTAAAAGTGTCTGATAGAGAGGCTAGGCCTAGGCAAAGCTTCCCATCCTCTTGTTAAAGCTTGTTTATAAAGCATAGCATTGAAGTAGCACATTTTTTGCAATAGATTAAAAAGCTTTATTCACTTTAACAGACATACTAACTCTATTGTTTTAATTAGTTTAATATATTCAAGTGCTACAAATCATTTCTGATGCAAGTATGCCTCCAGAAATCTTGCTTACATGTTCAAAAAAGATCTCTGTGTTTTAAATCTCTGACATCTGAAAAGATGTTGATTTATCATTTTTTAAATCCCGTTTGTTCCCATATGATAGAACTATTCTATTTTTAGTTTTATTTGCTCAGATGCTTTTTATCTTTTTTCCCCCACATACTTCTTGCATATTACAATTAACAAGTGTTAGAAGATTGATTAAACTTTTAGCATTTTTTTTCAATTTTGTACATTGAATATATCAAGTAGTCCTCAATTTATGACCACGATTAGGAATTTAGGTCGCTAAGAAATGCAGTCATTTCAGGGTCGCACCTAATTTTGTTACCTTATTTGCTATGGTTGTTAAGCAAATCACCATAGTCATTAAGCAAATCTGGCTTTTCCCATTGACTTTGCTTGTTGGAAGCCTCCTGTGAAGGTCACAAATCCAATGATCCTGGGATACTGTAAATACATGCAGTTGCTAAGTGCCCAAATTTTGATTGTGTGAGTATGGAGACATTGTAAGTCACTTTTTCCAGTACTGTCATAATTTAACGACATTAAACAAATTGCCATAAGTTGAGCACTACCTGTATAGCAACAACAATATGCTGAGCTTACCACGGTTGAGTTTCATCTCATGGTGATGCTCCTTTATAGATAGTCAGAGCCCAACTTCATCTTTAGTGTCTTGCTTCTAAACAGTTCAATATTTTGAACTATTTTGAATATTTGTGTTGTTTGAATGAATCCTGAGATGTAAAAGGTAAAATGACAATACATAGGCAAATGCTGATATAAATTCTAGAAGTTCTCACTGAACATTTTCAGCAAAATAAATGAAATTCATTATTTTTCAGTTATGCATCTATAGTTCCGTATTTATCAACAAATGTTTATTAATTAGTTGATCAGGAAATGACATAGAAAGGATGAATATACTATTATATTCCCTACACACAGGAAAAATGCTGTTATTGTCATTATTATTATACTAAAAAGCTGCTACGTAGAGCTTCTGTTATTCCAGGAAATTTACATATTGCCAACCATTCAAAGCTGTATACAGGCTTAGCATTAATTGGACTGAAATTGCCAATGTTCTCTACTGGACTCCGCTTAGGGATATCTATTTTTCTGAATTTGTTGGAGATGTTAGCTCTACACATTGTAAATTGCGACTATTTTAAATGTGCCTTTACAGGTAGTCCTTGACTTACAAACGCAATTGTAATCAGAATTTCAATTGCTAAATGACATCGTTAAACAAGTTATCATGTGACCATACTCAATTTTATGACCATTTTTACCATGGTTGTTAAGTGAATCACTGTGGTCATTACATAAATCACATGTCATTACATGGGTCACGCCATTGTTAAGTGAATCCAATTTCCCTCATTGAGTTTATTTCTTGGAAGCCAATTGGTCACAAATAGCAATCACATGAATACAGAACACTGCAACTGTTGTAAATGCAAGCTAGTAAATGTGACCATGGGAATATTGTAGTGGCTGAAATTTCAAGAAGGGATGGTCAGTCACTTGCAGTGCCATCATAACATCAAACTGCTTTTACCTGAGTGGTCAAAAGTCAGTGTCTAAGGAGATTCTCAGTCATGCAGGTTATGGTTGTCTCAAACGTATCTTTTCAAGAGGCAGTAGATTTTCTGTTTTTTTTCCTTGAAGGCATTTCACTTCTCATCCAGAAGATTCTTGGATCAGAAGCAAAATGTCTTCAAGGGAAAAAAAACAGAAAGTCCAGTTGCCATTTGAAAAAGCAACTTTGGGTCAAAAGTCAAGTCATCTGAAATGGGGAGGAGGAGTTAAGAGATTAGCTAACCTGGAATCCCCGAAGCAGATGGACAATGACCCCTGCTAAACCCTAGAGAATTTATCTAGTTCTGTAGAGTGCAGATAATCTGGCAAGATTCTTGTAGATAGGTGAGTGATAATAAACATACCGCTCTGATCAACTTTCAGTGTCCCTGTGGTCTCTAGTACCTCACAGGTAAACTATATTTTTAGGTAGGATTGAAATCACAACTGGACAAACTTTCTCTATTTTGTTAGGAGCTATATTCCCACACTGGTAATTTGTCAGGAGCCTAATTTTGCTAGGGACTCCACTTTTTCCCTGTACTTACATATTCCCTTATATGCTGCCCTACATGGTATTGTGAATGACTATTTTGTTTCTGCCAAAGAATATTTTATGTAAATGAATAAACATGTTTTATGAATGAAACAAAACATGAGGGCCAAGCAAGATTTATGGCAGAATCAGCTTTTGAATTATGGACCTCATTTACATTGAGTAGGAGGGAATGAGGCTCAGTCCAGGAGAGAAATGCCCCTTTGGTTCTTGTGTTAATGCTTTATTTGTGTGCACCATATAACTGAAGTTCTTAGGAATGTCAGGAATTTACATATTATGGAAATTGGGACTTTGTTACTAAAAGAGAATGTGAAAAATATGATTGTAAGAGAATTTGGAATACAATAGAACCATAGCACTAATCTAGGCCATAATAAAGCAATTTAATTGGCTAGTTTTAAGTTCCCCTAATTACCGTCTAGATGCAGCTGCTCTGGCAGCCCAGAACAAGCCTTTCGATGATATCATCAAGTCCTCCAAGTTCCCAGCAGCCCATGCTCCAGCACCCAACGAGATTCCAAAGATTGAGACAGAATACTGGCCAGGTCCTCCCTCACTTGCGGCTGTAGGTATGAAACAAGTGATGTGGGTGAAAACCCATGCACAGCTTCCTACTATCCATAAGTACCCTGAGGCGGCTATGAATACTGCAAAGCTTCTGATAAGGGCGTTGAACTTTTTTGCACTGACCGCTTGATCTCTTAGGAGAGTTATGCTAAGTATCTAGTTAATATTGGGGTTGGGAGGGGAAGTGTTACAAACTTTATAGGATTTAATGGTATCAGAATCTCAGTCCCCAAAGTTTACATCACAGAGGAGGAGATACTTCAAGAATCTTCTCCTTAGAAGTCCTTTTTTTCTGGATGGATTCCCCAGAATCTTTAAGGTTTTAGCACAGAAGCTTTTTTAAAAAAAACAACACAAAGGTACTACCAAAGTGTGTGTAGTGCTTCTTGGTTACAACTGTTCACCAGAGTTGGGATTTGGTACCAACATTTACTTATTCCTTTACTTGTCTGACTCACCTACTTGCTTTCTCCTGGCATAAACAGATATTATTCCCTCAGGATACTCACAGAGTGAAGCAGCCAGGTCAGCTTACAAATGCATTATACCTTCTCATGCATTGTTCTGTACACCTTCTGCTTCATTCAAGCAAGCCAGCAATGATCAGCCATGAGCTATGAATGCTGACATTGGAAGACAGAGTTCAGTGAATTCCTTAACCCATTTTGTTGCCTTCAGAAAAGCCAGCCAGCCAATATTGAAGTACAAGTCCACGGCCAGTTCAGCCCTCTTCTGTTCTTTGAATGGGTGTGCAGTGTAGTCATTGCCACATGTTAAAACCAGGCTCTTTTGGCTTGTTGTTGGACAGCATGAATAATAGCAAAGCTTATATGGCCCCATTGCATCATTTTTGTGCCTTAAAGTTCTTAACTTTGTTTTCCATTCTGTGTTTCATTTTTCTAAGTATTATTTTTAGACCTCATGTATTCCATGATACATTCTTTAAGTTTGATCACTCAGATTTGGTTCCTACCTGTATAAACCAAAAATGATTCACGTTGAGATTAAGGAATTCAAAATGAGGTTATTTTGATGGACCAAATTCATTGGTTCTTCTGCTAGAATTAAATATCAACTTCATGCACGAAAAAGATAACATTTAGTGGTGACATTTTACTGTCATAGTATTTATTATAAATCTGAATATTTAAATATGGATTAGGTTAGAGCATATTAAGGCATTATACTATAACTGAGGACAAAACTATTACATAGGGCTGATTTTTCTTCTTCTATTCAATTGTGTTCAATTCTTGAAGACTGCCAGTTTTCTTGGCAAGATTTTTGAGAAGTGGTTTGCCATTGCTTTCTTCCTAGGGCTGAGAGAAACAGCTGTCTTCATATATAAGGCAGAACCAGAACTCACAACCAGAAACCAGAACTCAGAAACTGTCCCAATTTCTAATCTGATGCCTTAATCACTACACCAGACTGAGTTTCATTACCATTTATTTACATTAGTTAAATTTATAATGGAGTAGTACAGAGAGTAGTATCAAAATGATAAAGGGTGATTAAAAATTATTATCTGCGGTGTGCATCTTATCATTAGTTTGTCTTAGGATCAGATTTGGGATGTCACAAAAGCAAGTATGTGCATGATTATTTAAATTACTATTTTTTAAAAAAAAATCCAAAGATGATAAAAAGCCAGTTGTAGAATCTTCCACCTTTTATGTCACAGTAATTTGATTGAGTTTGAAATTAGAATAAGTTGAGACCAGTTGCTGCTCCTTGTCATATGACACATTATACTAAATTGACCAACTTTGACCACAGTTTAGTATGTGAAGTTAGTACAGTTATCATGAAAGGTCGAGATTGTTAAAATCATATATTGATTTTACTATAACTAAAAGTAAGAGGAATTATATCAGCAACTAAGGATTTATGGTTCTCAAAAAGAAAAGGAATAGGTTAACCTCTAAACCCTCAGACTAATTTAGAATTTGAGACCGAACATACTTTAGTTCCTAAAATATTTTTAACAAAGCTATTAAAATAGGATTTTTAGTAAACAAAGTAATAAAATACTGTGGGCCGAATTATGATTCTAATATTGGAAATACAATGAGTTAAATAGCTGTGACAAAAGTCTTCACATTCCCCTTAACAAAATAGTCAATATTAATCAGAATGTTACTAATTATGTTTTATACTCTGTAAAACTTTCAGTACGTAACATTATGCACTTAATCTTCAAAATGGTTTTATTTAATGTATTATTTAATTCAGAACCAGATTATCTTATTAACATATTTTGAGACAGAATTGGTGGGTTATTTATGTATTTACTTAAGTATTTAGTTAATTTCTTCAACAACCATCTCAGAGGAAATAGGTTGATTCTCACTTCTTATACCTATACTTGAAATAAGCGGTTCTTTTTACTGTGGCTTATGGAAGTAGGATTTGATATGCGACGCCGATCCACTGGCAGAGATGAAGACCTTGAAGAACTTCAGAGGCGTCGGCAGCTGCAGGAGGAACAGTTAATGAAGGTGGCTATCATCTGAACGTAAATTCTCTGTCTGTGCCAAAATCTGCATGATATGAATCTTTTCAGTAGCTTACTTTTTCCTCAAAATTTTCATTTGCAGCTAAACTCAGGCCTGGGGCAATTGATACTAAAAGAAGAGATGGAAAAGGAAAAGTCACTACTTGCCAGCAGATGTTACGATTCTCCAGTTAATTCATGTAAGCAACAACATTAGAAAAAACATAAAGGATTATGGGACATGATGAACTAGGATACACTTCTCAACTGTATTCACATAGCTGACAGTTGAGCTAATTGACTTCAGTGAGATTTAGTTTTTAATAGACCTTTATTAGAGTTGTACTGTAAAAACTTGATATTAAGACTGGTTCTCATCTAATTATTGCAGTTCAGTTTCTGATAATGCAAAATGTGACCTCTAAATAATAATAAGGAAGTAGTTTTTCCTCTAATGTGTTTACTGCCTACATTATAACTCCAGCTATTTCTCACAATGTATTAACAGATATTTTTAAATGAAGAAAGATTCCAAATGCACATTTCTCAGCATCTACTGAACAAATCCAGAAAAAGAAATACCTAAAAACCCTGCTCCAAGTATAGTTACAATTACAAGAAAACTGTTTCGAAGCTCTAGGAAATCAAAATGTATTTTAATTTAAGATGGGATTTTGTAAACTTAAAAGTTAATAATTTCTCTGCTAAATGTTTGAGGATTACAATTGTCTTTTTCTGTAGGAAACTAAAATTGGCCACAACTCCGAAACTTTATCCTACAGTGTTTATACAGAATATAGATAAGTAGGTCACAATGCTGATTTCTTGAAAAGCACATCTGTGTTACTGGTAGCTTCTAAAATCATATAAAAATCTTGTGGTATATAGTGACTTCCAATAAATACCTCTTTAAATTAGAACTAAATTCTGATTTAGAGCCTTGGTGGCACAGTGGACTAAACTGCTGCTATTAAAGTAGTACTTAGCTGCCAGCTGCCTGCAATTACTGCGAGTTCAATTCTCACCAGGCTCAAGGTTTACTCAGTCTTCCATCCTTTTGAGGTAGGTAAAATGAGGATCCGGTTTGTGGGGGCAATAAGCTGACTTTGTATAAAAAAGAACACCGCTTAGGGGGGCCCAAAAAGCCCTACTAAGCAGGTATATACAAAAGTATGAAGGTGAAGGAATATATCATAAGTAGAATTGTAGAATGTTACTCTGAAAAAATGCTTAAGAAGAAATTATACTCTTTTTGTGTATATGTTGTATAAATGTTTGTTGTGTATATGTTACGTATGTCTTTTTTAATATTTATATTCAATAAAAACTACTTTAAAAAAAAGTATGAAGGCTATTTTTTATTTTTTTTTTATTTATATGCCGCCCTTCTCCGGAGACTCAGGGCGGCTTACAATGCGTTAAGCAATAGCCTTCATACTTTTGTATATTTTATACAAAGTCATCTTATTGCCCCCACAAACTGGGTCCTCATTTCACCTACCTTAGAAAGGATGGAAAGCTGAGTCAACTTTGAGCCTTGGAGAGATTCGAACCAGCAGAAATTGCAGGCAGCTGTGTTAATGACAGGGTGCACCAAACCACTGTACTATCAAGGCTCTATTGCTTAATGCATTGTAAGCTGCCCTGAGTCTCCAGAGAAGGGCAGCATATATAAATTGAACAAACAAACAAACAAACAAACAAACAAATAAATAAATAAATAAATAAATAAATAATTCCTGCTTTGATCATCTCGGATGAAAAGCTTTTATTGACTCAGTTTATAAGGTAAAGTCTTTCCAGTTTTAACTAAATATATATTTGCTACCAATGAGAAGCTGTTTTTTCTGCATCATTCAGAGCTCTCATATGGATATTTTGAAGAACATACATTCAACTTTCTCCATGTCTTTGAGATGGCCATAATTAGGGAACTGTTACAGGGAATTGTATAGTCATGGCAGACCTGCCTATGGTAACTGCTTATGGTAACACATGTACTCACCATAACAGCTTTATATAATTAGGAGACTGATTATGTATTTATATGATGTATGCTGATGTTTGGGTCTCTTTTTAAAAACACAGGATTTTACTACCTCTTCATATAAAATAAATAGTAATAATAATAATAATAGTAGACAGTATATGCATCTCATTTTAAAATGAGCATTTAGTTTAGGGAGAAAAAACTATGTCATACTCTTATAATAGGCATCTTTATGAAAGGATTGCTCTCATGCAACTTATATGAGTATCTCTAAAAACCCAATAAGTCAGTTCATAAAGAATGATTAAGAAAGCAACATTCTCATAGCCTTTTAGATGTTCCCACTTTAGTAGCATTCAAGCTACTAGGTCATAGCAATATTATCAGACAGGTCTTTGGGGTACACTGATGCGTTCCAAAGAAAAAGCAAAGATATAATTATTGTTTGCTTACAGGAATTTTGTGTATGATATGCATGCTTATGTGCATGTATTTTCATTATAATTTGGGTGGGGGTACACCCTTTCCAGATCTCTAAAATATATTTTAGACATATGCCAGGAGACCCAGGGCCATGATAGTAACAAAACTAAAGGAGGACAAGGATGATTATAGCTTACATTCTATCTGTCTGCATCAAATCACTTACTTCCAGACAACAATCTATAAAAATGATTCACTTCTGAGTATACAAATGTGTCTTTGTGTATGATTACAGAGAACAGTCTATTCAAGGCTAATCTGAGACATAAATTTAGCAGATTGCTTTAAACAAGCTACTTTTTTTTAACCTCAGACTGTGCCTCCAATTTGCACCATATGGAAACAATAGCAATCCTGGCTTGTAAATAACTACTGACAGAAGAGTATCATTTTGCTTGTTTGGTGTGTGCAAGAAAATAAATTAGGAGAAGAAAGTATGTTTTAAGCAATTTGAATCAAAGACTCAGAATTTGACATTATGTTGAACCATGACCATAAAGCATGACTAGCTAAAGATTGTTGCTGTGTAATATGTAGAGTGACTTGTAGACATCTATATTAGAGAGGAATTGAAAATTTTACATCCAAATTTCACTTATTGGACAAAGTCAAGGTAAAATGATTGCTTAAAAAAATTCATACAGATGCAAATTTACACTTTCAGGATTTTTAATTGATTTCTAAGATGCTGTGATTTTGACGATGTATTTTTATTTCCTAATAATTATTGTTTTCTCCTTCTCAGCATTACATGCCGCTGCTTCTAAAACTTCTTCACTGCCTGGGTATGGACGAAATGGACTCCACAGGGTGAGCAGAGAATTCTTCCCATACAAGAAAATACACTTTAAATTTCAGTTTCTGTTGAGCTCCTAAGGAGCAAATAACTGAAACCATTTTTTGTTGTATAACACTAAAACTACAGTTCAGTAAAGTTCTTTGGGATACGTATATTAAAAATACAATATAAATAAAAAATGGTCAAAACAATACAATTCAGAAATGTTAAAAATAAAAAATAAAATTAGAAGAATAAAATAGTAACATTATAGCAACAGTACAAAAATTTTACTTAGCAGTCACAATAGTTCTGCCTTTATTTCTTCCAGTCCGCCATATTTCTCGCTTCAAGTTGTACTGTTAGACTTTTTATGTGTGTTGTCAAGGAAAGCAAAAAAGGGCAGTTACTAAGGGCACTTCACCTGAGAGAGGGCTTAATCAAATGGATCTATATAAACCCAAAATGTCCAGATATTGTTTGAAACTGGCTCAGAAAATACATTATTCATTCCCTGAATTATTAGTAGGAGGAGCAAATTAGACATGCAAGATTCTTTTATTACAACAAATCTCAATAAAAACAGTTGTAGATATCCTGTGGGGCTGATTCTGTGGTCTAGTCTACTTAGAGGAACTGACAGTCACCCTTTTATTGACTCATTTATTTTAATGAGTAAATTCAGTGAGGGAAAATATTGACATATGGACATAAGATGTGAAAAGAAATAAGAGATTCAACTAAATATTCTTCTGTCACTCTAATCTATCAAGACTCCTTAAAAAAGGAGTCTTTTTTCTGTTGTTTCTTTTTCACCCTTCTCTTGGGGTGGGAGAGACGGAGTGGAGATTTGTGTCTGCTATCTCCATCTCTTCACTTTTTAGTATTTAGATCATTGGTTCTGGTTCTTTATATAAAAAAAAAGAATTGAATTTAATACATCATCTGAACATCTTGGGCTATGTACATTCTTTAGGAAAAGCTGTTCCCCCAAAGTATATAAAGAAAATCTCCAGAAGTCAGATAGGAAAACAAAGAATGATAATCAAATGTTACATAATCTGTCTATTCAACTGTTGGTGGATTTTATCATAAATATTATTTATCTATGGAAACTATGTGATAATTACAAAACAGTTTAATTTGTGCATATCTTTCACTAGTATCCAGATAAAACTAGTACAAGAGATTCTGACTCCATAGGCAGAAGTATGACAAATCTAAAGTTGCTTCTCTCAAGGAAAGGTGTAGTGATAAATTATTGATAAAAGTGAATGTGCTCTTTATACCTTCAGTATACATACTACATATAGCTTTATAGGTATAAAGTACAATAACATTACTCCTGTACCACTGTCAGTTTTATATGCACTTTTTGTGAATGTAATGGATGCTCCCAGATAAGAGGCAGTTTGGTCTGGTTAAAGCACCAAGCTAGAAATCAGGAGACTGAGTTCTAGTGTTGCCTTAGCAATGAAAGCTTCTGAGTGATTTTGGACCAATCAACTCTGTCAGCCCAACCCACCTCACAGGGTTGTTGGTGTGAGAAAAAGAGGAGAAGAAAGAAGTATTGGGTATGTTTGCTGCCTTGAGTTATTTATAAAAATAATAAGGGGGGGAAGTTAAAAATAAACGAATGTGCTATTCTCATGTTTTACATGGCCTTTGTGGTGATCTTTTTACTGTCATTCAATGTACAGATAGTGTGATTTACCTGTTCATGTTTTTATTTATATATATACATATAGCCGATGTCCACAGACTTTGGTCAGTACAACAGTTATGGGGATGTGAGCAATACAACTCGAGGTAAGTTTGTAAAGGAAATTGAGGTTTGGGCTAGAGATCGTTTTTGAGTTATTTTCAGCATTTATGCTTTCTGTTGTGTTTTTATAGTAGTACATAAGGTCCTCTCTCACATACAGCTTTTGGATACCATACTTAATCTTGAAATATAGCTACACTTGCCATTTGTTGAAAAAAGGGTGGAGAGGATGGTTCAAGATTATATTCAAACTGAAGATGACATTGTAAAAATAAAATTTAAATTTAATGAAGGCAGAAAATATATGTATTTTGGGTTGATAATTTTTAGGAAAGGCTCTGAACTTAAAACTTTTGTTCAGAATAAATCTTATCCTAATTATGTGTCTTTTCTCAATATATATCCCTTTTCAGATTACCAGGTTGGTAAAGATTTTCGTCCATCAAGTTAAAAGAAACAAATTCATCAACAGTGCATCAACTATGTTATTCCCATCTTAGAAGAATTTCTTAAAAGTTGTTAATCTGCTTGTTTTATTATTAATGATATAATTATGACACTATGGGAAAGAGTGTTTTACTGTCAGTTTTGTGATTCGTTACAGCAAACATTTCTAAGATTGTCAAAGAAGCAATGAGTGATAGTTCTCTCATTGATGGATTTCTCCTAATCTCTTTGTTACTATCCAAAGAAAGTCCAAATATAATTCTGCTTATTCTGTAGTTATACCTTTGGTCTTCTTCTCCAGATGGTTTCCTGTCTTCGTTATATTTTATTGTGGTCATGGACTAAAAATCTGCCAAATGGCAGTATAAAATGGCCAATTAAAAATGTAGTGTTATTTTTTAAACATAACCCTTCTCTTTACATGTTTGAATATTACTATGTTATGGAAATCTCTACACATTAGTTACAGAAAAGACTTTATTGATGTAGAAGGAATTACAAATTTTACTTGTTAAAAAGGATAAAATGCTTTGGTACAACTGGAAAGCAACTAAATATTGTAAAAATGGTAGCAAGAACTAAAACAATGAATCACTCTGTGAATGGTAGTTTTCCTACCATTCCTCATTCCCTGAATAATGGGGTATGAATATTCTAGGTAAGCAGAAGGGAGTATATTTTTAAAGAAGTTAGGCCCTAAATATAGTATATTTGACATTTTTAGAACTGATACAATAGTTTATGTTTCTTGTGACCAAAATGTTAACTTATTTTGTCAATTGGTCTTTGGGAAGAGTCGCTGAGAAGCTTCATAATTGAAAGAGACGATCATGAATAAAGGCCACTTAAATTAGGAGCCACATCTTTTTGTACAGTATATATAGGGCATAATTATATCTATTATACATATTTCTCTGGAACCTTACTATACGTTCATGTGCATACACAGCATGAATACCTTTATTTGTGGGTTTTTGTGGATAAGGATGTAATCTATGTATTTGATACCTACATGCTTCTGATACAGTTTCACCCAGATGGTCACGTCCCTGGAATGCGAATGGACCGAGGAGTGTCTATGCCTAACATGTTGGAACCAAAGGCAAGTGCTGATCTTATTCATTGTGCTTCACAACAATGAAGGGTAATTTTTGGAATGACAGCATTAAAAATGTTGTGGCATCCACCTTTTAATTTATTTATATATATGACACTCCTCTCTTTTTCGGGGCAATAGGACATCCCCCTTTATTTGAAGTTAACACATAGGTTAAGGGATTTAATATATAGGAAACTAGACAGCAGTATTCTAGGTGGACCTAAACAAATAGACATTAACAATCATGTGAAATGAGTTAGACCTGCTAGTAATGTGACAGCATTAATTGGAATAAATGAGTAGAATGCAGCGGGGATGAATTCATTCTTGGTTGTGCTGCATGCACAAAATAAAATGGAAATCAAAGCAGATGTTCTGATTGCAGTCCCATTGTATACATCTTTATTCAGAGGTAAATCCTAGTAATTCAATGAGATTTATTTCCAGAGTCACATGATTTAAGAATAGGATCTCAAAAGCAATCCAAAGTGTGCATGCAGGAAAGGGTTGTTTTCAAAACCAGACTAATTAGGGTTAGGCATTTTCTTTTGCTTATAACACTAAAAGAATGCAGGAATTGCTAATTGTCTCTGTATATCTCATTATTTTTGATGTAGTATAAAAAAGGGGAAGGAGGCAATTTTAAGATGTGAAGAGACAAGTTTGAACTGAGATTTACGCAGTGAGAAAGAATCACATCCCTTATTCTCTCTTTCTCTCCCCTACTCCACACAAAACTACAGAAGCAGATACATATATAGATATTCATGGCCGTTTACCCTTAGTGGTTTTCAGACAGTCATTCTGGAAACTCTTCTTTGTTGTTCATTAATTTTCTTGGTCACTGATACAAGATATCTGGTTAGTTCTTAAGAAATATGCTCAGAACGTATAATAATGTCCTGGTCATTGTGGTTTTAACATATGCAGCCCTAACTTGGGATTGTAGAGACATGGGAAAATTAAAGCTTATCTCTGAGTATATTTAGTTGAAATCTTCAGAGGCTGTAAATACAAGTCATCCACTGTCACACTGAGTTCACCCAACATCTGACTTCAAAAAAATAAGCCAAATCCAGACAAATCACATTCTGGTTTTGCACAATATGTGAATGCAGCCTTACAGAGGCTTTTTTATATAGTACTGATTTTTAGTTTCTGACATTTATTTTATTAAAGCTCAAGGTTCCTGCACAAGATGCTTGCACTATCACATATAACTAGCTTAATGGGTGTGTGTGGTATGATTACTAAATGGGTATGTAGTAAAGTAACTTTAGTTTAACTTAAAAAGAGAAATGGACAGGTCAAATATAAGCAAAAGAACGGCCAATGAATTAACTTTTTAGCAAAGTGTTTGCTTCTGAGCACATACGCCAAGAAGATAAAGGCAAACCAATGGTGATCTGTAAAGTAAGAAGATAGTAAGCATTATCCATAAGCTTATCAAGGACGGAGGAAGGGAGGGAAGGAGGAGGGAGAGAGAGACAGAGACAGAGAGAGACAGAGAGAACATAGATGGGGACATCTTTATAATTATGAGACTTCATTGTTCAGTAACAGATATTCCAAGGAAGCCATGTAATGAACTTGCAGCTGTCTTTTGACAATGACCACATTATACTTGTGAATTTGATGTCTATTTGTGGCATTTAATAAATTCTACATAAAGGCCTCTTCTATACGGTTAACAGATATTTCCTTACGAAGTACTCATGGTGACCAACAGAGGGCGAAATAAAATTCTAAGAGAAGTGGATAGAACCAGGTTGGAGGTAAGAACCAGGTGTCGAGTTTGGCATTATAAGAAAGTTTTGAAATTATATGGATTGCTGGTTACTCATAACCTTACAAGATAGTGCATTTATCTGAACTAATTGCTTTATCCATACAAAGATAACTAATACACCAATCCATGCAAGCCTGCTCAGAAGTAAGCTTCACTGAGTTGAGTGATCCTTTCTTAAGTAAATATGTATAGAATTGGAACCACACGTATCATAGTGTACAGCCACATTTTTCCTCAAGGTTATACTCTAGTTGCAGAACTGTTTTCAATCACATGACATAATGATGACACCAGAGTATATAGGGCCCAATTATTTAGTGCCCCCCACCAGCAACCTAATGCATCAGATTTAAGCCAGCTAATTTTGGCATTGATTCTGGAGAAAATATTAATGGGATTGCAAGCTACATATCTCTGCTATATAGAAATACTTTGCCTTTCATGTCCATAATAGGGATCAGCTGAAGGTATAAGATATGTATCTTTTTTTTAAAAAAATGTGCAGGCATATTCCTAGAAATAAAACCTGGTCGACTGATTTATTTCATCAAATTCCACCTATACCGAAATGTTCCAGTTTAAGTTTCACTCTCTTCCATTGTCAAAAGAAAATACAAGGTTTTGATACAGCCCTTGTGTGTATACAGTAGTGGCCAAAACTGTGGAAAAAGTGTATTTTTGAGGTTTGATGACTAATAACACCACTTTTTTTTAGTAGTACCATAAAATTATGTATCAATGGAAAGATAATTTAATCAAGAATGTAATGCTTTTCAACCAAAGATTTCCACAATTTTGGCCACTGTTATAGCTGCATATACTATGCAGATGTCACCACAGCAGCATTGTCAGGCTGCTCATGTATTGAGTCTTCCAGATATTGAACATCTCAACAGGAATGTAGTCTCAAGACCTCTGGAGGGCACTTGGTAGGGAAAGGCTACCTTGAGCTAGACAAGCAACTGCTCAATCTCTAAATTGTTTGCTGTGTTATCTATTGCAATACTTGACTATCATTCCTATTGGCTAGAAATTATGGTTTCCATCTCATTACTTAAAATCCCCGAAGAGTAAAATAAAGTGGGGGGGGACTCATTCTAATATTGGATGCTTTGGTAGCCAAAAAATAAAAATCCAAAAAGGCCACATGGTGCTTGCTATAGGACACTGGCCTTATCCATTGCTCAGGACTTTATATTACACTGGTATATTAGATCTAATATGTTGAGGGTAATGCTGTGATATTTAGATTGCCTGTTTCTACTTCTTGAATGATAATATACTTCTGCCTTGTCTTTCTTTAGCGTCATTTAGCACCTGAAGTTTTTCAAGAAATATTTGGCATGACGATACAGGAATTTGATAAGTTACCTCTCTGGAAACGCAACGATATGAAGAAGAAAGCCAAACTCTTCTGAATTCTTCTTTCTTGGGAGAGGGAAGATATCATGTAATAGGATAATGTATTATAATTGAGTCCAAACCCTTTTTGGAGAGCAAACAGTCAAGAAGGTGGGGAGGAGAGAAGGGACAATCTGAGAAAGGCACATACTAATGCCGTGAGATTGTGCAATGGCCTGTCAAGCTTGCCATAGGCAGAGACATGAAAGGTTCTTTGTTCAAAACTTAGTCATGGTTTTCACTCATGAAGTTTTTATATGGCATATATATTCAGTCTTCTGCCTTCCTCATTTTCCCTTGACTTTCATTCAAAGGTTGAGGACAGTAATTGAGAAAACCCAGGAAGTGCCCGTAGGATGCCAGCTCACAATTGTGTGGTCATGGTCTTTCCAAGCAATGAATGAATATATTCTATAGTTAAGTAAGGAGTCCTGTGTAATATATTTATCCTCTGGGCACAGCTATTACAGTTAATTGGCCTTATTGTCAAACAGCTTATTTTTTCCGCAGTACCCATCAATAAAATAGGCTGCTGAACAGAGGTATTCTGCTGTGCTGCATACTAGCCATTTTTTTTTGAAAACAAGCTCCCAGCTTGCACTTGCACATATCTGGTAGTAAATTGCCAGGTTTTGTTGTTGAAACTCTTTGTTCCTCCATCTTTTCCTGCATTTCCTGCATTAACATATAATTTTTGCTTTAAACCACTTGGTTGAAAATTAACAAGAAGAGCAAGCACGTAAACTAAAAATTGGTTTCTCAGTTTAATGATGAAGGAGTTATTTCAACTATCACGTTAAATGTAAGCCATAGTGTCATGCAGTCGTAGGTTTAATTTAGATGTGACCTTTGCTGTGTGAAAATCACTATGACATAGTGTGGTCACGCATTGCTTGATTGTGCTTGAAAATAAGCACTGTGTGGGCCAATGTATTGATGTTGTTCCTTTTCATGTTAAAATAAACAATATTAATCACACTGGTCCAGGAAAAAGAAGGTCTGTACAGGGGAAATAACTTATTGGGATCAACCAAAAAGCATACAATCATGTTTAAACTCTAAGACTCTCTCCAGTTCTCCTCTCATAAATTGTAGGATCTGATACATGATCATCTTTCATAGGATCTAGAATACATTGCATTGGCAACCTTCAGTTTCAAAAGACTATGGCATCGTGCTCTGGATAGAGGTCCTAAAACAACATCTGGTGTGACTATGAATAGGTGTCCTAGAAAATCATCATGCTGTCATCCTTACTATGAAACTGAAGATTGAAGAGTGTTTTGTGAGATCAACTAATGCCAAGCAAGTCAAAAGATTGGACATTTTCAAAGTACTCTACATAGCCTGTTCCAGGATTGGAACAGCATTTTTCAATAGTTAGTACCATCCAACTGCAAAGGTTACATTTGAATTTTTAAAAAATGTCTACCAGAATAGTGAACTCGGAAATGTTATTATTATATTTTAACTATTATATGGAGTGACTTTGCTGCTACACAGTGATCGTTCAAGCTATTTTCTTGTATGCACTGATAATATTGCACAATATATCATGTTAAACATTGTTTAATTTGATTTTCTTCATGTAATCACTCATTATTCATATAAGAAGACTTGAATTTTGTGTTATTTTACTATACACAGTTGCAAATAGGTTTTTTTCTTCTTATTACTATCAGTGCCTGGAAAAAAAAAAATCTTTATCTTGGGCAATTTCTGAATCAAATGATCCGCTCAACTACATGCAGCTTTTTTTTTAGAGGATATTGTATGACCTGGCTTCTTGTCTACCTAAATTGCTTGGTAGATTGTGTATCTTCCGTAAAGGACACATAACATTTTCTTTGATAGAATCAGAAGCCATTTTGGCTGACAATAGGGTGCAGTGATACATTAATTTTTTATCTGAGTGATGACTGCCACTATATAAATTTTTACTTTTTCTCTTTTAATGTGCAGTTTCTGCCAACAGTGTAATCCTGTGTATATATATATATACAATAGTTTATACTAATTTAGAAGCAAAAATTCACTAAATCAAATGAAGCTTGTCATCTAGTAAATCTGTGTAGCATAGATGAGGAACCTGTTGCTCTCCAGATGTTGCAAGACCTCCCAACTCCTGCTTTTCTTACCATTAGCTCTGTGGGGGGGGGGGGCAACATTTGTTAACAATATCTGTAAGGCTACAGATTCTGTATCTCTTCCCATGTTTAGATAGCAATTCTTATTGTAAGGTTTATGCAGGAAGGACTTGTAGTATTTTTTGCTCTTACATTTAAGAGCTAAGAGTAGGTGGATTCCAGTGACATATCTGAATTCATAACAGGTGATCCATATACTAATGGCTAATCCCTTTGCTCTTAGTTTATTATCCTCCTAAATTAAGCTACTAGATCTGGTCTGCAAAAATCCAGAAGACCATGATGTGGAAGCAAAGAAAGAAGAGTTTTATTTGTGGCCATTTAATGATTTTTGCAGCCTGTGTACAAAATGATGAAGATTTTCAGCATATCAGTACAGATGTTCAGAAGATTGTGTGGCAGAATTCATGTAAAATGTTAACTCCATCAAATGCTAATCATTTTATCACATTGTAATTAGATGTGAAAGGATGTTCAACAGAAAAGATCCAAATCAAGAGGTCTGTGCAGTCGTGAACTGGATAGGGAAAATGGGGAAGAGATTCAGGGTAGCCAGACCCTAAAATCTCTCATGATATATCTGATGCCTTAGAAAACTACCAGCTTGGCAAGATTCTGTCAATTAGATGCAAACAAATAAAGGATTGGGCATGATTGGCTCTCCCTGGGCTTGGCCCTGACAATAGGAGAAGGAATGGCACAACCATACTGGTGATATGTTATTGTTTGTAGGAATTTATCACCTGGCCAAGGATAATTTTTCTTTAGCCTACTTCACAGGTTCCCGCAAACTGATGTCCTCCAATATCCTATCCTGGAATTAATATATTCTAGAAATTAAAATCCAAAATAGCTGAAGGACACTGTTGGGCAATAGTGAGAGAAGAATGTCCAATAATCACAAGAATAAATATATTATGACAGCGGGGGAGGGGGCAATCATGCCACATGACAGTTTTCATCTTTCTAATTCTATTATCTCAGGCAATATTACCAATTAAAACAAATAGTAGCAGGAGTCAGGAGGCTCAAGGAAACTGTGTTTGAATTCTGTAATTTTCTGTAATTATGTATTCAACTGACCTATTAAACTAGCTATAATTTAGTCAAAGAGGACAATTTGATGAGTGATTTACGAAGGAATGTGCTGTTTATCAGAGAAATTGGGCCTTTGTCCCAAAAGCAAATTCTGGACTGGAAGCCAATCAGTTGAAGAGAGCCATCCGAGCTGCCTCTTTTTCAGGACATGTTATTGCTTCAACTGCACATCGATGGTTTCTGTGTGATTAGGCATCCTTTCTACTTTTTTGTCCTTGGTTCAGTGCTTTCGTACAAATGAGCTCTGGACAGACATTTGTATCTGGTACACATCGTAATTGCAGTTCATTGAATTAGCCAACATCCAGCCATATCTGTGCTTCCTCTTTTTTCATTCAGGATGTTTATATCTTGAAAATTAGAATAGTTGCTTCCCATCTCCTCATGGAATGACATCTCCATTGCCTTTTATTCTTCAATTGCATTTCTCTAAGCTGAGAAGTAAGAGGTATAACCTACAGCATGGTTACTATTTGAAATCATTCCATGTTTGCTTCATATTGTCTGGGAAGCCAAGCATTTATTGGTTCCAACCACAAAGTCCAGTGTTTCCCCCCTCATTCTTGATTAATCTTGATTTAACAAAACCTGAATTCTATATTCTCAGTTTCCACACACATTATTCCAAGAGCAGTGACACTTTTTACCTTTTAGAACAGGGGTGTCAAACTTGTGTCATTCACAGGAGCATCACGTGATGTATTGGGACTTTTTCCTCCTTTGCTAAACAGGGCATGGGCGTGGTCAGCGCATGAAGAATCTGACCTGTTGGCCGCAAGTTTGACAACCCTGTTTTAGAAGTAAGATATTCCCTGTAAATAGACTTTCTCCTTTAAGATAAATAGCTAGTTAAGATATCATTCCAATGCTTTGCACACTCTCTTACACCCTGAAACAACAATAGGCGAGAGAGAGTTACTAAAAAGAATGCAGATGAATTCATGATTAGACAATTAGACCAATCCCTGTAATAGTTTGTAATTCCAGAAAAATGTGTGATCACAAATGAAAATTTAACAGTTGATGACAATCCTTCAAGAGTAACAATTCCTAGCATTATTCCTCAGTAGTTGGGCTCTTCTGTTGTAAAACAACATTGCAATTGGGTTTCTGCAATTTCAGGATGAAAATGAATGTTATTCTGTGTATTCTACTATTATTTGCTGACATACTTTTGTAATTTTACAATTATGGATAGATCAGTTTTTTTAAAAAAAAATGTGTTACAAGTAGTCCTCAATTGGACACAATTGAATCCAAAATTTCTGTTATTAAGCGAGATATTTGTTAAGTGAGTTTTGCCAGGAAACTGCAGCCATCATAGATATGAGTCAGCTGCCAAGCATCTAAATTTTGATCACATGATTATGGGGATGCTGGAAATAAATGTGGAAAACGATCATAAGTCACTTATTTTCAGTGCCGTTGTAACTTTGAACGGTCACTAAATGAACTGTTGTAAGTCAGGGACTACCTGTATTTATTTTGTGAGGAAGTACAATTTATTTGGGAGACTACTTCCCAATTATATTAATTTTATAAAAGAAGACTTAAAAAGATCTTACTACAAATATAAACGACCGAAAACCAGCAAACATATTTAATGTGGTGCTAAAATGGAACTGATTAGAAAGACTGAGCTTTTTCCTTGTATTGTTTTACAAATGTGCTAATGACTTGAAGCGCTATTGTACAAATAATTTGATTACGTAACTACCTACTTACCACTGTCACCATTCCCCAACTTATATGTATCCAAAAACACATTTTAGCCCAAATTTTAAGATTTTTTTAAAAAAACACTGATTCAATTGTATTCTAATGGGAAGAGTAATACCAAAGCTGAGGTGAAGTAGATAGGCTTCACTGTAGTGATATACAAATTCACCACCACTATTTGATAAGTTATTGCACACAGCAAAATCACATCTCTTAAAAATGCAAGTAAATGTCAAAAGATTAATAAGCAACACATGGCTATTGCAGAATGAATACTGTACTGTGGAAGCACTGCAGAATGCAGACTGTCATCATGGAGGACTTGTGATGTGTATTGTTCAATTATTTACCTTGGTAGTGCTGGGGGGGGGGGGCGGGGTCAGAAATTATATGAGAAGAAAATTATCTCCAGAAGGATAATTTATTGGTGCTTATCTACATTGTATGATGCCCGTTCTTCTGTTGTACGTTTCTTCTGTATTTTTAATGCAATCTACTAAAAAGGGATATTTTGGTTCAGATCCTTTTTCATGTTACAATTCCATCTTCCCACTTCCAGGAAAACTGCATCAGAAATATAGTACGAAGAAATGAAGCTAAATTGCTTCCCAAAACAGAGCTATTAAAAAATATATATTTCTTGGTTTGAAAAAACAGCGGAGCTCTCCAAGATTGTCAAGGCAAGCTTAATTCTAAATATATAAAGTCAAGAAACATGAAAAAGTGTCTTTAAAATATTTTCTTCAATGTGCAAAATAATTTCTAAAAGGAAAAATGAATATGTTTAATACCACACTCTTGGGATATTCATCCATGTGTAAAAATACTGTAATAATCCAACATGAATTTGTTTCCCAAAGGGTTCTAACTAAAATCACTAAACATAAATTTTGCTGCAAGTGCCAATAAAGTTAATTTATGGCAAATACCTCTTCAAGAGTATAGATTTTAAGGGTATGGATTTTACATCCAAATCTAAGGCTATCAAGATTTGAGTTTCAAGAATCTGGTAATCCATGAATGGGAAGGGCAAGGTATTGAAAAATATTTTTATTGTTATTTCATGATTTTTGCATGTCAGTCTGGTAGCCCTACCAGAAATCTGTTTCTTCAAGAATGAGTGCTAATTTGCACACTAAATTTGCACACCAACTTCTGATCCCAAATCAAGCCCACTTGAATCAGATGGTAAAGGTTGAATATTAGGCTTTTTCTCAGCCACCTAGAGAAGAATCTGCTTATTTGGTGCTAAGAGTAGTATTTTCTATAAAGTAGTTTAAATTACTGACAATAGTTATAGTGATGAAGCCATATCTCTGATTTTTAGGGACATGACTCTAATTAATAATATTTTGCTTAAAATCTCAACGTTTAAATTTATCCATTTGTCCCATGACCAGCCGATGTTCAGAACTGAAAAAAAAAAGCCTTTTTCAGAATTTCCCCTTTTCTCTGCCTCTCCCCCTTTTTATTGTTGTTATGGAATAGCTCTGATTAAGAGCCTTTGTTGAAAGAGAAAGCCACCAATGCCTGCCATAGAGTTAAATCTGCTTCTCTGCAAAATGGCCATTGTTGCTATTCATGTTGTTTGCAAATGTCACCCTAATGCCACTATAATCTACATTGCTGTTGTACTCATACCAAGTAGATGAATAAAGTTTTAAACTTTATTCTTACCTATTGTTTGGATGTTTTTTCTTTATTCAGCTCATGTTAATAAAGTGAAAATGCATTTGGTCATGCTTGATGATAAAACTTGTGACACACTGTTTGCAAAACAGAGGATGTGTTGGGAACAATTATTGACAAAATTTTATACATTTTGAAGATCTGGTATTTTCTGAAATGATACTTGGGGGATTGCTCAAAATAGAGTTAGTATTCCCTTGGCCACAAACTTTTTAAATTATTCAATAATTATTATTGTGACTGATAAATAACAGGCACATGGTTTTGAGATCTCAACCTTAATTTCAGGGTGGCATTATTGTGTAGGCCAACAGCTCTCTTAATGTCCTAGAATTAACATAGCATGATTTAATTTAATTTAATTTAATTTAATTTCCAATTTATATACCGCCCTTCTCCCTGAGGACTCAGGGCGGTGTACAGCCAAGATAAAAAACATAGAAATATTAAATATTAACACAAATATTAAAACATTTAAAAATATATATAGATTTGGGCCGAAAGTTAAGAATAACAAACTAATTAAAAAATTTAAAATTTAAAAATTTCTTCTAAGCCAACCCGGCTTGCTGGAAAAGATGGGTTTTCAGGGAACGACGGAAGGCATTGAGGTCATGGATTCTCCTTATCTCCGGGGGCAACTGATTCCAGAGAGTGGGAGCCCCCACAGAGAAGGCCCTCCCCCTGGGGGCCACCAGCCTACATTGTTTGGCTGATGACACCCTGAGGAGGCCCTCTCTGTGGGAGCGCACGGGTCGATGGGAGGTCGTTGGTAGCAGCAGGCGGTCTCGGAGATAGCTAGGCCCTATGCCATGGAGCGCTTTAAAGGTGATAACCAACACCTTGAAGCGCACCCGGAAGACCACCGGGAGCCAGTGCAGCTCGCGCAGGAGCGGTGTTACATGGGAGCGCCATGTTGCTCCCATCACTACCCGCGCTGCTGCATTCTGGACCAGCTGGAGCCTCCGGGTGCTCTTCAAGGGGAGCCCCATGTAGAGAGCATTGCAGTAGTCAAGGCGAGAGGTGACGAGGGCGTGAGTGACTGTGCACAAGGAATCCCGATCAAGAAAGGGCCGCAACTGGTGAATCAGGCGAACCTGATAAAAGGTCCCCCTGGTAACAGCCGTCAGATGTTCCTCCAAGGACAGCTGCCTATCCAGGAGGACTCCCAGATTGCGCGCCCTCTCCGAGGGGGCCAGAGACTCGCCCCCAATAGTCAGCGATGGAGTCAACTGACTATATCGGGATGCCGGGAGCCACAGCCACTCAGTCTTGGAAGGGTTGAGCTTGAGCCTGTTCCTCCCCATCCAGATCCGCACAGCCTCCAGGCACTGGGACATCACTTCAAGGGCATCGTTGGGGTGGCCTGGGGTGGAGATGTACAGCTGGGTGTCATCAGCGTACTGGTGGTATCTCACCCCAAAGCCACGGATGATCTCGCCCAGCGGCTTCACATAAATGTTGAACAGAAGGGGCGAGAGGACCGATCCCTGCGGCACTCCACAGATGAGAGGCCTCGAGGTCGACCTCTGCCCCCCTGCCAACACAAACTGCGACCGGTCGGAGAGAAAGGAGGAGAACCACCGCAACACAGTGCCTCCCACCCCCAACTCTTCCAGCCGGTGCAGCATGATACCATGGTCGATGGTATCAAAAGCCGCTGAGAGATCTAATAGGACCAGAACAGAGGAATAACCCCTGTCCCGAGCCCTCCAGAGATCATCCACCAACGCGACCAATGCCGTTTCCGTGCTGTGCCCAGACCTGAAACCCGACTGGAACGGATCTAGATAGGATGTTTCCTCCAGGAATTGCGGAAACTGTTGCGCGACCACACTCTCAACAACCTTCGCAATGAAGCGAAGGTTGGAGACAGGACGATAGTTGGCCAATATTGCTGGATCCAGGGACGGCTTCTTGAGGAGAGGCCTCACCACCGCCTCTTTCAGGGCAGCGGGGAAGTGACCCTCACTCAAAGAAGCATTAATGACGCCCTGGAGCCAGCCTCGTGTAACCTCCCGGGAAGCCAGTACCAACCAGGAGGGACACGGGTCCAGTAAACATGTGGCCCCACTAAGTCTCCCCAAAATCCTGTCCACATCATCGGGAGTCACAGCATCAAACTCCTCCCAGATAACATTCTCAAGACTGTTCCTCGTTACCCTGCCCTGATCTACCCAGTCAGAGTCCAGATCCCCCCGGATCTGAGCGATTTTGTCATACAGGTATTGTCCGAAATCCTCCGCCCTGCCTTCTAAGGGATCCTCCCGCACTCCCAGATGGAGCAGGGCGCGGGTCACCCTAAACAGGGCGGCCGGACGATTCCCTGATGACGCAATAGAGGCGGAAAAGTAGTTAGACTTTGCCGTCTTTATCGCCACTAGGTAGGCCTTAATATGCGACCTTACCAGTGTTCGATCAGATTCAGCGAGACTGGCCCTCCAACCGCTCTCCAGGCGTCTTTTCCGGCGCTTCATTTCCCTCAGCTCCTCAGTAAACCAAGGAGCCGCACGGGATCGGCATCGGGTCAGAGGCCGCAAAGGCACAACTCGGTCCAAGGCCCCACCAGCCGCCCGATCCCAGGCGGCTACCAGGTCCTCGGCCGAGTCATGTGCTAGATCCTCAGGAAATGGCCCAAGCTCCGTCTGGAACCTATCAGGATCCATCAGGCGGCTGGGGCGGATCCATCTAATTGGGTCCGCCTCCCTGCGGCGAGGGGTCGCGGTTCGAAGATCTAGGCGAAGGAGTGAGTGGTCAGTCCATGACAAGGGTTCCACGTCTATATCCCCTATAACAAGACCACTCAACCACTGGCCAGAGACAAAAATCAAATCCAGAGTGTGACCTCCCCTGTGAGTAGGGCCATGAACTAACTGGGTCAGGTCCATGGCCGTCATGGAAGCCATGAATTTGTAAGAGTTATGCACAATTATAAAGTTTTTGCAAAGTTTATGGATTGAAAATGTAAAATTCGTTGTCTACAGCCTCTCATTCAACACAGAAGAGTACGAGTTTGTAATTACTGTATTAGTCAAAAGCTAAAATTAGAGCAGGATGTGGTTAGTAAAGTCAGTAGTAGACGACTGATAAGAGCTATGCAACAGCAAGTCACAACATAATATAGAGATGTGGGAGATAGAAGATAAACTTACAAGTACAAAATGGAGGAGATAGGTAAAACAACAGAAAAGATTGAAATGAAAAAAAATCTTAGAATAATAATTGATTAAAAATGAACACAAGTGAGCAATGTAATTGTACAAAAAGACAAAGAGAATTTTAGACTGCATCAAAAGCAGTTTGTCAAATCATTGAAAAGTTATATTCTGCACTGGACAGATTCTATGTCAATTATTGTGCCATTCTGGCCAGACTGGTTTAATTAACTCAGAAAAGGCAACAAGAACAATAAGGAAAGTAAAAAGTCCAATGAAAGCAATTGATGGTATTGGAAATATTTTGGATAGAGAACCTGGAAGGATGTGAGATGAGAAAGGCATTGTCTATTTTATCCAGAGCTCAGAAAAATGAATGCATGTGATAGAAAACACATTTTTATTATGCAATAAAAAATAATTCTTAAAAATAGTGTTTTGAAATATTTTAAGATACATCCCTGTCACCAAGTTCAACAATCTTATTATTTATTTTAGTGTTTGCATTTTAAAGTTTATATTTTCTGTTTTTGTCCTTTAAACACTGTTAGCTGTCTTGCCTCTTCCCCAGAAATGAAAGATGTGATTGATGTAAATCAAATAAAAATGAATAAGTCAACCACTGCACCACCTGAAGGCAATCACATTAATCATAGAAAGATATCTCAATTCAGAATCTTATAATCTTTATCCTGGGCAACAGATTTTTTTGGTTGTTGAATGAACAAACAGTGGAATGTGTTGGTTGCTATATATATATGAAAGTGTCAGGCCAAAAGCCAAATTTATTTCATATTTGAGAAGTCAAGAAGATGTCACAATGATCATTTAGCCAGCCAGCCTGATATTTGCTGTGCACATTGACCCTAGCAAATGATTCATCATCATCATTCTTCATACTTACTTAAAGCCTTTTCTTCTCAGATAATGAAAAAAATAAATTCCAAATTCTAAAAGTCTGGTTTTCTTTCCTGCTTCCTGATACAGAAATAATTGTGAGTTTCTGACCTCTGAGTAATGATTGAGGAATGTATTACATCTCCCAACACAGCAGGGCAGCTGGTAAAGTGAATCTTCACAGCAAGTTAAAAATACAGATAATGGTGCCAAAACCCAGATCTGATTGAAACATAGTCAAATGTCAACACTAATTTGCTGCTAAATACATACGATTCCCTGGGATTACTTTTAAGTACAGAGTAATGCAGTATGGGTTTTTTTTTTCTTTATCAACACAGTAAACTCTCCCGCCGTCCCATTTTGCCCCTCCCTCTTCATTTCACATTTAGTTTCCTTTGCTTAAGTTTCTATAAGGCTGGGAAAAAAACTTAGTTTAAAGTTTTCTGTGGTGGAAGGGCCTCAGGAACATGTACAGTTCCGGGACATGAATAAAGAATAAAAAAAGAAGGTCATTGTTCCAGGGCATGCCCCTTTCAGAGTTGTCCTTTTATGGATTGTGCCTTTTATATTTGTAACCCCAGAAAGTCTAGAACAATCCATAGTTTCGGTGAGCCTCTGAGCTGCAGTTTCTTTTGACAGATCAGTGAGATCAGGACTTGTAAGATTCTCTACACATGCATCATTGTGAGAGTATAGAACTGTGACTGTAACAAAAATGCCAATAGTGGCTATGAAATAATGAATATGAAAATAAATAAATTGTACTGTATCTTTCTTTTGCAGCTGAAAACCAAACTTGAGAAAAGTAGCGTTTCTTAACAGTAACAGAGTTGGAAGGGACCTTGGAGGTCATTTAATCCAACCCCCTGCTCATGCAGGAGACTTGTATTAGGCATTCAAACCGCCGAACTGCCGCCCTTTCTGATCGACAAACTCAGTGTTTTAGCCACCTGGTCAGGATTTTGTTTAAAGAGTTGTGGACTGGTGCTACCAAGTTATGCTCATGTGCTTTTTTTTCCTTTAAAGCCAAAGTGTTGCACAGCCTTATTGCTTGCTGAGGATGTTTTGCAAATAATTAGGAAATGAATATTTCAAATGCATGCAGTAAACATCATAAAAACTATGCATTTCTTTAAAACAGGTATGTGTAATGTTTTGGCGTCTAATGGCCTTAAATCATATATCAAGCCTAAACTACAAAAACAGCAGGGTGACAACAAAAAAAAAATAGAGATAATTTAAATTCAATGACTTCAGCGGTAGCACCTTAGTGACCTTAGTTATCTCCAAAACCCAAGGAGAATTGGACCAGTTTAATTCTTGGATGGAGTGCATAGAAAATCCCAAGATTGTTGCCTAGGCAATGGAATTTTTTTAAAAATGGTAAAAGTTTATTGTTACCAAGGAAGTTGTATGGGAATGCCCATGTAGTTATCAAAATATTGTTTTGAGTGAATCTTTGCTTTCAATGCAGTTTAGTGCACTTGCTTAAAAATATTCCCATGTGTTTAATGTTTTTAAGATAATTCCTCTGTCCTACCAGGCAAATAAATAAAAAACTTGAGTTTTCTGAAGAACTTCTCTGGAATACCCTCTTGCTAATTTCCATCATGACTTTTCTTTGACATATTCTTTCTGACAAGAGTAGCAATTGTTCAGAGGTAATTTGCACAAGATAGAAGCAAGCGGGAGCTGAGGTCACAGTAGATGGGAAAACTCCCATTGTCTCAGTAATACTCAGTAATACCATCTGCTGACATCACCTCCTTTGCTGAAGTCCTATGCAGCAGATACAACTTAGTAGTTGTTCTTTACAATTTTGTAATGAGGCCACAAGCCATATCCAGTGCTAGGCTCACACATTAGCCATATTTATTGTGAAAGAATGACAATATTATTTCAAAACTTTCTTAATCTTTTATATTATTTCCTTTCCCAAAACTTTAGACTGCTGCTTTTTACTTAATTATTCAAAGAATGTAATGGAACCCTCTGTCTTATCTCCATCTCTAGACTTCTTGGACTGATTTTCTTGAGGATATATGTAAAATGTGTCCTTTGCTGCTTCTATTAGTTGTTGGCACCAACAAAAGTGATACCAAAATTACAATAGGTGCATCGTGAAGACATCAAGTAAATGCTGCAATGATGTACAGATGTGTGACAATAATACAGTAGGTTGTGATGTTTGCATGATAATGTGATCATACACATTTCATCAGTAACCCTTCTACTAGTTCCACTGGCCAAATTTATTAAGGAGAAAATTTTGAATAAGCAAACTCCTCAATTAGCAGCTTGGTTTGCTTCAGGGTTCTTTCTGGTTGAATCCAAAAACACCTCACAACATCTAAACAATATTTACATAACAGAGAGATACCCTGGATTTGGCCAAGTCTGGATCTGAAAGTCAAATGAAAAAAGGGGATTCAGTGATTAATGGATTTATCCTCAAAATAGAGTGATTCTTGAAATTCTCAGGATGCCTCTTAAGGGATGAAAATATCCTGAAGGTCGAGAGAGATCATATTATGTCTAAAAAGAAAAAAAAATACTCTAATTTCTACAAATTTACCATATTGTGCCTCTAACACTGTAGCTTTCCTTTTGCCATTAAAAGCAGGGTGCAAAATTATAACCATTTATACTTTTTTTCCATGCTACCTTATAAGAGGACAAAATCATTTGACTTTTTTGTTAAAGTTATGAGCACTGACTATGACTGAGGCATTTTCAGAGCAACTAGATCAGATCAGTTCTCTCAATTAGGCTTCTGAATTGGATTACTTAGTTTTAGCACCTCTAATATATAAATGAAAAAAGCTAGTTTCCGTAAATAAGGAGGCAATGAGAGGACTTTCTTTTTCATTGTACCAAAGGTGCTTTTTCCAAAAGGCATCTAGGCTTTCTTGATTTTTTTCTTTGAAAACGTTTTGCTTCTCATCCAAGAAGCTTCTTCAGTACAATTCTTCCTTTTTCTTTGGAACGTCACATTCAAGTATAACTCTTCCTCAGCTGGTTTCCAAGTCTCTAAATCAATTAAACATGCTTGAAACCTATACTGTATTGGGAGGGAGAATTAAAAAAAAAAAGACAATGACTTCAACCACAGAGTTGTGACAATCTTCACTCACTCACATACACACATACAGGCAATAATGGTTGATTTGAGTCACTGCCTCTGTTCTACAAAATTAAAATATTCCAGTAGGGTGTTTGGTCAAACAATTATTTTTCAATAGTGCTTGTAAAAGTCCTATATAAAGTTATAATTGTGTTTTTCCAGTCATCTACCTTATGATTTCACAATAAATTTCAGTTTCTTCTTCCCATTGGAAATTCCCTCTTCTTTGGAGCATCCATTTATATTCTTTCATTCCTTCTGGAAGGTTTCAAACAGATAGATTAGGTACTTTCAAACTGCAATATGGAATACAGTGTAGGTTTTAGTTGTTGCATGTTCTTGTGAGATGGCCTCAATTTAATTTCTCTGAAAGAAGAAAGATAGAAATATATTACAATTAATTAAGATGAAGAAGAATGTAATCTATTTCCAACAGTTAATCTATTGCTAATATTATTAGCAAGCAACAATGGTAACTGTTAGGCTGTGTAATAAAATGAGAAAATCTTTTTACAAAATTTACTTCTTATGTGTATATACAGTAAGGCAGGAAGGATATTTACCTAATCTGTAATGGAGAATTTTTAATATGTGCTCTTTGTATTTTGAATATTTGCTCTTCATTTCTGTTTCAACAGAGGTTCAAGAAATAAGATTTCCGAACAATATGATCACATTTCCCTTAAATTATTTTCTTTATTATTTATTTATTATATTTCCATATAAAATGGGGACAAGATATGCTCAGTATATGGAAGCTCAAAGACTAATACATCTGGAAGTCATTAAGTTTGGAGAAAGTGTTTTAAATCACTTAGTATACTGACTCTCAGTTTGATTTACTTCTAAACTAAATCTTTATGTCAAGAATAGAAACAGTTTAGCTTTTCTCGAATAGTGAGAGCCACTATCAGCTCATACTTCCGCTCATTGATGAAATCAGTATAAATTTATTTAAACCTAGATAGTTCAGAATATTAATTCTGATTTTAAAAAATTATCTGTGATCTCATATTCTCGTATCAATTTAAGCAGAAACACTGTCATTTACTTTTCTTATTAATAAGATAATGTTTTAGGTATTACTGTACATGTAAAGAAACCATCGCCCTTCGCTGCGGCTTCCAAAAAGCCAATATTTTTCTGTCCTTAGACAAAAGTCATAATATGTGCTTCTAATTTCTTGCAATTTTAGTTAAAAATTCAACCAGTTAGACACCTCTTTGTTAGCTTTAACCTGTATATCATCCCACTAGATAACTGTCTGCCAATTCTTTTTGTAATAACTGAAAGTTTCACTGAAAGTACAAAGGATTAATTTTCATTTCAAACTAAAGAGATTTATATGAAAATTAGCACATTTATGTAAAGTTAATACAGACTAATACAGTACATTTTCAATATACTCCAGTTGGTCTGAAAAATATTTGCTTATATTTCATATTCTTGAAGGATTCCCACATGATTGAAAAACTTGATTTCCAGACTCTAAATATCACATGGAAGGAACAAAACTCAGCCTGGTGGCTCAGCAGACTGATAGCATTGTTATTAACACCAGCTGTCTGCAATTACTGTAAGTTCGAATCTCACCAGGCTCAAGGTTGACTCAGCCTTCCATCCTTTCTAAGGTAGGTAAATTGAAGACCCAGTTTGTGGGGGCAATAAGCTGACTTTGTATAAATATACAAAAGTATGAAGGCTATTGCTTAACGCATTGTAAGCTGCCTTGAGTCTCTGGAGAAGGGCGACATATAAATCAAATTTAAAAAAAAAACTAATATAATTGTCATTTCTCACTTTTGTGTGGTGATTCCTATTACAATGGTTAAATTTGTATTCTGCTTTTTTGGTGGGATACATTTTCTGAGAGCTGCCTCATGCGATGAGTAACTAGCTGGACCCACTTCACATTTCAGAATTCCTTTTCCAGATCTATACTCTGTCTAGTGTGCTCTGTACATGCTCAGATGGTGCTGGTAGAAGAGAGCAATGCTAAATTGTCCAATCAAAAGAGGCAAACATCAAGTCAATAAATGTGTACAAAGTTTGATTTTCCTTCTTTAAAACACTAATTCCCCATGTTCCTTGATACCTGTTTGGTGACACCAGCTGAATATCTGAAATATATTGATGATACCCTGTCAATTTCTGTGTACTAGGGAACAATGGTGAGGCTGGACAGGTACTGAAATAGTCTTCTGGGCTAGGCAATAATGATCTGACAGAGGTAATAAATGAGGATATATACATTCTGGTTCTTAGATTCTAAATGAGACTGAAGAGTTTATGTTCACAGCCTAGGGCAGTGATGGCTAACCTCTTTTTCCTCAGGTGCCAAAAGCGCACCTGCATGCATGACAGTGCGCGTAAGCATGCTGACACCCATAATGCAGTGCACCCTGCAGGCCACCCCCCGTGCATGTGCACGTGACCCCCGTTTTGGTGCTACCAGGCCTCCCTTAAGCCTTCTGGAACCAAAAATAGGGCACAGGGGGGTGCCGCATCCCCCCACCCCTGCGCAAGCATGCATGACCCCCCACACCTCACACATGCGTGCATGACCCACCCTCACCCCCCACACATGTGCGCATCTTCCAGCAGAGACATGAAAATCAGCTGGCCGGAGCAAAGTGCGTGGGTATGCGTGGTAGAGCTGACCTGGGCGTCAGCTCACAAGCCCGCAGAGATGGCTCCACATGCCACCTGTGGCACACATGCTATAGGTTCATCCTTAATGGGCCTAGGGAGTGGAAATTGGAGATAGAGGTGGTTGGACCAAGGAATGGCTAAAGAAGGATAGCCAAATTACAATGACCTTCTATCTGATGAATGAGTCAACTTCCTTTAATGCAATGTGTTTGAATGCAATGTGAGGTTTTTTAAAGCTCACTTAATACAAGATATATCTGATAAAATTCTGACTGTATTCAGTGCTGGCCTACTCCTCTGGTTCTACCTAATCTCTTAGTGGCATTGAATACCATCAATCCTGCTGGAGTGTTTATGAGAGTTAGAGGCCAGAGGCTCTGTTTTGCAGAGTTTTCTCTACTTCTTGCAGGTCCACTCAGTCGGAGGAGGAGCAGGAGAACCTGATCCCACAGCCATTCCACTTTGGGATGACTCCAGGCTTGGTGCCATCCCCCATTCTTTTTAAGTACCTACAATAAATACACTGCTAGGAGATAATCTATCAGTTTTGGGAGTATCATTAGCATCAGCATGCTAATGATACCCAGTTTTGTATCTCCACCCCAGGCCAAGCAGGAGATAGGACTTGGTGCCTGGAGGGACTGTATATGACAAAATGCCAAATTTTAGCCTGCTGTTTGTTTAGAAGCCTTCTTGCTTCAGGCTCATTCAGTCCATGGCTCTGGACAGCCTGGCACTCCCTCTAAGAAGCTTGCATAAAAACTGGGATTCTCCTTGTGTTAATGACTATAACTGGAACAATTGGCAGGGTTGTAGCCAGGATTCAAGCTCAGATTCTATTGCATCCTGTTTCTGGAGCGAGAGGCCTCATGTTTGAACTATAATAAGATGCTCTGAGTGA
Organism: Arizona elegans; assembly: GCA_022577455.1. Classification (NCBI taxonomy): domain Eukaryota; kingdom Metazoa; phylum Chordata; class Lepidosauria; order Squamata; family Colubridae; genus Arizona; species Arizona elegans. The sequence continues at coordinate 56,859,004 of JAKOOJ010000005.1, read as the reverse complement.
AGGTGTCCTTAAAAGCTCCGAAGAAGCTGTGGCAGAAATGACAAGACACTTCTTTTCACTGGAGTAAGACATGTGAGGTTCAGGGTAAGTTTGTGTTCTCTTCTTGGATATTTGGTTGTCTTCACACTGAAGGAGCAGATCAGCCCCTTGTCATTGTGGAAATGGAAAAAGTGCAACAGCCTGTCTCGTCTCCAAACTTGTCAGATTTCTATGTTCACTTTTCATTTCCCCAGAACTATTGTTTTCAACAAGACTGGAAGTTCCTTTAACTTTCCCATCACTTAAAATGGAACACAGTGCTGCTTTCTTTCTGTGAAGCACTTCACTACCAATCCAAGGATTTCCCCACTGATCAAAAAATGCTGTATTACTATATAGTAGACTACAAAAATCCAGACAAAATGGTAGCAGATATACTAGAAACCCTTAAATTTCTACTGCCATCTAGTGATCTTCTGAATGTTACCAATCAAATTTGGTGGCTCTAGTTATTCCAAAAATGTCTTACTGGGGTGGGGAGCAAAGTTGAAAGAACAAGCAAAAGACAAGAAACAGTTCTCCTTGCTCACATACCCTGCATCTTGAAAGCCAAGGTCACCCACCCAAAACGTGTTTGGGAAGCACCTGAGCTACCCAGAGGGTTGAGCTGAAGTTTCTTAGAAGTTTCTCATGGGCATTGCAAGGAAGGAAAATCAGTCGCCTTGTCTTCCAAGTATTTATTTGAACTTGTACGCCCAATTGAGAAGCTTGCATTAACAGATTTACAGAGTTGGAAGGGACCTTGTAGGTCATGTAGTCCAACTCCCTGCCCAAGCAGGAGACCCTACACCATTTCTGACAGATAGCAGTCCAGTCTCTTCTTGAAAGTTTCCAGTGATGAAGCTCCCACAACTTCTGAAGGCAACCTGTTCCATTGGTTGATTGTTTTCACTGTCAGAACATTTCTCCTTATTTCCAAGTTGTATCTCTCCTTGCTCTGTCCATTATTCTTTCCATCTTCTATTCTTTCCAGTTTCTGTACATTATTCCTTGTCTGGCCTTCAGATGCTTTGGAAAATAGCTTGACCCCCCTCCTCTCTGTGGAAGCCTCAAATATTGAAACAGTGCTATCATGTCTCCCCTGGTCCTTTTCTTCACTAGATATGCCCAGTTCTTGCAACCATTCATCCTATGTTTTAGCTTTCAGTCCCCTAAATCATCTTGATTGTTCTTCTCTCCCCTTTTTTTTCTAGCGTCTCAACATCTTTTTATAGCATGGTGACCAAAACTGGATGCAAGTGTGATCTTACTAAGGCTTGAAAGAGTGGTATTAGCACCTCACTTGATCTTGAATGCATCCCTCTGTTAAGGCAATTTAGGATTTGGCTGTTTGCTCATATTTAATTGGTTCGCAGGGATCCACAAGACGTCGAAGCTGGTTTGGGGGACCCAAACGCCCCCTTCCCTGCTCCCTTCCCACGCCGTTTTCCAACCATCCAGCCGCTCATCGATCCCTGTAAGGTCCGACGCTTCTGACCTCATAGGGAGGGCGGAGCTAGGAAGCGGCAAGGCAGTCCGAGAAGGTTTTACCCGAGAGTTAAGGCAAAGAATCCGCAAGCAGGGCTAAAGAGGCGCGTCCCGCGGGGAGAAGTCCGTCCGGAGTTTTGGAGGGCGTGGGAGAAATCCGGATCGTCCACTCTAGAAAAGATCTCCCTATCCCGCCTCGCGCCAATTAAAAGAGGAAAGACCCAGGATGGATAAATATAAAGGTAAGGGAAGGGCGCCTCGTGGTTTGCTCCCGAGCGTGGGAAAGGGCTGGAAGGCTCGGTGCTTCCCAGGGAGGCCGGTTGTTTGCCCGCCGTGGGTGTTCTTTCACATCGGTGAAATGTTTTCTGGGAAGAGCACGTAGCGCTGCTTCTGCCTGGATTCCCCCGTTCTAATCCTCCCTGCTTTTCAGGGGTTTCGGGGAGCAGGCGAAGGTGCTGCTTGGGAGCTGCGATTTGGACAAGTGGCGACGTGGGGGGATTCGTGCGTGGACAGTGGCGCAAGACTTAATCGGGCGTCGCGTTGTGCACGGCCGGCTGGCAAGCGAGATTATACGCGGTCTCTCTTCCAGAACTGGTCCGAGGAAGGGAGGAATCTGTCTTGTGACGCCTGGCAGTGGGGGAGGGAGGTTTTAAGGTTGGTGGTGGTCGCAGGCTAAGAAGCAACAAAGTGCTTGAAACTCTAAACCTGGAAAGGAAGGCAGAGATGTGGCTGCGAGGGTGCGCGCCTCTGCTCTTCGCGGTGACTCACCTGGCCCACCCAGAGCACCTGAGAGCTGAACCCGAGAGGATCGCCAGCCGGACAGCCAGGAAGCGGGCGAGACTTGCAAACGGTGCGTCCCAACCGAAGATGTGAGAGACAGAGACGGGGGGCGAGGGAGAGAGTGAGAAAGAGGGAAGAGAGGAGAGGGGGGGAGAGAGAGAGGAGAGAGAGAGAGAGAGAGAGAGAGAGAGAAAGAAAGAGGAGAGAGAAAGAGAGGAGAGAGGGAAGGAAGCAGGGAGGGAGAGGCAGAGAGAGGAGAGTGAGAGAGGAGAGATGGAAGGAGGGAGGAAGGGAAAGAAAAGAGAGAGAGAGAAAAGAGAGAGAGGGAGGAGAGGGAGGAAGAGGGGGAGAGAGAGAGGAGAGAGAGAGGAGAGATGGAAGGAGGGAGGGAGGAAGAGGAAAGAGAGAGAGAGAGAAAAGAGAGAGAGAGAGAGAGAGGAAGGGAGAGGGAGAGAGAGAGATCAAAGACTCCGCTACAGCTACTTCATGACATACGAAAGCAACCGAAAAATAATTTGGGAATTTTCTGAGTTTCGCCTGCAATCTCCGCGCGATTATGCTGGCTGGGCACTTGGGGCTGGAAGGCATAGCCGGCTACTGGTTTTGTGGCTACTAGTTTCGCGGCGGCGATTTTTCCAGGGCTGGAAAGCCTGTTTGAATAGTATTTAAGGAATAATTTGAACAGGAGTTAAGGAATTGTATAAATACTTTGAATAGTTTAAATAGTCCTTAAGGATGCGATATTTGGAGCGTAGTTTCTAAAAGGACATCCGCTTGAACTCCCGGTGGTGAGGAAAATGGGCTCTGCACGTTCTCAGAAGCTATGTTTACTAATCAAATAATGATCGGTGGTGCTGTAAACAGGAAGATGCTATGTTATTTTGTGCTAATACAGTATGTTATTTGCAATTAGGGTTGTTTTGTTTTGTTTTGTTTTACTTTTACTTTAGGCACCTGGGTTCATGTCTATAAGATGGTGACCTTTATTAAATAAACAAGTACTGGCATGTAATAAAGCAAATCCTGGATATTGGGCTCCTTTATTATAGAGCCTGAGTGGCGCAGCAGACTAATGCTACTGTTAAAGGTAGTATTTAGCTTCCAGCTGCCTGCAATTACTGCGAGTTCAATTCTCACCAGGCTCAGGGTTGACTCAGCCTTCCATCCTTTCAAAGGTAGGTAAAATGAGGACCCAGTTTGTGGGGGCAATAAGCTGACTTTGTATAAAATATACAAAAGTATGAAGGCTATTGCTTATCGCATTGTAAGCTGCCCTGAGTCTCCGGAGAAGGGCGGCATATAAATAATAATAAAAAAATATTAGTATGTGTGTGTGTGAGGGGAGGGGGAGAGAGAATGGTGTGTGACCATTAATGTGTGCCAGTAAAAAAGCATCATAGCTGTCTAGCCCAGTGGGATGTCCTTGCCCGCTATAGCAGCCACGCCCACTATTGGCACACTGCCCCCAGCCTTGCCCAAAGTCCTTTGGCCTAAATAGGTTCTCTACCTCTATATTGCACACTATTTTTTCACCAAAATCAAACTTAACAAAATGCAATCTATTTTTGGTATTTTGCAAAAAGAAAAGAAAAAATCCCAGGAGATGGGGAAGTGCTCAGTGAAATTTTCTCCACTGGAAAGAAGAACCTTGCAAGATTATTTTGATATAGCTTGAAATATGCTAAAAATGCACTTTTCCAGCATTCAGCCTTGCGCTTGAACATATTATACATATACATACATATACAAACACACACCTGCCCGCTTACTTAAATAATAGGTTGTAGGACCAGTTTTCAGGGTGATCTGGCAATGCCAGTACACATCAGGACCTGAAAATCCAGCTCTCTGCATTTATAACTCTAACATGAGAAGAAAGTTATCTTCAGCACTCTAATCTTAGGTTGCTCTCCTATGTTTCTCCTTCCAAGGGAGATAATCAGTCAGCCCATCCAAGGAGCAATTTAGGTGGAATCTGAACATATAATTGTTCAAGAAAATCTCCCACATTCTGAAACTAGTTTGTGCAAGTACTATGGGATTATGATGCAAGCCTCTTCTCATTTACCCCTCATTTACATGCTGTAAGCGTGAGAGTCAGTCACTGTTTTTCAGTATCATTGAAACTTGGGAAACTTGGGACTTCCAACAAATGGTTGTAAGTCGAGGACTACCTGTAGTCTCCAATGTTGTAGAACATTACCAGTTGAGCATTTACAGGATGGGAAAGACCTGCCGTGTTGCAAAATGTTGGATCCAACCATACTGGATAACTTTTGTCCGGTCTCCAACCTTCACTTTGTCGCGAAGGTTGTTGAGAGCGTGGTGGCACAGCAGCTCCCGTTGGCCCTGGAGGATACAGACTACCTGGATTTGTACCAATCGGGTTTCAGGCCGGGGTACAGCATGGAGATGGCATTGGTCATGCTGGTGGATGATCTTTGGAGGGCTCGGGACAGAGGATACACCTCTGTTCTGGTCCTCTTGGATCTTTCAGTGGCTTTTGATACCATTAACCATGGTATCTTCCTGCGACAGCTCAAGGGGTTGGGAATGGGAGGCACTGTTCTATGGTGGTTCTCCTCCTATCTCTTGGGCTGTACGCAAGTGGTGTTGGCAGGGGGGCAGAGGTTGGCTATGAGGCCCCTCACTTGTGGGGTGCCCCAGAGGTCGGTCCTCTCGCCTCTCCTGTTCAACAACTATATGAAGCCGCTTGGGAAGATCATCCGTGGTTTTGGTGTGCGGTATCATCAGTACGCTGATGATACCCAGCTTTTTATATCCACCCCAAACCAGCCCAGTGATGCCCTTGACATGATGTCCCACTGCCTGGAAGTGGTACGGACCTGGATGGGGAAGGACAGGCTCCGACTCAACCCCGCCAAGACCGAGTGGCTGTGGGTACCGGCATCTTGGTCCGATCGAGATATTCCATCGTTGACCATCGGGGGTGAGGTTTTACTCCCTGTGGATAGGGCTCGCAACTTGGGTGTCCTCCTGGATTCATGGTTGTCTCTGGAAGATCATGTAACGACTGTGACCAGGGGGGCATTTGCCCAGGTCCACCTTGTGCACCAGCTGCGCCCTTACTTGGACCAAGATGCCCTACGCACCATTACTCATGCACTGGTCACCTCCCGTCTTGACTACTGCAACTCTCTCTACCTAGGGCTGCCCTTGAAAACCACTTGAAGGCTTTAGCTGGTGCAGAATGCAGCCGCGTGGGTTGTGATGGGAGCGTCCCAACACTCCCATGTTAACCCCTACTGCGCGACTTGCATTGGTTACTGGTTGCCCTTCAGGTGAGGTTCAAGGTGCTGGTTATTACCTACAAAGCCTTCATGGCCTAGGCCCAGGATATTTGTCAGACCCCCTGCAGCCAGCAACAATTCCCAATCACCCGGTGCGTTCCCACAGACAGGGCCTCCTCAGGGTGCCATCGGCCAGACAGTGTCGGCTGGCGACCCCCAGGGAGAGAGCTTTCTCTGTGGGCACACTCACCCTCTGGAACCAACTTCCTTTGGAGCTCCGGATGGGCCCTGACCTTCGCTCGTTCCGCCACGATTTGAAGACCTGGTTGTTCCACAGCCTGGACTGATGGGGGGGTTTCTTAATGAATTTTTGTTTTAAATTGGAATTTTAATTTTATATTGTCTTTTAATGAGGAACTGAGCATCTTTACCGTTGTGAGCCGCCCTGAGTCCTTGGAGATAGGGCGGCATATAAATTGCATTATAAATAAAATGAATAAATAAATAAAAGGAGGCTGCCCTTACAAGCTGTGGACTAAAAGAGATTGTGGTCCAGCTGTCACTTTCTTGGTCTGGAATTGCTGCTTCATTCATATATTCACCTGTCCTGAATAGATTGCTGTCCCCAAGTTAGTCACTTCAAGGCTATCTCCCAAAGGACATAGTGAGAGTAGCCACTGTGGCCATATTGCATTGCATTGTGCATCTCCTCAGAAGACAGTTTGCTGCAGGTGGCCAGCTGTAGATGAGAAGTTGTGTTGGCTTCTTTGTAGAAGGCATGCAGGAGAAGACAAGCAGTGGTATGGACCAGTTGCGGTGCTTGAGAGAGAGGCAAATCTCAAATCTCAAAGTTGGTACGTGGGAATATCCTTTTGCCTTTCTGCAAACCTCAATGTTATAAGACTCATGCAACTGGATGTCTTACGGATGGCATTGACCTTCTGCTTTGAAACAGACTCTTTGCTTTTCCCAGGCAGGGAAATGCAGCACCTGACAAAATGGAAAGCACTTTTTTCTTTTCATTTGTATAAATTCCGCAGGAACAGATCTTCTTTCTCCTTTGATGTGTGATCATTTCCTGGCTAGTTTGTGGATTTCTTGGAAGCATACTGCTGACTGTGCCAACACAAAATGGTGCATTTTATTTATTAATTAAATAATCCACTATGGCTTTCTTTTCTTTCTTGCCACTTTCAGCATTCCTTAAAAATGGAATTGATCCTCAACCTGGAATTTGGTCCTTAGCCCTTTTTCTATTTAATAAGTTGCTTAGTATTTTAATATTTTAAGAAAGAGAACTTGTGAGAATCATACTACAACCTTTTTAAAATTCTATTTTCTTGTTCTAAAAGGTTCACATTCTTTTGCTGAGAAATTTTAACAGTTTCTAAGACTTATTGTTCATTCATTCATTTCATTCATTCATTCATTCATTCATTCATAAATATGCAAACTATCTTGTACATAGGATTGCAATATTAATTTCCGTTCTGTCATATCTGCCTTAATAAATAAGTGACTTTAATTTATTTATGAATTTAATTTTTAAAAACAGACTAATTACTACAAAATTGTCTGATAATTTTCAATACTGTTGTAAGCAAACTTTTTTTTGCACTTGTTTGCAGGGAGGTAAGAATGTAGGGATGGCTGGACATTTTAGTTGCTATTTTGCTGTGTAGCTATTTTAATTAGATTGTAACGAATTTTTTTAAATGTTTGTGTTTTAATGTTTTATTATGCAGCCTTGCCCCATCAGGATGGGGCATGCTGTGAACTCAAATTAGGACATAATTTTAACTGCTTGGAGGGTGATGTAATTCTCTGGCTGCGCAGAGTGGCCTTAGAATGTTTCCTGCAGGTTCATTAGAATCCTTCCTTTAATTTTCTCAGAATTACTTGTGCTTTGAAGCTGAATTTTTTCACGAGTTTCTGGTTGGCCCATTCTGATGAAAACATTGGTTTCAATATACATCTACCATTATCTTTTCAAAAATATGCTGCTTTTCAAAATATTTCTGTGGCAATCTGAAGGGTGTTCTGAGTTTATTGATAGCTGAAAACAGGAATACTGCTGATAATACTGAGCAATGCTGAGTAGGCTAACTACTTCTTGGATGCATAATGAGATATTGTCATTGATGTGCTACTCTGGTGACAAATCTCACCTTTGAATGCACAAATGTTTCTTCCTCTTAACACTGTTAAAATGTACAACCCCAATATTTTAAATAATGAAACATAGGGCCTTTTTAGTATGCCACCTGATTTGAGAGATCACGATAATTTTGTCAGTTAAAAATGTATTTTTTGGAAAAAATGGCAAGCAAGTAAAAAGAGAAATTATTGCAACTGTATGTTGATTCTACCATCATTCAAAATAACTGTTCAATATTTGGCTAGACATATGGATATAGGAAATATATTGACTTGCTTTGATAGGACCTAGTTCTTTTGTGAAGAAATGGGTTGAACATAAGATGCTGCATGCAAGGATTTGCATGTAGAAACTTGTATCCTAAATATATAATTAGAACAATTAAAATTAATGGCACTCATTACCTTTTCCAGGACAAAGGATAGAATGGACTGGCTAAACTGCAGATGTTATTATCAAAACTGACAGTGCTATCTATTAAGAGATAATATCTGCCAAACAGAAACCAACCCAGTTACTATATACTGCTGGAAGTGCTGAATACTAAATTATTAGCTGTGGACAACACCTTTTATGTATGGAGAAGTATTGCAGGTTTTATTTGTTAGATAAAAATGTTCAGGTTGAAGTGAAGGAACAATTAATCACAGTATATAGGTGCTTTGTGAACATTTGTCCAGGAAAATTATTGCTTGTAGTGTTGAATTCTGTGTATATAATAAATAAATGAAGTAGCTCGTAGCCAATTTTGTGATACAAACAAAATGATGATTCTTGACTAGGCAAACCATAGGTGGGATGTGTGTCCTTCTAGATCAGGGGTCCTCAAACTACGGCCCATAGGCTGCATACGGCCCAACAAAGCCATTAATTCCACCGAGGACCATGAGGCTGCTCCATCCACATCACCCCGCCCACTTGCTGGCCCCCACCCTTCGGCCAAGCGCAGGACTTAACTTCCCGAGCCCCACAGGCTGGAACTGGAAGGTAAGGCCAATATTTTTGGCCTGCAGAGTGCTTCTGGAGGCAGGGGAGGTGAAAAATGGGGTGCGCTTCCCGTAGCACTCTACAAGCCAAAAACAGGGCACATGGAGGCCTCCCAGGCTGTCACCACACCCCATTTTTCACCTCCCCCACCTTCAGAAGATGAATAGAGAAAGAGAGAGAGAAAGGGAGAAGTAGAGAGAAAGAGAGAGAGAGATAGACACATACATACACACACACACACACACACACACAGAAAGAGAGAGAGAGAGAGAGATGGAAAGAAAGAGAGAGAAAGAGACTTGTTGATTGTAAACTCCTTGGGGCTGAGAAGAATTGCTGCAAAACTAAGTTTCGTAAAGTGGACCACTAGACTCCTAAACAACTGAAAAAACAATCTAGTAAAAAGAAAAGACAACCAAAAAAGCAACATGCAAGCAAAAGCAAATAAAACACCCCAGAAGCAAAAAAAAAATTAAAGTTTAATTTGTGTGCCTTGTTTAATAGACTGCTAAAGTAGCCAAGCCCACCTAGTCACATGACCTAGCCACACCCTCCCAGTCACATGACCACCTAGCTATGCCCACCCAGCCAGTCCGGCCCTCCAACAGTCTGAGGGACCGTGATTTGGCCCCCTATTTAAAAAGTTTGAGAACCCCTGTTCTAGATGTTGCTTGAGCACAATTTCAATTGCCTTAGCCAGCATGAGAGAGATGATGAAACCTGTAATTCAAGCACATTCAGAAGGCGACATATTCCCCATTCATGTTTTAAAGGATTATTTGTTCAGGATATCAAGATAAGAAAATCTAAGAATTTGAGCATCAATTCTAGTGTCCAAGAATTTTAAAACAGTTTGCTTCTAAGTCAGACATTGTGGATTTTTTTCTGTTACCTGGGAACTGGATGTTGTTGCATCTTATTTAAATCTGTATATAGTTTTACACTTTGTATTGCTTACCTACCTTCCTTGTTAGAATTCCCTGGTTTCACTGTAGAATATTGCTTGATATATATTGATTATATATCAATATAATATTACGGGTGAATTGCATGACTCAAAATTTTAGGTGCCTAGAGATTTTTGTGTTCTTGATTATTTTGTTAAAAAAACTTTACATGGTTAAAAATAAGTAATAAAGTGAGTTAAGGGGAGTTAAACCATGTCTCCCTGGATCTCTGTCATCTAATTGCTGGAAAAGAGCAATATTTTCACTGGAATAAGCACTTTTGGGAATATGTAAATTCTAGCCATGCAAATTAAGTACAGTATGTTGAAGGACTAAAACATGCTTTGGTGGAGAAGAGGAGACAGTAGGAATGTTTGGAATCTCAAAAGCATCTGGGACAAGAAAGGAAGAAAGTGTACTCTAACTTAAGGAGGAAACCAGATGATTAATTTCAAGTATCCAGAATAAGTTATGCAAACTGACCTTTTATACACTTAGTTTGGAATGATCATAGCCCACAGAAAATCTGTAGGATTAATGAAGTGAATTGAACTGTAAATATACTAAATTTGCATCTGTGAATAACTGTTCATCATTCCAGTCAAAATAATGTTCGGCAATAATAGAAACATGGCAACATAAATGGCATCATCATCATCATTAATTGTGGGCAACAGAAATGGTGATATCTATTTCAAGGCAAGATTACTCTGTTCTCATCTATTTCAACTTTCTCTTTTTTTCTTCACTCTTTCTAGGAAAACCTGGTTCAAAGGCAATCGGGCATCTCAGGTTCTGCTTTGGTATTATCTTTAAGCAGCCTAAACCATGCAGTGGTGTTTTCCAGCCTTGGCAATTTTAAGAATTCCTCAAACAGCATGCTTAAAGTTGTTGAAATCGAGAAATAGTGCCACATAACAAAGCCCTATAACATTTTGTGTGGAGGGGATGTTTTTCTCCTGTTCTTTGAGTCCTATTCTAGATGCCCAATTGATTTCCTTTCTTTTTTTTTTTTTAATTTGATTTATATGCCGCCCTTCTCCGGAGACTCAGGGTGGCTTACAATGCGCTAAGCAATAGCCTTCATTCTTTTGTATATTTATACAAAGTCAGCTTATTGCCCCCACAACTGGGTCCTCAATTTACCTACCTTAGAACGGATGGAAGGCTGAGTCAACCTTGAGCCTTGGCGAGATTCGAACCTGCAGTAATTGCAGGCTCTTGGTAGAGCCTTGGTAGGCTCTACCAAGCCTTTTATTTGATTTATTTATTATTTTATTATTATGTATTAGAGTCGTGGTTTGGCAGTGGTTAGAATGCAGTATTGCATGCTAACTCTGCCCACTGCCAGGAGTTTGATCCTGACCAGCTCAAGGTAGATTCAGCCTTCCATCTTTCCAAGGTTAAATAAAGAACCAGTTTATCGGGGGCAATATGCTGACTTTGTAAAACATGTAAAGAATGCTGTAAAACACTATGAAGTGTTATATAAGTCTAGGTGGTATTACTATTACTATTATTTGTACCCTGTTTTCCCCAAAATAAGACATCCCTTGAGCGCATGGCAATAAGGCAAAGCACTTAGGGTGCTTTCAGGGTTCCAAAAAATATAAGACAGGGTCTTATTTTCGATAAAACACGGTATTTGGTCTTGTTTTTTCTTTTGAACATTCAAGACAGCATACATGGGAATTACTTCTCATTTTATCAACACCATATGAAATAGGTTGGGCTGAAAGAAAATGACTAATTCAAAATCACCAAGGAAGCTCCATAGACTATGGAAGACCCATGTTCAATACAAAGAGAACTCCAGGTTCAAATCCTGGTATCTTCAGGGTGGAGCTAGAAAAGACTCTAGAAGGATGAAGGCTATTGCTTAGTGCATTGTAAGCCGCCCTGAGTGTCCGGAGAAGGGCAGCATATAAATCAAATTTTTAAAAAAATGTTAGATTGCCACAACCTTCCTTCTCCTAAATGAGAAATTGCAGAGTTGTAATCTAACATACGTGGCAGGCAGATAGGTTGGCTAATACTGACATGACATGTAAATAGATTTTTGAAGTCTATTTCAAAAGGAGTGGGGAAGGAAAGATAGAGCGTCAAATAGCACCTGCTTTTATTGTGTTGAAATAATTGCCAAAAAAGATAACTTGCTGGCTTGCTACTGCCTGTGAAGTTGATGTGTTTATTTCCTGTGATAACCTTCCTGCATTAGAGTAGCGTAGCGTGGCATAGCGTAGCATAGAATAGAATTCAATTCAATTCAATTCAATTCAATTTTTTATTGGCCAAGTGTGATTGGATACCCAAGGAATTTGTATCCAGTGAATAAGTTCTCAGTGCACATGCAAGCAACAAGTGATAAATCATGATCATAATCATAAAATGCAATTATTATAAATCATAAGATACAACCCTCAGTGACATTCATAGAATACTAAATAAAAGCAATCAACATAACTCATATACAAATAACAAAGTTATAGTCATCAGATGCTAAAGGAATAGGTAATAGGAAAAATGCAAAGAATAATAGTAATATAGCCCAACTATGTGGCTTGACATCCTAGGGCACAGGTGTCAAACTCGCCGCATCATGTTGCCATCACGCGATGTTTCGTGACATTTTTCTCATTCACAAAGCTGGGTTGTATGTGGTCTGTGTGTGATGAATCCAGCCCATGGGCTGCCAGTTTGACACCCCTGAACATAGATAGTGATGTGGGAATTAATTGTTTAGTAGAGTGATGGCATGGGGAAAAAACGGTCCCTGTGTCTAGTTGTTTTGATGTTTATAATACATTATAATACATAGGTTTATAACACATCAGACATACAATGTATCTCTTCTCTCCTATGCTATCAGTCCACCCAAATGGAAATGAAGAACTGATATAAATTAAAAGACTATTAGACTCGTTTTCTGTTGTCATAAAATGGGTACACTTTTTCTTTAGCAGCCTGATGAGTAAAAAGAAAGAGGAAGGAAGGAACCCTCTAGATGGGATAAAACTCTACTTCCCAAACCTGGATAATTTACTCAAAATTTGGTAAAAGTATTTTTTTCTTTGGGTAATGATTCACAAATCAGTTACTCCATCATTACAGGAACATTTAAGGCAGAGGTGGGTTTCAGCAGGTTCTGACCAGTTCTGGAGAACCGGTAGAGGAAATTTTGAGTAGTTCGGAGAACCAGCAGTAAAAATTCTGATTAGTCCTGTCCCCATCTATTCTCTGCCTCCCAAGTCCCAGCTGATCAGGAGGAAATAGGGATTTTGCAGTAACCTTTCCCTGGATTGGGGAGGGAATGGAGATTTTACAGCATTCTTTCCCTGGAGTGGGGTTGGAATGGAGATTTTACAGTAAAAGAATGTCAGGATATCTCACTACCTGCAGCTGGTAAATAAAAGAAAACCCAGTTTGTCAAGCAGACAGTTTTATACAATAGTCCAAAATGCAGATAACAAGTGAAGTCTGTTCAACTGTGTATCGTTTACAGCCCACTTTCATAATTTCCTCCCTGACTGGATTACAAAACAGTGTATTCAGGAAGTTATTTTGAAATGAAATGTTTCCACACAGTTGGTATTTTTCTGATATGCCAGTTTTTTTCCCGGTCACTTTGAAGGGCTATATTTTTGTTTTATCTCACTTTCCCTTTCCAGTTATAAAGTAGAATTTTGAAGTGTTTGAAAAATCTTAGAAGTTTGAGGATATTGTTAATATTATCCCCCAAAATGTCTTTCTTTTTAAAATAAAGAGTTGTCCAGTAAATTTATTTTCTCAGACTGAGATAAGAATTGGGAAGCAGCCCTCCATGCCGAGGATAGGAGACTTTCTGGTTTATATGAACTAAAATATAATGCAGTAGCATCAGAAAGAAGTAAATTACATTCATCCTGATAGTGATGTCTTCAGATAAAGAGATTTGGAGCAATAGGAAATATCCTCATTAATCCATGTATTTTCTGCTTAAGTTTTATTGTCAGAGCCATTGGCATATAAAAGCTAATATCGATGCAAAAGATCAGGACCATCCATTGAATTGCAACATAAAAGATTTATTCAAGACTATGCATAAGAATCTAGTCAACTTAGAGTCATCAGGACTCTAAACTTATGACATGCTTAACTCCATCTCCCTGCTCTGCCTGTTCTTCTCACAATATTTTGAATTGCACCCTCTTCCTCAAGACTGCAAGTAGTTTAGGACACCTGGTAACAGGTTGTGAGTCACAGGTATTTCAATCAGCCAAAAACTAACTGTGTCTTCATTCCCAATAACAGTTGCTGTCTTATATTGCCTTTGGATGACTCCATAAATCTATGTAGCTTCTAGACAATAATGTGTAAACAATTTACCATTGCTTTCCTCTAGGATCTTTCTGGTTATTCTTATACTTTATAGATAATTATTAAAGATAGACATTTTTAATATGTAGAAAGTGAGCTTCAAAGGTTGCATTTCCACTAAAATTAATTTCCCGCTATATTGGAAATTAAAATTTCCATTTTAGTTATGCAGAACCCAGACAATGAGCTTTTTGCTATATTGATACTAGGTGTACTTCTGTCCAACACCACATTTGTTGGTAAATATAGCAATAGCACTTAGGCTTATATATTACTCCATAGTGCTTTACATCACTCTCTGAACTGTTTATAGTGTCATCATTTTGCTCCCAGCAGTCTGGGTTCTCATTTTACTGACTTTGGAAGGATGGAAAGCTGAGTCAACCATGAGCCAGTCAGGATCGAACTCCTGGCTGTGGGCAGAGTTAGACTGCAATACTGCATTTTAACCACTGCATCACTAGGGCTCTTTGTAGCCACAGTAATGTACATCCTGTGTTAGAATATGTAACCATGGTAATATATATCCTGTGCCCGAATACCATACATTTACTCCCCAAACATGCCTATATATGTGAGGGTAAGAGTCACCATGGGATCCCCACCATTGATGGAAGAATCACATTCCAAGCTTTTCTGAAAGGTCTGGAAGAATGGGGACAATCTTACCTCAGAGAAATGATGTTCCATAGAATAGGAGCTACAGCCAAAAATGCATTGGTCCTGTAAGATGGAGTTTCTAAGATGCCATATACCTTCTGCTTGACCTGTTGTAGATGTGATTAGGAAGAAGTGATCTCACAGGTAATCTGGTCTCTTGCCATGCAAGGCTTTAAAGGTCAAAACAAGCACTTTGAATTGCACCAAAAAGCAACACCACAGAGATGTAACATGTGCCATTCTAGGGGCACACATACTTGTCCATGCAGTTACATTCTGCACCAGCTGTGCTTCCAGAAGTTCTTCAAGGGCAGCCTTTCCTTGTATGTAGACTTTATTTTGTTTTGACTGTTTTTCTTTTTCTTTAATGCACACAAGTAATAATAAATAACAACACAGTGGAGAGGAAGGAGGAGTGGCAAAACTTGGAGGCGGAGTTAAAAGAAGGCTCAATCTAAAATCTCTATGTAGCCACAAGCAAACCAAGTCCAACTCCCCTTGGATTCTGTTGACTGTTATCTAAATCTTGGCAGGTGCTGTTACTGTATTTGAGAATATTCCTGTGCACAGGCATTAGTTTAACTGATTGTGTGGACCTGGTCTTTTACACTTGTCAGGAGACCTTATTAATAAATATTCAGCTTACGTTTATTGTGCAACAAATATTTTAATGTAATTTGCAGTTGTTTATGAATGCTATATTTAGCTATGACTGTAAAATTAAAACAACCTTACACCTATTTACATCAACATATACATCAATCACTTAACGCTGATATCAGCTTCTTTTTCTCTATCTTTAAAGTTTTAGGTTAGAGTGTTAATTTGTTGTTGTTAGTTGCAAAGTCATGTCCAACCTATGGACAACGTTCCTCCAGGCCTTCCTGTCCTCTACCCTCCTCTGGAATCCATTTAAGCTCACACTGACTGCTTCAGTGACTCAATCCAGCCACCTCATTCTCTGTTGAGAGTGTTAATAATATGTAATAATTACTGTATAAATACCATTGTATTAAAATGTATTACATGTATTGCAATAATATCATAAAAGATTTTTTAAAAAATAATTCTTAAGCTGGACTGTATTTAAATATAGGCAGTCATTACATCCACAACTGGGACCAGAATTTCCACTGCTAAGCTAGATGATTGTTGAATGAAGTATAGTGCGAGAGCTATGTCTGTAGCAGACACAGTAAAGTAGGATTAGTGAAGGAAAAGCACATGTGCATCAGGGAGGCGGGGGGGAGCTGAGGACATATATTCCTCTGTACAGGAAGTGGGATGAGAATATTTGGGGTGATGTAGTCTGGAATGGGGAGAAATATGTTCATAGGAATGAGGTTCTTTTCCTTATCTCTGCCTTATCTTTGAGCATTGGGATTCTTTCAAGAGGAAAAAAATAATCTAAGCTAGTTTGTCTTTCTTAGTAATAGCTGCTTTGTTAGCAGCCACAAAGTTATTTTATGATATACTTGCAATACTGTCTCAACATTGCAAATGTGCTTACCAGATGACTGCAGTATCATTCATTCATTCATTCATTCATTCATTCATTCATTCATTCATTCAATCATTGCGCGACAGCTTCCCCAGTACCTGGATGAAATGACATATCTGGATCCATTCCAGCCGGGCTTCAGGCCTGGGTACAGCACGGAAACGGCATTGGTCGCGTTGGTTGATGATCTCTGGAGGGCTCGGGACAGGGGTTGCTCCTCTGTCCTGGTCCTGTTAGATCTCTCAGCGGCTTTTGATACCATTGACCATGGTATCATGCTGCACCGGTTGGAAGAGTTGAGGGTGGGAGGCACCGTACTATGGTGGTTCTCCTCCTTTCTCTCCGACCGGTCGCAGTCTGTGTTGACAGGGGGGCAGAGGTCGATCCCGAGGCCCATCATATGTGGGGTGCCACAAGGATCGGTCCTCTCGCCCCTTTTGTTCAACATTTATGTAAAGCCGCTGGGTGAGATCATCCGTGGTTTTGGGGTGAAGTACCATCATACCTGATGACACCCAGCTGTACATCTCCACCCTGGACCACCCCAACGATGCCCTTGAAGTGATGTTCCGGTGCCTGGAGGCCATACGGATCTGGATGGGGAGAAACAGGCTCAGGCTCAACCCATCCAAGACCGAGTGGCTGTGGTTTCCGATGTCCCTATATAGTCAGCTGGTGCCATCACTGACTATTGGGGGCGAATCATTGGCCCCCACGGAAAGGGCTCGCAACTTGAGCGTCCTCCTGGATTCACGGCTGTCTTTAGAAGAGCATTTGATGGCTGTGACCGGGAGGATTTTTCATCAGGTTCGCCTGATCCGTGAGTTGCGTCCCTTTCTAGATCGGGACTTCCTATGCACAGTCACTCATGCCCTCGTCACCTCTCGTCTGGACTATTGTAATGCTCTCTACATGGGGCTCCCCATGTGGTACACTTGGAGGCTCCAACTGGCGCAGAGTGCGGCTGCGCCGGTGGTTATGGGAGCGACGTGGAGTTCCCATGTAACACCTCTCCTGTGCGAGCTGCACTGGCTCCCGGTGGTCTTCTGGTTGTGCTTCAAGGTTTTGGTTATCACCTTTAAAGCACTCCATGGCTTAGGACCTGGTTATCTATGGGACCGCCTGCTACCACCAATAGCCTCCCACCGGCCAGTACGCTCCCATAGAGAGGGGCTCCTCCGGGTGCCGTCGGCCAAACAATGTCGACTGGCGGCCCCTAGGGAGAGAGCCTTCTCTGTGGGGGTACCTATGATCTGGAACGAGCTCCCCCCGGAGATACAGAGGATCCCAGATCTGCGCACCTTCCGTTGCGTGCTCAAGACTTTCTTATTTCAAGCTAGCCTGGCCTAAATCTTCTCCCCTTTTAAATGTAAATTTTAATTTGTTTTTAAATTATTGGGTATTTTAAATTTGTCTCAGCCAAATTATTTAATTCGTTTTTATTCTATTTTAAATTTTTATATTTATGTGTTTTATTCTGTGGCTGTTCACCGCCCTGAGTCCTTCAGGAGTAGGGCGGTATAGAAATCCAATAAAATCAATAAAATCAATCAATCAATCAATCAATCAATCAATTTGCATGCTGTCCATCTCTCTACCAAGCCCATCTGGTACACTATGTTAGCCCAAACATAGTTCCCTGAATATAAATTCCAATAAATTCTAGGAAATGTTTTAACAAGGAATAAATTCAGTATTTGAAGACTTCCAGTTTAAAGTACGATAAATTCTTCACAATCAGGCCAAATCAAATGTATGAATAAATGATGCATCCTTTAATATTTAGTTCATTTGTGATTGGAGCCCTGGAATGGATGTACATTCATGGTGCTCCTCTCCTCTTGTATGTATCTATTGTTGATATAATGGTGCTGAACCCTGCATTTAAACAAGAACTGCAGGATTTTCAAAGTAAATATAATATTTGATTTAATATGTAGTATAATAACTATAATGTGAAGGTGCCATTACATATTTGCAATAATGTATAAATGTGTATCATGCTGCATACATTTTATATTATTTTAGATGAAAGAACCTGCACTGTTAAATAAGAGGTTGTGTATGCTTTTTATTAAAAAAATGTAAATATAAATTAGGTGAAAATTTTTCAGATGGTATTCATGCTGGTAGTGCTTAGAGTACTATAGAGTTCGATATCACAGTTGCAGTTAGTTTGCTAAAATAGATTAAACTTGCCCACTAAGCCATTGCTAACTGAGTAATTCACAATCAGACACATAATACAATTATGAATGCACAGTTATTGTTTTTACAAAATTTACAATAAACCTGTATTAAGGCTCATGGAATCGTAATGTGAATGCTCATTATAAATGTGCATAGGAGAGCAGTTTCAGTTTCTGTACTTTTATATCAATTCTCTCTTCCCCTTTCCTTCTTTGATGCTGTGTTAGGTTACACTGTTGTTCCAGATGTTATTTTCCCTCCAGTGTTCTCTTTTACCTTTTATGGCTCTGATGATTGTATAACATGCTCTGATGATTGTATAAATCAAAGAACAAATAATATGCTTTTTCTGATCTGTAGCAAGAAGTGATGAATAATTTGCTTTAGGATAATATTTTCTCCTTTTGTTACCTAAATCATATTATTCATGTCAATGAAACAAAATGAGCAAAATTTGAAAGACTGCTTAACAAGAATACTATCTTTGATCCAGGACCCACCCACCCTAATTAATTGTCCATTTCATACAGGTTCTTTAATGCAATATAGCTAAAGCAAACTAATTTCCTTAGGCTTAGGCTTTTTTTGTTTTTGCAAATCGCTGATACTTTGTTTTTAAAATTCTCCATGGCAAATACACTTTTAAGAGCTCAGGGAGACTTCAATGCAAATTTTTGGCCAAATGCTTGGATTTTACTATTAAATTTTATTCCCATGCTTGCCTGAGTTTTTGTTGGCCTCTCACTCTTTGAAACATATGTTTTTGTTTCCCTCAAAAAATGCAACTAATTTATTGGCCAGAATCTAGGATAGATTCCCAAAGTCCGGTACCCTCCAGCTGTTTGGGAATAGCTCTTTGTAGAATTTCTAGCTGGTAGGTCTTTGACTTTTCTGGCTGGGAATTCTGAGGGTTATGAGGTCCAATAGATCTGAAAATAACAGAATGGGAAAAGATGATCTCGAATGAATGTCAACAAAGGCCATATTTGTCCTCATAGCTGTTTAGAAAGGAACAGCAGCACAATTTCAATATTGCTATCATCCAGAAGCTTTATAGTTATGTTAACTATGAGCAGTCAATTTTGCTCTCTTGAAAATTAAGGTGCATCTTTTTTGAAACATTTCCCATGCCATTCCCCACTTCTGCAGGCTGAGACATCTTTGGCATGCTGGTTTCCCCATCTGTTGCTCTCCCTCCTATCATTCCCACATATCATTACAGTTCAATGAGTAAGAAAGGTGGCATAAATATACATAAGTAGTGTATTTATTCAAATCTGGTGTGATTATTCATAGAACTCAAGGCACAATACATTCAGTTTCTAGATGATCTTCCTAGCAAGATCCTAGAATTATTTATTTAGTACATTAATATAACACGCTTCAAAGTAACTATGCTTTCAAAACAGCTTTTAAGCATAACAATAGTAACAGTAATAAAGAGAAAAATGGCTGGTTAGTAGATGTTGCAGTACCTGGAGACAGTAGAAGAGAAGAAGAAGAACTGGACAAAAATCACAAAAAGATCTATAAATAGAAGTAGAATTATTTTGGCATAAGAAAGCAAATATAGTAGTAATAGGCACCTTGGATGCAATCACAAAACAACTGGATCACTGCTTGGACACCATCAGCATGGACAAAGTCAGCACCAATCCATTGCCAGAAGCAGCTTTACAGGTAGTCCTCGACTTTCAACAGTTCATTTAGTGACCGTTTGAAATTACAGTGGCACAGCACAAAGTCACTTACGACATTTTTCACACTTAAACCATTGCAGCATTCCCATGGTCACATGATTTGAATCTGTATTTGAATTCGCATCACATGACTCCAGGATGGTTGCTGTGTCCTGGAGTCATGTGATCTTTTTTTGTGACCTTCTGAGAAGCAAAGTCAATGTGGAAACCAGATTCACTTAAGAACCATGTTACTAATTTAAGAAGAACTTCAGGGATTCACTTAACAAACATGGCAAGAAAAGTCGTAAAATAGGGCAAAACTCACTTAACAAATTTCTCACTTATCCACATAAATGTTGGATTCAATTGTGATCATAAATTGAAGACTATCTGTTCTTGGAATAGCTTACAGCCTGCCAGCAATACCTTTAATATTATTAAGCAGCATCTGCCTATCCGAGGTCCTTGTGAAGGACAGGTGGATAGAAATTCAGTTTAAACTTCTGCCACCAATTAGAAATTAATAATCAATAAATATCTAGGATCCTTCCAATAGGGAGAGGAAAAATCAGGCTGAGTTGGCTTTTAAGACGGGGTCTCTAACCTTGGCAACTTTAAGGCTTGTGGACTTCAACTCCCAGAGTTCTTCAGCCAGCTGGCCCCTGTTTTAAGACACATGAGGCCTGCCTGCAACTTTTCTGTTTTGGGGTTTTTTTTTTGCTTCAGAGAGATTTCTCACATGGCAATTGGTAGTAATGGCCTTGGGAGGGAGGGGTTCAGTTACAGCAGCTCTCTGTGATTTATTCCTCCCTGCAGAATAAAATAAAAATGCAGACATAGTTAATATAGCAGCAAGTTGAATATTAAAACATAATTCTCTCAGAAATGGAGTTAGAACTGAATTATGTCTGAAACCTTTTATCTATTTAGAAGATTGCATTGTCTGTCGAACAAACCATACAGATGCATACATAATGCCAAATTAGAAACCATACTTTACAAAAATTCTTTATGGATTAGTATGATGTATGAAACATGAAGATTTCTAAAACATTATTTATAGCCTTTAAAGATTGCTTATGACCTCTGTAGAGGCCATAGGCTAAATAAATAAATAACTAAAGGTTGCTTAAGTAACCATGGTTAAAAAAGACCAGTTCTTATATATAAACTAAATCAATGTTCATTGAGTCAAATGCAGTTTCTGTTCTAAACATTTCTTGATTCCAGACCCACCCATTTTTGGTGTATTGCCCAGTATACCATGGGAATGTGATGTGCAGTCTTCAGTTCAAATATATATGTGTGTCCTTGAAGTGGTTCGGGAATGATGAGAGGCACAAGCAAGCAAGTGACAACAGCTCTTTAATATACAGTGAGACTTCAGCAAAAACTCAGGGGCTGCAGTCCTCCTTATATACAATCCAGGAGGGACTGTCAGCCAATCAGAAACGTATGCAGGTTTGAATCTCCCGCTTAAAAGTATCAATACATAACACCCCTCCCTTCCCAGAAGGCACTGACATTCAAAAATTAACATATTTACAAACAAAATCTCGCAGGTGCTTAGGCTGAGTTCTCGCCCTAGTTGACCTGCGCAGTTCAGTGTTTGGTGGGGCGTCGAGCTGGTCGGAGGGACTCTTTGTCTCTCCCGGCTCCGCCAATGGAACCTCCTGGATTTTGTCCGGGGCGTGGTTATCCCCGGCTGGGAGTGGCGACTCGCTGGGGCGGCGCTGGAACCAGGGCTTGTCAGCTAAGTATTCTCGCGGCCCCGGGCTTGAGTTAGCTGTTTTGGAGAAGTGGTCATAGTTAGGCTCGGACATGTCTGCGTTGATGTTTGCCTCGCCAACCGCCCGTTTCCTCAGTTGGTCTATGTGGCGCTTCCAGAGTCTATCTACCCCCACGTCCACCGTGTATGATTTTGGGCCTGTTATCCCCACTATGGTTCCTGCGACCCACAGAGGACCGCTGGCATAATTGCGAGCGAACACTGGGGACCCGACCTGAAACTGCCTTAAGCCACAGGTCTCTCCCTTAAAGTTTTCGTGCGAATAGTTAGGGTGAAGCCTGTCCAACACACACCGGAGCTTTCTCCCCATGAGGAGCTCTGCTGGGCTTCTCCCTGTTGCCGTGCATGGTGATGCATGCTGAACCGCAAGGAATTGATCTATCCTGGCCTGCCAGTCCCCATTGTCTAATCTGGATAGTGCTTCCTTGGCTGTCCTGACAAATCGTTCAGCCAATCCGTTGGAAGCCGGGTGAAATGGGGCTGATAGGGCATGGCGGATTCCCAGGCCGGCCAAGTAACCTTCAAACAGGGTTGCTGTAAATTGGGGCCCATTGTCCGACACCAAGGTATCCGGCAGGCCGTGGGTGGCAAACAACTTTCTTAGGGCCTTGATAACCGCTTCGGCCGTTGTGGATGGCATTAATACAATTTCGAGCCATTTTGAAAAGGCATCCACTACTATTAAGAACGTTTGGCCATGGAACGGGCCGGCAAAATCAATGTGGATCCTCCCCCATGGGCCTTTTGGTTTCTCCCACTCTCGGATGGGCGCTACTGGGGGATCGGGGCGAGACTCCTGGCAGGGTCTGCACTTCCCCACCCACTCGGAAATGACCTGGTCCATGTTGGGCCACCAGACATAGCTGCGGGCTAAACACTTCATCCTGACGATGCCAGGGTGCCCCTCGTGCAATAACTCTAGAACTCTACCTCGTAGTTTAGTTGGAATTACCACTCTGTCACCCCACAGTAAGCACCCCCCTTGCATAAACAGTTCATTTCGTTTGTTGGCAAAACCTTGGTACTCCTCCCCGACCACCTTGTCCGGCCACCCTTTCAAAACCCAACCCATAACAGTCCGGATAACAGGGTCTCTATTTGATGCTTTCGCCACCTCGCCGGAGGAGATGGGCCCCAAAGTTAACGCGTCCAACAACAGGACGGAGGTTTCCGGTGTTGGGTTGTCCAGCAGGTCGGGAAGGGGGCAACGGCTAAGGGCATCCGCATGACCCAGGGTTCGCCCAGGCCGATGGACGAGCTGGTACGAGTATGCCGATAAGAAAATCGCCCATCTAGTTAATCGGGGGGAGAGGGCAGCGGGGGTTGGCCTGTCGCCTGCTAGCAGTCCTAGCAACGGCCTATGGTCAGTCACAAGTTCAAATTTTCGGCCATAGAGGTATTCGTGGAACTTCTTAACCCCCGCAATCGCAGCCAGAGCTTCTCTGTCCAATTGGCTATAGTTTCGTTCTGTGCTGGACAGAGTTCGGGAGTAGAAAGCAATGGGCGCCTCTAGGCCGTTCGGCAGTCTATGGCCTAGGACTGCACCAACTCCTACGGGGGAGGCGTCGCAAACTAAGACGAGCGGCAGCTCTGCATTGTACTGGATCAGGAAACTGTCCTCAGATAGGAGTTTTTTTACTGCCTCAAAAGCGGCCGCTTGCGGTTTCCCCCAGACCCATGGTACATTCTTTCCTAGGAGTTTGTGAAGGGGATCAGCGACCGTGGCCTTATCTCTTAAGAACATTGAGTAGAAATTGAGCAGTCCAAGGAAGGCTTGGAGCTCAGCTTTTGATTTGGGGGCTGGTGCGCTTTTGATGGCTCTCACCTTGCTTTCGGTAGGGTGGATGCCTGTGCCGTCCACCCTGTACCCCAGAAATTCTACCGAGGGGACCGCTATCCTGCACTTGTTCTTTTTAAGTCTTAGTCCCGCTTCTCTGAATCTGGACAGGACGTTCCGTACCCTGTCCCCTAGCTGGTGTTCGTCTTGGGCGCTGACTAAGACGTCATCGAAATATGGGACTACTCCCGGAAGTCCTTGCAACAGGCGCTCCATGGTGCTTTGGAATAAGCCGGGTGCGACGCTCACCCCAAATTGGAGCCTGGTGCATTTAAATGCACCCCTATGAGTCACGATCGTTTGCGCCTCTGCCGTGGCGTCGTCGACCGGTAACTGTTGGTAGGCTTGGGCCAGGTCTAATTTAGCAAAAATTTTTCCGGGGCCCAGGGAGTGTAGTAGATGGTGCACGATCGGCACCGGATAGGCGCTCGGCTGCAAAGCCTTGTTGATCGTGCACTTGTAGTCGGCGCAAATTCTGATTGAGCCGTCGGACTTAACTGGGGTGACTATGGGGGTCTCCCACTTGGCATGGTCAACGGGAACCAACACCCCTTGCTTAATCAGTTTGTCCAGTTCTGCATCGATCTTTGGTTTCAATGCGAACGGCACTCGTCTGGCCTTCAATCTTACTTGGGCTACGTTGGGGTCTAAGTTTAGTGAAATAGGGGTCCCCACATACTTGCCCAACGTGTCCCCGAAAACGTCCTGGAACTCGGTCAGGAGGCTGTCTTTCAGGGTTGACTTGGACATCAGGTGGACGCCGGTGAAGCCCATGCCAAGGGCTCGGAACCACCCCATGCCCAGGAGGCTCGGCAGCTGTTTCGTGACGATGGTCAGCGGCAGGTCTCTTTCGTAGTCTCCGTAGGTGACCCGGAACGTGCCCACGCCTTCGAGGGGGACTCGGTTCCCCTGGTAGTCAAGGATGCGCAGTCTCTGTCTGGAGAGTTGATCCTTCCGGAACGACGGCAGGAGGCTCTTCAGAGTTGTCCACGACATGATGGAGAGAGCTGATCCGGTGTCGATCTCCATCGAGCACGGTCTTCCGTTGATCTCGACCACCGTGCTGACTTTGTCCTCGACCGTTGTGCTGGCCTGGTCGATGTGTATGCTGCGGCCATCTCGCGGTTCAAATTCGCGCCGTTTTTTCGCGCCGCCTTCTCTCGTTGGCTGCTTCTGGCGCGCTGATTCCGGTTGGCTGCGGCGCTCACGTGGTTTGAGTCTTCTGGGCAGAATGGCTCTGCAGACTCGCGCCAAGTGCCCTTTCTTCTCGCAACGCCTGCAAATAGCCTCTCTGTATTTGCAGGACAGTCTATCATGGTGCCCGCCACAGCTGGGACAGCTTCGCCGGGGGCTGCCAGTGTCTTTTCTCCGGTGCTCTGTTTGGAAGACGTCCTCATCCGACTCGGACTCCGAGCTGGATCCGGCGTCTTCTCTGTGCACCGGGGCAGACTTGGGGCTGTCCTTGCTGGTCAGCGGACGCTGTAGCGTTTCAGCGGCCTTTGTGGAGGCTTCGTGAGCCCTGGCTTCGTCAAGGGCCCCGGCAAGCGTCAGATCAGGCTTGGCGAGCAGACGCCGTTGCAGCCTAATGTCCCGAACACCACAGATCAGCTGCTCAAGCAACGCATCATCCAAGTCTCTGTAGTCGCAATGAGTTGCGGCTTTTCTCAGGCTGGCCATGTACGCGCTGACCGGCTCTCCCTCTCGTTGGACGCGCTGCCTCAGTTGGTATCGCTGCACGAACTTGGAGGGGACGGGAGCGTAGTGAGCCCGGAGAGTTGCCATCAGGGTGTCCCATGAGACTGTTTGAACCGGCGTTGGCTCACACAGTGACTCGGCCATCTCAAACACGTCCGGTCCGCAGTGGCTTAGGAATAGGGCTCTCTTTCGATTAGCCGAGAGGCCCTGCATGTCGCTGGCTTCTAACGAGCATTCAAACCTCGTTAGGTACGAGACCCATTTTTCGCGGGTCGGATCAAAAGGCTTGGGCGGAACGTAGGCAGACATGTCCGGTATGTCTCCTGTGGTTCGCCTCGTCGCCTAGCTGAAGCTCGTGGTCTCACTGGTTGGCTTCTTGTAGCCTCTATCCCACCTTCGTCGCCAATGAAGTGGTTCGGGAATGATGAGAGGCACAAGCAAGCAAGTGACAACAGCTCTTTAATATACAGTGAGACTTCAGCAAAAACTCAGGGGCTGCAGTCCTCCTTATATACAATCCAGGAGGGACTGTCAGCCAATCAGAAACGTATGCAGGTTTGAATCTCCCGCTTAAAAGTATCAATACATAACAGTCCTAATCTTTAAAAACAAATGAAATAAAAATAAAGTAGGAAAAGAAATTTGTACCCACCATTGGCCCAGTAACCATGTAAAAGGCACATTTAATGACAGATTAAGGGAAGTATTTATTACACATCAAAAATATTTAAGACACGTTTCTCACAGCTTGCCTAAGGTTAGAAAAACGATCAACTTTTTCTTCCTCCCTTTCTCTAAGACCACAGGGACAAATTTGATTAAGCAGGATATGGTGATTACTCGAACTGGTTTTTTTTATTAGGCAAGATGTAAAATGCAAATATCTTGTAAATAGTCCAGCTTTTTTTTTTATTCACAAAGCTTTAACAAAAGAATATCCCAGGCCCCTTAACAGCTGACATTCCTGGGAGATTCTAAACCTGAATCAAAGCCAATTAGTCTACTACTCTGCATGAACACATGCATACTGCACTTCCATTAGAGATGATAGTTCAACTACAACCATACTTTTTGTACAGCCATCCATCCATATTCATCACATTGTTCATTTTTGGAGTAAGTAATACTAAAGAATTAGAAAGCTAAAAAGAAGTTTTGTGGATGAGATCAAAAGGAAAAAAATGGATATAGTGAAATCTAGCTTTTACCAATGCCTAAAAGTATCTCTCTCCATACTTTTATAACATTGCAACCATCCCTGTTTCCATGACTTCCATTTACTTCCTAATCCATTGTCCCTTGTTCTGTTGTCTTTTTTCTTTTATTCATCAGTTCCATCCAGCCACAATGTTTTTGGTCTTCTTTATTTATTTGCATTATATAGCCACCGTATAGAGTGTGTGACTCAGGGCAGTTTACATAATCAGTACCAGTAATAAAACAATAGAAACCACAAAACAAATATAGAAAATAAGAGCAATACAAACCCACAGGTGTTGGGGAAAAGACCCTCATTCAATGAGTCACATCATTCCCAGACACAATGTCTCAGGAAAAATAAAAACAGAGCGTTAATGTCTTCTAAAAAGCAGGTGGGATTGCAGCTAACTGAATCTCAGGGCAGATGCGGTTTCATAGGACAGGAGCAGGAACAGAGAAGGTGCATTTCCTGAGTCCCAACAGATTTAAATTTAACTGGAGGTAGATGCTCCTGCAAGTAACCATATACCATGAAGAGCTTTGTAGTTAAGACCTAACACTTTGAATTACATCTAGAAATTCACTGGTATCAGTGCTCACACTATAGTCCTCAATTTACGACTACAATTGAATGTGGTCATAAGCCCAAAATTTATATTGCTAAGTGAGAAATTTATTAAGTGAGTTTTGTCCCATTTCACAACTTTTTTTGCCACCTCAGTTGTTAAATTAGTAGCATGATTGTAAAGTGAATCTGGTTTCCCCATTGACTTTGCTTGTCAGAAGGTCACAAAAGGGGATCACATGACCCTGGGACACTGTAACCATTATAAATGTGAGCCAGTTGTCAAGCATCCAAATGTAAATCATGTGATCCTGGGGATGCTGCAATGATCATAAATGTGAAAAATGGTCATAAGTCACTTTTTTAGTGCTATTGTAACTTCAAATGGTCACTAAGCAAACTGTTGTAAATTGAGGAGTACCTGTATAGATGTATTACATAGTCAAATAAAAGTACATCATGATCCATTCTGGACCAGCTAAAACTTCTGAATGGTCACCAAGGGCAGTTCTGTGTAGAGTACTTTCTACTTATCCAAACAAGAGATGACTAAAACATGAAAAGGCTCTCCAATCCATTAGTGGGAATAAAAGGACACAAGATGAAGCTCTACAAAGATCTGCCAAGCCATGGTTGCTACTGCTGTTTGAGCAGGAGCAACAAGTCTATCAGAACCCATGAAAATGAATAGTAGATCTATTTTGGGCACTACAATTCAATCTAGAACCAAAATGCAAAATGCTTCTCCCACAATCCATAGGTACTTGGTACTGCAATTGCTGAATCTGAGGCTTTTCTTCATCATCCATATTCCTATAACCTCCAGGCACCTGACAGAACTGTGACAGTATTGCTTGGAGGGCCCAAGGCTGAGAATACAATTCAATATCATCAGCATACTGATAATATCAAACAAATTTGAAAAGATACTTGTGTTCTTGCTTGACGTCTTACACAAGAACTCTGAAACCTCATGAGATGCTTTGGGGAAATGCCAAATAGTCATGATTTTACCATTTTCATGAAACCTCAAGACTGAGATTGCTGAAATCTCACAAAATATTATAATCTGATATTTTGGATAATTTTTTATGGGCCAAGATATCCGTCATTTAAACAGATTTCAGACTTCTGGACTGCTATATCTTTATTCATAAAAAACGAAAGTGATAGAAAGATGAATTCAATAAAATAAAATAAAACTTCAACCTCATGTTATTGAAGCTTATCTGCATTGTTTGGACTAGTTTATTGCTAAAGTTTACTTGAGTTTTTGGCTCAATTCTAAATGCCCGAATCATAAATGAACTGTACTGTTTTTAAAAAAAGAAAATACTTTAGTCTCCTGTTTGTCTTTCACGTGTTTTCAAAGACTTCCACATTTTCAGATCATAGTTGGGAGTCCCGTTTGGTAGCTACTGTTTGTGAATTGTAAATTTAATTTCTTTTGAAAAGTGTTCCCTTTCAAAGTCTTGGCACAGCACAAGTACAGAAGAGTAAATAATATTTTTAGCAAGGGTTAAAAGTTCATTTTCATTTCAAAACATGTACCATATTCTCCAAGGCCAATGAATGATGAGCAGCTGGCTTGAGATTTCAGCAACATTTTTGGTTGAAAAACATAGTTATCTTCCTTGGTGTGGAGTTGGTGACCCATGCTAATTACATGGAACAATTCAGAACTTGTATGATTAGAGTACTTTCATATCTAACTTCTGTAGGAGTAAAAATAGTGTTTAAGTGTGAAGCACACAACTCTATTACTATTGCCAACTATTGTGACCCTGCAACTATAATAGTGGTCTTCGCTTAATGATAATTCATTCAGTGACTATTAATGGTTATGGCAGCATTGAATAAATTGTAGTTAAGCTTGATACCTGAAACTATACTATTATACTTACAAATCCTAAACTGTCTCCTTTCATATCTCTCTCCTTTGCACTGCCCTACACTCTGATGCCCGAGGCTCTGTTGGCTGTGCCACTTTGCCCTCTGCTTATCCTGCCATCTTGCCCCCTTGCCACCACCAGCTGACCTTCTCTGTCTTCTTCCTCCCACTACTAATGATGTGTGTACCACTTGGCCTTTTGCGAGGTCAGTCTAGGTCTTCTTCCCAAGGCCACATGCAGCCTTGTCCAAATCTTGTGTGCTTTCTCGCAAGTCTTTGGAACACTTTGAAGATTGTGCACAATTTGGGCAAGGTGCAATTGCATGCAGCCTTCTTGCAAGGTTCTGAAGCCTTCTATAGCCTCACAAGAAAGTATCATGTGAGTCGTATAAAAGGCTTCATGTGGCCTTGGGAAGAAGGTCTGGAGTGGCCAATAACTTTCCTGTGAAAGGCCAGGCTAGCTGTTTCTCGTCACTAGAGGAAGAAGATGGCGAAAATCAGCTGCGGGTAGCAGATTGCATCAGGGCAGGACAAGCAGAAGACAGGATAAATGGAGTTCAAGACAAGTGCAGAGTGAGTTCAGGGCAGGGCCAGCCAAGGCAGCAAAGTGTAGGGTAGCCCAAAGGGCACAGTTGTGCGTCGGTGTGGAGGAAATTGCAGAGGAGGCAGTCCCTTACTTTATAAAGGCTTAGAACTGGGAGAGAGTTGGGAATGACTTGGATTGGGGGTGTTACGTATGTATCTATTTTGTGCGGGAAATTCAAATGCATAGTGAATTCTGATTGGTTCTTGGTTGCCTCTGGAAAGTATATAAAGAGGGCTGTTGCCTGTGAGTTTTTGCTGAAGTCTCACCCTGAATTAAAGAGCTGTTGTTACTAGCCTGCTTGTGCCTCTCGTTATTCCCGCGCTACAACATTGGCGACGAAGGTGGCATAGAGGCCACAAGAGGCAAATCAAAAAGAGCTTGGAGTTTCAGCCAGGGTGACTAGCGAACACGGAGACACGGCATGTCTGCCTACGTTCCGCCAAAACCCTTCGACCCAACCCGAGAGAAGTGGGGATCGTATCTGACAAGGTTCGAGTGCTCCCTGGAAGCGAGTGAAAAGCAAGGGCTCTCCGCGAACAGAAAACGGGCTCTGTTCTTAAGCCACTGCGGGCCAGACGTATTCGAAATGGCCGAATCCCTCTGCGAGCCAACCCCAGTCCAGACGGTCCCCTGGGACGTCCTTCAAGCCAACCTGAAGGTCCACTACGCTCCAGTTCTGTCCAAATTCGTTCAGTGCTACGAACTCCGGCAAAGAATTCAAAAAGAAGAGGAGCCGGTCAGTGCTTATGTGGCTGCGCTTCGAAAAGCCCGCTACGCATTGTGACTACAGAGATTTAGATGATGCATTGCTTGAACAACTGATTTGCGGGGTTCGTGATACCCGGTTACAAAGGCGTCTTCTAGCCAAGCCAGACCTAACGCTAGCCAGCGCGCTAGACAAAGCCCGAGCACACGAGGCATCAACGAAAGCGTCGGAAGCGCTGCAGCATCCCAGTTCAAGCAAGGACGGGCCAAAAACAGCCCCGGTCCACAGAGAAGAGGTGTGAACCAGACAGAAGAAGAGTCGGACAAGGACGTCTTCCATACAGAAAAGAGATCGAGCGAACAAAGCCGCCGCCACGAGAACTGCACCAGCTGCGGCGGGGATCACGAGAGACAGTTGTGTAAATACAGAGAAGCCATCTGCAGGTGTTGCGATAGAAAAGGCCACCTAGCATGAGTTTGCAGAGCTCAACTTCCACGTAGTCGAAAACCACGTGACTACCGCGATCAACCAGAACCGGCTCGTTCAAAACAGCCAATCAAAGATGACAGCACGAGAAAACAGCGCAAACCTCAAAAGCGGGAAACCTACAGCACGACAATCGGCCAAGCCAGCACACCCGACGACGAGAAAGTTTACACGAAAGTAGAAATCGATGGCAAATTGTGCAAAATTGAGATTGACACCGGGTCTACGTTATCGATCATGTCCTGGTCAACACACAAGGCACTCCTGCCCAAGCTTCAGAAAAACCAGCTATCCCGACAGAAAATCCGCCTACTCGACTACCAGGGAAACCGAGTTCCCATTGAAGGCGTGGGCACGTTCCGGGTCACCTACAGCGAGTTCCAGAAAGAGCTGCCCCTGACCGTTGTCAGCAAGCCCCTTCCGAGTCTACTGGGCATGAAATGGTTCTGAGCCCTCGGCATGGGCTTCACGGGCGTCCACAACATCAATGGATCATCACTGAAAGAAACACTGCTTCATGAGTTTCAGGACGTTTTCGAAGAGACTCTAGGCAAGTACGTGGGGACCCCTATTTCTTTCAATTTAGACCCCAATGTAGCACCAATTAGACTGAAGGCAAGGCGAGTTCCCTTTGCCTTAAAACCCAAAATCGATGCGGAGCTCGACAAGCTCATTAAGCAAGGGGTGCTAGTTCCTGTAGATCACGCTAAGTGGGAAACCCCAATAGTTACTCCAGTTAAAGCGGATGGCTCAATTAGAATTTGCGCCAACTATAAGTGTTCAATTAAAAAGGCGTTGCAGCAGAGCGCCTATCCGGTTCCTATAGTCCATCATCTACTACACTCCCTGGGCCCTGGCAAGCTATTCGCGAAGCTAGCTTGCGCAGGTGTACCAGCAACTGCCAGTAGATGACACTACGGCGGAATCACAGACAATAGTAACCCATAGAGGTGCCTTTAAATGCACCAGGCTTCAGTTTGGGGTCAGCATCGCCCCAGGACTTTTTCAAAGTACTATGGAGCGCCTCCTACAAGGCCACCCAGGCGTCGTCTCGTATTTCGACGATGTTTTGATTAGTGGCCAGGACGAAGTGCAGTTGGGCCAAAGGGTTAGACAAGTCCTAACCAGATTCAGAGAAGCGGGACTTAGACTTAAACGAAATAAATGCAGGATAGCAGTGCCATCAGTGGAGTTCTTAGGCTACAGAATCGACGGCTCAGGCATTCACTCCACAGAAAGCAAGGTGAGGGCCATCCAAGGCGCGCCCACTCCCAAGTCAAAAGCTGAGCTGTAGGCCTTCCTGGGCCTACTCAATTTCTATACAATGTTTTTGAAACACAAAGCCACCGTTGCAGAGCCTCTGCACAGGCTCCTTGGAAAAAATGTTCCATGGGTTTGGGGCAAGCGATAAGTGACCACTTTCAACGCAGTAAAGAGACTTTTGTCCGAGGACAGTTTCCTCATTCAATACAATGCTGAACTACCTCTGGTGTTAGTCTGTGACGCTTCCCCCTTTGGCGTTGGCGCAGTTTTAGGCCATAGACTGCTGAATGGGTTAGAGGCACCCATCGCCTATTACTCTCGCACTCTGTCTAGTGCTGAAAGGAACTATAGCCAGCTAGATAGGGAGGCTCTAGCGGCTGTAGCGGGGGTCAAGAAATTTCACGAGTATTTGTTTGGCCGTACTTTCGAACTCATTACAGACCACCAGCCTCTTTGGGACTTTTGGCTGGAGATAAACCGATCCCGGCGGCCCTCTCCCCCCGGATGACCAGATGGTCCATCTTCTTGGCCGCATACTCATACAAACTGCTCCACCGGCCGGGCAAAACCTTAGGACATGCTGACGGCCTCAGCCGATGTCCTTTGCCAGAACTATTGGACAACCTGACCCCAGAAGCCCCGGTTTTACTGCTGGACATTGTTTCTCCAGGCCCCATTTCTTCAAACGAGGTGGCGAGGGTTTCTGCCAGAGACTCTGTTTTGCGCACAGTAATGGGCTGGGTAACGAGGGGTTGGCCTACCAAGGTGGACGGTGGTGACTTCCAATTGTATTTCAACAAGAAAAATGAACTGTCAATGTTGTGGGGGTTGCTTGTTGTGGGGTGACAAGGTGGTCATTCCTTTGAGATTAAGGCACAGGTTCTGGAAATGCTGCACGAGGGACACCCTGGGGTAGTTCGCATGAAAGGCCTAGCTCGTAGCTATGTTTGGTGGCCACATCTCGACCAAGATGTCACTGAGTGGGTGGGGAAGTGTAGGCCCTGCCAGGAATCCCGCCCAGATCCCCCCATAGCGCCCGTTCGGGAGTGGGAAAAACCAAAGGGACCGTGGGGGAGGATTCACATAGATTTCGCTGGCCCGTTCCATGGCCAGAACTTTCTAATTATTGTAGATGCATATTCTAAGTGGCTCGAAATTGCCCTAATGCCATCGACCAATTCTGAGGCCGTAATCAAAGTACTCAGAAAACTATTCGCAACACACGGGTTGCCGGACACTCTGGTGTCCGACAATGGGCCCCAATTCACGGCAACTCAATTCGAAGGCTACCTAGCCGAACTAGGCGTTAGACATGCACTATCCGCTCCTTTTCATCCAGCTTCTAATGGCCTTGCTGAACGATTTGTAAGAATGGCCAAAGAAGCCTTCTCCCGACTCGATGCAGGAGACTGGCAGGCTAGGATAGATGAGTTCCTAGCAGTACAGCATGCTACCCCGTGCCCCACTTCGGGCCGCAGCCCAGCTGAACTTTTAATGGGCCGAAAGCTACGATGCGTTCTAGATAGACTGCATCCTAATTACTCCTCTGATAGTTTCACCAGGGAAGGGGGAGGACTAAGACACTTCAAAGTAGGATCACTAGTCTTTGCTAGAAGCTACACCAATGGGCCATTATGGGTAGAAGGAACCATCGTAGGAATTACCGGTCCAAAGTCATACACAGTAGATATCGGGCATGGTAAAATCTGGAGGAGACATATAGATCAATTGCGTAAACGATTACCAAACGAAACTCCATGTTCTAACTACCCAAGTCTTTCCGACACAGCTACCTCAAGCCCGAGTAAGCCAAAATACTTATCTGGCAACCCTGAGTTCCAGCGCCGCCCCAGCGAGCTGACACTCCCAGCCGGGGATCACCACACCTCCGGAGAAATCCAGGAGGTTCCATTGGTGGAGCCGGGAGAGCCGGGAGGTCCCTCCGACCGGCTCGACACCTCACCAACAACTGAACTGCGCAGGTCAACCAGGATTAAGACACGCCCTGGTCACCTGCGTGATTTTGTATGTAAATATGTAAATAGATAGAATAAGTGCCTTCTGGGAAGGGAGGGGTGTTATGTATGTATCTATTTTGTGCGGGAAATTCAAATGCATAGTGAATTCTGATTGGTTCTTGGTTGCCTCTGGAAAGTATATAAAGAGGGCTGTTGCCTGTGAGTTTTTGCTGAAGTCTCACCCTGAATTAAAGAGCTGTTGTTACTAGCCTGCTTGTGTCTCTCGTTATTCCCGCGCTACAACAGGGATGGTCCTGCCAATGGCATTCAGTTAACAAGAACAGCAGGAACTGCTAAAATTACGATTGCTAAACAATGTGGACACAAGATTTTACACTTTACAACTGCATCAACTTAGCAATGGCAATCCAGTCCCAGTACCTTTGTAACTTGAGGACTACAGTACCTATAATACATATGTCAGGGTTAATGACATGATGCGTATATGCAAATACTTTAAGTAGGATACAGTATGTCATTGCTACCATTGTTCTAAAACTAGTACAAAAAAGTACAAAATGAGGATAGTAGAATATTTCTCTGAAGATAGTGGAATAATTTAGACAATGACATTGCACATCATACTGAAAGAGTGTGCAGAAAAAGTGGCAGGTTAACAGAAAATGTAATTTTGTTTTATTCTGCCAGAAACTGTTGAAAGTTGCTTTTATGAAAAAAATACTTAAGTTAGTTTTTGCCTCATCTTCAGATATGTTGGCTTTCATACTACTTGAAGATGTGTCTAACGTATCTGGAGAGCATCAAGAAAATAGAGGTTGACCTAAGGATTTTTCACTGATAGAAATAAGTTATGGCTAAGTCCCTAAAATTAGCAAAAAGGCACAAAGTTTTTAAAATACTTACAGTATGTCTTAAAGCCGAGGTCAAATGCAGGAATGACGTATGTAAGAAGTTTGTAAAAAAGCTTATGCTTGAAGTATAAAATGTATGTCTAGTCTTGAATATTTGCTCTAAATATCTATTGGCAATTAGGATCTAAAACAATAGATATGTTTGACTTTAATTAGTGAGATGAAAGAAATGAACAAGTAATCCAACTGAAGCTTAAATCTTTACCCTTGGATAGTCTTTACCATTGGATAACAACTGGGTTGCTATGTATGGGATTCACTGGTACTTTAAACAAAGAGAACTAGCAATCTGCTCTGTGGAAGCCGAATAAAGAATTCCTCATGCAAGGAAACAATGATTCTTCTGAGAAGCCTTCATAATATGACAATGGTGCCTGTCAGTTTGCTAGTAAGAAAGGATGCTATTGATTCTGAAAACTTAGCATGCAAAATGCCAGCCTTTAAACGTAATTGGAAGGAATGGTCACATTTCAAAGTGGAATATTTGAGTGGGTTAGCGGCAGTCAAATGCAGAAGGCAAATGGTACAAAAAATTAAAGAATATATAAGATGAATAATAAATTTACTGTCTCTCCATATTTCTGTCAAACTCTAGCTCTTAAGGATTTGAATTGTCTGTTTTCTTGACATGCTTGAAATTTTAGAAGTTTGCCTCACAAAATACAAGACACGGGCTTGTTGTCTTAGCAATAAAGTGCCACCTATTTTATATTTCTTTCATCTGAAAATCAGAATATCAATGTCCATGTCAACCAAAGATGGTGGTAAGAAAGAATTTACTTGCTCTCTTTATATAGACCTCAAACTATTTAATCCCTTTGGTCATTGTTTCTTATAGACTTATGTTGGTATAACTGCCGAGACATCAACCTTTTTTTAGTGGGTTTTAGTCTCCTACTATATTTCATAACCTGCTTTACTGAGAAGTGTTTCTTCAGTTACCTTTGGGCAGGGAGAAGTTTGCACAATATGCTAGCCTCAGACATGGTTGGTTCATTTGTGGTGCAGTGTGTCCTGCAAACAGATCAAGTATCTGATGCATGATCTGTCTGTGATTCTGATGACCCCTGCATTGCCATTTGCAATGTCATGCCATTGACACAATGGTGATGTCACTGACTTTCCAGGACAATAAATGGCATTGATTTGGATCAGCTTCTTTTGAGATTCTTGATGGCATGCATATGATGACAAACTGGTATTTTCCTTGAGATTATTTTCATATACGAAAAAATCATAAAAAGATAGTATAATTAAAGTAAATAAACTGAAGTATAAATGAGCCTTCTGACTAATAAACAGTTCCTGTTACTC
Organism: Arizona elegans; assembly: GCA_022577455.1. Lineage (NCBI taxonomy): Eukaryota > Metazoa > Chordata > Lepidosauria > Squamata > Colubridae > Arizona > Arizona elegans. The sequence continues at coordinate 56,822,764 of JAKOOJ010000005.1, read as the reverse complement.
CAATATAATTAATCATCATTAATTAATCTTGCTTGACTTTTTTCCTGAGGGTTCGGGGGGGGGGGGGGCTGCAGTGATTCAGGTAAACATGCACATAAGTGAATGGGGAACTACTTCCTAGGTGGCCATGATTGGGGTCTATCTTTGTTTTTGTTCTTTAAACTATGCTTGGACATACAGTGTGGTTTTCGTGTGGTTTTCCTCAGTAAGGCAGTGATGATGTTTCTTGGCACCAGTGATAGAGTGATAACTCTAATTTCACATTTTGTCTGAACTAGGAAATATTGTTTAGCAGGAATCCACCAGCTTCATGCTATATCCTGCTTTGTTCAGAGGAAAGTATTTCAAACAAAACAAGAAACTTACTGAAGATTTCCTGCTTTGACAGTTCCCACCTCAAAGGGAAGAATGAAGGGTTACATTCCAAAGAATTGTTCATATCTGGGCTTATTAATTCCAGATATAAACATCAAACCTCTCCTTAAGTATGAAATATCAGATGGGAACTTTTTTTCCTTGCTCAAGTCAAAAATATGTGTAGGCCTCCTGGAAGATATCACGTAGAAGCAGCTGCTGGGAAATCTAAAAGGGAAGCTTTAAAAAGCTTTAAAATTATTTAGTTTTCTCTCCCATTCTACAAAACCTTGCTCCAACCCAGCTGTTTGCAAATATTTGCCAATTTTTAATCTAATGGTTAAAATATACAGTAATAACAGATTAGAGACAACTGCTCTTAACCCAGAAGCCAAGAAATATGTAACTTCTTTTCACTTTCAATTTGAGTACTGAATAGTGGCTATGTGCCATTCTCAAAATAAATCCAGTGTAACTTACCCATGGCTTGCTGGACCAAAACCCTATGTTCTTATATTGTATTTCTTGTGTTTCATATGTAATTATGCAAGTGGTTACTTAAGTAATTCTAATTTTATCTAATATTTAACAACATGTTTCTCTGTTGTTTATATATATACTGTACAGTGCAATAGATTATGATAATTATAATGAGAAGATGAGGATAAATCTGCTGTAAGAGTTGCAGCTACAATTAAACTTGCCTATATATTGTGAGAACACAAATAATTTTGAAAGATATCACATGGTGGGGGGGGGTTTGGTATTTTCTTAGCTACAAGAATGGTTTTGTGGCAAAATAGTAAGTAATAAATATAATTTACAGGGAGCTATTATCCTTAAGAATATAGGTTGAATTAGCAATTGTTATAGTGGCTTAATCTTTTGAGGAGCCTATCAAAGTTCATCTGGGAAAAGATTTGAGAAAGCTTTTATATATTTTTGGTATGTATGTTCATTGATTTCCCTCTCCTTTGGAAATGTATTGAAGTGTTCCATCCAGATGACCTGCTGCTGGAAGATATCAAACCAATAATGCAAGTCAGATGGCCAAATAGAATACTGTAACATCAGTTATGGTTTAAGTGTCATATTGACTTCCTGCAGCATTATGCCAAAGACAAAATATCTCAGATGGTTTAAATTGGAATAGAGGAAAATGTTTTCCAAATTAGTCCAGCAAGAACACAATGAAATTGATATACAGCATTGTAGTAGGCAGGTGCTCAGTATCAACAGCTCTTTTTAAAAGGCTGGGTGGAGAACGGTGTACAGCATGATCAATTCAGAAGTCCTGCATCTTGGAATGGGACTTTATTGTTTGTAGGATTGTTTACTGGTGACTCAACCTTTCCTTTTGCACTTCACAAAGGGAAACTGGGCAGCAGAATAATACCAACCAACCAAATGTATCTCAACCTGCTATCCCACAGCTGATATCTTAGCTTCAAATGGAAATAATAGGGTGAGTCAATCCAGAGAGAAACTTTCCAGCTTTCACTATTCACTCAATAGGAAAGTTGGAAAGCCTTCAAAAAGGCGCATGGAGGGAAGGGGAAGCTGCACATAAGAATGTAGGAAGCTAGAACAGTAGCTGTAGTGTCCTTTTCTATTGCTCAAGAGAAGCATTGATAAAACAGAAGCATTTATTAAATGCTAAGCAATTCAGAAAAGAAGAAATATTCTTCTAAACCCATACTTCAAAAACCTGCCTGAGTTGGCCTGCTTTCCCACCTTGATCAGCAAGAATATGAGGAGAAGCAGGATCAAATAATAAAGTTCCTTTTAACATTCCTTGGTTTAATAATCCTTTTTAAAAATGTTTTGTTTTCTTCTATAGGGATCAAACCTCCTGAGAGTTGGCAAGAAAGAGAGAGGGGAACAGATTAAAATAATTTGCTTTATGTAGCATATACAATAGAGTAAGGTGCCAATTTGTGTTGTGCGAAGAGGGAATTCTTAAGATGAAGAAGAAACTGTGGTAGTACATTTTAACTTTATATTCAGGCTTACATTTCATGTATTTACCATTATTACAGGATTTCCGAACGGGGGAGGGAGGAGTGAGATAGAGAAAGAGTAAGAGAGAGATTGATCACAGTTCTGAATATGAATGTTAACAGCTGGGATTAGCAAAGTCCAAATGGCAGCTACAACCACCTGATCAAAGTACAAACTTTTTTGCATATCTCATGGGTGAAAGGGGTGGTTTGATCATATGGTTTTGTCCTCCATCTTGACTTTTTCACTCCAGTCCTGTGAACATGGCTGACTGCACATTCCATACAATGTGCTTTGCTTTCCTTTTCCTTTTGTTTTCAATCTTTAATGGTTACAAAAAAGAATTCCTGCCGTGAGTTTTTATTATCTTTTGGAAATCTCAGGAGGCAAAGAGATCCTTCTTTGATGTCTACATTTGTACAAACCTTTACCTATAAATATTAATCCCTTTTGGATTGATGCAGAATCCTGTTCTTCAGTTCTCATGTAGCAAACTGAGATTGAAAAATTTACACAATGCATGCTGATATACCCAGAATTGTTTACAATATAAATCTTTTCTAGACCTGCAGATACAGTAGCAAAAATGTTTTGTCAAGGTGTCCAACCATTACAGTGGTTTCTTTTCTTTTCTTTTTTTTCACCCCTACATCACCCACATTGTAATTCATCATTTTGACATGTCATGAACCAGTTTGATCTAATGGTTAAGGCATCAGGCTAGAAAGCAGGAGACAGTGAGTTCAAGTCCTGCCAAATCCATGAAAGCCAGCTGGGTGATCTCGGGCTCTGCCCAATCCTTGTCATAGGGTTGTTGCTGTGGAAAAAATAGGAAGAGGAAGGTGTGTTGAATATGTTCATTGCAAACAATAAAGGCATGAAACAAATACATGAACAAATAAAATACATACCTGATTGAATTTAATAGTGATTGGACTACAAAAATATCCACAAGGCCAGGGCTTCCTATCACAACACTAGGGAATCATCCACGCTTGATTACCATAATCACTCTCCCATTTTAAAAGCTTGGTCTCCTTCCCATGGGAACACCTAGTGTGCATACCATTTCTGAGTGTTTTCTTTTCCCAACAAGCTGCCCTTTCCCCCAGTTGCTTAAACCTTTGTCACTGGAAAACAGCTAGCAAATGTCATGAGCTATGTCTGTGTTCAGCTTTTTTCTCATAGTATTTTTAGTGGAGAAATGGACTTCCTGACCCAGTTGTTTGTAGTTCTGTATGTGAGAGCTCGGCATTGTTAAGCCACAGTATGCAAGGGAATACGATCCCATGCATGTTCCAGCTGTGATTATCTGATCTATTCCTATTCTGGGAATAGTTGGGTGTTTCCAAGTCCCTTGAGCTTGCTATGTTTTGATTTCTCGCCTTTGTCTAATGTGCTTAGATTATGGAAAGAACTTGGATGCTTGTCAAATCCTTATTATTGTTGTTTTGATTTAAATGATTTAACCGAAAATGAATGGGTTCCTGCCTTCCCACCCATCAGTGTATTTGTTGGATATTTCTGTGCACAAAAAGTTGCTTCCCCCTCCTTTCTACTTAGAACCATGTCTGCCTGCCCGCCCCCCGCCACAAATCATCTCCATATAAATGCTGGCTTTATTTAATTGCTTAATGGCAGCACATCTTCAAGATCGTGTTTTAAAATTTGCAGGGCTGAACGTCATTCCAGAGCTCATGTAAAGAAACAATTCTGACAATCCCTTCTCATAGAAAAGAAAGAATCTAAAATAGATCTTATAAACCAGCGGTCCCTAACCTTTCTGGCTCCATGGACTGCAGCAGTGGCGGGAATGTGTGTGAGGGGCTGGTTTTGCACATGTAGCTGGATGGAGGTTTGCGCACTTGCCCCCCGCTTGTGTGGCCGGGTTCCCAATGGGCCACAGCACATTACGGGCCATGGACTGAGGGTTGGAGATCTCTGTTATAAACTATATTTTTTATCTCTCCTAGAGGATTATACTATTTGAATTATGATCTGACCGAGTGATCTTTAGCATGAGAAGATTCTATTGAAAATACTTATCTTTTTGGGGTTTACTGAACATACATTAGTTTACATGTCGTTAAACAGCAACCACTGAGAATTACTATGATGAAGGGTGTTTTCTGAAGTATCTAGCATGATAGAAGAGCACCATTGAGAATGGGCTATATGTCTATCTACAGTTTGCAGCATTCATCTTTAGCTTGAATTCATATTTTATTTTATTTATTTTTATCCTGCCTGAATTATTTTTAGAAATTACTCAAGGAGCCAAACATATCTAATATGCCTTCCTTTTCCTATTTTCCCCCACAACAACAACCCTGTAAAGTGAATTGGTCTCAAAGAAAGTGACTAACCCAAGGTCAACCACATGGCTTCTCATGTCTAAGTGGAACTAGAACTCACAATCTGCTATGATCTAGCATGGTGCCTTAACTACAAGACCAAACATTTTGAAGCTCTTCTGTTCTTATCATAATCATTTAAGCCATTTTTGCAAATTTTGAATATTATTTGATATAAGATAAACAAAATAGTGAATGCAGGAGATATGTCATTTTCTTCAGATCAAAAAATATTAAAGAAGAAACAAGAGTGGGAGAATTACAGTCAATTCACCCTAATTAACATGCTGCTTACAGATCTGCATTTCTGACGATGAATGAATATAGGACAAAAGAAGAATTTAGTTTGGCTTGAAAGTAGCTCTTTGGGAGCCTACAAGAACATTGAAGTTTATGCATATTAAGTTCTAATCATTTCCACATTCCATTATGAAATCCTGAAACAGTTGTCTTTTTTTTCTTTGTGAGTTTGCTTGCAAAATGATGACTTTTTTGAAGGATCATTTTTGTCAGTATATTAATTCATCAAGGATATTTTTCACTAGATATAACAGAATTTGTTATATTATGCTACCGCAGGTAGTCCTCAATTTACAACAGTTCATGTAGTGACTGTTTGAAGTACTACTGAACTGAAAAAAGTAATTTATGACAGTTTTTCACACTTATGAATGCTGCAGCATCCTCATGGTCACGTGATCAAAATTCAAACCTTGGCCAACTGATTCATATTTATAACGGTTGCAGTATCCTGGGGTCATGTGATCACCTTTTGCGATCTTCTGACAAGCAAAATAGTGGGGAACAACTGCAGTGATTGACTTAAAACTGTGACAAGAAAGATTGTAAAATGGGGCAAAGCACATTTAACAAATGTCACACTTAGCAACAGAAATTTCTGACTCCATTAAGGTCGTACATTGAGGACTAACTGTATTCTATTTCATGCAAATAAAGGCAAGAAATCTGCTAGATCTTAACTAGGTGACAATTTTCCCAATTACCTCAATACATCTCATAAGAATCCTTCTGCTAAGACTAAGGAATTATTAATCATCATTCTTGTGATGACATACTTCTAATATTCACATTAGTCTGATTTTTTCAGACTGGATTCTCATACTATGGTTTTTATGTCTGCATGTTGAACAAACATCCTAAGTTAAGGTGACCAGATTTTAACATTGGTAAAGAGGGACATTGTGGGCATGGCTAGCTGGTCATGTGACTGGGTGGGCGTGGCTAGCTGGTCATGTGACCGGGTGGCCATGGCTATGTGTATAGGGTAAGGTGAACAGATTTTAACATTGGTAAGAGGGACACCATTGTGGGCATGGCTTATTGTGTGGGCGTGGCTTGGAGGCCATGTGACTGGGTGGGCGTGGCTATCTGGTCATGTGACTGGGTGGCCATGGCTGTGTGTATAGGGACTACTCAGAGGGCTGAAAAGTCATTTCTGACAGGTCCTCACACTTTTGACTGGTCCTCACACTTATGACCATCCTCACATTTATGCCCGTGCAGCATTCTTAACAACCATGTCACTCATTTCACAACTGCTTCTCTTCACCATGGTGACAAGATAGGGCAAAAACGTAAAATGTGAGGACAGTCGTAAGTTTGAGGACTGGTCAAAAGTGCGAGGACCAGTCAAAAATAACTTTTTCAGCCCTCTGAGTAGTCCATATGCACAAAAGGACTAACCAGAGGGCTGAAAAAAGTCATTTCTGACAGGTCCTCACACTTTTGACTGGTCCTCACACTTATGACCATCCTCACATTTATGCCCGTGCAGCATTCTTAACAACCATGTCACTCATTTCACAACTGCTTCTCTTCACCATGATGACAAGATAGGGCAAAAATGTAAAATGTGAGGACAGTCGTAAGTTTGAGGACTGGTCAAAAGTGCGAGGACCAGTCAAAAATAACTTTTTCAGCCCTCTGAGTAGTCCATATGCATAAAAGGATACAGTAATAGAGAGGGATGAAGGAAGGGAAGGGAAATTAGAGTAGGAGTGACGGTTAAGAGAGGGAGGAAGAGAGGAGGAGAAGGAGAAAGGAAGAGGAAGTAGGGAGGAGAAGAAAAGGGGGGGAAGAGAAAGTAAGAAGGAAAGAAAAGAGAGGTGGTAGGTTTGAGGAGAAAGATTGCTGTACAATAAAAAAGATGAAAGGGAAGAAAGCCAACCCCAAACAAATATAAAGATATTAAGATAAAGAATGAATTGTTAAACTTTAAAGAATAAAAGAGAACAAATATTTATTTTTTTATTTTATTTTATTTTGAACTTGTATACCGCCCTTCTCCCTGAGGACTCAGGGCGGTGAACAGGCAAATAAAAACATCAAATACAAATATTAAAATACAGTTAAAAATATGTATAAATTTGGCCCCATTAATTAAAACAATAAACAGAAACAAAAACAATTAAAAACACTTAAAAAGAGTTAGGCCAGCCCGGCTTGTTGGAAAAAGAAGGTTTTAAGGGCACGGCGCAAGGTACTGAGGTCCTGGATTCTCCTTATCTCTAGGGGCAGCTGATTCCAGAGGGTAGGTGCCCCCACAGAGAAGGCCCTCCCCCTGGGGGTCACCAGCCTACATTGTTTGGCTGATGGCACCCCGAGGAGGCCCTCTCTGTGGGAGCGCACGGGTCGATGGGAGGTCGTCGGTGGCAGCAGGCGGTCTCGAAGATAGCTAGGCCCTATGCCATGGAGCGCTTTAAAGGTGATAACCAACACCTTGAAGCGCACCCGGAAGACCACCGGGAGCCAGTGCAGCTCGCGCAGGAGTGGTGTTACATGGGAGCGCCATGCTGCTCCCGTCACTACCCGCGCTGCTGCGTTCTGGACCAGTTGGAGCCTCCAGGTGCTCTTCAAGGGGAGCCCCATGTAGAGAGCGTTACAGTAATCAAGGCGAGAGGTCACGAGGGCATGAGTGACTGTGCACAAGGAATCCCAATCAAGAAAGGGCCGCAACTGGCGGATCAGGCGAACCTGATAAAAGGTCCCCCTGGTTATAGCCGTCAGATGTTCCTCCAAAGACAGCTGCGTATCCAGGAGGACGCCCAGATTGCGAGCCCTCTCTGTGGGGGCCAAAGACTCGCCCCCAATAGTCAGTGATGGGGTCAACTGACTATATCGGGATGCCGGGAACCACAGCCACTCAGTCTTGGAAGGGTTGAGCTTGAGTCTGTTCCTCCCCATCCAGATCCGTACAGCCTCCAGGCACTGGGACATCACTTCAAGGGCATCGTTGGGGTGGCCTGGGGTGGAGATGTACAGCTGAGTGTCATCAGCGTACTGATGGTATCTCACCCCAAAGCCACGGATGATCTCGCCCAGCGGCTTCACATAAATGTTGAACAGGAGGGGCGAGAGGACCGACCCCTGAGGCACTCCACATATAAGAGGCCTCGAGGTCGACCTCTGCCCCCCTGCCAACACGAACTGCGACCGGTCGGAGAGAAAGGAGGAGAACCACCGTAACACGGTGCCCCCCATCCCCAACTCTTCCAACCGGTGCAGCATGATACCATGGTCAATGGTATCAAAAGCCGCTGAGAGGTCTAACAGGACCAGAACAGAGGAACAACCCCTGTCCCGAGCCCTCCAGAGATCATCGACCAACGCGACCAATGCCGTTTCCGTGCTGTGCCCAGGCCTGAAACCAGACTGGAATGGATCCAGATAGGATGTTTCCTCCAGGAATTGCGGAAACTGTCGCGCGACCACACTCTCAACAACCTTCGCCAGAAAGCGAAGGTTGGAGACAGGACGATAGTTAGCCAATATTGCCGGATCCAGGGATGGCTTCTTGAGGAGAGGCCTCACCACCGCCTCTTTCAAGGCCGCGGGGAAGTAACCCTCACTCAACGAAGCGTTGATAACACCCTGGAGCCAGCCTCGTGTAACCTCCCGGGAGGCCAGTACCAACCAGGAGGGACACGGGTCCAATAAACATGTGGCCGCACTAAGTCTCCCCAAAATCCTGTCCACATCATCGGGAGTCACAGCGTCAAACTCCTCCCAGATAACTCAGACTCCCAGAATTCTCAAGACTATTCCTCATCACCCTGCCCCGATCTACCCAGTCAGAGTCCAAGTCCCCCCGGATCTGAGCGATTTTGTCATACAGGTATTGTCCGAAATCCTCCGCCCTGCCTTCCAAGGGATCCTCCTGCACTCCCAGATGGAGCAGGGAGTGGGTTACCCTGAACAGGGCTGCCGGACGATTCCCTGATGACGCAATAGAGGCGGAAAAGTAATTAAACTTTGCCGTCTTTATCGCCACTAGGTAGGTCTTAATATGCGACCTTACCAGTGTTCGGTCAGATTCAGCGCGACTGGCCCTCCAACCGCTCTCTAGGCGTCTTTTCCGGCGTTTCATCTCCCTCAGCTCCTCGGTGAACCAAGGAGCCATAAGGGATCGACACCGGGTCAGAGGCCGCAAAGGCACGACTCGATCCAAGGCCCCACCAGCCGCCCGATCCCAGGCAGCTACTAGGTCCTCGGCCGAGTCGTGTGCCAGATCATCGGGAATTGGCCCAAGCTCCGTCTGGAACCTATCAGGATCCATCAGGCGCCTGGGGCGGACCCATCTAATTGGGGCCGCCTTCCTGCGGCGGGGTGTAGCGGTACGAAGGTCCAGACGAAGGAGTGAGTGATCTGACCATGACAAGGGTTCCATGTCTATATCCCCTATAACAAGATCACTCAACCACTGGCCAGAGACGAAAATCAAGTCTAGAGTGTGTCCCCCCCATGAGTGGGACCATGAACTAACTGGGTCAGGTCCATGGCCGTCATGAAAGCCATGAACTCCCGAGCCATCCCAGACGTTTCACCAACGGATGGCAAGTTGAAATCACCCATGACTATAAGCCTGGGTGTATCAACTGCCACCATGGCTATCACGTCGAGTAGCTCAGGCAGGGCTGCTGCCACGCGGCAGGGAGCCAGGTACGCAAGCAGCAAGCCCATCTGAACCCCAAGACCCCATCTCACGAAGAGGGATTCACATCCAGCAATCTGAGGCACAGTGATCTCCCTCGAACCAAGACCTTCTTTAATAATAACCGCCACCCCCCCGCCCCTCCCCTGGGCTCTCGGTTGATGGTATGCTCTGAAACCTGGTGGGCACATCTCGACCAGAGGGACTCCTCCCTCCGGTCCCAACCAGGTCTCCGTAATACCGGCCAGGTCCGCTCCCCCCTCCTGGATAAGATCGTGGATGAGGGGGGCCTTATTTACCACAGACCTAGCATTGCACAGCATCAGCCGCAGGCCCAGGTCCCGAGTATCTAAGCCACCTAGTATCCGAGGGGAGCTTTGGGGGCCGGGGCGCGTAATTGCTCTCAAACAGCAATATGAATAAATAGCAATAATTAGAAACACACATACATACAATGTATTTTCTTTGAACAGAATATTTGGCTGGTTCACAAATTTAAACAGTGTTTAGTCATTTCAATTAAATTTACAATTTCTATATTTCCTTTTTGCCATATTTATTCCTCATCTATTTTTTTAAAAAAAACAATTTTACCCTTCATCCTCATCTCTAATCTTAATCAAATTCAATTTTTCCCTTCTATTCTATTTTATACCCCTTCCCATTGTCATCTATTTTTATATCCATCCTCACATTGGTTAATTATGTAATTATGTAATACAGTTGTTTAATACAAATTCAACATTTTAATATAAATCAATTAGTTATATAACTATCTTTTTTGTATATTAATCAATATGAACATGAATATTCCAATTATTTCCATGCAATCCAATTTCTTACAAATCAATTAATTATACTTACCAATAATAATAAACCAAATAATTTCCCCCATATATTCCTCCAAACCACAACTTAACCATTTCTGCTTTCAACACAGTATACAATTAATAATATCTCAATTATTACAATTCCCTAGTTAAAAAGAGCTTTTTTTTCTTTTGTGTTTTAAAATCTTGAACTCTCCTCTTTTGCCCTAAATAATTTTCCATTGTTTGCACTTACCTTTTTTGGTGAGGAAAAGGAAAATAAATCTGCTGCCTAATTTTCCAACGCTGCAAGCAAACCGCAAAGCCAACAGCCTGTTTTACTTTCAGTTTCGTTTTGAGCTTGGTTTGCACAAAGAGGAAAAAAAAACTGAGCAATTTAGCAAGAGCAGAGCCCTGTGCAAATCAGCTGAGAGGGGGAAGCCAAGCTAATTAACGTAGGGCGGCCCTTTGAAGCCCCGCGGCAAGAGTTTAAACAGGTTTTTTCCCTCTAGCCATCAGCGGGGATTCAGGAGGCAGCTGGGAACCAGGAGGCAGAATGAAAAATCGGGACTTTTTTAAAATGCTGCGGGACGCGGGACAAATTGCTCAAAAGCGGGACTGTCCTGCCAAAAGCGGGACGTCTGGTCACCTTATCCTAAGTACTTTTATCCAGTCCAATACAAACACAAACAAATATAAAATTACATGATAAGCTAGGCCTGAAAATAATTAGTAGTACAAAGAAGGTACTGACTTCAAGAAGCCAGAGTTGCTACTAAGAACTTGGTAACCTTTAAAATGATTATCTGTATTTGGTCTTGTTGGACCAAGCGTCTTGGTCAAAGAGCCAATTATGATTTTGATATCATATGAATAAGTGACAGGCATAGTGGTTATACATGTACAATCAACTGTACATGAATTGCTGATTCAATCTATCTATGTCTGAATGCACAAATAAATTTACATAGGTAAACTATATGACTGAGCACTGAGAATCACACCAGTTACAGAGTGTGAAATTCAGAGATCAGTGTTATTCCTTCACTGTAGTTAAACAGTATATCCTTGGTCATTTTTGTATCATAGATTTTTGAACAGTAATTTTACAAATGGGATATTGCATACTGTATATACATGCTGGCATGTGGTAAAATCATCATATATAAATATAACAGTATTTTGAAATAATACTAACTTACTCTGTTAATGGCAAAGTTGCCAGAATGACTAATTGAGATTCCTTGATTATTTCATAATCTATGGTATTGAGTATTTGTAAGTGGCCAACATACATACGTCAAATATAGCCTGATTATTTAGCAATCATTATATGAGACTATTAACATTTTACCTGCATAATTATAGGTAAAAGTACATGCTTGCTTTTGCACTATCCATAGCTGGAAAAAAATTGAGTAAGAAGTTATAAAAGAAAAGGGATTGTTTTGATCCTTTTTCCACTTCAGATTAGTCCGTATGCATTTCTCCAATGGGGCAAATTAATCAAATTAATCTGCATTCATCTTCCCAGAAAAGAGGGAAGTTTTTAAGCTTACAATAAGGAGATCCAGATGATTGATCCTGTGAGGAATGAACTCTACAAAACAGCAGTCTGTCTTTAAACCTGTATACAAGGATGTATTCTAGATACTGAATTTCACTGGTTCTATGCTGAGGAACTCATGTGTTACCTAAATTCTTCAGAAAGGATTATGTCCCTCACATAAAATATCCCAAAGGGTTTTTTTTTTCAAAAGCAACTGGACCTTCTTGTTTTTCCTTGAAGACATTTTGCTTCTCATCCAAGAAGCTTCTTCAACTCTGACTGGATGGTGGGGAATGTAAGGATTTATATTCCTTGCAGACAGCTGGTCATCTGCATTCTTTTACAGAGTTGTTGAGGCCACTTGGAAGTTTATCTGTGTCCCCAGAGTCACCTGAGTAGTACAAATGGGGGATGGAGCCTTCTTAGAACTGCTGAAATAATGTGTTTTTAGAGTGGAGCTAGATGATGTCATATCCCTCCCCCTCTATTGAGAGTGGGTTGTTCAATTTTGACATAGAACAATTGAGAATCTCCATAGACATTTATTTCATATAAATTGTACAAACAATTTATGCACACATATACATGGACACACACAGAACACCTTTAACATACAACCAGAATATCCTGGTATATAGAGAATGGTTACTGAAAGAAAACATGTCTGTTGTCCACAATTTAATCACCCTTCCCTAATTCATTATTCACCATGACTTCTGAAATCCCAACCAATGGCCACATTGCCTGAGAGTATGGAGAATTGTAGTCATAAGACATCTGGAAAGCACCAGGTTGGGAAAGGTTATTATATGTACTTAGCACAGGAAGTTGTAATGTAAAAACAAATCTATAAAGGTTGAACTTTCCACATACTAGAGTTATGAAAGTCATGGAAGGTTTATATAAAAAAATTAAAACAATTTGTTTTTTTATAAACATTTCTTGTGCACTGAGACCAATTAGATCAGCCAAGAACACAAGACTGTAAAAATTTCAGATCCCTGCTCTACTTTCATTTTTCCCCCCATGATTCTTAGGAAACTATTAAAATAAACACAAGCTGCTGAAAACCTAGTCTAATAGGATAGTGATGTAATCCTGCTTCCAGGTTTTAATTTTATTGAGTTTCAAGAGCTTTGAAGACAGATGAAACCATTTATTTGAGTTCACCAATAAATAACAATTATTTAAGGGTGTTTCCTGTTTTGTAAAATAATAATCACATCCTAGATTGAATTAACTAAGAGGACGAAAGGAGTTAGATCAGTTTATTATTAAGAAACTAAGCAGAATTGATTTCAAGTTAGCTGTGTTCCCTGCCCTGCAGCTGAGACTTAAAAAAAAATGTAACCCCTTGGAGTTATCAATTTTAGGTTTCTTTCAGGAGCAGAATCTATTATACCTGTTTAACTGGAAATAATTTTTGGCTAATAAGACATCCGTGAGTTCATATGTTCAATTGTTGATTCCACCCCCTCCCCCCATAAAATATGAAGAAACTTATCACTGTCCAACTGTTAAACTGCTAAAGTTTATGGGCACATTTCTGTGAGCATTTCTAACAAATAAATTATACCAGTGTCCAAGGTTTACTATTGCAGTACACAGCACAATTGGAATAACATTGGGGTCCGTACCTATGTTCAGGGTGGAAAATATTTGCTGCAAAACATTTTTGCTGACTGTATAGAGCTTTTCCATCTTTGGCTGCAGAGCACATAGTCAATCTGATTTCTGTGTTGACCGTCTGGTTATATCCATGTGTAGAGTCGTCTCTTGGGTTGTTAGAAAAAAGTGTTTGCTATGACAATTATATTCTCTTGACAAAATTCTATCAGCCTGTGCCCTGCTTCATTTTGTACCCCAAGGCCAAACTTGTCTGTTATTCCGGTTATCTTTTGGCTTCCTACTTTAGCATTCCAAATGATGATAAGGACATCATTTTTGGGTGTTAATTCTAGAAGGTGTTGTAGATCTTCATAGAACAAGTCAACTTCAGCCTTTTCAGCACCAGTGGTTGGGGCATAGACTTGGACTACTGTGATATTGAATGGTTTGCCTTGTATTCGAACTGAGATCATTCTGTCATTTTGGGGATTATATCCCAGTATTGCTTTTCCTACTCTTTTATTGACTATGAAGGCTACTCCATTTCTTCTGAAGGATTCTTGCCTGCAATAGTATACCTGATGGTCATCTGAATTAAATTCACCCATTCTTGTCCATTTTAGTTTGCTGATTCCTAAGATGTCAATGTTCAGTCTTGTCATCTCTTGTTTGACCACATCCAGCTTGCCTTGATTCATGGATCTTATATTCCAGATTCCTATGGAATATAGATGTTTACAGCATCGGACTTTCCTTTCACCACCAGATACATCCACAGCTGAGGGTCTTTTCGGCTTTGGCCCAGTCGCTTCACTCTTTCTGGCACTACTAGTATTAGCCTTCTGCTCTTCCTCAGTAGCATATTGGACACCTTCTGACCTGAGGGGCTCATCTTCCAGCGTCATATCTTTTTGCCTTTTGGTACTGGCCATGGAGTTTTCATGGCAAAGATACTGGAGTGGGTTGCCATTTCCTTCTCCAGTGGATCACGTTTGTCATACAGCCATATTCAATTCTAAAGATTTAGATAAGTTTTCCAGCAGCACTATGACTTGAAGGAATGAATGGAACTAACCTCATGCATTCTGCTCCTAAATTTAAATGATCATATCATAAAAGTATGGACTTCTGCACCCATTTTCCATTTTTAGTTATGATGTTTTTAATAATGAAATAATTTTTCTGATAGCGTGTAAACCATTTAAATTTTCCTTACTTTAATAGTCAAATACTCCAAGTTGTCTCTGTAAGACACTAAACCAGTGTAAAATAGTGGTTTCATTTATTTAAAGACTAACCAACCCATGACCTGCTAGGTTATCATTTCAGAGCTGTTTCCTTACTAAACAAAAAGACAGAATGACCATGGGCAGGCAAAAAAATCAATGGAAGCAGAAGCAATCTCTACTTTCTTGTTGGTTTTCCCATTCAATTTCTTTGTGGGAAATAGGCAGTGAGCATTGGAAATTTTCCTTCCTTCCTTCCTTCCTTCCTTCCTTCCTCCCTTCCTTCCTTCCTTCCTTCCTCCCTCCCTCCTACCCTCCCTCCCTCCCTCCCTCCCTTTCTACCTCCCTCCCTCCCTTTCCCTTTTCAGCAGGCAAATATGTGGCTGCTGCTGGATGGGGAAGGGAATGAGGAATTGCACAAATGGCCAGAAAGCAGTCAGGGAAAATTGAAAATTGTGTGACCAGAGCAGCAGAGGCAGTGAAACAGCAACAGCATGGCTGTACTGAACCAACCACAACTTTCCCCAAATCATGCGCTCAGGAGTAACGGGTCCCATCATTTTATAAGTTGGCCAATTTGAGGTAATGTGGTTAAATTTTTTCCCCTATGATGCACTATTACAGCCAGTTAAAGATTACAGACACAAGAGTTTTAGTAATATATAGATATGTCTGAGGAGGTGAATTTCAGATTTCTGTACCAATGACCTTTGATGAAGTTCAGTTGTTAAGCAGAAAATTATGTCATCCAAAACAATTACGAATTTAGAACCTAAGACGCATACAAAAATTGTCTGTCAAAACATCTTAAATTATACCAGATGACATAAGTAACAATCAAGTGGTAATGCTGAGAAAAGGAAAAAAAAACACTAAATTACAGTTGACTTTCAATTACATCTTGGAGGCTTGTTGGTGCAGAAAGAGAGATTAAAGAGCAAAACACAAACACCAAATGCTTTAAGAAGACAAAAGATAGAGGAAGGTCACAAATTCCCTCATCAGCAGGTTTTGTCACTGATTTTATGCTGAAACGTTAAATGAAAACGCCAAACTAGCTCTTCAAACCCGGGTAGGATTAGAGTGTTTTATTTTATGAGTTTGCAGAGATTCAATCCAATTTATTATTCTTTCTATAGATAATAGGCTCTTGTTAAAAGACAGACTGGTCTAGACAAAATAACAAAATCTCTTTTATCTGATAAATGGCTGTTTTTTAAATCTGGGATTTCTGAGGAATTATGGGCCCACCTTTGGTGCTATTTCTTTTTTAATAAAGGAACTGGCATTTCAGTAAATGCAAGTCTCTGACAAATCTTGAACTTTCCCCTCTAAATATTATTTTCCTGCACCTTCTACTCAGGATAGATTTCTATATGAATAACGTTCCACCTGTGGTTAAAACTAATATGAAGAACAATGCTTAATAAACACAAGGAAATTACTGAAGATTTAACTCTTGGATCACATCAGCATGAATGGGCTATTTTATATCCTCCATCGCACCTCAGTGTCTGTATACTTGCTATAGTGACATGTGAACATAAACAGGGAATAGGAGAATGAGCAGGGGTAGATAGGAGGGCAAGAAAGGAGAGATGAGAAAAGTGCATCATGATATCACAAAGCAAACATTGAACTTACCGTACATCAGATATTGCAGACAGATGCAAGGATCTGTCATTTCCATGATGTCATTACTATGCACATGTCATCATTTTGGCATCATCATTGCAGTTTACTAAGAAGGGGATGTTCCCTTATTGGCCAAAGAAGAATTGAGAGAGAATGAATTATCCATGGAGTGAAGTTTCTGCTAGGAAAACCAGTCTAAAGATGGTAAACAACACGTGTCCTTTTCAAAATGAGTCAAAAGAAATGCTTCAGGCCTTCTGTAAGCACAGTACCTTTCTTATTTATAAAAGTAGTCTGTTGTTTTTCAAGCTTTTGCAGAAGCTTGGAAAAAAAGGTGTGGCTACTTTAGAAATTAAATTTGTGTTAGTAGGTCGATTTTTCTCCCAGGTTTTCATGGAAATCTTACAAAAGCTTAGCCTCTTGCTTCTTTGTTTTTTGATTTATTTCCATGATTCATCCCCGCCTCTGACTGGACTTTAGGTGAATAAAGGGTTGTTTGTGTGTGCTTCAAAGCACACAATTATTCTTGAAGTGCACAATTTATATACAAGAGCCATTATAAGCAAACTAAGTTAATGGTCTTCAACAAAAAGGGCAGTTTGTAAACAATAATACTTAAATTGATTCTTGTGTAATAGTATCTTGGAATTGTGAAGATTTCAGACTAAGAATGAACAACTGCTATATCAGTCCATTTGTCCAGTAGGATTGAGAAAGTAAGCCATGGAAATGCCTTTCATTGTTTACTACTATAATGTGGATTCTGGAGAAAAAAACCCTCTAGTTTCCTCTCTCCTATCAAGTTGGAGCTGAAAGCCATGATTCGTTTTTGTTTCCAATTTCTGACTTGTTTTGTAGAAATGTCAAGAATCCTGGTTGAATGTTAAGCTAAATAAACCATTGGTGGAGTGTGCCACTCATGTTTAGCTACTCACGCTGGCAGGATGAATCAACCTTTACCTCTGTTGTGCAGATATAACCACTGTGTATGGGAAAGCTAAGGTTCTAATTACTGGAGATTCTTTGAAGTGGTGACACTGGATAATCAACTGATACTTCTGCCCGTAAATAATGTGCTTTGCCATTGAGCTATGGAAAAGATAGCTTTAAGGACTTAGCTTTCATTCTTAAAACTTCTATCCACAGAAATGAAAAAGGTAACACGTACTGGCCAGTACCATAAATATTACTCTTCTATCATTCTGCAATAGCTTTTGAACCATGCAAAATGCTGTTCAGTTACAATATTGAATAAAAATCAAGTAGTTTGTTGTTTGACCCAGTGTTTCAAGTCATAATTATACTGTAGAAGAGAAATGATTATACTATAATAGAAGAGGAATGATTGTGATTACTAAAATTCCAAATGTTTTTGTGATGTGGCTCATTTTACACATTTTATGGATTCTGGCTCTTCCTACTTGTGTCACTCCTCATATTCCTATACATGTGAGGTCTGTATTTCTCCCTTTCCTTACTTGTTATCCAGTTACCTTGCCAGACTATGCAAGAATCTCTAAGTTAGACTCATAGACAGAAACCACTGTTAAAGAAAAAAGAATTGTCTTATTTCATTTGAAAACTGAAAAGTTGGAAGAATCATAGTTCCTTCAGTATATAACTAATGGAATGATCATATTTCTGTGTCAGGTAGATAAAAAAATCTCAGACTCAACCCATGCCATCTCAGGAAAAGGTCTGGAAAAGAGCTGCTAAAATTCAGTACTAGCCTCAAGCAAGCAGAGCATGCCAAAGATCATAGGGAATTAGGAAAACTAGTGTTCCTAGAATCACAGTTTATTAAAACTTGGAGTAGAATATTTTTCACCTGAAGCATTCACTTTCTCTCTAAGCCAGAGTGCACTGAAAATGATGAAATCTGCAACCATGCAGACAGAAGGTCTCTGTGAGGTAACCAGGATCTTGCATTTTTTAAGATTTGGAGGCACCTTTGTCATAAAAACTTCTAAAACAGGGGTGAGAAACAACGGTCCCTTTATGACTTGTGGACTTCAACTCCCAGAATTCCTGAACCAGCCATGTGGCTTCAGAAATTCTGGGAGTTGAAATCCACAAGTCATAAAGGAGCCGTCAGTTCCCACTCCTGTTCTAAAGCAATAAGGCATAGGCAGCCTTATTAAGAAAAGGAGGAAGTATGGTTATGAATTCAAAATTTTCAGGTTGAAGATTTCCATCTAAGTGGTGCTTCCTGTGCAATGATAAAATTCAGAACAGTGTTTTAAACCAAGGTTCATCGTGGCAAGGCTGAAAGCACCTTTGTTTACAACAGGATCTTAGTTCTGAAAACTGTAATAAAGTACCATGATGCATGTAATTGTAGGGAAAGAAAGAAATAGCGCTTTCTTGATTAAGGCTTCTGAATGTCTTTCAAGAACCTTCTCTGCCTCTCTTTGCCCACTCCCACCCCAATCCTCCCACTGCCTTCTTCCAGTGAAGAGGAAAGAAGCTAGTCTGTTATTTGTTCCGCAAACTGGAAAGCCTTGTGTGCTTCTTCCTTAAAGTTCAGAGTTCCTGGTTCAGCAACGATAGTTCATTCAATAAAATTATTGTCCATATTTCCAGAATGGCCCATATTGTACCAATCCAGTTCCACAGTTGAGCTTTCAGCCTACAAATAACAAGGCTCAATCTCTGGATTGTCCTGGAATGTAGTTTATAGAAATATATGGATAGTCTTTTCAAATAGTTTTCTGAATTTGCACATTAAAATATAACTGAAATATGATTTTGGTTTTACTGGCAATGCAGTGATTATGTTTGTACAGTGACTCCACATTCATATTTTATTAGTTAGGGTTAACAGTTTGCACATGGAGAAATACGTGCGGGGTTTTGGTAGATTGTTGTGATTCACATTTTCTCAAGTACCAACCCCGCAATATTTCTCACACATTTCTGACTAAGTTAAAATGCTGCTTGGAGGAAACTATTCAGGGAGGAAAAAATACTTTGGTATGATTTTGTGCAAATGTCCTATGAACAATTGGTATTTTCTTCCAATTTCTTCCAATTGGTTTTAGCTTGCTTTATGAAATTTTGCTTTTTGTGATTCCTAAAGTCAGAAATGTAGCTTAGAAGCCAGCCGTGTATTTTGAAGTGCTTCAGAACTGGCCTATACTCCTATAAACATGGCAATTTCAAAGACTAATTGGATCAATTGGCCACCATAACTGGCTACACTTCATTGGTAATTCATTGGTAATGTTAATCATTGATAATGTTGCAAGGGAGCAACTACCTTCTTTAGTGACCATTTATGGTTATGAAACTAATGGATATATAGCTTTATGACCAGTCCTCACATTTATGACCTTTGTAGCTTGTAAAGCAAAGGAAATCTAAAGTGAGATCATAAGCACAATTGCAGTTTTACTTAGCGATCGCTTTACTTAAGACCAAATTGCCAGTTGCAATTCTGGTTGCTATATGAGGACTATCTATGTGTCAATTGCATACACTTTGAAGTATCTGTCCTATGTGTGTGCAAGACAGCTGGGAGGGAGAGATGAAACCTCATCTTCAGTATAGAATATTTTATTTGTATTTATTTGTCTAGTAAAATTAGGGATGTTGTTTATTTAAATGTGGATTATACAATGCATGTAATTTGAGCAGGAATGTATCAGCTGAATAGATACATGTCTCTTTGTGCATATTTGTCTAAATATTTATTTACTTTTTACATTATGAAAATTTCTTTTCAGGGGAAGCTAAATTCTTATTTAGAATTTAGGTTTATTCTTGTACTTAGATACATGTCTCTGAGCAGAATTTACATTCTGTAAAATGGGTATGGATGACTGATATGCATTCATTCTCTATGTTCTATTTGTGTCTTTTTTTATCCTCACATGAGGAAATGCATTTTTAAAAATTGGCTGTTTAATAAGAGTGCTCATAGCACACTCTTACAATTCCAAATTTGTTAATTGAATTCAAGGGTCAGCAAACCTCTAAAGTCACATAGATCCAATTTTATGAAAACTAAACCAGACCTGAATTCTTTTATCTCTGAAATACCGCTGGAGTCAGGCACTCTATGTGAATTAACCAAATATAATCATTTTTAAAAACAAGGAAATATAATATCATTATAAACTCCGCCCTGAGTCTCTGGAGAAAGGTGGCATATAAATTGAACTAATAAATAATAAATAAATAAATGCAATTACAATAAAACCAGACATATACACGAAAGAAATAGATGCTGTTTTTATATGGTTAAAATGGTGCACTAATAAGGTTGACAAATGATGTTGAGAGGAGCAAAACATTGTTAATTTGCCAGACCATATCACTTTAATAGTCACATGGCCAAGAACTGAGAAATCAAATGAGAAATTGTTTTTTCTCATTCCTTGATCAGTTTAGCCTTTTCCTGAGCCTCTCCCTCAAAATGGGATGGTGATCAACATTCATTCTTATTTTATTTATGCTGGATTTAAAAGTAATAACTGGAACAGTCCAGCAAAAACAGATATTTCTTGTCTTCTGCTATAATTACTCATTGCTTTAGTCTGTTTATCCTTGAAGTCTCAGGCAAATGAGTAGCGCCGAAGGGTTCCCTTGTCAAATATATATGCAATTTGTTCCTTTAGGAGGGTCAGTTTCCATTCAAAGTCATCCAGCTGTTTTCATCTGCCACTGTCAGCACATCTGCTTCTTTTTGCTGTTCGGGAGAACAGCATTCTTCTGATGTTGTTGCAATTTACTTTCTCTTTCCCTAGAGCAGCTGACCCTTGTGGACCTTTGAATGTACTTTGTAGAATAGTCTGAGAAATCCATTGTAAATCAACCACATTTGCTATTCTGCCACTTGAATGCTTGTTTCACTGAAATGATCAGCTGGCCTGGCACTTTTCTGCAACAAAGAATAAAGCTACAGCTAGAAGGAAACTGCCTTTTGCCAAGACATTCTCTTCAGAAAAGAAATTGTGCCAGCTTGGAAGGTTTTAGGTCATGCTTGTTTTGGATTGTTTTGTCCAATGAGTCTAGAGGACACCAACTTGGGCTCCACACAGATGTTTTAAAGAGTATATAGGTGGAGGAAGAGGAGTATGCGGAAAAATATATGCATTCAGTGGTGTGGATAGTTAGGAAAATGGAATTATCTCTTTTACTGCTTTTCAAAGTTCTATTTATTTTAGTTAATAGTTTATATTCTTAGCCTCATAGTGTTTAATCATTCAGTCTACTTTCAATGTTAAAATAAAAAGGATTATTACTAGGGAAAGACACTGAGCTTCTTGATCAGAAAGGTTGGCAGTTCGGCAGTTTGAATCCCTAGTACAGGTCTCCTGCGTGAAGAGGGAGTTAGAATAGATGACCTCCAAGGTCCATTTCAACTCTGTTACTGTTACTGCTTGCTCCATCATGAAACTTGCTTATAACTTTACACAAATTGTTGCCTTCAATCTACTGACAGGGCTATTTTGGAGAAAAGACAATAACAATAGGCAGGAAATTACAGAATAACCGATACCATTTCAGAAAAATAGTTGTCCAATCTCTTCTTAAAAACCTTCAGTGTTGGAGCATTCACAACTTCTGGAGGCAAGCTGTTCCGCTGATTAATTGTTCTGGGAAGAACTGGGAAAAAATTTCTCCTTAGTTCTAAGCTAGTTCTCTCCTTGATTAGTTTCCATCCATTGCTTCTTGTCCTGCCTTCGGGTGCTTTGGAGAATAGATTGAGTCCCTCTTCTTTGTGGCAGCCCCTTAGATATTGGAAGACTGTGATTGTGTCACCCCTAGTCTTTCTTTTCATTAAACTAGACATATCTAATTCCAGCAACCCTTCTTCATATGTTTTAGCCTCCAATCCCCTAATCAACTTTGTTGCTCTTTTCTGCACTCTTTCTAGAGTCTCAACATCTTTTTTATATCATGGTAATCAAAACTGGATGTAATATTCTAAATGCGGTCTTACCAAGGCATTATAAGGGGTATTAACACTTCAAAACATAATAGTGTTCGACTAGCAAGAATAGACAAACTCTATAACTTAGAGTCCTCCAGAAATTTGTATCATCCACAGTTGGCATAGCCAGTGTTGGTTGCAGAGGATGAAATTTTATAGTTCCAGACTGGGACCCAGGCTGATTAGAATGAAAGGATCGACATTTTGCTAAATCCTCATTTTTGCGGGGGTTATCTTTATTTGCTTTATTTGGTCCCAATATTTTCTACACATATATATCACCCCATTTCTTCTGATTTGTTTTTTCCTTCATCTATGCCTACATCTTCAAACCTTCTTTATATATATATTTTTAAATTTATTTTTATATGCCGCCCTTCTCCGGAAACTCAGGGTGGCTTACAATGCGTTAAGAAATAGCCTTTATACTTTTGTATATTTTATACAAAGTCAGCTTATTGCCCCCACAAACCGGGTCCTCATTTTACCCACCTTAGAAAGGATGGAAGGCTGAGTCGACCTTGAGCCTGGTGAGAATTGAACTCGCAGTAATATTACGGGAGTTCCCATTCTGGTGCCTTCCAAATATGTTGAATTTCAACTCTCATAATACTTAAGAGAAGATTGCCTATACTGTAAATTGTGCAATGCAATTTCTATACCAGCATTATTTTACACGCTGCCCTATTGTACTGTGCCCACAACTTTATGCAATCCATTTTACCACAGAAGCAAGACCCACTGAGTACAACACAACACATCCATTAGAAGAGAAAGCTTTATTCAGATGAAGGAGACATCCTTATGACTGGTGGGTCACACTATACCAGGCTGGCCACGAATGATGGACTGTCCCATACAATTGGAAAGGGCCAGTTTCTGGTCAGCTGCAAGTTAGGTTTTGAGACTGGATCCACCATATGACAAACACTCTTCCTTGAACTGAGCAGAGGAAAAATCTCTTTCCAGTCTTTTCTGAGCCCACAGTAAGCTGCACAAAGTAAAAAAGGCTTATGTATATTATTTGCTTCCAAGTTGATTGGGAACAAAAAATATACAGGTAGCCCTCAACTTGCAACTGGTGGCTTAGAACCATTTGAAATTTCAATAGACCTACCTGGGATACTTATGACCCAGATTTGAAGTTCTGATGGTCAGAGACCCTCCCCATGATCACATTTTGAATGCTTGGCAATGCAACCATAGTTATGGCCATTTGCAGCATCCCATGTTTTACTACAATTTTACTATAAAATGGCATTTACTTCTGGTTTTTGGCAAAATCAAACCTATAGCATACCAGTTTGCTTAACAATGGTGGCCTTCACTTAATGACTGCCCCAAAAAGATCATAAAAATTAGTTTGGTCACATGATCAACCCATTTTACAACCATTATAAATTATAACCATGATGAGCAGTCTCCATTTTGGTTGTAACTCAAGAACTCCCTGTAATTAATATTTTTTATATTTTCTCCATTACCAGGAGTGGGAGCAACGGAGTTGCATCACCTACCTCTGTTTTCCTTTCATATTTGCTTTTTACAATGCTGGAAAGAATACTTTAGGCTAATCCAAAACTAGGAAAAAATACTTGATACGCAGACATATAAAATGAGGGATTGTAACCCTCATTATACAAAGACAAAGAATTGTTTTTAAAATTCCTGGATTACATAAAAGCCATTTGGCATTGGATGCCATAAATAAGCTAGTTTATTTCATATCTCTTTTAGCTCTGGAACAACTGCTGACAGAACTTGAAGATTTTCTGAAGATTCTAGATAAAGAGAACCTCAGCAGCACAGCTGTAGTCAAAAAAAGTTTTCTGGCTGACCTTCTTCGGCTGTGCACAAAATCAAGCGGTAAGCAAAATCAGGTGAACAATTATTGACTTTGGAAGGTTTATCTTTCTTGCTGGAACCCCAGTCTATCTATTTCTCATTTTTGTTTGAATCTTATTCCCAAATGAGATGTAAAAGGGAAACAAATATCCCTTATCACCATGAAAACAAACTTATTTATTGGGATATCCGTGTTTGAGGACCGGGATCTATTTAATTAGGTGCAAACCTTGTTATCAGTTGCTCAGAATATGTTTACAAATATTACACATTTACAGATGGTGGTGGTGATTAAAAATAGATAAAAAGATGATGGAATTTTTGTTCAGTTGTGTTTCTCCTAATTTGCTTTGTTTAAGATGACAGCAAAGTCCATATGACTGCAATAAAATGTATTCCCTTCCTTTTATTGTAAACATCATAAATTATTTTTATTCACCGAAGTTTGCTAATAAGATTAATTTGCAAAGGATGAATCACTTTACCTTTTGCCCTTTACAAAGTTCTCATTTCCCTGTTTTCCTGTCAAGATAAATTCTTCAGGAACGAACTCCAGTAAAGTGCTTCTCATGAGAACAGAGCATCTCTGAGAAAGAAAGAGCAAAATGCTTTTATAACTTGTTTAAAATAGAGTAAAGCACATAAATTAGCTTATCACAACTGCAAGTGCAAGAGTCATGCTGGATAATGACAGTGGGAATGATGGTCCCACACATCATTGGGGATACTGCTGTACATGTACACAAAACAAAATGCAAAGCAGTTCTTTACAGTATTTTTACACTGTAGGTGGTGATGAAGAATACATTTATATGAACAGAGTAACCATAAATAAACTACATGGGGAACCAGAGAAAGCCAACAAAGGTAGGCATCAAATGCTATTATCATTCAAATGTATCTAGAGGGCACCAAGCTTTAAAATAAACTATTCTAGAAACACAAGTATTACCATTCATGTGGTGGTGGGAGATATACTGTGTGACGTCATCAGATTTGGGCTGTTTGATAGATTTGCTATCTTATACTGCGTTTCCCCCAAAATATGACCCTGTCTTATATTTTTTTGAACCCTGAAATAAGTGTTTGGTCTTATTGCCATGCGCTCAAAAGCCTGATTGGGTTTATTATCAGGGGATGTGTTATTTTGGGGGAAACAGGGTAGTGAAAAATAGATATATACCAAGTATTTTTCTTGTTTGGCTTAATACATTGGCCTAATGGATAATATGAATTGTTGAAAACATATTATTCTTCTATATTCATTCAGCATCTCTGAATAGCACTTTTTAACTATATAACATACATAAATACCAAAGCACGGGAAACTGCCACATATAGTATGTTCTATTCTGTGACATTAAGATAGATAATGACTGCTTGTGGCCTCTAGGTGGACGGATATTTTGCCTTGAGAAGCTTTTTGTATACATAGATTCTCTTTCTGTGAATACTAAAAAGCTCAGTACATAGACATTGAATAGCATAAGTACTAAAAGTTCCATATGTAGAATGATTCCTTAAGTCAGTACATATATCCATCTCTAAAAAAGAGTTGGTTTGATACGTCTTTACTACTTAATCTGTTTTGGTTTTTGCAGCTGCCCCTGCTTGGATTGAGCCTATTACTGATGCCATTTTGGGATTTATAGATGGAAAAATGTAGTCCCTGGTATTTGTCTCTAAGTTGTATAGAAACAGAAAATCTGGGAAGACGTGGGAAGAACAGCAGATGTCTGATTTGTTTGGCTAATAACATTACTATACTATGCATAGTTTGTTTTGCTGCTTCCCTTCTTATGCCAGAAAACTATTAAAAGTTTCAGATGCAGAGCTGTTATTGTGGCTCCTCAGGCTCAGTCCCAAAAGAACTGTGGTTCTAACTTTATTTTTAAATTGTACAAGAATGTAACAAAGTTCATACCAGATTCTTTTCAGCATCTTGGTAACCACTGCTTACCATTTGGGTAGCTATCAGACCATCCAACTTTAGAATACTGTTGTTTTCAGTGAAAGTTTTGCTTAGTGTATTTATAGGGATGCTTGAAGTGATTTCAAATATAACCTCTCTGTACATAAAGATAATTTCCAAGTATATAAATCATGTTCATCTCTCTTATGTCACCATACCAGAAAATGACAGGTCTGATTCCGTTAGTCTTTTGCAGTATATTATCCTTGTCATATTTTGGATAATGTCTCTCACGGTTTTTAGACAACCTTGAACACTCTGATAAGAAAACTTGAAGAGAGTTATAGGAGATACATTATAATAGACTAAGAATTGTTTCAGATAGGTTACTGCACCGCAAAGGTTATAAATAGGGAAAATATAATTTGTTTTTTCTGTTCCAGGAATAAGCAATTTGGTGGTGTTCTCTGTGATTTGGATTTCAGCTTCCATTGGTCCCAGCAAACATGGCCAAATAGGAAATAATTGTGATTGTTGTTAAACTGCTTACTTACATCATGTTTATGCTTATTTCTCAACTAAAAATCCTTGAATCCATTAAAAAATCACAATGTTTGTTGAATTCGGGGAGACAACATCTGATGTTTTAATCTCGTTATAATCATAATGTAATACACTTTTCAGGGATTTTAAATAGGTGTTTTATTCATTTCTTTCCACACACTATCAAACCCCAAAGAATGAAATAGCTTGTTCTGTACCATATTACATTTGCAAATTAGCTGAAAATCAGGTGGGCAGAATTTACTCTCCTACCACAACTTTTTCTCAGTAAGGTTTTTCTTCCTTGGACTGAAAAGACTGAATAACCTGGTATTTAAACCATCCTTAGCTACAGTAAGGAAAGGTGAATACTTACAAAATCAATCAATCAAAATCAAATTTGGGCCTTACAGGTAGATTGATTATTTATAAAGCATCATGGACTTCGCAGTTTTCAATGTTAATTGAAACATTACTGTACGAGTAATTCTGCAACCACCAAAAGTGAATGTCTTGAGCTGTATCATTTTTTCACCATATTTTTGGAGTGAAAACAATTGCCATTTTGGTGGTCTAGACTAAGTAGGCTAATTAATCATATTTTTCTTTCAAAACAAAAGTGAAGCATCTGAGATTATAGCTGAGTATAATTATATGTAATTACCATTTATTTGTTGTGATTTCTCTTTGGATTATGATGTTAGGTTACCAAGATTCCTTGACTAATGGAGAAATGGAGCAGTATTTGTATCCTCCACAGAAAAGTTTACCAGATCTTCCACATTCAAAAATAGTAAGTTATATTATAAATATATATATATATAATCATATGGATACATTATGTGTTAGAATTTGAAGATCTGAAGTAACCTGCGAGATATATAAATCTGTTGAAGTTCATAGAGCATCCACAAATACTACAAGAAAAAAGAGAAAACTATGCGTGAATATTATTTATTTTTGCCTGAACTGAACTTTCATCTTCGTTGTAAATGTTAAGCAACTAGCAAAAAAACGTATTTTCATCAATTTCACAGATAGCCCTACCTGAATATTTCCTAGCAATTCTTTTTGCTATTGTTGCCCAGCTGTGTTGATAATTGCCTGACTCTATATAACTGCTGGCTCTGTATAGCAGCTATTTTTTGTTGACTTAATTATTATACAGAATATTAGAGAAAATCTCAGTACTATTGTGTGATCACTTGTTTAATCTTGGCTTCATTTGGTAAGATTTGTCTTTTAAGAGACGGCTCAGCAAATTTGTTCCTTCTCTTTTTGAGTACTGTAAAATGAGGTTGCATTACTGAGGTCAAGGACAGAAGCTCAGGAATGTCATACGTGATGTACTTTGTGCATTAAAAAAGAGAAAACCTGCAAGAAAATATACGTACAGCATGGGCCTAGTGTGGGAGGAAGTGAAAACCTGTGGGTGGTCTGCTGAGGAAATAGCTATGTAAACTGCAGTCAAAGGGTGATGAGACGGATTATTACTGTGAAATCCTGCTGCAAGGATTTAGAGTAAGTGATCCCATCAAGGTAACTGGAGAAAGGAAGCCTGAGAAAAGACAGAGACTTTGACATACAACTTCATTGTCCAAGTAGTGTTTTTAGTCAATTCAGTTAGTTATAACTGACTGGTTTTTTGGCTGGTTGGGTAGAATGAGAAGCTGATTTTAGAGACAGCAATTCCCAAATGCGCAATCCATTCTTTCCCCCATACTATTCTTTACTGTTTTTTTTAAATTACAGTAGATGCTCAAATGTACTGTATATTTAAAGGCTTTTTTCTTAATAAAATTTCTTTGAAATTCTGTGCTTTAACACAGGTGTATCTGGATTTGAGGCACATTGTTATATCTATGATATGTAAATGCTAATGATTTAACATCTAATTGGCATTTTCACTCAAGCTACAGGTAGATAACCTCTTCTTTCCTCCTTTTCTAGATGAGTTGCTGAAACGCAGCACCAGCATGTTGGAAGTCCTAGTTCAGCAACCTTTAGCATGTCAGAAGTTGCCTAGCACTGGTTTAGAAGATCAGATCTAGGATCTGGAAATTCAAACTGGAATATATAAGGATTAAATAGTTAAATAGAATAAAGCTATTCTATTTAAAGCTGTGTGTGTGCGCGCACGCACGCAGCATTAAATAAGGTAGACAACTTTTCTGAGTTTTGCTAATCACATGCTAGCTTTTTATAGTCATGTTAGACCACAACAACTACAGCTAGGTTGGCCTGTATACATACTAGCGCTTGTTTGGTGGGAAATATTGCCCATCTCTTGATTTACAGAAAAGCAAATAAAACAAATAAAGGCCTTTCACTAGCCGTAAGATTGAGGAGAAAGATTATTTCACTTAATTCTTAATTCACTTATTATTTCTAAATTTATTAGGTACTCTACAGCAGAAGCTGCGACTGCAATATATAATAAATGTATGGATTAAAAATTAATATAAAAATAGTATAAAACAAGAATGAACTAAATAGCTGCTAAAGAAGCAGAGACTAAAACTGGCATTGATTTAGATAAAAGAACCTAATAAACAATCAAAAGATCACCACATGATACTTGAATTTGAAAAGACTATAAAATTGTTGCCAAGGGACTTTGTTTAGGAAAAAAAACTCTACCCTTTTAGGGTTGTAGTTGGGAAGAATCTCACATCTTAGATTATGAGATCCACTCTTGCTTCTCTTTTATGCCCTTTCTTATCAACCTTATTTCTAGCTAAGATTTTCTTAAGATTGTAGTTGGTCAATCACAGTAGATGCCACTAACCATTCTCGGAATTATTTATGTTTCCTGTATAAAATCAAGAGGGTAAAAGCATGCAGTGAATCCTGTACACAGTACTTGATTGTTAGGAGCAACTCTGACCATTCCTGTTAACTTCAGAATGGAAATCCCAGGAACTAAGATTGGATCTGTTTCAAAACAATTTATCAGTGAAGATTTCAAAGCAAGCTCTGGATGTTATAAATAATCAGAAGAAAATTTTACCTGCAAATCTCTTG
This sequence comes from Arizona elegans, assembly GCA_022577455.1. NCBI lineage: Eukaryota > Metazoa > Chordata > Lepidosauria > Squamata > Colubridae > Arizona > Arizona elegans. Next base: position 56,793,015 of record JAKOOJ010000005.1, on the reverse strand, counting down.
GTCATTATCAAGACTTTGTTCTGAATGTTTTAAAGAGTTGTACATGGGCTATTTCTATACACACACACACACACACACACACACACACACAGATCTGAAGAATTGGATCTGAAAAATTGGTTCTGAAGAACTGGATCTGAATCACTGTACAGGTTGTTTCTTTCCACAATGGACAAATTAGAGAGTTGTTAAGCTTAACTTCAAACAATAAAGCTCAAACAACCCCCACCCCAGGGGTGAAATCCAGTAGGTTCTGACAGGTTCTGGAGAACCAGTAGTGGAAATTTTGAGCAGTTTGGAGAACCGGCAAATACCACATCTGACTGGCCCCAGAGTGGGGTGGGAATGGAGATTTTGCAATATCCTTCCCCTGGAGTAGGGTGGGAATGGAGATTTTGCAGTATCCTTCCCCTGCCATGCCCACCAAGCCATGCCCACCATGCCACACTATGCCCACCAAGCCATGCCCACAGAACTGGTAGTAAAAAAATTTGGATTTCACCACTGCCCCAACCTTTTATAAACTGCTGTATGCATCTTTCATTAATTCCTTTATACTTGTCTTATTTAACATTAGGTCATAGGCATTTGTAAATTGTATGTCACATATACATTTGGAAGATCCCTTGTGAGTGTATACTACCTTAGCTTACTTCCTGCAAGTCTGTCTAGAACTTTTTTGAAACACTTTTGTGGTGACAAGGTCTTCGCAGAAATAACTATATTATTAACCATTCATTTCCAAGCAGGCTATATACTCAATATGAGCTGTCTTAACCTCATGTTTTATTTGACTTCAGCTAATGGTAAAAGTGGATTATAGTGGCATTTACAAGATTGGAAGGTTCATTATAAAGTTAATCTTTGATATCTTGTGCAGAGACTTAAGAGGGAAGGAAAGGGAGATCATGATCCAAACAATATTAAAGTTCACAAAGGAAACAAATAAAATAAATTAGTAGTCATAGCTGGATCATTTTTACTCTAATTTAGAGGACAAGCAAAGGAGCTGATTGGTTGCTTCTTAGCCAGATCAGCAAAAAGGACTGTAGCAGAAATATTTGCCTAGGGACTAACGCTATCTGCATTTGAAGTTTGTAACTATGTAGATTATCTACAGAATGTGCCAAACAGATAGGAGCAATATGTGCAGAAATTCCAGTAACGCCTGAGATTCACCAATATCTGATAATTTAGTTTATCTGAGAAATATCCACCCTTTGCTAGCCTGGCTAAACGTATGTGTCATGTAAACAAGAAGCTGTTGGTTGATGCAAAGTTGTTATAATCACTGATCAAGTGAAGTGATAAGATTAGCAGAGGTTTTTATGAGGTTTTCATAATAAACACCAAGACCAGAAAGTGTGAGTTGTTTAATAGCCATAGAAAGAACTGGATTCCTTCTTTGTGTCCAAAAAAAGAGCTTTTACTTAAACAAAATAAATTTTGGTAAAAATGTGAATGAAACTGAAAGAATAATCTGCCACTAGGTGCTTTTCATGGTTTTTTTTTTCTTGAGGAAGAAAAGCAAATAATTCTGTCGCTATGGCAGACCAAATGGGACCCATCTTACCCACAAATGAATGTTGATTGCAACACCCTTTACTGGGAAAGATAGTAAAGAAAAACATTCATATTGATAGTCAAACGTCTTGAAGGTGAGAAATTTGTACAATCTTTCAAGCTGTGACAGGGTTCCTCACTGGTAGATGGAAGTTAGTGAAATGGAAATGATGTGGTTCATTTTGATGAAAGACAAGAATGAGTGACAAAGTTCTTTCCTGTTGCCAATGAATCTCTCCTACACACGGAGAGGAACAATGAATTAGTTTCTTTCCAATTTTCTGATGGGTGAACAGAATTTCTTATGACAGCATATCCAGGCTATACAAAGCTGGTTTACAAGAAGGGCATCACTGTTGTTTAGACTTCTTTCAAAAAATACTTATTCCAGTATATTCAGATTCTTTTCTGCTGAGTTTAATTTAGAACATCAAATCACGTTTCTTGCTCAGTGCAACGTTCTAAGTTACAGCCTCTCCCGTGCTATTCTCGAGACCCTGTTTCAACATCCCATGAGGTCCACAACCTTTGTAGCTAATTGGTCTTGCTGTTAGGAAGTGTTTTTCCCCTGACATTTGATTGCATTTTTTAAAAAAAATCAACTTCTTTTCCTTTTGACTGATAAGAACTCAGTGGCATTAAAATGACAACCTTGACAGAAAAACACTGAAACTTTGATTTGTGGGACAATTAAAGAATCAATAATACATTTAGAAAACAAGGCTCAGAAAAGTAACATAAATAAATAAATAAACCTCCTCTTGCCCATCGTCTTCCCAAATTTCCCCAGATTTTTTTCTTTTGTACTTTCTCATCTGTAAAGCAACAGTAAGTGAGGAAATTTGAGTCAGAAACAAAGGTATTTAAATTAATAAGTAATGTTTATTTTTCAATGCCAGATAATTGTTTAATTTTAGAATGGGGCAGAAAACAATAATCTTCCTGTTCTCAGTTCCAGAACTAATCAGAAAATAGTGATATGTTCCTGGCAGAAAGTAATTAATTGAGCTTTGAACTCATTGAAAGATGAAACAGTTTTTTTCTTACCGCCATCTGATTCCCATTGTTAATGGAAACAATGCAAAAGAATCACTTTCTTTTTGGTCCATTTGAAATTTATTTAATCAAGAACAAAAAGGTTTGTTTTAAGACTGTAGAGCAAGATAAATATTTTAATCTTTCTGGACTTTGTGATAGTGTCTGGTCCTAATGCCAGCTAACAATAAATGTATATCGCAATCAGGTTTCCTGCCTAGATCCAACTACTGAAAAAATAGTTTAATACTCCAGTGTGATTTTTAAGCACTTAAATTATTTAAGTAGGTTTCTAAAGATTGTCTATAAGTACTGTAAAAACTGGATCTACCTTTTTTTTTTACATTAGTGTTTATTGTTTTCCATTTAACCATTTTTCAAAGGGAGTAAATATTTTACCAAGGGAACAATCAAAAGCAATTGTTTTGTCATTATTTTAAATTAAAGCTTGCCATTTAATATTCTAATTACTTGACATATCCTTACTCATTTATTGGTATTTGAAAGTTAGGGATTGTTGCTTGAAGTCCTTTGGCGAATAGAATATTGATGTGGCTTATCTTTAAATGTTATGTATTAGTTCAGTCTAAAATTAATTGGCTGAGATTCATTTTAAAATGAAGTCATTTCAAGGTTTTTAATTTTTAAAGCTGTAGTAATAGTAATGGAATCAGGTGGTCTGATTTGTTTTCTAAACAACAGAAACAGGATTCAAGATAGACAATTCCAAATGTAAGAGAGTTCACAAATTGGCTTCACAGCATCTCCCATTCCACAGCAAATTGAGTTGGGTCATCTTTACTTGTTTGTCACCCAAATGTCTGTCTCTCTTTACCCAAACCTGTGCACCCCAAAATTATCTGAATTGCTGACTGATGCCAAAGACTGATTGTGCATCCAGACAATTAACTTACACATATGAAAATATTGCAGAAGGAACTATTGAAGGAGGTCTGGCACACAAATATGATCTACCACTCCCAAGAATGCTCATTGCCAAGTAAACCGTCTGATGAATCAAATATTCCAGTCTGTCTTCCAGCACTGACAGTTCAAAATGCATTAAAAAATTCCCATCACCGAAATGGTGTTGATGGAGAAGTGTGCAAAGTGAAGTGCAACATTCTAGAACTGGAAGAGTATGATGTACAAATAGATGCATAGATGCATATGGCAGCAAGTTGTAAGCAAAAAGTTATAGAACGAATCTATACTGTATTACTATGGGAAAAGGTTCAGTAAACTTCAGAAATCTCAGGTGAGTTTCTCCAACAGTGCTCAGGGAGTCCTTCTAGGTGATGAAAACAGAGAGCTTGTAGGATATTTTAGTGCAATCCACTTGATTCTTAAGGAAGTGCTAAACTTCTTGGAGATGTAGAAGAGGGGAGCACTGGAAAGCATTCAAGCAGAAGATCATACGTCAATTATAAGTGGCCACAGAAATGCAATTGTGTCAGCTGAGTGGAGGTTTGCACTCACTTATTACACCTCAATATAGTTCTAGATAAAAGATTAGGCTAGATGTCTTTCTCGTAATTTACATAGCAACAAAAGTAGTATTCTAAGGTGCAATTTGTCCTCTCTGTAGTTTATTTGGAAGATGGGTCAAGCTTAATATCCAGTAACTGAAACAACTTTCAAAATGTGCCACAAATTGATGGCATTTGTAAGAAATTAAGTAGTTGGGCAAACCGTGGTTCCAGAAAACTTTTTGAATGAACAGGCAAGCAATGGTAACTCAAGGCTCAAGAGAGATCACAACAGATAATAAAATATATAATTTTTAAAAAGAATTCAACCACCATCAGAATGCTATTTAGATGTTTGACACATGATAGCTCAGTTATAAAGTCCAAGGAAATTGTATTCCAATGCCTTGTAACAGTCTGGTAATTTGCTGGACAGATATTTTGAATATTGACAGTGTTACAAGATGAGATATTAGCTAAATCAAGACCACCTTAAATTATAAAGAAGGGCATGGGTCATTTTAAATCCTCCAAAATACCTAGTAGGCTCACCACAGTACTATATCTTAAAACTGTGATAAAATTCAAGAGTAAGTCACTTTATCAGTGCATCTACATGACAGCAAGATGTAATTTGACTTATTTCTGATAAACAGAATCAGAACAATTGTCTGAATAATCAAACGTCACATTGACGAGGGTTTTTCAGAAAATTCCATTGACTCATATTCAGGAAAAAATATACAAAGTTATAACTGTAGCATTGTTTTGTAACACGACAATGCTTGTCTTTTGTTCTTGGTTTAATATGAAATTTCTTATAACAATAAGTTCTGTGAATGGAATAGATCATGCTTTCATGAGAGAATGTTCCTTTTAATTTTGATGATAGAACATTTAGAACCTGCTTCAAAATGTTTTATCTGCTTATTTCCTATCTTTTATTTATATTGCACAGATTCCAGAATCAAAACTACATTCGGGCCTCAAAAACGAATCTCCAGAAGGGTACTATGAAGAAGCTGAGCCTTATAGTGTTTCTATGAATGGTACATAATTGTATATTTCTAAAGTTTTATTGTTATTTTGTTCAGTTGCATACTAGAAAGAAAAAAAGTTATTTCTAAAAATAATCAGTTCAATTGCATGCCAGAAAAGATGTACAAAATATAAAATTGCAAATGTGAGATTTACATCTATGATTGTAATACTACTAAGTATATTTTGAAAAAGAACATTAAATGACAGAATTGCCTAAGCTTTATTCAGCTCAATATGATATTGATACCATTTTAGTTAGATTTTCCCCTTGGTATAATACGTTTTACAGATACCTCTATGGAGGCGTTAAGACTTTATGTATTCATGCTGCATCTTTCTTCTCTATTTAAAATGCATTGCCTCAGCTCTTCAGACAGCATGGGTAGGTTTTTGAGCTAGTTTGACCTTGCCCTGCACATTGATTCTAATGATTGCAGTGCTGAGATCTCCCAAGCTGAGCTGCAACTCTTTGTCAGCATCACAAGTAAATCATGACAATCAATATATGCTGTATCCTTCAGGGTACATATTGAATGTTATCTATTTAGCCTGAATCAGCACCATCTGATTTTATTTGTTCTGATCATGACCATAAAGAGCTTGTTTTAAGTTTTTTTAGAAGACTGATTCTAATTATCACTATATGTGTTAGAGAAATTGTGCTTCCAATTGTTAAACTAATTTAATTCATTGACCAGTGAGATTCATGTTCAGAAGTCTTTCTTTTTCTTCTTCTTCATCTCTCATCGTGCAGATCTTTATGTTAAGTTTATGGCCACTGGGACCAGACCAGTGTCCAGGTTATTGAGAGTAAAATGTGCTATGTTAACCATGGGCCTGGCATGTTTTAAAATCTGAATATTCATGCCCCAGCTGTCAGTTGTTATGTGAGAGCCTTTTACCAGACTGCCCTCAATCTTATTTTCATTTTTTAAAACATATCCATGTTAGGAGCATTAACAAAGAAATAGTACCAGGTATAGATTTTTAAAAGCAATACCTTAATTAGTCATGATCAATTATAACCACTCAGTGCTTCTAAGTAGAACATTTTTGCTTTGTAAGAAGCAATTCTCTCCCAGCATTCAGAAGCTCATTCTTGGGACTTATTGAATTGCAGCTGGGGAACAACATGCTGGTCAGAGACTGTAAGTTCTTCTTTCATATTCTAAATTCAAGAGTACAAGAAAACTGATTGGAGATAAAGTCAAATGAAAAAAGTCAGAGCTTTGTGACCACAAGTCTCAGAAGAAGAAGAAGAAGAAGAAGAAGATGGTATGGAAACAATTAGATTATCCAATTCATAGCATTCTTCTCTGTGAATACAAGGATAAAATGGCCTTTTTGGGTCCCATATCTTTAACTGTGATTAAATTCAAGGTTAACTCTATCACTGCATCTACATGACAGGAAGATGTAATTTGACTTATTTCTGATAAACAGAATCAGAACAATTCTCTGAATAATCAAACGTCACATTGATGAGGGTTTTTCAGAAAATTTGTCACTGTGAATACAAAGATAAAATGGCCTTGATTCATCTAGTCATGCCAATCTTCTGTCAAAAATCCTCACCAGGTAACAATGGGCCAAGTGCTTTCTTAAGTGCAGCCTGCCTACAGGATTGTTGTATGGGGAAAGGACAGAGGACTGAGTATTTGGTGCATTAAGCTTCTAAAGGAAAGGCAATATTTAAATCTAGTAAACAAATTCATAAGTATATTTCATGTCTATGGAGATTCTCAGTCATCCAAGGTCATGGTTGCCCCAAAGGTGCTTTTTTCAAGAGGCAACTGGACTTTCTGGTTTTTGTTTGAAGACGTTTCGCTTCGCATCCAAGAAGCTTCTTCAGCTGAAGAGGCTTCTTGGATGAGAAGCGAAACGTCTTCAAATAAAAACCAGAAAGTCCAGTTGCTTCTTGAAAAAAGCATCTTTGGGACAAGTATATTTCATGTGAACAGTTCAACGCTTCCCTGATAGATAATACAGTGCAACTGATGATGATGATGTTATCCATTCAGTCATGTCCAACTATTGGCGATTCTGTGAATCAGGTCTCTCCACACTTTCCAATCATACACTATTTCTTTGAGTTTTTCTATGTTTTGGCTGGTATCAATTTTGATGGTATCCAGCTTCTGCATTCTGTGATACCCTGGTTTCCTTTTACTGTTAACTCTTCCATACAAAATTGCTTTTGCTAATAAATTCCCCTGTATAACATGGAAAAAGTAAGTAAGACACAGATTAGTGATTTTTACCTTCTAGTGATATGACTGGTGATATGCATTCCAGTACTTGCATGTTAGTTGCCTTTGCTATCCAAGGAATACGCAGGCGCCTTTTCAGCACCACAGGTCAAACAAATTGATTTTCTTCCTGTCTTGCTTTTTTAAAGTTCAATTCTCACACCCATAGGTAACTACAGAGAACACAATAGAGTGAACCAACCTACATTTGGTTGCCAGGCTGATGTCCTTGCTTTTTCATATTTGGTTCATGTTCATCATTGCAGTGCAGCCCAGGGCAATCTGACTTTTTATTTCTGTGCTGCGTTCATCACTTTGAGCTATTTGCAATCCTAGGGGGAAAAAATGTTTTGAGACATTCTATTTCTTCACCATCAATTTCTATTTTGAGGTTCCCCTTCCTTGCAGCAGTCATGAGCTTGGTCTTTTTGATATTTAGAAAGAGTCCAAAATTCTCACTTTCTTCTTTGATTTTCTTGATCAGATGTTCCAGGCCTTCTTTAGTTTCTGAGAGGAGAGTTGTATTGTCAGCATACCAAAGACTGTTGATGTTTCTTCCATCAATCTTTACCGCAATTTTTGATTTGTATGTGTGTTAAGTCTAAATCAGTAGGTTTATTCTCAGTGATTAATAAACATTGATCCTTCTACATAATGAAATGCTACTATGATACAATAAAAAAGACTTACAGAGAAAAAATCATTTTCTAAATCAAAGGTTACATCTATTAGCATACAGTATGATTTAGTGACATTTCTTCATTTGATATCATTTTGCACATCTTCAACTGGCTATATAATAGCAAACATTTGATAATATTTAAAGAATATATCCAAACAGTTTACTTTTCAGGGTGTGTCTATGAAGCTATTGCAAAATAGAAGCCTTAATTGATCCCATTTAAACCCACAAATTGAATGAGGAATTGACCAAGTTTAGGTCTAATAGTTGATAGGAAGGTGTATAGAATCCAGCCACCATTGAACAGATGGTAAGTTGCTTACTAAAACAAAAATAAATTTTCTGGCATGATCTTGGGGTGCAACCAGTGGTGGGTTCCTCCCGGTTCTGCCCGGTTCCACCGAGCCGGTAGTGGTGATATGATGTCACCGAACCGGTTCTGCCCCCCCGCCCCCATGTTATTCTTACCTTTTATTTGGCCCCACCCCCTATCTATTGCTACCTCCTGAGTCCCAGCTGATGGCTAGAGAGAAAAAACCTGTTTAAACTCTTGCCATGGGGCATCAAAGGACCACCCTACAGCTGGTCAGTGTTAAAAGAAAACAAATGAGTAGACTGGTGCCTGCAAAAATACATGAGTAGATCAGTGCCTGAAAAAATACATGAGTAGTTCAGTGCCTGCAAAAACACATGAGTATATCAGTGCCTGCAAAAATAAATGGGTAGACCAGTGCCTGCAAAAATAAATGGGTAGATCGGTACAGCCTGGTAGACCAGTACCTCTGCTAAATCCTAAATAATTGTCACATGACCATCAAGCCACGCCCACAAAATAAGCTACACCCACAAAATAAGCCATGCCCACAGAACCGGTAGTAAAAAAAATTTAGAACCCACCCCTGGGTACAACACATTTACTCCCATTGCTGCCCAGTTCTCTTCTGCTCCAAAAAGAGGAACAAAGTTGTATGTTTAAATATGAGATTCAAGAGGACTTCCCAGGAAAAAAATGGCAAACTGAAATGGAGCCAATGTGGCAGAATTAAGAACCAGTGTAGGAGAAGGAGTGGCAGAACCTGAGAGCAGAGTTAAAAGAGAGATCTTAGAATCCCTATGTAACCACAAGTGGACTAAGTCCAACCTTCCCATCGCAAATTCTGTTGACTCTTATCTGATTCCGGGCAGGTGCTAACCATTAGTCAAGAACATTCCTGTGCATAGGCTTTTTAGCAATAAATCAGTGTAATTGGATCTTCCCAAGTATTTTGATTGGACCATGTGATGGACTTGTGGGTGCTAGGCAGGGACTTGGACTTTCCTTTGGGTGGGAAAAACCTGGAAGCTTTCAGATTCAGGTTTTCCCAGATGTGCCAATGTGACATCTCTAATAAAATAGAACTTTGAGGAACTTCAAGCCTCGGAGTCTTCTTTCGTTGGGGGTGTTATTTGGAACCCTGACATTGGGACTGAATAGGTGTCATCTCCCTATTTGTGATCACGAAGCAGCTTATTTTGTACAAGAATAAAAATACAGCTGAAAACTGAAAATATCTTCATGGATTTGTGAAGTAGGAGAGATTGTACAAATCAGAAAGGAGGGCTGTGCAGCTTTGGACTTGATTACAGAAGGGAGCTTTGGGGTATACAGGAGGGTGAACATGGCATCTGTTCATTGCTTCTCAGTTCTGTGAAAAGGCACAACTGCTTTAAAGAACTTCAAAGGATCCTACATTGACATCCTTAGGGAACTCAGTTTGAAACCTCACATCGCTCTGAGAATTATTTGTAGTGTAAATTAGTGTAAAATAATGTAAATAATTTGCAGTGCAAATTTTATCCTATAAGAAAGACAAAAGTCTTAAGCAACAATGAGGACTTATATGGCAATAGTAAAATGAAGGAGGAGGAGGAGGAGGAGGAGGAGGAGGAGGAGGAGGAGAAGCCGAGGTAAGGCAGTAGTTAGAGTGCAGTACTGCAGGCTATTTCAGCTGACTGCTAGCTGCAGTTCAGCAGGTCGAATCTCACCAGGCTCATGGTTGACTCAGCCTTCCATCCTTCTGAGGTGAGTAAAATAAGGACCCAGATTGTTGGGGGCAATATGCTGACTCTGTAAACCACCTAGAGAGGGCTGTAAAAGCACTATAAAGCAGTATATAAGTCTAAGTGCTAATACTATTGCTATGATGATATCTATTCAGTCGAATCCGACTCTTGGCAATTCTATAGGCCAGTTTTCTTCCAATCTTGCACTATTTCTTTGTGTTTTTCTATACCCTGGCTGGTGTCAGCTTCGATGGTGTTCAGCCATCACATTCTTTGAAGGCCTGGTTTCCTTTTACTGCTAACTCTTCCAAACATAATTGCTTTCTCCAGTAAATTCCCCCACATGGCATGGCCAAAGTAAGTGAGGCGCATTTCGCCTTCTAATGACATGACTGGTGCTATGCACTCCAGTGCACTTGTTTGTTAGTCACCTTTGCTATAATGTTTTTTCTATGTGTGCCTAAAGCTCATGAAGTAAATATTAGCCCTTCCCCACAAAAATTAAATGCTGGTTTCTACATGAAGAAATGATCAGAGCAAAAATCAGGAAAAAATAGAGTGACATGAAATAAGTTTAAACTGTTCATTGCACTATTTGTGCAAGCTAGTCCTAGCAAGTATGTGAATGTACTTTTGGTATTATATCTTCAGACTTTCCTTTTCCTCTATTTCCTGTTTTTTATAATATTCACAGATTTTTTTTTTAAAGGAAGTCATTATTTTAATGCAAGATAAGTTATAACTACAGTTCTTTTGTTACTAGTTATCCTGGCTAAAAGTGATGGATATGGAAATCTTAAGACATTTGAAGATCATCAGTTTGCATGATGTAGCAGAACATAGATTTATAAAAGTGATATATTGTGTAACTTCAAACTGAATAAAATTCATGTGTAATATGCATATTATTAAAACATATCACTGTGATATTTATTTCATACCACTACAGCTTGGTTGGATTAAAATAGGACTGTTGACTATACAAATACTAATACTCAAATTATTAGTGTACTAGTTCTATCAAAATTAATGCAAGGTTGATGGGTGTATGATTAAAAGAAAAGGCTAGAGATAGATCATAATGAAGAAAATCTACCTATTTTCTACGGGTCAAAAACAACCTGATGACACATAAACAATTATTTCATATGAATATGATCCATGCCATTCACTTTTCAAATTATATTAGAATTTGATTTATGATTGCAGTGTATATGTGGTGGCTGTTATTATCAAATTTAAAAATTGGATTGAATAATGATCTTCTGCATGCTGATCAAAGTGGAATGCGGGTAAAGTTGCCATATTTTCTTCAACATGTGATGGTTTAAACTTGACAAGTTCTCAAGCCATCTTTATCTTTACTTCTGTTTATCTTTGTTATACATCTTGGAATGCTTTGGACTTTACGTAGTGGAGGAAAGCAAATTCTAATCCCTTTCTAACCTGGATGTAAATGTAATGGTCTCTTTCCCATGGATGCAGATGATGAAGCAGTCAGCAGCTCCTACGAATCCTATGATGAGGAAGAGAACAGTAAAGGCAAGTCAGCCCCTCATCAGTGGCCATCACCTGAAGCATCTATTGAACTTATGAAAGATGCCCGGATCTGTGCTTTTCTCTGGAGAAAGAAATGGTTGGGCCAGTGGGCCAAGCAGCTTTGCATGATTAAAGACAACAGACTGTTGGTAAGTATTTGGTGAGCCAGAAAGTATGTTTAAAATATGAATTATTCTTGAAGTTTTTCTGTTAAAACTTTAAACATGAAGAATTCAGAAAGGAGAGGTGGCAAATAAATCCAAAAAGTCTATTACATCTACAAACTTGATTCCTCTAGATAAACAAATACTTCTGGGAATCCTATAAGCAGGATGTGAAGGCAATTTTACTTTTTACGATATGTAATTTTCAGATGTTTTGGACTACAGATTTTATTATCCTACCTCTGACAGTCATTTAGTAGGTTATGGAAAGTTTCTTGGTTTTCTGTTCTTGAAATAAGAGCTAATCATACTCAAGACTAGAAGTGTTTGCAGAAGAGCTGTTTGGGCAGATAAGAAGGGAGGAACAGGTATAGTTCATAGTATGAGATAGGAAGAAGCCACAAATATAGAGCCAAGGTAACCCTTGTCATTCCTTACTCTATTCTCTATTCCAATATATTTGCTGAGAAAGAAGCTTGTATGGATTATATTTACTTGTGTGGAAGAAGTATAGTATAAAGGAATTCTGTAATTAAGAGATTTTAATGCTTGAGATAAATAACAAGCTACTTCCCCCTCTCCCATCCCCCAGATATCATTTCAACATTGGTGATGAGAATGTATGCTTGAATACCGATATATCTAAACTTAGTTACCTGGCACATGTAAAATTTGTAGTAAATGTGAAGATTGGTTCTACTTTTATTGGATAGTTTTAATTCTGTTTTCATTTATTATTTCATGAAACATTTATTTCATAATTTCCACATGAAACTCATGTCAGTTGGCTTTACTTTAAATAAATATTACTTATTACCTGTGGCATACTGTAAATAGCAAGCCTATCTCTAGATATTAGATATTTAGTAAATAGCAAGTCTATTTCTTTAGGTATCGATTTTAGGCAGGTTTAGTCCCCATTAAACATGGCATGAGTTAGCTGTACAAATTCTTCTATCTGAAGTATCTGCCTGTCCACCAGAATAGATAGGGTAGGCATTTTTCAAGTCATTTCCCTTAAATGTTTCCATTTGTGGGTCCTTAGAAGAATGCCTTTCTTTTGCAATTTCTGTCCTAAGGAGCACCGTTGCCCCCGAGACCAGCAGCCTTCCCTCTTTTAACCTTCAGGAGAGCAATTAAGATCTGGCTCTTCCCCCAAGGGTTGCAACAGGGTGAGTTCAGAGTGGGATGAGACTGTGTTGAGTACCATCTGGGAAGTGCGGTTATGGGGCCTAGTTTTTCTCTTTTTTTCTTTTAGTTTTATAATTTTTTTGTTTTATGTTTATTCATTGTTTGATTGGTTGTAAGCTACCCAAGAGTTGGTTTTAAGATGGGCAGTTGAACAAATGTTTTAAATAATTTTAAAGAAAGTAATAATCTTACTATATTTCTTTTCTTCCCAGTGTTACAAGACTTCCAAAGACCATAGTCCTCAGCTGGATGTTAATTTGGTGAGCTGCAGTGTCATTCACAAGGAGAAGAATCTGAGAAAGCAGGAACATAAGTTGAAGATCATCCCCATGAATGCAGATGTTATCGTCTTGGGTTTGCAAAGTAAAGACCAAGCAGAACAATGGCTCAGAGTGAGTGGAGTGTTTTTTGGAGTGGGAGGCAATGCCTGTTACTCTAGGTGTGGGGATTTGTTGAAGCCACAATTGCAAATGCCAGTACAGAATTTGGCAGCCAGTATTCTTGTGCTTTACCAGTCATGTGATTTAAGGCTCCTCCTTAAACATACACACAATGCCTTTTGGAAAAGAAACCACATATTTATAAAAAATACTTGATGAGTTCACTGGAGCCCAAGGGCAAATATATGAATTAGAAGAGAAAATCTCCTTGTTAAATTAATATATTTTTGGAGAATTTTCAATAATGTTAATTTAAATTTTATACAGGTAGTCCTCGAATTGTGACCACTCACTCAGCAACCATTTAAAGTTATGATGGCACCAAGTGAATAGTGCTTACAACTGGTCCTCTAAGATCTAGGTTTACTTACTTACTTACTGTGCTTCTAAGCTTTTCAAGGGATAAATGTTCAATGTTATGTGGCCATGCCCTTGTTGTTTGATATTTCCGTATTTATTATTTTGATTTTTCTGCATCTGGATCATCTTGATTTTCCATACCGAAGACCTCTGAACTGAAGTTAGCTGTAAAAACACAAGAAAATGCTTAATAATTTATAGTCAAGTAAAAATGTCCAAGTACAAAGCAAATACTTGCTGTTTGGTAAATCTTTTAAAAGCACAAGAACACTGGCTGGCAAAAGACCAAGCCTCTGTTTCTAAATTAAACTAACCACAGCAAAAAATACATGTGTATGCCCTCATATTGGTATAACACAGGGTTACTTTGTCCTCCCAAACTGAGATAATCTTCTGTACCTCTTGTGAGTGGTCAGTATAGTACAGAAACTAAAATCATTTTCTTCTTCTAATAGGTGAAAGAGGATTTTTTAAAAAAATGTTGTTGGCTCATGTAGTGTTTTGCATCTTGATATCTCTACTGACATGCCCAGAGACTGTTACGTAAGAAATCATTCCTAATTAGAGTAGAACAATGGAGGGGGTTGCCCAGCACATCCTCTGATTTGGTGTGCTGTTTATATATGTGTCCTAGGCTTTACTCTCAAACAGAAGTTTCTGAAACAGCTCGACTTCCCTATCTCTAACTTCAAAATTGCTTTGCTTAAATTGAATTATGCTTCAGTTAAAATTAGCCGAATGCTTTTCGGCACAGAAGAAAATAAAAGCTGTAGATGATCATAAGACATGAAATTGCTTACATTGTGCTTTTCCTCTCCTAGGTAATCCAAGAAACAAGTGGTCTCTATCCAGAGGGGCCGTGTGAAGGAAATCAGTACGTTCCAGACTTCCAGCGGTTCAATAATCCAAAAGTATGTCTTATCTTTTGAAAGGGATGCTTAGAAAGTAGCTCTTAAATCTTCCGTTGCATAATATTTTAAAACTACTTGATTATATAAGGGAAGTAATTCCCACCATCAAAACAGGAAAATAGTTGAAAACTCCAGCTTGTTTTGGAAGCTACAATTAGAACAGCTTCAAGCGTCTTTCCATCCCTTCACAACAACACTTCTTTGTATCCATTTATCTTCCCAATAAGATGGTTTCAGATTGCTTTTAAAGAGAGCTTATAGATTTAGTTCTGTTCAAACCCAAATGAAAACATTATATAAAAAAACATTCATTTCCCCCCCTTTTTACAATCCTTTAATCCCTTGTTTCGGGGGGAGTCAGGGCTACTGAGTGGAGCAGAGCATTTACTGGTCTTTATAACATATATAAAAACTATATATAAACTTTCTTGGACCCCACATATACCCTCACAGAAGCCTAAGGAAAGCATCTGGGATGGGAAACATGGAACAAATGTAGTCAAACATAACCTAGAGGAAAAGGCTACTCTGATGGTAGTAAGGCCTTCTTTCCTACTGGTGAGTCAGCACAGAATTTGCCTTATGGAGTTGTTGATATTGTTTCAGTTGGAGCTACTATGTTCTGAGCTGCAGAAGAGAAGGGAGTGTTCCCTATAACCTGCTGTGATACATTTGCAAAACAGTTTGCTGATTAAATTGCTTACCTCTCTTTCAATTTGGACTTGTTCTATGAAAGTGATTGATGGTGTTCAGTATCCAAAGATAAGATTTAACTCATTTATGGACCCAACAATTTTTTTTAACGGTGGGAATGGGAGCTAAATGACTCTGAGAAGCAAATCATTAACTCTACAATCCTAGATATTTCCATCTAGCAGAAGAGGTTGAAATAGTACCACTACGTTGGTCCTCTACATTATGCCACTTAATTCAGCTCTGCAGGAGTCTATATGCTTTTAAATATCCACAAGAAGCTGCTAGCTCATGTGGAGTTTTAGGGATTGGTCTGATTATTATTATTTGGGTGGTATCTAACTCGCTTTTTTTTTTGGTCAAGGAGTTTTTTAAGTTAACTTTCTGCATGGCTTGGCTACCACGAAAAGAGTTTTTCCTCTTAGTTTAATATGATTAGTTCTTCAAAATTCAGAATGAGCTTACATTCAGAATTCTATAATGTTTATGTGTCCCAAAAGGAGCTGTATTTTCCTGGATGTAATGAACATATCTTTCCCCAATAGATTTCTTGCTAGATCATTAAAAAAGAAAGCTATGCTGAATTAAGCTGAGAATAAAAGGACATTTCATAGAACGTACTGTTATATTTGTTTATATTTTAATATCAGTATTATAATTAAATGAACATGTTTTAAGCCAATCAACCAATCCTTGGGCAAGTGTTATGAAAGAGGAAACTTGGTTGAAAGATCACGTTTCTCCATTCGTGTGCCTGGTGTTCCAATTAAGCTGCGTTGCTGTTTGCCTGAAGTCAAATAAAAAAGAAACAACTGTTTATTTAGGGAGGATTTGTAAATCTGATACCATTCCAAGTGTAATAGATACATCAATATTCATACTTTTTCATTGTACCAACCATCATTTTCTCACATTGCTCCAAATACAAAATATAAGTTTCCAACAGGCAGAAGAGTTCTTCAACCCAATACTTTATAATTTTCTCAACTTTAGTCATGGAGATTGTTTTTTGTTCTTTGTAGGTGGAGCCATCAGAAAGTGGAAGCAACACTGATGGTCACATGGAGCTGGTGGAAACAAAAGATGGTAACGTGACTTTGAATTCAGAAAGTTAGCCCGATTTTCACACCTGAGCCTAATATAAGTCCTACCTAAAAATAAACCCTAGTTAAGCCCCGGCCACCATCTGGTTGTAAGAGGTGGGGTGAGGCACATGCATAAAAATCAAACTAGGGTGGGGATGAGGGGGTGGAACTGCTCCACAAGATCAGGTCTTATTTTCGGGAAAACCCAGTAGTATCTTTCATAGATATTGTGAATTATAATTTTTTTTTAATTTGATTTATATGCCGCCCTTCTCTGGAGACTCAGGGCGGCTTACAATGTGTTAAGCAATAGCCTTCATACTTTTGTATATTTATACAAAGTCAGCTTATTGTCCCCACAAACTGGGTCCTCATTTTACCCACCTTAGAAAGGATGGAAGGCTGAGTCAACCTTGAGCCTGGTGAGATTCGAACTTACAGTAATTGCAGACAGCTGGTGTTAATCACAATGCTATCAGTCTGCTGAGCCACCATAATCCCATGACAACTGCAGGGCTCTGGGCAGGAGGAATTTGAATTAGACGAAGGAAGAGAGAAATTAAAGTAGCTGTCTCTGCTGTAATTGAATTTGCAGATTACCTGGTTGAAATAGAATTGGATAGAAGAGCTTCTCTGCCAAGTTAATTTGTTATCTACACTAATTGAACTATGTAGCTTCTACCAGGGATAATGAAATAGAGTATCTTGTAGAACATAAAATATATGTAAAACTTCCATATACCTGTTTGTCAGTCCAATCTACTACTGTTTTGACTAGCAATGGTTGTCCAGGGTTTCGAGCAGAAAGAAATCCTTTACATCTCCTACCTGAATTTTTAATTAAAAACCAAGAATCAAAATGTGCGACTTTCTGTATTAAATGCTTATGCTCTCCTGCTAAACTATGATCCCTTTCCAAAGGAAGAAATTTGAAAAAAGAAGGCATTATATCATGATTCCTTCTCTCAATACAGAGCAAAAATGTTGCTACTCAGAATAATATCATAAAGAGGAGGCATTTTACCTGAAACTAAATTTCATTTAACATGTTGGAATTTGAAAGGAAGCATATTTTAGATTTGATTATTATCTGGGTATTTTTTTTCTGAACTGAAGCATTGAAAACAATATCAGTAGGCAGAGGTGGGTTTCAGCAGGTTCTGATCAGCTCTGGAGACTCGGTAGCGGAAATTTTGAGTAGTTCGGAGAACTGGTAGTAAAAATTCTGACTGGCCCCACCCTCATCTATTCTCTGCCTCCCAAATCCCAGCTGATCGGGAGGAAATGGGAATTTTGCAGTAACCTTCCTCTGGATTGGGGAAGGACATTTTACAGTATCCTTTCCCCTGCCACGCCCACCAAGCCACACCTACAGAACTAGTAGAAAAAATGTTGAAACCCACCGCTGTCAGTAGGCGAGAAGCTTGTAGCAGCTTTGTTAAATTGTTGGTTAACTGCAGTAAACCTAACCAGTGAGCTTACATGCCAAGAATATATATGGCAGTTATGTGCTTGCTTACATGAAGTATTGTGTGTATTTATCCCAAGAATTAAAGTTTCACCAAAATGGCAATAAAGGATTTAGTGTAAATACAAACAGAAAAGGAGAACCATAATAAGACCCGGTAAACACCCTCTATTTGCAACAGACCTCATCTGAGTTTTCAGTCATCCCTTGCAGATTATTGTAAAAACCTGATGAGTTTTGCAAATACTTGAAAAAGAATGCTTGCAAATGCTTCTCCCAGTTCCGCAGAAAAAAGGATGGTTCAAATGAAAGGAACTCAGCTTTTAATCACAGAGTCTTTCTCACCTCCCTCCAACCATAACCATGCTTTAGCATTTTTTCCTCCTGCCATGTACTCATTAAGTGGCTTTTGTCTCATCCCCAGCCCATATCTGAGGCATTTGAAAATGGTCTCCTCTCCCAACACAATCTTTGCTGTGGACATGATCTGGCACACTTTATTGATCATTTAGCTGATGATGTGGTTTGGAGCTAAGATCTGCTCAGTTTGCTGCTTTAGGCTCCTGTAGGCAGATCCCTTTCCTCTAGTTATTGTGAGTTGTAATCCACAGCCATTTTGGAATAGGGGGCAGATGCCTGCCTTCTGCAGAGTCATCTTCCCTTGGAAAATTTGACTGGAGTTTCTGAAGAGCTGATCCTAAAAACATGCTCCTAGCACACTTCTAAACCTGATTTTTAAACAAGATTACAATTATTTTGAAAGAGTAAACAGGCTGTCCTGGGAGTCGGACAATTGGGTGTATCCTTGCCAGTAGGTGCTCTGAAGGTGTTCGCTGCTACAGTAGATAAGGATTTTATATAGCTGTGGTGTTTTTTTTTTACTGTTTATTATCATCATTATTTTTGAGGAACAATAGAACTTCCTCCTGACTAGTGAATGCTCCCAGGACCAGAGTTATACAGTGGTAGTTTCTTCATCTGTAACTTCTACAGTTACTTATGCTGCATTTGGGTGGGGAAATCTTATTGTTTACTTCATTCTGACTTTGGTGACACTAAGTACTATGGGTAAACAAAATAACACAATTCAAGAAGTCTATGTTGGCATGTAGGTTCTGCATGATCATCCTCCAGCTACTTTCTGCTTTTACTAATTCTGAGGTTAGAACTGGACTTCTGGTCATTCACTGCATGTACTACCGTTCTCTTGCAGTTCTAGTTATGGGATTAAGTTCTCCCACTTCATGCCACATGCCCCTTTGTGCTTTTTAACTATGATTTGCTGTTGTTGTTGTTTTAAATAAGGATTAATGCTGTTTCAAAAGAGCATTTTTCTGTGCACAAAATAGCCTGTTGAACAGCTATCAAATATTTCATCCCTGTGCTCCTGCTCTGTGCTATTATCTTTCAATCTTTTAGAACCCAGATATAGCCATACACAGAAATTGCTTGAGAATAGCTAACAGGCAGAAAAGATTGTGGGGAGCAAACTCTTTCTGGACGGAGCCCCTGCCACAAGTTGCTAATCCTATGTCCCATCCTGTCCTATGGGGATCAGGACGGGTAAGAAAGAGTTAAATACTTGGTGGGCGGGAGATGAATTTGCAGGACCCACTATTTCTGTTCCCTACTTTGGCCACAATAAATAAGGACTTCGCCAATTAATGGCTTCATTATTGTAGCAGAGGGGTGTCAAACTGAACTGGATACAGCCCATATAGGCCATGCTACCCCAGTTCTGCAAGAGCAAAAACAATCCTGATACGTCACAATATAGCCCATGATGCCATCAGGTTTGACACCCCTGTTGTAGTAGAATAAGGATCAGCAACATGGGCAGCACAGTTTATGCTAGAATACTTTTCTGCCAGCTGAAGGGCTGCTGGGTGATGCTTTCATACAACTTTGAGGGAGAGCCTATGCAGACATTTAACAGGTTGGCCTATTTTAGCCCCATCAAAATCCAATTTTATTGAAATAGTGGTTCAGAAATTACTTAAAAGATATAAATACTTCAATCCCAGCAGAAAATTATACGTGTGTGTAAACAGTCACATCAGCATATTTTTAGTAGGTTAAAAAGGACAACCTACACATTTGGTGTACAGTGCTGTTGCTTACGTTCTATCCAACCTACCTTACAATGGCTCCAGTGACAGCAGGAAACAAATGGTATGAAAAACAAGCTTTGTTTTATTCCAAGTTGACTTAAAATAGAAGGCATTTTTTCCAACAACACAAGTGTACTTTTCATACCTCCCTTTTTGAATGCTTGTCTCTACAAGTACATATTTCATAATTATCAGGGTAATATCACTCAATCGAGAATAGCTAAATATCTTCAGGCACATAAGTAGGTTATCTTTTCTGTAACCCTTTGCATCCCTTCCAGTATTTCCAAGAAGGAATCAACGTCTGGTTCATTATGGCCCCTGTAAAAAACAAGTTTCAAGTTCAGAAAACAACAAAAAACTTTGCTTGTTTTTTAAAATCTTGGATGATCTAAAACTGGTTTGGTTATGCAAATATTCTTCATACTGTTGTGAAGATGGGTCATATATGAAATTGCATCCCATTTTATAATAATCATTTTCTTCAGCCACAGAATTTAATATGTAGCTTTTTTATTTCTTATTTAGCTAAGAAGAAATGCACACCTGGGTTAAAATTTAGCAACCTGATGAATCTTGGGAGAAAGAAGTCTACCTCCATGGACAGTCCAGAAAGATCTTTGGATACTGGCAGTAAGTAACTTTTAAGAAATGTACATACCGGTACTTTTCTGTATTTATTTGAATTGCTGCCACCTGCAGGGAAGACAATCCTAGAGAATGATGCAGAAGATAACTATAGGATAGCTATTGTGACTGGAAAATAATAGAAAGCATGCTTCCAATGCTCTTTTAGATCTTGTAAAAATCCATAGAAGGTATAGTAATATCTTTGGGAGAATTCTGACAGTCATTCTAATATTCTTGTTGTTGTTTTTGCTCAAAATATAATCCAGTTTTGACCATTGAGCCATAACTTATTTATATAGCATAGGTTGTATTAGGTTGGGGGTTGGAAGATGGATGGTGATGGCTGTGTTTTTATCAATTAATTAGTTACAATAGGTGCTTTTTAATATCAGAATTTGGATCTCAGTTTGTATGGTGGCATGACTAACATGTTCATTGTGTTGTAGGGTTGGAAGCAATGTTAGAGAGCTCTTAGTTTACCACTCTGCCCAGAGCAATAAAATGATGCATGTTAGCATGTTCTTATCCACTGACAAGAGATCATCTCTAGACGGGATTGAAAAAGTATTCTGGGCTCCATTAAAAAAGAAAATATTATGAGAACAACATTTCTTTCTTCACAGCATATTTAAATGTACTGGTGAACAGCCAATGGAAATCCTACTGGTGCCATGTGAAGGATGGCCAGCTCCATTTTTACCAGGACAAAAACAGAAACAAAGCAGCTCAACCAGCTTTGAACTTGGTGGGATGTGAAATCATCCCAGACCCAAGCCCTGACCACATCTATTCATTTCGTATCCTGCACAAGGGTGAAGAATTGGCCATGTTAGAGGTATGGATGTCATGCTCTCCAGAAGCTGGTAAACACAGTTTAGTAGCCATTCATGGCAACCTATCACAATGCTGTGTTGGAACCTGTTTAAAGCTTCCTTTCTTTGCATGGAGCCAATTTAAATAACTTACATTACCTATCCACAGTTTATTTCATTGAGTAGCATAGAAACATAATACAAAAAGCATGAGAGAAAGAGAAAGAGCAAAATGAACTTTTAATTTGTTTTCCTTACACTTCAGCCAAATTAATCCAGAAGGTAACTTATAGTGAGAAAATAATACCTGTAATTTTAGGTGAAGCACTATAATTAAAGTAGCAACTATAGTGTAATTTTAAACAGTAGGAAAATAACACTAGCAATAAGTCCTCAATATTTGAATTCCCAGAAAGAGATGCAGGGCACAGCAGTATTGAACCATTTTTCCCTTTAAGGACTATTCTCTTGAAGAAAATCTTTGGGTTATAATGCTGGTATAATAACAGGGTCAAAACTTAGAGTAAGTAGGACTCTTTGTGTCCTTTTTTCTTATTCTCCCCTTTCTTTCTTGTTTTCTGGGTTCATTGGCCTCCTAGAGGACCCTACTTTTGAAGTCTATAGAAATCTTAAGCTTTTTTTCATTTATTGGCCGTATATATTTCCTCTCTATATTTGGCAATGCCTAAAATAATACTTCTTGTTAGATCTATGAGGAAAAAAATCTGTTGAGCACTACATCAGCAGTTTTATAGTTCAATAAGTCAACTGTGCATTCAAAAATAAATATGAATCTGCTTCAAATGATTCCTTGCCCAGAACCTTTTGTTCTACCTCCCACTATTCACTTTTAAGTTGTTTTTTTTAAATTTTTTAAAAAGTTCAGGCTGAGGGCCCAACTTCTTTTCTCCATGTTGACTGTTTCCACCCTAGCTCCACTTCCAAAGGGCATATTCTCTCTCTTACTCAGGCCTACAAACACACAAAGGAAACAAAGTACTTAAATTTATAACATAGGAATGATATTGTGAGATCAAGAATGCTGGAGGGAAGGGTAAAAAAGGAACAAAAGTAAAACAACTGTGGGAGTATCTAAAATTAGGCCAAGGTTCGCAGGCTGTGCACAGATTGCAAGATATATAATGTAGTTAGCTGGTGCAGCTTTATCTTATGTACATAGTTTACATTAAAACAATTTGAGTACTGTCAGCAATATTCATTCTCCCCTTTCTAGAGTTCTGCTCCAAGTATTATAGTATCTACATTATATATGGGGATGTATAGTATAAATCCAAATTCTAATCTTGTAACTTCCATTTTTTTGAACGCACAAGTAATAAAATGCAATCTTAATCTCCTATAATCTCCCTTGAGTTATATTTAATTTTTCCTGGAGGAAAAGTTGATTTGAAAAACAAGTTGCTTACTTCTATTATTTTCACTCAGAGTTGTTTTTTCTTTGTTTATTGCTAATCTTAGATTCTCTGACATCAGCAACATTTGAGTAGTAGGAGGAAAATGTGACAAATTTCCTACATTTTGTAGTGGGAGGAATGTTTTCAGCCAAGGGTAGGATTGCCAGAACCTCTGAGTATTGTTTTGTTTTTAGCAGTCAAATTGCTGAGTATGATGGAGCCAGAATAAGGGCGACTTCAACAGTTATTTCAAACTAGTTTCATTCACAAAGTTAATATGGATACAGCAGTTTAGTTCAAGGCAACTAGAAATTATAAAATCATTTCTCATAGATTATTCATGGTGCTTACTGAATATTTTCCATAGGCATCCATAGGCTCACGCAAACCCTGTTACTTATGGGTGACATCCGATATCAGAATACAAATACAAAAAGCTGGTGTCTGTATCATGTTGCATGTTACTGCATTTTTTTTTTCTTGATTTTAGAGGTAGTCTATGACGCTTTCCTTCATGTTTCACCACCAAATTTCAGTATTTATTTTAGCACCCGTCTGGTACAGAAATGTTTAGAAAATCAAATTGGCGCCATCTTCTGGGGAAAAAGAGAAAGATCTTTAGATGAAATGCTTTTTTGAAATTCTGGCACATTTTTTCCCTTGGGCAGCTAAAGCCTCACTTTAGGACAAATCCTACCTTGAGTATAGAATTTTCACAGATATTTAAATAATTAAATGTTTATATGGGTCTGTGAATCATTGAATTTCAAGCATGAATGATTTCCTGTCCAAGGGATTTGGGCAGAACATAATTTCTTAATTTTTTTCTCCCACCCAAACCCTGTTTTCTGTTAAGTAAGAACAATGAGCAAATTTGTGTCTATTCAGCCAAATAGAAAATATTATTGAGACATTGATGAGTGGAGAAAGGTACAAAAATTGCCTTTTCCTCTGCTTACTTCCTACTTTTGTTTAGATTCAAGCCATTGGATTTGTAGAGACCACTGATTAGAGATTCACTAAACCGCTAATTAGAAGAGGTTTGAACTATAGGTATAACAATTGGTTCTATTTTCATCTATTTAATAGACAAAGTCTTCTGAAGAAATGGGCCACTGGCTTGGTGTCCTTTTGTCAGAATCTGGCTCTAAAACGGATCCCGAGGAGCTTACTTATGATTACGTTGATGCTGACAGAATTTCCTGCATTGTCTCTGCAGCAAAAAACTCATTATTGTAAGTTACTATGCTAGCATTCAGAATCTGTTTCCTTTTGGTGGTTTACTAGTATATTTATTGATTCTGCTAAATAAGAGTTTGGGGGGGAAGGGTTGTTTTTTTGTTTGGAAAATAATCAGTGCAAATTTCAGTAGGATTTTTACTACTTGTAGAAAGAAACAGTTGGAAGAGAACAAACACTACTATGTAAATATATCCCATATATGACACATTCAGATGAAATTGCTATACTGAAGGAAAAGAAATAAAGAAAAATATCTGAATGATTACTTTCCATATTATGTCCCAAAAGCAACCTTTGAATGACGAGAAAAAGAGAAATTGGACAGGGAGAAAATCCTATTTTCCCACTGTTTTAAGGAAAATATGTGGGGAAAACAAATGAATGAAAATACAAATTGTTGTATTTATATGAAATACAATTGTGTTTATCTCATTTATTTATTTGATTTCTATAGCCACCCATTTCTTTAACTTTTCAACCTAAAGCCAACCAAATATTTTGAGACTGAAACATTTGGAATCAAAATTAAAATTCTTGGAAAACTGTAGTGGACCCCTTGTTGCATGATTACACAGGTGTGTGACATACATGGCCTCTTGCTGATAGGAACCAGTGTTTTGGTCTTTGTTGTACACTGCTTCATTGAACTCTTACATGGTAACTGCTTCATTGGACTGCAAAGTCTTGGGAGTCTGGTAGAAGATGGAAGTCAGGAGCAATGGCCACATCCAAAGATAGATAGTAACTATCAGGATTTAAGAGTTATCACTGCTCGTGGTGCTTTGAAACTCTATGACAGCATGTTTGCTTTCATGTTTTTCAGCTTAATGCAAAGAAAGCACTCTGAACCCAACACTTATATTGACAACCTGCCAAAGAGAATGGAAAACCAAGAAGATCTGTATGATGATGTGGACATTCCA
The DNA here is from genome assembly GCA_022577455.1 of Arizona elegans. Lineage (NCBI taxonomy): Eukaryota > Metazoa > Chordata > Lepidosauria > Squamata > Colubridae > Arizona > Arizona elegans. The sequence goes on along the minus strand of JAKOOJ010000005.1, from coordinate 56,767,949 downwards.
GAGGCTACTATGGTGAGATTTTTTGCAGAACTGGCTAGGTTGTTTATCATTCTAAAGCAGCAATCATTGAATTTTGGAGAGGGGGGATTGTTAAGTGATTTTTTTTGTCAGTAATATTTTTTAAAAATTGTGCTGGATTGCTATTATAAATTCATGAATGAATGTAAAACCACATTACTAAACAAGGTGTAACCATGCTGAATTCACATTGTCAAATAGACGTTTCTTATTCTAAGCAGAATATTCTTCCTTAAGTGAAATTATTATTCGGAACATTCCATCTTTTACAGGATGCTATGCCTCCAAATGAAAGTAAATGTGAAGGAGAACAAGACAGAGTCTATCTAGACCTCACTCCAATAAAATCCTTGCTGCATGGAGCTGCCTCAAAGCAGGGTCAGTCTACTCCTTCAGTGTCTCCACCTTTACAAAGATCTATGAGCAAGAGCTCGGTGGACTTTCAGAAAGACTCAGCCATGGTGCAAAAAGAACCAGAACTAAACAGAATTGCAATGGAAATTCCAGAGCAGGTACTATAGAGCAACAAAATTTTATGTATTCTTACAATACCTTTCTCAAGATTGACATGTTTCACACATGCTGGATTGGAAGTTCTCTATATTTTTAGGTAGTATGGCCATCTGGAATAATAGAAATTGAAATACAAAGATAGCAGGTAATGGGAAATGCAACAGCTTAAGGTTTTGGATTCCATTGTCAGTGATAGAACAATCTAATCTCATGCGAAGGAGACAAATAATATTCTATCCTTTTCTGGAGGTTCTGAAATGGATTTTGGACAAAACAGATGAAATGATACAATCTGATGATCCTGAAGGGAAAGAGATAGATACCGGTAGCAAAAACCAAACTACTGTCCTTTTCCTAGTTTGAAAGGATATACTTACAGTAAAGGGTGTTGTACATGTTACAAGGAGCTAGTATCAGTAGAAGGTGAGCTTGGAGCATTTTTATAGCCTTTGAGGCACTGAGTCAGATCATAGTAAGGTCAGCCCATAGTATTATCAGAAGTAAAGCTAGTACAAGCTTCTGTATTTAAAGCTTATACAGGTACTGTCAGGTTATGATGGTAATTGAGACCATAATTTCTGTTGCTAAGCTATCTAGTCATAAAGTACATTGTCACTTAATTTAGCAACAGAAAACCCATCAGCCTGCATCTGTCACTAACTGAATCCCATTGGTTGTTAAACAAGATCTAAGACATTCTGCCTAAGCCCAAGTCTGGGCAAGGTAAGAGACTGCCTTCTCTTGAACACTTCTGAGAAAAACTCACAAGAAGACTGTAGCTGCCATTCTCCAAATCATGTGCACTCCTCTCATGATGTTTCAGAAGACTAATTCGACCTTTCTAAAGCATCATGAGAGGGGTGTACATGATTTGGAGAATGGGGTGTGCCGTCTTGGGGAGAAGGCCTTGTGCAACCAGCAGCTGCCTTTCATAGCAGCAAGCTGGGTGCTCCTCAGTAGCAGAAGGAAGAAGACAGCCACTGTCAATTGGGCAGCTGGGGCTCTGTGTTGGGTTTGAGGCACCATCAGCAGCACAAGCAGCACTGGAGCTGAAGCTTGGGGCAGTGACATCCAGGTGTGACAGCTGAAGGCCCCAGGCCTCTACTTTAGTCCCAGTGCTGCTGGCTCCACCATTGCTTCCCAGGAGTGCTGCTATGCAGGGTAGCCAAAAGTGCAGAGATTGAAGGTAAATAGGCAGGTGGGGAAAATGAAGTGTCCCTGCAGTTGTAAATGCAGGTGGGCTGCCAAGTGCCTGAATTTTGATCATGTGACTATGCGGGTACTACAACTGCCCTAACTTTAAGGAGTGGATGTAAATAACTTTCAATGCCACTCAATGTTAACCAAGGACTACCCATAGTACTATTTACATCCTGTGTAACAATTCTGGTTGTCATTAATCTATAACCTTGCTCGGTTCAAAGGTTTTTTTTTAGACAAATCCAAGGCTTTCAAATCATTTTTACAGACCCAGCAATGTACTTTTGCTACATCTATGGAATCTCCAAATTGTTCCTTGTTTAAAGAAAGTCTTTTTTTTTTTAATTGAAAAAGTTTTCAAATACAAGTTTTCCCCCTTTCCCCCCCCTCTTCCCTAACCCGCCCTTTCCACCCATCCCCCCCGTGACTTCTTCACAACAATAGGCTATTTCATAACTAGTTACATACATAATATCTTTCCTTTCCCTTAGTCCCTTCTCGGAATACTGACCTTTAGCATATTAATCTTATAACTCCCATTTTTACGATAATCTGCCCTTTTTCTCCTCCCCTAAACTTATAGTGTATTATTACAATTTAACATTTAATCTTTTATATATATTAATATAACATTTTAAAGCGGCCTTCTCCCTACATCCAAATTTAACATTTATTCAATTCTATCCAATTCCTCCACTCCCCTAAATATATGACTTAAAATCATACAATACAATTCTAAATATAATCCACTGCCCACTTTACTAAGATATACACATATCTATATATGCATCCCATTTTATATATAAAAAAAAAAAAGACAATAACTTTAAATTTATAATCCATGTAATATCTTCTTTGGTGTCTTTCCACTGGATTGTTAAATCCTCCACTCCCCTAAATATATGACTTAAAGATCCTTTTTCTTAAACTAATCAATCAGTAAACTAACCTATTTCAACCCTTCAGTTTCTACAAAATCATGCAATACAATTCTAAATATAATCCACTGCCCACTTTACTAAGATATACACATATCTATATATGCATTCCATTTTGTAAAAAGAAAAAAGACAATAACTTTAAATTTATAATCCATATGATATCTTCTTTGATGTCTTTCCACTGGATTGTTAAATCCATCACCCATAATAGGGTAAAATAACATGCTGGTGCAACAGTTTGTTCAAAATCTTCAATCGTCTTCTGCCCCCATCAGTAGTAGATATCCTCGCATCTGTATAAAAGTAAAAACAACCACCCGAGTGACATTATAATTATGATTATATCCATATGGTTATAGTTGTGGTATTCATCAGGATTGTTAATTCCCATCATCCTACTGAGTAACATCCAGATCTTCTGCATGCCCCGGCGTAACTCTCCTGCCTTATAACTCAAAATAATTATAATATATTTACCAAAAAAAAAAAAAAAATTCCAGAGTAGATGATTCAAATCCAACAAAGTGAGGCTCTTTTCACATCCCAAAATCATGGCATTGCAGAGATCTGCCACAATCCTCAGGATAGTATCAAACAATTGTTCGCCTCCACTATCTTTTCAAATATTCATTCATTTTTTAAAGTCCCTGGCTTCACTGTTGCATGGTTTAGAAATTGCTGTTTCTATGAGATCTATTTCTTTTCTTTTTCTTTTGCGGGTTGAATTTGCATCCTCGTTTCTTGCCTACCAATTGTGTGTCTGCTGGTTGGTTTTCATTCTGCTTTATGGGTTGTTCTTGTTGGGTTAGTTTTATCATCTCATCTTTCTTCTCCGTCACTTGTATGTCAACTGATTGATTTGCGCACTTGTCTGTGACTTGATGGTTCATCAACTTGGTGTCGGATGACACTACTCTCTTGTTTATAGACAGACCAGCTGGGGTATCCAGGGGATCCAAAGACAATTTATCTGCAACAGTCTCTGTAATTTGATATTTTCCTTTTGTTTCCAACTCCTTTTGCTTATCCTGTATTATGCCTAAAGGTGTTAAATTCATTTTTAAATTTTTTTGATAAAAATCTTCCGCTTTTTCAACAGTGTGCAATTGATATCTTACTCCTTGATATCTCAATATTAAACCAACTGGGGTGTCCCACCTGAATAAGATATTTCTTTTTTTTAATTCAGTCACTAGAAAGCCAAATTTCTTCCTCTCCATTAGCATTTTAGTCGGAAGCTCCTTAAAAATCCAAATCTTTCTTCCATGAAATTGCAAAGTGGAATTAAAAGAGTTCTGCACAATATTATTCCTAATTTCTTTATCTGTAAAATAGATCACCACATCTCTAGGCAATTGCCTTTGCTTTGCCAACCAGGAGTTTATTCTGTAAATTCTATCAATCCTGCAATACACTTCATCAGGTTGAACCTTTAAAATCCCAGCCAGAATTTCAGAAGATATTTTCCTTAGATCATCTCTATTATTTTCCTGCAAACCTCTCAGTCTAATTGCATATTCTGTAAAATTATATTGAATCATTAAAACTTCTCTTTCAATCCTCTGTTGTACATTTTCTTCATTACCAGTCTTTTGGTCAGTCTCCATTTTAGATTTGTCTTCTGAGCTATTATCCTGAGTGTTTATCAAATCCTTTTTAATTTTTTGAGTCATGTCATCCAAATTCTCCTCAATTTCCTTCATTTTAGACTCTAATAATTTAGTCTTTGCATCCACCCGAATCAGAAAGTCTGATAAACCATTATCAGATTTTAAAATCTTTTGATTCAAAAAGTCAAACTTTGATTTCACCAATTCACCAATTTCTTTAATTTCCTGCTTAAATTTTTCAAGTTGCTGGTTCACAATCTCATCCCTTCTTACAATCTCTTCAAGGAGAAATTCTAATATATTAAAATCAGGTTTCTGACACTGGAGAGTTAGAATTTGTTGGTGCAGTTTCTTAAGGGGGGAAGTTCCCCCCCCCCCGTTTGTCCAGCTGTGTAAGTCCCGATGCCATTTCCCACACAGACAAGATTTAGCAAAAAAGAGAGAAGAAATAGAAAATGAAAGGACTTTCCCTTATAAAAAAAAAAAAAAAAACTTCTTTTCAATCAACAGCACAGGAGCGAGGTTTTATCTACAAATGTAGCCAGTGATATTTATTCCGCTACATTGTAGTAATAAGAAACGGAAGGACTTTCCCTTTCAGCCCTTCTCCAGCCACGGCAGACGCCATTTTAAAAGGCTCTTTTTCCCTCTTTCCTCTCCTCTTTTCTCTTAAATAGTTTTTTGAAGGGTAAAATACTTGCGATTCAGTATTAAGGGTCCAGCTCGTCTTTTCTTTGATTATTCTGTTAAATTTGCAGGCTTGCTCTTGACGCCTGGCTCTGCATAGGCAGAGGTCTCCCAAAGCCCGGAGCAGCGGCAGGGGATATGGGGCTTCTCATCCGCTCCGTCCCAAAAGTAAAAAAAAAACTTTTGGGACTCTGCAGAGAGTTCTACCCACCCCTGCCGGCTCTATCTCCGTTTCCTCTTGGAAACGGAGTTTTTTCGAGCCGCCATTCCGCTATAAAGGCGGCTCTGACAGGCAATGGAAGCTGATGATCCCAAAGGAATGTCTGGCGGCGGCCAGCAGCAAACCGGAAGTCCAAAGAAAGATAGTCTTATTCCTAGAATTAGCTATGTTCTTAACTCATTTTAACAAATTTTCTGAACTGAGAGTTACACTTTGCTGCAGGTCACTCTCCAAAAAATAGTAGATGCAGCTTGGACAAAATTGGACAGCTCCTTTTACAGCTCCTTTAAATTAAACATAGTTTAGATGACATACTTTCTAGTCATGTATTTAAACATTTCTTCTTTCATATTAAATATTACAATTAATAATCATTTTGTAGGCAACGGTTTCCTTGGGAATTCAGATGCTACCTCTCTGTTCTCAATGGTGGCCTGGACAATTCATTTATTTTTTTAGATTTTTAAAAATCTTGTCTTTATTATTGTTTACAAATAACTCAAGGTGGCAAACATCTCTAGTACTACTTTCCCCTCCCAGTTTCCCTACAGTAAGGGAAAGTGAGGTGAGTTGGGTTGAAAGAGAGTGACTGCCTTACCCAGTTGGCTTTAATGCTTAGGGCAGGATTACAACTCAGTCTCCTGGTTTCTGATGCCTTAACCACTAGACCAAACTGGCTCTTCTCATCTTATTTCTTGAACAGAGGCCTCCAGACATAGATGAGCTGCCACCTCCATGGACAGGTACAGTAAAAATCCAGACACAACAGCAGCAAATTATATTTCCTCAGAGTGACCCCACTTTCGTTATGACTGCACCAAAGGAAAAAACAGAAAAGCCCAAAGTGATGAATCCAGGTAGGTATGGTGACAGCAGTAGTATCTCTTTCATTCAAGTTTTTATTGTGCAGTTGGATCATCTCTATTTATGGCCACACTTTGTTAAGTCATAAACCTGCTGTAGATCTATTGGCTAATTGTTAGTGAGGATTTAGTGAACAGCTGGCTAATTTGAAACATCTTTTATTATTTCCCTGATACCTTCTTAATTTACTGGCTTTCTCCCTCCTGCATGACAACAGGCTAGGACAGAGTTCTTCTATCTAATGGTTACAGACGGCTTTTGTAGTCAGGTCAGGTTTTTTTGGGATCTGAGCTCTTCAAGTAGCTTAGTAGATAAATTAGATCTGCTGTCATTCTTTTTTTTCAATTGTATTTAACCATTGTATTAGTGTTTGTAGTTTCTGTCACTGGGAAAGATTCCTGCACTAAGAGAGTGTAACTAAATTCACAGCCCCTGTAGAAACAAAACTAGGCAAGAATAGGACAGAAGCTGAAGTGAAGCGATATTCAGAGGAGAGAGACCGTTTGGAGAAAGACAAAGAAGAAATCCGCTCTCAGCTGGCAAAGCTTCGAAAAGAGAAAAGGGAGCTGAAAGAGATGATGATGAACTGCTCAGGTAAACTTCCATTGCTCATCTTATTTTCATTCCCTGTGCTTGGCATAAAACAGGAAACCATTTTAAGCATTAAATGATGTGATTGTGTTTTAAGAGACTGCTGGATGATGGCTAAGTTATCAGCAGGTTCTTGCCTTGTGTGATGTTGCTTCTTCAGAAGAAAAGTTTCATATAATCTTCTGGAGAATAACAGATATACTATTTTGATTCATTTGATAAGTAGGTCTTCTTTTCTCCACAATTGTCCCTAACCTTTCCCACTTAAACAAAACAAATTTAATTGTTTTTTTTTTCTGTCCTATAACAAAAAAATTGAAGGGAAGGAAAGGATAAGACACCAGAAAAGAAATCCATGGAGACATAGATAAATGAGATAGATCATAGACAGATAGATAGATAGATAGATAGATAGATAGATAGATAGATGAGAGAGAGATAATTGATTGCATTTTCTATATCCCTATTCTTCCCTTGGCAGATAAGAATAAATTGTCTACAATGGAACAGAAGCTAAAAGAGATAGAAGAAGACTGTAAGAAGAAAGAAGATCAGCGTGTTGACTTGGAGTTAAGACTTGTTGAAGCAAAGGAGAATCTCAGGAAAGCAGAGTCTGGTCCAGTTACACTTGGCACCACAGTGGATACCACACACATGGAAAATGCAAGTCCCAAAGTATGTAGTCTGTTACTTGTTCATATACAGTATGTGTGAAGCAAGAGTTCTGTGATTGAATCTTTTCTCATACTTTAAAAAACTTAATAGTTAATAGTGTAGGCCTTCAATTCACAAGAAGAGCTCTTGCTTCACTGATATTGTAAGACATACAGTACTCATATGGCTCATTAGTACTTTGGCCAAAATTGGAAAGAATTCTAGCTTAATTCTTGCTACATGAAAGCACAACACCAGAATCAGTTGTTTCCATAAATTGCCAAGACCGAATGCAACATTAATTTATACTCTACACTCCATACTTCACATATCTATAACCTGAAGATTCCATGAACTCTGATCTGCAACTGATAAAATTTAATTTAAAATAGTAAAGTTTGTGTGATCACTATTCTCTTTTTCCCCTAAATATAGATGAAAGTTGCTAATCCTACGAATAACCCAGAAAATTCACCTGTCAATTCAGCAGTGGCATTAAAAAACCGTCCTTTATCTGTCATGGTCACAGGGAAAGGAACAGTTTTGCAGAAAGCAAAGGTAAGGCATCTAAGAAGCATAACCACTGGAATTATGTAGTAAAACAAAAACAAAACCCACCAATTTGGCATTCCAGGTTTGGTAGGTCATGACAATTGGTAGTAGCACCTGGATGAGAGACCACCAGGAAATATCAGGTCTGTAAATTATGTGAAGAAATAAACTAAACAAAAACTCTATATAAAGTAATTGCAACTTCACAAGCTAATAAGCACTTTTTTCTTCCTTTTCTTTGCAGGAATGGGAAAAGAAAGGTGCTAGTTAGGAAATCCTAGCCTCAAGAAAAGAAGATTCAAATTGGTTCTTTGTGGACTACAGAAGCCTACTGCCAGTAGCAAAAATGTCCAGATGAAGAAAGCATGGCAAGTAGGGAACTGTATCATACTGTCTGGAAGAAACAATGGACCTTGGCCAGATGCCAGCATGGCCTTCCTTAGACTAAGGCTGTTGCTCCTTTTAGCAGACTTGCACTGTGTAGCTAGGACAGATAACCCAAATGGAAACAGTACTTCTAACCTTACTGGTATCCTGAAACTGTTGCTGTACATAAGGAAGCTTTTGTCTACTTTTAGTATGGTGTTTTATCACTGTACAGTCTAGGATTTGTCGTTAAAATGACTTTAGTTGGACCTGTTTAATATTACTGTAGCATACCAAGGCATGACAGGAGACAGAGGAGGTAAAGTTGAGCTTCACATCAGCCATTTCTTTAGGAAAGAAGTTTTCTTAATCAATGGTGCAAATTTGAATGATACTTCTATGGAATTCCAATTAAATGCAGCTGTTCTGCCCAACACAACATCCACAGGAGAAAGTATTAGGTGCTCAAGTTCAAAAGTTCATCTGGCACATCAACCTTATTCAGATGCCCTAATTTCAGATTAGGTGACCTATTGCTCAGCATAATGACCTTATATGACCCATGGATTTCAACATGCCATTTATTTTATTAAATAATTTTATTACACCAGTATGGCATAATGGTTAAGGCATCAGGCTAGAAATTAGGGGACTGTGAGCCCTAACCCTGCCTTAGGCATAAGGCCAGATGGGTAACCTTGGGCCAGTCACTCTCTCATAGCCCTAGGAAGGAAGCAATGGCAAAACACTTCATCTTGGCCAGTGGTGGGTTGCCCCCGGTTCACACTGGTTCTATAGAACCAGTAGTAAAACCGGCAGGAAGATCCGCCCACTGACCCCGACATCATCAAAACACTTCTGCGCATGCACAGAAGTTTCTGTGTACACGGAGAAGAGCGTGCGCGCAGTCCCACTGCAAACCGGTAGTAAAGGTAAATAGAACCCACCCCTGATCTTGGCAAGAAAACTGCAGGCATTAGTTGCCAGGAGTTCATACTGAATCAAAAGCACAAATAAAAATCTACTTTATATATACTACATACATATATATATATATTTGTTTTTCTTTCTTTTTATATATATGCAGATTTAACCCACAGGATACAGGGATCTGTCCTGATCCCTGTGCATGACTATGAGCTTTACCTTTGGAAAAATAACACCAATGAGTTCCTTCTTTAAACACCTGTAGCTGTGCACATTTAAAGATGTAATATATAAAATGTGTCTAAGGCAAGGGATGATTCCAGTGCACTTTAGGGACATTAATACTTCAAGATAGGAACTAAGCATCAGCTACATGTCTTTGTATTCTCTGAGGTCAGTTTCATTGCTTGCAGAAATGAATCTAATGTAAACACATAAACATGATTTGGGGGAGAAAGGAATTTCACTCTTTTTAATAAAGAAAGTATAATTAGAGCAAAGTAGGAAGAATCTTATAATTATTTTGCTGCCTGAAGGAAAGAACTACTGTACAAGGAGCCTTTCCACCCTTTATAATTCCATGCAGAAAAACTTAAATTCTGACATGTTGTTGAGTAGCACTTAGGGCAGTAAATTAGCTTAGGAGGCGTATAGTGAGTATACGTGGATTCATACAGCATTATCTCTTCTCCCTCCAGCGTCTGCTGATTCATTGTACAATATTGGAGCTGGATGTAGGAGTTGATGTATTAAGTTCAGGAAAATGCAACAGAAATTCTCATTTAAAGTTATCATGGATTCTTCACCGAACATACCAGAGTCTATATTTTATTCTTGAATAGGAGTAATTTTTCATGATATATGAACAGAAAGCATTATTGCTAGGAAGCTACTGTCAGGAAAGTACTAAAACGATTTAGTGGGCTTTTGATATCTGAGCACCATTCCAGACAATCATGAAACTGTGCAATAGATGTGCCATATTAATTATTTGCTTGTTGCAGGAACTACAGACATCAGGTTTCCCATTATGATGGGCCAAAAGCATTGCCTTGGTAACAAAAGCATCATTTGTCACAAAGAAAATATCAAGGCTTTAAATCAGGGGTGTCCAACTTTGGCAACATTGTGGACTTCAATTCCCAGAATTCCCCAGACAGCCACAGGTCTTAAAGTTGCCAAGGTTGGACACCATTGCTTTAGATAATGCTTATATCGATAGAAGTTTCTATACTGATTGGCTAGCATTCATGAAGTCAGTAACAATCCTACTGCTCTACCCTGTGCCTGGGTTATTTTACAGCATTTTAGCCAGAACTCTTTCTCTTCCGAACTATATATGTGGGCTGCTCCTTCCATCAGAAGCCCTTTGCTCATATATGTATACAATTTCAATTCTAAGAATACATCTAAGGATTTGACTGGCTTATCATATATTTATTTTTAGGCATCTAAAACACAAATATTTCTTGTTGGATTACATCAAGAAGTAGTCTGAAAAAGTGGTTGGAAAGTGGGAATTAGCAGCAGAAATAAATCTCCAGCAGTCTTCAACTGTTCAACTGTTGTTTGTAACCCTGTATGGTTCTTTGATAACCTGAATGACCACAAATGTAAATGCTACAGATGTTTAAGGACTTTGTCATATTCAAGTAAGAATATCTTTTAGGTTTGCCATCTAAGGTAGCCATCTAAGGCTACTTAAGGTTATCTAAGGCTTTGTATTAGTATATGAGAGTGGCATTTTATAGACAACGTGCAGATTTAGGGATTGCAGGACTGTTTAAAAAAAGGAGATTAGATCCAACCAGTTGAAGAAAGACAGGTAGTTCATTAATGAAACCTAAGACTGTTCCTGTATATATGCCTCCAGTGCCAGTAAACAGTGTTTTGTGATGTCTGTATCACATGTTAGTGTAAGCAAATATTGATGTGTTAGAGCAGGGCTATCAAACTCCCGGCCCACAAGCCAGATCATCACATGCTGGCCATGCCTCCACCCAGTTTAGCAAAGGGCAAAAAAGTCCCGATACCTTACAACACCACCGTGACGACATGAGTTTGACAGCCCTGTGTTAGAGTGAGTTAAAATGCTGTGAAACTTTGAAGCCCTGACAACTAGAAGCATCAATAGAAAAGGTACTAGAAGAGTAGCAACTGACTCATTTACTCCACTCAGTTCAAATAGGTCACTTCAGACCATAAAGTTGTATGACTCAACCAAAGTACTATGGCTGATTGTGTCAGCCAAAACAGAGGAATTCAAATCAGATCCAAAGCTTTCTTTTAAATAACTGTAGAACTGTTATTATTATGTTCCTAGCTTTAAAAAAAACTTCATTGTACAAGTGTCTTTTTTGTCAGTTGCCATTTCGGATAAATCATTTTTAAATAAAAGTGTTGGCTGTATTTTAAATGTGTATTTGTTTTTCATTTTCATCATTACATTGTTGAGCTAACAGTTTCCATTGAATGTCTGGTTTTATGTAAGCCTATGAAATTGAACTTTTCAACTTTCTACAAGGAACAGTTATTAACCTATTCCAAAATCCTTTAAGGGAGCCTCACATTTTTTTTATGTGCATTCATGGTATGATATGTTTTTGTCCTGTAGGGGACACCCTTGTAGCATTTTTTAATAGAATGCATTAATAATAAATTTTTATTGACTATAAAAAGATTCAAGGATTCTTGAGGTACATGAATTATATAGAAAAGATAAATGCTAATTCAGAGTAGCCTGAGAAACCTTACACTAAAAATGCGTACTTCAAGGCAGTGATTTTAACAGCCATAGGTTGATACATAGTTTTCCTGTTCCCAAAATGGCAACTATAAAGTGCTCCGTACTAGTTAGTTTAATAACTACTAGTTTCATTATTAATAATCAGTCCATACCATAGAGGAATTGTGGGGAGGGTTGTAACCTGCAGTTCTCATATGTAAAACTTCATGGGACTTAAACTTATTTTTATATTGCATATTGTCTATATATTGCAAATTGTCGCTATGACTAATAAATAAACACTCAAAAGTTAATTATATGTGGTCTAAAGCAATCACAGGATACTTTGGTCCTTGCTGAGTTTGATTACCTAAAAAGATCCATTGCTAGAGTCTTACATTATAGGGTCTGAAATCAAATGTATCAGTATAACCAGTGGTGAAATCCTACCAGTTCTGTCCGGCTTGAGCAAACCGGTAGCGGTGGCAGCACAAGGCTCTGCCCACCTACCCAGACGTCATTAAAACCAGGAAGTAACCCGTTTTTGATCCTCTGCACATGTGCAGAAGGCTTTGCGCAGGTGCAGAAAGTCAAAAATTGGATGTGACGATGGCATGCGCACTTCCGAACCGGTTGGGAAGGTAAGTAGATTTCACCCCTGAGTATAACCCCTTCAAACATTGAAATTCTCTGCTCGAAGAGAGCAGAGAATATCTTGGAAGCCTTGAAAAACATTGAACTATTCCTGATGTGTTCTCAGCAAAGTTACAAACAGCATTTTCAGAATCTTTCAAAACTTTCCAGATTTTGGGTAGCTTTGAACTGGGTTATCATGTATTTCTAGAATTAGAACAATATTTGTAGCCCAGCCGCAATAGCTATTGTTTTAAGTAGATGTGTTCACTTTTTTCCACCATATTCCAAATCCAGTAAGAACTATATTTCGGATGCACAAATATATACCTAAAATTATGGATTGTTTTTTCATATAGTTTATGAAAACTATATGAAAACTATTAAACACAGAAAATATCTGATACAGGTAGTCCTTGACTTACAACCATTCATTAAGTGACTTTTCAAAGTTACAATGACACTGAAAATTAACTTAAAACTAGTCTTGCACTTATGGCTGTCACAGCATTTTCACAGTCATGTGATCAAAATTTAAGTCAACTTGGCAACCAATGCCATCATATATTTATGACAGTTGTAGCATACTGGGCTCACATGATTGCCATTTGCAATCTTCCTTGTTGGCTTTTGACAAGCAAAATCAGTGGGAGAAGCTGTATTTGCTTAATGACCATGGGATTCTTTTAACAACCATGCCAAGAAAGGTTGTAAACTCCAGTGCAATTCACTTAACAACCTCCTTGCTTAGTAATGGAAATTCTGGTTTGAGGTGTAGTCTTAAGACAAGGACTACTTGTAGCATGCTCTATGTAATTTGCACTTCATAATTCCAGTATAATTATACGTTGGCATATGAATTTTAAGAACATTTTCAAAAGTAAGACAATTTAAATTACTCCTTAATTTGGAATCTGTGCTCAGCTGAGAAGTTTGTCTCAATGTTCTTTTGAGACAATCTAATGCAATTTCTTGGGAATTTGATCTCTGTAAATCAATTGCATTTATTAATCATGGAATATAAGCATGTTGCACAGTAAAAGGAGTGGATAGATGGGAAAGAAATGTTTATCTGGTGCATATATATTCTGTATTGCTAACGCAGAAGTGTTCCCTGCGTGTGTTTTTTTCATTTTTTGAAATTTGGTATTCCCTTGGAAATCTAACCAGAATTCCCTCTTTGAAAATGTTTGTCTGTCATCTGTACCTTATTTTAAAAAATACTAATAAGCTTCTAAATCAGTGTTTCTTAACCTTGACAACCTTAAGACTTCAGGGCTTCAACTAGAATTGAAGTTGAGCTAAGTTGGCTGAGGTATCCTGGGAGTTAAAGTCATTGGGTTGTTAAATAGGTCACCATGTGACTACATCCAATTTTACGACTTTTTTGTAGTAGTAGTGAAGCAACAGCAATAGTGGTTAAGTGACTATGGCAGTTATTAAACAAATCCTTTTTATTCAAAGGGTGGCACTTTTTTTAACCAGAAAATGGAAACAAATGCCAGAAATTAGAAAAATGAATGAATGAATGAATAAATGAATGAATGATCATGTGACCACAGGATGCTGAAAACAACTGTAAATGCAAGCCAGTTGCTAAATGCCTTAATGTGATTCTCTGACAACAGGGAGTATGTGTGGCTTCAGAATTTAGGAATCAGGTCATAAATTCCTTCTGGGGGAGTCCATCATAATCTAATAGTTGTTAAGCAAGGCCTACCTATAACCATAGTATCATGAGCATAGTTTTGACCTGGAATGCACTTCATGACGCAATATGAGTCAGTTCAACCATTAAGGAGAGTGCTATTGCCCACCTCATATTTTGCTCCCTTTTATTGGCTCCATGGAAGCTACATAACCTGTGTAACCTGTCCTACTTTAAGTAGTCAGCCCTTACCTCTGTGACATGAAAGCTTTGTTTGCCACACCAACACACAACAGATAAAAAACGTGCCATCTTCTCATTTCAGGTAACAGGAACCTGCTTCAATTCATTAATGTACACATTTTTAAATCAAAGTTTGAGGAATCCAGTTGGAGGAAACCACAGCACTGTGTCTCTAGCCAAATAATGATCATAATATAGAATTTTTCTCCATCCCTTCCCATCACTGCTCCAATTCTAGTGAGACACAGAGGGAATTGGTATGAAATGAGTATTCCTACAAGAAATAATTTTTTGTCGGTTTAGAGCTCAGACATGCTTTCTCTCAGCTCCAGCTTCTTTGTATTCACTCCTAATGTTATTATCACTCATCAGCATATTTAAAAAAAACAGTTTATGTTGTCTTACCACACAGTGGACCCACATATCAAATGACTGCAGCATGTTAAATATTTATTAAACATACCAACATGAATTGCTGATGCTTTTGATCCGCAAATGGGTTATTCAAGCAAAAATGACTCTATGTACTCCTTTTCTTCTCACATAAGGGAAATGCAATAAGTAGGGAAGAGAATCAGAATCAGCAGAAAAGAACCCCTGAAAGCTTAGCAGCTGCATTTCTTAACAATATAAAATCTTCAATGGCTTGCTTGTAAAAAAAAAAAGATGCAGACTTTTACGAATAATGCTATTTCTATAATAAAAGAAAGCCTGTGAGATGGATACAGTGCTTAGCTAATTTAGGCTGAAATCACAAAACCTTTTAGTGATGAGTAAACCTACACTGATGGGATTTACTTTGGAGCAGTCACATATAGGATTGCAGGGCTAGATAGCAAACTATTATCTAGGGAGCTCTAAAATAGATTGGTAGCAGTTACAAAATAACTTGCCTTCTAGATATATAATTCCTGAAAGATTTCTTGCCAAATAATGTTCATAATACAGAATTTCTCTCTATCCCTTCCCATCACTGCTCCAATTCTAAATCACCCATATTTATATGTTTCTCACTAAATCCGCCTTTCTTAATTTGATCACTTTCTGAGTATTCTTCAGTGAAATTAGGGAATTTGGTACTGTAGTCACTACATTTTACCAGGCAAAAGCTTTAGCACAACTTTTAACTGGGGCAGCTAAGGGACCATATTCTAGCTTTAATCTCTTGGGATCTGTTCAATCAAGATTCTAAAAATAAGTTTTTGAAGCTTGATATTTCAAATGCATCTCAAATGTATCTCTTAGGCTTGGAAGAAGGCAGATCAGACTAAAGAATTTGGCTTGTAATAGCAGTAGCACTTAGCCTTATATACCGGTTCATAGTGCTTTAAGGCCCCCTCTAAGCGGTTTAGAGAGTCAGCATATTGCCCCCAACAATTCAATTATTGGCTTAAATTTATCTATCAGCCCACTGGGCTGTACTCTGTTTCCAGTGATATTTTGCCCATTTTTTTCTAAGTACCAAAAAGAATGAATCAAAGAGGCATGGTTCCCTACATTTTCTCCCTGATACTACTATCAAACTATCAACTATCAAAGCTATTCTTTCAGCACTGTTAAGGAGAAATATTATAGACTCCCTGTGGCTCTCCATTTTTGCTCTTGTAGCACTCAAGAAGTAGAATCAATAATGTATGTTCTTTTATACTGCAGTTTAATGCAACGTTGCATCAGGATCATATTTTTTTCCTTCTACCAGCAATACCTGGAGAATCAGCCAGTTCCCATGTTGGATGCCTACTCACTAATTAGGTTTTTACAAAACCTACAATGTTAGAGAGCTTTGTAATCTAGCATCTCACAATTTTGGCAGGGAACTCACAGTAAGATTTCAGAGGATTCTTATAAAGGCTTATTTATTTATTTGACTTTCTCCCCCCACCCCCCTTTTTAATCTTATCTTTATTTGCTAGCCATCATAAATAAAAATGGATAAATTTACTATAATTTTGGATGTGGGTGGAAGCCAGAAACTTAGATGATTTTTAAAATGGGAACAGACAAATTTATAGAGAATAAATAATCATAACTGAGTTCTCATTATAACTTCTATAAATTCTGGCTTTTGGTCTTTAACTATAATTCTGGACAGTTAAAGCTGTTTCGGTATCTTCAATTGTGGAAGCATTTATAGAATCCAGGGACATCATATCTGAGCTGGAAAAAAATAAGATTATCTCTAAGTAGCAGCATAGAAATAGTCTTCTGTATTTATCTCTTTGCTGCCATTAGTGGTTGTCCAACCAAGACATGGTATACCTAGTTTATATTATAAAACAAATTTCAAGATAGCTAAACAGTTAGAATTCACCGCTGTATAAAGGCACTTTGGTTTGCATATGGACAACTGAAACATATAATACCTATTACAAGTATCATTAACTATACATTCTGTTTCCTTTTCCTCCACCAAAATACCATTATACGATGCGCTATAACATAAATGCAATTTCTTTGTTACCTTGGAGATAAAAGATGATAAGCAAAAGTAAGAAAAGATTATGTACTCATGTAGATGAATAGTTTGTTTCACTGAATTGAGGCATAATCAATAAATTCACACATTTGGCAGCTAGTTTGCTTCTCATGTATGTTTCTGTTTGTACTACAGCAAAGTTGCACTGTTAATATTTGTTCTCTTAACTACAATTTCAGCATGCCAGCACTGAACAATCTCTTCCATTATAACACAAGTCAAACTCATGTTTATCAGAGGACTTTTGGGACACTACAATCCTTCTTCTCTGATTGATTAGATGGCAGATGATACTTTTTATAAAATCATAGGACTTAATTAATGAAACCATTAGGAAAAAATAGCAGTAACCACAGATACTTCCTTTTGCAGTTCACGGTAAACTTGGCACGCCCCCAAAATGCTAAAAAATGGTTGGAAATGGGAATCTTTTTTATTCCTGCTTTGGTCAAAGGGATAGAACTTCCCAATTAAAGGACAATAACTAAAGGAATTGAGTTGGAATTGGGAGGAAAGAATAGACCAGCCATGTAAAACCATGGATACAAACTATTATCTTTGGTGAATGATGGTGGGTTTGCCAATTTCTAAAATCTTATATAAACCAGTAAATCTGGAGGTCATTAAAGGGCTAAAACGTGCCTTAATTGTATTCATCTTGTATATTTGGAAATAAAGTCAGGTTTCACAAAATCAGTCTTTAGTGATCAAATCTGGGTAAGTATTGTGTATGAAAGCTTCTCACTTGTTATAGTCATATATAGCAATATAAGTATAGCTTTTGTAAGCCATGTCAGAACTTGTCAAGTTGTACTACTGTTAAACCTTGGATTTATGGCAATCATTATATAGAGGTAACGTTGAAAAAATAGTATATTGAACATAAATATTCAATATAAAAATATGCTATATTATTAGTCACCTTATTTTTGATTACAATAAGATACTTTTGTGCAAAACTTTTGTGCTTAGAAACAGCATACTGCTTGCAAATGTATATTCCACTTTCCTGAAAAGTATGATTTCAGTAACTAAAGGCAAAAGTTTTTTTGTCCATTTTAGTGCATCTACTCCATGTGTCTTCTTTTTTTCCTTTTTCTTTTTTTAATACTGGTGAATTCTGTATAGCAGCCCCAAACATCTCAATTTAGATGACTATGGATCATTGCAGGATGTTCCCATGATTGTGAAGTGTCACTGCTTCGAATTCCTGTATTTTAAAAAAGGAAAAGTAAACCTAATTATTAGTTCTCACAGCCAAGTACTGAGTGCCTATTCTTTTATGCATTCACAACCTAATTAATTTATTAACAAAATATAGGTTACATTACAAGATCTATTAGGAGCCTTAAAAGAACTTTAGAGAGACATGAATTCCAACAGAAGAGAATATGTGTAGCTCAGTGGCCCTTGGTGTTCTCTGAGTGCACTGATGATGTTACCTTGTTGGGTAATAAATCTATAGGAAAACAACTAAGCTCAAAAAGCACTAAGGGTCCCACATGACTTCAGGTAAACATGAGCTACGTTTTCCATACTGAGCTCTTTTGCGATCAAATCTTTAAAATATTAAGAATCACCTTTACTAGAATAATATTGCAGAGCCAATATGAAACAAATATTCAAAATCATCAGCTTTCAACCATCAGTCACCTAAGAGATGCCCTTGAGTTTCCCAGGCTCTTCAGAGCACATGGTTGGTGCATTCTTCACAGACAGAACAAACTGTTTGCCAGATGCATTTGAGAAATTCTGCTGTTCAGCAAAACTAAATGACAATCAGCCAATTGTTGGTGTTTTATATCGTTATTAAGTTACCACACCTACTCTTTTGGAATAATGCCAGCAAGATCTAAGCAAAACAAATACAATTAAAATCAAGCCATGTATGCTTTAAGGGACATGGTTATGAATATATTAATTATACCATTTTATTACGCAACCTTAAATACAGTGTTACATTTTAGCCTCAAACCCATACATCCCTTTTAGAAATGAAAAACATTGGGATATCCATATCAAAACAACATAACTTCTGTGCGGCCAGAATCTGAAAATAACATTTAACACAGCACAGTACTTAAGCTGTGAAATGGTTCGGCTGAGATCAGCATATGTAGGACTGAATGGGGTAGTTTGTAAGGGTGATACTGAAACATAATTTTATCATATTTTATTTATTTATATATTAAATTATTGTATTTTAGACCAATTTTATTTTAAACTATTTTAGTCCAATTTCATTTTAAATTGCATTTTAGTCCAATTTCATTTTAAATTGTATTTTATCCAATTCCATTTTAAATTATTTGTATTAGATTTTAGTAACAATTTGTGTCACAACTCTGCATTTTGATATGGCCCAAGGGCTAATCAATAAAGTAAAGTGAATGTTAAATGAAAAACATTAGAAATGTTTAGAAATAAAAACTCATTTCCTATTTTCCTAGAGGCTTTCCTTCATTTTTATGTGTTATTGGGCTGAGAATGAGGTCAAATAAATAATTAAGATGGCATAGAGTATCTAAGAAAAATGCCTGCTGATCCAAGCAATACATACTGTTTTCACAATGAGGTCCTTCCCAGCCTTGGCATTGACACCAGTAGTTGCCATTTTTAGGAATACAAATTCCATAATTCATGCAGGGGTTAGGTTTGCAGATATTTACTGGCATTTTGGCTTCTGTAACAGAGAAAACAGAAAACAGTGCTGGTTATTTGGGCACAACTAAGTTTAATCTCTCAAAGTTGCATACCTGGCTTTTGTTGCACGTGTAGTAAATGGAAGTCAGTGAACACATCTTTTTGTGTTGGAAAGAGCTCCCCAATGTGAAATTGGATATTGGAATAACAGCTGGCAAAGTAACCAGACAGGTTCTGCAATTTACAGAATTTAAGAAAAGCAGATACATTTGGAGGCTATGGGAAATAAAAGGGCCTTAAAAGAAGAAAGACATAGATTCTACCACAAATCAAGAGGTTTACCTTAAAAACTAGTTCTATTTACAGTAATACCTTGGTACTCAAGTGCTTTGAAATGCATCAAATTTGCTACTCAATGCATTTTGATGTGAACATTTTGTCCTAAAATTTTGTCATTGTTGTTTGGTATTCAGTGAACAAGCTAAGAGCTTGTTGGTGTCGGCTACCTTGTGATTCACTACATTACTCCTTATGGGAAAAAATGTGTTTGGTACTCATTGTTTTTGGTAGTTATTGAAACTTCCGGAATAAATTAACGATAAGTACTGACTTACGGACTATATTGGCTTAACTCAATCCAAAGTCAGAGACTAAAGCAATGCTTTATAGATGAATACAGTTTAGTATTATCCCTTATTTATGACATATTTCTAAATTTAGAATTATTGTATAATATCTGTCTCTTCATGACTCATTACATTCCCTTCTTTCCCAGATAGGATCTGATAATCTATTACAGATGGTCCTTGTTTAATGTCCATTCATTTAGCAACTGTTCAAACTTGTAACAGTGCTAAATGAGTGGTACTTATGACTAGTCCTAGAAGTTCTGCCTATTGCAGTGCTCTGTAGTCACATGATCACAATCCAGGTGTTATACAGTGGCCTGGATATCCAACCATTACAGCATTTCATGGTTCCATGTTAGCAATTTGCAATCTTTCCTACCAGCTTCCCACAACCAAAATCAATGAGAAAGCTGGCAAGAAGTCATAAATTGTATGAGATCCTCACTTAAGTACTTGTGGCAATTCACTTAACGATGGTAACCAAATATTGCCAGAACTGCCATTGCTAAGCAATGCAGTCGCATAATGTTATTCTTTATAACATCATCACTTAATGATTGAAATTCTGATCCCAAATACCATTATTAAGCAAGGACTACCTGTCTCACCATCTACAAATTCAATCCTATCAAAGACATTGTTTCAAAAACAAAACAAACTTGAACTTCTGGTTTGTTCGCCGCCAGCGAGGACGGTCTCCCTTTAAGGACCGCCAGCCCCGCTGTCTGTAGAGCCGCTTCGATACCCAGAAGCGGCTTGAAAACTCCAAAAATCTGAAGGATTGCTGGAGGAGAGAAGGCAAGGCACCGGTTGAGCCCCTGTGAGCCCCCAGAGAATCGCTGCTGGGGAGGAAACAGGCGCGGCTCCCTTTCAACTTGCCAGACTCCGGACGGCGTGGGACGATTCTGCTCTTCGCAGAACAAGCTGGCTGCTGCAAACGTCCTAGCTGAATGAAACCAACCTTAATAATCAGCGGAAGTATCAACTTGAATCCCCAAACTTGAAAACTGCAAGTATTGATGCTTTGGTGACTTTTTAAATTAAGAGAAAGTACGATCGTGTGAAACCGATTTCAAAAAAAAAAATGGCACCCAGCAGCTGAGCTAACGAGCTAGTGAAAGTGATTCTGAGAAGTTACTTTGATTAGTTACAAAGTTACTCTGCCTGTAATACGGAGGAATAGGAGAAGAGGAAAAATTCTTTTCTTTAAAATCTGAGTTTGTTCAGTCTAGCTTCTATCTGATTAAACCTGGGGGATTTTTTTAGAAGCCTTTGTGGAGGTGGAAAAGGAAAGAGGATTTCCCTCTTTAGAAAAACTAAGCTACGTGGCAGGATGGCTTCAAAGAAGCAGGAAGGAAAGGCAGCGGGGGGGGATCCCCCACACACAAATATGAATTACAGCCTCCTTCTGTTCGACAAACTCAGAAAAAAGACTTTGACTTTGAAAATTTAAAAGAATTTATATCCCAGGTTTTGGATGATAAATTTCAAAAATCTCAACAGGAAATAGATGATAAACTTCAAAAATCTCAACAGGAAATTATGCAGGAAATTAATGAAATCAAAGATATTGTGAAACAGGATTATGGCAAGGTGACTAAAAAAATATCAGATGTGGCGTCTGGCCTTGCAGAATTTATTATTAAAGTGGACTCTAAAGTGGAAGAATTTAAATCAGAAGTCAATGTTAAGATGAAAGACAATGATTATAAAATTTCTGATGTTGATGATAAAATGCAGAGAGTCGAAAACGAAATTGTTATGATGCAATTCAGGGCAATGGAATTTGCTATAAGGCTTCGAGGAATCAGAGAGGATGACCGACAGGATTTGAGACAGACTTGTGCTGAGGCTTTGGCAGTGATATTAAAAATTAATCCTGATGTGGTTTTTTACAAGATAGACAAAATTTATAGAGTGAATTCCTGGGTGGCCAGACAAAGACAATTGCCTAGAGATGTGGTGATATATTTTACAGACAGAGCAATAAGAACTGACATCCTGCAAAAATCTTTTCTTACTTCTGTGCAAGTGGGGGGCGCACAAATTGGAGTTTATAAAGAACTACCACCTAAAATGCTGAAAGCCAGAAAAGATTTTGGCTTTCTAGTAAACGAATTGAAAAAACAAGAGATACCATTCCAGTGGGATGCCCCAACTGGCATAATTTCGAAGTACAAGGGAGAAAGATATTGTTTGAATACTGTGGAGAAGGCGGAGCATTTTTATAATACTATTTTTAAAGAAAGAACACCATCTCCACGTACATCTACAGTGCTGGAGATTAAGGAGAGTGATAAGAAGCAACTTCAACAAGAATTGCAAGAACAGTCTAAGCAGGTAGAGTTAGAGGAAACGCAGGGTGCTGTAGGAGGTTTCTTGGAGGAGCCCCTGTTAGAATCTTCTCCAATCTTAGACCCGGCTCGGATGGTTGAAGTTAAGGATCAGCGTATAACTTGTGCAAAATCCAAGCAACTTAAAGAAAAGCAACAACAGGAAAGACAATATAAAAAGGGAGCTAAGAGTACTACACAAGAGACTGAAGTCATGGGGGAGCAAGACCGAAGATCATGGAAGATATTCGGTTATTCTGCTCGTTGCTTCAGAAAGATAAAGATGACAATTAAGTGTTTATCTTGGAATGTGAATGGGTTGAACTCGGTACAGAAAAGGAAGAAGTTATTTGCATACTGGAGACAATTTAATAATGATATAATTTGTTTACAAGAAACTCATATCACAACTCAAGATCAAAAATACTTGATAAACTCTAGATTAGGAACACATTTTATATCTTCAACTTCGCAAAAAAAGAATGGTGTGGTTATTTATGTAAACAAAAGACTAACTGCTAAAATTATAGAAGCAGATGAAGATGGTAGGTTTATAGCAATTGAATTGCTTACAGTAAATGGCCAAATTCTTTTGATTGGAATTTATGCTCCCAACCAACAACAGGATCATTTCTATAAAATGTTACATACTAAAATACTGCAATGGGACTATAGATCTATTTTAATTATGGGAGATTGGAATGGAGTAATTGATTCTAAATTAGACAAAAAGAGTTTGGCGAAATCCAGGATCAGATTACCACAGACTTTTTTTGACATGAAAGAAGACTTGGAATTAAAATATATTTGGAGAATACATAATCCAGAAGAATTGGACTATACTTTTTTTTCCGATAGACATAGATCCTTCTCTAGGATTGACTTTATTTTGTTGTCAGATGATTTACTGGTTAAGACAAAAAGAACAAAGATTTTCCCAAGAACTTTGACCGACCATAGCCCAGTATGGATAGAAATCGAGATGGGCAAGACTGAGCGATGCTCTTGGAGAATAAATGAAAACTTGTTCAGATATGAAAAAAATATAATAGAACTTAAAAAGCACTTGAAAGAATTTTTTGAAATAAACTTGAATAAAGGTACCCCAATTGAAATTGTGTGGGATGCGAGCAAAGCTTATATGAGAGGGGTGCTCATTTATATGAACTCTAAACATAGATTGATTCGACAAAAGAAAAGATCTGAATTGGAAGTAGAAATAAAGAACAAAGAACAGCTACTTATTAAAAACCCAACAGATGAAAGAATACGTGGTGTTATAAAACTTTTGAAAGACCAAATTCAAATGCTTATGGCGGAACAAGTTGCAACAAATTTACAATATGTGAAGCATAATACATTTTGTAATGCCAATAAACCGGGCAGATGGTTGGCCTACACATTAAGGAAAAAGCAGAGTATACGGACTATTGATAGTATTGATATTGGAGGGAAAGAAATCTTTCAACAAAAATTAATTAAAGAAGCTTTTGTGGACTATTATACTAAATTATATGCTAAAGATGATGTGCAGAATGGATTTATAGAAAAATACTTAGATAATAAAAGAGTTACAAAAATTACTGACCAACAAAAGGAAAGAATGAATTATCCTATAACAGACGAGGAGGTAATAGCAGCAATTAAACAATTAAAAACAGCTAAAGCTCCTGGAACGGATGGTTTGACTGCAGTGTATTATAAAACTTTGCAAGCAGAAATGGTGGAACAACTTAGAGATCTATTTTGTAATATTCAACAAGGGGGTAAAATACCCCCATCATGGACAACAGCTTATATTTCTTTGATACCAAAAGAGCAAGCAGGTCCTAAAAAACCGGAGAATTATAGACCAATATCTCTTTTGAATACTGATTATAAAATTTATGCAAAAGTACTAGCCAACAGGTTGATGCCAGTAATCCAAAAGGTGATTCATGATGATCAAGCGGGATTTATCGAGGGTTGATACATGAAGGACAATGTAAGGCAAGTAATAGACTTATTGGAATATCTTGAGAAGAATAAACAGATCCCTGCAGTGCTGGTCTTCTTGGATGCAGAGAAGGCCTTTGATAGAGTGGACTGGAATTTTCTACTAAAGACTTTAAAAAAGATGGACTTTGGGGATCAATTTATACAGGCGGTTTCAGCAATTTACCAAGAGCAAAAGGCACAGATTATTATTAATGGAAGTTTGACAGCAGAGTTTAAAATTGAAAAAGGAACAAGACAGGGATGTCCGTTGTCCCCAGTGTTGTTTATTTTAACACTAGAAGTCTTGTTAAACACAATACGGGACTCTAATATCTTGAAAGGTATAATGATAAGGCAAGAGGATTACAGAATAAAGGCATTTGCAGATGATCTGGTTGTTACCCTAACACAGCCAATGGAATCAATAATCCAGATGAAGGACATTATACAAGACTATGGTAAAGTTTCAGGTTTTAGACTGAACCAGAAAAAAACTAAGATGATAGTTAAAAATATGATCGTAAACACCAGCTTGAAAGGAGGGCAGGTTTAGAGATTGTACCAAAGGTAAAATATCTAGGAGTTCAGGTTGCAGAATCGAATATGAAATTGTTTCAAAATAATTATGAGGTGTTGTGGCGAGAGGTGCAGAAAGATATGGAGACTTGGAAAAAACTGCAGCTGTCTTTACTTGGAAGAATAGCAGCAGTTAAGATGAACATTTTGCCAAGATTTCTTTTTTTGTTTCAAATGATTCCGGTGCTTAAAAGTGATAAACAATTAAAAGTGTGGCAAACTGGAATGAATAAGTTTGTCTGGAACGAGAAAAAACCGAGAGTGAAATTGAAAATTATGCAAGATGTTCCAGAAAGGGGAGGCCTTAAGCTTCCAAACCTACAGCTATATTATGAAGCAGCAGCTTTGACTCTAGCAAGTGATTGGTTTGGAAGGAAAAAGACTGGAATAATGAATATAGAAAGTTTGGATCTTGAATTTGGATGGCATGCTTACTTATTTTATGACAACAAAGTGGATAAAGTATTTAAAAGCCATATACTTAGAGACTCTTTGATGAGAGTTTGGAAGAAGCACCGATTCAAATGGGATTATAAAATACCGCTATGGCTGGATCTTGATCATATTATGTGGGATACAAATATAATGTCACTCGGGGGGGGGGGGGGTTTATACAAAGAGGTTCTTTTTACAGATGCGGGCAGATGGCAGTTGAAGACACTACAGACACTGTTGGACGAAGGGATTAACTTAACTTGGTTACAATATAATCAACTACAATTGAGATGGAAAGAGGACCAAAAAACTGGTATTATGTTGCATGAGGAAGAATTGGTTAGACACATTAAAGAGAAAGGTCCAATGCATATTAAAAGGCTTTATAATGTTTTGTTAGAAAGGGATTCAGAAACTGAACTGGTTAAAGATTGTATGATTAAGTGGGCACAAAATTTTGAGGAACCAGTGATGTTGGAAACATGGGAAAAAATTTGGGTTCAGAATGTTAAATTCAAACAGTCGCAGAATTTGAGGGAAAATTTCTATAAAATGTTTTATAGATGGCATTTAGACCCCAAAAAATTGTCGTGTATGTACCCTAATGTTCAGCCAAAATGTTGGAGATGTGATTGTTTAGATGCTACATATTACCATGTTTGGTGGACCTGTAGGAAAGTTAAGGCTTTTTGGATAAAAATTTGGTGGGTCATGCAGAATGTTTTGAAGAAAAAAATTCAATTTTCTCCACAATTGTTTTTATTGGGTATAGTTAAGGGTTTTACATCGGGTGAAACAAAATTGATATTATACATGATAACAGCAGCAAGATTGTTGATAGGTAAATACTGGAAAAATGAAGCTTTGCCCACGATCAAGGAATGGACCTTGAAGATGGCCAGTTTTGCAGAGATGGCGAAGATTTCAGCATATTTAAAAGATTGTTCACAAGAGACTTATGAATGGGAATGGAAAAAGTGGATAGATTATGTTCAGAACAAATATCAAACTAAGAAGTATCAAATAGCTTTTATTTGAAAATGTTATATTAAGATAGAAATATTTTAATGTAATGAAGATGAAAATTTATAAGGGGGAGGGAGGGGTTCAAGTTTTATATAAGTTTTATACAAAGGAGGGTTTTTTTTTTTATCTGATATGAGTATACTGTGCGGAAGTCCGGGGGGAGGGGAGGGTTAGGGTGGGTTAGGGAGGTTGGGAAGTTTGGGGTGGGTTGGGGGGGGGAAAGGGGTGAAAATGTAATTGTAAAACTTTTGCAATAAAAAAACAAACAAACAAACTTCTCTTTAACAGAAGAACAAAGTATTTTATATATTTCCACAGCCGTTCATTGTTTTAGATTTTAGCACAATCTTAATTTATTTCAATAAAGTACAAAGTATTTATCATTCTTTTTATTTCAAGTATATTTTTTTAAAAATATTTAAAAATATTTTTTAAATATTTTAAAATAATTCTTGTTGGAGATTAAGAAAGTTAAATCTGGGTCATCTCATAAAGCCTAGTGAAGTAAAAATAAAGTCAGTGTTTTCAGGAGAAATGGCCTTAACGCTGAATTTGATGTAGATTACATCTCTTTCTCACTATACTTTTCTATTCTATTGCCTCTGCTGGAAGTTTGCAGCTGACTGAAAAAGAAGGTAAGTTAAGAAAAAATGTTGCTACAATTGTTGGCTATAAAACAGAAAATCAAAATATATCTTACCATCACACAATTTTTGCATGATAAAGTCTTCGTTATGTCTGAGATCTTCATAAGAAGACATTCTCACTAAACTGTTAGAAGAGCCTGCAATCCTCAACAACAAGTCCATTTGTACACGTTCTGTCACAATGATAAGAAGTGATACATCATTACCGCGTAGCTGTTGGGCAGGGACTACAGCATCTTCCACTCCAGCTCCACTTGTGATGACTACCACAACTTTTTTCACACCAGGCCTTGCTCCTCTTTGAACAACTGTGATATCATCATGAATATAAAGCAAGGCACTTCCAACTGAAGCAAAGCCACCCATAAAGGGAGCTTGTTTGATGGCTTCCTGAATAGCTGAACTAGTAACATGTGTATCCAGTCCAAATACTGTTTGAGGTCTTTTACCAAAGACAACAAGGCTGACTTGTGTTACATCCCTATTGATGCCAAACTGGGAAGAGAGACTGCTGACAAATTTTTTCATCTGGGCAAAGTTAAACCTTCCAGTTGAAGCTGAGGAATCCAGAGCAAAGACCAAATCCAGGGGCTGAGATAGGCAGCCTGAGGAGGAAGAACAAGACATCAGCCTTTGAAAAATGTGGCTCATTCATGTGGATGCCTACAAGTCTTATATGATACAGTAAAGGGAATCACTTTTAAGTAAGGTTATATTGGCAGGACAAGTCTTCTTCTACAGGTTTCTCATTAAAAGACTGTTTCCATTAGCAACCCATGGAAAAGGTGATTTCACTTCCTTCCGCAGCTGCAAACACACACATAAATGACAAGACTTTCTATCCAAATAAGGTTTTGCACATACAAACTTTGATTTCATCAATATTTCGGACTAGAATTTATAAATCTGGAGATTTAGTGATAACACTGGGGAGTGAGTTGGCAATAAAACAAAATGAAATCTGTATCTTGTAATATCTCAAGTGTTGCATTAGGAAGAACTGAAACTGTCAGCTTTGGAAGCCATATTAGGCCGGAAGCTTCCACGCTGCCACCTTCTCATGTATGGGGAAAAGAGGAGGAAGGATTTAGTAGAGGGATTGTATTTAGACAAAATAGCATTCTTCCTTTCGGTCAAGGTCAGGATGATCCTGCATCTGGAGGAGGAGTGGTTGGAGTGCTGTCTCAAGATGGGACAGATGGTGATTGGAGCATGTGATCGACTGATGAGTGAGGGGATGGTTTGGGATTTTTTGATTTACTGAGGGAAAACTCGGAACTCTCAGATTCGGGTTATCCTAAGATGTACCAGTATACCTACTCTAATAAATGGAACTTTGAGAAAATGCTTGCTTTGGAGTTTTTAATTGGAGTTGGGGTTTTTCTGGAACGCTGACATAAATCTCAGTGAAATATGAAGCTTATTCAAAAACTCTCTCCTATCATCACAATATGTAGCTTATATTAGGGTGCTACTGGAATAAAAGGAGAAAAGGAAAACAGTGTATATCTCTCTGAACTCGTTGGGAAAACAGGGAGATAAATATACAGTAATAAAGAGAATTAACTAATATTTTATTTCACTTTTAATTAAATTTCAATTTTAAAATAGTTAAACATGATTTAAATACATCACTAATCAATAACCTCAGACACTAGAGAGACAAATCTAAATTGGTGGCCTCAGTATGACCTCTACTAACAACAGAGATTGAAATTAACAACAGCATCACATATAGCTTGCAGATGGTTTAGGAAATGGCAACCTTTTTTTCCATTTATTGATTAATACAATGTACAAGGTACATTAATGTGATGTCTGCAGTAGCTTTAGTCCTGTATTATCTCTAATGACCTGAAATATGTACAAAATCCAGTAGGAGACACTGAACCAATAATAGATATTGAAATAACAATTGATATGGTATCTTTATCTTGAATTCTTACCTTGGCTATCGATGCTGCAGATTTTTCTCTGTAATTCAGTAATTTTATTGACTAGATCTTGAGTGGTGGAGTAGATAATTGTCCGCTTTGGATTCCCTGTAATCTCATCCAGTTCTCTTCTTAAAAATTCACTGCCAATTGCAATGATAGAAAGACCTTGTTTCCTACTGAATTTAGCTGCTTCTACCACTGAATCCTCAGCTTTTGAATCTGTGAGCAATACGACAACATGGGGAAGGTCTTCAGGAACATCAGCAAAGACTGGTGCACGCTTAAAGCCATGTTGTGTAATAAATTGTAAAGCTTTGCCGGTCAAAGTGTTCCCTCCATTGAACTCCATAGAATCAATGATCTTCACCAGAGTGAACATATCTCTGTAATCCCCAATTTGGACAATCATCTTGACATCATTGCTATAATGGGCCAGGGCCACATTTCCCAGAGTTTCTGAATCCCACATTACATGGAAAAACCTTTTCAAGAAAGCTTTATAATGCAAAAAGCCTTCAAGAGTAGTGCTAGATGAACTATCCACCAAAAAAAGAAGGTCCACACTGCATTCCAGATTCATATTTGGTGCTGTTTAACAAAATAAGCAAAAACTATTAGAAACCCAAAAAGAATGCAGAACAAGAATCTTCTAAAATAGAATATTGTACAATATATAGCTATCACTAAGGTTGATTTCTGTCATCTTTTAGTTACAGAAATGGTATGGGGTCTCCTGCTTGAGCAGAGGGTTGGGAGAAGACCTCCAAGGTCCTTTACAGTTCTATTTTTACTGATTGATTCAAATATGTAATCACAAAATGTAACCTAAGACGGTGCTAGAATGAACTAAGACTTAGTACATTGGCAAAACGTAATAAATGATGTGGGGTGTATGAGAGAGATGGGATTTTTTGTTCAGTTGTTTAAGTTACCAGGTCATGAACCACAGATGATAGAAACATCTTCCAAAATTCAGCATAAATAAAAGCATTAGAATAGGTAAGCAGAGATATAATTAGAAACTGTCTAAAAGAACCTCTTCAGTTTCTGTATAAACTTCCTACACCAGAGAGATTTGAAAAATGGAATTTGGATATTTCATATTAATAATTGCCACTCTCATAATTCCTCTTTTATAATAAAGTATAAATTAAAAATGTCACCTAGACAAAACATAATTCTTTTTCTCTTTTCCTCTTTTGAGGATCTGGATAAATGGTTCTAGCCTATACAAATATTAAAAGAGGAATAGTAGTTTTTGCTTGTTTGGTGGGAAATTAAGTCAACATATTCTGGTATCCTGATCTGAAGGATGGTGGAATTATAGGATACAATATATGAAATATATGATATTTTATTTTGAGGAACATTCAGATATGGATATGCTAATTCTTAATGATGATGGTGATTTAAATCAAACTGTTTAATTGTTATCCCATTCTGCTCTTCCTTATTAAAGGACGAATCATGATAATCAGATGTTTTTGTAGAAAACTGGCTGATGTTACCAACACATTAAAAACAAGATTCCAGTCCCTATAATAAAACAACATACCACAGTTGGAATCTCCTCCAAATTCCACTGGACAGACACAGTGGTAGCCTTCTAATCCCTGTTGAATGCAAGTGCCTCCATTCTGGCAAGGGTGGGAATCACAAGGATCTAAATTCAGGAACCAGAGATAAATGGAAGCTTATTACATTTTTTCCTCTTTCAATAGCAAGCAGCATTGAACCTCTAAAAAAGCAAAACATTTCATAGTATATCTAATTAAAATCTATTACTCCATCACCCCCATTTTGTGTCTACCCAGGCATCTCTTATAATTAAGATAGTAAAAAAAATAATAATAGAAGCTCTTAGAATTATGGAACTTTGTACATTGTGATCATTTTCCCATAATCAAGGTATTATAAAGAGATTATAAAGAGATAAATGGATACTTGTCTCGATTCATGCAATTATTTTTATTCTAAACATAATTTAGTTTGGTTAATAAAAGGGTAATGATTGAGGGTGGATGAATTTTCAAGATAAAGTTTTGAATTTATTAATTTCTTCAGTATTAATATTTTATTGTATGAGGTGAACATGTAATTCTTTTCATTATAACAGTAAGATATGTATGATCAATCTTGACTTGAAAGAACATAATTTATAGATCAATTAAGGACCTAACACAATTGAACTGAAACTGATTAATATTTTTCTATGATCAAAGGATTTGACATTTTGAATCTAGTGGAAGAACACCACTGGCAGAATGGAAGAAGAGTCTATTTTTACTGATGATTGCTCTTCCTACTGCCCTTGAATAGTTATCCTTGTGCCTTTGTAGTTTGGGGGTTCTCTAGAACAGTGTTTCTCAATTGTGGCAACTTGAAGATTTGTGGACTTTAATATCAGAATTCCCCTTACCGATGGGAGAGTTCTGGGAGTTGAAATTCATATATCTTCAAGTTACCAGGTTGAAAAACACTCCTCTATAACAATGCCAAACTAGAGGGAGGAACAAATTTGTGAAAATAATCTCTGTTCTTTGAGGGAAACATTCAAATGTTGTTAATGGAAAAATACCTTGGATAATATCCTAACCCTAACCCTAACTCAATGTCTATTAATAGATATGCTGCTTTTTTCACTTTATCACTTTTATTTTGAAGCACCTATATTTTAGATTTTAGCGATCTGGATCTTACCTGAGCATATGGTTCGATAGCACTTAGATGGATATTTGATGAAAATGTTTCTCCATCTAAATTAAAGAAACCAATATTAAAGAAAATGAAGCTTCAATGAGTTGTATATGAAAATAGTGAAGCAATGATATTGAATTTAATTAATTAAATTATTAATTTAATTTAATTTAATTTAATTTCCAATTTATATACCGCCCTTCTCCCTGAGGACTCAGGGCGGTGTACAGCCAAGATAAAAAACATAGAATACAAATATTAAAACATTTAAAAATATATATAAATTTTGGCCCGAAAGTTAAAAAATCACAGACTAATTGAAAGAATTTAAAAATTTCTTCTTAAGCCAACCCGGCTTGCTGGAAAAGATGGGTTTTCAGGGAACGACGGAATGCATTGAGGTCATGGATTCTCCTTATCTCCAGGGGCAACTGATTCCTCCCCGTGGGGGCCACCAGCCTACATTGTTTGGCTGATGGCACCCTGAGGAGGCCCTCTCTGTGGGAGCATGGGTCGATGGGAGGTCGTCGGTAGCAGTAGGCGGTCTCGCAGATAGCTAGGCCCTATGCCATGGAGCGCTTTAAAGGTGATAACCAACACCTTGAAGCGCACCCGGAAGACCACCGGGAGCCAGTGCAGCTCGCGCAGGAGCGGTGTTACATGGGAGCGCCATGTTGCTCCCATCACTACCCGCGCTGCTGCATTCTGGATCAGCTGGAGCCTCCGGGTGCTCTTCAAGGGGAGCCCCATGTAGAGAGCATTGCAGTAGTCAAGGCGAGAGGTGACGAGGGCGTGAGTGACTGTGCACAAGGAATCCCGATCGAGAAAGGGCCGCAACTGGCGAATCAGGCGAACCTGATAAAAGGTCCCCCTGGTAACAGCCATCAGATGTTCCTCCAAAGACAGCTGCCTATCCAGGAGGACTCCCAGATTGCGAGCCCTTTCAGTGGGGGCCAAAGACTCGCCCCCAATAGTCAGTGATGGAGTCAACTGACTATATCGGGATAACAGAAGCCACAGCCACTCAGTCTTGAAAGGGCTGAGCTTGAGCCTGTTCCTCCCCATCCAGACCCGCACAGCCTCCAGGCACTGGGACATCACTTCAAGGGCATCGTTGGGGTGGCCTGGGGTGGAGTTGTACAGCTGGGTGTCATCAGCGTACTGATGGTATCTCACCCCAAAGCCACGGATGATCTCACCCAGCGGCTTCACATAAATGTTGAACAGAAGGGGCGAGAGGACCGATCCCTGCGGCACTCCACAGATGAGAGGCCTCGAAGTCGACCTCTGCCCCCCTGCCAACACAAACTGTGACTGGTCGGAGAGAAAGGAGAAGAACCACCGCAACACAGTGCCTCCCACCCCCAACTCTTCCAGCCAGTGCAGCATGATACCATGGTCGATGGTATCAAAAGCTGCTGAGAGATCTAATAGGACCAGAACAGAGGAATAACCCCTGTCCCGAGTCCTCCAGAGATCATCCACCAACGCGACCAATGCCGTTTCCGTGCTGTGCCCAGAGCTGAAACCCGACTGGAACGGATCTAGATAGGATGTTTCCTCCAGGAATTGCGGAAACTGTTGCGCGACCACACTCTCAACAACCTTCGCAATGCAGCGAAGGTTGGAGACAGGACGATAGTTAGCCAATATTGCCGGAACCAGGAATGGCTTCTTGAGGAGAGGCCTCACCACCACCTCTTTCAGGGCAGCAGGGAAGTGACCCTCACTCAACGAAGCATTAATGACGCCCTGGAGCCAGCCTCGTGTAACTTCCCGGGAAGCCAGTACCAACCAGGAGGGACACGGGTCCAGTAAACATGTGGCCGCACTAAGTCTCCCCAAAATCCTGTCCATATCATTGGGAGTCACAGCATCAAACTCCTCCCAGATAACATTCTCAAGACTGTTCCTCGTCACCCTGCCCTGATCTACCCAGTCAGAGTCCAAATCCCCCCGGATCTGAGCGATTTTGTCATACAGGTATTGTCCGAAATCCTCCGCCCTGCCTTCTAAGGGATCCTCCCGCACTCCCAGATGGAGCAGGGAGCGGGTCACCCTAAACAGGGCAGCCGGACGATTCCCTGATGATGCAATAGAGGCGGAAAAGTAGTTAGACTTTGCCGTCTTTATTGCCACTAGGTAGGCCTTAATATGCGACCTTACCAGTGTTCGATCAGATTCAGCAAGACTGGCCCTCCAACCGCTCTCCAGGCGTCTTTTCCGGCGCTTCATTTCCCTCAGCTCCTCAGTAAACCAAGGAGCCGCACGGGATCGGCATCGGGTCAGAGGCCACAAAGGCACGACTCGGTCCAAGGCCCCACCAGCCGCCCAATCCCAGGCGACTACCAGGTCCTCGGTATATTATATTAACAATATAATTCTTTATCAGTTAGATTTTTTAAAAACAATAACATTCCTTAACTTTTACATCTGTATAGTTTCTGGAAAAAAATTGGAAAAGCAGAACAAAGTGGCATTTTTAAGAAGTGCAGAAGTTTAAATCTTCAATCTTCTAAACTCATTCTAATGTGCAGTTTATGTCCACCACACACACATACACACACACACACATTGTACTTGCCAGCTTTCTTTCTTCAAATCTTTGTGAAAGGCCTCAGGTCAGAGGAGGAGGAGAAGGAGGAGGAGAGGAGGGGGAAGGGGAGGAGAAGGAAGATTAAGGTGACTTACTTATAGAAAGGACAGAGTGACGTGCGTACAATATTACTGATTTGGGATCCTTTCCAACAGAAATAGTTTCCAACCCGTTCTTTTACTCGCTCCAGTGTTTTGCGTTCACAGGGATGAGATTCAGCCCTGCAACCTTGTGCAAGAGGCAAGAATTCAGAATCAGTATTAATTGTGTGCAACAAGAAACTTAAGAGAACTATACCAAACTTCTCTTAAGTTACAAGAAATTTAAGTATACCAAAATGATGGTGTAACAAAACTGTAGCACTTTGACCTTGCATGGATAAATCAGGTTTAATAGCTTTCTTCTGTAATGAAGAACATCAGGTAACATCTTAGGAAACATGGTTGCCTGAATTTCTGGGGGGCAACTGCCAGTCAAAACAGGTAAGATTGGATTAGATGTCAGGTAGGCTGGGCTGATCTAAAGCAATTTTTAGTGTTTGATGATTGAGCACATTGTCCCTTCGCAAGTTATTTCTCTGATATGCAATAACATTTTGATTAAATATTAATGCAAGTTTAAGTAAAGGAAAAGGATAGCTTGCTGTCTCTCTCTTTCTCTCTCTCTCATTATCTCCAGCATACAGCAGGAAAAATCATTCTGAAAATATTTCTATTTGCAGAGACCCATCTGTTGGCTACACAGGAAGAAACTGCAACCGGTATCTATCCATGTTGCTATTTATGGTATAGCAATGTATACCCTTTAAAAATTAACTTTCTAAAATATTTGTAATTATTCTTAATACCTGAATCTTAGAGGTGGAAAGAGTCATTTAAGCTTCTAAGCTCAATCTTCTGTTTAATAGAGGAATCCAAATTAAAGAATTGGCCTTGGTTTTATTTTAATTTATCCAGTAATTTAAACACACCCAATCACTTTGGAATCCACTTTGAATAATTTATTCTATGCTGAATTACTGTTACTGTTGATTCCCCCCACCCAACATTCAACTGGAATCTGCCTGCCTGTAATTTAGATCCAATATTCCATGTCCTGCACTCCAGAATTCAGTTTTAACTCAGAGTACTTTATTGTGCTTTATTGTGCTATGTTGATGTTTGAATCTTTCTTAGATGCTAGAAAAGCTGCACAACATTTTCTCCATCAAACAAAAAATTGTGGGAAGTTTGCAAAATACATAATAACATCATATGGAATCTACTATTAACATTCTTAACATTCTTCGAATGACACCAGGTAATGAGGCAATAGAAAACAATAAAAGCTCCCTTATCCCCTATCTACCAAAGAGTCATAAAATTACTTTTATAGCCATCCAGAGTCTTCTGGATTCTGGCTATACTAAATTGACTAAATTAAATCAATTTATACAGAAACAACAGCTTTATGGAAAAAAAATGGTACAGTGAAAATATAGCTCTTAATGTTGGTGGTGGTGAAATCCAATTTTTTTTACTACCAGTTTGTGGGCGTGGCTTTGTGGGCGTGGCTTGGTGGGCATGACAGGGGAGGATACTGCAAAATCTCCATTTCCACCCCATTCCAGGGGAAGGATACTGCAAAATCCCCATTCCTTCCCCACTCCTGGGGCAAGAATATTGCAAAATCTCCATTGCCACCCCAATCTGGGGCCAGCTAGAGGTGGTATTTGCCGGTTCTCCGAACTACTCAAAATTTCCGCTACCGGTTCTCCAGAACCTGTCAGAACCTGCTGGATTTCACCCTGCTCTTAATGGAGAAATGAAAAACAAGACACAATAAAAACAGAAGGTAAATAAATAATAACACTTAATCTGAGTGTTTAAACTAAACTGAGGATCCAATTCTCGGTGCTCTCTTGTTTTCTTGCAGACATTTCATTACCCAAACTAGTAAGCTACTAGCATTATCAGTGCTAGTAGCTAGCACTGACGGTGTTCCATAGTTTGGGTAATGAAACATCTGCAAGAAAATAACCACACTCAGAGAGCATTAAGGAACCATCCTTTCAACCCTGAGCTACAAATATTCTCCTTTATTGATTAAATTAAATTTAAAATACCCGGATATGCAGCATTGCAGATATCAGAGAGTGTAAGCCTGGTATAAAGTCCATTGGAGGCATCATCAGTGTCCTCTGCAAACAGTGTATAGTGTTCCACTGGCTCACTTGCTAGTGCATACAGTTCTTCCCACCTGCACAAAAGCAAAAACTTTTTAAAAAATACATAGTACATCCTTACACATACAAAGCTTCATTGTACAGAACTGAATCATTAATCTGCTTAATTATTTTTATGAATGGCCTATGACTTTTCATTAAACAACATTATTTTTGTTATTTACAATAGAGAAATATATAAACTGGTTACAACCCTTTTTTCCAGTGGGAAGCTTCATTTCATACCTAACACCTTTCTGGCTTTTCCCTTGATGTAGGGCATTATTTTCTTCAGTGGTGAAATGTAAAATTTGTTACTACCGGTTCTGTGGGCATGGCTTGAGGAGGGCGGGGGGAGGGATGGGATAATGTGACTGGGTGGGCGTGGCCAATTATTTTATTTTTATTTTTATTTTTAAAAGCATTTTTTCTACAACCTTAAGAGGTTGCAGGAAAAAATGCTTTTAAAAGTCTCTGACGATCCCAGCTGAGCCGCGGGATCATCAGAGGCTTTTTTTTTTAACTTTTAAAAGCATTTTTTCAGCCGAAAAGGTTGTAGAAAAAATGCTTTTAAAAGTAAAAAAAAAAAAAGCGTCTGATGATCCTGCGGCTCAGCTGGGCATGTGGGGGGGGGGCAGGGATTTTTGCTACTGGTTCTTTGAACCACCCGCCGCCATCGCTACCAGATCAGGTGATCCGGTCCGAACCAGGAGCATTTCATCCCTGATTTGCTTGGTTTAGAAACACTTTTTACCATGCTATTCAATTTATATGTAATCCTCAACTTATAACCACCATTGGAATTTCCATCACTAAGCAATGTAGTCATTAAGTGACTTGCACTTGATTTGATGCCTTGTTTTGCCAAGACCATTAAGTGTATCACCTGGTGATATGGCTTTCCCCTTTGGCTTTGCTTGTGATGGCCTGAAAGGTGGCAAATGGCAATCACATGATTCCAGGAAACTGCAATTCTTGTAAATACGTGGCAATTCCTAAGTTCCTGTATTGGGATCACATGACTGTGGGGATGCTGCAATGGTTGTAAGTTGAGGACCAATTACAAGTAACTTTTTTCAGTATCCTCGTAATTGCAAACGATCGCTAATCAAATGGTCCTAAAGTCAAGAACTTCTTCTAGAATTGCTTCTAAAATTTAGAATGAATTTTGCCAGTTTCCCAACACTTCAGATTAAAATTCGTCAAGATTTATCTGGAGATGGCAAGAAATGCACAGGAATCTTTGGTATGCTAAAGAAGTAATTAATGACTGAGTTCTAGAAAACAACTGTTGGTCTTCCAAACTCTCAACTGCAATAAGCTCCTACACAGTGGATCCTCTTTCTGTTCTTGAAGGACGTGCATGACAAATCTTCTATCCACTGTAGGACTTTCCTTCAATCTTTAACTATTAAGTGGCAACAGCAGTGAACATCCCGTGTCAACTCACCTTGGGTAGTTGACTCCAATTGCAAACACTGCAATCCCCATTTCTTTTATCTGCTGGGCTAAGGTTGACACGTTGTCCTGAGATCTCCCATCAGTTAAAATTATAAGGATTTGGGAAACTGATGAGTTCCTGCCTCCACGGAATCCTTGTTGAAGAATGTGTTTCAGAGCAAGACCTGTTTCTGTTCGCCCACCTCTAAAATCAAAAAAAGCGAGCATTAGGAAAGCTTCAGGCACCCAGTTTTGTCTTCTTAATCTGATAAATCCTTATTAATATCTATATGTATGATAGAATATATATTTTTTCAAAAGTAAAGAGGAAATGAAATGTTTTATAACTAGGGCATGCACATATGCACATTCAATTATTTTAAACAGCTTGACAAAGCTAATAGTTCATTTTTTATGGAAGAAACAACTATTCAGGATGTCTTTATTAAAAATATAACTTTCTTATGAAGATGATATTTTATGTTCCCTGATATTAAACAATATCATTTGTCTTATTTGTTAAACTTCATTAGATTAAAAATGCTACTACATTGGGAGTTCAACCTGAGAGTTACTACTAAGGACAGTGTATTCCTGGCAGGTTCTTGGTTATAATCATTGTGAGAATTTGATTGCTTTTCCTAAATTGAAGGTGATCAGACATATTGTGGCTTAGTAAACAAAAAAATAAAGTTGGATGTTCATCTTCAGGAAATATTGTATTTTGGAAAAACTATTAAAAATGGATGGTAACTTATTCCACAAGAGATGGTAGATGCCTCTCATTTAAAGATATTTTATTACTTTAGTCAAAATACATTACTATCAAGTAAGATAAAGGGATGAAAAATTAGTCTAGTAATATATATTAATCAAAGTGCATCAATAAATTGAATGCACTTAATTGGATAATATGTCAAAATGAATGTAGGAATTTATTACAATCACATCCTCATACATTGTTTTGGATTTACATGTTCAGATAATACTGGGAAGCTGCTTTGATATATGTAACTAAGGGAATTTTTATTAAGAAAATAAAGCCATATGTTAGCAAATAAATAAAGCAAATAAATCTTATTGTAATTGTCTTCACAGCAGTCAAGTTCACTTGTATTATTTTGAAGAATAAAATACGATTGTACAATCTGCAACATCTTTTTCAGTTTTTAATCTCCAGCCTTACAGTTCTATTTAAAATCTGAAAAAGCTTGAACACAATGCGGAGAGAGAGAGAGAGAGAGAGTTCTATATAAATTATTACTTAATTCAATATGATAATTAATAATCAGAATCTACATAAACATAGATGTAAATTCTGTAACAGAGATAAAAGGACTTTTGTTGATATGGTAGATTTTAACAGTTGTCAGATGATGTCATTTGTAAATAAATTTCAGATAGGATTCTTTTATTATTTTTGATCATTTTAAATTTATTTCTAAAAACAAAAATCCATTTTGTTTATAGAATTGATATCTGTATTTCTCATAATTCATAGTTTTGTTTCACTTTATTTAAAAAAGAAAATAGAACCTCCACATTCATTATAAATAAACTTTGGTAAGTGTTTTTGGCCTTTGGTGCTTTTTTGTACACATTCCTTTTCAAATAAGATTTAACTGCCCATTAAAGTTAATTTACTTTAAATCTGAAATATCTGTGGTCAACTTTTGTCCTTTTTTTCAATATATTTATAGAATAAATAACACATACGCCTCTATGTGTTATTTACACTTTTTACTCTTTCTGTCATTTTAATGATTTTAAATGACATTATCTGCCCTGAGAACCTTGGCTTCCAGAAACTATAATACCCTGTTTCCCCCAAAATAAGACATCCCCTGATAATAAGCCCAATTGGGCTTTTGAGCGCATGGCAATAAGGCCAAGCGCTTATTTTAGGGTTCAAAAAAATATAAGACAGGGGAAACATGGTATAATTATAATTATTATGTTTCATGAGCCATGATTTAAAGTTGTTTATACTTATTCCTTCACATCCTTTTCCTTCTATCAAATAACAGTAGAAACGAATTATGTAATTCCTTCATTTGTTGTATGATGTTATTTATTCCCTTTTTCCCATCATGCGGGAAAAATATATATTATACATCTTGCAAAAAATAACTATGTAATCATATGAATGTAGGGGAGACAGTTAAGACAACTGGACAACCTTCTCCCTCTGGTTCCCTCCAAATGGGAATGACTGTTTGAGCAGGGGTGGGGGGGAAACTAGAGTGGCAGTGAGTCATTGAGTTGCAATGAATCATTGCTTTAGTCCACACCAATAACTATTTCCAAGTCCAACAGTATTATGGCATGCTCTCTTGTCTCCATCCAGGAGAAAACAATAATTTCTTCCAGTCTCTTATAGCCGTTTATCCTGCTCTTCTTTTCTATTGCAATAAACGTTAAGCTTTAATGACTTTTCAAAATATAATGGAGAAAGTAGAGTGAATAGGAATGAGAATCAAGGAGAGACATGCAGGAGGAATTACAGCTGCCTTAATTTCCAAAACAATGACTCGTCTGAAAGGGAAAACTTTACAATCATACAAAGTTGGTTCATATCTATTATAACAGGGAAAATAGCTACTTCCTGGAGAGAAAAATGAAGCTGCACAGGAGATAGTTCACTCCCAGTGAATAAAAACCCAGACGGTGATTTGTGGGTGAAAACTTTTCCCTGTTCCTTTAAACATGATATATATATTTAACTAAAAAGCATAGAGTACCAGAATTATGCAAACTTTATGAATTGTGCTGTTCTCGCCTTGAAGGAGTGGCTGTTTTCCAGCAATTGTTAAAGATCCAGTGCCCATCTGGCACGAGTGGTTTCATAACCATCCCCAGTCTTCCTTTTCAACAGGGAATGAAAGTCAGTTCTAGGAGTCCCAGAAATTAAGTGCAGCTCTCAGAAACCCATTTGGATTGTACCGGCTGATTAGAAGATTTTGACAGCCACAAAGCTTTGTATTATTCTGCTTAACAAAAAGGGATCTAGACTGGCAAGAATAGGAGTAGAGTAGATTCTTGAGGAACCAAAATAGAAAACAATTCAGTGCTCGTGGGACCACATTTCCATCATGCAGATCCATTTTTACACAAATGGATATGAATAATACAAAATACTTGGATCTTTTGCAAGTACTATATATCCACAGCAAATTGTATCTGGTGCTAGATCATAGTGACAAAATTAATTTACAAATATCAGAAAAAAAGATCAAACTTCTATTATGTCTTTTGAAAGGCAAGTTTAAGTTTTCCCAGTGAGTTGTTTGATGGTGATGCTGATCTGAAAGTTAGAAAGCAACTCAGGTTCCTACTATTTGCTAATTCCAAAGGGGATTATTTTATTATTCATTTATTAGTAAGCCCAAATGGGTTATTAATTCTGCAATAGCATATGATGGACTATTCATGAATTTCGATAGTCTAATCAAGCTTCTTTTGCTCCTCCTAGCATTAGCTAGGTTAGTTAGTTAGTTAGCTATGCATCCTTTCTCATACATATATTGTATGAGATTATCAATAAAGGAACAAGAGAGCTCACCGATATTACTTATAAGGCTATGATCATAGTATGCAGTTTGCAATTAAAATTAGAATAACATTCTAGCACTTTGGCCTTGATTTGAGTCTATGGAAAAATAAATAAATCACTTTTATAACAAAATGTTCTTCCTCATAGCTCAGAAATGAACCCTGAATCTATACAATGTTTGTTTATTTTGAAAAAATGAAACTAGTTCCATCCACCTTTTATTTCCTGGTGTATTCAGCATTTGTTCACACTCTGACTTTATGGTGCCTAATGCTTTAATCTACACATTTCTCTCTATATCAGCTTGTAATTCTTAGTACTCTAAACTCCTGCCAAAATTGTCTTTGAACTCTTTTTTAAAGCTTTTTCTTTATTCTTTCTCTCCGCTGCGTTACTCTAAGCTCCATGTCAGGAATGCATCAACAAAGTTGTGGTGGCAGTCATGCTTTTCCTGGCCAGCTGCATTTTGTCCATCATCTCCCAAAACCTAAACTTATTGGAAATTCTTATTGGGAAGAATTGGAAGCTTCCTAAACTGGGAAGCTTAGTCCCAATCTATTTGGATGGGGGAAAGTTCTTTTATTCTTATTCCTCCAAGAGCTGGTTTGAGATTTCTAATTCTCAACCCAGTATATCTTGAGTTCATCAGATTGGGACATTATTTTAGAATAATATATGTAAAGGTTTGCTTATAGATCAATGAACTAAAATGCTTTCTGATTTAGAAAACTCTTGGATTTTAAATTTACAAAGCTCTCAGGATATTTTTGCTATACTTGCATGTTAAATATAAGCATACATAAGCTAATAGGCACACTCATGTTGTTAACATGCCATTGGAAAAATTGCCTTATTGAATTGTTGAGACCAACATGTATATTGATAAACATAGTACACATGGGCTGAGACAAAGAGACAATAGGATAGAATTGAATATAGTAGGTACACATATAATTTCAATGCAATTCCTACTGTTCTTTATCCTGTGCCTGAAATGTGGCAACATGACAAATTAAAATCTCTCCTTTTAATTTATATAACAGAGTAAAAAAAACAGAGACATCATAGGAACATATAAAAAGATGTTCCTATGAACAGATCATTGGGTGATCTGGAGAAAGTAACTAATATAGGTCCATCAGAAAAATAGAAATATTTATGGCTAATGAGAAGTAGGATGCGTGGCAGAGATCATGTGGTATTGTGTTGAAAGTATTGTACTAGGGCTAAGGACAGCCAGTGTCAGTCATAGAAACTAATGGGAAGATTTTGAGCATTAAAAGATAGGCAATATCAGTTGATAAGAGAAATTACAGACTTATTAATCATTTGATATAATTTTAAATGTTTGAGTAAACTTAGGGACAATTCCATATGATATAACAGAATATCATTTTGCTTTGAAAGAACTTTCTTTAAACAGAGGCTGGATATCTGTTCAGCTACAATTCTTGGTTGATATTAC
Source organism: Arizona elegans (assembly GCA_022577455.1). NCBI lineage: Eukaryota > Metazoa > Chordata > Lepidosauria > Squamata > Colubridae > Arizona > Arizona elegans. The sequence goes on along the minus strand of JAKOOJ010000005.1, from coordinate 56,724,924 downwards.
ATGATCTTTGAGCTCACTTAATGCAATTATACGATTCAATGATCCAGAGCAAGAGTCTGAATACGAAATCTATCTTACTTGAACATAATCTTCTTGAGTTGATCTTTTATCTCATGCTTAGTGAAATATGCATCCAATGGGAATTCCAAGCGAGGAGTGTTGCTGAATTGTATTGCTCCAACTCGAACCTGAAAAGGTAAGATAAAGTTCGGGTGGTCTCAATATGCTAAGCTATGGAAACTTAGAAATAAGCAATTTAAATTTCTTCTCCTCTTTAGAATTTCCTTTGCTTCTGATACTTTCCTTTCTTTCTAGTTAGAAGGAAAGATCTCTACATTTTCCAATAAAATGGAAATGGATGGATACCCATGTAACTTTATCAAAAGAGACCTGGCTACTCTACCTACTACAGCACAACCAATAAGGATAACACTGCCATACATTTTTTAAAAAGTCTTAGAACAACCAATAAACTATTACAACCATATAGTATCACCATAGTACATAAACCAACTAAAACCCTCCTTTACCTTAAATAAACCAAAATACCCAGAAGAAAAACAGGAGTTATCTACAGCACACAATATATAGACTGTAACAGTCATTATATTGGAGAAACAGGCAGAAAACTAGCAGAGTGCATGAAGGCATGAAGAAAACTCCTTAAGTATACAACACATGAGGAGATTTAATCACAGTTTCAACTGGAAAACTATGAGCATCCTATATGAAGTAAAAGCCCCAAATGCTAGAGAATTCCTGAAAGCCTGCCATTCATACAAATCAGCTACCAACATCAACATACAAATCAGCTACCATTCAAAACAGGCAAGCAAAAAGGTAAAAGGAACCAAGGTGGCGCAGTGGTTAGAATGCAGTACTGCAGGCTACTTCTGCTGGCTGCTGCAATTTGGCAGTTCGAATCTCATCAGGCTCAGCCTTCCATCCTTCCGATGTCAGTAAAATGAAGAGCCAGATTGTTGGGGGCAATATGCTGACACTGTAAACTGCTTAGAGAGGGCTGTAAAACACTGTGAAGTCTAAGTGCTACTGCTAAAAGCTAAAAGACCACAATACCTATTTGCCTGCAATCAATACTCAGATAAGCAGAGATTGACACTAAAATTAAACTAGACCAAAAACAAGCAGTAAACAATACTTCACTCAAGGAACTACAAACAGTAATTAACAGTCTAAACAAGAAACCAAGAATACTTGGAATAAATCAAATTAAAAAAAAAATACTTCCACAACACTAACAGGGCAAACAACTAGTATATAAACAGAGAGAAACTCCATTCCCTTCTAGCACTGATGATGTTACATAGTTGGGTAATGAAATGTCTTCAAGAAAACAACCAAGTTCTGAGACTACCGACAACCCCACATTAGATAGGGCTGTAAAGCACTGTGAAGTGGTATATAAGTCTAAGTATTATTGCTATTGCGATCCAGAAGTTTCTGTAGTTGGGCGGCATTAACAAATGCAATAAAAATTTAAAATACATTTTAAAAAAAAAAGTATGCCCCACCTACCTTAATGGAGAACAGGATAAAAATACTACCCCCTCCCAATAGAGACAGAAGAAATGAAACATTTTAGAGACATAATTGTTCTTTAAATTCCAGATTCATTACTCACAGAATCCTAGCTTATATTTTATTGCAATGCTGTTAGTGTTGTGTGGAATATATGAGTATACTTACCTTTTCTGGGCTGATATCCAATGCATCACAAAGCCTGATTGTCAGATATTTTGACCTTTCAAAGCTTGCTTTGCCAATGCTATAGGATCCATCTAACAGAAATAAGATATCGACTGGAGCAGAGCAATTCATTACTGAAAAAAGACAGAGGCATTTTCTCATAACCTTTAACTTTAACATTTTGAACTGTTTTGCTCTTTGGGGTCATGAACGGGGTTGGCGGAGAAAGAGAAATGAACACACTGAAAACAAAGGTTATCATTCATAGCTTTTTTATTATAAATATTTTATTATAATATATTTATTATTTCCTTTATTATAAAGGAAATTCAGCCATTACTGCATTTATTATCTAAAATATAATTATAAGGGTTCTAAATTATATATTCTCAACTGTCGGGTTAATCTAGTAAGTAGGTTTATAAGATTACTTACTCAGCATTATTAAATGCCAATATAATATATCTTTAGTGTTTTCGACTTTTGTTACATCATCTGTTGTAATAAGTAGGTGGTGTAGGGTTTCATGTTCCAGGCTCCCTCTCTGAGACAGTATCATCTAATGTGATCTAGGAGACATTTCTTTGTTGCTTTCCTTCTCCTTTGGAAGAAGCTCCCTCAAGCCCCAAGGTTTGTGCAGTCCTAAGCAACTCTTACTACACCTGCCCTCAAAGCACCAGAAAGTAGGACAAGAAACAAAGTAGGACAAGAAACTAATCAAGGAGAGATGCAACCTGCAATTAAGGAGTAACCTGCAATTCAGGAGAAATGGTGAGAACAATGAACCAGTGGAATAGCTTGCCTTCAGAAGTTGTTGATGCTTCATCACTGGAGGTTTTTAAGAAAAGACTGACCAGCCACTGAAATACTATAGGGTTTGCTGCTTGAGCAGGGAGATGGACTAGAAGATCTCCAAGGTTTATTCTATTCTATTCTATTCTATTCTATTCTATTCTATTCTATTCTATTCTATTCTATCCTATCCTATCCTATCCTATCCTATCCTATCCTATCCTATCCTATCCTATCCTACCCTACCCTACCCTACCCTATCCTATGCATTAGCACCAGTATGGCAATTGAACCTGTCCTGCTGGAAGAATGAGCTAGTCTCAGTTGTATGTGTACGATTGTAGCTGGCTATTTTTATTATATATATTATTCTTTTGTTCAATTTTGACTGCTTTTGATTTTTATTGATGTATGCCAACCAGACTCATTAGTTATGAGCTGTGTGGTTTCACCCATTTCTTTAATGAATAAATCAATTCCAACTAGTTTCACCCTTATCTCTCCTAACCATCACAATTAAAAATCCTGAAAATGTTAGGGATCATTAGCTTGGGCTTCAGCTTAACAAATGTCCTTATTCTAGTATCATCCAGCCTCTCCCTCAACTCAACTCCCAGCCTCTAGCTATCCTTGGATGGTACCAATTAAGAAAAGACTGAACAATGTAGTTAAAAATAGCTCCTAGACAGTCTGCAACTTTCACCCTGGAGTTCTAAAATGTGATAAGCAACCCAGTATCTTCCAGATAATTCTGAGTTCTGACCCAGAATATATCCCATGGAAGTTGTGGAATCAGAGATAGACATCTGAAAAGCCTAGCCTAAAGTATGTGGACATTTTACATAAAGTTTTTGTGGTTGAATGTTACTGCATTTTATTCTTCTAGATATTCAACCAGAAAAGTTCGTTATTGGGAGGAAATATAGAACCATTCTGAGAACAGCAGCTGTTTCTAACTAGACACAAGTTAGTAGTAGTATTCCTGTAGGCGTTTAACCAGTTTTTCCTCATGTACACAACATGCATCACACTAAGTCATGCTTTATTAAGTAAAGTCACAACCAGTTGAGTTTCAATATTACTTTAAGCCATTATCTACAGCTACAAATCATAATGAATAGATTTATACACAAAGGGAGCTCCTCCATACACCTCACCCCTCAGCTTTTTAAAAGACAAATATAATTATTGTTGTAAGTGTTATTTCTGAATTTAAAATATTTACAGGTTGTTTTAGCTGTAGGTCTGAGAGATCTGTAGTTATGAACATTAAGATCTCTTGTTATATTACAATCCTTTTATAATCTATAGATCAGATATCTGAGCTTTGATTGATGCAAGCTTCATACAAACATTTTCCTGAAACAATGTCCTTGTTTTACCTGAACAAGGACAAACTTGCTTGCAAAATAATTACTTGCTGCTCCAAACACTTATGCTTCAAGATAGAAATCTTAAGTTTTTTAAAGAGATGAATATAAGATTGTCTTTTTTGGAGGGAGGGGCCCATGAAAACACGCAAAGCACAAATATGCCTTGGAGAAATTGGTCATTGCAGACAAAAAAACTGAAAAAGTTTTTTTCCATTTTTTTTATATATATATATAAATAGAAACTGCATAGTGAATAGAAACCAGTGGCTAAGGCAGGCGTCCTTAGCTTGAGTGCCGAAAAGGGAGTATGAGCTTTGTAATTGTAAGCCGCCCTGAGTCTCCGGAGAAGGGCAGCATATAAATTGAACCAATAAATAAATAAATAAATAATAAATTTAGGGGGCACCTGCATTATGCGGCATTTGTCTCAACTGCAACCAGGAAGAGGAGTTGCCCAGGGGGCATGCACGAGCCGGAAAATGTAGTTCCGGTTTCCGGCGCATGCATGCGTGCCGGCCAGCAAGTCTTCCGGTTATTGCCATTCATGCGCATGTGCTGATCAGCTGGCCAGCGCGCATGCTCATGCCGGAAAATGGAAGACCAGCTCTTCTGGTTTCCAGCATTGCTGCAGGCACAAAGGCCAGCTGATCGTGCACATGCATGCCAGAAACCTGGAAGAGAAACAGGCGGCACCATGCCATAGGTTCGCCATCACGGTTTTAGAGTGTTCCAGAATATGTCTGATGCTTTTTAAAGTGGTTGCTTCTTTCCTGGACCTGTTGCTTTAAAGAAGCAGCCCACAGGATTTTCTTAGAACCAAAGCTAAAAGTACTACGCAGCCTATACAGCCCATCAACTGTATATTGATGGAACCCAAAATAAGTAATTTAAGAAGCAATTTCAAAGGGGAAAGAATAATTTGGAATAATAGGAAATAAGTAAACATGTATGAATCTTTAGTGGAAAGGATAGTATGAATAACTACTGTATACAAATGAAATACTTACATTGGGAAGCCACTGAAATCTTCTCAATTATTTCTTGACTGACTTGTAGCTCTTGGATACTCCATGATATAAATACTGCAACATTAAATAACAATTGAAACTGTCAACACTTAACCAACATACTTCAAGGAAATCATGTCATACTATTCTTTTTAAATGTCTGCCAAAAATCACGATATCAGTCTGGGGTTTGAACCTCTTTGTAACATTAAAGATATTAACATCATTATTCACAACACTAAAAACTTATTTTCCAAATACCAGAAAAGCTAAAGACTTTGATTTGATTCTAGAAAAGATTACACAGCTAAAAAAGAATGCCGCTTGTTATATAGCCTGTACATTAATCAGCAACAAAAAATAGAAATTGAACTGAAAGGTCTGATTTATCTGCAGTACATCATTATTTAACTACAATCAATCATTTCCCAGCAGTTATTATATGTTTGTAATATGTATGATTAGATCCAAGAGTAGATGTTCTTGCATTAGCATAGTACCTGACTGTCTTTGAATGAGAGACAGAGTGTATAAGAAGAGAGCAAGAAAAATATGCAAATTTGCCGCTTTAATAAAAGAGATTTATTCCTGGACAATCTTCAAAAAATGTCCTACACTTTAGAATTAACAGAATGTTTGCATGTTTGTTTAATGGTGCTTGCTTTAGGGATCAGTTGGTTGAACTGAGAGTAAGTTTCTGGCAGGGTGGATTTGATTTAAATTGAGTTGATTTAAATCACAATTTAAATCATAATTTAAATCACTAGTAAAAAGGCTTGATTTAAATCAACTCGATTTAAATCATAATTTTTAAAGAGCAACGGTCATCTCTGCTACTCCTTTGACCCACTGTTGACTCACCGATAGTCCCAGTGTTGCAGAATATACAGCCTCATGCTACATAACTAAGCTCCACTTCATGCTGAATAAACTAAATTATTTATGTATCTTAAATAGAAAACTATCTTACGATAGATTTTTACCCCAAAAGTTTTTTATTAAAATAAATTCGATTTAAATCAAAAAAATCTGATTTTTTTGATTTTTTTAAAAAAATCATTGATTTTTATCCACCCTGGTTTCTGGTCTCTCTAGGTTTTTATCACTGTTCTTTCTGCTGTGATAAATAGAAGTAGAAAAACTGGTTTTATTGTCTTGAGTGAAAATTTTTAAAAAAATCAACTTAGATCTATACGATTGTGAACATGTACAGTTGGTGGCACAGGTTTTACACCGAGGATAGTATTTGACTACTACCCTAATATTGTGTTTTGGTTGAACATTAGCAAGCAAGACTCATACCTAACATAACTCTATGCATGCATTATTAATAATCACAGACGAAAGACAGAAAATCACATACAGCGATCAGGCAATAAAATAAATAGAGACTCATTAAAAAATCATAAAGCCTCATTCAAAATTAATGCTTCCTAACTGGGATTGCTACTGAACTAAATTTAGCTACGTTCATGGAGCAATCAGTGAACCAATCTGCTAATAAAAAATGAACCAGGCACCTGGTAAGATTTTTGAGACAGGCAGCTATAAAAGAAGGATAGTTCAGTAATACATTTATTTATGAAACAAATTTATATGACCATCCAACTCACACACAGTGAATCAGGGGGCAGGGCTTACACAGGAAAGTAACAAGATAGGAAAGTAACAAGATGGGGGCCAACCTTATCTCCAGCAGAATGATATTCCAAAGAATGGAAACTACCAGAGAAGGCCCATTTCCTTGGTCCCACAAGATGTACCTTTATACTAGATGGGACATGCAAGTTACATTGCCTTCCCACTCTGGTGGGCTGGGTAGATATAACTGGAGAGAAGTGGTCATTCAAATAACCTGGCCCTAAGCAACTTTTTCTATTGGCAAACATGACATAAATACTGTGTATTGTCATATGTTCCCTCTAACACCACGGATAATAACAAGTCAAACTTCAATAGGGTGAAGACTCTCCTTCAAGAAACAGATATAATGTTAAATAAATGTTTAGGAGTGAAAAAGACTCTGTAAATTAGGACGCTTGTTGGTTCAAGGCCTTAAGTTTGTCACTTTGTAGGTACAAATCAAAGATTTTTTGGCTTCTATGAAAGATTTTTCAAGACCAAACATGACCGAAGATTGAGCTGAAAAATCCAACAGGCTAAATCCTTGGCTTTCCTCTTTTTTCTACAGAGATAAATATATTGTTAAGGATGACTTGAACAAGAGACTCACCCCAAAAAACTAGTTTTAGCCAGATTTTTCAATGGCAAATTCTCACACAATCTTTATCAGATATAAAGCAATGAAATATGTTAAGCATACAACAAAGCACGCAGCACATGGCTTATTTAAAAAAAAACTTGAATTACATTCAATATGTTTAAATCATAAGTGGAAAATTAATGGCACTCAAACAAAACAGTCTAAAGTTTAAATACTTGGGAATCTTCCAGTCTTTTATAATGTGGAAATAACAACCTAGAGACATTTAGTTCATACCTGAAAGCTTTGAATACTGCAATGAATTTTGCCAAATGTAATAGACACACTTTTTCAACTACCATCAAGTTATTTAGAGCAAAGATGTCACTTCTCTTGCTATATTACAGTATAGTACATGATTGGATGCTAATTTTCAAAGAACTAAATATCCAGATTTATTCTTTGTAAATATAGTCCTTCTTTCCATATCCTGTCATAAACAGATGGGTGTTAGATACTATACCACACACTATCATTTCATTTACTACTGTCTAAAAGTAAATTTTAAAAATTACCTTGGGAAAGCAGGAAAGTGCAAAGTGACTCAAAATGTATGAGGTTTATGAAGACCATACTGAAAAGGGAAAAGATATGTGTTACTATAAGTATTCTGTAAGCTGCCTGAGTTGCCTTGTGAGAATAGGCGGCAATATAAATTCCCTGCAAAAAAAAAAAAAGTACGAACCCATTTTTTACTGTTTTTTATTTCTCATACTTTAATATCAAAGCAAATCTGTATTACAGTCACAGTCTAGTATAAAGAGAGTGGAGAGTTTAATATCCATTTGGTGAAGAATTTAAGCCTTCAATTCGAAATGAGATTTTAGCAGAAACATTTAAATACAACAAAAGATGGTAGAGAAGAATGTTAATAATAAATGAAACATTTTCAAAGGCTGATTTCTTGCAGAGATTTTATAACAGGAAGCAAAGTGTAGCTTTTGGAAAATACTACAAGGAGGCATCCTGACGGTGCATTGATGATTAAAAAAATTCAATGCCAAGCATATGGTAAAGTCCTGGTGATACAGAAAGTCACACGAGGATCAGTCAGTGAGAAGATGAGAGATAAGAGACGTAAAGAGAGAAAATATTTGAATCTTTTAACATTTCCAGTTGTATCTGTCAACTACATGTAAAATATAGGATTTGAGAAGTTGAGACATTCTCACAACCACATTAGTATTTTTTACTCCTAACTTTGAGGCAACTGGGCATAAATTGTGCTTTCCCACATCTACGTTTACTACAGATCAGGAACAAGCTCAGAAAGAATTGGTGCCTTTACACAATTTAATGAGGGATGGCTTTTTTTCTTTCACACAGCATCATCTACCAGCAAGAAAATCAACTACCAATTGTTCTACTGAATATGAGTGGGTTGTAGCTGGGGAACTCTGGGTTTGTCCTCCCAGAGTATACAGCCTTATTTATTTGCTTGCTTGCTTGCTATAAAATTATCAACCTCTTCTAAGATCAATAGTTCATCATTTGGAGAGAGGGAACAAAAAACTAAGCTACAACTTAGGCTAATCAAAAATTATGTAGCACTCTTCTCCAGTTCAGAAGCTAATTCGGGAAACAACTGAAGTCATTAACCATCTTGATGGAAAAGATATTTGTCAACCTTAGGCATTTCTGCAGACAGTAGAAGTCTGTCTAAAACAGGGGTGTCAAATTCAATTTCATTGAGGGCCACATCAGGGTTTTGCTTGACCTCGGGTGGGGGAGGCCTGGCTAGGATGGGTGTGGCCAGCTCGACATCACTTGTGTCAGGGCCACCTGTGGTGGCCAAGTGCTAAGGCAGGACTTCCCTTAGACCTTCTCTCACACTCATTATAATCTCCTTCCTTCCTTCCTTCCTTCCTTCCTTCCTTCCTTCCTTCCTTCCTTCCTTCTTCTTTCCCTCTTAATTCTCCTTTCTTCTTCCTTCCCTTCTTTCCTTATTTTTCGTTATTTGCTATCTTCTTCAGGCTCCATTTTCGCTGGCAGAGGGCTGCAGGAGGCCATCACAGCTGAAAACGGGGCCCAGGGGAAACATGTGCAGATCTCCCAAGCTCCATTTTTGCTAGCAGAGGCACCGCAGGCCACCTCTTTGCTGTTTCCAGGGTGGCACCACAGGCCAGATCTAAGCACTCCGTGGGCCAGAGCCTTGAGTTTGACACCCCTGGTCTAAAGAGATAGAGTCATTGTTGGTTGGACAACTTTTCAGTTGGAGGTTTCTGGGCGGTTTGTAAAGTGGAAAAGACCAAACAATCATTAGAAGTATAGAAGTATAATTAAGCATTCTGTAAGAACATTCATTACTCTTTTTTGTCCAATAATAATTAAGACTTGATTTCTCTTCAAGTTTATCCTCTTTGCCCAGTTTTTGAGCTTCAGAGTGAAAAGAGAATGTTCAACACTACATTTAATTCCTTCTAAACAGATAAAAGGCACATACTCCTTCATAAAAAACACTTTCCAAACTTATTCCTTTTCTACAACTCAGGAAAGTCTTAGGAAGATCATAGCAGATGCTTGCTGCCCAACCACCTTCACCAGCTAGGCTATTTCAATGGCCTGCATAATAGCCCGTTGATTCCTTCAGCCAAGTCCAGAGGGAAAGCCAGCATGAGTTAAGGTGTTTTGCCTATAAAAAGAACCAGTTTCACTTAGCAGAGCTCCCTTCCCGCTGCCAGTTGTACCTGATGCAGCAGAAATAAATTCAGGTTCTTACGTATTGCTGGATTAAAAGTATCTGTGCTATTTCTAAAGTGTACATATTTATATTTACATAGAAGGAGCTCTGCAAGAAGAAACTTGAAAAATCCTTCATTTCACAACACAATATATAAACTGTTGCTGGGAGGACAAAGGTACTTATCTTGAGTTATGTGACAGAAAGGCATTTATATCCCACAATTTAGCACAGCTACCACACACAAATGGTACTGAATTTAAGCCCCCGTCCTCAGATGCACTGAAGTAAAACTTTCATCTTCCTAGCAGCTGAAAAGGCTCAGCATCATGAGGTTTATAGTCTAACGGTTAACCCATGGGTGTGTGTATGTGGGGGTGGGGAAGGTACCAGATTAGTGAATGAAGTTATATTCTCATCAAATGTAGAGTTTATAGAAACATTCTATTAACCATTTTCTTTGCATTGCATCATTAACTGCTTTGGGATTGTATAACTGACAAGCAATATAAACTTGTTATGAATAAATAATCCATCTACCCACAGTACATGCATTTGTCTCAGAGGTATTAAGAAATACTTTCTTTTCTTCCCACAATAGAACAGAAAAAGTACTGGCACTGGCTCCATAATTCACCATACAAAAAGCAGTGAGCAGCTGTTCTTCTCTGAAAGGTTCTGCTGTGATGTTAGCTACTGTAAGACCGATCTAAAGAGAACAACATTTTTCTAAAGTGGGGAGCCGTACACAAAGACATCTATTTAAATATAACTCTGGTAATTTATAGAAACCTTTATGTGTATATCTCTACAGACTATTTGAGCCAAGCATTGGCATTGTATCGATGGAGAAGTGACTGTAAAGTCAGAGTGATGTACCGTCACATTATGACAGTGTTTCTGAACCTTGACAACTTTAAAATGAGTGAACTTTACTTCCCAGAATTCCCTAACTAGCTAATACTGGTGGAGAATTCTGGGAGTTGAAGTCAACATATCTTAAAGTTGCCAAGGTTGGGAAACACTGCATTATGACATAAAGTTATAATGAAGTACTGTACTGTCATATTAGGGCTTGACGGTGCAGCTCTGCTTCTTGTGGTATCAGATGGTATTCTCTTTGCAATGTCTCTGTATGTCTTTGTAAGAGATACACATAGGTCATGATTAAATCTGTTAAATTTGTTATTTTTGGCAAACCAAAAACAGAAGAATCTGATTTTCTCATTATTTATTTTCTCATATTTGCATACCATCTATTCAGGCAATGTTCGGTGGCCACTAATTTGATTAATAAAAAAAAATTAAATTAACTGATGAGCTATGAATCAGTTAAAAAAATGATTTGTGTTTCTTTATTTATAGCTCATCGGTCTGTGAAGAAAGCAAACACCACGCCGTATAATTTGTAGTAAATGTTCTCCTTGACAACATCTGGCTCCTGCTATTGCCCAATGAGCCATTGCTAAACTAATGATGGGAATCATTAACAAAATTCCTGGATTTTTTAATCCCATGAAAGTAAGGCACTTGGTTGGAAGGATCCATTAGCAATTACATAGCTGGCAGATCTCCATTTCCACTGCAGAAGGTCTGTGGGCACAGTACCTATGCTACAGCATACAGCCTGAATTTTTACCAGAGGTAGAGTAATAGGTGGCCTGTTGGTGCACATTGTACAGTCTGAGAATCAGTCCGAGGTCACGTATTATTGCTTTTTAAATATATGAGTAACTTATAAACCTGTTCGTGCTACTCTAAATAGCAGTGACATTTTCTAATAAACACGCCTTTATCTAGCTGGCAAGCACCCAAGTTTATTCTAGCAAAAACTTTCCATTTCCATTTAAATTGTGCATGGAAACTATCATCTTGTGACCAAGAAATAAGGCTGCTATGATTCAGAGGTGAACTTTGGTGAATAGTTTGGAGCTGGGTGCTATGCCATTTATCATACCCTGCCATCAATATTCAGGGCTTCATTTTTTGCTTTTAGGTGTAGCAAGTTTTAGTAATTCATCCCGAGATGGAATAATAATGTCTATGGATGGATATTTTTTGATGACAACAGAGTAGTTTCAAATGCAGACATTCGTACGATACAGTGATAATGGCTATAACATAGATAAACAGAAGAGAAGTGAAGCTTGTAGTAAATCAAACCATCACAGCTAGCAGATGTAGGCCTTGTCAAAGTGTTGCTATTAAATCAAAAGAGTTATTCTTTTAATGATTGAGGATATCAGTATTTTATTTTTTTTTGGCAGAATGAGAGAATGGTCAGGACAGAATGAAAAGGCCCACATTTGTGGGGGAGATGGCGGGAGGGTTTTTTGGAAATAATTGTATAGCATTGACTCTGGTTCTGTTTAAAACTGTATTAACCCTACCATAAGGCTTAGTTTTCAGGCATTAAATGCATATCTCAAAAGACATATAATATATGAACCCAAGATACTTGTTTAGACCTCACTAGGACATAGGTTCCTTAAAAAAAAAACAAGGTTCAAATGTAAAACAAATAAAAGCTTACCAGCGTAAATGGAAAGCCTAATTGTATATTGAAGCAAAGCATACCTAATATTTGGCTATCTGTTCTTTCTACCACTTCCCGTACCCAATTACTCTTTAGAAACAATGTCCAGATTTACACAGGACAATGGCTGTTTATTTATTTTTATTTATTTATTTTTCAGATTTCTATACCGCCCTTCTCCTTTCGGACTCAGGGCAGTGAACAGCCAAAGTAAAACATTTGTACACAAAAGTTAAAATAGGCTGTTGTAAGTGAGCCTGCATGTCATGCTAGGGGTAGGATATGGTTGGATATGGTTGGATCCGGCCTGCGGGGCTGTCCTGGTTTACTCAATGCGAAGAGGAAAGATTGGGCCAGTGTGGCTTTGGTGCGGTCTACCCAGTGCAAAGAGGAAATATCTGGCTACCACAGCTTTGACCTGGTCTACCCTGTGCAAAGAGGAAAGATCGGGCCAGTGTGGCTTCAACCCAGTCTACCCAATGCAAAGACGAAACATGCCAGCAGTTTGGGGAGTGGCATCGAGTTGGCTACGCCCACCCAGTTGGCCATGCCTGGCCAGCACCCTGAGGTCAACCACAGCCCTGATGCAGCCATCAATGAAATTGAATTTGGCACCTCTGTACTAGATTTTCAATCCACCTTTCTAGGAGTAAGCAATTGCTTTTTGCTTGTATACTTAGCCAGAAACCAAGCATTTCCCTCTACTAGATACAGAAAAAGTTTGGTATTTTTATAGTGAGCAGAGAAATATGTGGAAAGAGGATGAGAAATAAATGGAAAACTAAGACAGCTCCACAATATCAACTGCAGTGAAGAACAAACATCTGGTGAGTAGACCGGCTCTTTAAATCTCTCCAGATAAAGAGGGAATGGGTGAGCACCTATAAGTGCTTCAGTCAGCTGCTCCTCCTGAGGAGACAGGCAGGTTTTGAGCACTGAAAGATAAAAGAACAGACATCTTGCTCAAATTGCAGTCAATGCCTTTAAAAAGACACTATGTTTCCATACTTTTCTAATCACATTTGGAAATTACATAGTTTTAAAGAATACTTCCCACGGGAAAGTCGACTTGTTTTGAATTTTTTTAAAGACATACAAGACATAAAAAAAATTGTAAAAATTGGATTCTGACTTCTCCTAACGAAAATGGCAGTTTAATCATCTTTGAAGTTAGACAGTATTGCAAATTTTTCACCTCCAATTTACTCAGGAAGGAGGCTTTTTCTTCCTCCAGATTTAAGGAGAAACCCTGAAATTAATCCATCTGTCTTCTGAACTGTCATTCATTGCTAGCAAGTCACAGAAATAGAGATTTCCCCAATGAGCTGGTTTGAATGAGTGACAAGGAGGCTGGATCTTCCATCAAGTGCACAGCCGTGGTGCAGACTAAATTTATGGACACTAGAACTGACTTTCATTTCTAATATACTTTTTGGAGTATAATTTCCATTTCAATTAAATAGGGATAGATCTTTTTCTTTGGCAATTTTCATGATTTCTGGGACTATAATATTTTGAAACAGCTGAGATGTTTGCTGATTTTTGCTTACCTCACAAAAAAATTGAGAACTAAAGAGATTGACTTATCTGATTATGTTTAAATAATGACCTTTTGATGATATTGAATGGATAATGGGATAAAGGTGTAGTTTTTGATATCTAAATAAGGGTGATTATTTTGGTTATATTTAATAGTTTTTAATTTTTTTTTAATTGTTTAATTGTTAAGAGCATGACTTCTGAGGAAAGTTTTGGGATCTCCCACCTTCCACTCTGTGAATATAAGCAATCACTATACTAAGTTCATCAGAAGTTGCCCAGTGATCCAGTATGTTTTCTGCTTATCTTAGGTGACTTTCTGAAGCTGAAGAAACAGTGAGACAATTAGATTGGCTTTTATGGAATATGGGTTGGGGAACAAAGTTTATCTAATGCTTTGTTCTCTTTTAGAAATGCAGTGATAATCAAAGGCATTGAAGGTCCCAGCAAAACTGTGAGAATCAAAATTCTCAACTAATCAGCAACAAAGGACAGTATGAATCCAGTAAGACACCAACACATATTCCCTGTTTCAGGAGTGTGAAATATTACCAATTAAAAGGAAACGGAAAGATTGAGTCTTGACATCCTCCAGCTCTGATGTTAGATCAAAACATGTGACTCTGAAAATGTACCAAATAAGAACAATTGCGCCTGAAGCATTGGAAGCAAATCTATTTAATTAATCAAGAAGCTTTTTTAAATGGAGATGCCAAGTTTATGTCTTGAAAGTTCATTACACATAACACATTCAAAATGATTTTACTCATTACAGCATATCTTTCTAAAAAAGGCAACCATATAAACGTCACCCTCTTGCAGCAGGATGGAACTGTGGAGTCCTTGGTTCTCTCTTGCTTGTTTTCTTGCAAACATTTCATTACCCAACTACATAACATCATCAGGGTCAGAAGAGAGTAGGGTTTGCTCTGTGTTTATATACAGTGGAATGATTTGTTGCTTTCTGCATTTTTAACAATCTTCCCATCTAGTTTACAACCTTGGGATATTCTCATGGTCTTCTATCTAAATACTATTCAGGTGGAAAGGTGCTCACCTTGTTCAAGGTTAGCCAAGACTGCTAGATGCTATTTCCTATAGTAACAACGAAGATAGGATTGCATTGTTCAATGCTAAAAACAAAACAAAACGAAGTGTCACCATATCATCAGAATTATCATCATACAAAAGTTTTTAAAAGTTCATTTGGAAATGTCAAAATAGGTACCATTTGAATTCATTGCAATGTCATTTTTATGGAAAAATCTTTGAATAAAAAAATGGCTCACAAATAATAGCTATAGATACTTCTATTTCCATGAAAATACCAGAGTACACTAAGTATTATCATTTTAGAAAGGAAGAGTGTTTTGTCTTGAATGTATGTCAGCTGTTATGAAACAGCTGATGCTAACAAGTAGTACAGGCTAGAATCCAAACACTTATTCTTATTTATTCAAACTCTTTTGGCTAAAGGCAAGAGACTTATTTAAGCATTCTGCTGCAAATAGATATATCAGTTAGTATAATCATAAACTCTAAAGGGAGAAATGAATCAGGCAGGCTTAGTTTTGTTTTGGTTGACATATTCTAACCTTCAAAAGTCAAGTTTATATGATTCAGACAGAATTATTCTAGGATTAATCTCCAATGCCAGAGCAATTTTGTAATGCTCTGTCCCAGACTGTCTTGAGCTGCAAGCACATGTCATTAATTCCATAGTCTTCCAATAAGATCTAGTTTTGCCCATATACGTAATACTTAACATGCTCAACATCATCATTATATTATCATTAGAAACATATGAATGTGGCGTAAAAGTTTTCTCATCATCAAAAACTCCTCCCAAGAGATGAAAAGGAGACAATTCTTGATATTTTTAACAATATTTGCTTCCACAGGTTAATTATTAAGGCAGATAATGTCAAATGGTGATAAACCTATATTCACTGTGTGAGAAGATAAATAAGGGATGCAGATAAATGATCAAAACAGAAAACAAAATGCAGTGTGATTTAAAACATTTAAAAGGAAATGTTTTATTATATTTAGTCAGATAATATACATTAGTTTGCCTATTAATATCACCAACCTGATGTTCTATCGGTGTATCCCAAAATTTTCAAAAACCCTGGAAATTTACAGAACAACATATTAACCTAATTTAAGACTTACAGATATGTAAACCATTTTGATCTCAACATGAAAGTATTGTTTTGACTCTTGTGAACCTGAAACCAAACACATGTATTTTGAGAGTGTGAAAGAGAGCAAATGTTTTGTCCTTAGCTATTTCAAGATCTGTACAGAAGTTCTGACTGTTCCAAACACTATGATTGTTTTTTTTTTTACTTGCACCTGGGCTGTTTTTGTTTCAAACTCTCCTAATTCTAGCCAGTACAACAGCAGAGAACAATTACCTTCCTGTGGATTAGAAGAGGGAGGTCTAGGGCCACGGCCAACTCATCATAGCCAACTCACCATGGCCAACTTGCCATGGGACAATTCAAGGCTGTATTAAACTTTTCGTTTAGTTACTTTTATTATTGGTAACTGTATTTTCATCAAAATTATTGTAACTCATGTATTTCTGGATTGGCTTTTCTTATTCTATTATTGGGATTAGTTCCGTTGAAATAATTCAAGTTTTGTATTTGTTGAGTTGTCCTGAGGCAAGTTGTCCCATTCCGGAAATGTGATGAGGGTATGTAGGGTTCAGTAAAAAGAAACAATTAAGCATGTGGCCCAACAAAAGAAGGTTGCTTTCAACTGTATGCTTGCAGCTTGCCTGGTTACTAATGTTTTTTTTTTAACAAAAAAATTAATATCCTTGCGGTTTTAAATTTATAATTGGTTTTAACTGGATTATTTTAAATTGATGGCCAAAATTATTTAATGTTTTTTAAACTGTTTTTAAATTTTATGTTATGCTTTTACCACGCTGTTCACCGCCCCGAGTCCTGTTGGAGAAGGGTGGTATACAAATTAAATAAATAAATAAATAAATAAAATAAATAAAATAAATAAATAAATAAATAAATAAATAAATTATCGATGAAGTTAGAGTTCAGTAAGGTAGGTTGGTGAGATACATGGGTATTTTCTTGTCCTCCATTTCAAGGCAAAGGAGTGCATATACTTGCTTTACACAGAAGTGGCGCAGGTGAAGTTGGATAAAACTCAAAAATTCTAGCACAATATTGAATTGACTTTTCAAACCGCATTAAATGTGTATAATTTTAATGTTCATGTATTAATTCAATTAAGGAGCACTGATAGCCTTTCTTTTTTCTTGTCTTTTCTTTCTTTTTTGGTAAGGAGTAATTCACCTGATTTGCAAACAGGAATAAACAGTTGATATCCACTAATTGAAAGTAATACAAGAGTTTGGTCACTCTCTTTGTACTGCAATCTGCTGCACAACTAATTCAGAGAGCTTATTTAAGGCAATTCTAAGAAAGTCTATCTGTTATTTATGCTGAGAGATAGCTTGTTTTTTTTGTGTGTGTGGTTTTTTTGGAAATGCTAATACAAAGAAAATTTTCATTTAGTAAATTGTGTTCATTTTATTTCCTATGTTGATTTATTTTTATGTTTTGAGAAATGGTTTTAAAATTATGGTCTAAGCCTTTTTTTTTTTTTTTTTTTTGCATTTTAAGTATTAGGTAACATTCAGTATGGAGTCCATCCTATCTATCGTTATAGTCTTGGAATGGAAAACAAGGAAATAGCAGCTGATAGCAAGATCTTATTGTTTCCTGCATTCTAATCATAGTATTAAGGAGGGGTGCAGGCCTGGCTAAATGGTACATTGTATGGGTCTAGATTATGGCACACTGATGAAATTACACAGGTACTAGAGATAACATAGTAATACAACGTGTTCCTTATTAAGGACAATTACAAATCAATATGCACCAAGCCAATTTCACAAAAAGTCTAACATATTGGCTTTTCCAGGGAGTCTTCTTAATGATTGGCTATGAACTGGCATAGTGTATCAAAGACCCGTGTATGGAACTCCAACTAGTCTGGTCTGCCAAAGTTTATTCTTCTGCTCAGTTAAGCCCCTTTTACAAACAAGTGAGATACTTACATAATGTAAGGATCTCCAAATTGTGAAGAGCATTAAATTTAGCATGCTTCAACACTTTCTCCCACAGCAGTTTTGGGAGGCCAATCTAAGAGAGTTTCGCTATAAGATTGTGTCCGTGCAGAGGAGACATTGAAATTACAGCTCATGTCCTGTTATACTGTACCCTTTAGAACAGTGGTTCTCAACCTGTGGGTCGCGACCCCTTTGGGGGTCGAATGATCCTTTCACAGGGTCGCCTAAGACCATTGAAAACACATATTTTCAATGGTTTTAGGAATAATTTTACGGTTGGGGTCACCACAACATCAGGAACTGTATTAAAGGGCCGCGGCATTAGGAGGGTTGAGAAACACTGCTTTAGAAGGATCCAAACACTTGCCTTGTGACTCTTTGCTTGCTAAAACAACTGGAAAATTCTGATCTCTTTTATGTAGTTATCAAACCAATACAATTCACTCTCCTTGAACACAGCTGCATTTTGTCATGCTATTTGTAAAATTGGACACACTTTGATCACCCATCGATGAACCCACTACAATTTTACTTTTAACTAATTTTACTTTTAACTACCCACTACTTTTAACTCTGTTCGGTTTATTTAAACTTTTTAATATGCTTCTATTTGTAATTCTGATCTGTGGCCATTATAAAAATTATATTCTATTCTTGTTTTCTTTGATTGGAATATTCAAAACATTTTGTTTTGACAAAACAGAGAATGCTTAGACATTTTAAAATGTGTTCCTATGGTACATATCATTTTGCAGAACATTTCAGAAGAATATTTTGACAAGGCTGTTTTGAGTTCTGAATATGTATGTATGTATGTTTCTGCTTCCTGTCTACCCTTCTAAAGCATTCATTTAAAATAATTCTATTGAGAAGGTACAACATTTTGAAAAGATCAGTATTTTTAATGCACATTTAAATTGGAATGACATAATGAAACCATACCAACATTTTTAATTAGCTTAAATAGCACACATGTCTAGGTCTATATAATATTAAGTCATAAAATGATTTGTTTGGATTTTATCACTTTAAATAAGTTTCTTTTAAAATGCTAAGTTTGTAGATCATGCTAAGACATAATATGATCTTATCCAGTTTTAGATAATCTAATGGTATCATATTAGTCATATTAAAGCATAATTTATGACTTACCACAGCTTATTATCTGAGTCTAATCATATTATGTTCTAGTTAATAAACCATGGTTAAAATAAACTAACTGAGTGTATGAATCCAATTACAGGAACCTGTTTTTGAAATAGTAACACACATTATGAAAATAGAAATGCTGAAGAATATTAAAGTAAGGGAAGATTCATATAACCATGCATATAACCAACAGACAGATGTCCTTTATTTGCTCTCTTGAATGCAACACAGCTCGCGTTTTAAACAGCTGTTTGCAAACTAGCAAACCGAATTCATGCAAACCCACATTAAAGAATTCAGATCTTGCTGTTAAAATGGGGCTCTGTGCTTCTCTATAGTGCCAAAATGGTCAATTATTGATATGCAATTGCTCTTTGAAATAAGACAACAGATATCCACATATTTAACAACAGTAATAGAACCCCCTTTTGTGCATAATTTTGTGTTTAATAGGTTAATACAGGAATGTCAAACCCATGGCACACGGGCTGGATGCATCACGTGATGGCTACGTGCCCACCCCCTTTTTAGTGAAGGGGGGGAAAGTCTCGATATCATATGATGACGATGTGACGATGTGAGTTTGATGCCCCTGGGTTAGTATTCAGTAGTGGGTTTCAAATCCCAGCGCTACTGGTTTGCTATTGGTAGCGCGTGGGCGTGTGCGCTTGCTTTGCAAACGTGTGGCGCTTCTGCACATGCACAGAGCGTTTTGATGACATCTGAGCGGAGCTTCCCCTACTGGTTAGCTTGAACCAGGGCGAACCAGGAGCAACCCACCAATGTTAGTATTATGCATTACTGAGCTTAGAATGATGGTTCAGTAAATAATTGCTAAAATATACCCTGACTTACCATAATATGTAGTCCCATTTATTCTTGCATGACTTATCTTTAAATGGATTATTCTTGATTCAGTTATTTAATGTATAAAAAATGGTTCAGACCAAACATAAACAGAAAAATGTTCTTTAAGATGAAAAGCTAGCAATTCAAATGTACTCATATTTCTTTACCTAATAAGTTATGGTAAGAGAAAGGTGGGAAGAACTGGGGAAAACATTAGAGGGTAACAAATGGAAGATAGCATTGACATTTCACATGTAAGAGAGGGTGACTGAAAAATAAAAGTCTCTTCTGGTTTCATCTCACATATTAAAATATAACAATGATTTAACAATTGAATAGATAAATTTGTTCTCCTTCACCTTTACATAAGGGCAGGTGCTAGAATTAGTTCAGTTTGTCATATGAACAACTGACTGGCATATTTTTGCTATAGCTCCTCAAATAGTCCTATGGAAAATATATGAGGTTCTTCTTCATTCTGCTGTCTACAGTTCCCCAGCCTGAAATGTACAGCTGTGAGGCTACCTATAGCTCCTGGCTATGACTAAGAAATTGCAAAAAATTATGGTCAGATTATAACTTTTCTTCTAACATTATTAAATAAGTAATTACACAAGAACTGCACTATGTTTAATTTCACTTAATTTGAAATCTAAATGAGATAGCATTTTAGTTGTCCATCTCGATCCCAACCACTATCTCCCAAGGTACCATTCTAGCCTGCCATTCAAAAGTCAGTTATGATCCTTAGTCCAGGAAGTTGCACATCTTTGCTTGAAGTGAAGTGATTTAAGATGAACCTGAGATTATGGGCACGTCAGGCATCTATTCTAACATTCCCTTTTGCACAAAGCTTTTTATTTTTGTCTAACCTTTCAGACCTGGTTATGATTCAACAAGAAAAGTGGCTGTGTTGCTTCAGGCTGTATTAGGAAACTTTAGCAAAGCAGATGAGCTCACGTAAGTGATAAGATCAGGCAATGATTACATGTATGGTAAAGCATCTATTTTATTAAGGTCTTAAGCATATACAGTACATTGTTCTTCTTCGGTAGTTGGCATAGCTCCCCTAACATGCAATTGAGAAGGAGACAGCTATCTTCTCAGTGTGCTGTACACACAGAGAGAGAAAACTAGGACAGTGCTTGTCACAGCTTGAGTGCAAACAAATCCTCTCCAACTTCTGAATTATTGGTACAAAAAAGAAACTTGGAACTCACTTTCAAGTTGTTATTGCCATTTGTATATACAATTTTGTGCTTTTGAATTTTTTGAGTGTTCGAAAACAGTTCTCAAAAATATGTGGCTAGGTATGTCTACTTATTTAAGAAGAAAGTCAAAAGTCACAGTTAGTTAATACTCAAAATAAAAATCCAAGTTCTCTAAACTTCTCTCTATGCTGAACAGTCTACATATGAACATTTTATATATGTACATACACATACAAATACAAGGGAAGAATAAAACATGTTGGAATTGGCACAACTAGGCTTTAGGTTCCAACATAATCCCTCAATTTTTCTCTCTTTTTGTTTCATTTAACATGTAGTCTGAAAATGACTTCTGGTCTAAAAAATGAGAACTCTGACAATCTTAGGATCTTTTAGCAAGGTTCATATGGAAAAAATATATTTGTCATATGATCTGGACAGCCAATGTGCAACAAGATTCAGTTTATAACTATTCCAGTCACAAGAATTAAAAGAGACAAAATTTAGTTTGGGGTCAGGGTGGGGAGAAAATTTAGCAAACTGTTGGCACACAATTCATTTAGGTCACCAACAATCATAAGCCCTTTTCAACCTGATGTACAGGACTACAACTCCCATACTAAATTGAGAATGATGGGGTGTGTGGTCCAATACTTCTGGGATTGTGGGGTTATGGAAACTTGCACCAGGCACTTGCTTCCAAAATATTACAAATTGCATTTTCCAGGATTAAAATGCAAGGATACCAAACTGGTTTAATAACAGTGCTGTTTAATTCAAACCGTCTGTGTGCAGGACAGCTTTTCCAAATATTGGAAATATGGGTAGCGAGAGGAAGTAAAGAAAATGATTTCTTCTTCATCGCTGCCCGTACTGCAAAATCGAGCCCCCCGGAAAGCATTTTGATTCATAATCGGATTACCGTAAAATCTGCCAAATGCCTCCCTCCCCCAAATCCCTCAATTTCCGCTGATCTCTGCGCTACACCGAGAGAAGCGGAGGGAGCTATGTGGGTCGCTCGCTCAATTCTAGCAGGCTATTTTAAGCCTTCGCGCAAGGCTCCCTTCTTCGGATCGGAACGATCACCCGCGCAGCAACTTTTCGGCTCTCGAGCCTTCATCCGCCGCTGTTGTTGTTTGCAAGGACCAAGTGATGAAAGGGGTTGAAACTTACCTGCGCCCTCGTTTCCAGAAACCCATTGGCTGAAAGTAGAGCGCATCATGCAAAGTAAACTTGCCGGAGGGGGGGGGCAGCGAAGCGCTGTCCACGCTGAGAATCGGGGTTCCCCTTACACCGATCCCCTCTGCTTTCTTTTTTCTGAACAAGGGAGCGCTGTACTCCGGGCAACGTTTATTTGCCGCAATAAAACAGTCCCCGGGGCAGATGGTTATACTCTCCTGCCAGGCAAGCTGAGAACTGCTGCTGTATTCTGCAGCACTCTTAAAGCTCTTCTACAGCCCCGGATCAGGAGGCTGCAGCAAAGATAACTTTCTGCACAAACTTGCACCAAAGCGCGGAAGGTTTTGCGCAGGAGTCAGAAGGGTGTTTCCCTGTTTCTCTTCCAAGGGCCCGTTGGGTCATGTTGGACAGGCTGAGTAGGTAGGAAGAACTTTACGCCTCCGCCTATTCGGAAAGGCGGCAGGTGCCAAAGAAATTCGGGAGTCGGCACTATAGGTGTGTACCTTTAAGGTGAGGAATAATTTCCTGAGTTGTGGTTCATTGAGAAGTTAATGGATCAAGCAGTTAAATGGGGATGTTTTGTACTTGTCTTGCAAGGTTTTCTAAATGTAATCATATATTTAGCTCATCTGGTAGTATTTCCTGTCTGGTTTACCTGCAAAGACTGACACCAGTCTTTCAAGTCTGAAAGTACAAAACTTCCCACCAACACTTAACTGCTTGATCCCTTAGGGTAGGTCCTTCTGAAGTTTCTTTCTCTGACCATTAAGCCACAGACGAGGCAGAAAGTTCCTACTTCTCATCTGATTGTTTCCAAGGCATCTCTTCCCCTTTCCCTAAAATCATTCCCACATGCCACTACAGAAACTGAAATCTTGACCAATCCAAACTATATTTGAGATACACCAGGAAAATATGAGACAAGCAGCAGCCATCTGCAACACGCAGAGAAACACATCGGTTATCTCTTAAATTGTAAAATATGATAGTAGAAGAGATTTATGATCAGCGGTGATAGTCTTGGTAAGCAAAAATGGATCCCCGTTTTATTTAACGATCTGGATCCTGAGAATCCTGTATCAATTTTAATGGCTCAAAAGATTTCGCTGTAGAGCTTAAAATATTTTATCTG
Source organism: Arizona elegans (assembly GCA_022577455.1). Lineage (NCBI taxonomy): Eukaryota > Metazoa > Chordata > Lepidosauria > Squamata > Colubridae > Arizona > Arizona elegans. The sequence continues at coordinate 56,701,399 of JAKOOJ010000005.1, read as the reverse complement.
GCAGGAAATGCAGATCAAGGATTGGGACTTTTTCGCAGCATTCATATTAATCTGATGGGAAATCTTTTCTCACAATAGCAAGAGGACTCTATGGGTAGTCCTTATTGACTGTTCCACAGGTGCTTTTTTCAAGCAGCAACTGGACTTTCTGGTTTTTCTTTAAAGACATTTTGCTTCTCATCTAAGAAGCTTCTTCAGCTTTGACTGGATGATCGGAAATGCAAGGATATATCCTTCCATATAAATCCAGGATTTATATCCTTGCATTCCCCACCATCCAGTCAAAGCTGAAGAAGCTTCTTGGATGAGAAGCAAAAAAACCAGAAAGTCCAGTTGCTGCTTGAAAAAAGCACCTTTGGAACAACCATGATCTGGATGACTGAGAATCTCCAGACATTCCTTGTTTACTAACTGTCTTGTTTACCAACTGTTCAGTGTTACTGTGGTGATGAAAATGTAACTTTATGACCAATCCTTGCATTTACAACTTTTGCAAGTGTAGAAAGCAAAGCAAAACTAAAAAAATGAAAGCACTTTTACTCAAAGCACTTGAGTGACGCATGAGTTCACGTTTTATGCTGTATCGTACTGCACCACTGAAATAATCTGAATCCAGTTCTCTGCTTTAATCAGTGGTAAAGATGCCTAATACTTTTTGTCCTTCTCAAGATCTAACATCAATTTTTTTTGCTGCAACCTGCGTCCAGGAGGAAAGGGAAATGTGGACATAGCTGTGGTCAGTAAAGCAGTATTTTAGGACCGACCTAATAACTGTCAGTTTCCTTAAAGATCTGGTTATATATTTGGAAAATTTATATTTCTGCCTACTTGCTCTCAGCAACTTACAGGAAATAAAAACACAACATAAAAGAAATAAAAATAATAACCCCCCCCCCCCCCCTGTGATAACACACATTCATACCAGCCATTTAATGGGCTCTATCCCACTCTGGGTTTCCCAGGTCTGCTGGCAGAATCCTGTCTTCAGGGCCTTCCGAAAGAGTGTCAGAGTGGGCCAGTCAAATTTCCAGAGGGATGATGTTCCAGAGAGAGGGAGCCACCACAGAGAAGGCCCTTCTGGGTTCTAATAAATAATGTAGTAATGTCTAGGAAAATCTCCTGTAATGTTTATTTTTTTCAGGGAGTTGGTGTTCACTTTAAGATGCAAATGACTTCATCTCAATAAGGAATGGATCCACATTCAGTTAGATATTTGAAGAAGAGCTGCATTTTAAATAGACTAAATGAAGCATGTAAATTTGCATGAATTTTAATGTTTGCAAATGTTATTTAACAGACATCCAAAAATAATGGGAAAACTGTTAAATTAAGGGTTCACTGCAAAAGAGTTTGTGCATTTTGGAGACTGGTTTTATTAGAAGCTGAGAGCAGGTATAAAATTATAATTGTTTTCAGCTCTAAGTCTGTAGTTGAATATGTAGATTCTTTGGGAAGTAGGCGGCAAGGGCTGCAGGCATCCTTAGGCATTTGAAGAGAGGATTAATTCTGTGCCTCATAGAAATTCAGGATTTTTTCCTGAGGAACACTATAAGATTATTGCAAAACACACCTTATGGACATACTAGTGTTCAGTTATGGACAGTTAACCAATTTGTTTTCTATCCCAAACATGTCTATCTGATTCCTAATCTGAATGTCTAAAGCCTATGTCAATATTCTACCTAAGACTGGAGATAAATGTAGATAATGGTTTTGAAAAGCCACTTGACTTGTATGGAGAAATTTTATTTACTATTTCTTTGGTAAATTGTTGCAACACAAAAGTCAATGAACTTTTCAGCCTTGATCTGGCTTAATAAAAGTATTGCTTTGGTATGGATTATACAGTGTTTTTATCTTGCATACATTTTAATTCTGCACAGATCTGTTCCAAGAATATAGCAACCTTTGAGAATACCATGGACTTTAGGGATCCAATTACATTGTTGTAGGTCAGAGGTGTCAAACATGCGGCGTGGCGTATTGCAACCTTTTTCCCCTTCGCTAAACCATGGGCATGGTCAGCACATGACGCACCCAGCCTGTGGACCATGAGTTTGACACTCTGTTCCAAGTCATAGCATTTGAAAAACTTATGGCACTCAAAACATAGTTGCTTCCAAATTATACCAGTTATTTCATGGCATCCCTTGAAAAAAAAATTAGTTTTGCACTTTGGGGCCTCAAAAAATCAGCAACTTAAATTTCAATATGACAAAACAAAATGCATTAACTTTTAGTATTATTTTTTACAGTATTACAATATATTACAGTATATGGTATGTACATAATTTTATTTTTCCAAGGGCTTTATAATGTCAGGAATGTTATCTTCACCAAACCGATCTTTCAGAAGAAAATAAAGAACCTGCTCAACTACTGCAACCTATAATATAGAAGAAAACCAGAAATTATAATGGAATTGTCTTGCCTCAAGCTAGTTTTTCAGTCAATTTACTGCAAACAGAGAGCACCACTAAGCATTCTAGTTCAGATTGTATTTGCTTAATGCTGCAATTTATATACTCTACTTATTCAACAAATGAGTCTCAATAACAGAATACGTATTTTCTAATTATTGGTTTGGAAGCATTCTCACGCTTACTTTTGCTAATTTCATACTAGTACACTTTTTTTTGTTAAAATAATAGTTAATACTCCTGAAATACAGATAATTAATTTTGGATGCATAACCTTTTCTTGGGGAACGACCCTTCTAATCTATCCTCTATTACCTTTACAGTCAATTTCTCAAATATACTGAGAGCCTTAAAATAGTTGAAATTTCTAGTGAAATTTCAGGAACAGATTACAGTTTCATTTGGGAAAACAATATCGACTATGCAGTGACCTCTAAAACTTCCTGTTTTTATTAATATTTTTTATGCAAGTTATACATTTGAAGACTGATTACTTTTTTCGTTCAGTAAAGATTAATGTTCTGTGGATCATTTGTATGTAAACAATCTGTACTTAGAAATCAAGAGAGCTAATTTGAAATTGAAACTTACTTGCTTTTTCAACTCTATACAGCAGCAATCTGCTGTCTTTGAGCATTCTAAATAAAGAAAAAATATGTTTAAATATTTATTCCACTAGTGACAAACGCAAGTGAAAATTGAAATGCACTTCCTAGAACTTGCTACCAGTTTTTGTTTAGCTATAAACAAATGTATGTCTTTCAGAAAATATATACATAGCAGATAAATATGCATATATTTGTTTGGAAGTACTTACGATTCCCATTATTGCTGTATTTCGCCAAGTTTTCAATTATTAACTGTTCTGCTATATCCGTAACACAATTTTCACTCTTTTTTTGCACAATTACTGGATAAATATTTTGAGTAACTTCTTTCACTGTAATTATTACATGTTTATTCATTAAGAGACTTTTCAGCTTCTCTATTGCTGATATGGACCACTTTCCATCCAGTCCCATAATACCTGGAATTGACAGAAACTACAAATATATTGTGGTTCAAAAGTTCAAAGACGTTTAGTTTCAGTCAACTTTATACAGAATGGTAATGTTAGAATCATTTATAGTATTCAACTTTATATTCAGCACCAATTAGATAAAGGAAGATATGTCTCTTTAATACCCCCCCACATACATCAATACACTTCACTGAATCTCTGACATATCAAGAATATGTGTTGCACAGTTTAAGGACTTAGTAACTAAAAAGGAAAGAAAAAGCTTATTCAAGCAAGGAAGTGAACTCCTCCTGAATCATCAATTTTAAAGTTCTTTTATGCTGACACTAATTACAATTCCGCATGCATGACTGCATTTATAGCACAAATTTCATCTGAATCTCTAATTTTCATAATTATGAAAAACTGAAAAGTGTGTGGCCTGCCCTCTGGTACATTTCTCTTTGTATTTAACATTTGGTCTTTCTTCTGTGGTCATCCAAAAGCAGCAAAAGAGCAACTCACTGGTTATTAATTTATTAGATTTAATGCTATGCAGACATAAGTATATAACTCAAGAATGGAATTAAAATATTTACTGTCTGACAAACTGAACTGGTTGGTTTGTTACCTGCTAAGGAACATTTAAGTATTTGAAACGGTAATTGTAAGTAGGGGGCAGTTATAGGCCGAAGTCGAGAGAAAGGCAACATTTCCACATTTCCATAATCAGCATATACTACTTTGACTTCAGATACATTTATTCCCAAAACAAGAGCACGGTACCATTTGTCATCACCTAAAATGGTGGGGAGAAAAAAATCAAGACTGAGAAGGTCATCATTATAGACACACTAATCAACTGCATGTACCCAAATGCTGAGGTTTCCCTTAAATATTGAGAACATTGCACCAATTAAGTTTTGATTAGCCAAATCATGGTTAACTCATTTGTTGCTCTTCCACCCAACTCTGTTTATTCAATGAGTTTTTCTACATAGGAAAAGCCACTGTGGAGAATGTCCCTATTTATAAACTGAAGAATGAAAGGTAAAAAAGGGGAGAGCTCTTAAAGTATCTTTTTAAAAGAGAAAACAAGTTCTGTTTAACATACAGTACGTGGGCAACAAGTAGCACTATAAGTGCACTTACAGAAAAACTATTTGGAAGAATTCTCTCAAATAAACAAGCAGGTCATATTTGAACAGAAATTTATTTTTAAAGGATTACATTTCCTTAAATTTAGAAGGGATTAATTCAAAAAGCAAGGGAGCTAGATAATGGAAACCCTCACTTAAACTCAAAACAATTTTAAAAAAGAATGGGAGTATGGAAATGTTTAAGAGGGGGATAGCCAAGAATAAACAGTATGACCAAACACCATCACACAACAGTGGAAGCATAGCTTCCCTCACAGCAATTTATTTCTTCACAGTTTGTTCTCAGTGCAGTCACATCCAGAATATTTCCCTCATTATGACACATGTTCCTTAAAGACCTGCTGATTTGTTCCATCCCAAATAAAAAACCTTCTGGCCTAAGTCACTAACAAAAGAGACATTGTGATCTCTCCTGATGTCCTGGCTGGTTATCAAAAGATAAGCCTAAGTCTAATTGCAAAAGGTTAGAAAATAAACGTCATTAATAAAAACAGAACAGAAAACTTAAATAATTTTCTATCTAAAATAACCACATTCTGGCTTGCTTTTGAAACAAATCAAACAATTCAGAACAACTTGTTTGTTTTTTCCATGCATAAGCTACCGAAATCATTGAATTCAATATAACTATTGAAATTGTGAAGTAATACCTCCTCCTGTAGCTATTGGAGTCATGTGTTAAACCACTAAATGCATATATTGGTTTCTGAGTTTAAATGAAATAAACTTAAATACAATATATTAAAATAATGATGCTTTCACCTAATCTATGAATCTCTGCAGCACATTCAACAGTAAATAAAATTTTTATTTTATCCATTTATTTAAACACACACATTTCAGTTTTCCAAGTCCATTTCCTCACCTGAGAACCTGGCACAACAGGGTTCACCAATCTTTGGTTGAAAGATGCTATCTTTTTCAGCATAACAATAGTCGGCAAGTTCAATCATTAGTTTTTCGAGCTTTTCTAAATCCACTGAAATGAAAAGAAAACATTTTAAAGCGCTGCTTTTGAATAATAAGTCCAAATATGTTATTTAAGGCTCAAGAAAATTTTTTGCACATCATCTCTGCCTTATTTTAGCAACGTTAAGTCCTGAAAAAGTAATCTTTCAACTGTGTGTGTTTATTTGCATTTAAAATTTATAGATGCATATGTGTGCACGAAAATACACACATGCATGTGCAAAATTACCTCCCATTCTGGGAGGCTTTCTGTCTTTTACTCCTGAACTAATCACCAAGAGCCTTCTAGTTCTCACATTCTACTGATATGCAGTTTACAGGGTTTTATTGTTTTTATGTCTGCCTGTCTGAAATACTGGGTAAAAGGAACAAAATCCTGCCTAGTCCCAGCTCACTTGCTGTTTTCTCACTACCGTCATACTTATCAATGGGCTACTGAATGGAAAGCTAAAAAACTTGAACAAAGCCTTTAAGTAGTCTATTTATTATGGGACCTGAAATTCAGAAGCCAGGAAGGTACCCTAAAAAATATAGTTGAGAAAATAGATCACTATGTCTCAAACACATTTAGCTTTTCAACAATTTCAACAACACAACTGAAATGGAAATAAATCAGCTAAGCTTTTGAACTTTGCTGACATAATGGGAACAGAATTCTGAAGCTGCTTTCAGTTTACAATAATCATGTGAAAGTGCCAAGGATTTAGTTTGAGTGCTTTTTTATCTGACATTTCCCAGATTCTGAAAAAAAAATGGTATTTTTTTTTTTTTTTTTTTTGCCATACTTCAGGTTCAAAAGAATAAAGAAGTCACTGTATCATCAGCAAGTGTGGGACTGTTTTCTTAAGGGAAATCAAATATGCCCGAGAAAAACCAACTATCCACTCCTTTAAAATTTCAGATTTGCCTACTAATATGAAAGGATACCAGGAGGCATATTTGAGATGTTATAGAAATGTTAAACTTGGAAAATTATTAGTTGCACCACTATAACAATTTCAACACTGATTTCAGTTCTGTATAGGGATACTTCAAAACTATAAACACATTACTTCAAACATTCACTCGTCTCTATTTGCAAACATAAAAAGTCCATTTACAGATTTTACATTCCTCTTTAATGATCATTCTGGATGATAATCTTGTCCTGCTCTTTTTCCCCTACTTCTCTGTAGCTACACCACTCTGAACATCAGTCCATACTCTTCCAATTTCGTCCCATGCTTTCCTAAGCTAATTAGCTAGCAGTAAATCTGTCTAGTCCTCATCCTTTTTATGGCCAACCAGAAGTGCTTTAAGATGACTATTGGCCTTAGATTCTGGTTTTCTTTATTATCTGAGAATTACTTTGGATTCATACAAAGCAATATTCAGGGAAATCAAAATGATTTCTGGAGACTATCACTTCTCTCTGAAAAGCTTCTTGCCAGTCTTTTTCTTTTATTTTAAACAATAGTATAGGAATCACAGGTATAAAAAAATAATTTTTGCTTTCCTGTTAAAAATGTGCAGAGAATAGGAATTATGATCTATTTCATATGTGGAGCAAGCTACTATGTTCCATTGCTGAACCATTTAAAATAAGCTGCAGATTCAACAATTCAATCCAATTCCCTCCAAAATCCTGGAGTGATTTTATGTGGCATTTAGGGCAAAACTCATAATTTCACACCTTTTACTCTCAGCTGTCTCCAGTATGGCATCCCTTCCAGTCTGCCAACTGTCCAATAGGACAGAATCATGTGAAGTGTTACTACTACTTTATAATGCCTTGGTAAGACCACACTTGCAATATTGCATCTAGGTTTGATCACCACAATGTAAAAAAAGATATTGAGACTCTAGAAAGAGTATCATGAGCAGCAACAAAGATGATTAGGGGATTGGAGGCCAAAACATATTAAAAATTGTTGCTGGAATTGGGTAAGTCTAGTTTCATGAAAGAAGGACTGGGGGCAACATGATAGGACAAATTTCCTGACAGTTAGAACAATTAATCAGTGGAACAACTTGCCTCCAGAAGTTGTGAATGCTCCAACACTGGAAGATTTTAAGAAGAGATTGGACAACCATTTGTCTGAAATGCTATAGGATTTCCTGCCTGAGCAGGGGTTAGAAGACTTCCAAGGTCCCTTCCAACTCTGTTATTTTGTTATTCAATTCTCCAATATTTTCCCTTCCAATTAAAGTAGTTGCCATATTTTACTGCCCCAACTTTCTCCTGTGACAGCTTAGCACCGTCCCTTCCCATCCTCCCTTCAACTATCTGTAGATTTTGCCTTCTCCATACTTTCTCACCGTAAATCTCTTCTGGAGAAATACAGTTCCATATCTGGAACAAAACAATCCCATTTTGTTCTATGTGAAATCCAAAACTTTCAAAACATCTGTGGTTTGGTTTGGTTTGGACCCAAACATGCGAAGCAGCTCTACTCTGCATGAAATATTTAACGGACCAGAATTAATTTTTAGAAATATATTTCTCTTTTCCAATGGCTTCCAATAGTCTTTTTCTAACTTTTTTTGACACTTTCAAAATCCTGTTTCTATAATAAATTAAAATATTCCAATGTTCCTGAAGTAATACAATGTAGAAATGTGATTAAACAAAAGGCTAAGATTTTCCCCACTTCATTTTGAATGGATAAAAAAATTATGGATAAAAAATTATGTAATTTATGTAATGTGACACTATATTCTCTGATTTACCTGATTATCCTCAATAACATACCTCTTTTCTCTATAAATAGTTTATTAAACTACTTAAGTAGTTTATTAAAACAAGGTTTCATTTTATTTCAAACTGTAGGATCCGCAACCATCTATTAAGATAAAATTGTTTTATGGGGCTGTCAATCAAAGGAAAATTGATCTTCTAGAGGAAAAGTACCTACTGATACTGTAACAGTGAAAGGGACATTCTAAATGGCTTTTCTCATTTTTGGGAGTTGGAAGGCAAGAATGGAACAGGAAGGAACATCCTTAAAAATTGGATGGTTTCCAAAACCATCCTGAAATAATGCTGCCAAAATTCAGTTATTTTGTCTCCAAATTTTAACAGTGCAATTTAGTGTTACAGAGAGCATAAATTCATAATCTTCCTCCTTGTACTATCTAACAGGAGCTCTATATTCAGAGGGTAGAGACAGTGAGAAAGGAAACATGCTGGAGGTTTGCTATAGTTTATTTATCAGTTTATCGCATCAGATACCTGTACAATTAGCACAGGGCGCCCCCAAGGCTGTGTGGTCTCCCCACTTCTCTCTGTATACCAATGACTGCATCTCTAACAATCCATCTGTTAAACTATTGAAGTTCACAGATGACACAACAGTGATCGGTCTCATTCGAGACAATGACGAATCCACATACAGACAGGAGGTTGAACATCTAGCCTCATGGTGTGACCGGAACAATCTGGAACTGAACACACTCAAAACCGTAGAAATGGTGGTAGACTTTAGGAGAAATCCTTCCATACTTCCACCTCTCACAATACTAGACTGTGTGTAACACAGTATCATCAGTAGAGACTTTCAAATTTCTAGGTTCTACCATATTGCAAGATCTAAAATGGACAGCTAACATCAAAAACATCAGCAAAAAAGCACAACAAAGAATGTTCTTTCTGCGCCAACTCAGAAAGCTCAAACTGCCCAAGGAGCTGCTGATACAGTTCTACAGAGGAATTATTAAGTCTGTCATCTGCACCTCTATAACCGTCTGGTTTGGCTCTGCAACCCAACAAGACAGACACCGACTTCAGAGGATAATTAGAACTGCAGAAAAAACAATTACTATTAACCTGCCTTCCATTGAGGACCTGTATACTACACAAGTCAAAAAGAGGGCTGTGAAAATATTTACAGACCCCTCGCATCCTGGACATAAACTCAAAACAACGCTATAGAGCACTGCACACCAGAACAACTAGACACAAGAACAGTTTTTCCCCCAAATGCCATCACTCTGCTAAATAACTAATTCCCACAACACTGTCAAACTATTTACTAAGTCTGCGCCACTATTAATCTTCTCATCATTCCCACACCCATCTCCTTCCACTTATGACTGTATGACTGTAATTTTGTTGCTTGTATTTATTTTATTTATTTATTTATTTGATTTGTATACTGCCCTACTCCCGAAGGCCTCAGGGCGGTGAATAGCCAAGCAATAAAATACATAAATACACAAAATTTAAAACCAGATAAAATCAAATTAAATCATTTTGGCCCAAACAGATTAAAACACCCCAATAATTGTATCATTTGTACCCTACGACTATCATTAAGTGTTTTACCTTATGGTTCTTGATGAACATTATCTTTTCTTTTATGTACGCTGAGAGCATATGCACCAAGACAAATTCCTTGTGTGTCCAATCACACTTGGCCAATAAAAAATTCTATTCTATTCTATTCTATTCTATTCTATTCTATTCTATTCTATTCTATTCTATTCATATAAATACATAATTTGTGAATGGGTCAATAAATATCATTTTTGTTGGCATAGTATACTTTTGATTCTTACCTTTCATTTCTTTTGGTATAACATAAAATAAACCAGGATCTATCACATCTAATATAAGAGCTGATATTGTATCACCAATAGAAAATGTTGGCATTGTCCACTGCATGCTGGTAGATGTACCTATATCAGATGAAATAAAAAAAAATTATACCATATTTTATACAGCAACATCAAATGAAAATGTTATGGAACATCATTATGCACTTCAAAATAAGATCTCCTGTACTAAGATATCTGGTATCTTCTGAATAGCATGCTACAATAATTATAATCTAGTCTTAAAAGAGAACAGAAAAGATAAGCAAAATGTACCAAGTTTGGAGTGAAATACTTTATATTTCTGAGTTTTTGCCTTCATTTAGGATAAATTTAGACATTTTACTCCATATTATGATATTATGCAATTGATTTGAAAAAACAGTAAAGTGCATTCCCACTTGTCAGTGGCTGGAGAAAATTGTGATAAGGATATAGTAGAAATGAAGAAGAGTTAGGTAAATATTACTGCCATTCTGGTAGGTAATTTATTGTTGTTTTTAAATCCTATACTTTGGAAAGTTAAGAGTTCATGGATGGTAATAAAATACTGACCTTGAATGTTGTGCGTGGTGCATGTTTAGTTTTTTCCCCAGTCAGGTTGCCAAACATAAAACTAAGTTTAGGATATGTGCATTACAGCTAGAATAAAGGTTTCAAACTCTGAAGTGGAACACTTTGAGTATTTCTATTGTCAAACAGCATAAGGTATTCTTAAATCTTGCTTCCCATGTTTGTAAAGATGGGCAAAATGTTCTATAGAAGGCTGCTTTTTTCCAAACTTGGAACATATTTTTTTCTCAGACAAGCAATTTTTAAAGATTGTCATACCATTCCAAACAACAGCATTATTACATTATTTTGGAAATTACTTGTTATCAACTCACATGGTAATGTATTTGGATTTAATAGTAACTTTTCTTTAAAAGCCAAATGCTTCCTTATTAATATTTCACTGATCATCGGAATGCTACTAGAATTATCAATAAGCTCCACTTCAGCACCGTTCTTCATTACAGAAATTACTCTGGCCTGTAGTTTTTTCTCAGTTGCATACATCTGAAAGGTTGTTATAGCTTCTGTAGTCCATTCGTTATTTATGGGTCTCACACCTGTGGGGAATAGAAAGAAATCTTAAGTAGACATTCATTGCTCTTTAGCTCTTTAGATGTTTTTTGAAATCATAATGAGCACAATATTCCATACACTTCTTAAAGAGTAAATATTAATAATTTTAGTAGGAATTAATTTATGAATATGAAGAGAAATACTTTATGTTTTCTCAAAGCATTAAAAGGATATTGCTATGATTTTTTATCTTTTGACTTTTTGAGGCAATAGAAAAGCTAATGTAATATTAAATAGCACCTCACAGCAAATTGGATTGCTGAATGATTCAAAATGTTTTGATAGGAATGTGCAAAACTGTTATGAATAGAAGAGTTCAATATTGTATTAGGAAAGAAGTATTTTTCTATGTCTGGTCTCTATTAAGGCTTGCAAGTATATCCTATTGTGGAATTTAGCATTACAAGACCACATAACTGCTCTTTAGACTACATAAAGCATTTTGACATTGCAAATTTTAGCCAATACTAAAAACTACTGTTTATCCTCGTGTCTTTTTATATACTTTTAAAAAAATCTGAGCTCATTTCAAATAATCAGACTAAAGATTATTTCTACATTAATTCCAAGTTAGAAGCAACTTGACAGGACTTAAAAGACTCAGACATATTTACTAGAAAGTATTCTGATATTTTGGATCAATTGTACCATTTTAAGGTCCCAGAATTTTAAAGTATAACTTAATAAAAAGCAAATTTAAATTGTTTTGTTTCAAAAATATAAAATGAAGATAAATTATCCAAATGTATAATGTACATAATGAATATCTTCCAGCATAATCAAATACTATGATGAATTATTTAATTTAATATCTTATACAAAATTCAAGAGTTTCCTACCTGAAAGCCAACATTTGATTCCCTGAAAGGGAAGTTTCAAGAATGTAGATGAAATCTGTCTAATTTTATCTAGAGGAATTTCTTCATAATTTCCATAATCTACAAACTGAACTTTAATTACTTCAAGTGAAATGACATCTTTTACAAAGGCACGATACCATCTACCATCACCTAATTTAAAAGAACACATGTTACTTTTTTCTAGAAACCTGAGCTTAACAAATTTTGTTTAATTTACACCAATATCATTTATAGCTAGATACTAACTCTCTTACAATGCAAGAAATACACTAAATGTAGAAGCATCTTATTCAGAAGAAAAAAATCTATATCAAGGTGCAACAATCAAGGTGTAAAGTAAAACAAAACAAAATGCAACATTGCACTAACCTAAACTAGTCATATACTTTAAAAATATAAAGATAAATATTCAACAGTATGGTAAAATGGAACATTCCAGACCTAACAGATTCCTTTACTACTTCAATTTACATTCAAATTTGATACATGCATACAACGAACATTGACATTTAAAAAAAAAAAACAGAGGGAAAATATTATTTACCAGAAAAGTAAGCACCATATACATTCCCTTTTATTGTTTGGGAAACGTTGGGTTTTGTTTTCTCACAGTACTCTGCTAAAGATAAGTTGAGTTCTTTAAGAGCATTCAAATCTGGAAAAGAATTGGTTGAGATATTGAGGTGTTTTAAGATTACCTCAAGATTAATACTCTTCCTTTCAATCAGACCTGTCCTGGGCTAGTCTTTGTAGCAAAAGCCATAAAGCACACATTCTAAAAATGATCAAATAAATGCCCATGGGACCCTCTTATTTATTTTAGGAAATTTATATTGCCACCTATTCACACATGGCAGCTCAAAGCAGCTTACAGGAATATAATAGCCTCATATACAAAACAATAAAAAGAAATAATCATATAATTAATTAATAATATAACAGCCACCCCCCCCCCAGGGCTCACACGAGCCATTTATGGGTTTCATCCCATTCTGCATTACTCAAGTCGGCTGGAAGAACCAGGTCTTCAGTGCCTTCCAGAAGAGTGTTAGAGTGGGAGCCATTCTAATCTCTCAGGGAATCTCTGTTCCAGAGAGAGGGAGACACCATGGAGAAGGCCCTTTTTCTGGGTTCCACCAGGTGCATCTCCCTAGGGGATGGGATCCACATTTTCCTTGCCTCCCCCGCTCCAGTGGGTCGGGTAGATGTGACTGGCAAGAGACGGTCTCTCAGATAACCTGACCCCAAGCCATGAAGGGCTTTAAAGGTAACAACCAGCACCTTGAATTGCACCCGGAAGCAAATTGGCAACGAATGCAGCTCCCGCAGGAGAGGCGATACATGTGCACACCAAGGTCTGCACAAAACCATGTTGGCCACTGCATTTTGAACCAACTGACGCTTCCGGATACTCTTCAAGGGAAGCCCCATGCAGAGGGTGTTGCAATAGTCAAGACAGAAAGTACCTAGGCATGAGCAACCGTGAGTAGGAATTGTCAGTCCAGTAAAGGACATAACTGGCGCACAACCCGCAATTGCACAAAGGCCTTCCTGGCCACGACTGCCACCTGCTCTTTCAGCAGGTCCAGGAAAACCCGCAGATTATGTACAGGGTCTGTTTGGGGTAGTGCCACCCCATCAAAGACCAAAGATGGCAATTCTCCTTGGGCCAAAGAACCCTAACCCAGAGCCACTTGGTCTTGTCAGGATTCAGTTTCAACCTGTTGCTCCCCATCCAGCCCCTAACAGCTTCCAGGCACTGCAAGAGGGAGAACACAGCATCGCTTAATTCACAATGGGCTGAGACATACACCTGAGTATCATCAGCATATTGATACCTCAGTTCATGGTGACGGATGATCTCGCCCAATGGCTTCATATAAATGTTGAATAGGAGCAGAGAGAGTACCGAGCCCTGCAGAACTCCGCAAAGCAGTGGGTGAGGGCTGGATCTTTCCCCTCCTATCAACATTGACTGAGAATGACCGCAGAGGAAGGAAGTGAACCAATATAATACAGGGCCTCTCATTCCCATCTCCCAAAGCTGTTCCAGAAGAATACTATGGTTGATAGTATTGAAAGCTGCCGAGAAGTCAAGTAGAGCAAGGATGATTGCACTATCCCCATTCCGCTCCCGCCAGAAATCATCCAAAAGCGTGACCAAGGCTGTTTCTGTCCCATATCCAAGCCTGAATCCTGTCTGGTAAGGGTCTAGATAATCCTTTTCATCCAGAAACTTCTGAAGCTGCCATGCAACCACCTTCTCAACAACCTTGGTAGTACAGTGGTCTAAGGCACCCTATTATTAAGCTGGTTATTAAGACCAGCTGCCTGCAATTACTGCAGGTTCAAATCTCGCCAAGGCTCAAGGTTGACTCAGCCTTCCATCCTTTCTAAGGTAGGTAAATTGAGGACCCAGTTGTGGGGGCAATAAGCTGACTTTGTATAAATATACAAAAGGATGAAGGCTATTGCTGAGCACATTGTAAGCCGCCCTGAGTCTCCGGAGAAGGGCGGCATATAAATCAAATTAAAAAAAAAAAACAACCTTCCCCAAAAAGGGAAGATTGGAGACAGATCGGAAATTATCCAACAGGATGGAATCGAGCAATGGCTAAGAAGAGGGCAGACCACAGCCTCCTTAAAGTGCTGGGGCACTACCCCCTCCTGTAGGAAAGCATTAATCCCCGCTAGAGTCCACCCACCTGTCACCTTCCGGGAAGCTTTCACAAGCCAGGAGGGACATGGGACTAAAACACAGGGCTTGCATCATACTCCCTACAATCCTGTCCACTCCTCAGGAGCGACAGGGTCAAATCATTCCCAGATAACAGGGTAAGAACCTGCCTCAGTGGCTTCCACCGGACCAGCAACCACACCGGCATCTAACTGGGAATGAAGTAAAGCGATTTTGTCTTCCAGAAAATTCGCATATTCCTTAGCACATTCCTTCAGGTGCACCCCAATCTCCTCCTTCCCCAGGAGGAGACGGATCACATTAAAGAGCGTAATTAGGTAATTATCTGCAGATGCAATTAGTGCAGATAAATATTTACACTTCGCTGCATGAATTGCAATAATGTAGGCCTTAATAGCAGCTCTTACCCGTGTTCGATCAAGTTCCTACTCTGTCTTCTGCCAGTGACGCTCTAGACGTGTCTTCATCCGTTTCATCCCTCTCAGCTCCTCCATGGAGGGCAGAGAGGTCTACGGGTGAGGAGAGAGTGTACGGGTGCAACCCTATCCAGCACCTCAGTCACCTTCCTATTCCAAACAGTAACTAATAGCTTGGCTGGACTACGCAGCAGATCTGCAGTTATAATCCCCAGCTCCTTCTAGAACTCATCATGGTCCATTAGTTGGCAGGGGCGGACAGTCTAATAGATCCTGCCTCCCTGCAGGGGGGGCAGCTCTTGAGAAACTTCTTTCCACCAGACTGTGATCCGACCATGACAGGGGGACCAAGGACAAGTCCAGCAACTCCAGGTCACATAGGCACTTCTCTGACAAGAACATCAAATTGGGTGTGTGACCACTATTCCTAGTCAGGCCCTGGATGACTTGGGACCTGGAAGTCATGGTTTCCATGAAATCTAGCGCTACCTCTGACCCTGCCCCAAGGGATGGCAGGTTGAAGTCTCCCAGAATTATAAGCCTTGGGAAGTCTACCATCAGCTCCGTGATGAGGTCCAGGAGTCCGGGTAGAGAAGCTGCCATGCAGCAGGGAAGCTGGTCCAGCAGCAGCAATCCCACCTGATCCCTTGAGCCAGGCACTTGTGGAACAGTGCCACATATCCAACAGGGGTATTTCTCCAGAAAGAAAAAAAGGAACTTTGATAGAAATAAGTGCAGAATTTACTTACTCTATGTCAATATGTATATAGTTCCAGGACTGTATACATATTTATTAAACAAATTTTCCAGTAACTAACCAAAGAAAGTTATACCATAGGCAAATTTGTTTTTTTGAGAAAATACTTATATCTGCACACTGCATAAACATTCTTATCTATATACCAGATAAGAATTGTTTTTGATTAGCTATATTGCTTTGGTGATCACACTAACACATCACAGTTAGGGTTTACTTCAGGATATTTCTTCAAGTCTGTTTAATTCCTGCTTCATATTTTTCCCTACTTAATGAAACTGCTTCTATAGTTTCATGTTCACTCTTTTCCAAATACTACTAAACCAAAATTTGCCTAGTTCTGCACACTAGCTTGATGTTTTGAGCATCTCATCCAAGTTTTCTTTACTGGTGTGTCAACAATATACATATATAACATTTAATTATTTTGCTCCAAATTACAATATATTTATTTAAACTGTTTATGATGTTAATGACCTTTTCATGAAGCTAACAAACCTATTTCTAGCCCCAAGGAGGATTAGAAAGGAAAGGAGGAAAAAAAGATGTACCGTCTTCGTTTAATAACTGGCAATAGAACTTGCTGGGGTTGTACAACACAGAGACCATGACATTTACCACCTGCTTAGCTGTTAATGTGACCCAAGACCAATTAACAGGCTGCTGCTTTTCACCTATAGGAAAGGACAAGTGAATACAAAGAACTACAACTATATTTTAATAACCTTAATAAATTAATATATACAAGAAACGATACACTCATACATATAATCCAACTAAAATATCTATCAATTCTATTCATTTTTAGAAGCATCAGTTTTAATTCTAACATTAATCAATGTCAACTGGTAACTGGATGAAATATAATAAAGACTATATAAAATACTAAATAATGTAAGGGGTAGGCACTGCCCAAGCCCCCCCAACAGATCCATGAACATGCCACTTTGTGCTTACTAGTCCTTTTTCGGTCTGAATTTTACAAAATAATTTGAACAACATTCATATGTCATGCCACAAATTGAAACATGAGCCTCTGACATCGTATTTCTTTGCAGAAATAGTGCTGGGTTTCATAAACTTAAAGTAGGAAGATTTTATCTTGGAGAGCTAATTTATCTTTAGAGAAAAACATACCGTATTTTTCGGACTATAAGACTCCATGAAGTATAAGAGGCACCTAGCTTTTGGGAGGAAAACAAGAAAAAAAATCTGTCTTTGCCTCCAGGCTGTGGGGACCTGCCCATCCCGCTGTCACCTATCACTGAGGGGCATAAAAGGAATGGAGGCCGAAAATGGGGCGCACGGAGCTGACAGCAGCGATGGGCAGCAACGGTAGCGATCCCCACAGCCTGGAACAGCTGATAGGCAGTATTCCGGGAAGCCGATCCAACCGCCAATCAGCTGCTTGTGCTAAATCAGGCTATGCTGAAGCTGACCACACTGTTTGCTGCAAGGAGGAAAATTGCTGGGAGGCCGAAGGGTGTGGGCAAAACTTCAGCAACATTCGCTGTATAAGACACACAGACTCCCCCTCCACTTTTTTTTGGAGGGGGAGTATGGTAGTTTTCGTAGGCCCCACCCGCCATGGCAGCCACTTTTAAAAAACATACTTTGTTCTCTAAAATCCACATTTGTTCCTGACCCTAAAAAAGTACCTATCCTTGTTCTACTTGTTAGAATTAACACTAGTAGTTTGTATTCAATCACCATTGTTCTTAAACTCAAGTTATCCATATACTATAAAAATAATTTGAATGCTTTAATATGAACTCATTATAGTAATAACCTTTTATACTTACCATTTGTTTCTTTCATTGTTTCAATCTGTTTCAAAAAAATAGGTGCTTCTTCTACTGCATAACCTAACTCTAAAAGACATTTAGATACATTAATTGATGGAGTCACAGACTGATCTGTAATTTCTACAACAAAAGTGTTCATTTTCTTGTCAATGACTTTTATGGTAACCACTTTATTCTGGACCAGTTGCTTCATGGCAAAAGTTGCTTCTGCTGGCCAGGTCCCAGATATTGATTTCACACCTGAAAACAGAAGGATCATTTTTAGAAATGTCATACATGAAAAGAGAGTACATAGTTTCTCTTCAGATGGATTGTATCTCCCAACCACTATTTTGTAAAGAACAATCCAATAATTGCACTACCTTTTAGGAATTTGTATTATCTTTAGGATAGTAGCTTGCTTACCAGTTTATCATGTATTTCACATTTGCTATGTTCTCTTTGGATACATCCAAATAGAAACTATTTTTCATAGCTAAATAGTTTTGTTGAAGACATTTTGTTGCATCTTAATGAAGTATTACATCCCTTTTGGCTAAGAAATGAGTGAAAGAGGATTCAGTGTGTCATTAAAGGATGCAGAATTTTTTTTAACCAGCTTGGTTTTGATCCTTGTATTATACACCTGTTTAATTTAGCAGAGAAGTGTCAAAGGTATTTCCCCACTAAAGGGAACACTGGGAATTATTTATTTACTTGAAGCAGCTTGTTTCAACATATGTGCATTACAGCTACCTCCATAAAACAGACTATCTTCACACATGTCATTGGTGCCACATTCAGTACGGCACCGAGCCCTAGATCTCGCTGAACCAGTACTCTTTTGGCTCACCTGAACTCTGCATTTGTGCATCTTTAATTGCTTAGGCTTTTTTCAAATATAATAAAAACATCTTTTATATGAACTATAGAGGTTAAAGATGAGATACTGTCTGTCATTATTCATGTAAGAAGCACCTACAAAACCAACCAAAGGGTGCTTTTGGATTGAAAGGATTTGCCGGTGACAACACTGTTGCTCAGGGGACACCTAATTGCCAAAAATAATGCAATCTTTGGGGAGACTCCTAGTGTTCTCCCACTGGTCAAAGTGCCATTCAGATCATGCCATATTCTTTAGGGTACTCATAAATTACTACAAAAAAATTTCTGAGAATTTGCAGAGAAATAATGAAAAAATACATAAAGTAATTAATATTGTGCTATTGTTTTCATCTATCCTTGCAGATTTCTTATAATTTTATGGCCCCGATGCAATTCTCTTGGAAGTTGCTATCTTTAATTATTAATAGCTGAATTAGTCAACAGTAGATGTTCTAATTAGACAGTCCTATCTTGTTTAAAAGCAATATATACATTTTTGCTGAGTGTATCCTTTCCTAGAAGGATAATATACATATCAATACAATTGATATATACCGTATATTACACATAGGCACAATTAAAAAACGAAGCCTTAAGGGAAGGATTCTCAACCTTTTCTATACCCCGCCCCCCTACAATGCCGACATTATCTTGCACCCCTTACAAAAGTAAATAATTATATGCATATACACTATAATTTTGAAACTTCTAAACCCAAGTTTTTTGCACTCCCTGGAATATCGTCTCGCACTCCCAGGGGGTGCGAGCATCGCCAGTTGGGAACCTCTGCCTTAAGGATTTCTTTACAAAAAGTCATTGTTCCATCAATACTGGTGGTGCAGCAGACTAATAGCCTGTTATTATCATTCAGCTGTCTGCAATTACTGCTAGTTCGAATCTCCCCAGGGCTCAAGGTTGACTCAGCCTTTCATCCTTTCTAAGGTAGGTAAATTGAGGACCCAGTTTGTGGAGGCAATAAGCTGACTTTGTATAAATATACAAAAGTATGAAGGCTATTGCTTAACGCATTGTAAGCCGCCCTAAGTCTCCGGAGAAGGGCGGCATATAAATCAAATTAAAAATAAAATAAAATACTGAATTATAATTATTTGTTTCCTACCTGCTAGGGTACAATTCATAGCTTGCATTGGTAATTCCATTAATTTCTGAACAATTGGTCGAAGTCTATTTAACTGTAGCATTTCAACATTTCCATAATCTATGTATCCCACTAAAGCAATTTTCTCTGAAATAAAGGATATCACTGTTGCACGATACCACTGGTTATCTTCTGAGGAAAAAATGTGGAGGAGTCTTATTTAATCTTAACTATTTTTTCTTTAAAAGTGTTATCAGTAGTGATACAACAAAGAAAACCACAATGTTAAAATACAATATAAAATAAAGTTTGATGTAAAAAATAAAATCACAAAATAATGTGCCCTATACACAAATAAAGGCAATAACAATAGGGAGAGTTCAAATTTATCATCAAAAAACAAGGTACATTGAGCTTATCAGAAGGTCAGCAAACTATTTTACTGCTTATTTAAAAATGAAAATATTTTTGATTCAAAAGAATAATATATGGTACATGAAATAGAAGGTAATAAAGAAAGAGGTTTGCCAAAAGCTGATGAACCAAATCAAGCTTTACATTTTATAGTAGCTGAAGTTTCAGTAACAGTCTTATACTACTTTTGTTTCTCTTCTAATACTTCCACCTCAGTGCTAATGTTAAACCTGAAGCCAGTCTGGAATTTAAAAAAACACTTTCCAAATTGGTTTTAGAAAACAGCACCCAAAAGAGAATGGATTTGGTTGTGGTAATATACTACTTCTAACGCCGGTACAGATTTCTTCAAAAAGGACTAAATATCTCATTAATTAATAGTGAATTCACATCCTAACTTCTCATCAATAAGTTTTAATTTGTTTTAACTTACCATGATAAATGCAGGCTAAGAAAGCTAACAGTGTAGTTTTTGTTTACTTTTGTTTCATTAACATAAAATTCAAGCAAGTTTATACTCAAATTGCATTATATAGCCTTAATAAATATATATTAGCAGCTAATCATTATTCTTGCTATTTTATGCTGAACATTAGATTCCAAGTATTTTAGAGGTTTGATGACCTATTCAAACCACAATACACAAATACACAATACTTAAGATTCCTGATTATTACAAATAGAAATGATATGATGATGATACCGGTGGTAATAATGACAATAAATATTCAAGCAGTCTCTTACTCCTCCATACCTGTAAACTGGGCACAACACATATCTCCTACTGCTGGGCAAAAATCTGGGGTGATCGAGGTATTTTCACAATATTCGCGTAGGCATACTTGAAGTTGAGAAAGTCTGCCTAACAACACATATACTTACATGAAAATTGCTACATAAAAAAGACCAAAATATGTTTCAAAAATACATAGTTATAGTAATATTGCCCATTTTACTTAGAAGGCCCATTAGCCTTCTAAGACTTTCATTTGGACCTGAAATCGGTTTTGAGATTACAGAAATACTTAAGTCATTTATACAGCTCATGATAAATTATAAAACAATTTTCAGACTGCACTTTACATTTTAATGCTGTTCTCTTCCCATACTCATTATCACACATAAATGTCTATCTTATTTCAATAATTTATTAAATGCACAAAATATACAGGTGCACAAGTATTTATATCTCAACATAAAAGAAGGACTTACAGCCATTTACTGTCTGTTGACAAAAAAAAATTCCTGGATTTTGTATGTGGGCAACCATGCCTAAAAATTTATCTCCTGTAGATACTGAAACAATCTTTGGAGTTAAGCAATCAGTACGATCCAGTTCTTTCTGTTCCACTTTCTTTTCTAGAACAGATTTTTTTTCCACAGTATGATCTAAAGGGAAAATGATACTTAAAATCTGATTTGGAAGGTTTAGTTACATACTTAAGAATCTGTGTAGAAAGATCCCTCACCTTTCTAACTAACCATTATTAAAATAAGTATCTGCTCCCTATTATAATATTCAATCTATGAATGCCAATACAATCAAACCAGACTTTACAAAGGTACATGAAATTCATTAGTGAAAGGGAAGATATTCCCTCCCACCATACAGACTGAACATATTCGAGAGAAAAGAAAAACTGAGCAGAAAAGGGGGAAAAATGGATTACAGAAGATTGATTGCAACAGTGATGAGAAAATGTGTACTATCACAAAACCCAAATGTTTTACAGGACTATATTGTCTCAGCCACAACAGCATAAATTGCTGTCTTATGGAAAGGACTTTTAGGCCACTGATTCTAATAAATATCGTACAAAATAGACCAGATCAGGAAAGTGATCTGATTATACTCCTTTCAGATGAGGTATAAACTATTTCCTACTAGTTGTTGATTGTCTCAAAAATTCAAATCCTAGTCCAT
Organism: Arizona elegans; assembly: GCA_022577455.1. NCBI lineage: Eukaryota > Metazoa > Chordata > Lepidosauria > Squamata > Colubridae > Arizona > Arizona elegans. The sequence goes on along the minus strand of JAKOOJ010000005.1, from coordinate 56,679,313 downwards.
CTCCCAATGCTGTATAGCTATTCATTCATTTGCATGTTTTTTTTTCTTTTCGAGTCTTCCTTTATAGATTATATGGATGGATGAGAATCCCAAACTGTTGTATGTCCTTCCTAGATCTTAGAATGTTCTAAAGTAGTGCGTGTTTCTTGACTTGAACTTTGCCTGATTTCATATAGGGAAAAAAAGCCTGATGAACTTACCCATAACTGAAGTTTCCTTCTTACTATTCTTCTCCTTTGCATTCCAGTCATGCATATTTTCCAAAATAATTTCATGCAAGTGTTTACCTATTAATACATATAATACTACATATATTACCTATAGTTTATACAAAGGTATTTGCAAAATAATGTTTTCAAAGCCACAATTCTGACTTCTTGAAAAATCATACCTTAGCTAATATAGTTTAGCAATAGAAAAAATATTGCAGATGAAAACTCTGTTTATATCTTTATAAAACAGCTATTTGCATATGCCTAACAAAATAAAAGAAATACATAAAAAACATAAATTCATTGCAGAGTTAGCTAAATATGTATGAACTAATCAATATTAACTATTCTAAACCTATTTTTTTTCAACACAAACTTTGAATCTTCTTCCCAAAGGATCAAAAAGCATTTATATTTTTTCCATAGTACAGTAGAGATGCAATGTATTTGGGAACTTCAGGCCATATTTTTCTTGGTGAAAACCTTCATACACGTAGCAAGTAACTACTCTATGGTAGTTACTTGCACACAGCACACACATGGCTATCCAGAAGAATCTTTATTTACCAGTCTACATGTTGGTCAAATGTCTATGGAGATTTTCAATCATCCAGGTCATGGCTGTCCCAAAGGTGCTTTTTCCAAAAAGCAACTGGAGTTTCTTTGAAAATGTTTTATTTCCCTATATTTCTATTTTAACTAAAGAAGCTTCTTGGATGAAAAGCAAAAAGTTTCCAAAGAAAAAGACCAAGAAAGTCCGGTTGCCTTTTGGAAAAAGCACCTTTAGGACTATATGTTGGCCAGGACTTCCCTCAAGATCGCATGCTGAGCAACAGGTGATCACCCACTAGCAAACAACTGATTATGTTGCTAAAGCTGAATACTTGGCAGCTCATGCCCCAGATTTGAATGAGAGCAACAAGGAACAACCCGAGATGGCCCTCAGATGATTGCAAAACCTTCAGAAAAGAGGGATCTTGAAGATGGCAATCTTGGTAGGAGTGTTCAGAGGTTTGGGTTTTCCATCTTTTCCTTTCAGCTGTTTGTTTATACCTTTTAAGGTATAAAATCTTTTCTTACTCTTTGATCTATATTTTAATCGACTGGTTGAATGCTGATTTATTCTATAACCCACTGCAGGATTTTAATATGACTTTTTTCATTTTCTTACTCTTTACTTTGGAACTCTAAATTACAATTTCACATTTACTTTAAGGAAGTCAGTGGTGACCGAACTCAAACCGGGATAGTGACAATTATTTGATCTGATTTACATTTACCGTAATTTTGGGACTATAAGACGCTCCGGACTATAAGACACAGCTAGCTTTTGGGGAGGAAAACAATCATTGGGACTACCACAGAATAAGAATAGAAAGGAAATATTGAAACAAATCTGGTATATATTGAAATATACCAACAAACAAAGTTGGTAATAAGGCAAATTAAAAAAATATATGGAAAGTGTAAGTGTTATTTTATTCTGTGGTAGTCCCAATGATTTAAATGAGATTTCCTTCATAGGAAGTATATTAAGATTTACAAATTAAATGTATCAGTCTGAAAACCAGTAACTTGACTCATGAAAAATTGAAAGTTTATAAAGAAACTAATATAGTAAATCTAAATGTATTTAGGATTAATTTCTGCCTAGTTTAATATTTACTTCAAAGTAATATCAATTTGGAACTGTAATATCAAAGGATTCTTTTTAATAATCTTGCCTTCTTTATAGCTGTTTGGCAGAAATTGCTACCTTTGTAATATTTGATCAACTACAGAATCATTTTTAGGATAAATGTTGTGTTACAAATTAAACAAGTCACCGGTTGACACAGTATGCACGCTGGAGTACTACAGTAATGCACATTTCAAAAAAACGAATTTGAAAGAAGTGATTTGGGAAAACAATGTATTTTTGATATTCACTGTAAGCCTAACTTTTGTCAGGTTTCCAATGGGGGGAGTCTACTTTAGAGTCACATTAATTTAAACGAGAGGATTATTTAAAACACTTTTTTTAAGGTTTATATGAAAATCTGAAAAAAATTGACCTAATGCAATAGACAGCATTCATGTGAGCTTCTAAACCATGGACCATAAGTCACATGTGGTACCCCCAAGCAGCCAAACTACGTGCTACTGAATGCCTCCAAGCCTCACTGTCACTACCAGCTCCAGTTCTTAGTGCTCCACAAACACCTGATCAGCATGTCAGGTAGTTTTTTGTATTTATTTTTAATTTATCTACAAATTGCTAGGCCTGTTCTAAATACCGTGTTTTTCTGAAAATAAGACCCTGTCTTAAATTTTTTTGAATCCAGAAATAAGCACTTGGCCTTATTTTCGGGGAGGTCTTATTATTTTGAGGTGCATGGAGGAAACCAGAGGAAATGGCGGGGACCAGCTGCACATGTGTTTAAATATTTTCGGGGAGGGCTTATTTTCAGGGGAGGGCTTATGTTAGTGCATGCGCTCAAAAGCCCGATTGGGCTTATTATCAGGGGACGTCTTATTTTAGGGGAAACAGGATAATTGCTTTCAAATCATTTTGAAGACTAGAATTGCAAATTAAGAATTATTTTTGTAATAAAATTTAAACATACTTGACTTCTATCGTGAATGATTGCAAAATATTTTTAAGTGGCAAAAAATTGCTTATTTAAAATGCCATGGGTAATCTTGCGGAAAAATTAAAGCACAGCAAACAAAGATTTTTTATGCAAAGCATTCAACCCATACTCTCTTTAACATGTTTTCTGACATAGTTAACAGGAATACAATGTAAGAGATTTTGTAAAATTCAAGTTTGTTCACTAAACTTAATTGTAGGAATCCTTGTTTACTGTTATCATATTCATATAATTTACCTGACAAGACAACATCTACAGTAAAACAAGGCAAATCATCCATCGAAATATCAGTGATTATTAACGAACATTTTTTTCCTATAAGAATTGGAGCAATACGATTCTTGTAGTTTTCATTCCACTGTTTTGTATCAAGAACATTAGCAATGCGACACTTAATGGCCTAAAACAAAACAAAACAAAAAAAAGTAGTTTAGAAAGTTTGTTATCTTAGTTAAAAAAAGAACAAAAAACAGCATACTACTATTAGAATATACAGAAGCTCTAAAATAGTCAAAATACAAGTATCTTGGGGGGGAATGATGATAATTTCTGTATTTTTAAAAACTCTTCTTTTAAAAATACCCAAGTGTGCAGCTATTCCAGCGTTCAATACATCTACTTAAAGGTTTTCTCCAAATGTAATAACCTTATTCTGCATTCAGATTACCAAGAATGGAAATCAACATTTATAGATTTATCTATACATTTATCCTTGACCAAGAATCAGGATAAAATTTAATTCCATCAAAAATCTCTTATGTCATAAGTACCGCACAAGACAAAAAAAACTAAACTTTTGATCAATATCTTTTATTTTTCTAGGAGCAATATTTTCAGACTATTTTGTTACATTTTTAAAAAAAAAATCAGGTTATATTCTCTTGAAGCCAAAATTTGGATACTTAAACATATTCTCAGACATGGTACATTTTCCTCAGTTTCTTAAGATATTTAAATTTATACTTACACAGGGTGGAATCTTTGAAATATCTTCGTGCAATTCTTTCATTTTTTGTAGTAGTATATTTTCTCTTTTTCCATAGTCAATATACAGTACTTCAGCGCTCTTTGTAAGGATATCTATCTCTTTTATGAGTACCCTGCACCAAGTCTGAATGTGAACAAATTACTTAGCTGCAGAAAAATTATTCACTATGATCTTCTTTACTAGAAGTTGTCTTCAATTCAAACACTATTTCACAGTATAATTCTGTATATTTAAATTATTTAGTTAATGGAAGCAAATCAAATAATCAGTTCTTCCTAACATACAGACCCATCCTTTCAATAGGCCGTGTATGTTTATATTAACTTCAATATTACTTATACACTTAAATAATATGAAATATTTCATGTGACACCTATTTTAAACAACAGAAACAAGATTAGAATAATTTCTCTTAATTTTCTGTTATAAGTTTTCATTTTACTGTAAAAAATGAGACCAGAACCATTTGTGCTGCAATTTTCTATGGCATTTCTTGCTTTGGCTAAATTAAAAATTACTAACTATTAAATACCACAATTACGCTTAGTCAACAAATAGCTATGAATCTATTGACCTGAAAATACTATATTTCTGGTAATCTTTACTTCAGAATAGTCTCTACAGTTGTTCAGTCAAAAAGATATTTTTTGAACAGGCTTGTATGCATACCCTACATTTAGTATCTCCTTAAAGAATTCTTTTTCCTGCCTTCCATAATTGCTGCAAAATTCTAGGAAAATACATACTTAAAGAGGTGCCAACAGTGCCCCTACCTCTTCTGAAACTTGCTGCACTCCCAAGTGGAAGCCTGACATCCATAATAGTCTGCAAAACACTAAATGGTTAGTATGTCTACTCTAAAGTTAATTTACCTGATCCAGACAATATTTTGCAACACCAACTTCTCCTTTGACAGGAGTATATTCTTGATTAATTCCCTTGTAATCTTTCAGTTTCACGGTTAGTTTTCTAATATTACTTTGAACTTCAGGAGAATTGACTTGTATGTAGAATTCACTAGGATTATGAAAATCTGTTATTGTACCCTAGAAAAGAAACAATTTTTAAAGCTTGTCTTTTACATTAGATTTACTCAATCAAGTACATATTTATCACAACTGAATACATGAACAAAGTTACTCAAAGCATAAAAATTTAAAGGATTCTTATCAAGAATGAAATTAAAATCATTTTACAGAAAGTAAGGTAGTCCTTGCTTAATGACCCTAATTGGGACTGGAATTTGTCACTAAGTTAACTTATAATTACGCAAAACATTATATATGATTGCAGCACAATTGTTCCAATAGTCCTAGTTACGGTTATTAGGCAAAGACTACACTGTTGTTAGGCAAGGACCTCATGCTTCACTTGCCCTTTGTGAACTGCCAGTTCCATCCACTGCTTCTCCAGCCAGGCCTGGTGTGTCTCTTTGGTAGATGAGACTGCACTGCCCTTGCCTCCACTTCAGTTCCTCCCACCAATCTATCTTCCCCATCTCCATTCTTTGGGCAGTCTGCTCTGCCATTTGCTCCCTGCTGCCACCAGGTGATTTTCACTGTTACCTTTCACTCTCTGTTGACCTGGGATCCAGACACTGGATGAGGGTATGGGCCAAAGACATGGTCAGAGAGTACAGCTGAGCTTTGTTAGCCAAAGAGGAACTTGCCAGGCCTGGTCAGAGAAGAGGCAGTGGGATGCAGTCAGTGAAGGAAACATGATGGTGGTCCCAGGCACAGGCAGCGTAGCCTTGCAATCTTGGAGCAGCAGCAGAAGACAGAATACAACAAAAGTCACTGGAAGGAGGGAGGGAGGGCAGGCAGTGGCAGAGAATAGGGTGTTCCAAAGGGTAGAAATTGCTTAGCACATTGTAAGCCGCCCTGAGTCTCCGGAGAAGGACGGCATATAAATCAAATAAAAAAAAAATGGGGTGGGGGAAGATAGGCAGGTAAGAGGAGTTGAAGTGCGCAATTATCATATTGCCAACGTATCTGATTGCCAACAACCTGAATTTGGATTTGGGGACGTTGGAACTTCCATAACTTTAAGGACACTTGTCCTTTAAGGACGGTTGTAAATACCATTTGTTTAGCACTTTCACTGAATGTTAACAGCAGTAAAAAGTTGTTAAATTAAGACTACTTGTATTATTAATTTAGCTAGGTCTTTGTAGCTATGAGGATCTTATACAAAATACACTGAAATGTAAAATCAGAACTTACTTTGATTGTCATATTTTTCTTAAGTCCTAAATTATTCAGATCAGACAGCATTATTTTCTTCCCTTGTTCTACATTTTTAGTATTCACTGGTAATATATTTTCCTGTTAGAAGCAAAGGTTTACATTTGATTAATAATAATCCTATTTTCTATGTAAAAGAACTCAAAAAGATTGACTCATCTAAGGAACATAAATCATTGATGAATTTATAAGAGGATTTATCATTTTGAGTATAAGCTAACATTAACAAAGTAATTCTTATTCCTTCCTTCTTGTAATATGTAATAAAATGTAATATAGTTATTAAAAAACTGGAAAGAATGCTTTATAGCTCACTTGCAATAATTCTTGTCAAATTAATCATATAATATTTAAACCATAATTGGCAACTGATAACAAAGTCAGTAAGGAAACTGGCAGAAAATTGCAAGTCCAAGGCCAGCAAACAAGTGGCAGGAGCGCATGGGGGTGCAGGAGAGGCACGATATGGTCAGTGTGTGCCACAGATTGCACACAAGAGATGCCAGGCAGTTATTACAGCTACAATAAAAATGAATATATTACCGAGATTACTATATCTATTTCAAACAATTCCGATAAAAGTGGGAAAAATATTTTGAGGAACTCAATAAAATAATATTAAGATATATTTGGCAAGGGAAAGAAGCAAGACTAAGTTTAAAAATGCTGCAAGATGCAAGGAATAGAGGCGGCTTTGGGCTACCGAATTGAGAATTATATTACCAGGCTGCGGTACTTATATGGGTGAAAGAATGGATTGTATTGAGGAATACAAGACTATTGACTTTGGAGAAGCACGATTTGCAATCGTGCTGGCATGCCTTCTTGTGGTATGGGAAAAATAAAATACATGGTTACTTCCAAAGACATTACATTAGGAATGCATTATTGTTAGTGCGGGAAAAAACTAGAGAACATTATTTGAGGATACCAGTTTGGCTTTCAACAATGGAAACACTGATTCACCCAAATGTTATTAATATGGAAAATATTGTTAGATACGAAGATATCTTGAATGAAAAGAGGGAACTCAAAACTAAACAAGAACTGAGCAATCAAGGGATTGATATGGCATGGTACTCACAAGTGCAGATATATTCTCGATATGAGAAAGATGTTAAACTATACGGATTTTATAAAGAACTGACAAAATTTGGTAAAATATTAACAGGGGCAGAAGGTATTAAGTTAGAAAGTAAACAAGTGAAGGAGACAATGATAGTATGGGCAAAAAACTGGCTACACAGTAGTTAGTTAAATGGCAGAAACTGTGGGACAGGAACTATAAATTAACAATGTCAACTGCATATAAAGAAAATGTTTTATAGATGGCATTTTGCGCAAGCAAGGTTGGCAAAGATGTTTAAAGATAAATCGGCTAAATGTGGACAGTACCACCAGATACCTGGGTCATATTATCATATGTGGTGGACATACTCAAAGGCAAAAAAGTATTGGACAAAAATACATACGTAGATGGAAAAAATGATGAAGCAGCACACTGACTTAAAGCCAAAAATATTCTTGTTGGGATTTTACCCGAAAAATATAATAAGGAGAATGCATATTTAATTATCCATATATTAACTGCAGCTAGAATTGTATTTGCACAAAATTGGAAAAATGAAGAGATTCCCATAGACGAAAATGCGATTAGAATGTGCAGAAATGAATAGACTAGTGCTAGCAATTAAGGAAAAAGAACAAATTGAATATTACATGACATGGGACTTATTTTGTCAATGGTTAGACAATAAAAATGGAAGTCAGCAATAGGGAAACAAAAGACCATTTTAACCAAGATTAGTTGGTTAAAAGAAGATATGTTGAGAAACATATATTATGATTATGTTTAATATTATTTTAATAGTATAGAATTAATGTTAAAGTAATTACTTTAATGGCTGTAAATTTTTATTATTATTTTATAAAGATATCTGTACCCAGACAACACACTGTTTAATTGAAGTTGGAATTATTATATTGAAAAAAAAGATTTTTTAAAAAAGATGCCAGGTAGATCAGGAAGGGTATAGCAAGCATGCATGAATGGTGTGAGTAGGTAGGTATGAGTGGCTGGCAGGCATAAGTGCAAATAGTTTGGGGAGGTTGTGTGGATGGAGAAAACTTACCCTTGATCTGTCCCCGTCCCCACACACACACAAACACAGCCAGCCGAGGGTTAAGGAAACACTTTGGAACGCACCCAGGTCTTATCTCCCACTTGGCAGCGATAGACACACGGTCTGCCAAGTGACTTTATTTTCTCAGTAAAACAGAAAGATAAATACTCAAGAGTCCAAATGTCCGACACTATAAATCTTTCTCTCAGCAGTTCCGGACGAGGCTTTAGTGACTATCCAAGGTTTGCTTTTGTTCGTCACAAGGATCCCTGACCACTACCCTCTATTATATAGTCTCTGGGGTGTGGTCCAGTGACTCAGTTCTAATCCTTAGCACGCCTCCTAAGCTGCTGCAATCGTTTATCACGCCTTCGGAGGCGTGCGTCCAGGAATGATGTTTCATCGTCACTCTGATCCGAATCAGCTGTCTCCCTGCTGATCTCCTCTCCCTCGGCCGGCACCTGAGACAATGCCAGAGGGGAGGGGCCTGGAGAGGGAGGCCTGGCTGACTCCTCTTCCTCATGCTCGGAGCTTTCTTCCTCCGATGGGACAGGCTCAGAGGGCGGGGCCACAACAACCCTAGCTACTTGTGATTTTCCCAGTTAGACCATTGACTTTCTGGGGAAAGCCAGCAAAGGTGTTTGCAAATTGCAATCACGCAATGCTTGGGTGTTGGAAAACATGTCATAAATGCTAACTGGTTGCCAAGCACCCAGATCATGATCACGATTGCAGAGGTGCTGCAATGTAACTTTGGGGACTGTGCATATGTCCCTTAGATCAGCATTGCTGTAACTTTTAATAGTCATTGAATGAATTATTATATGCAATGGTGAAATCTGAACCGGTTTACTACTGGTTCACTGGCTGCGCATGTGCAGTGCACACCACGCACCAAATGTGCAGTGCACGCCAAGAGGCATCTGGTAAATAGAACAGCGCACAAGGGGGGATGATTGGCCAAAGAGGTTGTAGAAAAAATACTTTTAAAAGTTTTTAAAAAAGCCTCTGATGATCGCGCGGCTCAGCTGGGCATGGGGTCAGGGATTTTTGCTACCAGTTCTCCAAACCACCCTCTATCACTACCAGATCGGGTGATCCGGTCCGAAGCGGGAGTATTTCACCCGATTATATGTCAAAGACTACATGTACTGGCAAAAACATCTTGAAATAGCAGAAAAGATAAAAGGTTTCCCTCTCAGTCATGTCTGATTCTAGGGAATGGTGCCTATCTTTGTTTCTTGGCTGAGGGAGCAAGCATTGTCTGAAAACAATTTCCATGGTCATGTAGCCAGCATGACTATATGTCAAAGGCACACAGAACACTTACCTTCCCACCGAAGTGGTACCTATTAATCTACTCGCACTTGCATGCTTTTGAAATGGTAGTGGGTAGGAGCTGGGCCAAGTAATGGCAGCTCATCCCACTGCGAGGAGCTCAGTCTTAAATCCAGGCTCTCAGTTCTCCAGCTGACAAGCTCTGGGACTGTAACCACTGAGCCATGACACCATTGAAATATTAGGTGAAACTAAAATAAAACCAATCAGCAGTGTTACTTTCTGTTGCAAAAAAGGGCAAATATATTTGTTATACTACATTAAGAGAAGTGTACTTTCCAAATCAGGAAAATTATCAGTTTTGTCTTTATCTATTTTGGTCAGATCGCAACCTGAAGAGTGTTCATTTCTGATTACTGAATTTTAAGAGTTCCGAAAAACTGGAACCGGTTCACTGAAGAGCAGCAAGTATTATCAAACTCTAGAAACTACATCCTATGAAGAGAGGCTGAAGCACCTTGGCCTCTTCAGCTTTAGGAAGATAGAACGAGAAAATAATAGCTCTTTCCAATGCGATAAACTGTATTACTGTGAAACTTTGGCTTTCTCATGGAATAATTTAAATTCTAGGAAGAAAAATTCCACTTGAAGAAACAATCTAACAATAAGAGCAATTTTTCAGTAAAGTGATAGGCTTCTCTTTACTGATTGTCCTGAAGCAGATGTCTGAAAACTATTTATCAAGGATATTATGTTGATTCTTGGTTGTGCCAGGGCATGGTAGACTAGATGGTTTGAACCAGCCCTTTCCAAATGCATGATGTTAGAAAAATGTTACAAAGAGAAAGGATGAATATGCAGGCATCATCAGAATAGTATAATAAGGTTTTTCAACCACAGAAGAGAAATTCCTCTTACCATACCTTTTTATTGCCTTCATCCAATGATTTTCTACAATATTCAGCTTTATTTGTACTAAAAAGAATAATTTCATTCATTAGTACAATGTTCAGTTCAATTGCAAGTTTATTTCATTTAAAATGAAATAAATACCACAATTTATGTTGTGGCAGTATAACTTTGTGCCACTTTACGAACTTCTAGCTAATCAAGAAATACTGCTGTTTCATATGATACTTTAGCATCTAAATCTGGATTTGCATAAACCAGAATTCAGTAACCAGAATTCAGTAACATGTCCAAAACAGAATCTCTAAGAATAATATTAATCATTTAATTTAAAAAGGGACAGGAATAAAGGCTAACATGACTAGAAATGGAAATGCCAATGCTCTCCTAAACACATAAAATCCTTGACTGGAACAGCAAGTAAGGAACAAAAAAGAATTGCCATATATGGTGGGTCCAGAACAACTGAGCCAAGGAGTTTAAATACTACCGTATTTTTCGGAATATAAGACGCACCGGAGTATAAGACGCACCTACCTTTTTTGGAAAGGAAAAGAAGAAAAAGAAATCTCTCTGCCTCTACGCAATTTTGCCTCCTTGCAGCAAACAGCAAGCTTTACTTTCATTTTCGTTTTCAGCATAGCTTGATTAGCACAAGGAAAAAAAAATCTGCTCCAGCAATTTACCTCTTTGCAGCAAGCAACAGAGCCTGCGCAAAACTGAGAGCAAATCAGCTGAGAGTCAGGAGGCCAATCCAATTAACTTGTACTAATTAGGCTGTGCTGAAGCTGAAAGGAGCTGTTTTTTCTTGCTGTTTGCTTGCAAGGAGGTAACTGCTGCGAGGAAGAGGCCAAAGGGTGGGGGCCAGTGGGTGGGCGGGGCTACATTCGGTGTATAAAACACACCTAAATTTTCACCCCCTTTTAGGGGGAGAAAATGTGCGTCTTATACTCCGAAAAAATACGGTAATCAAAGAGTGTGCAAAATATTTCAAATTCAAATTTTCAATCTGCCAGTAGTTTGGTAACAGTTCTTACTGGAATATTTCTGGTAAAACAAAAAATGTTATTCTTAACTTGGAAGAGACTGTTTCAAGCTGGAAAAAGCAGCTTTGAGCTAAATAGATCTGAGAGTCTAAAGATTTTGGACAGAAATACATAGAATGCTTATTTTTTTATTGTCACCAGTCTGCAAAGTGGTTAGATCAAACTTGAAAAAAGATTGCCTCAAACACGCATGGTACTTCACTATTCCAATCTTGAATACATATATTGCAGAGCAAGTACAACTATACAGATTGTACTTCTCAATCTAAAAACTCTTTTTGGGAGAGTAAGTCAGATGAAAAAATAGTACAGCTAAAGAATTATAGAAAATTGGATCAGCTCTTTCCTATAAACAGCTACAAAATAATCTCTCAAATTATTTTTTTAATAAGCAAAATGTTATGAACATGTCATGAATTCCTAGAATGCTGTTAAATAAACTGGGGGGGGGGGGGGACCCTAAAAGAAAAAAAAAAGCATATTGCAATTAAAGATAGCAATGGTCAGAGAGTCATACAAAAACCAGATATAAAAGAATTTGAATGTTTCTTTCAACCATTATATTCCTTAAATAATTATTTAATAATTATTAAAGCATTGTTTTTAAATTATTTTAAAATTGGGTCATTTAAAACAAAACATTTAAGCCACCCAGAATCACTGTTGCCGTTTCAGAAATTTTTTGAAATCTTTAAAACTATTAAAAATGGAAAATGTCTAGGTTCTGATGCATAGAGCAATTTAATAATAAATTTAAAGATGTCTTAATACCTGAATTTTTAGTTTACTATGCAATTCTTGCATTGGAGGGACCCCTTACCAGAGTCCTGGAAAGGTAGCTGTAATATTTAAGCCAGGTAAACATTTTCAGGAATTGAGACTTAGAGGATCATTTCACTTAATATAGTTTTCAAAATCTACAAGAAATTATTAGCTAATCACCTAAAATGAGTGTAAATAAAATTACTCACATAGATCAATTTGGTTTCTATTCTAAAAACACATATATTCTCCCAACTAGTAAAAAATTATTACACAAATTGGCAAAATGAATGTAATATACTTAAAGTTTGATTCTCTGGAATTAACTTTTTAAAAAATAAGTACAGGTAGTCCTGTACTTGAAGTCAAAATTTCCCTTCCTAAGCAAAACAATTGTTACGTGAATCTTGCCCCATTTTATGACCTTTCTTGTCACAGTTAATTGAATCACTGCAGTTGTTAAGTTAGTAACACAGTTGTTAAATGAATCTGGCTTCCTCATCAACTTTTCTTGTCAGGTCACAAAAGGAGTTCACATGGCACTGCGTCATAAATATGAACCAGTTGCCAAGCATCCAAATTTTAATCATGTGACCATGGGGATGCTACAACAGTCGTTAAGCATGAAAAAGAGTCATAATTCACTTTTTTTCAGTCCCGTTTATTTCAGTCACTAAATGGTTGTTCAGTCGAGAACTATGTTACAAAAATATAAATTTAAGGCTGGCTTTCGTATTCATCTCTTAATTACTAAAACGCTCACTGTCGTGAGTGAAGCAGTCATCATAGGGGAACAATTTTTGAAACAAGATATCTCAAATGGGCTAGCTTATAGAACATGTCCATGAGTTCTGAGGGAATGATATTTGAGGAATTTGGGGCTGCTTAACTGCTACTGAGCTTCATTTTCAACATTCTGTGACATTTCCCAGCCACTTTCTCAGTCCCTTGTTCTCTCTCCCACCCAGGAGCAGCCACTTACTTGCCTGCTGGGAAGGAAAGGGAAATTTCCGATGCCTCCTACCAGATTCCCGCCAGGAAACAGAATGGGGAAGCCAGCAGAAAGTTGGAAGTCGCTCCTGCTGCCACTTATTTGCCTACCCTCGGTCATTCTGTTTCTGTTTAGATACGTAAATATCTCTAAAATGATGATTCAACAGGGAACAGATTGTATAGTGGACAACTAAAGCTCACATAAAAGTTAACAGTTATTACTCTATTCTATTGAAAGATTCTATAGCAATTAAACTGCTTTTTATCATCTTTATTATTTGATGTAGCTATCGTAGCTCTGACAACAGAACCAATGAACAGATTATGGCATACAATTACTCTATTTTTCGGAGTATAAGACGCACCTTAGTTTTTAGGGAGGAAAATAGGGGGGAAAATGTCTGCCTACCAAATATTCATCTGGCTAGCATCCTTAGCCTGGTCAGATTCAGCATATTAGTTCACTCGCTGGTTTTGAAGTTGGGCTGATTGGGTCTAAAAAACAGCTTATAAAGCACATCTAATCGTTGGAGGGACCAGTAATTAGAAAAGCAGGCAAAGCGCGGAAAATCGCTTCACTCACAAGCGCCGTGTTGGGGCAAAAAATAGCTTCAAAAGCACAGCTGGTTGTCGGAGGCAGCTCTAGTGACTAAAGCAGGTGAAGCATAGAAAAGGTAAGAGAAGGCAGCAACTGTTCCGGGTAGCCATTTTGGGCATCATGCATCGTTTTTTCAGTCTCCAAACGTGTTACGTTTTCGGGCGGCGATTGGCAGCGATGTGTTTTGGCGATCCCCACAGCATACGTCCCTTAGATCAGCATTTGGAAGCTGAAAACATGACGCATGGCGCCCAAAAACACAAGTCATTGTCAGTGGCAATCTCTGCAGCCAGGAAGATGACGCATGGAGGCCGAAGGTGAGGGCCGGGCTTACATTCAGAGTATAAGACGCACCCAAATTTTCAGCCTCTTTTAGGAGGGAAAAAAGTGTGTCTTATACTCCGAAAAATACGATAGGTAATAAGAGGTATCTTTGAAATTTATGATATGGTTCTGACTTTTTTGAACACTTCCCATTCAGCTAACCATATCAATAAAAGAAATTTGAAGGGAAAATTCAAAAGGAAGTTCAAATTCAAAATCAATTTAGGGATTCCAATTATATATAAATGTTCATAATATCATATCATATAGCCTTTATTGTCATTGTACATTAATATATACAACAAAATTGATTTAGCCTCCCTGGTGCAATCCATAACAGAAAATACAAAACAACATAAATAGTATAGAGAATAATCCCTATACAACAGCGGTTCTCAACCTGGGGGTCGAACGGCCATTTCACAGGGGTCGCCAAAGCTCTCTCTCCCCCCACGCCTTCACTCACCCTCACTCTCTGCTCTGTTGGATTGCCGGCCGTTCGTTTACCCCGCCCACTCCCAATCAATTGCTGCCTCCAATGGCTAGAGGAAAAAAAACTGTTTAAATTCTTCAAAGGGCCGCCCTAGAGCCAGTGGGGCAGCCGAACCGTTTGTTAAATTGCTGGCTTGCCCCGCCCCTCCGCACCACTATTTATTGCCAATAAATAGTGGTGGGCGAGGGGCGGGGGAGCCAGCAATTTAACAAAGGGTTCGGTGTTTTTTTGTAATTTTATTGGCCCACGGAGCTTCAGCATAGGCTAATTAGCCCTTGCTTAGATCGGCTCCCGACCCCCAGCTGATTTGCTCTCAGCTGTTTTGCTCAGAGCTCTGCTGCTTGCTTGGAAAGAGTGAAGATTTTTTTCCCCCTAGCTATACTGAAAAACGAAAGAGAAAGTAAAGCAGGCTGTTGGCTTTGCACGTTGAAAAATTAGGCAGGCAGATTTCTTTTTACTCACCAAAAAAGGTAGGTGCAAACAACGGGAAATTTAGGGAAAAAGAGATTTTAAAACACAAAAGAAAAAAAGCTCTATTTAACTAGGGAATTGTAACAATTGAGATACTATTAATTGTATATTGTGTTGAAAGCAGAAATGGTTAAGTTGTGGTTTGGAGGAATATATGGGGGAAATTATTTGGTTTATTATTATTGGTAAATATAATTAATTGATTTGTAAGAAATTGGATTGCATGGAAATAATTGGAATATTCATGTTCATATTGATTAATATACAAAAAAGGTAGTTATATAACTAATTGATCTATATTAAAATGTTGAATTCATATTAAATAACTGTAATATTACATAATTAACCAATGTGAGGATGGATATAAAAATAGATGACAATGGGAAGGGGTATAATATAGAATAGAAGGGAAAAATTGAATTTGATTAAGATTAGAGATGAGGATGAAGGGTAATATTGGTTTTTTTACAAAAATAGCTGAGGAATAAATATGGCAAAAAGGAAATATAGAAATTGTAAATTTAATTGAAATGACTAAACACTGTTTAAATTTATAAACCGGCCAAATACTCTGTTCAAAGAAAATACATTGTATGTTTGTATGTGTGTTTCTAATTATTGTTATTTATTCATATTTGTTCTCTTTTATTCTTTAAAATTTAACAATTCATTCTTTATCTTAATATCTTTATATTTGTTTGGGGTTGGCTTTCTTCCCTTTCATCTTTTTTATTGTACAGCAATCTTTCTCCTCAAACCTACCACCTCTCTCTTTTCTTTCCTTCTTACTTTCTCTTCCCCCCCTCTTCTTCTCCTCCCTACTTCCTCTTCCTTTCTCCTTCTCCTCCTCTCTTCCTCCGTCTCTTACCCTCACTCCTACTCTAATTTCCCTTCCCTTCCTTCATCCCTCTCTATTGCTGGATACTTTTATGCATATGGACTACTCAGAGGGCTGAAAAAGTTTTTTGACTGGTCCTCGCACTTTTGACCAGTTCTCGAACTTACGACTGTCCTCACATTTTATGTTTTTGCCCTATCTTGTCACCATGGTGAAGAGAAGCAGTTGTGAAATGAGTGACATAGTTGTTAAGAATGCTGCACAGGCATAAATGTGAGGATGGTCGTAAGTGTGAGGACCAGTCAAAAGTGCGAGGACCTGTCAGAAATGACTTTTTTCAGCCCTCTGAGTAGTCCCTATACAAATAGCCATGGCCACCCAGTCACATGACCAGCTAGCCACATCCACCCAGTCACATGACCTCCAAGCCACGCCCACAAAATAAGCCACACCCACAGAACCGGTAGTAAAAAAATTTAGAACCCACCCTTGGTTGGGGGGTCATCACAACATGAGGAACTGTATTAAAGGGTCGCGGCATTAGGAAGGTTGAGAACCACTGCTATACAAGAATAATTCCTATACAAGTAATTGGGAGAAAAAAGACGTAGTCATACATTTCCGTATGTGCATGGAGTGATTGTGTTTAAAAGTCTGACAGCCCATGGGTAGAAGCTGTTTTTAAACCTGTTTGTCCTGCTGGCTATGTTTTGATATCTTCTGCCTGATGGTAGAAGCAAAAAGAGACACTGGCCAGGGTGTGAATCACCCCTAAGTATCTTCCTTAGTCTGCTGAAACAGCGAGAACTGGCGATGTCATCTAGTGGTATTAAGACAGCAACTGATAGTTTGTTGTTCCAAATTTGATCTCTCTCTGTAGTGCCTTCCTGTCTGCAGCTGTTAGATCAGTATACCATACTGTTATACAGTATGTGATAACACTTTCTATCATAGATTGATAGAAAGAAGTAATCAGCCGTTGTTCCACCTGATTTTTCCGCAGGACTCTTTTAAGAAAATGAAGTATTGTTGAGCCTTACTAACCACCAGAGACGTGTTGTTTTTCCAGATGAGATCTTGACTAATGAGCACTCCCAAGAATTTAAAAGAGGAAACCCTCTTCACACAGCCCTCTCAATATATAGTGAGGTAGGTTCCTCTCTGTGCTTCCGGAAAGCTAGCACCATCTTTGTTTTGCTAGTATTTAGATGCAAGTTGTTTTTTGAACACCATATGGATACCTTCTGGACTTCTTCCCTGTATGTTGATTCGTCCCCTCCAGTTATATTTAGGGATCAATATTACCAAAATATGAATGTTTATCAATAATCTTATGTCTATAACAAAGATATTAAACAAGAAAATGAAAAGTTGGGCTAATAATATTTCAGGATTGTTTGCATCTGCCAAAATGAAAATCCTTCAAAGTTCAATTGTTTATTTCAATACTTATCAATGGAAATTCCAAAACAGATTTTAATATATTGGCATATGCAGGCAAGAAAGAACTTGGAGAACTGGACAATCACTATGATCTGACTCATATGAAAAAAAGGAAGGGAAATTAAATAAAGAAGAGACAAAGCAATAAAAGATAACAAGTTACCATGGTTTTCTTGGTATCAATTTAAATAATTATTGGATAACACAGAAATTACAATTTCATTAATTAGGCCTTACACCAATTTTGAGAATTCTTAACTATCTAGACCAGGGGTGTCAAACTCACGTCATCATGGCAGCATCACATGACGTAGCAGGACATTTCCCCTTTGCTAAAAGGGGGATGGGCATGGCCAGCGCGTGACACATCAGCCCTTGGGCTGGGAGTTTGACAGTCCTGATCTAGAACAACCAAAAGGATGGATTTCAAAAATAAGTTACAATTATAGATTGTTGACATTTGATTTATTAGATTGACACATATAATTATTCTTCCAAACTCTGGACAGGTTGTCATTAATTTATGGTGGGTCTGTAACAAAGGTAGTATTTGACGTATGACAATCATTTAATGATGATTCAAAGTTACAATGATCTTGGAAAAAGTGACTTACAACACTTCCTGAAAAGTTATGACCATTACACCACCATTCGGATGCTTGGCATCTAGCTCACATTTACAATAGTTGCAGAATTTTGTGGTTGCGTGATTGTGCTTTTTAACCTTCCCAGCTGGCTTCTGAGAACCACGATTCGCTTAATGATCACAGCGATCTGCTCAACAACTGCAGTAAAAATGGTCATAAAATCAGGTCCACTCATGTGATGACTTGCTTAATGACTGCATCATTTAGTGTCCAAAATTCCAGTTCCAATTATGGTAGTAAGCCATGGACTACCTGTTCCCCTCAATACAACTCCCTCCACAAAAAACCCCAACCGGAGAGACAAAAGAAATGAATCTACTCAGTGTTAGTGTTTTTGCGCTTACTTAAGGAATTGGTTTAAAGATTAAAAGCTATTTATTTAACCTTAACAGCGAAAGTGATATTCACCTGAAAATAACATTGAAAAGATAATTTAGATAATTAGTAACTTCTTAGATAATTTAATAACTTCTAGAAAAGATCACAGATAGTTAAAATAATAAAATTATTTTATTTGCTGCATAGTGGAACAGTGGTTAAAATGAAGTATTGCAGGCTAGCTCTGCCCACTGTCAGGCATTCAATCCTGACTGGCTCAAGGTTGACTCAGCTTTACATCATTTCAAGGTTGGTAAGAGGAGGATTCAGATTCTGGAGGCAATATGCTGACTTTACAAACCGCTTAGAGTGCTGTAAAAGCATTATGCAACGGTATATAAGTCTAAGTGATATTGTTAGTGCTAAAATACCAGAAAGCGGGAACCACAATTCTATAAAATGTACATGGATTTTAAATTTTATATTAATTCCAACAGATCTACTACCAACAACCCTTTAGATATGTTAAAAATCAATTTGTATATTACTTGTTTCTATCTACTTTCTAGTACATCTTTTTCTTATTCTTTTAATCATCATCAATTTATATTATTCAAATACTTGACAGTGTTTGTCAATCAGTTTAATAAAAATTTAAAAAGTACACCACCATAATCTGAATATGCAACTATATGCCTATCTGAATAATAAGAATGCATGATGCGACTTTTTTCTTCTGAATCAGAGAACTTTTTAAAATTCTATAATCATTAATTCTTATTAAAATTGTAATTGCACATTATTACATATAATTGATTGATGAATTAAAAGCTTACAGCTACCATTTAAGTTTCAACTATAATCCATTAACTTACTTCGTTTTACTTGGCTTACAGACAATATTATGTATTTGCCAATCTTTCATCTGACAATTTGCAGAACAGTAACAGACCTGCTTACACTGGATGCATCTTAAGGATCCTAAAGAGATTACAAAAAGATTACTGAGATGTCAGGAAAAAAACTTCTTGAAGAAGAGCAATGCAAACAATTGCCATGTACCAAGAAAGAACACTACCGGTGTAGAGAGTCATTAGGAGTTAAGCTCTAGCTGAAATCATTTTCTACATTTCTTATATATCAAGACTGAACCAGCCACCTACAAAGAATACTTAACTTGTTAAATTGTTATAGACAACTGTTACCCTGTTTCCCCCAAAATAAGACATCCCCTGATAATAAGCCTAAACGGGAATTTGAGCAAATGGCAATAAGGCCAAGCAATTATTTCAGGGTTCAAAAAAAATATAAGACGGTCTTATTTTTGCGGAAACACGGTATAAGCTTGTACTAAGAAAGCTTTATACTCAGTTTTCCTAATAGTAGTTTCAAGTGATAAAACCATTATTTCAGTAAACTCAATTCAACTTATATGTCTATGTTTGTTTTAATTTGACAGATATAGTCTGCAGTTTCTCTAAGGCTACCTAGGAAATTTGTAGTCAGACTTAGGTATTTCAACTGACATCTGAATTTACATTAAATTCATTTCACTTAAACGTTATTAGCAAAGAGCACTTTGATCACAATTTTAATCAACATTTAAAAGTCTGCATTATTTTATCACAAATTAGTTAACAAAAACTTACCAAACTGCCCACAAAAATGGCAAGTGGTCTGATATAAAGGACTTAATGGACTGAACTGTGAATTATAGCTGATAGGTAAAACTTTGTCAGGAGAAGTTGATAAATGCATTGTTTGCATTAATGCTGAGTCAGATACCTGCAAAGCCTATTGACAAATATAAACATATCTTAAATTCGTAAGATGTTACTATTGTAATATTTTACATTAAAATTCCTAATTTTTCAGAAAGCGAAACTTATACAGAATACATAAAATTTATAAGAAAGTGCATATCTCTCAGAGAAATAAACAGCTATGTTAACTAGGCCAGGTTTTCTTTAAATACTTGAATAATATGTTACATACGTTGAATAATATATGATACATTAATATAAACCAAATTACAGTTTAGTATTAGGTATGAATCTAAATCCTGCCCACCTAGCAGTTTGTAAGCATGCAATTGTGAGTCAATAAATAAGCAGGATGATAACAGCATTCCATGTATCTCAGCATATAGTCATGCTGGACAAATGAACACAGAAATGTCTTCAGACAATGCTGGCTCCCCTGGCCCAGAAACAAAGATGAGCACTACCTGCTACAGTCAGACACCACCTTTACCTTTATAAATCAGACACTAACTTGAGAATAACATAGTTTATTACAATTAACAATTACAATTGTTAATTAAGTTGTAATATTACAATTATATTAATGATGACAATAGGACAGAGTAAAATTGTTACTGGAAACTTACAGGATTTCTTTTCTTTGCAGAGGATAGCAAATTATTCACGACTTTGAAATTCCCTACAATACAGAAATGAAAATGTTTAGAATCAAATAATTTAACAGATTAAATATATTTTTAAATCATTAATTCAATTTTATATAGTTTTTTCATCAGAATAAAATGCTTATCAAGAAATAACCTAAGGTAGCCGTAGATGGGAATTATTTCTAAAGTTATTTCTAAAACCCAGTACAAAAATTTCTAAATTCTACAATCACTAAGGAAACAAGATATTTATAATCAACAGTGGACTTCAACTCAAGGGAGCATGAAACCATTAGTTAGCCTTCATTTAGCGACTGCCTTGTTTAA
The DNA here is from genome assembly GCA_022577455.1 of Arizona elegans. Taxonomy (NCBI): domain Eukaryota; kingdom Metazoa; phylum Chordata; class Lepidosauria; order Squamata; family Colubridae; genus Arizona; species Arizona elegans. Next base: position 56,658,257 of record JAKOOJ010000005.1, on the reverse strand, counting down.
CACCATTTACAATTACAATAGTAATGAAAAGTAACTTTATGACCAGTCCTTGCATTTAGCATATAACCTTCATAGGTCTATAAAGCTGTTGAAATAAGTTCATAATCAGTTTCACCTATTGCCCACTTGGCTTAATGAGCAAGTTGCCAATCCTAATTGTGGTTAAAGGAGGACCACCTGTGATTATTTTTTTAGCATATAAATGATCCATATAGTCACAACACTCAAGGAAACAATTATGTCCAAAGTTATTATTCAATAAAAGCATTATTCCCAATATTTGCAGATAAAGAATGAATACAAGATAATAGCATACTTTATTCCAATTAGTTGGTTTTCTTACCAAAATGTACATACCTTCTGGATCATTGAGCTTTGATCCTGGAGATTGGATAGGTGGGGGATGGTTGACAAATTCCAGAGAATTTGCTCCAGGAGCTTTACATGATAAAAGAACAAAATTATCCAATTTTTCAAAAGGAAAACAATTTTAGAACCAAACACTTACAAAAAAATGAAATTAACCAAAACATAACATTCCCATTTTTCAAGATCTCACAAGATAAAATTACAAAAGGAAATTACGTACGAATAGACCACTACAAAGTACATTAAATTTAAGGGTTTTTTTCCTCACCTTTCATTCCCCCTCCAGCCATATTTAATGAAACATTTTTGTGATCATAGCCATCATGGATATTTTCAACTGAACCATTCCAATTTGCAACAAATAATTTTGCCTGTTCACAAATTGAAAAATTGTTGAGCAATGGTGGTACTTTATCATCAACAAGTACAATATTTTTGAAGTTGGGACTTGTGCTGGGACTTCTCAATGACTGATTTGGACTTTTCAGATCCTTTATCTGAAGCCTTTGTTCCATTTTTCACACATCTATATTAGAATCATTTCTTTACAATTTCATGGATAATTTAATAGCTAGGAAAGTAAAATAAAATACATTAGCTAAACAATTAAATTGTACAAAAAAAAACAATCCTCAACATAATTTAGATATTTCTATTAAGTGCACAGAACACATGCTAAATCATCCAAACCCTCAGAATGTAGCACAATATTTGTAACAATCCTTTAAAATGCAAAAGAACAATTAAGTTTTGAAAAATATTTTCAAATGGGAATCCGGTATTAAATGCTTTGGACCAGCAACACAGATTTTCTAAATTTAGTTTCTCATATTCCTTTTCATTGAAAAAAAATGTGGAAAAAGTAACTGAGCAAATTTAAATCACTTCCAGCACACAGAAAAGGTCTGATAGCACCTTTTCCACTAATAAATATTAAAAGGTTACAGCTAGAGAACTAGGTGGTGGATGGAGTCACTGAAGTAGTAGGCGTGAGCTTAAATGGACTCCATAAGATGGTAGAGGACAGAAAGGAGTAACGTTGTCCATGGGGTCAAGATGGGTCAGACACCATTTTGCAACTAACAAGAAGAGCTGTAGTAAGCTGTAGCTCACTTTATCAGATACATAGAAGGGTTAGACTGATTAGGATTTAAACTGGGATGAGTTGGAGAGAAGAGGAAAGGATAGGATGGCCATGCAGGTTACACAAGAGATAGTTTAGTCTCATATGTAAATTACAAAGCTGGTACAGACATTATGATTTTTTCACAAGCTCTCTTCCTATGTTTTTAATATACAAAACTCTTCAAAGAAAACCAGTGTTCCAAACTCTGTAAAGCCGTTTTGTTTTAAAGTTTAAAGAACCACAGTACCACCATATCTAGCTCAAGTTTCAAACACATACAGTAATCTCACAATATTGGCACATGGATAATGTTTCAACTGAAATTTAGAAATCCAAAAGGCAATTCCATTACCTAAGGAGCTTTCAGATTTGAATTTCCCATTCTAAGGTAGTAGTAGTTCAGTATCTTATTAGTACATCAGTGAAATCGCTTAGCCACACAAATTCAATTTATGTAAATACTGGCAAAATTCACCAAAATTCTGTATATGCCAACATTTTTTTAAAAAAGAGTTATAACACAACGCACAGCGTTTGGAAAAAAATCACAGGCCACTCTGCTAACAAGAAACATGATTTACAATACTTTCATTAGCGGTAGAATTAAAACTCTCAGTAGTCTCAACAAATAGGTTTCTTGGCTACAGTCTATTCTTCTTTTTCAAGAACTTAAATGTTAATGTTCCACCTTGGCTAAAACAAAACCTATTGCACGAAATTAAAATAAGCAACCAAATAGTGATACTCTGGCTAGCATTCCCCTAGTCTCTCTACTACATCAACTGTCCTCCTCTACCTCTTTTTCCTTTACAGTACGAGGGTATCCAGTCAGGAAAAATCACTATCGCATCCCAGATTACACCCTTCAGACTCGTTCCTGGGAAGCAAAGGATGGAAAGCTTGGAAGAACCCGGGAATTGAGGCCACCCAACTCGTTATTAATGGCGCGGAGTGAGAAGGGAAGCGAGTTCACACACAATGCCTTAAACCACAATTGGCCGCATAACCCGCAACTTTAACAACAAACTTTACATTCCCAATATGGACCCAGTGTTAGGGCTCGCGCAAGGCGCTAATGTAGTCCAAAAGTAAAGGGCGCAACATCTAAAACCCGCATTAAAGAGACTTTGCAATCTGTAACTCAATCTGGGGTTAAAGGAACATTCGCCAGGGGTCCTGGGCGAGCTCAACTGCAACCGACCATCCAAAGGTCGAAGTGGAAGGGAAAGGGTGGGAGCTTACATTTGGTATTTTGGAAGCAGAACCCGCCACTCTCCTCACGTGTAAAAAAAAATAATAATAATAAAGGGCCGCGGGGTCTCTCCAACTGCTTCTTCGGCTATTTACTCCGAGGCTTCGTTCCAGACGTTCAGCCCCGTCTCCTTTTCTCCACACCGCGTGATCGCCAGAGCGCATGCGCAACTTGTATAACCGGCGGACACGGAGATTCTGAAGAAAAGACGGAGGGGGGAGGCGTGTTGCCTGCGTTGAGCTGCGTGTTTGCAAGCTGTGTTGTTTTCGTCTTTAAATTTCCTCAATGATACAAACTCTTTTCATATTGGCTCCGTTGGTGCCTAGGCTGTACGGTAGTTGTGCCTTACCTTTACATATTTTCCTGCCCGAGATTTGAACATCCGATCTCACTGCCTGTGCCTAAAACACCCGGATAGTACAATAGTACAATGATGCTGATTTTAGGTATTTGTCAAATCTGAAGTATGAGTGCTGTGTATAGGTTGCATTGAACTTGTGTAATTATTTGAGCGCTGGCAGTTATTTCTTACGAAGCAAATTCTGTTTGGTTCCTGGCATATTGACTTCCTTTAGTAATTGCAGTGCTAAAGTAATAGGTTTACTCTATCTGGTCACTAAGTCCCACACCTGAGCCCAGTAGATTAAATACTATATTCTTCATTTAAAAAAAAAAAAAAAAAACTATCCAAAGCAACTTTTTTCTTAAGAAAGTTGTACTTGCAGGTGCTCTTGCAGAATTTGAAACTCAATTGACCTTTTAATACAACTTGCAACCTGCAATTTATTGAAGTAACCAAACTTTTTAGATTCATGCAACATAGCAAACCACAAACTAGTCAACCATATTTCAACCTACTGTGTTTTACTAACCCAACTAGGAGAGTTAGTTTATGGTTTGGTGAACTGTATGAATCCACCAAATAAAAAATAGCCAAATAAACTAAGATAACTCACACCATTAACTATAGCCACATGATAATGAATCCCAAACTAGTTAACCTCATTTTACCCTTACCTAAATTTTGATCTCATACTGCATGATAAAGATATGCCATGATAACCTAAAAAATAATGGTAATTCAGTAATCATGATTCAGTTGATGTAATGTAAAAATATGACCAGAAACTAAAGCATTATAATTATGGATTTTATGGTTTAGAGCACCTTTATGCAAGAATGTGGGTCCGCTGAAGCATGGTTATTTTTTTAAATAATTTCTTCATGAGGAAAGATTTAAATCTAGTAAGGATGAGTTCTTCATGATTCATTTGGCCTCTTTGCTTACCAATATTTGTATAAAACTCGTGGACAACGTCTGGAACTATTGGTTAAGGTACTATTATAATGATGATTATAATGATGCAGTATTGTAATAGTAGACTCATGTACAAATATCAGAAGCCACATTTTTTGGCCACACTACCACATGATGTAACAAAAAATCAATGTGACTCATGCCTTATTCTGTGCATGACATTATCAGTACCAGAGGGATTTGTAACTGGTTAACCAACTGCACTCAATGTGTAGACCTTAATGGAACTGCATCTACATGGATGGAAATATGCAGTGGGGTACCTAAGGCTCTGTTTTAGGACCAATATCTTCATCTTTATCAATGATTTAGATGAGGGCATAGAAGGAGAACTCATCAAATTTGCAGATCACCAAGCTGGCAGGAATAGCCAATATTGCAGAAGATAGACTCAATATAGAGAAGGATCCTGACAGAGTTGAACAATGGGCCATCTAATGATTTTCAATGGTGGGAAAAGTAAGATTCTACATTTAGGCAAGAAAAACCAAATGCATGGGTATAGGATCGGTGATACTTAGCTCAATAGTAGTAACTGCAAGAGGGGTCTTGACATACTAGTGGACAATCACTTAAATATGAGCCAGCAGTGTGCCGCTGCTGCCAAAAAAGTCAAAACAGCTGTAGGCTCAACAGAGATAGAATCAAGATCACACACAAGTGTTATTACCACTTTATAATGCCTTCGTAAGATCACACTTGGAATATTGCATCGCCATTATATAAAAAAGATATTGAGACTCTAGAAGAGGGGTATCAAACTCACATCGTCAAAGCAGCATCACATGACATAGCGGGACCTTTATTCCCTTTGCTAAACCATGCATGGGCATAGCCAGCACGACACATCTGGCCCACTCTAAAAGTGCAGAGAAGAGCAACAAAGATGATTAGGAGATTGGAGGCTAAAACATACAAAGATTGCAAGAATTGGGTATATCTAGTTTAATGAAAAGGACTAGTGATGATATGATAGCAGTGCTGTTATATTGGAGGACTGGCACAAAGAACGGGTCAACTTATTTTTCAAAGCACCTGAAGGTAGGAAAAGAAGAAAGAATAGACAAATCTTCTGTCTGAAACGGTATAGGGCAGTGATGGTGAACTTTTTTGGCAGAGTTCCCAAACCGGAACGCATGCCGGAGTGCTGGAAACCTGAAGGCCACCTGACTGCGACAGTGCGCATGTCCAGAGAGGGCACTACGTGCCACATTTGGCACATGTGCCATAGGTTCGCCATCACGGGCATAGGATTTCCTGCTTGAACAGGAGGTTCGACTAAAAGATCTCCACGGTCCCCTCCGACTGTGTTATTCTGTTCTGTTCTGTATTTTGAGAGTGATTTTAGGTGGATCTCTTGCAAAATGGCTTAGGGCCGGGATATTTACGAGACCGCCTCTGCCACCAATAGCCTCCCACCGGCCAGTTCGCTCGCACAGAGAGGGCCTCCTCAGGGTGCCGTCGGCCAGACAATGTCGGCTGGCGACCCTCAGGGGGAGAGCCTTCTCTGTGGCGGCACCTGCCCTCTGGAATGACCTACCCCCTGAGATACGCACGACACCAGACCTCCGGACTTTTCCTCGGGCCCTGAAAACTCATTTATTTCATCTAGCCAGGCTGGCTTGATCCCATCCTTTCGGTTTTAATTTGAATTGGTTTTAACTGGGTTTTTTTAAATTGAGAGCCGAAATTATTTAAAGTCTTTTAAACTGTTTTTTAAATTTTATATATTATGTTTTATCTTGGCTGTTCACCGCCCTGAGTCCTGTTGGAGAAGGGCGGTATAAAAATCAAATCAAATCAAATAAATAAAAGAGTTTTGAATGAAATTTTTATTCTATGGCACACCAAAGAAATGTCAGATCTCTGATCTCTGCAGATGATGTGATATGTAGTGTAATGATGATTTTAAATAAATCTCATGAAAAAAAGAATCCACTTTTCAGATATGTGTTTTTGTTTCACCACAACCTTCTTTCTTGTATATGAATGTAGTTTGTGATTTAATGATTATTTGACAGGTTGCAGGCAACAAGGATTCGTATGGTTTTATCTTCTTCCAGCTTCCTCTTAAATCATAGGAATGATTGTATTTTAGAAAAGTGGCCAATATTTCATTCCAGACATTTAGCTATTCTATCATGGTGACATCTTGTATCTATCTTCTGTAATCACTACCTATCATTTGACAATGTAAAAATCTAGTGTTTTTTCATTCCTCTCATAAGGGTAGAAGAGTGGTTGATGATTTTTGTCAGTTTTTATGGGTCTTTCCCCACTTTATTCAATCACATATGGTATGTCCTAGCAAAATATTTTTTTCAACTGTGACTTCATAATATTGCCTATCTCTCATTCCCGGCTCATGAGTGAGTCAGTCTTATTCCTTATTTTGAGAAATTATCAAAAGAACAAGAACAAATACAACCTACAAAAATATGAACAGAAAAATACAAAAAAAGAAAAAAATATGAAAAAGTCAATAAACAGGAATTTCTTTCACCATCCATTTCAATACTTTAACACTACCTCTAACTATATCATATTCTTTCTTCATCCCAGAGCTCATATTTTACATAAAAATCAAAATCCAAACATTAAGACAATCTTACATCTCTGGTGTATATACCAAGGCAAAGAAAATGACCAAAACCAAGAGAGCCCTACATGAGTGGTTGTTGCCTATTCACTGGGAAAGATGGTAGTCCTGGCGTGAATGCAGCTTTAGAACCAACAGGAATACCCAATTGTTGCAATACACATGATAACTGCTCCTTTGCAGATCAATGGGCCATACCTCACTCCAGCAGAAGGTGCATTCAAAACTCTGATTGAATATGCGAGATCCTAAAGCTGCTGCCAGGAGATCTCAGCTAGAACTTGATAGTGCATGCAATGCATGCTGAAGAAGGTGGACACCTGCTGGAACAGCTACTATTGCTACTTTGCAGGATAAACAGGCCCTGTGTGGCTATGACTCTAAACCTTGCCTGATTGCACATGTGGTAGTGTGACAAACACCAGCTGCCTGTACTGTATATAGTTTCTTGGAATCATTCCAAGAGGCTTGAAGAAGCGAGTCAACAAGGAAAGCAGTTCCAGTTCCGTGCTAAATATATACAACAAGGATGTTGGGCACATCGATTTCTTCCGAATCATGATTGGAAAGCTTCAGCAGGTGAGCTAATCTCGAAATATGGCTTCTACATGTGCGGTGCCTCTATAGCTGCAGATTGCCCGGAATGCCAGGCTCTTGGCTGAGATGCTTAGCCGTTCCAGTGTTATTGTTCTTGAACTACCTTGCAGTGAGAAAACTCTGCGCTTCGACTCCAATCTCTTTCCAATCTCCACAGACTATACGGCAGCATCTCTCCATGGCGAGATTAAAAATCGGTAGTTTCATTCAGCCAACGGATCTAATCCTCGAAACCCGCGCGATCATCAAAAAGCAGGGCCGATACTTCCAACCAGACTGGTACCAGTGGGAGGCATCGCTCCCCCCTGCTACCTTTCTAGAGATATGAATCGCAACGCCCCGATGAATGACGAGATGCAGCTTTCGGGCTGCCGACCGGGGAATTAACCCAGGCCTTTTCTCCTCCCCCTTGCAGGCTGTTAATCGGATCTCGCTCCGCCTTCACTCCGCCTCTCCAATGAAGCTGCTCTGGATACCCGTGGCAGCCATCTTTGTTGATGTGTCAGCTTTCAGTTCCTGTGAGGGAGGCTGCAGCAAGAACGAGAGCAGCGAGAATGGCTCTCTACCCTCCCGCTACACGCACACCCACCCCGTTACGCATTCTGGGTTTTCGGTTCTAATTAGCAATGGGAGAGTGGCTACTAATGCAACAGATGTTCCGGTCCCCAGCCTCCTAGCAAACGGGTAAGCGCTTCCCGACTAGGTTTGGGAACATATTGGGAGATCTGATGAGGTTTCGGTCACAAAGAATGTAGATCAAGATAGGCAGGCTAAGGGACAGGAAGGGGTGCTCGGATAGCCGGCAGGAAAATCTGCTCTTGCTTAGAGGGGTGGATTCCCACGACTTGTTTTACCTGCTTGCTCCAAGGTTTTTGTTTTTGTTTTAATCGGGAAAGGTTTTCGACGTCAGACACTGATCATTCTACGAGGCTTCCTTTCTGCTCGTCCCGCGGAACCCCGCGTAGGTTACTAAATGGGGTTCCATAGGGGCATTCCTTCTTTGCCCTCTCGTTCTCGTATGAAAGCACTCGTGGGCTTTTGTCATTTTTGTTAAATGTTGATGGACGGTTCGGTTCACATTGGATAAACTCCGATGGAGTTGTTCTACCAGGAAGTAAATGATAGAAAGGTCCTTCAAGGTGTTGGCTTCAAGGTCAGATGTGTAAGCAGTGAGGAATTTTATTTAATTCCTTAGGGGACTGATGCCTTTAAGGATGCCTTTGTAGATATTGGCTGGTGCTTCCTCCTTACCGTTAGGCATCTGAAAGGTGTCAGGTGTAAAATCGTTTGGGGTCTCATGTTTCAGACTTCTGATGCGAACCCATAGTCTCAGAATATAACCATTTTAAATCAAACCCACAAAGATTGAAAAAAGATTGTGTGACTCGATTTCATCTTTGTTACTGTAGGATGCTTGTGAAATTTAGATTTAGCATTTAGTTTTGCAAAATGCAATACAGGAATACATCAATGAAAAGCCTTCTCTAGTTAAGGCAAAAGTCCTACCTGAAAAGCTTTTGGCTACGCTATATATTTTACTTCATTGGTTTGCAATTAAAATATTTTCTCTAATAAATGTTCAATCTCAGTTGCATGACCAAAGGCATAGATAAGAAAAACCTTTCCCCTATGTTATTTCTATCTTCATTTTTCCTTATCAGTGGTACTTAGATTACTGCATACAAAGTGCTTTTGGTGTCTTTTTCAGAAGATTTGTGAGCTTCATTATGTTTATTTAAGAGTAAATCCCACTAGGTTCAGTGCGATTTAGTGACAAATAAACATAAGCCTTTGTTATTATTTTGAATGTTGAGCTATGAACAAGGCATTTTGTGGTTTCCCTATTTAAGAATCAGGTAGCCAGATGCTTATAAAAGCAGGTGATATAAGGCTCAAAGTCGCTTGGAAAAGATCCCAAATATCAATTTGCTCACAAAGCCATTCTACACAATTTATCCATAATTCCTGCCAGTTTTGTCATAGTGAACTTTCTGAACAGCTTTTGTTACAGGCTGAAAGTTGAAGAAATGTAATTTAGCATACTTGAGTAATCTTTTAAAAATTAATAGCTAAGGAATACAGCACCAGATTCTTAATTCTTGCATTTTCTTCCCACATTTTGTGTACCAGGGAAGGGTTTGTTTTTGGTGAAACAATATGCTTGGTATTAGAAGTATATGACAGCCATATAATTTAAATGGAGTTAATGCTTCTGGGTAAAATTGACTTGCATTTCTTTGATCTGTGCAGTTGATACTTATTATCTGTGTGAACAAAGAGTATTATTCAGTGGGCTTGCTTTGATGATTTTTAAGGCTAGCTTATACAAGCTGCTCAGAACAAATGTAATTGTCTTAAATGACATTTCCTAATTATTTGGACAGAAAAGATATTCAAGATAGCTCACAATTGTGTGTTGCACGTACACACGCACCCACTCACACACACACATAATTAAATACACATTTATTTAATCCATAGTAATAATAGTATAGCCCAATAACCAAGTCATTTAAAAAGTCTCATGTATTTATTATATATATATATATATATATATATATATATATATATATATATATATATATATATATATATATATATATATATATATAAATTGTATTTTTGAATGGACCAGAATACATGGTGTTCTGAATCACTTATTCTATGCTGCCATTCCAAGCTGGTTTCTCTATATTCTGTTTTATTATGTTTATTTAATATGAATCCAATCAAGTTACAATTTGTTGTTTTACCTTTATATGTAAGGTATATTGATTTCTGTGTACAGAGAATTCAGTATACAAAACAGTAAAGCAATGTTGTAACAATCACCCGTAGCTGACGATGGTGATCATTATACTGGTTGCAGATCTTAGTAGTCTGAAAATCCTGAATTGATTTAGTATTAAACCCTCAGGGTTTTTTGTTTTTTTTTACTTTGCTGCTTACGGTAGTAGTTTTACGATATTACATGACTGAGAATAAGATCAGTTTGACAGGTTAAATGTTTATTTTAATGTTTGCCTTAGCAACAGAACACCATATGAGAGATAAAGTAAAATGACAGATAAAGTAAAAATTCAGTGTTAAAAAACATTGTAGGAATAATAATAGAACTATACCAGATGTATCAAATTATTTTGTCAATAAGCTCTGTTTTTCTGCCTCTTTCTATCTTGATTTATTGGTCACTGTTGTTTTCTCACATGGTAATGTAATATGTGCAACAAAGAAGACTTCCATTTTGAGCCTGTAAATCTTTTGACTGAAAGGTACAGATAGGAAAAGATAGGTCTGGAAGCATTTTAAATGTTATAAGATTTAATTATAATATATAGCCTTCTCTATTAAAAAAAACCAAGATGTGATATTAAATCATAAAAAAGTGTGAGGAGCATATAAAAATGTAGATTACTAGAAGAACATAAATTAAAATACATGTTAAAGAGCAAGAGAAAATTTAAAAACAATACATTTATCTAAGATGTCCTAAAATTAGAATTTGCAAATGTTGCATTTTTTTCACCCATAAAATGATAAATGAATTTGTGTGGTTTACCTTTTCTTATCCCTTCCCCCCAAACCTGATGATTTATTTCTAATTAGGGATGGACAAGATACAATTATACTACTAATAATTATTGATACATATTTCAAATGTAAAAATGATAGTCACTGTTATAATCACTGATAATCTTAAAACATTTTCTTTGAAAATTTACAGTAAATCAACTTTAAAATAATATTTTGAATAGATGGGTGTGCTTGCAGAATTTTCAGAACTTCAGTTTTGACAAGCATCCAACTAAGGCATGGAAGACAATAAGGCTCATCCATGCAAAGCTTGTTTTGTGGTTTCTTCTCTTTGCATGGACAAGCCAGTAACTTGGTGCCCCAGGCATCAAGGCAATAGATTCTGCAGGGCTGCAACTTTGCATGTATACTTGACAAACAAAACAGAAGTCCTGCTAGTATTTCCTGTTCCTGCTGTTAGCTTGTTCATGCAACATGGACATTGATCCTTCTTAGCATGATAAAGCCCACAATAATTTGATATACACTTCAAAGTGTTCATGGTTGAAATGCTTCTGGTTTAAATGGAACATTTGGCCCTTTGGTGGAATTTTCTGTGAAGATTCTAACTGATATATTCTCTTTTGGGGGAGTTGTAAAATCTAGATCTACTATAAAGAAGGATTTTTCTTGGGTTTTGCCAAGATATAGGTAGATAATTTTTTTTGAAGTTTCTGTATTTCTCCTCCCTTCATGCTCATTCACTCACTCACTCCAAGACCACTATCTAGTGTTTTTAAGACAATGAGATCTCAGTGAAACAAACTATGTAAATAATACTCTACATGAAAAGCTCACCATTTTATTAGAGCTTACTATATATTAAACTGGAATGAGTGTACATTCATCTCACACTGTCCCAGAGAGCTTTATTATTCAAATTACAAGTGTTTGAATAAGAGTATAGATGAGTACCATGTGTAAACAAGGTAGAAACACTCCTGTTATAGCATACTGTATATTGTGATCCCTATTGTCCATAGCAGTCAGTAGACATGATCAAAACTTTTTAATTTCACAACATATGGACAGACCTAACTATATTTCAGTTGGGAAATTGTAACCATCCTAGACCAAGCCAAGTCTAAAAATGCTAGGAATTTTTAGAAGCCTGGCACTCTGACAAATTAGCCATCAATAGACAAATAAGCATAAACAATATCTACATACTGTGCAAAGGAGACAGATAACAAGCCAGAAAGGGAATAAAAAGACCTTCCTACCCTAATCAACATCCAGATGAACATAGATTAATTCCAAGATTAACATCAGACCAACAATCAAGAAGTAAACAATACCTCAACCAAGGAATTGCCAAACAATCCAACAGTAAACAGCCCAACTAAAGAACTTCCAAGACCACTTCCATGAACACTAACAGAGCAAGCAATTAGAATATAAACTAAGAGCAAACCCCACTCCTTACTACTACTGATGATGTTATCTAGTTTGGGTAATGAAGTATCTGCAGGAAAAAGACCAAGTCCAGAACTATAAATAGTCGAGTTTCTTTTCCTATGAAAGAATTCTCAGAAAATATTTTTTCTTATGGGCATTTTGACCTTAATATCCAAGTAGGTAGATCGAAAAAAGCAATTTGCATCATCTAGAATTACTGTCGAGCCCAGACAGTAATGCCGAGAATTACCTTTTCCTGTGCAACCATCTTCTTTTGAACTCAGGTTAAGTTTCCGGGCCTTGAGAAGGAGAGTGATGGTTGAGATGTTGGGAGTTTCTTTGAGTTTTGGCATCAAGTGAAAATTTTAAAAGACTCAAATCCCTTTGGCCAGAATAGCTGGAAAGGTTTGTGCATTTATTTTAAAGGTGATCTACTGGAGACCTGATGAAATATATTTCCATTCCTCATCCAAATTTACATTTCTAAATCATTGTAAAGAGTAATGTAACATAAAATATATAAAAATGGTCCTCGGCTTAATCTTAATCTGTTTATTTAGTGATCATTCAAATTTCTAATGGCATTGAAAAAATTGTCTTCCACCAGCTAGAATAGCTAAAATGTTCCCTAGTAATTCACCGAAATGTTGGAAATGTAAGAATAACTATGGAACTTATTATCATCTCTGGTGGACCAGAGGCGAAGAAATTCTGGGCAAAAGTTAAAAAGTGGATAGAGGAAATAATTCAGAATTCAATAAAGGGAGAACCTGAGCAGTTTCTTTTAGGGATTTCCATAGAAAACATTAAAAACAGAAAATGTTTTTAATGTTTTTAAAATAAAAAACTTTTTTTTTAAAAAAAAGAAAAAATTGACTTGCAACCAATCATTGCACTTACGTTTGCCACAGCATTCTCAAAGACATGTGATCAAAATTTGGGCGTTTGGCAACCAGCATGTATTTCCTATAGTTGCAGCATCCCGAGGTCATGTAATTGTCATTTGCAACCTAACCCAGCAGGTTTCCAACAAGCCAAATCAATGTGGGAAGCCAGGTTTGCTTAACTACCATGTGATTCATTTAGCAACTGAAGTGAACAACCATGGCAAAAAAGGACATAAAATTGGGCAAAACTTACTTAACAACCAACAAGCAATGGAAATACTGGTCCCGATTGTGGTTGTAAGTCACAGCTACCTGCAATAATAATCTTAAAGCTTTTATCTGCTGTATTGAAGTATGATGGCCATGTAACTATTATTTTGAATTAGATAACCATGCCTCCCTCTTGCCAGGTGGTAGGCTATTTAAAAAAAAAGAAGTTAAATACCAGAGTGCACTGGGAAAACATACTTCTCTGATTGGAAATCCAGAAGTTCTCTGGAAAACCTGTAAGAAGCTTCTGAAAATAATATTAGTTGGTTTAATTTGTTCACATATTACTCAATTACGTATTACTATTCTAGTTATACTCACCATGATCAACTACTTGGTGAGGATATTACTTCTCTAAAGATGGTCCTTGTGCTAATATGGCAGAAAGTCTTAGGTCAAAAATATTCTATTTTTTTTTTGTTCAAGCCCCATTATTATATTAAGTATACAACTCTGTTGCTTTGTTAGAGTGGTGTGATCATTGATCTGCTTACAATTACATTTACATTAGTTTTTATATGTGTAGTTAGTGCTCCTAAGATGTTAAGACTGCGAAGGTTAGAGTTCTGGCAAATCCCTTGATAGTAACTGCAATTCCATAGTGTCATTTATGCAGAGTAAGGAAATGTAGTTGGACTAGAAAGGAAAGTTTGTTGATGTAGTTGCTAGTTTCTATGTCCACAGTGGTATCTGAAATTAATATGTGTGTTTACAGCTGATATGATATGGCAGATGTTGGCTTTATTGTCAGGTACCTGATCTAATATAGAGCTTTGATATTAATCACTGCAATCTATGTAGAAAGAGAAGTTTTAAAAATGAAAAGAGCTGGGAAGAACTGAATTGTCAAACAGCTAGGCAGGGAAGTATGTGCAATTTTACTGAGGAGTTCATGTTTAAAACATGGTCTTTTCAGAGGATACAAAGAGATTTATCTCTTCATGCTGGCTTTCATGAATGGAATCATGTTCCTTCTTGATTGGCCACTGAATGAATAGACTGAATTTGTTAGGGAAAAGGAAACCTGCTTTCATATAAGTTGGCATGAAAGACCTTTGAGAGAAGAGGGATGGCAGTACTCTAAAATATGAAGCAGATTGGATTCTGTCATACTCTTTAGTTGGACTGCCGTAGAGCAGCTTTTGCTATCGTTTTGTAGTTTTTTCAGAGTGGCTGGAGGGACTGCCATCATCATTCGGTGACCTTGAAATTAACCTCAGGGGTGGGAATTAATGAATAAAGTATGATGTCAAATAAATATATAAGACTGTGATGTATACAAAGAGAAGTGATTCTTTCTGCCTTGAATGCCTTGTTCCTCAACCGCAAAATAGTGACTTGGTGTTATTGGAAAGTAAATCTCTACATATATTCCGAAGAATCTTCTTTCATTATGAAATGAAAGTCGGAACACCTATCTTAGCATTCTCTTCTGATGCCAACTTCTAAGGATAAGGGAAGCGTAGCTTTGTAGCTACCCACAAGGTTAGGATTGATCTTCTCAGTCTCACAACTAGAATATGTTAGAACCATGTGATCTAACATGAATAAAACATGGATCACGTAGAATGGAAAAGAAAGTTAGCTGTAGTTGCAAGTATATGTTTGTTTTCTCTCAGTACTACATATATGCTCTACTCTGCACATAAAAGCCTACCTACCATTCTTGAAGAAGTAGTGTAGGGTAGGATATTCTTCACAACCACCACAGGGTTGTCTAAGGATTATAGCTTTGAGCTTTTTTATATCACCGAGAAGTACAGGCTGTATAGCATAATTTTATCTTCCTTTCATTATTATTCTTTCCAACTTTTTAAATATATATGTGATACTACAGTTCATATTTATTATTTCAGTTTTATATTTATTATTATTTTACATAAATTCTTTGCTCCATTATTAAGAATCTATTTATTATAGTAATTTCTACATAATGATAAAATATATTTACTTGCTTTGTTCCAGGCGTTAATCCATTTTGTTATTTATTATCTCAAGGCTGGTCAAAATCCAGTACACATAAGCAGTTTACTGTAATTTTAATTGAAGTCTGTAACTAAGCTTTGGTCAAAGTACACAACTCTGTTCATTATAAAAGAATTCATGTAAGAATACCCAGGGCAAAAGATAAATAGATTGCAATCTTACAGTTTGGAAAAGAGTCCTGAACTCTGTACAACTGACTTTTTATTGTGTGTATTTGTACAATAAACTAAGAGTAAGTCCTTGCAACAAACTCTTTGCAGAATGCAGACATTTATTTCACTGGATATAGTGGCTGTTTCACCTCTAGGAGGCTCTGGGTGCCATAAACTTTAAAAGTAGGAATGATAAAAGAAAAAGAAAAAAATTATACAACTGGGGAAAAAACAAACTCAAGACACCAGAAGAAAATCAACAGAAACTTACCTGTCCCAAGCCTGGGAAGGAAGATAGAGATCAAAGACTTTTAAAATTACAGCAGGAATGGAGCCATACAGCTCTTTTCCAAATCTCCAGATCATTCTGTGCAATAATAAATTTAAATTCCATGCCTATTGAGACACTTCTATCTTTTTTTATGTCTCAGAATCATTGGCTTGTTTTTTTAATTTTTTTTTTTTTGAGAGAGCTCAGATCCATTATTATGAACATATTTACAGTGAATATTAAAAAGAAAAAAATTCTTCAAATATCTCCAGCCCACTTTGCTGTCACTTCATTGCTATTTGCTCCCCACCTTAGGTTTTTGAGATCTGCAAGTTTCAGACATTTCATCTTGACATCAAGTTAGTAAACTTGCTTCTTTTAAGAAAAAATAATATCTCAACTAATTTGCATCAGCTTTGAGCCAGCTGGAAGGTTGCTATCTTTGCTGGAGGGATGATTCAGGAGGCTTCCTTGAATCATCACCCCCACCTCACAAAGAAAGTCTCTTCAGAACTGGGTCAGGGTCATCTGGAAGAGAAAGAGGAAGAGGAACCTGGCTGAAGAGTTATTTCTTTAGCCTATGAGTGGTGGGAGGACTGATCTGAACTGATTGGGCATTTGTCTAATCCAGCATAGTTTTTCTCTGTTTTTATATTTGCCAATGTTTGATATTATATCATTTGTCCATACGAGCATGGCATGGCATTTCGTAGTTGTCACATTTCTTTTTTGCTGTTGTTCTGAGTCATATCATATTGTGCAAATTCATTCAGTTAAATTTTATTCGCTCATTTCTAAAATTAATTTTACCCCCCAGCCCTTGAATATTTGCAAATGTCCGGTGTGATCCTCAGACTGAAAAGTTTGAAGACCTCTGGTCTAGCTTAATAAAAAGAAAGATTGGGGCGACATAATAACAGTGTTCCAATATCTAAGGGATAGAGTGGGTCAATGTATTCTACAAAGCAGCTGAAGGCAGAACAAGAAGTAATGGATGGAAACTAATCAAGGAGAGAACCAACCTAGAACTAAGAAATTTCTTGAAGGGAGAACAATTAATGAGTGGAACAGCTTGTCTTCAAAAGTTGTGGGCGCTCCATCAATGGAGGCTTTTAAGAAGAGATTGGACATCCATTTGTCTGAAGTAATTTAGGGTGTCTTGCTTGAGCAAGGGGGTTGGACTAGAAGACCTCAAGGACCCTTTCCAGCTCTATTATTCTGTTCTGTTTTAAAGAGGGACACTTTAAAAAAAAATCAAAAGATGGTAATGAAGTTGCAAAGATCTTATATAGTTCAAATGCTTACCCATTACCACTCCCTTTTTTAAAGAGAAAAATATTATTTTAATAGTATGTAGAGAGTTTTAGAACTTTGGTAAGAATTACCTGCTGTATAAAACAGAACAAAGGTACAAAATAAAAAGAAAAGAATATAAATGAAAGAATGGATATTCCCATTCCCTATGGCAGTGATGGCTAACCTTCGGATGTGCGCATGCCAGCACCCATAATGCAATGCATGGGCCTGGTGGCTCAGCAGACTAAAAGCATTGTGATTAACACCAGCTGTCTGCAATTACTGTAAGTTCGAATCTCACCAGGCTCAAGGTTGACTCAGCCTTCCATCCTTTCTAAGGTAGGTTAAATGAGGACCCAGTTTGTGGGGGCAATAAGCTGACTTTGTATAAATATTCAAAAGTATGAAAGCTATTGCTTAACGCATTGTAAGCCGCCCTGAGTCTCCGGAGAAGGGTGGCATATAAACCAAATTTTTAAAAAAGAAAAAAATGCATGCCCCCCTTGCTTGCGCACGTGACCCCCCCGTGCGACCCCCTCTCATGTGCTCGAGGGGTGGGATTCAAAAATTTTAACGACCTGCACCACAGCCGGGGGGGAGCGTTTTCACCCTCTCCAGGCTCCAGAAGCTTTTCTCGAACCTCCGGGAGGGTGCCTCCCCAGTCTGTTTCCAGACTTCCGGTACTTCCAGTAGGTCCATTTTTCACCCTTCCCAGACTCTGACCCTTCTGCATGTGTCCCGCCCACTGCGCATGCCGAAAATCAGCTGGCCGGCAGGAGGCATCTGCGTGCATGCGCAGTGGAGCTGAGCTGGGCAATGGCTCATGTGCTCGCAGAGAAGGCTTTGCGTGCCAGCTGTGGCATGCGTGCCATAGGTTCGCCATCATGCCCGTATGGGTTCTGGCTCTATGCTTTGAGGTTATTTTCTTCAGTCACTTCAACGAGTGATGGAAAAAAGATGCTTTTTCTCATTTAATAGATGTTTAAGATACATAGTTCCTTCGGACCAATTTAAACTCCTTGGTTAAGAAGTCTTCATTATGTATATATTTTTATATTTTATATTTCATTATGTATATATTTTTATATACCATTCAGCAACTTAATTTAAGATGTATGAACCCAGACAATTTAGCAATATAATATAGTACAGCCTCAGCTTATTTTATTTTATTATTTTGTTTTATTTTATTATATGTTTATTTTATTTACAAATAAATCTATAGCCTTTTCTATAAAATCTATTGGTTTTTTATATCTGGATTACAGTATTTTAAGATTCATTTTCAAATATTTCCAATTCAGTTATTCCATGTGTAAAAAATGATTGGCACTAAATATGTTTCTGTAATATTCGACAAATATACTTGTTTCAAATCTACATTTGGAGATGATGAGATGGTATTTAATGTTTCTGAATATTTTTCCAATAACTTTTGATGGTGCTATCTAACGTGAATAAGTGGAACAACTTTTAAAGGAGTTCAACCCTACAGGAACTTTTCCTAACTAGAGCTGAGAGCTGTCAAGATATAGTCATATAATGTATGTATAATGTATGCTGGAGTCCAGCACTCTTGGATGATAGCTATGGTATAGTCACTTTGCAGTGAACCTGTTGAATGTTTCTACTGTAAGATTTTCCTCACTTTATTAGGAATCATTACATTTTATTTTAAGAGCAGGAATAGTTCATGATTATCGGTGATATACTGTACTATGAAAGCAGAATAACTTGATTTTTCATTGAGCTTGGAATAGTTTTCCTATACTGCAGATCTTGTGTTCAAGCTAATGGGAAATATAATTCTTTAACTCGTGCGCTTATATCTTAAGGCAAGGAAATTTGTGTTGTTAGCCAATCCTGTTTTGTTCATAGCATTAAAGAGCTGGCTGTAATGCATCCTGTTTACTTTGTTCTTTAGACTTTTTAACACATTGTGAAATAGGAAGGGAGGAAGAAGCCTTTCTGTGGCCGGTACTCAGATGTGGAGTGTTCAGAGAGATTTCATATTTGCTGTATTTATTTCGTCTATTCTAGGAGATATAGACTTGGCAGCTGTTAAATCAATGACTTCAACATTTTCCTTTTGTATCAGCCCCAAGTATGTGTTTATGCAAGTAGGGAGAGGCAGGTTTTGGGGTTCAAGGAAGACCAGTTGTGTTTAATCATACAAAATAATGACAAGATTGCTAGCACTTTGCATTATTTTACATATTCACTGTTAATAATAAAAATATAGTGTTTCTCATCAAAATATGGATAATGCATACAAGGTTTTCTGAGTTTTCAGTGTCTAACATTTTGTTTTAGCATCTGGAACTTAACCGTGTGCAATACAAACCAAGGAAGTCAATGTTCAGTGGTAAAAAAAAACAAACCCCAAGCTTCATATTACTAATTATTAGAAGAACTATGTATTAATCTGTCTTATAACTATCTCTTTCTTGGCTTATTTTATATTATATTGTGCCAGGTAAAAGTCAAGTCAAAACTTTTTGTGTTTTGGCATTGGAATAGGGTTAAATTTTTCTCTCAACTTTGATCATTAGGAGTTTGAATGTTTTGAACAAGCCGAAGAACATACCCTGTTGGGGTCTTCCTTGAAACTCTTTTGAAGAGACCTGCCTTCTTCCTACATACATATACAGTGCTTTGGGGCAGGTCGGAGACGGATAGTGTTGAAGCCATTTGGCAGTGCTATTGCTATGTCTCCTGTGTTAAAAAAGAAGCAGCTACCTAGGAGCTTCACCATGGTCCCTTTGCTGAAATTGAAGCAGCAATTTTAGATCCAGATATCCCAATCCTGCAAAGGAAGTGGATAGGTTGATAGGAAGAGGCTGAACAGGCTTTTGTGCAAGCATAAATTGCTTAATTAGCACAGTCAGGTAAATTGGACATGTATCCAAATACGGTAGTTATCCGGGTGTGGATGCTGCTCTCACCACCATGATGATTTCCTGGTTTGCATCATATTTATATAAAAAGGTGACAACTATGATTGGTTAGGTCTGTGATGGCGAATCTATGGCACGCGTGCCACAGGTGGCACGCGTAGCCATATCAGTTGCATGCACATGCCGGCCAGCTGATTTTCGGGCCTTCTGGGCCCACCAGAAGTAGGGAAACAGGCTGTTTCCTGCCTCCGGAGGGGCTGGGAGGGGAAGGCCTGTTTTTCTTTCTTACCTGGCTCCAGATCCTCTCTATGCATATGCGGAGGGTGAAAACAGCCTTTCCCACTCCCTCGGAGGCCCTCCAAAGGCCTGAAACGGGCCATTTCCCAACTCCCGATGGGACAGGAAGTGATGTTTTTTGCTGTCCCCAGTCTCCAGAGACTCCTAGAGAGGCTGGGGACAGCAAAAAACGTCACTTCCTGTTCCACCGGGAGTTGGGAAATTTCAGGCCTTTGGAGGGCCTCTGAGAGATTGAGAAAGGCTGTTTTTGCCCTTCCCAGATAAATAGAGAGGATCTGGAACCAGGTAAGAAAGAAAAACGGGCCTACCAGGCCATCATGTGCCAGGAGCGGGGGGGGGGGGGGGAGAGGAGAGGTTGCGCGGGCATGCAGAGGGCAGGGTGCATAGAATTATCGGTGTGCGGGGGAAGGTCATGCACATGCGTGTATGACCTTCACCCGCCCCACCCCCTCTCCTGGCACGCGATGGCAAAAAGGTTAGCCATCACTGGCCTAGGTAATATGTGTTATTTATTTAATTGGCCAATGAGTTGCATATATAAATGTGGTTGTTTTTTTTATTCTTCTGGTTAAATTGTGTCAGTATGTGTAATTATGGGATATCAAAAGAGATTAAAAGATTAAAAAATATCTTCATGTCTTTCAGTTACTAGAACTAACTAATGTTCAAGCAATGCCATAATATTTAAAAATCAGCAGAATATACCTGAATATAGATTATAGTACCTCTTGTTTGTCTATATGATAATATGGATAATTTTATTTCTAGGTTCTTGGTGGAAAGATGGATGAGCACTTACCAGAACAGCACACTACTCCAAGGATGGTCAACCTATCAAAGACTGATAATGAATCTCCCAATTTACCAAGTGTTGAAGAAGCTGACAAAAAGTATGATATTCAGGATGATGTACATATTGCAGACACAAGATGTGAAAAAAGCACTTTAAGCATAGAAAATAAAGAGTTAATACTGGATCCCACCTTTTCATCTATTGATTTAAATGAGGATGGAGATGTAATTGAAGCACAACCTGCTCCAAATTTTAACAGAGACTACTGTGAGTTAAAAGTAAAAGAATCCAAGGAAGCAGATTGCTTGCCCAGTGAACAAAGTGAACAAAAGGTTTTGAAAACAGAGGACAAAAATCAATCCTTGACGGACCTATTTCAAGATCATGTGAAAAGACCTTATGGGGTCTGTTCAGAGAGCCCATATGACACGGATTACACTAAGAACCTTATCTCAAATCTAGAGAATGCTTCCTCTCAGGAGGCTTTGCTAGAAGAAATTGAATCTGAGCTCCTGTCAACAGATTTGTTGAAAAATCCTACACTTTCAAACGGAATGTGCAATACCAAGGCTACCTTGGCTGTATTTGAAAAATGCATTCAAGATAAATATTTACAGCAAGAGCACATAATAAAGAAGTGAGTACTGTGTGAATAGCTGCATACTGCCTCTTAAACATTTTTGTGGTCTATAATAGATTTATGGTCTGGATAGCCATAATGATATGATCATACTGAAACTGATAGTTGTACAAATACTTTTGAAATTTTGAGATGTAGGACTCCCTTAAGGTAACTCTTCGGGAATGTGAATGCCAAGTTGTTTCTTAATCTGCAAGAATTGGGCAATGTCAGCCCAATTTATGTGTTAGTCATATTTTTCAGTGTAATTTTTGCTGATGAAGAGATACTTTGCATTGAAAAGTGAAATAAAGAATCTTCCATTGTCAAGCATTTCCTTTGCAATGATGGGATCCTAAGTACTTGATTAAGAAATAAATTGTAGTCTGAAACCACAAAGCCTCCCTGGAATTATGCAGCAACCCTGCTAAGATGCATTGTCATCAGATGGGACAATTAATGTAACATTGTACATCAATATATCTTGGATATTTATTTTTACACTAAACTTGAATTAAGGTTAGATAGGGATAATTAGCTACACAAGATGAACTTGCAATAAAAGGCGTAACCAAAAAGAATTTAGTTTAACATGAAATGAAGCCCTTTCCAAAGTCACCATTATATCTTCTATTTTATATTAGAGAAAAGTTGCAGTTGGCCAGTGGAGCTTCATAGCTAATTCTTAGCTATAAAACTACCTTTATCCAAAGGTTGAAATGATACTGTAGAAGTAAACACAACAGTTGCTAAAGCATAGCAATCAAAACACAACACACAGTTTGCCTATCAGAATTTTTGTCAGTTGACAGGGCATTTGTTGTTGCATAGTAGCATATACAAAGTCAACTGAAATCTGTAACGATTGTACATTTTTTAGACATGGTTGCAAATTTAAAATAAAGACACTAAATGGTTATTGTGATTCCCTATGAGCATCTACTTCATGAATTTTTCAAGGTAATTGGATCCAAGAAGATTGATTTATTTTTATATCTTAGATTTGACTAACCATCTTGAGTCATATATTGAGTGGTAGGTATATAAATTCATTGAATATAAATAAATGTTCTTGGATTAATCAATGTATTGCTACTTATACCTGAAGCACTTTGCAGAGCCCGGGTAGTGAACTTTTTTTAATTGAACTTTTTTTATTAGGCTTATCAAAGTGTAAGATATAAATGAAAATGAAAATAGTGCAAAAATGGGGAAAGGCAATGGGGAAAGAAAAAGATGTAGGCTAAGGGGGGAAAAGAAAAAATAGATTTTTTTTTAGTGCAGTATAATAACATCATAACATTACAGCTTCAACTTTTTACTTTTACATACTAATATGTACTAGCCATTCTATAACAACAAACTTATGTAATTAGCAGAATCCAAAGTCAGCCCAGATCATGACCTTTTGCGAAGCAATGCAGGATTCTTCTTCTTCTTCCTTTTCCCCTTCCCCTTCCTCTTCTTCTTCTTCATTGCCTAATAGTTTTGATAATTTCGAAACATGTTACCTTTGCCTTGAATATAGCTGTTCTAGATGCCCAGGTTGTGTTGATTGGTTATATGACTTTCTAGCTTTTTCTGTCCAGACAGTTTCTTTAATATACTGTACAGGTAGTGCTCAAGTTACAACCTCAATTGAATCCAAAATGTATGTTGTTAAGTGAGTTTTGCCCCCATTGTACGAGTTTTCGTGCCACACTTGTTAAGCAAATCATTGCACTTGTTACGTGTTTGGTTCATTTTCTTAAAAGTGGTTGAATCTAAAAAGCAACTTTGGTGTGAAGATAGCAATTAAACTGGGTTCTTAATGTTCTCTGAGTGTGGCTTTCTTCTTGCAAATGTTTTGTTGTCACATTGGGTAACATTATCAGCACTTTGACATGGAAGAGATACAGGGTGTATTACCAGCCTTGTGTGTGTTTGGGCTGGATCAGTGGTATTGTTTCTTCTTTGATTGGCAAGCTATTGTCTTGTGCTTGTAGTGATTAGATGCTGGTTCGATACTTATCTTGGGAATTGGTTAATGAGGATGTGGTGTGGCCCGACTGGCCCTTCCTTTGAGCTTTTGTTGCTTTTGAATTTTGAAAAATAAATGGAGTTTATTTCTATATTCCTGTTAATTGTGAATTTGTCAGAGTGCCAAGCTTCTAAGAATTCTCTCACATGGAATTGAATTCACAAGAGAGAATTCACAAGGAAACAGTGATAGGCTACCCTTCCTAGACATATTTTAATAAACAAAGAAAATAATGCTAACTGTAAGACCAAGTGCATCATAAAGCAATCCCATTTTAATTGAGTATTGAACTACCTACAGCACAGAAAAGTTCATAACAACAGATGATTGTCAAAAATGATTGTGGTAACCTAGAACTCCAGGAAGAAGAAATAAATATACAACATGTTCTAATTAAATGGATACTCTGCAACTTCATTTTTTTTAAAAAAAGCCTATTCATGCAACCAACCAGAATGCTTTTCCTTGAAGGTTACAATTGCCTCTATGGCTTCTGTTTTTAAAGGCCAAGTCTTCTTTACCAGGCTTTTTATCAGGCCATTTCAATTTATAAAATACAATAATTGTATTTTATTGCTTTGGGGGAAGGGCGCCACAGATCTTAAATAAATTTCTTGGTCTCTATAATAGTTTCAAAGAGGACAAGAGGACTGTGTTCACAAGTGTTCACCTTGCCTGATCAATTATTTTAATTGTTTTAATGGATAGATTGATTAAAGAAAACAAGAAGCATCAGGAACTAATTTTGGACATTTGTTCAGAAAAGGACAACTTAAAAGATGAGCTGAAGAAGAGAACAGAAACTGAAAAGCAACATCTCAATATAATTAGACAGGTAAGAGTTTTATGCTGATCCAAGTTTCTTCAGGAAACATTGTGTATTTCTATTTATAGTCCTAAATTGATCTTCAGAAAATTAGATTTCAGATTAGTCTTTCCACAGTCTAAGATCAATTTTTTTTCCCTGATGGACTAAATTGATTTTTTTTTTCAATTGCAGAGCAAGGTTTTCAGAAAGGAAAGGAAGTGACAATTCATCAGCCTTGCTGCACCATATTTAAAATGATGTTTATATGCTTTATTCCTTTCTCTTCCCATATTGCATGTTAATGGTTCTTTGCTTTCCAATTGGTGGTTCTGAAATTTCTGAACCCTCTCCCGCATAGATCCTATATGGATATTCAATCTGTTCCAAAACTATTTTTTTAAAAAAATAATAATTTATTCCTCAATAAGTTATCGCTGCAGATTTTCTCAGATACAAATTGGTATGTTGGTCTCCAGTTTTTAAATTCTTATGTTTAACTTTTTTTTAAGGTATATAAATGCAGAAATTATGACTTCTAATATGTCAGTTTTTAAGATCTTTCTTCAAATTTTACAGATTATGTAACTTACATATACCTATACATACTGGCATTTGTTTTCTTTTACAGCTGGAAATGAGAGTAGAAGACCTCCAGAAAGAAGCTAAAAAAGTTAAAGATAAACTTGTATCTCAGGATGCTGCTGCAAAAAATGCTATACAGCAATTGCACAAAGAGATGGCCTTTCGTACAGATCAGGTAATTAATCAGGTGATAATTTCCTACCTTAGAATGTACGCTATTTTGACCCATCACATGTTTATATTGTCTATTCCAGAGTTCCCCAACCTTTCTGGGTTGGTGGAGGTGGGGGAGGGAGGTGCCTTTACGCACGCATGTGCACATGGGAATGGGGCTGCGAGCGCGCGCATCACAAATGGGGCCATGAGCATGCCTGCGACGCAAACTGGGCCATGAGGGTGTGCATGACCCTAGTGCAAATGGGGTTGTGTGCACGCGCACACACTTGCATGCAGGCCAGCCACTCACGCAGCCCACAGGTTGGGAACCCCTGGTATATTCTAACTTTGCTGGGAGCCAAGTTAATAGAACAAGTTCCTCCCAATTTTCTAGGAAACTATGTATTTTGTAATCCTTCAGTTGATTTTTTTTTTTTTTTTTACTTTCTTTGGAGGAGAAAACAATATTTGCTCTCATGTCTAAAAGTAAACTTGTAATATTTGGTATTCTAAGGCAAACAAGAAATGTGAAGAAGCCCGTCAAGAAAAGGAAGCTATGGTCATGAAGTATGTTAGAGGAGAAAAGGAGTCCTTGGACCTGAGAAAGGAAAAAGAGATCCTTGAAAGAAAACTCAGAGATGCAAACAAAGATATTGAAAAGCATACTAACAAAATCAAGCAGCTTTCCCAGGAAAAAGCAAGATTGCACCAACTATTCGAAAGCAAGGTATGCTATTTGCATTGACGTTCTTTTGGTAGTCACCTTGAATACAAAAAAAAAAAAAAAAAAAGAGGCAAAAATGATGATACCATTTAATTGTTTCTTGCACATGAAGTGCAGAAAAAAGTTAAAATAAAATGAAGCAGAGGAAAAAAGTTTCAGTATATATATTATATCTATATCTGTGATGAGTTGGATTCTTTTGGGGACACTTAAAGAAAACAATTACCATGAATGGAGGAGCTTGCCTAAACCCAGACTGATTTCTATGAATTGATATGGTCCGCCACAGAACTACTGATTTACCCAGAATTCAAGCCATGGGAATATTTTTAAAGAAAACTATGGGATTCAGCTATCCACCATTTGAGTCTTCTTAAACTTGTAGGATGCTAGCTTTATATCTGTTCTTTACGTACCCATCTGCCTAGAGTACTTACCTACCTACCTAGTTTCCCACAAAATAAGACATTCCCTGATAATAAGCCCAATCGGGCTTTTGAGTGTATGGCAGTAAGGCCAAGCACTTATTTCAGGGTTCAAAAAAATATAAGACGGTTTTATTTTCGGGAAAATACAGTACCTATCTGTCTATTTGCAATAGAGTACTTACTCACCTACTACCTTCCTACCTATTTGTTATTAAAAGAATCTCAGGAGAAGAGCAGAAAATTCATTACAGCAAACTGCCAGCCAAGTATAAAAAGAGATGTATATCCACAGTCTTCAAGCATATTGACATTCATGACATTATATTGCTTACCTTGATCTATTATGCAAATAAATAATATTCTCAAATTGTGTATTTCTATCTGTGTTACTTTCTTGAGTATTTTAATTTTTCTTAATTTATGGAAAAAGGAACTAAGTCTAGCTCCCTATAAAATATTGCTGGCAATAAGACTCTATTGTTGTTTATATGTCATGTCTATTATAAGATAGTTTTCTCGACCCTCTAATTTTATTCAGGCAACTAATATTTTACAGAATTACAACTATTTCACTATAAAACAAAGAAACAATGCTATGGTGTTGTAAAGCGATAAGTTGAAAAAGGAGTTACGTCATACTTCCGTTGCCTGATCACTTTTCAGTATAGTGAGGAATTTGCTGCCCCCAAATGGTGAAATTTGAATTAGGTGCAGTCTAAATTATGTTTAAAGGCATGTTTATATGTGAGGTTAAAAGTGTTTGTGCTTTTAACAAAGAAAAAGCCTAATTGATCAGAAGGCTGATTTGCATAAGTAAAGACCCCTTTCTGCTTTTGCAATATTTTTTTCAATGTAAGATTTATTTTTCGTAAAATAAAAAAAAAAGGATTTACTCAGTGGAGATAACTAAAATCAAGGAGAGAAAAAAAGAAAAGAAAAATAACAAATGCTTTAATGAAATTAGATGTGATACCATATGTAGCTTTGACATTAGCATCAGTTACTGAAAGAGGTGGCAAAATTCAAACAAAGACTAAATGGCCACCTGCATAAATGCTTTAATTCAGGAGTCCTCAACCCCCGGTCCATGGATCGGCAGTGTGTCCACAGCATGCCAGCATCTGGTCCTCGCAAATAAGTGAAGCCCCAGGCAGCATGCAAAACCACGCCCACTCCGGTCCATGGAAAAACCTTTCTCCATGGAACCGGTCCCTGGTACTCAAAAGGTTTAATTAACATTTATATGATAAGTTAAACATCCACTTCCAATTCTACAATTCCTTGATTAACATTATAATATCAATCACATCACATTGTACATTCAAGTTCTTCAAGAAATTAATATTCCATTGTCAGTAGCCCAATAGATACAGACAGGTAGATTTCTTAAAAGTCAAGAAAATCCAATTATTTTATGCTCCACTTTGGTTAAACCATTATGATTACATTTATTGTTTGCAGAATGGTAAATTAAACTTTTTATTAGTCCATAATACTCAATTAACCTTAGTATTCTAAAATTATCCTTTATAAAGGAAAATGAAACCACCAGAATGTCACGAGATATTGAAAAATTAAAAGAAGAAGTCAATTCTTATGTGATCAAAGTAAAATGGGCTCAAAACAAATTAAAGGCTGAAGTGGATTTACACAAGGTCAGTATGTTTCATTTTATAAAAGACCTGTGAGGGTTTTAAGATCATCTGCTTGTCAAGGAATTTGTTGTCTAATTCCTTTATTTAATTTTTAAGTTTTTATGTTAACAGAATGGATACACAACTTTTTTGGGGGATCTTGGGTCTTTACTTGGGCCTTTTAAAATAAGATAAAGATACTTGAACCAATTTGATCATATTAATTTCCATGCATTTATTTTTATTTTTTATCTGTGTCACTTTAAACACTTTGGACAAGAAGATAGATAATGACAATGGGAAAAAAATTCTACATGTGTGGCTTTGGGTGCATCACATTTGGGAGCTTCTCATTGGGCCCATCTGTTCCACCATGAATTGAAATAGAATGCTATCATTTCTGTGTGGATTTTAATTTACCAATGTTTTTATTTAAATTACTGTTAGTAATTATTAAATCATTTTCTAGGAAACCAAAGATCGTCTTAAAGAGGCAACAGCAAAGTTAACTCAAGCCAAGGAGGAAGCTGACCAGATACGAAAAAATTGTCAAGAAATAATAAAAACATATCAGGTATGATCTAATTTCACTTTCATATAAATCTTTTCTTGCAATACAGAAGGGTAATCATTCTGTCTGAAACTCAGAGTGATGACCTAAAATACACACATATCACAGTTTATATGTAATGATAAAAAGTTCATGATAATTTAATCTAATATAGACTTGATCCCTGTGCCAAATAGTTATAACAATGTCATGTGCTGTCACTAGTTCATCTTTTCTCAATATCGAATTATTTTCTTAAAATAGGCAGTTTTATATCCCACCTGGGCTTCTCTGTAGAGAAACTGGCCAGTTTCTGTAGTTACTCAGTTGTAGACAGTATTGCATTCTTTAAAAAAACCTTCATTGTTTTTTGTATTATTAGATTTAATATTATTCAATATTAATATTCAAGTTCCTTTTGAGAGGAGCTAAATATAATTTGAAGGAAAGCCATACTAACTTATTTCCAGGAGGGCAGTCATCATCCATCCCACAGTGAATAAATACATGTTCTTGATTTAACATCTGATGTCTCTAAACTTGCTCACTTATTGTTGAAAATGCTGAAAATGCAGTTGCTCAAACCAACTGTATCTTTAATAGATCAATATATCTTTGGCTAGTCTAGAGAAAAGAAGAACTAGGGTGACATGATAGCAGTATTCCAATATTTGAGGGTCTGCTACAAAGAAGAGGGGGTCAAATTATTCCCCAAAGCACCTGAAGGCAGGACAAAAAACAATAGGAAACTAATCAAGGAGAGAAGCAGCCTGGAATTAAGAAATTTCCTATGAGTGAGAATAATTAAGCAGAAGAACAGCTTGCCTTCAGAAATCAGGGTGCTTATCACCTGAAGTTTTTAAGAAGAGACCGGAGAGTCACTTGTCCGAAATGGTATAGGGCCGTGAGGGTGAACCTATGGCACGCGTGCCACTGGTGGCACACGAAGCCATATCGGTGGGCACATGAGCATTGCCCTAGCTCAGCTCCAATGTGTGCATCTGATTTTCGTGCCTTCTGGGCGCACAAGAAGTAGGCAAATGGGCCATTTCCAGCTTCTGTTGGGGTGGGGAAGGCCCGTTTTTGCCCTCCTCAGGCTCCTAGAAAGCCTCTGGAACCTGGGGAGGGCAAAACCTGGGCTTCCGGTCCCACTGGAAGTCGGTAAGCGAGCTGTTTCCAACCTCTGGAGGGCCTCCGGGGGGCATAGGGAAGGTTGTTTTGCCCTCCCCAGGCTCCAAGAAAGCCTCTGGAGACTGGGGAGGACGAAAAACGGGCCTACTGTGCCATTGCGTGCCAAAAGTGGGGGGGAGCGGGAGGGCACTTTGAATTTTGGGTATGGGCACACTCGCATATGACCCCCTGCCCTTCCACCGCTTTTGGCACACAGCGGCAAAAAGATTAGCCATCACTGGTATAGAGTCTCCTGTTTGAGCAGGGGGATGGATTAGAAGACCTCCAAGGTCTCTTCCAGATTCTGTTCTGTTCTATTCTTATTCTTATTCTTGTGTCATAGATTTGCATATATTTGTCCCACTTTCAAAGAAATGTGCAAAAGGAATTTAGTCATTCCACAAAGTCCCACATGTTTAGAATGTGAGGGAATGTGTCATTCTCACTACAGAAAGTTACAAAGGGACTTTGTAACTTTGCTTATTTCTTGCTGGTATGGAAAGCAGCTATTTGTTTCCAAAGCTGACTTACTAAAACAAACAACTTTTAGGTTGACTGTAAATAAAAGAGACATAAATAAATTGTGCAACAAATAGGTCTTAGGATGGCTATTTTAATGTATAAATTACATCATCAAGACAATTGAGATAATATTTATATAGATATGGGGTTCTGGAGAGGACATTTAAGTCTGCTTCATAAGTTCATCTTCTATGTTTTTTCAATTTTTAAATTATAATGTTGTTAGGAGTCTGAAGAAATTAAATCCAATGAATTGGACCTAAAACTTCGACTTACCAAAGGAGAATTGGAGAAACAATTGCAAGAGAAATCTGATCACCTAGAGGTAAAATGTATTACTTGCACCAGTTTTTGCTTTTTTAAATATTGCTGCTAGATTATGAGAAAAAAAGATTTGATAAAAATCACATCTAACAGGAAGACAGCTGAAAGTCATTTCTCCAAATTAAACAGAGATATATCTTGGATTTTTCCCCCCTTCCAAAGGTCCATCATGCCAAGATAAAAGAACTCGAAGATGTGAAGAGAACATTTAAGGAAGGCATGGATGAATTGCGAACGTTAAGGACAAAGGTAAGAAAATGGAATTTAGTTGTAAGGAGGATGGTGATGTCAAGGATTCTTTAACATGTGGTTGTACATATGGTTTGTTTATTTCTTGCAAGTATACAGCTGTGCATTTCAGCATTGTGACCCTATATTATGTTCGATAGATAGATAGATAGATAGATAGATAGATAGATAGATAGATAGATGATCATGAAAAGCAACACTTCAGTGTAGCCAAGGTTTTTACTGCCCTAAATTGCACATGGATTGTGGGAGAGCAACCCCATCCAAAGTCAGAGATGGAAAGACTCCAGAGTCAAGAGCCTTAAAATTACTGGGAAAGAACCTTGAGAGCAAAATCCCTTGATGGATAATCCAAGGCAGAGATGTATGTTATTTAACTGTGTGCTGAGAGATGACCTAACTCAGCATCATCATTTGGATATTAAATAAAAATTAGGAGAGTAGCAAATTGAAAGGCAACCCATAATGCAAGGGTCTAATGCAGATGTGCTTCTCAAATAGTTAATTCTTTAAATGTGCTTACTTCTGCAAATTAAGACTTGAAATCAAATACAAAACTATGAACTCTAAAAGGTTTCTTCTTTTAGAGCTCACATGTGGAAGAATTAATTTTTCTGTGGAAATTAAGCTATTTCTGAAATTATAGTACAGCCGTAAATTCAGTGCAATGCTTAGCTTCTTTGAGCTTAAATCCAAGGATTATCATAAAAGTGAGCCAAAGTCAGCCTACAAAGTCAGTGTTATAAGCAAAGTTAGGGATAGTGCAAAATGTAATATTCTAGGTTGCTGAAAAGATATTCTGTTTTCTGAACTATTTAATTTTATGCATTCCATATAATTATCATTTATTGCTGAAGTCCAAACAGATAGTGGCAACCTTCATTTCCTGTTCTTCTGTTGAAAAATGTGATTTCCCTGAACAACAGTCTTCAAAACCCTAAGAACAGTTGGATAGCTTTATGCAATATTTCATTGTTCAAAAGCTTGATAGAATCACCAACTGCTAATGTGGATCTAATTGTTGCTATTTGAATTTTCACTGCTTCATTTTTTTTCATTCTGCCAAATCAAGGGCTGGGAAAGTAAGGGTGGAGGACTTAGTAGCCCTTTCTAAAAACGAAATCCAATTTTTAAATAAAAATTTCTGCAATAAAGATGTAAATGCAAAACACTGCAGCCAACAATACAACATATTGCTGTGTTAATTGCACCTTTGCCTGGTGCTAGAAATACAATATTTTGATGTGCCTTATTGTGGACAGCATCTGTGATACCACTGGAGGGCCTATTCTCTTGCAGCCATACACCACTATTCAATACGAGAGAGCACTTGCCATAAACCTTAAGTTTCTGCCAAGGCCCAGGATATTATTTTCTTTGCACTTTTGTTTCTTCTAAAACAGGAGTATCAAACTCATGGCTTGCGGGCTGGATGCGCCACATGCTGTCCACGCTCACCCCCATTTTAGTGAAGGGGAAAAAAGTAGAATTATGTCACGTGACAACAACATGACACCGTGAGTTTGACACCCCTGTTCTACAAGTATCCACAAGATTACTTTTTGGGACTGGTGTTATTCAAAAAGAAGGATTTGTTTGTTTATTCATTCAGTCAGTCAGTCATTTTTTATAAACCACCCATCCATTCTTGATTGCTTAAGGACAAGTTGAGACCCACTTCACTGACCCATTTAGTTACTTTATAATATGAATAGGTTTTTTCCAATTTGGAGGCCTAAAACCTCACCAAAAAAAAACTCCTAACAAAGGATCATACATTTTCCTAAAGATGAATTCTTTCCTGTGTAGTCATAATGATTACATTTCATTAACAAGTCAATTCAGTTTTTCATTTCTAGAATGACCAGCTCTCATACAGTAGTAGTCCATTTTTTCTCTTGTAAAATTGAGGAGATTCAAAGCTTCTTGCTCAGTTTTGGATTAATTGTAATTTAGTGTTATGTCTGTATTATGAGTTAATTAAAATAAGGCACCTTATAATTGACAAATCACATTTGGCTTCTTTTGACAAATTGAAATTTATCAAGGTAACTTATTTTGTGATGAAAGTTTTCATGAAACTTTCCAAAATAGTTCTGGGATCTCTTGAAAGAGAAAGCAGCAAATGAGAAAAAAGAGACAGTAGGCTGAATATTATCTAGCATGTATGTTCAACAAAATATTTTAATGCCCTGAAAAACTAATGAAACATATTATATAAAATGTTATTCATGTTGATGAATTGGCTTTGTTTCTTTATTAGGTCAAATGTTTAGAAGATGAACGGTTGAGAACAGAAGATGAGTTATCAAAATACAGAGAACTTATTAATCGACAGAAAGCTGAAATTCATAATTTGCTAGAGAAAGTGAAAACTGTAGACCAGTTGCAGGAGCAACATCAAAGGTACAAAGGTTAAGTTTGTAATTCTTTGTTTTATTTTAAACAATGGAAATACTTTTATATGTGGAGCATTCAATTTGAAACATTCTATTTGATGCAACAAAATAACCTCCACATAATAAGCAGTGGTTTTTAAAAATAAAATTAACTTAATTATGTAACATCACAAATACCAAGCAATACTTTGTTGCTGTTTAATACTGCTGCACCTGATATTTCAAATTTCATGTTCAAAATGGTCTGATTCAATCATTTTCAAAATGCTTGCATGATATTTGATGCAATTTGTGTTTTGAATATGAAAGAATTGAACTCAAACCAGGGTACTTCAAAGTCAGAATGCTATTGTTTAATATTTCTAAAATTTGTTGCAATGCAATGTAGCTTTGTGTTTAAATTGTTGTAATGGTAAGTTCAAAAGGGAAAAAATGTTACAGATAGGCTAATATTAAATATAAAAATGATTTATATTTTATATATAATTATTTAGGATTTTGTTATATTTATATAAACACATATGCCTTTATTCATGGCTATGAATTCTTGCTAGATCAGCTATTTGAAATGATATGATCACATTTTTGAAATAAGAATGATAAGCATTCTCTTTTATTGTGTGTGTTTATAAGCTTAAAATGAATCATTCTTAAAAAGTTAAAATCACAGCTCTTTTCAGTAACATTTGCAAAAATAAGTTTTATTCTATCTTATTGTACATGTCTTAATAAAATCGATAATTTTATTAATAATATGCCACCAAGAGCCTTGGTGGCGTAGCAGACTAAAGCACTATTAAGTAACACCAGCTGCCTGCAATTACTGAAAGTTCAAATCTCACCAGGCTCAAGGTTGACTCAGCCTTCCATCCTTTCGAGGTAGGTAAAATGAAGACCCGGTTTGTTGGGGCAATAAGCTGACTTTGTATAAAAAAGAACACCGCTTGGGGGAGGGCGAAAGCCCTACTAAGC
Organism: Arizona elegans; assembly: GCA_022577455.1. Taxonomy (NCBI): domain Eukaryota; kingdom Metazoa; phylum Chordata; class Lepidosauria; order Squamata; family Colubridae; genus Arizona; species Arizona elegans. Next base: position 56,624,019 of record JAKOOJ010000005.1, on the reverse strand, counting down.
AGGTATATACAAAAGTATGAAGGCTATTGCTTAATGCATTGTAAGCCACCCTGAGTCTCTGGAAAAGGGTGGCATATAAATCAAACCAATAAATAAATCGAACTAATAAATTTACCGTAACGTTTCTGCATATTTCCTAACATATTAAATAAAGACAACCATTATGTAATTGGAGAACCATCATATAGTTCACAGGTTTTATAATTTGATAATTGTCTGGAATGTTTCAGTGTCACTAATTTCCCTTTGGATTTGCAATGTGTAACATAAGCATTTCTTGCCAATTAACACTGAAACCCATTTCCACAAAATATGTTGTTGGACTAATTGCAGTTTGAAGCTGGTGTGTAAATTAAAAGTGACTCCTGCCATCAAATACATTTTCCTTTAGCAGTTACAACTATTTAATTGCTATGAATCACCTCATGTTCAAATTATCTATAACTACTTGCTTAAGTAGGAAATAAATACCTTATATATGGAACAGGTTTTCACATACCAAGACTTGGTCCAGACTAGTGTAACTGGTCTGCTATTGTTTGATACATTTTCTGTTTTTATTGTCTGTTTTAACCAAAAGAAATTAGGGTGGGATAAGGGTACTAAGGAATGTCAGGCTGCAGGTGATCTGCAGGTATTGGTGGCATGTTTTCAGCTGTACAATTTGTATTTGCCCAGTGGAGCTAAACCAGAAAGAGATCTTTGCTTGCTTGGTTTGTTCTCCACATTTTACTCTTTAAAATATATATTTGATTTAGAGATGAACAAGAAATGAACTCTTGGAAGGAAGAAGTGGATAGTCTGAACACTCTGCTTAGTGACTTCCAGAAGGACATAGATGGCAGTCGGAAAAGAGAATCTGAGCTATTGGTGTTCACCGAAAAGCTAACCACGAAGAATGCCCAACTCCAGTCAGAAACCAACTCCTTACAGATGCAGCTTGATAAGCTAACTTTCATGGAGAGAGAGTCTCAGAATCAGCTGGAACTTGTTAATCAAGCAAGAGAGGAACTGGTAAATCAAAGTGCTAGTGAAATATTTCTTCCATAACCATTACCTGCAAATCCTGTGGTTGCTGTGGATCAAGGAGTACTTCCAAATTTGGATTTGGTTCCTCCTAGGTGAATTTGATCCATTTTAGATGATTTTCAGGCGAATCCTAGAGTTCAGTTTTCTCCTTATCAATAGGAACCATATCTTGCTTGCATTTCATTTCCATTTGTTCACATAAAGCATAACATGACAATAAACTTTAATTCCTGTGTGGTTGTAGGGAACTATGAACTGCCAAAGGATAATAAATAGTTAACCTTTAAAATGCAACTTTTGCTTTTAGGGTTTAGGACATAACAATTTGCAAGAGCTGGGAAGCCCTTGGTTTAAATCTCTTCCCATGGAGATTATCCCTTTAAATGACTTCAAGCAGGCAGCATTTTTATTCTATATAGTGTTTACTAATTTTGACCAACATTGGTTTAAATAAGACTCTTTAAAAGAGTCTTATTTTATGATGTCTTATTGCTTAATTTAGTTTTAATGTTTTCTGTTCTACAGTCCATACAGAAACCCTTATTAAAATGAAATAGTCATTCCTGAACCACTCTCTACAGGTTAAATTTCTACATAACAGTTGTGCTTATTATCTGCTTTCTATGGTAAATCCATGTTGCTAAAAAAAACCCTCAAGGAGCAATCTATTGACCTGGAATAAATTGAGTAGGACAAATCATTCAGCAGACCAAACTTTGCAAGTTGATCTAGAATCTCTTTTATTTTAAAAAAAAGCCCCAGTTTTTAAAAATATATACTGTGGAAAGGAAACGCTGATTATATGTCATTTTTCAGGCAAATAAATTGAAGAAGGAAGATGAGCTCCACAGAAACAAGGTCCAGATGCTAGAGATGGAACTGGCATCTCAACAGAAATCATTTGCAGACTTGAACACAAAGGCAGGGGAATTAAAAGATGAGCTCATGACGCAGAAACGAAAACATGCTGCAAATCTTAAAGATCTCACCAAGCAACTTCAGCAAGGTTAATATTTCTCAAACATTGGCTTCTGCGGTGTGTATTTGACCTAGGAATTAAAACATCAGCTTTTCATCAAAGATCTTGTGTTTTGTTTCATTAGCACGAAGAAAATTGGATAACCTTGAAAATGGCAGTTGTGATAAAGAAGTCAGCAGCATGGGGAGTCGTTCCAGCTCATCAGGTGAGTTATTTTGCTGGGTTTGTGAGGAAACAAAGCTATGCTAATAACATAAGCTACAGCTGTAAAATCTGCCATGAGAATACATTCTTCCCCAGCAATTGTTAAAAATTTCCTACAGATCATGGCGTACTTGAATATATACATGTTGCCCAATCCCAGTTAGCCAAACTACCTGTCTTTGATTTTTCCCTGAAAGAATAACATTTCTGTGATCTTCCAGATCCAGAATAATTTCACACTAATGTCTCATGGGATAAATTTAGGCAAATTTGGAAAATCGTGTACTGCACAGCTATAAGAATGTATTTTAAAATACATTCAATAAATGTATTTTATGTATACAATAAAATACATTTTAAAAGGTCATGATAGTAAATGCAAATAATGTGTTACAGTCATATTTATTTATTTTTCATATTTGTATACCGCCCTACTCCCGAGGGACTCAGGGCGGTGAACAGCATATAAATAAATACAAAGACATATAAAAGTTAGAAACTATTAAAAACAGATTAAATAATTTAGGTATAGGTTCAAAGATTAAAATATCCAAATTTATCTAAAGAGATTTAAAAACCAATTTAAAAGCCAATTTAAAGGCCAATTTAGAAGGGAGAGTTAGGCCAGACCAGCCTGTTGGAATAAGAACGTTTTTAGGGTGCGGCGGAAGATGCATAGGTCTTGGATCCTCCGTATCTCCGGGGGGAGCTCGTTCCAGATGGTAGGTGCCCCCACAGAGAAGGCTCTCCCCCTGGGGGCCGTCAGTCGACATTGTTTGGCTGATGGCACCCCGAGGAGCCCCTCTCTATGGGAACGAACTGGTCGGTGAGAGGCTACTGGTGGCAGGAGGCGGTCTCGTAAGTACCCTGGTCCTGAGCCATGGAGCGCTCTAAAGGTAGTAACCAAAACCTTGAAGCGCACCCGGAAAACCACCGGGAGCCAGTGCAGCTCGCGTAGGAGGGGGGTCACATGAGAGCCCACATTGCTCCCGTCACCACTCGCGCGGCCGCATTCTGGAACAGTTGAAGTCTCCGGGTGCTTCTCAAGGGGAAAATATGCAGCTAGAACACTTCAATTTTCTATACTTGACTCACCTACATATTGTGATGAATTTTCCAAGTCTAGCTAATTTTCAGCCAACAAAAGCTGTATTGCGTCAGCTTCCCTGCTCTTTCATTCCTGAGATCACTTATTACTTTATGCAATTGCTGACACACCATTGCTGATATTTTAAGGGTAACACAAGCTGACTCTGCTATATTTTCAGTTCTTTAAGAATACCATCTTCATTTATCTGTAGACGATTTCATACCCAAGATATTTCTGGTTGTCAGAAATTCTTTTTTTTCTTCTTTTGCTGACATGTAATGTTCTTTTGTTGTTGTTTTTTCTGATTTCCATATCTCTGTCGTTCTGCCCAAGAGTCCCACAAAAAATTAGAGCCATATGTTCTTTATTGTAAAATGAATACAAAACAGAACAAATGGAGTCAGGGAGGTCTTTGAAAAACAGCTTAGTTTGCGAATTCTGCATGAAATGCAGTTGTGGTTCTGTGAGGCCATGGCAAAATACCTAAGTAATCCTTGAAGATTACTTAGAAGATTTTGACCTTCCATCTCTGTTTTTTTTTTTTTTTTAATCTTCAGAGATTCCTCTGAATAATATTTTGGTGATTTAAAACTTCTGTCTTAAAAGTTGGAGATATGCAAATGAAGGTTCAGTTTATGTATTACCTGTTGACCCTGTTGCTTTAAAATTTATTTTTTCTATAAAACTTTCAACCTAAAGATAAATTATTAGCTCTTGTGAATCTATGTGATTTATAACTGGTATCAAATATTTACCTCGAGGTTCAAAGTGTTTATGGCTGCTATTTCCAACTCTTTTATTTTTCTTGCCAAAATTAATTCCATTTAAAGAACTGCGACTTTCATGAATGTTGTTAGTTTCTGAACAGACATAAAACAGGACCTAATTCTGAAGATACACACTTGGTGGGTGGGTGGGGGAGAATCAAAGGAATGGGCATGAGGAGGGAGATATTTCTTAAAACTGGACAATCTAATTAAGATGTACTTGGTTTGGCAGGGTCTCTTAATGCTCGGAGCAGCAATGAAGATCGTTCACCAGAAAACACTGGCTCTTCAGTAGTAGTTGATCATTTTCCTGAAGTGGACAAGACTATCTTGATTGAGCGGATAGTAAGGCTACAGAAAGCACATGCTCGAAAAAATGAAAAGATGGAGTTCATGGAGGATCATATCAAACAACTAGTGGAAGAAATCCGGAAAAAAACCAAGTATGTACCTCTCATTAGCTAAGAAAAGAAGAAGGCACAGTAAAACCCTAGTACTGCCCACAACACATTTGTGAAGTAAAAATTGAAATAGTGGTAGCCTTTTCCAAATAGCCCCAGGTATTTCCACTGTTTATTGAGTAAGGAAAAAGACGTACGTCTTGCTGTACGTATGCTGTAAAAGCGGAAATTTCCATTTCCCAGCCTTATATATGAATTCAATAAAAAGACTCTCTTAGTAATAAACAGAACTTGCCCTGAAATTAAATGAAGATAGCAATGATGACTAAACTGTAGAAATATAACATTTATGTTTTGATGTATATAACATACTCAGTGCTGTTATGAAAAGGTATGTAGTTGATTCTGAAAATAGTCACAATAAACTGAATCAAAAGTAGTTACTTGCTAGAAAGTCATTAGCTTAAATTTATTCCTGCACTGTTCTTTCACTGGCTTATTTTAGAGCTAAAACTCTTCAAGTTCATATAAAAATATTTGTGTTAACTCTGCCATTCAATATTCTGAAGTAATTGTGTGGCTGCACATAATTGCAATGAAATGTTTAATATGTACCCTGGCAGAATATATCGTTACAGATCTCCAACTTTGTAACTGCTAATTAAAACTTACATAATTCAAAGATCTGATCCTTAAAACAATATCCAATGTGGTAAAGTTTCTAAGAATTTACCAAATTAGCTCTATGGTGATATTTTGTCATTTGGAAACAGAACACTGAACTAATTCTTGCCATCTGGAGCAACTAAATGATGTTTGGTAGAAGTGATCACATGAAACATTTTTTACAAACATTTTATATATTTATGGTAACTCTGGGACTATAACTTAGGCACAAACTTATTCCTTAGTTTTGACTGAACAGATACAATTTTTTTTCATAGTTTCATGTTCTTTTCTTGCCATTGAATAAGCTATGATATATGCAGTAACTAAAGAAATAGTTGAGCAGGGATAATTTGAATATACAAACATGCTGAACAAAGAAAAGGGAAATGAATGATATTATGGCAGTTCACATATTACATTTTAACATATAGAAAGCTTTCTGTTAATCATTTGGCATATTGGACTGTGCAGCCTGCCCAAAAAGTTATATCCATGTGGTGCAGAACTTGACTGTTAGGTTCAGTGACCAGGTCCATGCATTTCCCTGAGCCTCCTTAGCCTGTAGTTTCCTTTGATTTGGCTTAGCACTATCTGTGAACTCATTCTCTCTAGTTTGCAAGCCATAAAGTATGCCACTGTGACTTATGTTAAACATATCCTTGTTTTTCATTTCGGATAGAGAGTTGCAATTCCATATGCATGTACATGGAGTTCCATTGTCTTTAATTAGTAGTGGATGCTAGAAATAAATAGCAGCCTGGCCCATTCTTCCAAAATTACAATACAGGACTTCCCATTCTTGACATTTTCAAGAGTCATGCTCTGGGTAAAGCGTAATAAATGGATTTTCTTAGTTAAGGTGTAAGACCGATGCAAATGAATCAGAACCTTCCCACAAGGGCACAACTTTTCTGTGACATTGTCTTATGTTACTTTGTTTTTTATGCAGAATAATCCAGAGTTACATTTTGCGGGAAGAAGCTGGCACGCTTTCATCTGAAGCATCGGATTTCAATAAAGTACATTTAAGTCGGCGTGGTGGTATCATGGCCTCTCTCTATACATCACACCCTGCAGACAGTGGACTCACATTAGAACTCTCTCTGGAGATAAACAGGAAACTTCAGGCAGTCCTGGAGGATACCTTATTGAAAAATATTACCTTAAAAGTGAGTATTAAAATAACACCCCACAATACACTTTATAAAATACTGTGCACCGTTTCACAGTAGCGTTAAAAATTGCAGAACAGTGAAGAATACTATAGGGACTGTGCAGGAAAATGAACTGCGCGTTTGAATAGCAATTTCCATTAAAGACTAAAGCTACAGTAAAAGAAATTTGATTAGAATTAGGGTTTTTACTCTAAACACATGAGAAAGTAGTTTTCAGAACAGTTAGGAGAATGTTTTTTAAATTTGGGTATATTCTTGTTTTAAGCAAAATGAAATAAATATATAATTAAATTATTTACGAGATGTTTAACAAAAGAAGCAATCATTATTAATTCCAAAACAGAAGCCCCTCAGATGTGTCTTTCTGGGGGAGGGGGTTAGGTAAAATGGGAATTTCCCTTCAAGAGCACAAAGACTCTATCCAGGAAAGAGAATTTTATTGTGGAGATTTTAACTGTACATGTGAGAAACTCTTCGCCCATTATTTCTGCTGGTAACAGGTATTCTAAGGAACTTTGTCCTTGAACCACTGGCCAAAAACCCCTCTCTTCACATGTAGGCCCATGGCAATGTCAGCAAGTTTGGGCAATTTTACTCCTGTTAGAACTAAGAGGAATTTTTAAAAAGAGAGCAAGGACAAAATTAGGCTAATTCCTTAGTCACGAACTAGTACAAATTGAAATTCATCACCTCTATCCATTTCAGGACTAATCTGTACTTAAACGAATCTTCTCATGACTGACTAGATTTAAGGCCAAAATGTCTACTTTAAAGACTGACTGGAAAACAAAAGTTTCTCAATATATTTTTTACAGTTTTCAAAGTCGGTTCTTATTTATTATTTTAATGTTTTATATGGTATTTTAATTGTATGAATATAAGCCTCCTAGAATCTCCTTGGCAAGATGATGGCATAGAAGACTAATGATAATTAAAAAAAAATAAATGTCAATACTGAAGAGATGAGTGTTTTAGCTTAAAAGATTATGGCCCTAGCTGTTACATTTTTTACTTTATAACTAATTGAAATAAGAACCAGAATCACACTCTTTAATTCCAAAGCAACGTATGATATGGTATTATCTGATTGATGCTGAACCTTTTCATATAAGTCTTTATATTAATTAAGTAAGAACTTGGATTTGACTAAGAAAATAAGAAACTCAAAAAAATTAAATCAGCTTTAACCAGGTTTTCTTTTGCTTGATGTTGCCATTTTAAATTTGCTTTTTAAAGTATATTTTATAGTACTGAAGAATTTGTTAAGGCATCTGAAATATTTTATTTTCTTGGTGTGATGATTGAAAAAAACATTTATATAAGAGAGTGCCTCTTTTTAAAGAAATGTTTTAAATAATAGAGGTGTGGTGGCACAGTGGTTAGAATGCAGTACTGCAGGCTACTTCTGCTGACTCCCAGTTGCCAGCAGTTCGATTCTCACTTGGTCAAGGTTGACTCAGCCTTCCATCCTTCTGAGGTTGGTAAAATGAGGACCCAGATTGTGGGGGCAATATGCTGACTCTGTAAACCGCTAGAGAGGGCTGTAAAGCGGTATATAAGTCAGTGCTATTGCTAATAGAGATTGAATTCTTGAATCAGAAATGTAGTACAAATTATGATTATCACACTTAATTCAGCAGTTTTGCATTGATTAAAAATGCATGACTAAGTGAATGCACCTTGTTGTATCTTATATGTCTGTGTTGGTTCAGATAATATTCTTGAATAAATTCTGAATGTGTATATAGATCTATTTGAATTTAAATATTGGAAGCTCTGCTAACAATTTGTGTCTTCTTTTTTCTTCAAAGGATAACCTACAAACTCTTGGAACTGAAATAGAACGATTAATTAAGCAGCAACATGAATTAGAACAGAGGGTGAAGCAGACATAACTGAGACCAAGATCAGAAAAGTAGATATTCCAGCTTTGATGATTATATAAAATTGGATGGCCAGATATGTGTCGTCAGTCTAACGAAGTTTTAACAAAACAAAGTTGACTGTGAACAACTTTGACTTGTCTGGTTTGCTTAAACAAATGGAGACCTTGAACTTTTCTGAACATACTTTCATCCATCACTGAAATTAGTCATATCAACACTTGCAGCTTCTTCTTGTTAGAGAGAATGCAACCACTCTGCTTTGTGCAATTAAAAAACCAACTTTTAAAAATGGACTAATGTATAAGACTGGTGCATTTGTTGTTGATATTTGTTTTGCAGAGTGAAGACGAGAAGAAAAAAGGGTGGCTGTTGCATGTATATTAACCCCAGTGCCTTCTAGGGCATACATCTTTTTCTCCAAATATACATGCGTTCTTGGATATATTTAGATTTCTTATTTATAACATACATTGTGAAAAGACTTCATAGTACACATTCTTTTAATATACAGTTGAAACAGGTATTTTAGAAACTTGACCAAAAACATTTTTTAAAAATCCCTTGAGTCCTCAGATGTGAATAATATCCTTTTTCTTTAAAGAAAGATCACCTTTTTAAAAAAAAAGATTGGGAAAACTCTACAGAGTATAGACGTAAGAGGTTAAAACTGATTTTGTATTTATGGGAAAACAAAATATAGAGTCATGAAGCCTTCAAATCTTGCAGATTGACTGCGTTCATTGAAATGGAAATAATTGACACTGTAATGACTGCAGGTAAGCACAGGTGACATTACATATATCTGAGCAAGTGACTGATAAGATCCCATATTGATTGGAAAAGAAAAGGGGATATGCCCAGATATTGAAAATACTGATATCACCTCCATAACTATTTAACAATATTAGTCTAATTATACAAATAAGGACAATTATTCTTTATGTCCTCCATCATCATCATCGTTGTCTATGTAGCTTCGGTTGGGATAACAACTACAGAATTCCTAGTGACCATGCTGGCTAGTTACTCTGTAAGGCTTTTTAAAAAGTTATATTTATATTCTGCCTATCTACCCAGTTTTGTGTAGCACCCAAGGCAGGTCATCCTGGTATGCTTGGAAGAAGATTGCAAGTGGACTGCCGTGGGAGAATAATGAGACAATAAATAAGGGAGCATGGCTTAAACCTGGAGATGAGAGCAACTATTGCAGTTCTAGGTGTGAATCATTAAATATAGTTCAGGCTATGAATAATGTTGTTAAAAGAGAATCAAGGGTGTTGTGATGATAAAATCATCTTTCATGCCCCTGTCACAACCTGGGGTCCTCCATGCAGTTGGTTAGGAATAAGGGGAATTGTAATGAATGACATCTGCATTAACCTCGGAGAAGAGAAAGTGAAGGGAAACCGATGTAAGCTTTATATATACACCTTTTTTATTGCTTTGACATGCACTAGCATGCGTGTATCTATGCTTCTGAGATGAGATAGACCGAATACTCAAATACCCTTTTGTTCTTTCTCTGGCGCGAAAGGGAAGCAATAGATTTTTAGGTATGTTAGGCAAATACTTAGCCTTCCTCTTTTTAATTGCTGCTGCACTTTCAGGAAGACAGCACTTTAAATGAATCCATTGTCCAAACATTTTCCCCACTTTTGCTTGGTTAAAAATAGTTGCTGTCCAAAAATGTACTATTGCAGAACACCTGAATCTTGTATAATTATTTTTTTAAAGTAAGGTAGTTAGAAAATTAAGAGTTTTTCATTTCAGCAATAAAATCTTCTTTCCTGTAACCATTTCTATTCTATTCTCCCTTGCCTGGTATTTGAAAGGGAGGCAGCAACGGTTTCGAGTTGCAGTGTTCCTTGTGATTGTTTATTCCAAAGTACAAAACTCATTTAGCAGTGTTTACATAGTTGCATGTGATGGTTTCATTCCTCTTCTCAAGTTCAGAGATTTTAAGGCGTGCTTTGGGGACAACAACAACAACCACCAGCATCTGAGGTTAAACAAATCCCTTGTATAAATGTGTAGATAGTGCTAGAGTTTGTATTTTTCTAAAAGTTGTGCTTTTCATATTTTTCTGAAAACACAACACATGTATAGCTGCAACATTACAACAAGCAAACATGCTTGCTTTCTGATTCATAATGTTAAATTGTACATTGTATCTTTAGGATTGTGGATATTGCTGTACAGAATAATTTTTAGGTTACAATCCTGTGTTTTCTTGCTGAGGAAAGAACGCCTGTTCAATACAGCTGGACTTATTGCTGGATATTTTTCTGCATACTGTTTTCCTTCATGTTTAACAAATTAGGGCTGAAATAAAAATGAATGCCCTACTTAATCACACAATATTGATTTTAAGGACTGAAATTTAAGCAGCGTTTGCATGTCAAAGTATTTGTAAAAGCAGAGTTTGTCACATGTGTATGACAGAACTACATTAATTTTCAGACCAATATATCGCTGACCTTCAAAACTTTAGCCTGTGAACTAGATCCATGTAGTAATTATACTACATAATTATACTTGTAATTATACTGTAGAATGTTTAAACTGCATTCAAGCAATCATTTTTCTTGAATAATATATAAGTTTGAAGCTGATAAATCTTGTCTGAATACGGAAAAGATTACATTGCGAGATGCAAAATGTATTGCAGTAACGGTCAATCCAAAGAAATGAGCTTTTCTAAAAACACAATTAGAAATAAGCCTGGCATATTCTCAGTGTGAGCAAGGTTGTCTTCTAAATGTTAGAAATATACAAGTTGCATCAAACCACCTTTGTCTTGGCTTAGTAAGCCTTGGTGTTTGTACATTCCAGCCTCACCTAACTGATTCCAAAATGTGTCAGCACCTAAGCCAAAGAATATACAAGTAAGATGAAAGCAGGGGATTTTTTTCCCCTTAAACTTAATGCCAGGTTTTCTTTACCTTTTCTTTTCATAATTTCCTTTGGCTTTCTTTCCCATCTCTTCATCCCCAGAAACCTGCTGTCCTCCGGTTTCCAGGTTTTTGGCAAAATATTGGCAACTGTGTTCTTGAGAGTTTATTTTGAAGACATTTATAGGATCATGAAATCAAATCAGTCTGACACTTTAGAAGCCACGTTGATTTCATCTTCAGAAATGAACCACCTCCTTCAAACATATCTTTGCTTGATGACGAGCAAGACACTTGATTGGGGAGATTTAATGAAAACAAGTTTTTCTAGATGTTGAATCTGCTACAATAACGTGGGTTTTTTTGTTTTCTTTTTTTATGGCTGTATTTGCTTTCAATAGTGAACAAGTGTCAAGATTGAATTGATCTTCCATACTAGTACACTAAAGCCAAAGTCCTCCTTGAATGAAGCTCAATTTTTTGTGATTTTTATGGACATGTCTATTTTATTACCAATAATATGAATTTGCTATTCTGCGATTTTTCAAATGTGTTAATTTTTAATTCCAGATTAGTATTTCTTCATTGTCTTCCATCCAAGAACAAACAATGTCCCCTGATACTTAGTTTTTAGTTCATTCGTTGCAGTATGAGCAATAAACAGCTAATACATGGCTTGGACAAACAATTGTGAATGCTGTTTATTAGCAGTATTAAGTAAGTAAATTAAAGTGGCTTTCTTTATATTCTTCTTTATATTCAGGATAGTTACACCCATGGCTCCATACAGCAAACATTTGACCAAACAATAGCTAAATTGAAGAGAGTTTAATATATTCGTGTTCAATGACCTTGTCTTCATTAGTGTTCTATTTTAACTATTTTAGCTCACTGAATGAGGACACTGGTAAGATTTCATATTAAGAATTACCTAATGGCGATAAAAGTAGAGAAGAGTAACTACTTTTCTGCTCTTATTGCGTCATCAGATAATCGCCCAGCCGCCCTGTTTAGGGTGACCCGCTCCCTGCTCCACCAGGGGGCGCAGGAGGACCCCTTGGGGGGTAGAGCTGAGGATTTTGTACAATATCTGTATGACAAAATCGCTCAGATTCGGGAACAGCTGGACTCTGACTGGGTAGATCCAGGGGAGATGACAGGGGCAGGTCCTGAGAATATTATATGGGAAGAGTTTGATCCTGTGACTCCCGAAAGGGTGGACAGGATACTGAGCAGACTGAGTGCGGCCACATGTTTATTGGACCCGTGTCCCTCCTGGTTGGTACTGGCTTCCCGGGAGGTGATGTGAGGCTGGCTCCAGGGGATTATAAATGCTTCTTTGAGTGAGGGTGTCTTTCCCGCCGCCTTGAAAGAAGCCGTGGTGAGGCCCCTCCTCAAGAAGCCCTCCCTGGACCCGGCTGTGTTAGCAAATTATCGTCCTGTCTCCAACCTTCGCTTTGTTGCGAAGGTTGTTGAGAGTGTGGTTGCACGACAGCTGCCTCAGTACCTGGATGAATCGACTTATCTAGATCCGTTCCAGTCGGGCTTCAGGCCCAGGTACAGCACAGAGACGGCATTGGTGCATTGGTTGATGATCTCTGGAGGGCTCGGGACAGGGGTTGCTCCTCTGTCCTGGTCCTATTAGACCTCTCAGCGGCTTTTGATACCATCGACCATGGTATCATGCTGCACTGGTTGGAAGGGTTGGGGGTGGGGGGCACTGTTTTACAGTGGTTCTCCTTTCTCTTCGACCGGTCACAGTCTGTGTTGACAGGGGCGCAGAGGTCGACCCTGAGGCCCCTTGTATGTGGGGTGCTGCAAGGATCGGTCCTCTCACCCCTTCTGTTCAACATTTATGTGAAGCCGCTGGGTAAGATCATCCGTAGTTTTGGGGTGAAGTACCATCAGTACGCTGATGACACCCAGCTGTACATCTCCACCCCAGACCACCCCAATGATGCCCTCGAGGTGATGTCCCGGTGCCTGGAGGCCGTACGGACCTGGATGGGGAGGAACAGACTCAGGCTCAACCCATCCAAGACCGAGTGGCTGTGGTTTCCAACATCCCGATATAGTCAGTTGGTCCCATCTCTGACTATTGGGGGCGAGTCGTTGGCCCCCACAGATGGGGTTCGCAACTTGGGCATCCTCCTGGACTCGCGGCTGTCTTTAGAAGAGCATATGGCAGCCGTGGCCAGGAGGACTTTTTATCAGGTTCGCCTGATTCGCCAGTTGCGTCCCTTTCTGGATCGGGACTCGTTACACACGGTCACCTCACGCCTGAATTATTGCAATGCTCTCTACATGGAGCTCCCCTTGAGGAGCACCCGGAGGCTCCAACTGGTCCAGAATGCGGCTGCACGGGTGGTGACGGGAGCGATGTGGCGCTCCCATGTGACCCTCCCCTCCTGCGCGAGCTGCACTGACTCCCAGTGGTCTTCTGGGTGCGCTTCAAGGTTTTGGTTACCACCTTTAGAGCGCTCCATGGCTTAGGACCAGGCTACTTACGAGACCGCCTTCTGCCACCAGTAGCCTCTCACCGACCAGTTCGCTCCCATAGAGAGGGGCTCCTCAGGATGCCGTCGGCCAAACAATGTCGACGGGTGGCCCCCAGGGGGAGAGCCTTCTCTGGGGGGCACCTGCCATCTGGAACGAGCTTCCCCCAGAGATACGGAGGATCCAAGACTTACACATCTTCTGCCGCGCCCTAAAAACATTTTTATTCCAACAGGCTGGTCTGGCCTAACTCTCCCTTTTAAATTGGCTTTTAAATTGGGTTTTAAATGTTTTTTAGATAAATTGGATGTCTTAATTTGTTTTTTGAGCCTAAATTATTTAATCTGTTTTTAATAGTTTTTTAACTTTTGTATGTCTTTGTATTTTATTTTGGCTGTTCACCGCCCTGAGTCCTTCGGGAGTAGGATGGTATACAAATATGATAAAATAAAAATAAAATAAAATAAAAAAGTTGTATGATAGATACCACTGGATACAACTACAACCAGGAAAACCAAGCATAATGAATGAATCAGGATGGAAAAATGCAATGGGAAAAGAAGAAAGTTTGAAAATTACTCAGACAATCTTAAACTATTCTAAGCTGGTATATGGATTCAACTGTCACTATTGTGCTTGGTTCAGAATATATTTCACAAATAGCAATTAATATTATTTATTCCTCAGAACTCAGATCTTTGGTAAAGTGATTTTAAGATGTATATTTCCTGACTAGAAAAGGATTATGTGCTAAACTCGTGTTTCTCAAATTTACCAACTTTAAGATACATGGCCTTCAACTCCCAGAATTCCCAAGCTAGTTGGTGTATATGTTTTAAACAGGTGATTTTGAAAAACACAGTTGTGAGCAAATTGTAAAGTGACCAGACGTCCCGCTTTTGGCGGGACAGTCCCGCTTTTGAGCAATTTGTCCCGCGTCCCGCGGCGTTTTAAAAAAGTCCCGATTTTTCATTCTGCCTCCTGGTTCCCGGCTGCCTCCTGAATCCCCGCTGATGGCTAGAGGGAAAAAACCTGTTTAAACTCTTGCCGCGGGGCTTCAAAGGGCCGCCCTACGTTAATTAGCTCGGCTTCCCCCTCTCAGCTGATTTGCACAGGGCTCTGCTCTTGCTAAATTGCTCAGTTTTTTTTTCCTCTTTGTGCAAACCAAGCTCAAAACGAAACTGAAAGTAAAACAGGCTGTTGGCTTTGCGGTTTGCTTGCAACGTTGGAAAATTAGGCAGCAGATTTATTTTCCTTTTCCTCACCAAAAAAGGTAAGTGCAAACAATGGAAAATTATTTAGGGCAAAAGAGGAGAGTTCAAGATTTTAAAACACAAAAGAAAAAAAAGCTCTTTTTAACTAGGGAATTGTAATAATTGAGATATTATTAATTGTATACTGTGTTGAAAGCAGAAATGGTTAAGTTGTGGTTTGGAGGAATATATGGGGGAAATTATTTGGTTTATTATTATTGGTAAGTATAATTAATTGATTTGTAAGAAATTGGATTGCATGGAAATAATTGGAATATTCATGTTCATATTGATTAATATACAAAAAAGATAGTTATATAACTAATTGATTTATATTAAAATGTTGAATTTGTATTAAACAACTGTATTACATAATTACATAATTAACCAATGTGAGGATGGATATAAAAATAGATGACAATGGGAAGGGGTATAAAATAGAATAGAAGGGAAAAATTGAATTTGATTAAGATTAGAGATGAGGATGAAGGGTAAAATTGTTTTTTTACAAAAATAGATGAGGAATAAATATGGCAAAAAGGAAATATAGAAATTGTAAATTTAATTGAAATGACTAAACACTGTTTAAATTTGTGAACCAGCCAAATATTCTGTTCAAAGAAAATACATTGTATGTATGTGTGTTTCTAATTATTGCTATTTATTCATATTTGTTCTCTTTTATTCTTTAAAGTTTAACAATTCATTCTTTATTTTAATATCTTTATATTTGTTTGGGGTTGGCTTTCTTCCCTTTCATCTTTTTTATTGTACAGCAATCTTTCTCCTCAAACCTACCACCTCTCTTTTCTTTCCTTCTTACTTTCTCTTCCCCCCCTCTTCTTCTCCTCCCTACTTCCTCTTCCTTTCTCCTTCTCCTCCTCTCTTCCTCCCTCTTTTAACCGTCACTCCTACTCTAATTTCCCTTCCCTTCCTTCATCCCTCTCTATTACTGTATCCTTTTATGCATATGGACTACTCAGAGGGCTGAAAAAGTTATTTTTGACTGGTCCTCACACTTTTGACCAGTCCTCGAACTTACGACTGTCCTCACATTTTACATTTTTGCCCTATCTTGTCATCATGGTGAAGAGAAGCAGTTGTGAAATGAGTGACATGTTGTTAAGAATGCTGCACGGGCATAAATGTGAGGATGGTCATAAGTGTGAGGACCAGTCAAAAGTGTGAGGACCTGTCAGAAATGACTTTTTTCAGCCCTCTGGTTAGTCCTTTTGTGCATATGGACTACTCAGAGGGCTGAAAAAGTTATTTTTGACTGGTCCTCGCACTTTTGACCAGTCCTCGAACTTACGACTGTCCTCACATTTTACATTTTTGCCCTATCTTGTCATCATGGTGAAGAGAAGCAGTTGTGAAATGAGTGACATGGTTGTTAAGAATGCTGCACGGGCATAAATGTGAGGATGGTCATAAGTGTGAGGACCAGTCAAAAGTGCGAGGACCTGTCAGAAATGACTTTTTTCAGCCCTCTGGTTAGTCCTTTTGTGCATATGGACTACTCAGAGGGCTGAAAAAGTTATTTTTGACTGGTCCTCGCACTTTTGACCAGTCCTCGAACTTACGACTGTCCTCACATTTTACGTTTTTGCCCTATCTTGTCACCATGGTGAAGAGAAGCAGTTGTGAAATGAGTGACATGGTTGTTAAGAATGCTGCACGGGCATAAATGTGAGGATGGTCATAAGTGTGAGGACCAGTCAAAAGTGTGAGGACCTGTCAGAAATGACTTTTCAGCCCTCTGAGTAGTCCCTATACACACAGCCATGGCCACCCGGTCACATGACCAGCTAGCCACGCCCACCCAGTCACATGGCCTCCAAGCCACGTCCACACAATAAGCCACGCCCACAATGGTGTCCCTCTTACCAATGTTAAAATCTGTTCACCTTACCCTATACACATAGCCATGGCCACCCGGTCACATGACCAGCTAGCCACGCCCACCCAGTCACATGACCAGCTAGCCACACCCACAAAATAAGCCATGCCCACAATGTCCCTCTTTACCAATGTTAAAATCTGGTCACCTTAGCAAATTGATGTGTGTGAAACAAGTTTACAGGATTATTTACTATTCAGAAAAGGGAAACCTACTTGAGCCGTGAAGGATGACAGGAGTATCTGTTTATTATTTTGTAAAATATCTAGGCTAGATTCCTAGATTCTACTAGAATTTACTGATTCCTAGAGATCAGTGATAAACTTGAAAGGAAAAAAGATTGTATTATCAATTTGTCTTTGAAGATGTTTTGTTAACGCAGGATAGAATGAAATATGGTATAGTAAAACAAGCAGTGATATTCATCTCAAATGTAAACTGATATCCAAATATAAATCATCTTAAAAACCAAATCTATTATCTGATAAAATATGTTTTTGAAAAGGAAGACTATTAACCAATTTGGATTAAATATCTTGCTTCTTTTATGTTTTCAATTCCAGTCACATTTTCTTTACCATTCGGATAATCCCATCTTGTTCATTACAAGTGAACTCACATTTGAATGCTTTGCTTTCACTCTATTCTTCCTTGATCTTGAGTGTCAAAGCCTGAAAGTTACAATTGGCCATAAAAGACTTTCAAAACTTGGCTTCTGTAATTTATGCTACAAGAAGTTGCAATTAACTGCAATGTACTGTCTTTTTTTTTTTTAATTGCTACCTGCATGAAGACTGGAGAGAAGCGGGAACAAATGTGGAACATGTCGGAACCTACCTTGGTTTTTTAGGCAGTATTAAATTGCACACACTTGTCAGAAATTCTTTTCAATTCTTAACAGCAAGTTATTAGTAAAACACACAGACCTTTGTAGACGAGTGCTTTCTTATAGATATGGTGACTGACATCTGCTAGCCTTCCGAAGTATCAAATAATGCAATGTGCTACTTAACCTGAGAATGAAGACTTGTATTTACCTGTTGGTGCGTAGCATGAGGGATCTGAAGAACGCAAAAATCCGATTCACGTGATGACACAGCATTTAGTTTCATATTTGAACTTAATGGCAAGTTGACTTGATAGCACTGGAAAGTACTGTGTTAATGTAGGATGATAGTTTCATTTTGATGTTAAGTACCACTGTGATTAAGACATTACTGCAAGTAATCATCCCTTGATGTTGCTAGTACAAGCCCTGATAGTTATTGTTCCTCTTACCAACAACTTCCATCCATGAGCAAGATGCACAAAAAACAGACAAACGGGATTCCTCTAAATTGCTTTCTTTTGTTTATAAAATGACTACTAAGGATATTTGGCTTCCTTGTGGGAAAATGCTCTGTTTTTAGTAAAAACAGCTTCCTTGCAAATTTATTCCCAAATCAAAATTATGCAAATACTGTGAAGTTGGTGTTTAATGATGAGCACAAAAAACCATCTTCTGAATCAGAAGTCACACCCTGCTAGTAATATACTGTATACTAGCAATACATATGTTAGTTTTTAAAACAAAGATAAAGAGCTTTCTCTTTACTGTGTATGATGCAGTTCTGGTTAATAATACACATAATTCTGTGTTGCTTATATTTTAGTGATAATGCTTTAAAATGAAAAATAGCCTATTATGAACAACAGTAGGTGGTGCTAAAAATCCCTGCATATCTTCTTAAAGAAAAAAAGAGGAATATTTTTTTCTATACCTGACAATCGCTGCTTTTTTTCCACAATGGAAGGATTTTACTTGTCTAGTTAGTGTGCTGATAGTGGAGCTATGTCTAAATATATTTGCATTACTGTGTGGGTGTATATCTACACACACACACATACATATAATGTGTGTGTGTGTGTGTGTGTGTGTGTGTGTGAAAGAGAGGATGGCTTGATTTAAAAATATTCTGTATATTTTGTATTCTCATGTATATTCATGTATAAAAGAATATTCTCTGCTGCTTTCTAAAAAGATACGTGTATCTTGGGTTTGAAATAGTATGAACAAATGTGCAATAGTTTAACTTGTAACAAAGCTGCAGGACAACTGACTTTTTGACTTAGCAAACAAGATACAGATACATCACTACTGTCTATTCCAAGGTGTACTGTCAAAAGCAGTGAACATAGCAATTCTATTTCTAATACTGCAGCTGCAGCTTCTCAAATCATATCTTACCACCTTGTGGCAGGGGTGAGAGAGGGAGGGTTGACCAAAAGCAGGAAGTAGGCAGCAATAAATTAAGATAACTATGCAGAGTAGAATATATCTTAATTCCATGTATTGGCAAGTACAGTAGACTGGGGGTAGAAACCTAATGTTTTTATCACATCATCTTCTATAACTCTATTATGATGCTTAACAACAAAAAATTCCGAGCAAGTAAAATTCTTACCTTTTTTTAATCCTTGGAAAAAAATTGTGCAATTAGCTAGGTTGAGAATCCTGCATGAAGCCAATTTGTACAAAAGCTCTTTTTCCTAGAGTACTTGAAGCCTCCAAGAGTGATGGTTGATGAATATGCTAATACGGCAGGAACAAATAGAGCAGTGCCACAACTGCATTTTAAGAGCACACTGGGATTAAACAATTCTGTTCCTATGAGACTCACAATGGTTTTTCCTCCTCAAATCTTACTCCCTCTAAGACACGTTCAATGTATCTGGAAAAGATGGATTGCCTTGGCAGTCTGTGAAAGTAAAAAAAGATATATTTTTTTATGTAGGTACCTGGTATTGTTTATATTTTATCTCTCAGAGGATCAAGTCTCTTTTTGTTTAGTGAGAATGGATGACCACCAAATATGCAGTGGTTTTGCAAATGTTTTACAAATGATGATTTGTGATCATCTTAAGATCATATTTAAAATTAGTATTTATTTATTTCAATTTATGTACTTATTCAATAAATAAGAAAGCAAATCACACTCTATTCTGACACTGAAGATGTCACCTGGATGGATAACACACATTTTCAAGCAAACAACCATGGTCAGAAAGCACCATTATTCACATTTTTTATCTGCCTGTCTCCAATGACAATGGACAGCCTACAAAGCTGGAAAACTCATAAAAACAGATAAAACATACTTCCTTGAAATCTGAACAGAATAACAAAACTTTCCTGAAATTTCTTTTAGATTTACTCTTCAGTTGGGATGGAATATTGTCCAGATTCTCAGGAAGGGGAGGTGGGGAGAGAAAAAGCATTGCAGTGAAGCAAAACACATTATAGTTCATAATATGATTTGTGTGGGAGAACGATTTTTTGAAAAGATATCAATTTCCTTGATTTATATTTCTACAAATATTATTTCTCAGGACTGTTTTTCTCCAAGTGTGAATGCCAATGTTGATGTTGCAGAATAGATCGTTTTCCTATATCACTTACCTCTTAAAGAAAGAAGGCGAAGTTAATAACAGAATAAACAGAGTTGGAAGGGACCTTTGAGGTCTTCAAGTCCAACTCTATACCATGTTAGACAAATGGTTGTCCAATCTCTTCTTAAAAACTTCCAGTGTTGGCTCACCCACAACTTCTGGAGGCAAGCCAGTCCACTGATTAATTGTTCTCAGGAAATTTCTCCTTAGTTCTAAGTTGGATCTCTCCTTGATTAGTTTCCATACATTGCTTGTTTCCCTGTTGTGTGGCAGCCTCTTAGACACTGTTATCATGTCATCCTTTGTCATGATAAATGCCTAACTACTATATCTCCCTGGTCACCCAGACCTTCAAGGGTTAACTGACCACATATCCCATAATCCCTGTAACCACTCCTTACCTCTTTGCCCCTCCTCCTGGGTACAAATGGTCCAGCCACATGGTCCACAGTTCATTCCAGATGTATACCTGAAAGAGAAAGGTACAGGGTCAGTGACCTCTAGTACCATCAGATCTACAATAAAGCTACTGAAAAGAATTGGAGTTTGTCCTTGAGTTATTGGGCTAGATCCAGCTTCTAACATCCTTAGCCCTTCTTTTCATTAAACTAGGCCCAATTCATTAAACCCAATTCCAGCAATCATTCTTCATATGTTTTAAGCTCTAGTCTAATCATCTTTGTTGCTCTTCACTGCATTCTTTCTAGAGTCTTTACTATATGTAAAGTTTACATATAGAGCTAGGCCATTTTCTGAGATTCCAAGCATGTTCTAATGGCTTCATGGATTTGAAGAGAAAAGCCAAACATAACATGCATTTTCCATTTCCAACCACATGGGACCAGAAATCCAGCTTCTTATAATTAAAGTTCAGGAAATACATTTACCTATTCTCTTTTTTCTTTTAACAGTGTTATAAAATTTAACTAGAAGAGCAATAGTTATGGTTGTATTTCCCAGCAGAAGTAGCTTAGGATACACAGCACTTCGTGTATTTTTGGAACCTTTACAAGATACACTCTGTGTACATTGTGATAAAAATCTGCACATCTTGATAACAAAGGATTGCACAATAAAAATAAAATATCCGATGATAAGGAAATACAGTCTTATCTTTTGTATTACCACTAGAAATCTTGCTGTTACTGCTGGATGTTGGTCATCAATTTATTATAAAAGTAAATTAAGTGACATTTTGGATCTATTTCATTTCTAAATCTAGTTGGTTTCAGAGGACAATTTTTACAATAGTTGATTTGGCATTGAAAGGAACATAAACTTCTTGTAATCAAGAAGACATATTGAAATATGGATGGATTTATGACCTGAGTTATTTCCAGTTCTGTTAACCTCTACTTAACAGTTGGTTTTGTTTATTGGATTGAATTGGATCCTTCTGTTGTGGAATCAGTTAACAGTAAAACCAAAATAAAACAGAAAGCAGATAATACTAACAACCACATACTGAAAAATAATTGTAACAACTTAAAAAAAACAAAATACAGTTTATTGATGAAATTACTTCTGAGTAATCCTGGGCAAGATAAAAAAAATGTTTGTCTTGCTGAAACATTTATTGTCCCTATAAGTACAGAAACAGCATAAGGGAAGCAGCCCAAGAATCAAAGGTAGGAGAGATGAAAGCAAAGGTAGCTGCACTGAAACCATATATGTGTGTCTGCTTGCCTGTGACTCCGGGATATGATAAAGAAAAAAAAGTTAAGGTAGTGGCCACAGTGATGTAATCAAAACTTTTGCAACACATGTAAAAAAACAGGCAAGGCTTTAATCAAGGCTGCCATCTTGACATTTTCAAGACAGTACTCATTCAAGACAGCTTACATTCAAAAGTCTTCTCCTTGGAAGCATTGAAATAAAGCCATTGGCATCCATAACGGTTTGGGGAGGGGAATCAAATCTGCAAGATGGTCAATGCAATGTCACAAAAGAAGCCCTGCCATTTTTGTAGGAGGATGTGATGGGATGAGGCTTTTTTACTTTGAAATCACTGTCCTGTAGATTTTGACCTCCCTGTGGATTCCTCTGAATAAAGCCCTACCTACACTATAAATCTATAACATTTTGATCTTCATGTAACTGTCATGGTTTTTTTCCTCCAAAATAGTTGGAAGATTTGACTGAAAAGGGGATGGAATTCTTTATTAATAACTCGTGATTTATGCTCTAAAATTTGTTCTTAGGCTATATAATTACTATTTGTTACTTTTTTCCCCCTGAATGGCTAAACCCCAAAGAAATCAGAAATTAATTGCTATTAATGGTAATCGGTACATATACATATAGATCATTTCCTTGCCCATTTAACTAGGAGAGAAGCTTATCTCTACAGGTTTTCAAATTTGACAAGCATTTCTATGCACTTTTCCGCCAACCCCATTGGCAACTTGAAGATGTGTGGACTTCAATTCCCAACTTGCCAAGACTGAGAAATAATGGCATAGGCTGACATTGAAAGCCCTGAGGACATTTAGTTAAAGGCATCTCACACCCCTGAACCATTTCCTTTTTTATAAGCACAAAGCAGATCAAGAGCAACATTTACACAACTGTGATTTTGTTCAAGTGCTTTTAAACCCCTTGGAACAAAATTTCTCTTTCTGCCTATAATTCTAAACAGGGGGGCACAAGTGATAAATCCTGCCAAAATAAGCACAACTGAGAAACAAATAGAAGTTACTAACATACAGAATTTTGAAGTTTGCAAAAATAAAATAAAAACCATTTTTAAAAGGCACAAATTGGCCCCTAATCGAAACAGCTCATACATAACTGTAGCATATTCATCAAGTGGGAGGCCCAAACTAGTAAGAAAGAAAAAGAAATGGAAGGAAGTATCTGACTTAAACATTTTGTTGTAGGCCTCTCTTATAATTATCATCACAATAAACTGCTATTACCTTGACCAACGGTAAATCTAGACCATTTCTTGGAGAGCTTGGGCTCTTATTGAAGTTCAAGTTGCTGTTATGGTGGATCTTTTCTTTCCTTTATGTACTTTAATCGCATCATTTGCTCATTAGTCTTATGGAACACATTTTACCTGGCGCATTGCCCAAGGTCAGTAATCTGCTTTGCAAGCAGAAACTTCTAGATTCCATCTCTGGTACCTTCTGAAGGCCATGAGTGGGTGACCTGCTGCTTTGAGCTCTATGCTGATTGCATAGCTGAATATCAGTTCTGAAACAAACTGGCAATATGGTTTCCAACTTTATGAAATATGGAACATAAAATATACAATTTAAGACCCTATTTAGGAATTTAGCACAATTAAAGTAAAAAAAATCCTTGCTGTCAAATACAGTGGGAAAAAACAGTCTTGCTAATGGCGTGATCTAACCCCACCTCCTTGTTTCACTACTACCTCTTTGTGACCTTCACCTCTCCTCCCAAAAATCACTATGGATTCCCCCTAAAAATAGTTTACAAATAATGGAGAATTTATGTATCATTTCTTGTTTTTTTAAATATGTAATTGACTGGAAAAGGAGACAGAAAACCATTATTCCTTTGCCTACTTGTACTAACTTTATATTTAAAGAGGTATAAAAACTGCATAATACTGAATCAGGAGCTCAAACTAAGGCCTCTAAGCTTTGCAGGTCCTATTTGATGCCTTTTCCGTGTGCCTGTCAGAGTCGTCAAGAGCCAAATAGGTGCCTTTTGCAGCCATCCATCAAGTCAATAAATACTTCTGTTGCTCTCAAAATAAAAGAAACCCAAGTTGTGAAACATTATTACTATTTTACCTAGCTGGAAAAAAAGCTGTAAGATCAATAGCTATTTTGATCATCTTAGGAAAGCTAATGCTCTGCCAAAATCTTAGCTGTTTTCATTAATCAAACACTTCTGCTCAATAGTTTATCATACCTTGGGATGACTGACAGGTATGTTTTGCAAGGACACACACTGCTGCCAAGATACAATTAACTTTTTGAAAAAAAATACCTCAGTGTTAAATTATAAATACCAAGGCTCCAGATCTCTTCCATGCATGAATTAACTCACCGAAAGATATCTTTGGAGATATTCTGAAAATCATCAATAGCAATGAGAATCCCCAATAATCCAGTTCATCTTGGATTTCCCAGGGCTTTCTTCAAAATGGCATGATTGTTTAACTAAAACTAATTTTAAAAAATGAATAGAACTTCCCACTTTGTTCTTCAAGCAAGAAGGGGAATTTTTTATTATCACTTTGGGAGTTATGTGATCATTCTGGAAAATCTAACTTTAACCTTTCTTCACAAATTCTTCATTGTGTGGCACTAGAGAAAAAAGGCTCCTAGTTTCAATATTCAGTTAGCTTTAAAAAGAAGGTTGTGAGATCGTACTTTTTAAAGCCAATTTTAAGTTCAGAGCAATGATAAAAGGACAAAGTATTTGACTGAGACGGGTGGCTATAGAAATTGAATAAATAAATACCTAGGGAACAGTCTGATTTGAACATACAATTTTGCTTTGTTTTTAGTTTTAGTTTTTTATTGGTATTTGTTTTGCATTTTGCTCTTGTGGTTGTTGTGTACAATATTTATTTTAATAACATGGTTTTTAGTTGTAAACTCCCATTTCGTTTAGGAGTTGGGTAGACCATCAGTCAACCAACCAACCAACCAACCAACCAACCAATCAACCAACCAACCAACCAAATAAAGCTGTTTACTCAAAGATAAGCATCATACCAGAGGTGGTATTCATCAGGTTCTGACCAGTTTTGGAGAACTGGTAGCAGAAATTTTGAGTAGTTCAGTGAACCAATAAATACTACCTCTGACTGGCCCTGCCCCCATCTATTCTCTGTCTCCCGAGTCCCAGCTGATCGGGAGGAAATGGGGATTTTGCAGTAACCTTCCCCTGGAGTGAGGAGGGAATGGAGATTTTACAGTATCCTTTCTCTGCCAGGCCCACCAAGCCACGCCCACAAAACTGGTGGTAAAAAAATTTGAATCCCACCACTGCATCATACTCACCATTCCCAGTTCCCTCCAAGCATTCCCTATTGAGGGAAGAGCTGAGGTGGCACAGTGGTTGGAGTGCAGTACTGCAGACTACTTCAGCTGACTGCTAGCTGCAGTTCAGCTGATCAAATCTCACCAGCTCAAGGTTGACTCAGCCTTCTATCCTTTCGAGGTGGGTAAAATGAGGACCCAGATTGTTAGGGGGCAATATGCTGACTCTGTAAACTGCTTAGAGAGGGCTGTAAAAGCACTATAGGCAGAAAAAGCACTATATATGTGGTATATTAGTCTAAGTGCTGTTGCTATTGCTATCACACCTGTATTTCCATAAATTGATTACACCCTACATGAAATGTTTTTTAGATTTATTGGAGCACAAAACTTACAATCTCCTGGCAGCATGGCCACACTATTTGAAAGTCACTAGGATGGGTAAAAGTTACCTTAGTCCAGATGCCCCCAACCTCTGGGCCGTGGGCCATTACCAGGCCATGGCCTGTTTGAAACCAGGTCACGGCCTGTTTGAAACCAGGCCGTGTGACCGATAGGCAAGCATGCGTGTGTGCAAAACTCCACTCATGTGAGGAACGGTCCTTGCTCACACATGCAAAACTGCACTGGTGTGCAGAGGATGCTTGAACAGGTGGTGCTTGTGCTCGCACGCAAAGCTCCATTCACGTGAATGGAACTTCGTGCATGAATATACTCTGCTCACGCGATTAGAGCTTCATGCACAAGCACAAGTGTCCTCCGCTCACATGCAAAGCTCCATTCTTGCAAGTGGAGGGCGCGCACACCTGCCATTCACACCAATGGAGCCCTGTTGTCATGCGCCTGCCACTCACATGCTTCCCCTCCTCCCGCTGCACTGGGCCAGACTGTCAAGATGGAAAAGTTGGGGACCACTGCCATAGTCCATTAAATAAATGTGAGCAATGCCAAAGTAAAGGAGTACACATGATACACTGAGATGAGGTGGGGGCAATAGGGAATAAGAAAAGGTCAGATTAGAGATCAGCTGCATAATGGGCAAAGAAAAGTTAGGTTGGGATTAGGGCATTTGCATAATGGGCAAAAAAAGAGTCAGAAGGGACTCTCCCTAACTCCTCTGGCTTTAAAAGAGATGATGGATTATTTGTACTTTCAGACTTGCAAAATTCTGTTAATATCTTCTTACAATAAAGTAGTATTAGCTCATCTGTCCTATCTGCCTGGGAAGGCTAACACATGGGGCCATTATTTCAACATTTAAAGTCCTTCCATAAAACATGAAAGGAATTGTTGACTAAGACAGTTCATGAAATACTCCCCCTCTCAAAAAAAGAACGAATTTCCTCATCTCCCAAACCACTTCTGTTGTCAAAATAAGAACATATTGCCGAGTTAATATCATCAGAATTGCAATTATACTTCATGATACACCTGCTAAGGATTTGTTTTTGCGATTATTTTAATGTTATTGTAGACAACATCTTTGCTATGGGAGCTGTTCAGGTGTTAGCATTCCTGAGTAGCAATAGAAGTTGTATATAATCTGTTTTTGATCTCTGCAACCTTCCTTGTCAGAGGATTATTGCACAGTTAGTCTTTGTTTTAAATCTGCCAGTTCTGAATGTCAGAAACTGAATAAAGAGCTGAACTTCACCTGCTGCAAGCAAGATATCATAAACATTGGAGGTTTAGCGAGTTGATGAAAACTGGTTTGGGATAGATGGAAGGATAGCATGAATGGGATGGTTTATTTAGCCATGGTTCACTGAAAACAACCACAATATTATTTGTTTATGAAAGTTTTGTATCAGTTCAATTCAATCAGTTCAATTCAACAACTGATTCTAAATAGTACAATTAGTCCTCCACTTACAATCACAATTGAGCCATAATTTCTGTTGCTAAATGAGATATTTGCCCCATCTTATTATATTTCTTGCCATAGTTGTTAAGTGAATCACTGTAGTTGTTAAATTAGTAACACAGTTGTTAACATAAAACTTAATGGATGCTTTTGTTACGAGATTGAATTGTAAATAGAAGTCAAGATAATTTAGATAAAGATGTAAATTTAAGATAGAGATATTTAGAAGTAGAATTTGTGTAAAGAGGTTACATAGGCTAGAGATACCCATGCAGAAAAGTTGTTCTTAGTATTGAAATTTTTATGTTTGTTTTTGGTTGTTTATATTTTTTGTTTTGTGTGTGTGTTTTTTTCCTGGTTTGTGTGTGTGTGTGTGTGTGTGTGTGTTTCTTGCTTTTTTGTGTGTATTATGTTTCTTTTTGTACTGTGTATTTTAACCTTTGGAAATTTAATAAATATTATTTTTAAAAAAATTAGTAATACAGTTGTTAAGTGAATCTAGCTTCCTCATTGACTGCTTGTAAGAAGGTCACAAAAGGTGATCACATGATTCCAGGAAAATGCAACTGTCATAAATATGAGTCAGTTGCCAAGTGTCTGAATTGTGATCACATGACCACAGGGATGCTGCAATGGTCATTAGTGTGAAAAATGGTCAGAAGTCACTTTTTTTAGTGCTGTTGTAACTTTGAAAGGTTGAACTGTTGTAAATCAAGGATTACCTTTATACAAAAAGAATACAAATAGTAACACTATACATAATGAATGCTAGTAAAATAAACAAACAGTACAAAAGATGCCATCATTCAGAATACATCACCTTTCCTGAAGGAAAAGGACATTCACAACTCTTGGGGTAACCTGTTTGATTCCATAGGCAAACTCTGTAGGATCTTCTATGGAGAATATGCTTGCTTTGGTGTCCCCACTCACCAGCCAGTGGTGGGTTGCCCCCGGTTTGGACTGGTTCACAAGAACCAGTAGTAAAACTGGCAGGAGGCTATGCCCACCGACCCGGACATCGTCAGGAAATTTCTGTGCATGCACATGCGCAGAAGCTTGTGCGTGCGCGTGAGTGAAGCAAGCGAGTGTGCGCGGTCCTGTTGTGAACCGGTAATAAAGGTAAGTAGAACCCACCCCTGTCACCAGCCATATTAATATAAAATCTTCTGTTTGAATGGATTGGTTATTCAGAATGGAACAGGATACCCAGGTCCCAAACAATGTACAAATTATAGAAGATAGAACACCTTGGATAAACCTGAAAACATACCAGTGTAGTATTACAGCCAGTGTAGTTCCTGTCATAGTGATATACTATGACAATAATGGATTTGGGGTATTAACAGATGGGCAATTGCACTTGGGAACAGTTTAATTTGTGGGTCGTTTTCAAATCAAGTAAAACATGGGTAGTTTTCAAATCAGGTCAAAAATAGCCTTCCAGTCAAATAAAATGAGTCAGAGAAGTCCAATCAAGAAAAAAAAAATATGGCACAAGTCACTGTATTCTGTACTATACTTCCCATTCCAGGAAAATAGGAATGAAAATAACAGCAGGCTTTTTAGCCCTGTTGTTGATGTTCCTCCATATTTAAACTGTTGATTTCTTACCAACTTCCTACTGGATTCCATTTGGGTCCAGGGGCATTGTTGATACTCCTGTCCATGGACACAGCTATTTTAACCAGCAGCTCGATTGGTTTCAAAACACTATTCACCTCACTATGTTTGCCTGCCTCACAACTGACAGCATACATCTAAATTCCTTAACAATATAATGTGTTTTTTATGTTAGACTCAACATACTATAATTTACATTGATTTAATCAATTTTATAGCCAGTTTGTAGAGTAAATATACTAAATAAAAATAAATACTGTGTTTACCCAAAAATAAGACCCTGTCTTATATTTTTTTGAACCCCGAAATAAACTTGGTCTTATTTTCAGGGAGATCTTATTATTTTGGGGCGCGTGGAGGAAACCAGAGGAAATGGCAGGGACCGGCCTCACATGCATTTAAATATTTTCAGGGAGGGCTTATTTTCAGGGGGGGCTTATTTTAGTGCATGCGCTCAAAAGACTGATTGGGCTTATTATCAGGGGATGCCTTATTTTAGGGGAAACAGGGTAGTAAAATGTCACATCTAAAAAACTAAAATAAATCATCCCACTGGCAACATTTTACAACAAGCTCAGTTTGTAGTTAGTTAGCTAACTAACCATGGTTTAGAAGCAAAATACCTGTATTCAATGTCATGTGCATGAATATCTGTCAGTGTACATACATTGATGAGAAGGGGGACAAAAATTTAAAAAATGTTTAATTCTTTGGATGTATACTGGGAACAGCAAGATGACTCAGAGCCTCGTGTTTCCTATATTGCATTAGTTCTGTTTCACGGATTTCCTGTATGGTACAATTTCTGGCTTCCTTATTTGCTGGTTTATCTCCTTTGCATTTTTTTCACATGCTTTGCCACAGATTCACCGACTGGTTTTCAGATTAGTCACTCATTTCCAATATCTCGTTGCCTACAAAACCACTAAATGTTCTTTTAAAACATTGGATAGAAATTTTGAGAAAAAATTGTATGCAGAAACTCACAACCTTGAACTTTTCATTCTTGTATTGTGATCGACTCTGTGTAGATAAGCAAATACACAAGTTGACTGTTGGACATTTCATTATGTAGCAAAATCTATAGATTATACTATTTTTTGTGTTCCTTCTGGCATTGGGACAGATGCAGTATAGTAGTGCTAGGATCCTGGAAGATGGAAGAATTGGTCCTTTTCCTATGGATGATGGTGATTGTATACAACCATAATGTTCAAACAATCCTAATACATACTTTTCTCTAATGTTTCTTCATTCTGAAATTGGAGTTGAGCAAACAAGCATGGGAATAATGCAGTATAACTATTTGCCATAGTGCCCATATCTACTTTGTGTGGATGTTTGTAAAGTCATTGGTACAGCCTTACTTCAACTCAAAGTATCCACCCTTGTGAAAATGGAATGGCAAAGATCAATTTCACTAGGATTCTAATATATTTCATTAGAATATTTAAGACTACTTTACAGAAGGAGCAAAACTCAAGGCTCTTATCACACACCATACAAAATATGTCAAGCAACTATTAAATGCAAAAATGTTTGGGTTGCATATAAAGGTCATCTGACATTTGATCACTTTTACAGAGATTTGGAGCGCACATCTGGATCAGCAGAGCATCTTTGTGGTCTGCTGATCTAGATGTGCGCTCCAAATCTCCTAAAATGTCCTCAGTGTTTAGTAGACAAATTGGTTTCTTTTGATTTCAGCTGCATTGTACCGTATTTTCCGGCGTATAAGACGACTTTTTAACACATGAAAATCTTCTCAAAAGTCGGGGGTCATCTTATACGCCGGGTGTCGTTCTCCTGTAACCAGGCAGACCAGCCCAAAAGACTCTAACGAGCCTTAAATGGCTCTGGCAATCGAAGCTCTGACGATCCCAGCTTTGCCTGCTAATCAGGCAACTCAGCTGGGATGCCAGAGCCATGTTAAAGGAAAAAACTTTTTTTCTTTTACGTGGCTCTGCAAGCTCTGACGATCCCAGCTGAGTTCCCTGCCAATCAGGCAACTCAGCTGGGATCGCCAGAGCCCAGAGCCCTGTAAAAAGAAAAAAGTTTTCCCCCTCCAGCTTGCTTACCTTAGCTGGTAATCGCAACGCTTGCCTTGCTTCGCTTGCCTGAATCCATTCCATCAGCAAGCCACTTTCTGCCTGCAATCATGCAGGCAGGAGTTGTGGACTTCAACTCCCAGAATTCCTCAGCCAGTAAAAACAAAGCTGGCTGAGGAATTCTGGGAGTTGAAGTCTACAAGTCTTAAAGTTGCCAAGGTTGGAGACCCCTGTTCTATTGGGTAAGTTTTTCCCCCTTTGGGAGCTTTAAAAAAAATAGTCAATTGGGGTTTTTTTAGTTGTTCTTTTTTAGACCTAGCCATTTAAAGTTTAGGAAGTTTTAAATTTAGTTTTCATATAAAAATAAAAATAAAATAATATTTGTGCAGCTTTCTGAGATGTGGTGTGTTTCTGTAGTGTTTCACTCTAACTACACAAACACACAAAATCTCACAAAGCTGTATGTGGAATTTTGTGTGTATAAAGTGTGAAGGTTGATTTTTTTGGGCTTTTTGTGGCTGTGTGAGGTTCCTGCTTGTTGCAGGGGCCATTTTGGGTCTAGCACAGCTGCTTTTACATTGTGGATGAGCCAGTTGTGTTGTGTTGTGTTGTGTGTGTGTAAAGTGTGAAAGTTGTTTTTTGGGCTTTTTGTGGCTGTGTGAGGTTCCTGCTTGTTGCAGGGGCCATTTTGGGTCTAGCACAGCTGCTTTTACATTGTGGGTGAGCCAGTTGTGTTGTGTTGTGTGTGTGTGTGTGTAAAGTGTGAAAGTTGTTTTTTTGGGCTTTTTGTGGCTGTGTGAGGTTCCTGCTAGTTGCAGGGGCCATTTTGGGTCTAGCACAGCTGCTTTTACATTGTGTTGAGGCAGTTGATGTTTTTTAATTTTTATTTGGTGTGTGTTGGAAGAGGAGTAGTCTTATATGGCGAGTATAGCCCAAACCCTATATTTTAACAGGAAAAGTTGGGGGTCGTCTTATACGCCC
This sequence comes from Arizona elegans, assembly GCA_022577455.1. Taxonomy (NCBI): domain Eukaryota; kingdom Metazoa; phylum Chordata; class Lepidosauria; order Squamata; family Colubridae; genus Arizona; species Arizona elegans. Next base: position 56,592,367 of record JAKOOJ010000005.1, on the reverse strand, counting down.
AGTCGTCTTATACGCCGGAAAATACGGTAATTGGAAGTACTGTAAAGCATATGTGTTTTGTCAAATACAAGGGGAGCTGGGTAGATCCTCATATGCAAAACTCCCACCTCATCTTTCTCTGAGCTCTTTGATGCAGCAAAGCTAGTGATGCTTTAAGGGGAAGGGTGGTTTAATAGTTTTCCAATTCCAGTTATATGAGCTGTGGTGATTTTTAATTTATTTATTTATTTATTTATTTATTTATTTATTTATTTATTTATTACTTTTTGCATATATGCAGGGAGTAAGCATGGGAGAGTTAGGACAGGTAGTGGTGATAACAAGTAATAGAGCAATAGAGCCATGATGGTGCAATAGTTAGAATGTAATATTGCAGGCTTTTATTGTTGATCTTGATGCAAAATCTGTGGAAGATTGAAACAGGCTTGATAGATCTCTACCCAGTATTTTGGAATTGACAGAAGTCAATCTGATCATCTTTAAAGTATTTTTGAAAGTTTGGGAACAGATGTGATAACTCTGTGGAAATAATTTCTTTCTCTTCTTTGCTCTCTTATCAGCATTAATGTGTGTAGTCCTCTTCTGGGATTGTAGGCAACTGATGAAATAGACTTCGTTAAACCAAAGCTAAAATTTCCATTGTATATGCTTTGGTAATTTTGAAGGTGCCATAAGATTTTCTACTTGTAATAATCTTCAACAACATAAATAGGAGAACAAGCTAAAATCCAATAAAAAGCTGTTGGATTTCCTCCAAGCAAGATAGGAAATTGATTTTTCTGTTGGAGTTGAACTCTCAAAAAAATCTCAGTGCATTTACTAAAGTGCACTTCTTACAAAGACTTTGGGGAGAATCAGTACAATTAAACCAGTTTAAATTAGGACAATGTTTTGTAAAGCAGGACAAGATTGTTTGGAAAGACTTTAATAGTTGTGTAAAAAAAAAAAAAACACAAGAAAAGCTTCTGGCAAGTGTACTTTGTCATGCACACTGTTCAGCAGTGGAAGCTTCTTTGCATATTACAATTGTGATTGCGATGTCTGTGTCCCCAGATCTTAACCTTTGAACATTTCAAATGGGGGGTGGTGGTGGGTGAGGGCTGGTGATATTATCCATTGGCGCTCTCGCTCTCTCTCTCTCTCTCTCTCTCTCTCTCTCTCCCCCTCCCTCCCTCCCTCCCTCCCTCCTTCCTTCCTTCCTTCCTTCCTCCCTCTCTCTCTCCAATGGCTGTGTTGGCTGTGCTGGCCTACATTTGAAGGGCCACACTTTTCCTATTTTCGCTTTAATAGTGACAAGATTGCTGTTTGTTTTGCTAGCTAACTCCTATGTTTTACATTGGAAAAAAAATCTTTGGGTGCTGAAGTTCCAGTAAAATGCAATTGATAATCACATAGAAGCACTACCAAAATCAAGGCTGGTTATGGTAACATTGAGAACTGAGTTTTATCCATTATCAAACGTAATAGAAAAATAATCTCATTCCAATTGCCCCTCAGTTAAAAAAGTAATGTAGTATTACCTCCATATAGAAAGTAATGGATTTTTTAAACGTTTCTGCATTAGGTTCAGACTTTTGCCATTCATACTTTCCAAAGGGCTACGTTATGGCACAACAATTATACTTCCTATTAAATTGCACATTCTATTCATTCTGTATTTGCATGAAGATGAGCATAGCATTTACCATTGAGTGTAAGACTACAATAAGAATCTGTTACGATATTTTCAGGATCAGACTCAATAAGTAGATTAAGAATTAGATATTCAATGAAGCGCTGCCTACGATTGAGGAATGGACTTTGAGGATGGCCAGTTTTGCAGAGATGGCGAAGATTTCAGCATATTTAAAAGATGGTTCTCAAGAGACTTACGAATGGGAATGGAAGAAGTGGATAGATTATGTTCAGCATAAATACCAAACTAGGAAGTACCAAATAGCTTTTATTTGAAAATGTTATATCAAGATAGAAATATTTTAAGGTCGAGGGTGAAAATTTGTTAGAAGATGTTATATTAAGACAGAAATATTTTTAAGGTTGAGGGTGAAAATTTGTTAGAAAATGTTATATCAAGATAGAAATATCTTTAAGGTAATCAGGATGAAAATTTATTTGAAAATGTTATACTAAGATAGAAATATTAATGTTAATGTAAGGAAGATGAAAATTTGTAAGGGGGAGGGAAGGGTTCAAGTTTTATATACAAAGGAGGGTTTTTTCCTTTTATCTGATATGAGTATACTAGGAAGTCTGGGGGGAGGGGAGGGTTAGGGTGGGTTAGGGAGGTTGGGAAGATTGGGGGGGTTGTGGGGGGGGGAAAAAGGGGTGAAAATGTAACTGTAAAACTTTTGTAATAAAAAAAAAAGAATTAGATATTCAAATAAAGCACTGTTTATTTACAGAAGGCATTCTATATTCACAGAATATTCACAGATAGAAGCACAGAAGGAAAGCATACAGCTCCTTATATATACATGGGGTGGAGCTAGATGTAGGAGTGGTTAAATATGAATATATTAAATAGAGAAGAATAAGTTAACCCCTGATACCCTGGTCATATATTATTTACATAAAGGAGAATAAGGCATTTACTTGTGACAAATCCCCCTCTAAATGCCGATTTGATATATAACAATAATTACATTCAGATTCTGAACAATATAAAACTTGTAACTTAGAAGTCAAATATTTGTGCTGCTTAGAGGGTAAAGGCTTTGTTAGTATGTCAGCAATTTGCTCTGAGGTTTCACAATGGACTGCTTTAATAAATCCATCTTGAGATAACTGCCTCACATGTTTGAATTTTATATCTATATGTCTGGATCTTTGTCCAATGGCATCAGATCTAGATATTTCAATAGCAGCCTTATTATCTTCATGTATGATAAATGGTAATGAAGGTTTCATCCAGGTGTCTGACAACAAGTCATTAAACCATACGAGGTTATTTGAGGCTTTAGACAAACAGACATATTCTGCCTCAGTTGTTGATGTGGCTACTAAGTCTTGTTTACCAGTATACCAGTAAACTGGACAATTGTTAAGAAAAAATATATAACCAGATGTGCTTTTTCTACATGTGGTGTCGCCAGCCCAATCTGCGTCGGCGTAACATGTGAGGATGGGCTCTTTGACACTATTGGGTTCCAATAATAAACAAAAATCTAAGCTACCTTTCAAATATCTTAATATTCTTTTGACAGCTTCCCAATGATATACTAGTGGTTTGCTGACGTGTCTAGACAACAAGTTGAGAGGCAAAGCGATATCGGGTCTGGTCCAATTGGAGATATATAGAAGGGAACCGATGACTGATCTGTAAAGTGTATTATCTTTAAATTCGGGATGACTCATCTGTGTTCCTCAGGAAATCAGCTTGCATGGGAGTATCACAGGGTTTAGCATTGTTTAAGTTACATTTGTTCAGGAGTTCTATAATCTTATCTCTTTGAGAAAGTTTGAATCCCTTTTTTGTTTTACTAATTTGAACTCCAAGATACTTATTTACCTTACCTAATGATTTCAAAGAGAAATGTTCATTTAGTTTCATTACAAATGTTTCTCTCTTCTCTTTGTGTTTACCTATATACAAAATATCATCCACATAAATTAACACAAATTCTAAAGAGTCATCCTCTTTTTTAACAAAGAAACAGTTATCAGCAGTAGTGGTATTAAAATTCATAGTCTTGAGCACTTTGACTAAACATTCATACCATCTTTTGCCAGATTGTTTCAGCCCATATAAACTTTTATTTAGTAACCACGTTTCATTTTTGTTCGTATATTGACTGTGAGGCGCTCTTACATATATCTCTTTATCTAATTCTGCATGTAGATATGCAGTCTGTATGTCGTATTGGAATACATCAAGGTTAAGTGCTGATGCTATGACCAGTGCAGTTTTAACACTCTCAGTTCTTACTGTGGGAGAGTATGTATCCGTGTAATCCTTGGGATATTTTTGTGCATAACCTTGAGCAACTAGTCTAGCTTTGTATAAGGTGTTGCCTCCTTCTAAGTTTTTGATTTTATATATCCACCTAGTACCAATAACAGTTTTATCTTTAGGTGCATGTGTAGGTGTGAATACATTTAATTTCTGCAAACTATCCATCTCTTTAGTCATGGCTGATTCCCACTTTTCCTTTTCTTCAGGGGGAAGTTTTAGCACTTCCTCGTATGTGTTTGGTGTTGATGTTTCTCCATCCATATACATTATATAATCTTTGTATTTGTTTGGTATTTGGTTTCTGTTATTCCTGATTGTTCTTTTTGGTTTACTATCATTGTCATGTAAATACCTAGCTTCTTTTTTTGTTAATGAATCTGTCTTTATTTTGTATTGACTGTTTGTCCATGTTTTGTTTTTGTTTTTATGTATGTTGTGATTGTATTCTTCTCCAGTTCTTTCCTCTTGGTGTTTAGTGTTTGTATAGTTGTTTGGGAAAATTTCATTAAGATGTATTTTAGACCAGTTGGCCTGTTCATGGAATACAGCCGTTCTGGAAACTATAAATCTGTTGTTATTATCGATGAATCTGTATCCTTTTGTGCCTGTTTCGTAACCCATGAACCTGAGTCTCCTAGATACGTTCTCACCTTTACGTCTTAATTGCTTAGGTATGTGTACGTCTGCAGTGACTCCAAATATGTGCATATGAGCTATTTTGGGTTTCCTATTATACATCATTTCATATGGTGTCTTGTTAACAATGCTGGACCAAGTTCTATTTTGTGTATAATTGGAATATTGTAAAGCTTCTGACCAGAATTGTTTTCCTAAGCCAGCATCTTCTAATGTGCATCTAATCATGGTTTGTAATGTCGAGTTCTTTCTCTCTGCCACTCCATTTTGGAATGCAGAGAAAGGGCTAGACGTGTAATGTAATATCCCTTTGTCTTTAAGCCATTGGGAGAATTCTTTTGACATGAATTCACATCCCCTATCTGTCATAATTTGTTTTATTCTAATATTATGTTGTGTTTCTATACGTTTGTAAAACTCCTTAAATTTCTGAAAAGTTTCATCTTTGTGCTTTAGTGTATAGACAAAGCCATAACGACTATAGTCATCCACAATGGTTAGGAAATAACGTTTTCTATATGTGATTGATGGTGTTAATGGACCAACTAGGTCCATGTGTACCAAATCAAAAATTTTGTTGGTTGATCTTGTTGATTTTTTGGGTTTGGGGCTAGTTTTGAGTTTTGTAGATTTACATACTGAGCATTCCAAATAGTTTTTACAATTTTTTATTTTAACACCTTCAGCATGTTCAGTCATCTTTTGAACTACAGGAAAACTGGCATGTCCTAATTTCCTATGTAGGACATGAGCACACTCATCATGAATTGGTTTACCAATATTAGGTATTTTGTTGTTGTGTGTGTCTTTGTGATTATGAATAATCTCATGTTCCTCATTGTTACTATTACTACTGCTTTCGTTGTCTATGTTATTGTTATCTTCCATGTTGGAATCAATGTTGTGTAACCATTTTTCTTTTGTCATTAGATAAGGTAGACCTCCTTTAATAATCACAGTACCTATGTTTGTTCTGTTTTTCTCTAATGTTGTTTTTCCTTTTGAGAACACAATATTTATGCCAGAATCTCTGCTTAGTTTTATTGCACTAAGTATGTTATGAGGTATTTCAGGTATTAACAATACCCCCTCTATTTTTCCTAGGCCAGGTAAGGTTATGTTTCCTCTACCTATGACTTGAACCTTCTCTTGATTAGCTACCTTAATTACGAATTTATCCTCTACAAATGAAGATAGTATATTTTTATTATTTGTAGTGTGGTTGGTTGCTCCAGAATCGATAAGCCAATCATTGTCCTCTGTCTGTTGTATGTTAGTGTTGTCATGTTTGTTTAACCCATTCAGTGAACCAGACTTTCTATCTTTTGAGTTATCCCTGCCCCCTCTATGTTCCCTATAGATGGGTGGACTTCTATATCTATGTCTATCAATTGATGACTGTCTGTTTTGATACCTATTTCTATAGTCAGGATTTTTTCTATTTCTGAGGAGTTTTGGACAGTGTCTCCTATTATGTTCTTTGGATCCACAGTTGTGGCATCCTATTGGTTCATGATATCTTTCTTGAAAAACTACCCTCTTATATTGTTTATGTTCCATGTGATTGTTACAACGACTTCTCCTTGAATTATCTTCAGATATTAGCTTGTTAGATAGACTTTCTATGGATAAATATCCTAAATTGATTGTGTCTAAATGAGATATATAGTTATCCCACGATGGGTCTAGTGAGTTAATGATAACACTATTCATTGTTTGATCTGAAATTATTTCCCCCCTTAAATGCAGTTCTGCTCTAATTTTGTTTAAAGATATTAAATGTTCACTTATGGTAACCCCTGGTTTTATCCTAGCTGAGAAGAAATCTTTAGACATTCTTGTTGTAGCGGCTACACTTTCACTGTGAAACAATTTAAACATGCATTGAATAATTTCTGATACAGTTAGATTTTGCTTAATACTGTGGTACATGGCAGGAGATATACTGGAAATCAATAAGAAAAATGCCCTATGGTGCAGACAGTCTAATTTTAGAGTCCAAGGTCTTTTTGGGGGATTAGTGATAAAAAATAGTAAGTTTTCTTTTAGAAAGACAACCTGGAGCTGCTGACACCATTCTTGCAAATTAATGCCATCTATTCTCAGTTTTGGGAAATCATTGGGTAAATTCTCAATATTGTTGGATCCATTACTTACAACTGGAGGTAGTCCGTGGTCTTGCAAATGTTGAAAGTTACAAAATGGCGATTCTGAATGGTTCTCTCTGTTCTTCATGTCCTTCGAAGTTGTCTGTGTAGTCTTGCACATGCGCGTTGTTCATTTCGCTCCTAAAGCCGTCGTGAGAGGTTCTCGCTGCCGCAGCTCCCTCACATCGCTCTTCTTCTGAGGAATCGGTCTCCGGCTCGATCTTGGGAGTCCTGGTGATAGCAGGCGCTCGCTTTCTTTGGTTGAGAACGCTGGTCCCTGGTATCATCTGTGGCGTGGGGTGGTATCTGCAGGGCTCTCTGGGTTCAGGCGTTGGCGCTTTCGTCGTTTGAATAGAAGTGGGTGGATTCTGAGATGTTTGTTTGCTTGCTTGCCTTTTCGTTGATTCTTTAGTGATTTTCAATTTTGGTCCAAAAGCAGCAAAGAGCGTTTTCATTGTTGATTTTACTTGCATATCTATCGAAGTCTCTTCAATCTCTGTGTCTGATTCTTCTGAGGTGTAAATTTTCTCTTTTTCATTTCTTGCATCGAGTAAGGCTTTTCGCGCCAGGTATTTTGAATCTAGCTTTCTGATTGGCTCTGCTTCGCTCATCTTAGGGGTCCGTTGAAACCAAGATGGCTGCCATTCGAAATTTTGCGCGGGACTGTTATTTTTCTTTTTCGCTGTATTTTTATTTTCAGGCAGATCGCTCACCGTTTTTGAGTCTTTAGATTTATTCGTAACGATGTGCTTCTCTTTCGCTGCTCCGTTGTTTTTTAATATTTCTTGGAGGTTCGCGATGAGATTTTCATCGTTCTTTTGGCTTTTTAAGAGTTTTAGTATCTCTGACCTGAGTTCGTTGTTTTCTATTTCGTTTTCTTCTTGGTCATCAGTCTCATCCATCGTTTCTTCATTGTCAGTAGTGCAGTCTTCAGATTCTCTCGATATTGTATTCGTGGACTCATTGATTATTTCTTGATCTGCTTCCATTTCTTTGCTGTATGCCCTGGTGTTGGGTCTTTCTCTTTTATTTCTGGAGTTTTCTCTCTCAGATATATTTAAAGTTTTATTGAGTCAATTTAACCATCCTCTGCTACCAGATTGTTACGATATTTTCAGGATCAGACTCAATAAGTAGATTAAGAATTAGATATTCAAATAAAGCACTGTTTATTTACAGAAGGCATTCTATATTCACTGAATATTCACAGATAGAAGCACAGAAGGAAAGCATACAGCTCCTTATATATCCATGGGGTGGAGCTAGATGTAGGAGTGGTTAAATATGAATATATTAAATAGAGAAGAATAAGTTAACCCCTGATACCCTGGTCATATATTATTTACATAAAGGAGAATAAGGCATTTACTTGTGACAGAATCTTTATAGCATTAAACCCAAAAGATCTTGCTGGAAGTTTATTTAAAGTAGTTTACCAGAAGTTTGAATTAATAGAAATCCTATTTACCCGTTATAATTATGTTGGAGATAATCTTAATTGAAATGCCAATGACAATGATGTCTCTGTAACATTTCAGATTTAATGGCTTCAGCATATCTTAATTATGATTCTTGGATATCTGAAAGCTGAACATGTTATTGCCAGTGGCTGGAATCCAGGTTTGTGTGGTCAGCTTCCATTGATACCAGACAGCAAATAATTCTATTGTCCTGAATCTCCCCTAACAGGTTAGTTCCTTTGTGCCACAAACAGAGCAGGATGGTGCATCATGCGGAAGAACAAACTTATTAAAACACTCCCAGATGGTTCATGATCAGGATGCCCGTGTGATGAGTCAGTACATCTCTTTGCTAAAGATAGATGCAGTTCCACTGAGTTATTATGTAACTAAAACAGAAAGGTCCAGACATTGGAGGAATCAGATTCTGCTATTGGAATATTGGTTTGATAGTATACGGTAGGTTGTGAGGAAGACTAGCTGGATTCAATAGCCAAAGATCAAATAAAACATTTTTAAAAGAGGTGGGGGAAACAGTAGAAAACCTTTGACAAGAAGCACAATACAGACCAGGATAAAGATTTCAATTGTGGAAATAATTTTCTGGGTTTGCACGGAAGGGTGGAGTGAAGCTGTGATGATGTCCACTATTTTAGCAATTGCAATTTTTATTATCCGTGTCTAGCAGTTTTCACTGTTCTTTTCCCACATAATTATTATTTTTTTAATTAAGTTTTATTGGGTTCCGCCCCCCCCCCCCACATTCACCCACATCTTTTTTTAACAGAGTATTGGCCATATCTTATCTTATACAATTTATCAAATTCAAATACATTTTACTCAATTACAATTTTTGCCACAATTTTCTTTCCCCCCACTTTTTTTAATCATATCTCAATATTTCTTTCCTTCCTTATATAAACAACATCTTCATTTGCCCTCAAGTTCTAATTTTCTTGCTTATTCATATTTATTCTTTTATTTTTTAACCATTCATTCTTTATCTTAATATATTTATATATGTTCGGGGTTGCCTTTCTTCCATTTCATCTTTTTTGTTGTACAGCAATTTTTTTCTCAATCCTACCACCTCCCTCTCTTCTTTCCTTCTTACTTTCTTTTTCTCTCCTCTCCTGCTCCTCTCTACTTCCTCTTCCTTTCTCCTTCTCCTCCTTTCTTCCTCTCTGTCTAGCCCTCTCTCCTACTCTGATTTCCCCTCTCTTCCTTTCTCCCCTCTCTTCCATCCGTCCGTCTCTCTACTCTCTACTTCTCTTTCATCTCTCTCTATTACTGTATTCATTTTCAATTTAATATTTTCAACTATGGTTGAACCCCAATCTTTCTCATTTATTAAAAATATTACTCAAAATTCCCCTCTACTTTTTAATTATTAACAAATATTTCAACTTATTGCATTTTTTCCTTGAAACCTTTGTTAAAATAATCTTCCAACCCTTGCTTTTTTCCCTTTAACAATGTATTTCTTCCATTTTACTTCTTATAAGTCTGTCATTTACATCATTTTTCCCACATAATTATGTATAAATTGTTCCGTGCACATAATTTACCTCAACAGTGGACCACCAGATGATCCTACTTTAATTCTGAAACATTAAATTGAATGTTATAATTTGCACTGATCATTTGATCATTGTAGCATCTGAAGACATTATCTCAGTCTTTATTTATCAGAATGAGTCTTTATTAGCTGCTGCTTAAAAGTGTATATTCCCACCTAACATCCTGTTTTAAAACAGCAATGTCAAATGAGAACAAAGAATGGGATAAGGAAAGAAATGGGACATACTCTGTACAGATGTTAGGCTTTATCTGGTACCTAAAGGTTTGGGTGATTACTAGCATCAGGAATTAAAAAAATTTTTTTTGGATTTTTGCAACTCATAGTTTTATTGTGCTATTAGTGCTCTGTGCAAATAGAGGTGATTACAGCTGACTTTATTCACATATTATACTAAATCAAGATATATGCTCTGGTTTGTTGAACAACCCCAGCTGTTGTTTTTATTATCATAAATCATGACTTCTAGCAACAGCTCTATATAAAATAGTGCATCCTCTCTATCTTGTAAATAGTTAGCTGGGTCAGGTTGGAATTGTAAGTGTCCTTCTTAAAAACAAAATCATCATAGTGAAATATTGTGTTTATGTTTTTTGAGTCTTGCTTTTGATTTTATTTTGCGGGGGGGGGGCTATAAATTGCCATGAGTCATATGGTTTTGTCAGTGTTTAAATTAAACATACAAACAAACAGAGTGAATTCATAATAATAAACGGGAAACAACTAGATGATCTCTAGGTGGGAGAAAAGAGGATTCCATGTATCACTTTGCTGCTATCTAGCAGCCGTCCAACTTGTTGCAACACTGATATGATAGACATAAAGTGAATATAAAACTATGTTTGGTTTTCTAAAAGATTACATATAATAATTCTCAGAGACTGAAAAGTGTAACAGCCAAAATGGGTCAAGACTAAAAATTGCTTGTTGAAATACATCAGATCCTCTATTGAATTTTAATGCTTTCTTCATTTGTAACACATTGTTGCACTTATTAGATTGGAAGTGGGATCCTCATGGAGCACCCTACCTCTGCCAAGTCACCTAAGCCATTGTACAGAAATATTATACCACAGTTGCACACTTTGGCTGATTAAAGACAGATTCCTGGTTCAATTAGATCTGTTTCAGGTATTCAGAATAATTGCAATGTCAACATCACAAATAATGGTGAGAATGTAAAGTTGTTTGTCTTTGTTTTGTTTTGTTGCTATAATACACCTTGTGTGTTTGATCAGAAAAACTATATACAAAGGATTGATCTTTACATGTTTGAATCACTCTTCCCCTCTGGATTTAGGAACCAATTGTTGTTTGCCTCAGTTTATATTTCTCTGCAGTAGGAATTAAGTTGCTTAGCTGCTGGTTGTTTGTCTGAAAGACTGGTTTTATAACATGATTTTATATTAGTAACCTTCATAGTAGCCTTTTGTTTTAAAGTTCATGTATCTGGAACTTAAGAGATGGGAGTGGTCGATAAACTCCACAATTCTTCTCACTTCTCTGTGGTTTTACCCCAGCTTCCTTCTTCTTATCTCCTGATTGCACAGCTTCTAGATATTGAGTTGCCCAAGCAAATGGTGAACTCATGCATGCTAGCTGATATTTGTAGCACTAGTAACTGTTTTCATTTCCCTTTAATTGTTTCTATTCTTGCTGCACACCGGTTATCTCATATTTGTTCGATGTTCCTGTCATGCTCTTAAAATAAAAATGTAACTTTAGAGCAGATCCAAACCACTTGGTATTTTTGAGACCCTTTTGGCTACCATATATACCCTCCCTTGCCATTTGTCATGCTTGCTGGACCTGATAGCTTTAAACTCCAAAAATCTGGGTGTGTGGCACTAAATCACTTACTCCTATCCAGGACAAAGCAAACACTGAACAGATAAGGAAGTATAGAAAAACTGAAATAACTATTTTCCTTCAAGTGACTTGTTGCTCAAGTTGAGAAATCATGTCACGGTTTGATGCTTGGTAAGTTCAGGCAGTATTTCCCCTTTTGTGTCAATTGAAAATTGCAGAATTAAATGCTCTAGTTCTTAAATTTCAAGAGGTCTGTGAAATTGAAAAGGGAAAAATACCATTTGATTGTCATACGGATCAGTTGTAGGAGGCCTGGCTGTTTATTAGTATATCTGAGATTTATTTATTTATTTATTACATGTATTTATATGCCGCCATTCTCCCGAAGGACTCAGGGCGGCGAACACAAGTTAACAAACAAGTACAATAAAATCATAATTTAATCCAAATAATTAATTAAGACAGAGATGGTGGTGATGATTGTTGACAGTGGTTTCCTCTCAGACCTCCAGTAAAACACATTTAGGTCATCTGCCAGTTGTCAATTCCTTTCAGCATGGAAAGGAAGTTTTCTGTAACCAGTGATTTTTTAAAGAATTTCCCACACATTTGCTGAATGTCTATGGAGATTATCGGACATCCAGGTTATGGTTGACCCAAGCTGAAGAAGCTTCTTGGATGAGAAGTGAAATGTCTTATAGACTCAAAACATTCAGGAAGTCCTAAATCTCAGAGAACTTGGTCCATTTTTCTTGTCTATGCTAGATTAATGAAGTGTTTTGTTCTTGTTTCTGGCGCTTGAATATTAGTCAGGCTATAAGGCAGTTGGCTGTCATTCATAAGCATGAGGGGAAGGATAATTGATATCACATGCATCATGACTTCATTCAGGTACACCTGAACCATATTTTGTATCATTTGTGCGATTGAGACACAATGCATATGATACCACTGCCACCAGATGCCTTTGCAGTCCCTAGCAAATAAAGTTTGTCTAAGTAAACTATTTTGAACTTTAAAACCAGTATGAACTTTAAACTCTGTATTTTGAAACCAATATACCTGAGTTATGATTTCTCCCAAGTGCCTTTCTATTCATTATTTTAATTTGGAGGGAGGGGTGAATGACCTCCCTGAATTTTGGCAGCTATTGTCTCCCAGATTCTTTGTGCTGGAAATGCTTACTTTATGGCATGTAAGAACAGTGTGTGGCTCTGCAGATGTTATCAAATTCCAGTTTCCAAAGGTAAGGGTTCATCCGAGATATGGGCCAACACTATCTGGAAGTAGAATGATATTTCCTTACCTTGTCCCGATGCTAACTGTTTCCAGATGTAGATTCTTTATTAAGGAGTGTCTTTAAACCACTTGAATCTAATATTTATTTCATTGAGGAGTACAACTTTATTATTTCTTTACTCAATTTCCATATTCAATTGTAAGCCACCCAGGGTCAGTCAATGACTCTGGGTGGCTTACAATAAATATATATATATAATCAAAATTCTAAAAACATTTTAAAATGATAAAAAGCAATCATATTTATTATTAAGGAGGTATGTGTTGTCCCCTCTTTATTTGGCATTTTGTGGACTTAGTATTTTAGCTTTCTTTAATGCTAATTGGGTTTAATTTTGCATTTTTATGATCTGGATGATAGTTGCTTTGAATTTGTTTTATTTAAATGGGAAATACGGTTTGAAGGTAGTAATAAAAATAAAAGAAGAAACAAGAGCAAATTACTTTGACTATACAACAGTTCTTATCACCTAGAACTAAGTGGTCTCTGGATGAAAAGATAAAAAGGCAGGAGATTGTCTCTCGTTCTCTGTTGTGTGTTTATTGTATTCCCCAGTCTTTCTATTTTTTCACTCTGTTTCTTTGCTCTGATTGCTGATTGTCAGCAATGGAATGGCAGGCAGGGAACACTTTGTTCAGGGAAGTTAAACTTTCACACGATCTAAAAACAATTATTACTTATACATTAAACAAAATACAAATTTGAAGAGGACTTGATTGAAGTAGGCACAAAATTCCAAGACAATGTTTACATCCAACTGCAGAGCCATATTCAGGAATGGGAAACTGATTAGGTGCTTGACCAACCAGGGCTGGAACACTTACATTGAATTCCTACCCTTCCAAAGATTTCGGGCCCATCCCAGGGTATATATGGGTGAGACATGTCCTGAAAGGAGTTATTGGGGTACAGCTGCAAAACGAAGCTATAAGTGCTGATTGCAAGCTGGTCCAATTACTATTATCAGGTCTTTGCTCTGAATAGGACAGCAGGCGGCTTCATTGCCTTTGCTGTTGAGACAATTTGCCCTAACATGAATTGAATTGCTATGCACCTCAGCAAGGCCATTAATGCTACAAATGCTGTCTGTCACATGGCTGAAAACTCTTAGCACAAGTAGTTCTGAGACACAAAGAAAAAAAAAACCACATTCCTCTAATGCTAGGCTGAATTTCATCAGAGTTACAAAACCCACTTGAAGAAAATATATTTGTGTGCTCTACTAAAAAATAATTCCATGGGGTGATTTGAACATTTCAGAAACCAAATCCATTATCCGTTACATTTCTTATATGAAGCCAGTCGAAACAAGCTTCAGGTTTTAAGCAAAATCCATCCTTGATGCAGCAACCAAGTGGATTTTGAATCACACCTCTTGTGGATGGGCCTCTGCAGTGAACAAAGCATCCCTTGCTGGGGTCATTTAAAATTCTGCCAAATTCTTTGGGTGGCTGACCTCTGAAAAAATGCAGCCCTGCAGCTTCAGGGTTGGGAAGGTTTTGAGGAAATGCCTTATCAGAAAATAGACAAGACGCTTGAAGGCAAGAGAAAAAGTTCTCTAGGACTACATACTTTCCATTTCCCCTACCACATTTGGCTGCCAATGGAACGAGAAAACCATGGAGGTGAATTCTGCCTTTGGATGCAATTTACTAGAGTTCTGAATCCTAGAATCATAGTGTTGCAGACGTTATTTCAGCTACTGAGTTCAACCTTCATGTTTGGGGTAAGAATTCCCAAACAATATTGAGGCCCAAGTTATAAGTTACTGCATGGCTGAAAAGTTTGTCTGAATCACGATGCTGGGAAAATGACAGTTTATTGCATTCACATGCCAGTTTAATTTAACAACTACATTATTTTCTGTTTTTAATTCAAGAAGCTACTGTAGATTCTTTTATCTTTAGAACAATCTTATAAGATAAGTTGAAATACAGTGATTAGGACAAAGTAACTCAGTCAGTTCCCAGCAGTCTTGGGATCTGAACATGGACTCTCAGTTTATTTGTCAGTACACAATGAGGTGATATTACTGTCAGCTGAACAACATAAACACATTTTTAGGGAGGGGGATATAAATCTTTAACTATCAGAGATATACAGAGATTGCATGTAGTATTCTATGCATATTTAAATCAGTGTAGCAAATTTGTTTTGCTCTGTTTTATACCTATGGTTCAGATAAGGCTATGCTCAGGATCACTCTTGGCTTTTTAATGGCATTGGGCCAGGAAAAAAAGGAATATTCTTGGTGCTCTCTGAGCTTGTTTGTTTTTTGCTTGTTTTCTTGCTTGTTTCATTACCCAAACTAGGTAACATCATCAGTGCTAGTCGATGCTAACACACATGGTAGGGGAGATGAAAAGTACATAGTCCTGGATGGTATCTCTTTAGGAAGTGGAAGCAATTTCTGTCTTGTTTGTGTGGCAAATCTATTTTTGAAATTAGAAAATGTCTGGGTGTCTAGTACTCAGTATTAGGGAGGTTTTCAATGACTTTCTGAAGATATTTTGTGCATGTCTGTATTTGAAAGTGTATAAAAAACATGCTTTCATTTTTTAATACTGCTTTCAGAAAAAGAGATCATGAAGTCACTAAATAATGACTGTTTGCTTGGTTAGGCCTTAAAATGGTTGGACATGAATAAACAAGGAGAGACCAGTTTTACTGTACAGGTTTCTGCAGGAATGAATGAATGAATGAATGAATGAATGAATGAATGAATGAATGTAGTTCACTATTAAAAATAGGTTCTAAAATGCTTACAGTCATGGCTCCAATCACTTCCTTTGCTGAGAGATCCTTAAAAATTCATATTATCCATATCTCCTTCAGTATAATTTTTATTCTAAATTTTAAAGAAGGTAAAATCTAACACACACCCATAGTTAGTAAGAAAGAAAAAAGGAAAGAAGAATGAACAAAGAAAAAGCAAAAAGGGCAAGAAATGAGAAAAAAATATAGAAAAATATGGGGGAAAGTATACAGAAATGACTTACAATGTTTTTTTCACAGAAGTAATAAGTACAGAAACCAAAAGGTGCCTCGTGTCTAAAGGCAATGTTCAGTCCTTGTCATTCAAACTTAAGCGTAACAAGAATTGAACACTGTTACTTCCTAGCTATATTACTGTGGGTACCTAATCAAGGAAACTTGACTAGACTACTGTACAATTATATTAGCCAGATAAGAGACTTCATGGATTTTGTAATCAGGTTGCCAGTCAAACTTTTCATATATTCAAAACCTGTCACCAAAATGGCAAAAGAACAAGCAGGTCACCTTGAATGAATGAAATTAGACAGAGTGGATAGACTAACACAGTTGCTTAGATGATCGCAGACATGCACTGCAGACACCCACGCACTATCACATGTGGTACAGATTAAATTTCAGTGGCAAAGAGTCTTTTGGTGACATGCCTGAGATAAGATGACTGATGGATGAACTTCAAATACATCTGAAGAGTTTAGTGTGTTTTTTTTTTCCCCTTTCTTTTTTAAAGCACTGTCTTTAGCAATATTTAGAAACTGAGTTTCTTGGAAGTGGGCTTATATAAAAGAACTTGTGCAGGAATAGTGACTGATACTATTCCTCATTGAGACAAAGTTATCCAGGCAGTCAATTAAAAACAATCCTTGACACATTTTACCATGCCAAGAAAATATTTAAGTCCCTATTTCAAAGACAACATCTGGTATACTGGAATAAGTAGCCATTCACAGTAATGAAAAACATATATAATTATGAGACTTAGACAATACGTTTTGGCACAAGATTTTATGAGCTGTAATCTATATTCAGATGCCTCATTCAACATATAAATATTATAGGAAATTTGACCAGTATATTACAGAGCTTGGTTCTTGCAGTAATAGGTAGTAGTGCTCCAGGATTTTAAATAGGATTTTTCCCCCCTCTAGTCATACATTGAACCCGGGACCTCTTGATGTCAAAGTTATGATCTATAAGTTTTGACCCTGCCCCAATCAGTGTCAGTATTGAGAGAAAGAAAAATAAGTTTGCAATCGTCTTCTGGCCCAATTGAAAGTAAATGCCATTTGAACTGAATGAGACTTACTTCTGAGTAAAATTGCACATAGACATTTAAGAGCATCATATTTTTCCCATGGCCTATTGATTTAATGGGAAAACTTTACCGACTTTAAAAATTGGTAAAAAAGAAGGTGAAATTAAAAAAATTGGATGGAAATGAGGCTACTGATTTTGGACCAATTGATAGATGATGAAGATTAATCTTTACTTTTTTAAAAAAACACACACATTCTATGTGGGTTTTTCCCCTTATCTTGGACAATGCATGTATTTTTATCTTTGTGTTATTTTTTGGTTTCTCTATCATTGTTGCAAAAGCATTAAAAAAACAAAACAAGCCATTTCAGAGAATTGAGAACACAAGTTGCCAATATTCATTCTCTCTTTCAAGAAGTAGAAATATCTTCCAGAATAAAATATGAATAATGGTACAAAGTTACCATCTCGTTCTTTTCTAAAAACAGGATATTTTAGAGACCTAATTCCAATGTAGCATATTGTGCATTGTATAATGCAGAGATTGTGATGTGTTTATATTGTTTTGTTTTTTTTTGATAATTCAAGGGTGTCTTCTCATTTTTTCCTTATAACAACAGCCCTGTGGTTAGAGATAATAGAGATAATACCTATTGGTATTAGCCATTTAACTAATATATATATTCCTCTGTGTGTATGTGTATGAGTGTGTGTGTGTGTCTGTCGTCTGTCTCACACTCTATCTCACAAACCCAGTCATAGTCTCTACTGAACTTCTGTTGAATTCTTATTTCTCTTTGCTGCCACAACAATCACAACCAACAAAGGATGGTTGGATCCTGAGCCAGGATGAGAGGAAGCAGGAAATCTGATGGGCCATCAATTATAAATAGGACTGGAGAAGGGTACAATCCTGGCTATAATCAAAGAATTATGATAAATAAGCAGAGAAGAGGGTTACATGAAGAGGAGAGGGAAGTATTGGGAGTACAGAGTAAAGTGAATAGTATACAAATTGAAAATAAAAATAACTTAATGGCACATGGGTGAGTAGATGATAAGGGAAAGACAAAGAAAAAAAAAAAGCACTCCTGAACATATCAGATACTAGCTGGATACCTGTTCTTCACTACGAAATTATGTGATGGGGCTGGATAAATTGACACTTAAAGATTGAAAATTATTTATTTATTTATTTATTTTATTAGATTTTTATACTGCCCTTCTCTCACTGGACTCAGGGCGGTGAACAGCCAAGATACATACAAACATCACATACAAAATTTTAAATTTTAAAAAAGAATTAAACAAATTTTGGCCCAATAAATTTAAAACACCCCAACTAAAATCAATTAACAATTAAAACCAATCTAACCACCACCTTTAAAGCGCTCCATGGTTTAGGACCGGGGTATATACGAGACCGCCTGCTGCCAGCAACAGCCTCCCATCGGCTAATACGCTCCCACAGAGTGGGGCTCCTCAGGGTGCCGTCGGCCAGACAATGCCGACTGGCGACACCCACGGAGACAACCTTCTCTGTGGGGGCACCAGCCCTCTGGAATGAGCTGCCTCTTGAGATTCGTCTCATCCCCAACCTGCGTACCTTTCGCTGCGCCTTGAAGACCCTCTTGTTCCAACAAGCCAGCCTGGCCTAATACGAATTTTAGAATGGGTATATGTGTGTTTTAATCTATGGGCCAAATTTTTATATATTCAATTTTAAATTGTTTTAAATTTTGTATATTTATATGTGTTTTAATATGGCTGTACACCGCCCTGAGTCCTTCGGGAGAAGGGTGGTATAGAAATCTAATAAATCAAATCAAATCAAATCAAAAATATCTAAGGGGAGGGGGTTAAGCGAGCCTGGCTTGATGAAATAAAAAAGTTTTAAGGGCACGGTGAAAAGCACGGTTTTCTGGGATCCTACGTATCTCTACATATGAGTAGTTAAAAAAGGGACTGTATTATTTCATTAGAGATGGTAAAGTAAGTTACTACCATTAAAGATGGTAAAGTAAGTTTCTGTTACAGATGAAGACATTATTGTAAGTGTAACAACAATAAAATAGATGGGTTTAAACTCTTTAATCCCAGCAGAAACTGTGGCTGTTTTGTCTATGTAGCCAGGCTAATAAGTTGCATAGTATAGACTTTCAATTCGTCCCTTAGATGAATTGCTCAGGATCTCTCTGTAAACAACATTCCTGGTTTTGCTCTCTGGCTAGATGATGACTAGGCTGTCAGGTGAATTGACTTTGTAGCATGCCACATAGAACTGGCCATGGGAGAAACAGTCACTCATCAGATGCACATCAGCCACTTTCAAAGTCTGTCCCTGTGCCTTATTGATGGTGTAGCACACCGTAACGGGAAATTGTAGACGTTTGAAGTCAAAATGGTAGTCTGATGGGATCAGAGGAATTTGGGGTATGAAAACGGTTTCTCCCTGATTGACGCCTGTGAAAATCGATTACATGTTTGTATGTGTGTGTACGTGTGTGCATCTTCACCTGAAGCCTGGTGCCATTGCACAGTTTCGTATTGGTTAGATTGCATAACAGCATGATTGGAGTACCAAACTTGAGGTAGAGGACATGAGATGGATATCCTGGTGACTTGAGAATGTGCAAGAACTCCACAGGGTAATGTACAGCATCCCTGATCTCCATTACTGAGTCAACAGATTCATGCTTCTTATGTTCAGTGGACAACTTTTCCAGCAGAAAGTTGTTGATGCTGTTGGCTGAGTCATTTGTTGGAGTGAGTATAGCTCTTTCCCTCAGCCATGAACTGCAATCTACTCCAGTCTCATGAATGTTGGGGTATATTCTGTCAGTCAAGCTGATCAGATCTGTCACAACATTGCAAAGATTACTCAGAATAGTTATTCTTCCCTCCTCTTCCAAAAGCTTGCAATCACCAATATCAAGTAATAATTTAGAAAACTCTTCTGCCTTCAAATCATGTTGAAGGTGAACACGCATGTTAACTGTCAAGGTCAGGAGTTTGACTTTAGGCCATAAAATGGATGACTTGAGACAGGCCTTGACTTCATCTGCACGTGTCCCTTGTGGCACAACAGGCAAAGTCTGTCTGAAGTCACCAGACAAAAGCATTGTAACAACCTTGTCCCTGGAGTAATCAATCTGAGGTTCATATTTAAAGACAAATACTTATTAGTCCAAAGCATTGACATTTGTGACTGATTAATGTAGGGATTATTAGATGTCTATTGTATTGGGGCTGATTTTGATGATACTTGTGTACAGCTTTCCTTACTTGTGTTTTCCTAATCACATCTGTAAATCTTTTTCTGCGTTTTTTGCCTCTTCTCCCTTAACAGTAGAAGGAACAGATTCATCTGAACTGAGGAGGAAAATAAGGTGGGGAGGGGGGGCTGGAAATCTGCCTCTGCCTTCCAGCATCCATCAGTATTCATCTGGCTAGCATCCTTTCAGTGTGTGTGAGAGTTGAGGGGTGATTTTAGATTCCATGCCAGGTATGGCAATCAAAGACTAGAACCCAGGTAATAATAAGATGCATTCTGAACAGAGTTTCTGAACCTCAACAACATAAGATGTGATTCCACAATATAATCAATTCAATTCCCAGAATACCCCACCAAAGGACCTATATGTTCTGTGCATTAAAGGCCAATGACCACACCCATGGAATCAATTGATTCCACAATGGTGTGGTAGGACTCAGAGTAATGTGGGTAGAGAAAAGTTTTTTGGGGGAAAGGTGGAATAAAATATTTTGTTTGTTCCTATTAAATCATATTTATCTTCTGGAAATAAGAGGTGGATGCATTTTATTTTTATATTTAATATGCTATATGATATAAACTTTTTTTGACGTATTTATATTTCTTGGATAAACCAAGATTCCTCTTTTTTAAAAACATGCATAATGATAATTATGCTATTGTGGGTGACAAAATTAACAATAAAGTTTTGCTATTAATCTAATAAAAATTAAACATAACATTAACAAAATACAAAAACTAATCATTATATTCTTTATCTCTTTTTTAATTAATTGAACAGCAGGAAATAAACTAATTGCTACTTAATTAATTTTTAATGTCACACTGACAGATTTAGGCTCCCATGAGGTTACAGAAAAGACATCATTTAGAATAATTTATCATTATTGTTTTGTTTCATGTAGAATCCAGGATGCTGCTGTAAGCAGATCAAAAACCAGCAATTTGCAAGGCAAAATGTCAATTATGTCAGCAACTAATAACTGTTTGATTTCAAGATCTTGAAACTAAGGGCAGAGTCCATTGAAATGGGAGAGAAGCTAGAAAAAGGATGGATTTAAATTTTCTGGGCCAGCGTCTTCAACTGGCAGAGGACAATTAACTTTTCAATAGGATTTTGTTCTAGTTTGCAATATAGGTTCTTCTCTGACAATACTGTCTCATGTGACCAAACTCAGTCATCTAAATCTAAGAGGCAAATTAAAGCATGCAAAGTCAGGGGACTGAGATTTTCTTCTGATTCTTGATCTAGGGGGCCTGACAGCTGCCTTCTATCAAGACAGACCCTTGATTAATCTGATTCAACAATGTTGGGTAACTATCACCAATTCTCCAGGGGCTCAGGAAGAGTCATTTGTGATTTAAAAGGAAATACTTAAGACTATACTAGTTTCATGATGCCTGAAGGGTTTTGTTTTTTTTAAAGAATTACTGTATGGAATTACCGGTATTTAAAATATCAGTTATAAATGCAGACAATAAATAGTGTATTCCCCACAGAGTTAATATTGATCCACCATTAGTTATGATAGCTTCTCCTACCCAATATATAACTGCACAAATCAAAAAGAAAGTTTTTTAAAAAGCAAGAAATACAAATGTGGAGATACTGTTATTTTCCTCTATTTTTCTGTTAAGGAATGTTTTTGTTAAGAACTGGTAATTGCTTGGATTATAACACAAATGGCTCTCCTATAAATTCTGAATAAATGAAACACTGTGATTCCACAATATATTCTCATTAAGAAACAGTCAAAATCAAGGATATGGTAAATGGTCAAATTTACAGTGATCAAAAGAAAGAGAAAGAGGTCATGGTAAGTTTAGAAAATCATTGTCCTCCTTACAGACCATTTATCTAATTTGTGAGGCATTCTGCAGAAATCACCAGAAAGATTATCAACAGTGAGTGTTGCTGACATGAATATGCCAGCTTTAAATTTACTGCTTAAGGTGCCTCCTAATATGAAGACAAAGGAACACTCCAAAACATGTATCCATTTATTATAGTTTGCTTGTTCATGTGCAGGGGGGGGGGGAAGTAAAATTGAAAACATATGTTCTATATTTAGCCAAACATATATATGTATGTATATGCATATTTCCTACAAGGAAAGTGCAAATGTATTCTGCTTCCATAGTTTCCCAATCTGGTCCAATAGTTCATACTGTGAATTCAGTATGCAATTCAGTTTTTGGAATGTGCAATCTAATTATTTCTGATTCCTTCAAATTGGAAGAAAGATAAAACTGAGTTTTACTGTGTTTTTCCTGCTCCTCCTAAACCAAGAAGTCCTGGAACTGTTCAAACACCAGCTCATCTCCCTTCAATGAATGTCTGAATTTATAAATAATAACAACATAGCTCTACCTTGCAAGTGAGCCTTGGGACTATACTGAATAAACTGAGACTTGTGCTTCTCTACTTCTTGATTTTCCCAGTGTGGAAGACTGTGTGGAAAAGGGGAACCCAATTGTTCCATCAATCTCCTTTATTTAAAGGTAAGAAGATAGCCTTCAAGCAGCCTTCTTTCTCGATCCCGCAACCTATACCTCCATGCTGACAAATGGGGAAGGGTGAAAAAAGGCAGTTTATTATCAGATGCAAAGGACAAGATGATGCACTGAAGCTAACTGGATTGGCAGATAATCTTACCTATAGGACCAATTAGGACAGAAATTTCCATTGTGCCTGAAAATGATAGACTAAATTAGTTGGGTCTTGCACAGGCCTTGGTGATATGCATAGTCCAGGACGTTGTTAGTATTTGGCATCTCCTGTCTAGACAACTGGATTTCTTGACAATGGTATGGCGGTTCATGTAGCAATGGGTGTCAAAGATAGAAAGAATAAAAAGAGCTGCCTATGTGTCTATCTGGAGAGGTTTCAACAGAGCTTCTAAGTCTAATTGAGCATGAAAGTGTGTTAAGCCTTTTTCCATGAAACTAACGCAGTGGCAGAAGAAATGGATAGGGCCAGAGAATTATTTTTGACTGTTAATAAGAAATGAGATGAGTGGCACGTAAATCAATCAATAAGATAAATAAATACAGTAGATAAGTCATTCATATTCACGGGATGACAAGTTGAGACATGGTATGATGTGAACATTAAATACAGATTTTCAGACTAAGTTATTTTTTTACAGTTTAATTTTTAGGTTTAATTTATAGTGTTCCTACATTCCCCCTTGCTAGAAATAAAGCTATTTATTTATTTATTTATTTGGACTTCTAAATCTCTTCAGTCAGAAGAGACTCTGAATGACTTAAAAACAGGGAATCATAAGAACTAAACAGATTATAGAAAAGAGAAAAAACTTAATCCACATGGCAGAGGAATAACCAGACACAAAACATATTCCAATACTACAACTTGTGTGTGTGTTTGTGTGTGTGCATGTATGCATGTGTACTCATTGCAAATCTAATGTCAAGATCCTCTGGAATAGTTTTAATTGCTTTTCAAAAAAAAAAAAAAAGGACCAAGCTGGACCAATCTAATGTTGAAAGAATTGCTCTTCCATAGTATAGATGCTATATTTGACAAGGCTTGTCCCCATGATCCTAAAGATAATACTACATAGAGGGATGGACACGACAAAGGTTCAGTGTGCCAGATCTTATTGAATAAATAGAAACCACTGCGAGTTGGTGATCTAGAGATATCCATGTCCTAGGTCATGTAGAATTTTGAAAATGACAACCAGCACTTGAATTGCACCAAGAAGGTAAATATGACCAGTGTAAATTCCTCAATTATATGTGTTATACCTAGGGACATGCGGCAATATTAATGTGTTTGATAAAGCTAAAGCTCCCAAGTGGTATTTCAGGGCACCATGTTGCCTTAGCTTGACAAAAAATAACAACAACATGATAAGTGGATATGTTTCAGTTCAGGAAAGCATATGACATTTGCAGAAGATAAAATTGTACAAAGAGCTTTCAAGATATACTGTAAATATTACCTTATGTTTGAGCAGGATCTGAGAGTTCAGCAGGATTTCCAGGTTACAAATTAGTTTTACCAATCCAGTGTGATCCACCAAGAATCAAAGATGATCTCTTATATCAGAAAACTTCTAAACCACAGCTTCTCTAATTTGCTGGGATTATGCCTCATTTTATTTTTCCACTCCATATTCTTCAAAAACCACAACACAATCTCAATCACTTCTGTTTAGCTCACAATTGAGATCTACTACTAAGTATCATCTACTATCATTTTATATCATCATTACAGAAGCAGAATACAGTTTAGATAGATCGATGTGTTTGTATGGTTCAGACAGTACAATCTGAAAGTTGTTTTAAGAAACAATAATTCTGTATATAATCAAATGGTAGCTTTGTTTGGCTATGGGAGGTGGACTTCGGAAATGATTCTGAGCTATAACTTGACACAGTATGTATAAAACTGGTTTATGTGACATACTGAACTATATTTCCTTAAATAAGATGTAGTGGCCTAGCTCATGGATTACATAACCATCATAAATTATGGTTCATTAACCACAATGGTGGTAAAAAAAAAAGATGAAGTAAGCAAATAAGTCTCTTAGTTTTGAAATGGATGTACAGAAAAGGACAGAATCACTTAGCTGGAATAAATTCTTGAGGAGGCTGATCTAGGCATATGTGTGATTAGATTTTGTAAAGTATACTTTGTTTAATCCTCAATCTATAGGCTTGTTCTCATATCTTTATGTTGCTGTTCCATTGGCAATAACATTTACTATACTATTTTAAAATATTATTTACTAATCCTGAAGCTATATACAACAATTTTCACAGTTTGCTTGCATTTGTGTTGTGTTGTAATGTTGTAATGTTGTTTATTTTTCAGAGCCATATTCATCCAGATTGTTCTGGATGAAACTTGAATAATTTGGGTTGGGATCATCATAGTTCAATAACAAAGCACAACTTTATAATATGTAAAATTAATCTAATGCATCATCTTTGAAGTACTGTTGCCAATCAATGAGAACAGTAAGGCAGCAATTTGTCTAGATAGAAGAGAATGACCTTGGTTGTGTTACAATGATCCCTTTAGGCTGATCTTTGGCCTCCAAACTGATCCCTTATTTCCTTACCCATTTACAGCAATCTCCTCATTAATTTGAAACACTCAGTATGCCAGGAGAAATGGATGATGTTAAGCACCTCTGCTCCTATAGTGTTACAGGCAGGATTCCTTCACATTCCTCTTGTAACACCCTTGCTCGCTCATTACAAGATGATAAACCATCATAGACATTATTTGCATTTGAACTGATTGAATATGTCACGAGTAAATGCCTTATTCTCAAATGGAGATAATATATGTTCATAGAACATCAGGGGTTAATCCACTCTTCCTTTCTTAATGTATTCATATGTAACCACTCCTACCTATAACTCCGCCTCATTGTTATAAAAGGGGATGTACACACCTCCTACTTGCTTCTATCTGCAATCATTCAGAGAATATAGAATGCCTACTGTAAATAAATAGTACTTTGTTTTGAATACTTTGTTCCTGATCATTTATTGAGTCTGATCCTCAAATTTATGCAACAAGCTGGTAGCAGAGGATGGTTAACTGACTCAATAAAAATAGACATGCCTAAGAAAGAAAACTCCAGAAACAAAAGAGAAAGACCCAACACCAGGGCACATAATAAAGAAATGGAAACAGATCAAGAAATGATCGATGAATCTACAACTATAATAACAAAAGAATCTGAAGACTGCACTACAGACAATGAAGAGGTAATCGATGAATCTGATGACCAAGAAGAGAACGAGATAGAAAACAACGATCTCAGATCAGAGATACTGAGACTGCTGAAAAGCCAAAAAGACGACAAAAACCTCATCGCGAACCTCCAAGACATCATAAAAGTCAGCGGAGCAGCGAGAGAAAATCACATCATAGCAATTGAATCTAAAGACCTCAAAACAGTGAGCGAATTGCCTGTAGATGAAAATATAACAAAGAGAAAGACTAACGGTCCCGCACAAAATTTTGAATGGCAGCCATCTTGGTTTCAACAAACCACTAAGATGAGCGAAGCAGAGCCAATCAGAAAACAGAATTCAAAATGTCTAGCGTGAAAAGCCCTGCACAGTGTGAAAAGTAAAAAAGAAAAATTCTACTCTTCAGAAGAATCTGATACAGACATCGAAGAAACTCCAATCGAGCAGCAAATAGAATCAGCCATGAAAACGCTTTTTGCAACCTTTGGCCCAAATCTGAAAATAACAAATAAATCAACGAAAGCTGCCGATCAAAAAATAAAGAAAAGGCAAGCAAGCAAGCAAACGTCTCAGAATCCACCCGCTTCTACCCGGACGGCAAGAACGCCAACTCCTGAACCCAGGGAACCTTGCAAATACTCGCCAACGCCGCTGATGATTCCAAGTGCCAGAGACCTCAACCAGGACAACTTCGGTGAAAGGAAGCAAGCGCCAATCGTCGCCTGGACACCCAAAGTCAAACCGGAGACCGAGTCATCAGAGGAAGAGCGCTACGAAAGAGCCACAGCGGCAAGAACCTCTCCCGACAGCTTCAGGGACGAAATGAACAATGCGCATGCGCAAACACACGCAGACAACTACAGAGGCCATGAAGAACAGAGAGAACCGTTCAGACTGATTGCAAGCATTCCTACACCATTCTGCAACTTTCAACATTTACAAGATCATGGACAGCCTCCAGTTGTAAGTAATGCAACAAATAATATTGGGAACTTGCCTAATGATTTCCCAAAATTGAGAATAGACGGTATTAATTTACAAGAATGGTGTCAACAACTTCAGGTTGTTTTCCTAAAAGAGAATTTATTATTTTTTTATAACTAACCCTCCCAAAAAACCTTGGACTCTAAAATTGGACTGCCTCCATCACAGAGCATTCTACTTATTAATATCTAGCATATCTCCTGCTATGTATCATAGTATTAAGCATAATCTGACTGTCTCAGAAATAATTCATTGCATGTTTAAATTGTTTCATAGTGAAAGTGTAGCAACTACAACGAGAATGTCTAAAGATTTCTTCTCAGCCAGGATAAAACCTGGGACTACTGTAAGTGAACATTTAATATCACTAAACAAAATCAGAGCAGAACTTCATTTAAGGGGAGAAATAATATCAGACCAAACAATGAAAAGTGTTATCATTAACTCATTAGACTCATCATGGGATAACTACATATCACATTTAGACACAATTAATTTGGGATACCTATCCATAGAGAACTTATCGAATAGACTAATAGCTGAGGATAATTTAAGAAGAAGCCGCAGAAGTACATACATGGAACATAGACAGACTAAGAGAGTAGTATTTCAAGAAAAACATAGAGAATCAATTGAATGTTATAATTGTGGATCCAAAGAACATTGTAGAAGAGATTGTCCTAAATTTCTTAGAGAAAGACAAAAACAAGACTATAGAAACAGATATCACAACAGACAATCATCTATTGATAGATACAGGTATAGACACTCACCAAATTTTAGAGAACATAGAGGGGGCAGAGATAACTCAAGAGATAGGAAGTCTGGATCATTAAATGGATTAGATAAACATACCATAACCAACAAACAAAATTCAAAAAATAATGCTTGGCTCATTGATTCTGGGGCAACTAATCACACAACACATGACAAGAAAATACTATCTTCCTTCATAGAAGATAAATTTGTAATCAAGGTAGCCAATCAAGAAGAAGTCCAAGTTGGTGACTTCCGGTTTCCGGTGACTTCCGGTTTCCTCGTCTTCGGCGGCGACAGTGCCTTCTTTTAGCACCGCCACCCCCCGCCGCTTGTAGAGCCGCTTCCCGATCGTGAAGCGGCTTGGAATCTTCAAAATCCCTAGGATTTATGAAGAAGAGGCAGCAGGGTACAGGTAGAGCCCCTGCAACCCCCCCAGGGAATTGTTTCTGGGGAGGAAACAGGCGCGGCTCCCTTACAACCTGCTGAGACTCCAGGCGGCGTGGGACGTCTTCTGCCTTCGCAGAACAAGCCGACTTCAGGAAACCTTTAAAGAGCGAGGAAATAAGCCAAATAAACACTTGAAATCCACTTGAACCCTGAAACTCTGAACTGCAAGTATTAGCCCTTTGCTGATTTTTTATGCTGAAGTGAAAGTTTCGGAATGAGTGAAAGTGACTGAAAAAATATGGCGCTCAGCAAATGAATCAGTGGGTGTGGATTGGTGAAGTTATCTTGTCTTCTACAAAGTTAAAAAGTTGCTACAAAGTTGCTCCGGCTGTAACAGAAATAAGAGGAAAATCTCTCCCTTTTACTTGTTTTTGCTGCATTATAGTTTTGCCCTGAGTAAATCTGGGGGACTTTCTTAGAAGGTATTGTGGAGGTGGCAGAAGAGGCGGAACCTCCCTTTTTAGAAAAGCCAGCTTACGTGGCAGGATGGCTTCAAAGAAGCAGGAAGGCAAAACAGGGGGGGATCCCCCCCACGTAAACAGGACACGCAGTCACAAGCTCAAAAAAAAGATCTGGACATGGGAGATTTAAAAGAATTCATTTCAAATATTTTGGATGAGAAATTTCAAGACATGGATGATAAAATAAATAAAATAGATGAAAAAATCCAAAAGTCACAACAGGAAATTATGCAGGAAATGCAGCAGAACCAAAAGATGGTGACCAAAAAAATAACGGATGTGGCGTCTGGCCTGGCAGGATTTATTATGAAAGTTGAGTCAAAAGTGGATGAATTTAAATTAGAAGTTAATGCTAAGATGAAAAATAATGATCATAAATTTTTTGATGTTGATGACAAGATGCAGAGAGTTGAGAATGACATTGTTATGATGCAATTCCGGGCAATGGAATTTGCTATACGGCTTCGAGGAATTAGAGAAGAGGAGAGACAAGATTTGAGACAGATTTGTGCTGAAGCCCTAGCTGTGATTTTAAAAACTGATCCTGAGATGGTCTTTTGCAAAATAGATAAAATCTACAGAGTTAACTCGTGGGTGGCCAGACAAAGACAATTGCCCAGAGATGTGGTCATATATTTTACAGACAGAGCAATAAGAAATGATATCCTGCAAAAATCTTTTCTCACTTCTGTGCAAGTGAGCGGATCCAAGGTTACAGTCTACAAGGAGCTCCCACCTAAGATGTTGAAATCCAGAAAAGAATATGGTTTTCTTGTTAAAGAACTGCAGAATAATCAAATCCCATTTCGTTGGGACGCTCCAACTGGCATAATTTTGAGATATAAGGGAGAGAATCACCGTTTGAATACTGTGGAGAAGGCGGAGCAATTTTATACTGACATCTTTAAAGAAAGAACACCATCCCCACGCACATCTACAGTTTTGGAGATTAAAGAGAGTGATAAGAAGCAACCTCAAGAATTGCAACAACAATCTAAGCAGGAATCAGAGGAGTTGAAGGGCGCTGAAGGAGGTTTTCTGGATGAGCCCTTGCTGGAACCTTCTCCAATCTTGGAGCTGGCTTGGGCGGCTGAAGTTAAGGACCAGCGTGTAACCCGAGCAAAAGCCAAGGAACTTAAACAAAAGTTACAGCAGGAAAGACAAGATGAAGCTGGGGCTGTGGGGAATGCAGGACAGAAGATTTCGGATGAAATCCTAAGGTTCTGCGCTTCGCTCCAGAAAGAGAATGATGATGATTAAATGTTTATCTTGGAATGTGAATGGGTTGAATGTAACACAAAAAAGGAAGAAAGTATTTACATATTTAAAACAACATAATAATGATATAATTTGCTTACAAGAAATGCATATTACAGCTCAAGATCAAAACTATTTGAAAAATTCCAAATTAGGAACACATTTTATATCTTCAACTGGCTTAGGAAAACAATTCTGGTCAGAAGCCTTATTATATTCCAATTATACTCTAAACAGAACCTGGTCTAGTGTCATAAACAAAACACCATATGAATTAATGTACAATAAAAAACCTAAAATAACCCACATGCACATATTTGGAGTTACAGCGGATGTACACATACCAAAACAATTGAGACGTAAAGGAGATAACATGTCCAGAAGACTTAGATTCATGGGATATGAAACAGGTACAAAAGGATACAGATTTATTGATAATAATAACAAATTCATAGTTTCTAGAACAGCTGTATTTCATGAACAGGCCAATTGGTCTAAGATACATCTTAATGAAATATTTCCCATCACAAAGACAGACATTAAAAACTAAGATAGGACAGAAAAGGAAGAGCATAATCACCCCAGAATAAAAACAGATTCATTAACTAAAAAGGAAGCAAGATATTTACACGATAACGATAGTAAACCAGAAAAAACAATTAGGAGTAACAGAAATCAAGTACCAAGCAAATATAAGGACTACGTAATGTATATAAATAATGAAGCATCAACACCCAACACATACGAGGAAGTATTAAAACTTCCCATTGAAGAAAGAAAAAAATGGGAATTAGCTATGGTCAAAGAAATGGACAGTTTACGAGAACTAAATGTATTCACACCAACACCTGCACCAAAGGACAAAACAATTATAGGCACCAGATGGATATTCAAAATTAAAAATCTGGAAGAAGGCAACACATTATATAAAGCTAGATTAGTTGCACAGGGTTATGCTCAAAAGTATCCTGAGGATTATACAGATACATATTCTCCCACTGTAAGGATTAAAACACTGAAAGTGTTAAAACAGCTTTAGTTATAGCCTCCGCACTTAATCTTGATGTCTTTCAATATGACATACAAACTGCATACTTACACGCAAAGCTTGATAAAGAGATATATGTAAGAGCCCCTCATAGTCAATATACAAATAGGAATGAAACTTGGTTATTGAACAAAAGTTTGTACGGACTAAAACAATCCGGCAAACGTTGGTATGAATGTTTGGTCAATGTACTCAAAACTATGAATTTCAATGCTACAACTGCAGACAATTGTTTCTTTGTCAGAAAGGATGGTGATTCACTAGAATTTGTGTTAATTTATGTGGATGACATTTTATATATTGGTAAACATAAAGAGAAAAGAGATACATTTGTAACGAAACTGAATGAACATTTTTCTTTGAAATCACTAGGAAAAGTAAATAAATATCTTGGAGTTCAAATCAGCAAGACAAAAAAGGGATTTAAATTATCTCAAAAAGATAAAATTATAGAACTCCTGAATAAATGTAATTTAAATGATGCAAAGCCTTGTGATACTCCAATGCAAGCTGATTTTTTAAGAAACATGAATGAGTCATCCCCTGAATTTAAAGATAATACACTTTACAGATCAGTTATTGGTTCCCTTTTGTATATATCTAATTGGACTAGACCTGATATTGCTCTACCCCTTAATTTATTATCTAGATACGTTAGTAAACCCTTAATGTATCATTGGGAAGCCATTAAACGAATACTAAGATATCTGAAGCACAGCTTAGACTTCTGTCTACTGTTGGAACCCAACAATGTTAATGAATCCATTCTCACTTGTTACGCTGATGCAGATTGGGCAGGTGACACTAAGTGCAGAAAAAGCACTTCAGGCTATGTATTTTTTCTTAACAATTGTCCAGTCTACTGGTATACTGGGAAACAAGATCTAGTAGCCACATCAACTACTGAGGCAGGCTATGTTTGTTTGTCTAAAGCCTCTAATAATCTTGTATGGTTTAATGATTTGTTATCAGATGTCTGGAAGAGCCCTTCATTACCTTTTATTATACATGAAGATAACAAAGCTGCTATAGAGATATCTAGGTCTGATGCTATTGGTCAAAGATCTAGACATATAGATATTAAATTCAAACATGTAAGACAATTATCTCAAAATGGATTCATTAAAGCTATTCATTGCGAAACCTCAGAACAAATAGCTGACATACTGACTAAGCCTTTGCAATCAAAACAACACAAATATTTAACTTCAAAACTACAAGTTTTATATTGTTCTGAATCTGAGTGTAATTACTGTTGTATGTCGAATCGGCATTTAGAGGGGGATTTGTCACGAGTAAATGCCTTATTCTCAAATGGAGATAATATATGTTCATAGAACATCAGGGGTTAATCCACCCTTCCTTTCTTAATGTATTCATATGTAACCACTCCTACCTATAACTCCGCCTCATTGTTATAAAAGGGGATGTACACACCTCCTACTTGCTTCTATCTGCAATCATTCAGAGAATATAGAATGCCTACTGTAAATAAATAGTACTTTGTTTTGAATACTTTGTTCCTGATCATTTATTGAGTCTGATCCTCAAATTTATGCAACAGGATAACATCAGTTAATGAATGCAAATGTTAATTTTGGGAGGAGAACACAATATTTTCATGAAATAAAAGTGCATGTTTAGAAATCTTACTATGAAAAA
Organism: Arizona elegans; assembly: GCA_022577455.1. Taxonomy (NCBI): domain Eukaryota; kingdom Metazoa; phylum Chordata; class Lepidosauria; order Squamata; family Colubridae; genus Arizona; species Arizona elegans. The sequence continues at coordinate 56,559,815 of JAKOOJ010000005.1, read as the reverse complement.
CAAATTGTTTTGTATTGTCTACTATAATTTCTGTCACAGATTACCGTCGAATGACTACAATTTTTGAAAAGGTTTAAATATGAACCAGGAAATTCCCACCCCAGAAAATAGGTAGGTCTCTTTATATTGATTTTATCTCCATAATTATCTGCCTTCCATGTCAGCCAAAGCTATAATTTTATTTAAAAATCAAGAGTCAGGAAGAGCTCATATTTGACAAAAAAAATTGGCATAACAATGGTCTCCATGTTTCTCTTCTATCACGAATTCTTCAAAATTTTGAGCAACTTGGTTCTCTTAAGTTAACTTGAAGGCAACTGCAAGAATTCCCCATCAACATGATTAAGTTGGGAAAACCCAAAATTGTAGTAATTTCTTCTTCTTTTAATTAGAGCTCAGTAGACAAAGTGTGGCCTTTCTTCTACTGAAAGATTTTATTATCATCATAGCATCTTGTATGATGGAGTTAATCATGTTTTGACTCCCAATAGCTTTTTTCTCTTAGATACTAACAGTTAGTTTGTATGTATCTATCAAACCATGTACAGTATTTTAATTTGCATTTCATCTTGCATTGCAGCCAGTGGTGGGTTGCTACTGGTTCTACCTGGATTGGCGAACTGGTAGCAGCGGCAGGAGGCTCCGCCCACCCACACCGGACATTTCTGCGCATGTGCATGTAAGCGCACACGAGCGAACCGGTAGTTATGGGTTTTGCAACCCATTACTGATTGCAGTGAATTTCATAAGTCCGTGAGAGATAAATTAAAGTAGCTTTCTCCATCCTAGTGCTTTGTACCTGGTTTTAATACCTGATAATAGTTTAATGGAAACTCATCTGCTTGCTAATACTGTCTCTGACAGTATGATCACTTTGGTGTACTTGTTCTTAGGTAATACATTGACTACATTTTAGATGGTGGCAGAAACTGTGCGTCTGTCTCCTTCTCTCCACTTACTGCATAAAAATGTTTTGATGTTGACAACACAAGTCAACATTGACTATCATGGGTGGGTAGGTATAGGCATGCATTCTTCACTGCGGAAACTGTTCAAGCTTATTAACAAATATTTCAGTTCTTAGTAATTGCTAGTAGCTTGGACAGATTGGTGCTATCAGATTTCTATTATGTATAAATTACAATCCCCACAATGCCATCTGCCTGTTTTTTTGACTGATCTGGCCACTCCTCTGCTATTCTTCTTTGTTTTTTAAATAGCTTAACTCCATTACTATGCAATGAGCAATTCTAAAACTGCATGAATTAACTTGTTTGAAGGAGCAACATTCTGTCCTCCTTTTAAAAAGATTTTTTGATGCGATTAGATGCTTACATACCTGAACTAACCCATCTATGAAATTATTATGGCAGTTTTAAAATCTCTGTAATGTTCAAGGATGATATGATACAATCTGTTAAATGTGTGGTATAATGATGGCATCTTCACTAACATGGTATTAGTTAAACAATACTTCATGAACAAAACAATATCTGAAATTCAGTGTGGCTCAACTAATGTATGCTAACTTCCTGTATCTCAGTGACATAGCCTAATATCTGAAACAAAACAAAAAATTTTGTGTGGGAGAGGAGAAGAGGACATGACATGTCTCATCTACCAGCTCTAAGGCGATATCAAGTACATAGCTAAACCATTACATCAGCCCAATACTGCTTTATGTAACATGTCATATTAAACACAGATGTATGTTTTTGCTGGATCAGAGACTGTAGGGTTTGTTTTGATAAGACTGTGAGTAAAATTGTGCTTAGTCCAAAGAGTTCCTGGTTGATGGGGAAATAGGTGGTTGGAAAAATGCACACATACACACACATGTTAACAGTAACCACTTACAAGTAATCCTGTTTATTTAATGATCATTTAAAGTTTCAACAGCACTGAAAAAAGTGACTTATGACCGTTTTTCACACTTAAGACCTTGTACCATCCCCATGGTCACACGACCAACATTCAGACTCTTGGCAACTGACTTGTATTTATGATGAGTGCAGTGTCCCAGGGTCATGTGATCTCCGTCAGATGAACAAAATCACTAGGGAAGCCACATTCACTTAACAGCCATGTTACTAACCTAACAACTGCAGTGATTCATTTAACACCTACAGCAACAGAGATCGTAAAGTGGGGCAAAACTCATTTAACAACCGTCTCATTTAGCGATTGTGGTCAAAAGGTGGTCAAGGACTACTTGTACCTGATTCCTGATGTGGATTCTTCTTGCTTCCAGAGAATACATGCCTGCAATTATATGAGCAAACTATTTAGCTTCTATATTATCAGAGCTACACAACATATGTAAAGTGCTGGAATAAGAAGATCCTTCCCTTGCAACCTACGTATCCTTTATTGCTAGCTTTGCTTAAGGAGGTTCATTTTTGTTGAGCTTTTTTATTATATTTTTCTATGATATGATTTTGAATTGTACTCTGCTCTGAAGCCCAGAGAGGTTATATTGCATATTGGTGTGATTCATGGTGATTCCAGTCTAGACTGCATTCACGAGAAAAACAATCAAAAGGGAAGCAGCATACTATGAATTGGTAAAGTGGATTGTATAACCCTTGAATGTTTCACTATGACACATATTGTTTAAGACAGCATTTCTCAACTTTAGCAACTTTAAGACTATGGACTTCAGCTCCTAGAATTCCCTAGATACACATTTTAAAGTTACTATGGTTTTGAAAGGCTGACATAAGGACTAGTAAACTAGATAAAATGCATCATATTTTATCAATGTAAAATTGAAAAAGAGAGGGTGCTGCCTTTGATCCAAACTACTTGGTCTCCTGACCTGAAGGTTTCCCATAAGATCTGGCAGCTGTTTACCAGTGTTTCAGGCAAAAGGATTCCAAGCTTAATTTGAGGTAGCCAAGAAAAAAGATCAGAACTTCTGGAAACAAACAATATGTTCCTTAACAAGTTATAGTTATTCAGTCTTTATTAATATAACTTTTGACTCTTTTAGACTTGTGCACCTAAACAAGATGTTATAACTGCAGTGTACTGTATGAGATAGCTAATAAGCAGGATTGGTTGATGGTCATAATATGGTTGGTAAGCTTATTTATCTAAAGTTTTGAGATCCAATAAATTACCGTATACTCTGAGTCAAATTAATATTAATTAATGTTAAGGCACCAGTGTAGAAAGAGGGAGACCGAGAGTTTAAATCCTGCCTTAGCCCTTAAAGCCAGCTGGGTAACTGTGGACCAGTCACTTACTTTCAGTCCAACTCGGCTCTCGGGAGAAAATAGGAGAAAGGAATATTGGGTATGCTTGCTACCTTGAGTTATTTGTAAAAATAATAAAGGTGGCATAATAAACAAGCAAATAAAATAACAATGTTGACATTGTAATACCAAACAAACAAGAACAAAAACACACACTGGAATTTCATGTCTTTATTTGTAGCTTATAGTTTTCTTCTTACAGTGTCGTATACATACTCTGTGCTGCACACCTCATAGGAAAATAACTCTGGGTGAAGTATATGTACACTGAGAGCATGTGCACCAAAGACAAATTCCTTGTGTGTCCAATCACACTTGGCCAATAAAGAATTCTATTCTATTCTATGTGGTTGCCATGTGTGCGGGTTCATTTAAAGACTGAAAAAGGTTGGTAATTAGAAGACTGCATTTGTATATGCAAAACAGAAACTCATTAATAGACAAATTATGGCCGTTTTTATAAGCCACTGAGAAAACACTTAATAAATCGTAGAAGCCAGGTTTCCTAAAGCAGTTTTACAGGGTTGTTTAAATGATACCTAAAAAGGAATAAGCGAAGAGATCATATACATGGATGGAGAAAACAACTCCATGATTACTTGTGAAATGAATGGGAGATCATTATTTATTTATTACTTATTATGTATTCAGTACACCCAATAACTGAAATGATTATACAATACATGGCATGAGTCACTATTACTGATTTATACAGTGTGTTGCTTCTGTAGATCCTTGTGGTTAAATAAACACTGGCATCATACTTTGGAAATGACCACACACATTTTTTCCATGGAAGCTATATTTGTATATGAAAAACAATGTGTGTGAACTTGTTGTTAAGATTACCTGTTTCTAATGAATCAAATCAAGTGTGAAACTTTTTCATAGCATACTTATTGACTATTCATAATTACGTTTTAATAATAATACAGTTATTTCTAGGATTCTTCAAGCAATTCACAGTACAGTAAATGTTCAATTTTACAGAACCATGTTGAACAGATGTAAAACAGAATAGACACAATTTTAAATAAAGTCTTCCTGAAGCAGACTGGATCATTGATATAATTTAATCTCATAATATAATTTTAGTGACCTCTGGAAGTCTCTCTTTCTAATGTCACCTGGCTTATCTAAATTTTATCTTGCGCGTCCAGAGAATTGAGTGCTACTTCATAAGTATGTTTAAAGTTAAATAAATAGTTCAAAATACCCATTTTATTTTTTGTGTATTTATCAGCCTGACCATTGCAATTGTAAGGAAGGACTTTCAGTTGTATGTGTTGTCCAGTAACTTGCTTTTGTTTTTAATCTTTATTCAAAAACCATCAACAGAAAGAGGACCATAAAGGAGAATATTTGTAGGTCAGGGTTGGGATGAGGGGTCCTTGGTGCTCTCTGAGCTTGGATGTTCTGACTAGAGCTGATGATGTTTCCTAGTTTGGGTAACAAACATCTTCAAGAAAACAATCAAGCTCTGAAAGCACCAAGATCCCTAAAGACGACAGAATGTAAGAATAATTTCATTTTATTTTCTTAAATAGAACTCCTCAGTTTTGAGAACTAATAGCTAATTATGGCTAATAGACCATTGATTCAGGGTATGCAGGATAATGCAGCAGCAATTTAAAATTTTCCCTACACATGAAGTATTTAGTTCTTTTAAAATAAATCTTCTGAGAAGATGGATTTTCAGCAGTCTGGCCCTATCCACTATGACCAGAGGGAATTCTGGATTCTTTATTTTGGATTTCCATATACGTCAAATCAGTTACTCTGTCTTGACTAAGGGCAGTTTTCAACATGAATTCAGCCATGACAGAATCAGCCACTGCCTGCATTTCCAAGAACTTGCTTAAACTTAACACGTTATTACAGAAAATTCTGAATTCTCCTCTTGAAATTTGAGTGTCTTCAGTGTCTTCATTTCCTTTTCCTTGTGAGTTTGTTTTCTAAACGCTTTCTTCACCCTGGTGTTTACAGAAGGCTTAACCAAATAGATGCAATATAGCAAATTCATGACTGGTTCTTCCAATGTGTTTTTATCCAGCTAAAGGCAGACGTGAAGAATGAAAGGGTCCTTGGGGGAGTACTGTCAGTAGGTGGCAGGAAGATCATAGTTTCCCCATGCTGTTTTTACAGATTTCTCTCGCTATGAGCTCACATTCCCCTCCCCCACGACCCAGTGCGATCGGGGGTGGGGAATCAAGGTATCTGCACTAGGCCTGCATTTTAGCAGCTTCACAAGGAGAATTAGACTAAGACCAGAGGAAAAATACTTGGTGAAGGTGTCTTTGCTCTCAAATGGCACTTTCCATTAAAAAGGGGAATGTACTCAGAGATCTAATCTTGGATCTTCCTGATAACTCTTATTTCATAATTTAGAGACATTTGGGAGGGCAAAAGGCCAGCTGGCACAAGAAAATAATAATTTAAAGGCAAACATTTGTTTTTCTTCGTGTGTTGTGATTGCTTGGATGGATATCTTTAGTACTGACATCTACTGCAATGATTATGATAATATTTCTTCCTCTCCTTTTCAGCCGGCTGAATCAGGCACGCAACTCTGGTCTCTGTATTGTGGGCTGTTTATTTAGCAAAATAAAAGGAACTCTTTTAATAGCACTACTTTGAATACTGTTCCTGGTTTTTTAAAAGCCAAATTATTATTTATACAAAAGCAAGTATGTATACTTCCTCTTTCTTCCTTCAAGATTTTAGCAGCTTCTGAATGCAAGCCTGTGAGCCATAGTAATCCACAATTCTGTCAGGAGAACTGCTTGCCACCATTTAGGAAGTTCATAATACTGTATTTTTGATGCATTTTGTATGTGAAGAGTTTTGGAAAATTGGATTGTCCAAGGAGAATTGAAATACTAACACTGTGTGTTTGTGTGCCACGATGGCTGTGTGAATGAATTTCATTTCACTTGCTGATGTGACCATTGCAGATCTATTTTTAGATGTCTAATCCTTCCAGTAGAACATGTCTTCTTTTTCTGATTAGTACAAAGCTGGCTGCTACTCAAATGATAATTACATCCCAGCCCATCACCTATCACAAGCCAACAAACAAGATGTTAAGCTATTTTAACTCTTGCATGCCAACCAGCTAATGTTGTTGCTGGTTTTGTACTGAGCCACAGGCAGCTCAGCAGAGATACAAAATGCTTTGAGATAACCATGGTAAAATCAATCACAGCAATTCTCCAAATCAAAACAATAAAAGGATGCCTTTTAACCTCATTTCATGAACTTTATCAGTAGGTTCAGGAAACACATTTAAATGTTATGGACTTGCTATTTTGGAATTATAAACTTACTCTTTTCCTGTAGTGTTTGAGTCCTTAGTTTCATTCTGACTACATAGTAAAAAACTCAATGCAGATTTTTTTGCCTCTGCCTAAAGAGCCTATCTCTCCAACTTGACATGTTAAAAAACAAAGGAGGAAATCCACCCACTTAGTCAGATGAGTAAATGCCTTAAAGTAGGAAAGCTGATTTCCTTAGAAGTTACTAATAAAATCCAAGCTTCAGATGGGGCTTAAAAAGGAATGCATAGAAATAACATAGATATATGGTATGTATTTGTACTTGAAATTATAGCTGTCCCGAGTGAAAAAGGTATCTCACCATAAAAATAGCACAGGCTGCTGCAAATGATTGATTGATTGGATTTCACCCCATGGATATCACAAAGGCCAAGTTGGCATTCTTTGCATACTGATGTGTGTGGCTTAGCTAGTCATGACTACTATTCCATGACCACTTTGGCAGAATCTGCTCCTGTACTTCCTTATATATTTTCCGTGTAAAGGTCAATACTTCACCTACGTGTACCCTGAAAACTGGCCATTGCTCTATCTATTACCATTGAGAATAATTCAATGTGATTTTTTAAAAATCTTATTCAAATAGAAGTAACTTTCAAACCACTCTTTGTCCAAGAAAGTACATATTTTTTTCATTAAGGAAGATAAAAATATGGCCGGCTTGATTCATTCCTAATACAGTTAAGGATTTCTCTGTGGTCTTGTGAATATTATGTAACCTTTCAAAATGGCTTTGTCTTTCTGTGAAAGGGTGATCATAGTAATGACAAACTAATGTTAATAACCTTTATGTCAAGTTTGCCATTGATTAAAATGGCACTGGACCTGTAATAAGCAGCTCTGAAACATTCCTCCATCATTGGTAGCTAGCAGGTGGCCAGAGCCACCCTTATTCTAACCATTCATGTTCCTGAAACTTCACTGTATGGATGTTGACAAGCTCTTGCTGCTTTCACCAAAAAGGCAAAGGCACTGTCATGCTACTGGTCCATATTTGTAATGTATATTGCAATGTACATTGTATAAGGATCTACAAAAGAGAATGATGCTACTTTCATACTTCTGTGTCTCTTGTTCCTCCTTGAAGATATTTCTGCTTCACTACTTTTCTCTTATTCTCAGTAAGGCTCATTTATTGCTTATTACCAGTTTATTTCTAATTAAAGGAATAACGCTTATGTTTTATTTATTTGTTAATAAAAAAAGCTAACTGCAGTTTTGTTTTCTCACATTAGTCGGGTAAACTACTTCTGAAAGTGTAAAACACTTGTCAAAATCCCCCATTTACTCTTACAGGCGATGAAGGATTGTTGGATCAGACTAATCCAAAACACAGAGGCCAAATATATTTTCTTGCTCATTCTGGCTGTGCTTACATGGTGTCGGTATGAATAAAGAAACTGGCAAAAATACCGGGGATCATGCATTTAGCAATGACCGAAACCCCTGCCATTCTTCTTCTTCCCATTATCATTCCTGCCACGTGGAATATAACATCCAAAGTGGACAAAGTATTTTTGAAGTCTCCTTTGGAATTAAGTTAAAGAAATAGGACGTACAATTGAGGTCTAAAAGGAAGAGCTAGTGATAATAATTTTGACATAATTCTCAAGCTCATCACATATCCTATTAGAATAGGATGGTCAGTGTGAATAGGTTAGGATATAACAAGGTGAAACAGAAAACGCCGCCTTCCCCCACTTGATTAGGAATTAAAAACAAAGTTTGAGACAGGAAAATATTCTTACTACAGAGTGCAGAACTATAATGAGCGTATTTTTTTCAAAGTTAGAGGCATTTGTTATTATAGATGCTTTGGATATTACAGTATTAATCCTTCATTATTAACGGAAGAAAATAGACAAGAAGACCTATTAAGGTCAACATATTTCGGCTGCTGTGATTGCTGGTTGTGATTTATTATATTCTTTTATCTCTCATCACTCCGTTAGTTATCCAAACTTCAATCCAAATGTATGTGATATTTTTGCACTTTTGACTACAGCTCCTTTGTTAATTTATGTCTGGTTTGCTTCAAAAAAGAGATCTATCATGGATGTTTGGATTCTCTGCCTCACGCTATTCCAGCTGTCCTGTAACTCTTTCTTGGGCATGCTTTTTCATTTTTTAAGAACACGCTGTACTGAAATAATAATCCAGAATAAAGTGTTTGCCAATAATCTTTCCATATTTTCTGTACACATGGAGACAAATGTGTGATAGAATCCATATATTTAATTCTATTTAGTTAACACTGCTTTGAAACTAATGCTAGGCAAATAAAATCAGCCTTAGTTGTACATGTAATACAGGGTATTAAGTTTATTAAGCCTCTGTAATTAAAAGCATAAACCGTAGCTGGACTTTTGCAAATGTCACCTCAAAGATGATAACAGGATTAAAGATGCAAGACTGTCTGCACTTACCTGGGAACAAACTCACAAAACCTCCATAGATTGTGCTGTGAATCATCTTAGGAACAGCTAGTGGACTGCATTTTGCAGATAAGCATTTTAAAAGACACAGATTCACAGTTTAAATTTGTTAATGGCCATTCTGAATCTTTGAGTAGGTTATAAACAAAATGTTTAAGTTTAAAATAAACTCAAAGAATGTCACTACATTAGGGCATTTATTATTATTTTTATTCAGAAGCCAGGGCTGAGTTTATCAAAAAGTGTTCAACAAACTCATAGCTAAACTGGGCTCATCTTGATGTATAAATTAGTGCATCATGATGAATTAGCAACAGGGAGGAAGGAAATGATGCATGTTTGCTAGAATATCAGTGAAAACTCCAGCCAAATAGTCCTGCAAGAGTGTAAATACTCTCCAATTATCTCACTTGCATTTGAGTTATGTACCCTTCCTTAAACGTGTTCAGTGGTTTAGGATATGACGACTCGCTTACACATTTATTTTCAAAGAACTTATTTCCATAGATGCCTTCCACATTTTTTTTCTTCACAGCAACATCAACCTAGTAAGGTAGGGAAAGATTGCTGGTTAATGCATAGCTTGAGTTAAACCAGTGAACTTTATGGCCAAGTCAACAACTGAATTTTAGGTCACTCAATGTGCCACTGCAGAAGATTAATTTATTTTTTTCCAGGAATGGTGTACACTCTATATCATTGTAGCAAACATGCTATTTATTAATCTCTGCATTAATCTTTGGGTTGGAACAAATGGTTTTTACACAATAGACTATACAAATCTAATTAATTCACTATTAGTTTGGATGCAAGTTATATCCTTAGCTGACTGGGAAGCTGTCCATGCTGATATTGTAGATATTGTGAGTTATAATGGATGAGAAATTAACAGGTTGACAATGTTTACATGCATAAACCAATTCCAGAATATAGGCAAATCAGATTGGTAAATGCATACTCATAATCACACTTTTGTGATTATTTTGAATACAAATTTTGTATTCATTTCAGCATTTTTAAATTGTGCACAAATTTATATTCAACAAAATCTGAGATTCCAAAAATATCAAAAAACAAAACAGAATTATTTCTTGCCATCATATACTTTCTTCATGGGTGAAATTCTCTGTTAATAGTTGGAACAGCAGAATTGTATTTATCAGAGCCAGGTCGTGTATTTGATAAATTAAAATGACTTTATTAAGAAGTGAACTTGAATACCATATTTAAAAAAAGCCCTACAGCCTGGAATGTATTCAATGAAATTTACTCCAACACAACATAAGTACATAAAAAAGTCTTCAAGTTCAAAGTAAAGATTTTCCATGCCATACTATATTCCATTCCTATGTTACATTTATTGGATTGCACCATTAATCAATTAATCCACTGACACTTATATATTTAAGATTAAATTCTCCTTAATAGACTAATAGTCTTAATATTCATGAGTCATTTGGAAACTTAATAAACTAAATATAAACTTTCAAGAATTTAGAATTTAGTATTGGGGAATTACAGTCAAAAGTAGCACCAAGGGTGGGGCATTTAATGGTCTTGTAGGTGTCCCTGATTTACAAATTCCCAGCATGCTGCATGAGATTGCTGGGAATTATAGTTCAGCAATGACTGCAGAGCATCAAATTCCCCAATGCTGATTTAAATAATTCTCCATCACAGCAAAGCACATATTTTACTTAAATGACAAGTGACCTACCTTCACCCAATGTTGTTCATATTGGGCATCCTTAGACAAATGCAAGACCATTCTTTTACAGACTCCATAATGGAGGCTGTGATATGGCTTTGCATAGAAATTAATTTCTGGTGCTTTTATACTTCCTTCTTCTCAAATTGATGATAAGCAAATTCCATGTACTGTAAGTATCTAAGCAAAGGGAAGTGGAAGGAAAGCATGTAACATTAAATGATGTTGAAAAGATCTTAACAGTTGCCTTGAATTGTGGCATTTCTGATTAAGCATTATCTCTACAGTGCTGTGAAGAAGAAAATATCACACAATAGATATGTAGAACATCAGGGCAAAATGAAAGACATCTAGTTCAGGCCATTTGGTGTTCAGCATTTCTGTTGCTTATAGTGAAGCATATAGCATATAGCTAAACACCAAGCTATGCTTAAGTCAGTGCAAACATGGACCCAGATTGTTGGGGGCAATATGCTGACTCTGTAAACTACTGAGTTTACAGAGGACTGTAAAAGCACTGTGAAGCAGTATATAAGTCTAAGTGCTATTACTTGTCTGGAAATATTTCCATATCACCTGTATGTGAAAAACTCTCACATCAAGGGAAAAGCCTAACCACAAAATACACACATGAGAACAGAATGATAGCTTGGTTGAAAAGTCCTTATTGAACTCCAGACATCATCAGGTCTAAAACAATGGAGAGTCGGTAGATACACCCTTGGGATAAGCAACTTCCCCTGTTTCTATTCAGAAAGCAATAAATTTCTGATGCGCCTTCCAACAAAATGCATTTCTTCATGTGCGTTCCGTGATTGTGTTACAGATTTGTGTCATACTCCCTTCCTGGACAGCTGAATTTGCTGTTAAAAATGGTGTTAATACAGAGCAAAAAAGCATCACATGTAAACAAGCAGAGAACTCACATAACTGTAGCAAAAGCTTTATTTTGGTAAGGATGGTATCTGATTATCAATTAATTTTTCTTTTTCTATACTGCAGATACAGAAATATTATCTATAAATAAGATTTCCTTACCTACAACATTTCCTTACCTATATTATAATCTTTTCAGAACTTTCTGCCATGGAAATGACATTACAACCATCCAAGTCTAAATGAAGGGAGAGATTCTTCCACTCATGCAAAGCAGTCTTTTGGTTTCCTAAATCTGGTTTCATCCCAAAATATTCCTCTCAGTTCTGAAAGCTTGTAGCAATTTAAGATGAAAGACTCAGTTGGGTAGAAAAATTGGTCTCCAAACCACACCTTGGTTTGGAACTATGGGGCCCTGTGCATCAACAGCTCCAAACTCAAGCTTCAACATAACTAAAATGTCCAGCCAGCAATATAAAATGAATATTTTTGATTTCATGGAATTTTACCCCTCACAACAATTCTATTAACACTAATTATTTGGCTTTTAAAAGTTGAACTGTCTACTTCAGCCAATGTGCCTGTATACCTGAAAAGGATGGAAGGTTCCTCAGTGTGCAAACACTTTTTTTTTGGCCATGTCATCTATGGCTAATCTGTGGACATAGGTTTCAATAGATGTATCAAAAGTATGCATATTTGTATTGCTTCTTATCAAAGTACATGAAATAACTGGAAAAGCTTTTGTTATCATTAATCATATTCTATATATCAGCAGAAAACAAGCTTCATTGGCATTTTGCCAGTGCAGTCTCCATAGTTACCAAAATCTATTTCTCTGGACCAATTCTGTGTATTTGCCTGTAAGTGTTGTGTGAATATCATAGCATCCCAAAACTTTGTAGTCTACACAAGTGACTCCAACCTGGCACTGAAGACAAATTTCAGGGCCAACTTTGATACATGTTAAGCTCTATCCATGGCATTGTGATACTCAGCCACTGCTGAGTGAGGCCCAGATTATTTAGTAGATTTAAAATAGTCCAAGGCAACTGATGAACACCATACCCTGTAGACTGCTTCCCTCAAAACTTGATATAGTTAGTACATGGAGCCGATGTACCATCCTTCAGTCAGAAAAAAAAGAGGAATTTTTGGATATGTTGATAATAATCTTCTCTCTTTCTTTCACGGCCCATTATTATCAATAAAAATAACTTCAGTTCTATCAGTTTCTCCCCCCCCCCCATATTTTAATTTCAGTATTGAATGAAACTGAAAGCAGCATATAAATCCATGCCAAGAAGCATGATACAAAGCTCATAGCTACACAATTTAATACATAGCATAATGTGTTCCTAATATAATGGAAGACATAAGAATACTTAAGGCTATCTAGAGGAAAATCAAGACCAAAATGGAACCAACAAAAAAAAAATGGAACCAAGGGCCAACTATTATAAGAAGTGGACAGCACCAATGACATCTCTAATCATCATACTCTCAACTCATAGCGTTGTGTCTACCATATTATCAAAAGCACTGTGTGGAAATCTTTTAAATCAGCCTTATCCACACCAATGACTTTCCAGCATGCAGTTATGACAAATTCTAGAATTTTCAGGCAGAATTCTGATTGGCTCTGCTGATTGGGAATTCTTATCCCAATGCTATTAGAGAGTAGCAGCCTGGTGAAGGCTAATGCAGTAGGTAGCAGTTTGCTTTTTAAAATAAATTGCACTATTGATCCAACATTTTTTTTTATCTGGCTTTCAAATTCGAACACAATCATAGTTAAAAAGCACAAGCAATTCTTTTATCCTGACTGGTGTGCTCTCTAGTTTTAATGAAACGTATTCAACATTGTCTAGATCTCAACAGATTACTCCAGATCATGAATTCAAGGCAACAATCAGCTGATGATAGCCCAGCTTCTATTTCTTTTCTCTGGAAATAATTTCTCTTCATAGTTAATAGCCATGAGACCCTTTAGGTGGCAATGCTTTCTAATAGCATACAATTTCATTTGAGATTCTGCTGCTTTACTGTTAATGAAAGTGGAGAAATGCTGTCAGGAACAGTATCAATGAATAAGTATCTGAAATTGCGAGATAATCAAACTAGTCTATTCAAAATGTTCATTAAACACAGTGACCACATTGCTAGTAAAGCTGGCATTCACTCACTAGTGAACTTGAAATTCTGATGGCAATGGACACATTTTTGAGGGGACAGTTTCTTAGTATCATGAGATTTTAGGTTAAATAACACTTAGTAACATGAGATTTAAGGTTAAATTATCACCAGCTTCTATTAAAAAAAAGACAAACAAGCGGCAATAAATTAAGAAACTTCACAATAATTAAAGTTTGTCTTTCTCAACTGATTTCTATTTTAATGGTGATTTCTGTTCTATTGTACTGCAACTTTTCAAAAGAGGCACAGCAGTAAAGCAGTTAGAAAAGTCCTTATTCTGGACGGAATTAAAATCTTATTATGGATTATCATGTAGCTCAAGTATATCACTAGATATCTGTATGATTTATTGTATGCAAACAATGTATGGCTTGTGCATATCAAAGCACAGTTAATCTCTCCTTCTTAATAGTTCTCAAATGAAATCCACACTGTTTATGCACCATCTCCAGCCATTTCATTCAGTTTTTCTTATTATCAGACTACATTAAATTGATAAAAGGAACCTATCAGAAAAAAAAGTAGTTAATGTAATTATAGGCAAGCTGGAAATGATTTGCTTTTAGCCCTGGAATTTCAGGAGAAGTCAACAGTGTAACAGGAATGCTGCCTTATTTGGTACAGCAAGCTTATTTTTTTAAAAGACAATTATGTCAGGAAAAGCCATTAAGTTCATCTGTATTGGTAACATGATCTATATTTCTAGAAAAACAGTCACTGTTTTTAATCAAAAATGGATATAATTCCTGCATTTTTAAAGACACATTGTAAATACACTTGCTTGTGCTGCAGTGTTTTTTATTGCACGTAGACCAATGACATACAGTAGTAAACGGCACCCAAAGAATATAAATACAATATAAAATGCATGTGCATACAGTCCCTCGCATACACAGACACACAGACACATAAATGCACAGAAGTAAAAATGGAGAAAGACAATGAAGCACTAAATTCACAAAAGGTTCACATGATTTTCTGGGAGTTAGAGAAGTTACTAATAGAAACTCTTGGGTATGAACATACTTACAGTACCTCCATTAAATCACATAATATTGTTTTAAAAAATAACCATCAGCCAGTAATAGAAATCAAGTTGGAATCTACTTTGTTTTCCAGTGGGTTTGTCTATAAGAATGTGTGTGTTCGTGTGTGTGTGTGTGTGTGTGTGACAGAGAGAGAGAGAGAGAAAGACTTACAGAGAGAACTTTGTTAATACTGTGCAAAAAGGAAAAAAAAATCTCTCATTCTTTTCAAATGTGCAGTCATATTTCTGGTGCTTGTAGCCAAATTTTCTCTTCTATTTTTCAATGTGAACAATTTGTCTATTGAGATACTCCTGACTCTATTTTTATTTTTTTAAAAATCCTTAACTAGCAATACATAAATAAGCTGTTTAATATAAACACATTTTCCCTGTACAATATGCACAGCTTGAGGTAGATGTTTTATAGCCTTACTGCTGATGTCTCATATGATAAGAAAAGCGATATTCCTCACCCCTGACATCACTGGGCAAAAGGACCAAACCCAAAAGAAATTGGATCAAAACAAAATATTCTGCATTTGCAGTATTTCTGATGGATCTTCTTCTTGGATATTAAGGAGCATGTAGGTTTTCAAGGCTACAAAGTAATGAGCACTTAGCTGTATATAGGAACAAGTTTCTTCAAACTTGCTTCCAACTAAACATGCATTGAATGACCAGACTGTGTAACAAAACTCATTAGAAAATGTTTCAATGGCTTATTCCAAAGTGACTTTAAGTATGGTTTCTAAAGTTGTTTCCTGCCTGAAATTCACACTGATCTCAGGAAAGATAAACAGGTGGCCAGCACTTCTTCTTTTCCTTTCAAGGATTGAATAAATTAAAAGCAAAAAAAAAAAAAAAGGCTACTTGTGCTACTGACAGACCCGATCGTAGTAAAAACAACTAAGGGCGTTATCTCTAGCTCTAAAATTAAACTGTCAGCCAAGGGCTTCTTCCTATTTCCTTCAGTATCAGGAGAGCCTGCCTTGCTTTTCCATTAATGTTTGGCTGAACCCTTGCTACAAATTCAGCTTTTCCTGAAACATTTGTTTTACAAATTCCTTGCAACTTGCTTTTGTTCCTTTCCTGGGACACCACTCCCTACTTACCTAACCTGCCCACCGCCACCTGTGCAGCATACAATCCAAAAATAATAATCCAAATGACTTGGAAAATGAATAGTTTCTTTTTTTCCCCAGTGGTTGGTCTCTCTTCTGTTTCCTTCCATTTGGATAAGAGGTATGCTGTATACAAGTTCACCTGCTTTGTACTTCAGGTAAATAACATCATCTTCCAACTGAGAAAAGTCAGTCTGGAGTTTTGAATATTAGCCAGTCTCCCGATGTATTCCTTTAAGGGTCCTCCCCCTCCTATCTATTGTCTTGGCTCCCTTTCTTGCTTCGTAATATGCAACATACCCTCCCATTTCTTTTATCCCACTCACCACATGCCCTTTATACCTTGGACTCTGAATAGGAGATTTTACTGTTCCCTTCCTCCAAGCTGGAGTCACTTCCATCCTGCATACCACCATTGTAATCAGACCATGTCCCTCCAAGAGTACATGGAGCTGTATTTCCCAGGGTACTGATGAAACCTCCAGGGTAATGAGAGAGCTCTCCAGTGCTGGCATGCAACCTCCGGTCTGCTTTTCTAGGACAGCACAACATCCTTTTGAAGGCCTTACGAAAATCAGGGCTCCTGCAGTAAATGATGGGATTGAAGGCAGAGTTGGCGTAACCCAACCAGTTGAAGAATACAAAGAGCTGATCTGGTACAAGACCTCTATTAAAGACTTTGACTATATTGACCATGAAAAACGGTAGCCAACAAAGAGTAAAAACCCCCATGATGATGCCCAAAGTTTTAAGAGCTTTTTGTTCCCTTATAGCTAGAATCCGGGATGTTTTTCTTCTATTAGTTTGGCCATTACCCAAGATAGGCAGGTGCTGGTGGACTGGATGCTGGTGCTGCTGGTGATTATTGTAGAACCTGCCCTCACACCTATCAATCTTCTTCATCTGCTCCTTGGCTTCTCTGTAGACTCTAATGTAGACAAAAATCATAACAAAAAGAGGGATGTAGAAAGAGATAACAGAGGATGCAATAGCATATGCCCTGTTGGTGACAAAGTCACAGCAGCTGGGGTTGTCGTAGCAGTGTCGAGCCTCAGGGCCATTATCTCTCCACCAATGCATCATGATGGGCAAGAAGGACACCAAGGCAGAAATGGCCCAGACAACACAGACGATGATCTTGGCACGTCTCTTCGTCATGAGGCTCTGGTAGCGGAAGGGCGAAGTAATGGCCAAATAACGGTCAATTGCAATGATGCACAGGGTCTCTATGCTTGCTGTCACACACAAGACGTCCACTGAAATCCAGCATTCACATAGGAAGGAGCCCCAGAGCCAAGAGCCTCGCACTACTAGGGTCGCACCAAAGGACACCACTACGGAGCCCATCACCAAGTCAGCACAAGCCAGGGAGGTGATGAAGACATTAGTGAGGGTTTGCAGCCGTTGCGTCCTCCCAATGGCCGCTATCACCAGACCGTTGCCCACCACAATGAAGGTCACCATCAGAGACATCAGGAGGCTCATGCCCACCACCCACTGCTGGGACAACTCTTCCGTTTTCCAGCCAGGTAGATCCAAGTCAGTGGAGAAGTTGAGAGGTCTCAGGCCAGCCTGAGCAGTCAAGTTGGTTCGGTTGGGAGGGCGACCCTCTAAGAAGAGCCATCCCTCTCCCATGGCTGTGCACCGAGGCAAAAGGGTCAGCTTAGGGCATCCAGGCTGGAGGCATGAAGGCGAAACGGGTCCCTCTCCACTCCAGCGCCGTCGGAACGGCGACCGACTCGCTTCGAGGCTGCAGCATGTTTGTGAGCGCTCCTCCGGCGGGCTCCGGCGTCCAGGACACCTCCCCGCGGCCCGCGCGTCAGGCGCTCAGCAACCAATGGGCGGCCGGAGTAGCAGCCACCTCGTTACCTCCGGAGCGGGACTCGCCTGGTGACCGAGGGGGCAGAGCCGCGGGACGCCCTTCTCTGAGAGGAATTGGCGCCGCCGCTCTCAAGGAGCTCACGACCCCGCCGAGTTCCCGGGGAGCCCTTCGAGCGGTGTTTCTCCCCCCCGCCCCTCCCCCGCCCCTCCTGTCCGAGACTGAGCGGCAGGTTAGGGAGTTCAGAGGGAAGCCTTTTCGGAAGGGGCGCGGAGAGGGTCTGCCTGCCGTCTGGCTTCCCACGGAGGAAGGTCCCGTAGGTGGCGCGGCGTTGAAAGGTTGCGGCTCTCGGGAAGGGGCGTGGAGCGGCCTCTTGCGTGTCCTTGGGGCATCTTCTGCTCCCGCGGATCTCTCTTCCTGTCTAGGCAGGGTGGATTAATCAGCTTTTTGCACCCTCTTGTTGCTGAAACTAGACGAGCCGCAACACGCCGTCGCTTTTCCTGCCGTCTCTGGCCAGCGGAACAGCCGCTCCGTAAGAGAATAGCAAGAACGGGGGGGGGGGGGGGGAACGGATGGCGTGGAAAGGGGGGGGGGGTGCCGAGAATGGCCGAGGGCAGCGGGCGTTCAAAGTTGCCGCTACCTCTTCCTAATCCGCGCGTGACTCTCAGGGGGAAAAAAATGTTGCCGTCTTTTCCAGACAGGACAGCGGTGAGTTGGTTGGTGATGTGTTTGCGGGCTGGAGAGGCGACTCATTTTCACTACTGCCCCGGATCACCTTTTCCACTTCCCGCTTTTTTTTTTTCTTTTTTTTTCCTGGGCTGAAGTGCCAAACATCAACTTTCACGTCTTCCAGATCAGTTCGTGGAATGAGGCGATAGGAAAAGCAATCCCAAGAGTTCTGGAAAGCTCCGAAACGTGTGCTGGGTGTTGGGTTGTTTCTTGCTTGCCAATCAACGATGGTCGAATGGTGAATTTTTGGGGGGTTTCCATTCAGGAACAACGCTGTGTTTACTTTTTTAACTTCTCCAAACTGGTGTCCAGCAGGTGTGTTGGAGATGAAAGGAATTTCCCTCCACTTCCTCTGCCATTACTTTTGCCAGCAGTTTTAGTTTTAGATTTGAAACTGGCTGTCCCAAACATTTTACTGCCTGAGGCAATTGAAAGGACAATGGCCTTCTCCATTCCATGCACAGAAGACAACAGCTGCTGTACAGGAAGTCCACACATAGGACAGAAGGAACATAGATCACTATTGCCTATTTATTTCTTAGGTGTGTGTCCTGCCCTTCCTCCTAAGGTCAAGGCATTTTTAATGGTGATTTCTTTTGATTCTGATCTTTGACTACAAGTTCTTGCAAAGCAGGCTGAGCTAAGAGATAATAATTGGCTCCCAAATTACTAGTTACCTTTAAATAACTTAAGAATGGACTTGAACCTGGATCTCCCTAGTCCTAGGCCACTGCTCTAATTGTTTGGTAGCCATTCATATCCTTATTTTCCATAGAATTAGGTTCCAAGTTGTTCCCTAGAAAGTTTTGCAGAAAACATGATGTGATGGAAAGATCATGTTTTCTTCTCTTTTGTCTTCTGGCCACTTCATATGGCTTATTATGACAGCACAATTTCATAAAATACATAACCTCAAGATAATTTTATACATGATATGATAAGCAAGAGAGTAAATGTAAAGATTGAATTATCAATTAATAGTACGATGTATAACACTGTAGTGAGAGAAAGAGCGTGTAGCCTATTTAAGCCTGTTAAGCAGTATTCTGGTGCATGAATCAGAATAACCGCATCTGCATGTCACTTCCTCTTTGTTTGCACGCAACTAGACTTCTAGAAAGACAGTGATATCCCAGTGATACAATAGCCCATTGAAAAGCTTACCAATGCTGTTGGCTTAATTTCTTGTCCATTTTACATGCTAGTCTTTTAATTGTTTAAAACACCATATGTCCTCAAGGCAGTCCACAAAATAATGTAAAAAATATATGTGGCAATGGCAGTGTACATACAGAAGTTACTGACAGGAGAGAGTAGGGGAGGGAGGGAGGGAGAGAGAGAGATGTCAAGTTAAAAGAAAAAACCCAATTGTAGTCAGAATCTGTTGTATTTTCAAGCCTAGACAGCAACCATATTCACAGTTCTGTTAATATAATAATGTGTTTTATTTGATCTTGGTTCAATGTGTAGAAATCCAGACTTTGTCTCTGTAACCTTGATTTATAATTTTCTATTTTGCAAAAAAAAAAAAAAAAAAATACAGTCAGCTCTGCATTATTTAAGAAACTAGGGTTCACCACCTTATGGCTATATCCAATGTATAACTCTAATCATTGGCAAAAGAGAAAAATGTCACAATAAATTATCTTTTTCATCAGCCTCGGTTAGAACACCCTCAGAATAATAGAATTACATGTGAATGGAAAGTGAATGTACACCAGACTGATATGTTAATAATGAATTAATTGTTCTATATAGATGCCTCCTTAATTTCACTGCCATTCAGAATTCCCAGTATCCTGCTCTTATAACTTTCCCGTTTCCAAGTGAATACAGATGGCTGGGAGCCAAAGTAAATGAAATGTGTGACTATAGTTCCCATGGCTTATTTCTTTAAAAGAAGTAGCAAGAAAGAGAAATATCAAAACAGAGATCATGATACCAAAAAATATTTGTTTAAATTATTTTTTCCACACTGTGGCTTCAATAATAATACTGCCCCCTTTTCCAGATTCCTGTTTATTCCAGAATAATAGCTAACTTTAACATCGGTGGCTGTTTTTCTCCTGGAGCAAATAATATCTGAGTAGATGCTTTTAATTACTAAGATTGAAACACTGCACATAACATGAAGATTATTTCTCCATCTGGCTCAGAATCCTAATGCAAGGCAAGGGATCGTTAATTCTTTGTCTGCTACCAAGCCAAGCTGGACTGGGTACCATGCTTGCCTTCTTTATTTTAAAAAAGTAAAGTAGATAGCATTTGTAGTTACTGAATGTGAGCTGTATCATGTTGACTTTGTGGATTCAGCTATTTCAGAGGTAAATATACAAGAAAAACTAGACATATTTAAGGCCATGTAAAGAGTCTAGCATATTTTATTCTGAATCAGATCAGTGGATTCTTTGGTGTTCCGTTTTTTTTTTTAAAAAAATTCAATTTCACAATACTTCAAACCCTTAAATTCTGCAGGTGATGTTTCCACTTGGAAACCATATAAAGAATCAGGAAAAGAGAACGTAACTGATCCTACCCCAGGCCCCCTTCTGGAAGGTCAGATGTCGTTGTTAAGATCAGGATGAAAATCTGAACTGTGCCTCTATCTGAGGTAGGCAGGAAATACAGTTTTTGGCTGCTGTGCAATTTCTCAGTAGAAGAAAAAAGGAATCCATGTATTCATGGCTGCAGGTAATTCAAACTGAGTGCCTAAAAATGTGAGCCCTTCTCAAGATCATATCCCTCTTAAATTCTTGATGTCAAGATGAGGAAGAGGATGAATCTTTGAGGAGGGTTATTCCAGTCCTTGCATGCTTCTTGGGGAAGGGAATAGGCATTACAGGCCAGAATGACGAACAACTATTTCCTCCACAGGCATCCTGGCTGTTACTTCTGGCAGTATTTCCACACATCTGGAGGACACCAGGTTCAAGAAATCTGGCTTAGATTCTAAAATCTCATGACAGAAATGATTCATTTGTCCTCTCTGTTTTTCAGAAAGATTGATTTAGATTTGTACTTTTTAGAATGGCTTATGATGCTGTTGATTTTTGAGTATTAGGGTTTTTTTAATGGATAGGTTGATTAGACATGTGAGAACACTTTGGGGATTGCATGAGCTGAAAAAGCATGTGTAATTATTATATATAAAATAATAAGATACTTGACATTCTGTTACTTATCTAACATTCTAACTCCTATGTTACAGTGGACTTAAATAACTATATTATTTATGATTTTATTACTATAAATATTATTATATTATATAATATTACTATAAATATTATTTAGGGTTTTATTACTATAAATAATTACTATTATTTAGGGTTTTATTACTATAAGGCACTATATAATAGTCTTCTCCAAGTTGAATGCATCTCCAGATGTGTCAGCATCACAACTTCCAGAAATCTTTGGAGGGATTTTCCAGTGGCTGAGAAGCAGGCCAAACATATCTGGAGGGTGCCTGGTTAGAAAAAACAAGATTATTTGTTTTAAATATATTTATCCTGCTTTTCTAGTTTAAGAAGCCCTAAAATCATGTCAGTCTTATTCACACCACATAACAACTCAGGCAGGAAAATAATAGCCTTCAGGTTTACATACTGTATATCATAAAAGCACCAACCAAGATTACAATATTAGCAGGCATTGCTATTCATTTCTGAAATGCTAATGTACAATGGTAATAATGTTTCCATTTTATCTATGGCAAATAGATGGATAGATGGATGGGTGGGTGGGTGGATGGATGGATGCATAAATAATAAAATAAAACAATAATTCCCTTCTTACTCCTATTGGTGGTATGCATTTTCTTCAGTCTTGAGTCCTCAACCATAGGCCTAAGGTTGGAGGGTTCTGCCCAGGATGTTAACTTTTCCTAACATACACTCTTCTAAGTTTAGGATTTCCCAGCCCCAAGTGACTACTATCACTGCACATACCTGAGCTTTGATTTAACCACACTGACGTCTTACTCTCTGACAAACCTCTTTCCCCAGTAAGCCAGAAAACTTTGGCTTCCTGTTTTGTCTGAGGTCACTTGAGAGTCTCTGTGATAAAAGAGACCAAAAGAAAATGATAAGATCTAGCCCACAAAGAATCCATTTACAAGAAAGGTCTGCATTGCTGTCTGGATTCAGAAATCTGTTCTGCCTTTCTGGCAAGAGTATTTGAATGTCTGCTTTATCTGTTTTCCCTTATGAAACTTCTAAATAAAGTAGTCATTTCTATTTGAGTCCCTTGGAGTGGCCCTCAGAGTGTCTTCTGACTGAAAATAAGTAACATCATTTTCTGTCATTTTGAGGTGGGAAATACGTAAAAAGGACAATGTAAACCCTAATATATGCATATTATAGTTAAGAAATAGACACCCTCCAAGCTCCCTTCCCTAATTTTGCCTCATCCATATAATGCATAATATGGCTTTCCATTCCATTTTACGGCCTCAATACTCCCCTCCACATGTGAACTATAGCCCTCCATTGAACTCTGAAAATCTTTATAGTAGATAAAACTAGCACTGTAAGTGGTATAATAACAGTTATTCTGCCTCTACAGCAATTTTGAGCACAGTGTGTTAGCAGGACTGTTATATTGCTATATAGTTTGGAAGCCCCTTAATGTGTGATTAAGAATAGAACCCTGAAACACTTTTAAACCCAAGACAGAATAATGGCATTTACCAAGTCAGCCATCGATAATTTATGAGATGTAACGTTATTGGTAAGGTTCAAACATTTTTTAAACCATGGAGTAGTGTATTCATTGTGGATTAGTGATTGGTGTATTTGTTACCCAAGCAGCTATGTTTTATTCAATAAATTATAATGAAAGAAACCATGACTTAGCATTACACATGAATCTGATTGTTCTGACATCTCCAATTTTTGTTCTACAACTGAAGCATACATTGAGAAAGTTGCACACACAATAATAATTTTTCACATAGATGAAGTCATTTTACTAGTATGTACATACTTTGATTGTGCTGGTTGTGCACTATAGAAGTTGTTTGGGATGATAATGGTTAAAGAATGCATGTAGAAGCTTTTGTAGTTTGTAGCCCACTTCATTAGATGGCTCAGATGAAGTAGATTCTATTCTATAAAAGTTGAGACCAATTTTTTTAACTTATTTAGGTTCTGCAAGACTTTTTTTGTTTCTAATAGCATTAAAAAAATTGTACAGGCTATTTACTTTTTGGTAAGTGACACAAACACACACTGTTAATTTCATCAGCCAAAATTACTTGCTTGTTAATATCCATCTGGAACACTTGTCATTTTAGCTAGATATGAAATGTGAAACATTAGCTTGTCACATCACACAATAAGGTAAAACAGATACTACCTTTTGCAAACACGAAACAAAAACAGACTGCTTTGAAGTCAAGAGGATATTTTCTGTAAAGGATATAAGAAGGAGTTCAGACAGATCCACTGAGTGTAAATTATTACAAATGGAAAAAAACAAAACGGAAGAATAGAATTAAACACAATAAAGATTGTCTTGAATCTCATTGTATTATATCACCATAGCACTCAATTTTTTTTCTACAAAAATTCTTATAGATTGCCCATAAGGATCTTTCAATAAACTTTAATCTGGGGAAAATTCCCTGTCTGAAAAAACTGTTTGTTAAAATATGTAAATAATATGAAGGCATGCACCAAATAATATGAAGGCATGCACCAAACATGGAAAGGGATTATGGGATTGTACTAGCTAAACTGGAAGCAACAGGTGTCAGCCACATCTTTTGGCAACATTAGATTGCTGGGCTACATCTTTTCCTGTTATGTGTTGCTGTTGTGTTTGCTCCTATAGGCTCTTACCCATTCTGTACACAAACAGGCATGCATCCTACTGAACACTTTTTGGCATGTATGTATCCTTCCAAATATGTGGCAGATTAGAGAGTGAGGATGCAACTCTGTGTTACCAAATACATATTTGTGTAATAGTCTTTTATGTTATTTTTAATTAGGATTCATTGTATGTCTATATGTTTAACCTTGCACTCACCCAGACACCTCCATTATTGAGAATCAGCCAGAGTTTTAATGTTTTTAATGAAAAATAATAGGGTTTTAAAAGTTCTATCCTCTAATTGGGTACATCCAATCCATAATGGTATAATCTTACCATTAATTTCTGGTGCCTAATTCCAAGGAATTAACATGTCATATTAGCACAGAATTCAGATATGAATGAGAATGAGGTGATATATGATATATTCATAAATAGTAGGAATGAGATGGTAGTACTAAATCCTAGGAAATAGATGATGGTTGCATCATGTCAGTGTGTTAGCCTCTCCACTTTGAACACAAATCCCATTTATTTTCTGATTACATATCTTCCCCAATACTCCTTTCCTCTGTTTTATTACTGTAATCACAGCTTCAGTGCACTGCCAAGTATAATGGTGCTATTAGTTTTACTTGCAGCATGCTGCTAGGCAAAAATAAGTATATAAAAAGAGGCTACATGGGATTAAGATGACATTAACTAATCAAATTGCCTTGTGAAATTGACTACTGGGAGAAAGTGACTTGAATCTGTCCTTTCCCTCCCTCCCTCCCTCCCGCCTTACATACATACATACATACTAAAAACATGGCTTCAAGGCAGTAGACTTGTGAAGGCTCATTGATAGAAAATTGTATTTTCTTTAAAAGAACAAGCAAATATAGCAGATGGACCCAGGAACTACCATACTATTATTTATCAAAACACATGGGGAATTGCTAATATTGACCTTACACAAGCATAAAGTCTTATGCTCTATTGTTTCTCAGATATTTGTGAGTAGCAACTGCACTTGGAAATCTCCCTATGCCTACTGTAAATCTCTCTATCATGGTAGATTCTACCATGAAGGTGAACATGTTTGGGGGAGATTCTTTAATTCAAACCTTGAAGCTAGCTTTGCAATGCAAAGTGTAGCAATTGCAGGTGCAACCAATTGCTGCTCCCTCTTTAAATACTTTCAGACCGCTTAGTTCCTAATCAGTTTCCACTGTTGAGTTCTTTTTACTACTAGGAAGTTTGTCTAATATTTAACCAAAATCTGCTTCTCTGACGTTTCTACTCACAAAGGCATGTTGTTGGTAGACCTGTCTTAACAAAAAGAGTTTGGAACCCAAGTTCATCCTTGTCTGTTTCTGTAAAGATGACTTTCAATCTCCTTCAAATGATTGTAAACCCCCAAGACTGTCACTGGGTGATAACATGCAAGAGGGCCTCAAAGGGCACGTAGGAAGGAACTGAAAGATTTTTTCAAGTTGCTTACCAACTCCCAAACTGATTAAAGTGAAATCCCTCTGGTGCATAAAGCAACAAAACAAATAAGTACATCAAATCCCAAACCAACAACAAAAATTTCACAGTGAAAAATGAACCTGTCAACATCTCATTTATTTCTTCATACTGAGACCAACCCAGTAGCTGAAAAGATGGCTTCTAAGACATTGAGCCAATGTTTAAATCAGTGCACCTGCTCTGCTAAGCTTTTGCTTTGCCAGACCTTAATAAAGTCTGCTTTTTTCCCTCATGTGTTTTTCTTTTAAAAATGTCTTCATGAAATTTGACCTTGACCCAGTAATCCATCCTGAAGCCACTAGGAATGAACACATCAGAACTGGCATCAATCCTTCTTCGTCTGTTTATGTATTTATAACCATAATAGTATTATCCAAAGTTCATGTTTGCCAGTGAATAACAACAATAGCCAGATTTCTTGTTTTGCACATTACATTTATAATCATAAGGATTACAGCATTTAAGATATCCAAGCCTAGAAATTACAAACCAGCATCAGTTTTCTAAGACCATATATCATTTAAATACTTCTTTAGAAAAGAGGAACTCAAAGCTATGATTCAAATGACTTTGTCTGAAAATATTTCTACCTGCCTAAATATGTGACCATAAAATATCGTAGCACAAAAATAATATAGATCAGATTTACTATAAACAGTATATCTGTGGTTATAAAACTACATGCTTATCCATCAGCCTAGTTCAATAATATTGTTAACCATTCAGACTACAGCTTTTCAAAACTGAGAATGAGCATATGTATAATCTTAGCAATAAAATGCTACAATAGTTTATGTGGTGTAGAATAGTGTTGCAGATTAAGTAGTAAGTAGAAATGAAAGAAAGAAATCCAAAAACAAAATGCAATAAATTTAATTGAAAATTTAATTTAATTGAAAAATTATATAACTAATTGTCCTTTGAAATAATTCTACAGTTGAGCAGTTTATAGTAAATTGATCAAAATGAGATTGAAAAGAATCCTATTCAAGTTTTTCTTTCTATGTATTAGAACATAACAAGGTTGCACATTTTAGCTTTCCTGTGGTTGTGTCCCTTGTTCCCCCCAAACTCATTAAAAATACTGTAGCAAAATGTAACACAAGTTGTGAAACTTCTTGCCAAGAATCATAAGTATGTGATACATCTGAGATACTTTAAGCTCTTGAAATGATTATTTCAATATGATTTCATAACAATTTGAAGGGCAGTGTGGTGTCATGGTTAAGAGACTGGACTGCCAGCAGAGAAATCCACATTCTAGTCTACTTTTGTTACAGAATATAACTTGGATGACTTTGAGCCGGTTGTTCTGTCAGCCCAACTCAATTTTGGGGGGGGGGGGGGGAAATTAGGATGAAGAAAAGTATTTTTGGATTTGAGACAGAACATGTAATATGATTGTTCTCCAGGATTAGAATGTAAAGAGGATACACTGTAACAAGAGATAAGAAAAGATTTAGAAAAAAGATGTTGGTAAATATTTCCTTTTTCTAGCTTTCTATATTACTATGGAAGCCCATGCAATCACCTGTCATGAAATACTCTATACCTGTTGAACTACAACTTACTTTAAACCTAGTGATGCTAACAGAGTTCATGAATCATTTTTAAACCAATGGCTGATTTTTGTAACATGCAAAAGCAACAAATTGAAAGCAAATTTATCAACATTGGAAAGAGGCAAGGCATCTGAGTTCAATATTGTGTCTATTTAGCGAACTCTGATCATTAAAGAGATAACATCTATGAAGAGATAACAATCCAAGATTTTGGTACATTTGTAGCACAATATTTTTTACCCTCAATGGTGATATAAAAATATAAAAGTCACAAAGAATTTAACCATGTCCCATACTTACCTGTAGTTTGGAAACCCACATGGATGTATGTAGCATTTTAAACATGGAGTTGCTTTTATTCCTTTTTATTTTTTTCTGTTATTTTATGTTCTATAAGTCTCCTATACTACAATAGAAATTCACTACAATAAGTAGTGTAGAAAATTCACTACAATAGAACTACTTAGAATATTGACTTTCAAATAACTGTTGATACAGTAAGAGAAATGCCTGTCTGCATCAGAGCATAGCTCACTCTTAACAACCATGTCAGTTTCCAACTTTTTATCAGCAAAATGATAATATAGAGAGCAATCTTTGTGATCCGGGGGCCCTCAAGGCATGATAAACAACAACTTCCATCATCTTTCACAAAAAACAAGTTGCTGAAGAAAATTGTCCCAAATTAAAGCCATAGTTATAGATCCAATGTCAAGCATTTGATTACTTCTAGATGTATTTATCTTGTATTTCTACAATCCTTAATTAGCACAATCACTGACTATGCTGTGTAGGGATCTCAGGAATTTAAATCCTCCATATTTGATAGCTATGTTGGGAAAGCTGGTGTAGACAATAATAAGCTGTAATAAATAACTCATGTTTTTTTCATTTTGTAGTATTTTTGTGATGTGCTGAAAGTATGAAGATTCTTAGTCATCCAGGTCATGATTGTCCCAAAGGTGCTTTTTCAAGAAGCAACTGGACTTCCTTTGTTTTTCCTTGAAGATGTTTCACTTCTGATCCAAGAAGTTTCTTCAGTTCAGTTCAGAACTGAGAAACTTCTTTGATGAGAAGCGAAACATTTTCAAAGAAAACTAAGAACAGTCACTTGTCTTTTGAAAAGCACCGATGGGACAACCATGACCTGGATTATTGAGAATCTCCATAGAATGGTCAGATATATGGCAGCCAGGTCTGCAGAAGGAATGGGGATGTGGCAAGCATCTCAGAAGAAACCCTCCCTAGTTTTTTGAAGGGGGAATAGATGCTCTTTCAGACTTGTAAGCTTCTGTTAACATAAGTTTACAATAAAATTATTGTACTTCTGTTTGTGCTTATAAAATAAATCTGTGTGTGCTTATTGTCTGGACTACCTTACAAAGCTGAAAGGATCAGACTCAAGAAAGTTGCTAGAGGTTTAGGGTAAATTTTCAGTCATCTTAAAGCAAACAAATTCTGGCAAATATTTTTGCAATCCATTTTACCAGATGCAATAAAAATCATTCCAATCTATTGTTTATTTGAATTTATTGTTCCAGAGTTATCCTAGATCCAAAAAATTAGTACTTTGGACAAATGGTTCTTTCTGATGTTCATTATATCATTATACAGAAGATACTGTGCTATACTAGTTTTTTCTTATTCTGTTTCATGACTCAAGAAAATAGATTTATAGTATACAAATTCATTTTAGCTTCAAAACAACTCTGTAAATTAAATTAGTTTGATAGGCAGGGCACTGTTTACACTGCCAAAATAGAGCAGAGTGCCTTGCCATTTAAAAAATCTCACTCTGTTAAGGGCCATATTGGGTCATTTGGAGTGAAAATGTGTGGGATGAAGCTGAGAAATAGTTAGGATATTTTTTACAGTCCTATTTCAGTATAGAAAGATGGCTCAAATAAATTCCTAAAACTCATTCCTATTCAGTACATATAAGTATCTGTTCTGCATTTATATGTTGGCTGTTGCTGCTTTTTTGAGGGCTAACTCTAACTCGTTATTAGGAAATTTGAAGAAAAAAAAAAAGGACAAGAATTTTTCAATACTAGAGGTTTTCCTACAAAACGAAGAAAAATTACTCTTGTTCTAAGTATCATGGCACAAGTGTTCCCTTCAATTTGCTGGTTACACACGTCACATTTTGCCTATAAGAACATTAAGGACAGCATTGTCCAGTTCAAATTTCTTTGAATGCAAGACAATGATGGAAAAGTAAGGGATTTTTATTTGAAATGTTTCCTTTAGTAAAACTGCAAGCAGGATAAAAGTGAATGTGATGAAAAATTCCTGAAAGAGTGTCTAAATGGATTCTCAAAGAGATACCCAAGGTTCTGGGTAATGTGGAGGGCTTAATGCCCTCCATGTGTGTTGAGCTACAAATTCTTACCATTTGGGCACTAGGTTGGGGAAGGTAATTCTGTCACAGCTTTCTTCAGATGACATCCTGTCCCACTCAGATGTGCTGATGGACTCATTTTCATTGAACAGTGCCCTCATAATTTCTCTGTTTATTCATTAAAATGTTTCACCATTTGCTATTAGGTCTTTTATTTTTAGGAGTCGTTTTTCCTTCGAGAAATAAACTGATTACATAGAGAATACTGATCTCGTATAATTGTGTTCTCCTCTTTCCTTCTTTCATATTTATCTGGACTGTCTGCCCCCATTCATTTGCTGAGGCATTAAAGGTGACCCCATTCTCATATTCTGATCCATGTTGTCATGACAACACAGGCCTATTTTGTTGTCTACCATTTTACCATGCCCTTGAAACTGAGGTAGCAGAACTATAAATCATGTCAGTCCAAATATCATGTGAATGGGAGTTTGGTGTTCTTCTGACCTGAGCTATTTGCTGTGACTGAAATGTCCATTTGGCCCCCTTCAGTCCATTTCCCAGTTGCTACATTGTGGGAAAGGGGTGAAGTGGTCATATAATCAAAACACACAATGGTAGCAAAGGCTAGAGTGGAATCAGAATAAAGCAGGAAATGACAAAGAAGGAACAGAGGTTGATGTTATCCTCTCAAACACTGCAAACCTACCTACTCAACCTCTTTTCTTCTGGCTCTTCTTATATGTTCACCAATTTATGAATGATTTGATTGACCCTTAACAATTTGTGTCCAATGTAATGAGAATCTCATGTGGGATGCAGATCTTAAATGTAGACCATTTAGTATTCTTAATTTCCTTAGATCAATATATAACTCAAAATTTGGCCGTATATGTGCAAACAAATTCAGTTCCTTGAATTGTAAAGAATTAGAGTTCAGATTTAAAACCAATTCTGAAGAAGAATGGAATTCTGTTGTGTCTAGCATGTATCAATTCCCACATAATATGAAATTAAAACAGATACAACAAAGACCTTTACAGCAGATTATTTTTCAAACTTGGCAAATTGAAGATGTTCTGACTTCAATTCCCAGAATCCCCCAGTCAGCATATTATTTGCCAAATTTGAAAAAAAAATGTTTTAGAACATATTAGATTCTAGCTAAACACCTTATTTGGTATTTCTTTTTATATATGTTTAAATGAAGCATAGATGTCCTTTTTGTTTTCAGGTCTTCTGCTAAACTTTTTGTCAAGCTACATTAGGATTTTTTTCTGTCCTCCATTTTTCTCCTCCCTGTAATGTAGTTTTAAATTATATATCTCCTTTTTTATTTTTAAGGGGCTTCCATGTAATAAAACTAATTCACATTTTGTTACCTTTCACATTTTGGATTTTATATATAAATTATGAAATAGTTGAGAGAATATAACCTTTATAAACTAAATATTTTTATCTTAATAATGAATAATAGGCAACTTTTCAATAACTATAAGATTGAGTAATGAATAACTACAACGGCTCTTCTGAGATCAACTTATATATCTTCTTGACGATATAAATATTACAAATTCAGCAACTATATCAATTTAAGAATTTAATACTTTATTATCTAGAACAACCAAAAAACAATTTCAAAAATGTATTGAAGTTGTTACTCAATCAGAAATAGGTGTTCCATTACATAATTTAAAGGAAGCTTGGGACACCAAATTTGATAATCCCACACAGGAGCAAATCGGCAGAAGTATAGAAACAGGTGGATTCACTTCAACTTCAAAGCAAGAAAAGCAGTGGAAGATTATGTATTGTTACTTCATTTCTGTTAGTCTGGCACATACATTTCAAGAGTATTCTTCTAAATGATAGGCCATTATAAATGACTTTTTTCATTTGTGGTGATCATACCTACTCTTTTGGTGTAAAATGAGATAAGTATCATGATTAATCAAAAAATTGAGTGTGTCCCAGAATTAGGCTTACTGTATTATTTACAGGACCAAATCATAAGCTTAAAATAACTTTAATAATTGTGGAACGTTCAAAGCAGTGGTGAAATCCATTTTTTTTTACTCCCGGTTCTGTGGGCGTGGCTTGGTGGGCGTTGTGTGGCTTGGTGGGTGTGGCAGGAGAGGGATACTGCAAAATCTTCATTCCCTCCCCACTCCAGGGGAAGGATACTACCTGTTTCCACTCCACAATTTCCCAACAACTTGAAGACAACTGCTATCACTTTTACTTTATTGGCTTTACAAATGTAAATAAAATTACATCCTATACACCCTACCAATTATTTTTATTTAAAGTCTGTGACTAAAGATTGATGTTTCTGAAGTATTCATGCTTCAGGTATCAGGTTGGTTTGGAAATGTTAATTTCAGTTAAGTCTCTCTCAAACCAATGACACATTTTAGTTTCAAGCATTTAAATCCCACTGATTTTAATAGATTAAGATTTTAAGGTTCTCTAGATTGGGGTTATGATTTCATAAAGCTTCACAATCTAATCCAAGAACAATTAAACAACTCCCCCAACCTGCACATAACTTTATCAAAACACTAAATATCCAAGGCTTTCTTCAATCAGGCAGAATTTTCTGAAACTTGAAAATAATATTTTCTTCCTAACCAATATAATTAGATGAGTTAGCTATTTTTGAAAGCTAAAACTGAAACAAATATCACATAGGAAGTCTCCAAGAATTAAAATGGAATGTTAGAGAGGAAAATGTAAACTAAAAAAAGTGCCTTTAAGCATGAAAAAAATATATTGCAACATGTACAATAGTAACATATAACATCTCTATATATGTAAGTTTGAAAGTCTTTTTAAATATAATTGTTTATTTCCACTTTACCACTAAAGAAACCAGTTACAGTACTTGACAGGTACCAGGTGATCGTGGAATAATAAAGAATATTTATTTGGTTTTTATACTATTTTTATTACTGTACAAGTAACTCAAAATAACAAATATAGCTGATACTCCTTTTTCCTATTTTCCCCACAACAACAACCCTGTGAGGTGGGTTGGGTAGAGAGAAAATGATTGCCCCAAAGCCACCCAGCCATCTTTCTAGCCTTCCAAAGGCTAGAACTCACCATTTCCTGTTTTCTAGGTCAGCACTTTAACTATTACACCAGACAGATCAGAGTTGAAAGTTAGTTGTGGAAGTTGTCTGAGTTTCAAAAATCTATATATATAAAAGCGAAAACCACTCATGCCGTAATCACGAAATCTCCGGAACCATAAATTTGAAATTTGCCACATATGTTACTCTTGGCTTCTAGGTGCTCACTAAGAAAGGATTTTTCCAAATGAGCATCAGATCATTAGTATTTCCTATATTATTATTATTAACACACTCTAATGCTAAGGAGTTCTATTCCCCCTCCCCACCTGAAAAGAAATATTCAATTGCAATTGTGTTCCAAATGCAAAACACAAGCAGAGTAATGGAGTTTCACTTTCAGTTTTACTTTCACAGCAGCAAGCAGCTTTACTACAGAATAATTGAGCTAAGCCATGCCCACCTTCCTTCCTGTTTCCTTCTTGCTCACACAGCAAATACTGTTTGAGTTTCCAATCACCCCTCAACTCTCTCACACACTGACAGGATGTTAGCCAGATGAATACCGATGGATGCTGTGGTCTGTGACATTCTACTCCCCCTCCCCCTCTGTTCCTACTGCCAGTTGCATTATATTAACACACTGTGATGCTACGGAGTTACTCATTCTACATTAAGTTTCAGGCTGTAAATATCAATTTATCAAGTCTGAGCACATAGTTTCGTAGTGAAACACGGGTGTCCAGCTAGTAAATAAATAAATCAAAGATCATACAGAAGTAAGAACATCTAAAATCATAATAATCTCCCTGTTTAACATATAACTATCAATCAATATCCAGAGAAACAACATATGATACCTGAGAAACATAACAAGAAGTAGCATGTCAATGATATGTAAAACAACACCCAACATCCTAGTCTGTTCAATTGCTACAAGTCTGTTAGGACAGATAATTATATATTCTACATCTAACGAACATTACTTCTCCAAGATCATAGCATGAAAATGTTACTAGTTGAGTAAAGAAAGGTCTACCAATGAAAATCCAAGCCCATAGAAACACTACAACCTACACAACTGATCTTGTCTGATATTGAAATCCAGATAAGGTTGGATCTGGTCAGTATCTGGGTGGAGGACATCATGAAATACCAGACTGGGAAGAGAAAACAACCACAGCATCCCTCCCCCTCTACATCCTGAAGGAGGCTATCGCAAACCACTTCCGTATTCTTGTCAAGTAATGCTCCAAACCACTTCCGTATTCTTGCCAAGTAAATGTATCCATTCAATCACTAGGAACCCAGATCCATTCAAAGCAACCTTTATTTTATTGAAAAGGACAACAATGTTCCAGAGAACAGCAATATTTAACATTTCCAATTGAAAAAGGAAAGTTAAGGACTGTAAGAAAAAGTTGCTTTTTGGGTGTAGATTTCCCATGCTATCATTCTATATCTAAAGGCTTCAAGTACAGCCTCGAAAAATATGCAGCTCTTTGGGAATCCTGGATTTTCACAGTAGCTAGTCTGTGAAACTGTCCCTCAAGAGAAAACTTCTAGCTACAGAGTTTACATTCTGTTTTAAGACTATCATGAAAAATACCTTACAGAGGTCTATGTACTATTTCCTTCATCTTACCCAGCTCTGTGAAAAGTTTTTTTATCAACCCTGCTGTTACTTCTTCAATCATCACGAGAATCTAAGCAGGGGTGTCAAACTGGCAGCCTGCAGGCCAGATGTGTCACACACAGACCACCCCGGCTCCGCAAAGGCAAAAAATATTGTGATACGTCACGATATGTCACATGACGCAATCGAGCTTGTCAGCCGTGATCTAAGAAGTGGTTCCAACCACAAATTCAAGAAGATCCCAAGTTTTACTTTTTACTTTAATGAGACCAAGGGTAGAAAGCTCTATTTGCACTGAAATAGTGACCATATAGATCAGGGCTGGGGAACCATGGATCTTTTATGATTTGTGGACTTCAACTCCCATTGTTCCTGAGCCAGTCATGCTAATATAAATGTACAGCTAATTTTACACAGATACAAGAATAACTTTCAAGAATGATAAATAAAAACTCAGTGCCTGGAATTTTGGTGCCAAGAGTCTTGTTCAGCATATTTCTCAGCCAACCCAGTGATAATGCATTTTCAGACAAATATGCAAAGCAGAGCCTAGGCAAGAATACTCAGCCACTGTTGCCTAGCAAAAGAAGCTCACTTCTAGAGGCTTCCATTACATCTTAGACCTCCTTCCTGCTAGTCCAGGCTGATCAAATTCTAGGTTGGTTGTTAATTAGTTCTTTGACTCTGCTAATGCCAAACTGCTGTCACCACACCTGTCATCTGTTGGTATTCCCAACAGTCTTGGTCTTAACTCATTCTTCCCCTTCTGGGTACACTAGGCAATTCCCTTTGCGAGTAGAAGTTGTTGGTCAAGTTCTTCTGAACCCAGCTTTGCCAGGAAGACAGGCAGGAAAGTTTTATGCATTTTCCCTTTACATCTTTCTCCTCCTGACTTGAATATTTTAGTTGGTTTTGTTTTCTTAATTGCCGAGCTCATGAGTGATCTTTTTAAACAGAAAATCTTTGCACATTTCCTCATTCCTGAGTAATCTTTCTATCTCATTTTAAAAGTCTCGTTCCTTTTTATCTCCGCAGGTTCTAACTACTCATTCTGACAACTTTCTTTTCTTTTTCCTAGTTGTTTCTTCCAAGTTTGGTTCCCTGGGTCTCTATTTGCCTCTGGGCCGATGTTCCTTTTGCCTAAGACTGTTGCATTCACAATCCCATACCTTTTATATCTTGTTCCAAATTCTAAATTCAGCAGTCTGCAGAAACTTGCTATTGTTATCACAATGGGGAAAGGGAAGTTGCTGCATCAAGCTATATGCTCTGCTCTTTTTGTACATACATATAACATGATGATACTTTTGTTATTGTGCCCTATTTGTCTCTCCTTCTGCCTTCCCCTCTTTTCCAGATGGTGCTATCTAAATTAACTTTTTCCTCTCAACTCTTTGAATGAATTTTCTTTGTCCTTTAGAAAGTCTTCAGTTCCAGGTTCCATTTTGCCCAAGAAACTTCTTATCCTGTGAGCTAGGGGTCTTTTCCTTATTCTATATTTGAGCCACTTTCCTGCAACATGCTAATTTTTAACCCTGGTCATCCAATTATTTCCTTCCTGTCCATGACAATTTTCACCAGATTTAGTCATTCCCCAATTGTATTGTAATCAGCTGGGTCACTGGGAGAATGAATATCCTACCAATCTATTTTTTTCCACATAATTGATGTCCATGGTGCAATGCAATCATGATGGTAAAAACAAAAACCCAGAAATGAAACCTTCTAAGGAAGTTTCATCAAATCCAAAGATGCATAATCAAAACTGAAACTGAATAATAAAAGAAGCCAGAAAATAAATTAGACTTGTTTTACAATGTTGAAGTAGAAGAGTGTGAATACACTTCCAAAGTGACTTCATTCTTGCAATGATACTCAAGAAACCTGACACTGCTCCTGTAATAAAACATTCAAAGCTAGAAGCAAATATGACATCAACAGTCCCCGGAGATGTTGTCTGGAGATCCTGGATGATAAAGGGTGTGGGCTACCTAATGTCAACACTCAGGATTGGCATCAATTAATAGAGACAAGAGCTTGTGTCATGAGCCAAATAAATATAACACTTGAACTTTTCAAATTAATCTGAAAATATTCTCCAAACTAGATTTAACTTCATTAAATAATAATTTTCATTAAGCACGAAGGGCATCCACAAGCAATAATCCAGCCTTTTTCCATTGTAGGACATTCCAAATGCACTGGACAATAGCTTCCCAGTTGGGCTATTAGTTGTAAAGGCCACCAGTTGGGGTCCAAAATCAGTTGGAATGCACTAAGTTAGGGGACGTTTTTAGTAAGATCACCTTCCATCACAGAAGAATAGATTTTTTAAAAAAATATATAATTTAAGGAACAACATAAAAAATAAAATATATACATCTTTAAAAGTAATGAATAAAATAAATTTGTATAGAAACAGGGAAAGTAAAAATTATTATAGTATCACAGCATTTATATAGCAAGAAGAATCAACAATTATTACTTTTTGTTTATTTTTATATAAAAACTAGACAACTTATTCCCTTTTGGATCATCATTTTAGAGATATTTCTTTACCTAAACAAATTTACTAGGCGTGGGGCAAAAAAGCAGTGGGAGCAGCAGCAACTTTTGACTGGCTTCCCCATTGATCTTCCTTATCGGAAGCTTTCCTTCCTTCCTTCCTTCTGTTGTGGTCCGCGAGTGGCCTGAACGGATTGTGGCTGATCCCGACAACGAGGAGGCTGGTATGGTGTCGTGCCAGCATCCTGTGCAGCCGGTGCTGGAGTCGGACAGCAAAGAGGCTGAAGAGGATGTGGTGCCAAAGGGAGAGACCCAGCCAGGGCCTTCAAAACCTCCAGAGGCTCCTTCAAGTGAAGAGAGTGAAGTGGAGGAGCCTCTTCTCAATGCTCGAACACGCAGGGCTGCCAAAAAGCAAGAGTGGCTACTCAGGAGGAGGTCTCCTCGAAAGTAAGGCTTGTGGTTAATTGGCCACTCCCTTAGCCTATTTAAGTTCGCGCACAGATAACAAACATTGCTGGAAACAACGTTTGGTCCTACGCAGAGCATTTTGAGAGTGAGTTTTTTGTTACAACTTGGTTTCTGGGCTGATTGCCAACCCTTGTCGGACTTTGTTTAATCTCTGTAATTCATAGCAGGCTGATAAGGACATTTGTGGTTAAAGCCTGCATTTTGAAAGGGGTCTGTTTGTATTAAAGAGAGTTTTTGGAGCTGTGTGTGTGTGTGCTACACTTCTTGGGACCCGTAGCTGGGGCAGAACACCTTCCTTCCTTCCTTCCTTCCTTCCTTCCTTCCTTCCTTCCTTCCTTCCTTCCTTCCTTCCTTCTTTCCTTCCTTCATGACAGATTTTATTATTTGTGTTAATGGATCATACTGGAAAATATAGCTTAATGAGAATTTTAGAAGGGCTAAGTGAAAATAGAAACAATAAACGATCACAGGAACCTGCTTCATCTGGACCCTGCCCCCTAAATATTGTTCTCAATTGCCCATGGCAAAGATTCCACATATTCTAGTTAATATTTTTTTATTATTCTTTATTGCATTTTATTCTTAATGTTATTTTTAAGCTGTCTTTTGAGATATGTATTCCCAGAAGACATTAAATCACTGTACTAAATAAATATTAGGGAGCTGACCCGGTTATAAAGGCAGGATAGAAATTCATTAATAATTCTTATGTTCTGCTAAATTGATTCAGATGTGCTCTCAGTAACTTCAAAAGAATTTCTCAATACCTCAAAGTCCTAATGCCGAAGATTTGTGAAGGAGGAAGTATCAGATCGGTATAATCCTCCTGGGAATCTTTCATTTTTGTGGCTGACTTTACAGACTTGAACTCATGTACTTTAAAACTAAGTGTACAGGTTGGCTAAGGAGTGTGAGAAATTAGAGCTCTTGTATAACCAGCATGCTGCCTTTGAAAGCCACTCAATGTTCCCTTAACTAAACATTTTCTTTGGATATTTTAAAATAGATGTTTGCAGATCTGTGTGGTTTGGCAGCTACTAAAACGATAGCAAGCCATACCGTGATACATACCACAGAGCAGTTTTTCAAGTTATTAAGTCACTGTTAGGAGATGAAATCTAGCCTTGCCGGGAGATACTGCTGTGGGCAAGAGGAGCTACTTTTCAAAACCAG
The DNA here is from genome assembly GCA_022577455.1 of Arizona elegans. Taxonomy (NCBI): domain Eukaryota; kingdom Metazoa; phylum Chordata; class Lepidosauria; order Squamata; family Colubridae; genus Arizona; species Arizona elegans. The sequence continues at coordinate 56,521,224 of JAKOOJ010000005.1, read as the reverse complement.
TAATAAAGGAGAGAATCCTTCTAGACAGGGTATTTGGAACCGGACAGAGAAGTGAGTTTTGTATGCTTGAGAATTCTGAATATTTTGCTAAATGTTTGTAGGAAGAAGTAACAATCTTTTATGGTTCATTTGTTCCTCAAGGTCAAATTATCTCCTAGTGTTGCTGAACAGACATTGCTAGGAGTCAATGAGACTTCTTTATATACACCATGGAGAATTTGACACTTCATGTTTGTTTCTTTGCAGCTTGGCAAGGTGGGACTAATGAGGCTGAATGACTTGGAACAGCCAGTGGGAAATGTTACTATAATTTATTAAACTGACTGTGACCTGGAATGATACTTGAGAGGAGACAGGATGAAAATTCCAAATGCTATGTTTAGCAAGATGATAGCATTGTGTACAGATGGGTTCCAAAGCTCTAGTCTCATGGAATCTGTGTCATGATAGTTATTATAAAACTATATGGCAATCTAAAGCTTTAATCTCTATCTGCGGAAAGCTGCAAATTAACAAGAAGATATTTTTGTTGCTGCTAACTCTGCAATTCCTTCTCAAGTGTTTTCTTATTAAACAATCCTATGCTTTTCTGACTGATGTTTGTTCATTATGTGGAATTAAGAAACCACCAGAGGTTTTTATTATTACATAGGTAGAAGGGATTAGTACAGTTCATACTACATACAGTATTTATCTGAATATACAGTTTAAATTTATTGACACTGTGTTTATGCAATCTCAAAGAACAGGTGGATTCAGCAAAAAGACAGATTAAAAATTATCCATTTCACAAAATAGATTAATCAGGGAATAGGCCCCTGATAATATATTCTATAGAGAGAGGCAAGCAAAAATATAATATTGCTCTAAATATCATAGATCAGATAATTCCGTTAATAGCTTGACAGAGATCATGAGTAGTAAGTAAGTAGTATTGGGATGATAGGGCCATAATAATATAATTTGGTTCCATAAGCACTTTTATGCTAGATACTTTAAAGGCATCTTTGCACAGTTAAAATCACAGAGATTTATATCATGCCTTTGTTGCAGGTAACTATATTAAATTTCTATTTAAACATGAAACTATTTTTAATAAGCAAATGTGTAATGGCATAGACTTTTTAACCTGCTTAAAAGAAAACTCTAATTAAAAGGGATTCTGCATGGTCGTGTGTCTATATATTATAACAATTATTAAAGCTGATGAAAGAACAACATGTTAAATTGTGTGTAGATAAGAAGAACTCTTGCAATTGTGATTACTATACTATGGCTATAAAATCTGAGCTGCAAACATATGGATGACCACTAAATAGTAGTCAAGTAGTCAAGATATTTATCTTTCTGCTTCTATGAACAACTTGCATCCAGAAGTTGTAAATGCTCCGACACAGGAAGTTTTTAAGAAGAGATTGGATAACCATTTGTCTGAAATAGAATAGGGTTTCCTGCCTAAGCAGGGGGTTGGATTAGAAGACCTCTAAGGTCCCTTCCAACTAGTCTAGTCTAGTCTAGTCTAGTCTAGTCTAGTCTAGTCTAGCCTAGCCTAGCCTAGCCTAGCCTAGTCTAGTCTATTTAGTGATTGCATAGATGTTTACTGGCTATGTATGATAGCCCTACTTATTATCTGTTGTATATTTGCTGCAAGGGAAGATCGAAAAGACATTGATACCAGTTAAACTCATTATCATAAATTATCTGGTTTATGCTATGGCAACCACTAGGACAAACTGGGGGAAGGGGGGAAATTAATGAAACATATCTGATGGACAAGAATTACTGGCAACTAGGAAACTGTAGGTGGATAAACGAGCTCCCCTCAGAGATACGGAGGATCCCGGATCTGCGCACCTTCTGCCACGCTTTAAAGACCTTACTATTTCACCAGACGGGCCTGGCCTAATTTTCTCCCTCTTTTATAAAAGATTTTTAATTTTTTAAATATCTTTTAGTATTTTATACATTCAATTTTAAATTGGTTTTAAAAGTTTGGGGTTTTAAATTTGTCGGGGCAAAAATTATTTAATTTTATTTTATTCTACTTTTAAATTTTGTATGTATGTGTTTTATTGTTTGGCTGTGCACCGCCCTGAGTCCTTCAGGAGTAGGGCGGTATAGAAATCAAATAAAATAAATAAAATAAAATAAATAAACAACTGAGGCATATTGGTCTGAAGCAAAGCTCAGAATGTGCTAAATTTCTTAAGATCAAAATGATATTTAAAAACATATTGCATATAAGTAGCAAATGAATATCAAATAAAGCTTATGTCCTTTCACAAGAAGTATATTATAGTATATATTTGACTTCCTGCTTTATTTTACAGTTTCTTTTAATTTCTAATCAACTTCTACTCAAATATCATTTGTCCCGTTTGACAAGTAAAGGCATAAAGAAATTTGGAAAATTGCCTCGGCACATACCAATCTTTTTGTCAACCTATCTGTGATTTATAAAAGAAAATGTTTGTAGTACTTGAGAATAATAAAAATATTAGTCCAGTGCCAAGGACAAGAATATTTTAGATTATACCCTTTGAAAATTACTGTGTTCCCAGCACTAATCAAATTATCTTCACCCAACTATTCAATTTCTATTTGTTTAAACCACAAAAATGTCTTTACTCTCTTATATCCCATTCTTAAACACAGCTATGGATAACATTAGAATAACAAAAAGATCATGGCAATATAAATTGTCCCAAACTTTGCCCTTTTGTAAAACAACTGGACTCCCCTTGCTTTCCCTCAGATGCCACTGTCAAATATTGAATATATCTTGAACATCCACCTAAAATTGTACATCACAGATGTTGAATTCAGGACATCACTCCACTTTGCTCTATAATTACATATATGCCTGACATTGTATTATTAATATGATAGGCTGAGAGATGTTGATTTCTCTCAAATCATACATATCATACCAAGATAAGAATCTGTGAACTCAATATTTTCCACTTATGTATCAAAATATTTCGTTCAATGAGTTCTGTTGTCACTATTATTTCACTGACTGAGCCTGTGTATTACATTATCACAATACAGGCATAAATATTCACATCTACACCCACCTGTCTACATTATTTTTCTCCAACTTCTTGTTTTCTGAATGTACTTTACTTTCATTACTATCATAAAAGAGGAAAATGGTGTAGTTTCTTCTCCATCAAAACATGCTGACATCAAGCTAATGTATAAGGCTGTACAAATAAATAAGAAGGCAACATTGCCAATTCTGCAATATTTTTAAACCCTGGCAAGACTGAGTGACTTTGGGTTGGGGTCCTACTGGTTCTAAGACTATGGCATCTTTGGTGTTCATTGGGGCACTGTACTAGACAGATTTAGTATACAGTCTGGGGGACTTCCTAGATTCTGACTTCTACTCAAAGAGTAGGTGGCAGTCAAAGCTAGGAGAGCATTTACACAACTTTATGTTGTGCATCAATTCTGTAATATATGGATTGCCTGGTACCACCTCTGACTGAAATCCCACTGACAGTGACCATGGAGATGAAAATGAGTGATAAGGACAAGTACAATTTGTTCTGGGAGCATCTGAAAGTCTGATCTTACACCATAAAAATGCCAATAGAAAGCTTCTTAGCCTTGGAAAATGGGCAGTATACCTATTCAGCATTTTCCTTCCAAATAAAAGGAACCAGGGAGGTTTGTCAATATAGGTCGGAACTAAATCTGAATGGAAAAAATGGTATGCCTAGAACAGTTTCTCCAATCCATGCCCAATTAACTTTAACAACAGATATTTATCTTAGATCATTCTTGAGGCAGGTAAGATGGTAGAGAAACTTGTAGAGGCTAAACTAGAGTTGTATCCAATTCCATCTCATGAGACAGGACTTTCCAAGAAAAATACCTCATTTCAGACAAACCAAAAATATGCCCTTGAACCCACTCAAGAGACATTGATTCAATGACAAATAATTTTTGCCATGAGAAAGTGGGATTTGTTGAGTGGGAACCCCGTTAGCTTCATAAATTCCCAAATCATTGACCCAGTGATAAAATCAGATCAAACATAATCTGCTTCCTCCAGAGTTCTCATTAGCTGCAGATCAACCACCTTCATAACAAATGTGCCCATAAAGGGAATGTTGGAGACTAGATTATCATTATTGAGAATTGTTGGGTCCAAGAATGGTCTCTTGAGGAAGAGACTCTTTCAGCCACTGCAGGCAGCAGAAATTAGGGAACGCATGAGATAGAAAGTTTCTATAGGGTGAGCTATATGTGCCATTTGTCTATGCCTTCAGCTGTCCTGGTTTCTTGACAGCTATTATTTGTTTATTTTATGAAAGAGATGGATACACAGACTTGCTCCTTAACTCTGGAGCAACATTTCATTGCCCAAGGATTGTATTTTCAGGTTTCTTACTTGTCTTTTTGTTCTGTTAAAAAAACAGGCTTCTTAACTAAGTCCACAACCATCAGCAGAAGTCAGGGACCCAAATAATGTCTTTTGGTTAATACTGTGTACCCACACAAGTTAGTTTATTATTATTTCCTTATTATTTTGACAATAAGTCGTTCCCCCCCCCGCCCCCAAATTACATATTGCTTTTCTTTTAATGCAAAACCAGTAAGAACTAATACTGGTCTTTTACAATTTTCCCCTCCCCAATCTTGCTAGATTTACAAAGATGTAGAAATGAAAAGGCTGCAGCTGTTTTCTGTGATAGGAACATCTGGAGGATATCACATAAAACATTTACCTGTTAACATGTGGGCGCTTATAAGTGATGGTGGAGATGAAATATTTGCATTCTAGCATCTGTTTCTAAAAAACTCAGTGATTGCCTACTGTTTCATGTTGTGTCATGCTACGGTAGGGAAGTGAAGGAAGGAATGTTTGCACAAGTTTCTACTGTAAACTATTGAATTAAAAAATATTTTAGTTAGTTCAGCTTTTTTTCCTGGATGTGGAGATGAAATATGAAGTGCATTGATGCACAGTGGATAAAATTTATTTGTGAAAAGTTTCATTTTTTTCCTTTTTCCTATATAATGTTCCTGAATATAAGGATCACTGAATTTAAGAATGAGCTGTCACTACCAAATTACTTTTAAATTAAAGAAATATTTGAATAAATAGTATTCTAATAATCTTAAATATATTAATTACATGCCATGTGATTTGGTTTCAGGGTGCTATTCAACCATCTAAAAATGGCACACCTCTTCGTAATTTTTACTGTTTTGTACTCTAATTGCTGATAGGTTTTATTTATACTTGAAGAATAGTGGCTTGGCTGTTGTCCTGAGAAGCAGCAGAGATTATTATATTTAGAAATGTGCTAAGCAACAACAGCTATTTTGCAGAAAAAAGAATCACACATCTTAAACAGCACAATGGCAGCCTATGCCTTTTATTCTTTGATTCTAATTAATACCTTCATTGTTAAAATGGAAGATATTGAATAAACCATTGCAGACATAAATGAAATAAGTATGCACATCACATACGTTCAAATCTGCTCTGTCCCCCTTGGTTACCTCAATTCCCAGTATCTATTTTCTCTTATCTTATAAAATGGCACATTCCATTTTTTTTGTTTCTTTACAAAGTAATTTAAAAATAACGTTGTTTGTGTCACACTGCCATTTATTACAGTGTTCATTAATAAAAGACAGTAAGTAATGCAAAATCAATTTTGCTTATTTCTTGGTTCTTCAACAATAGCAGCTCAATAGCAAGGAATTGGTTTATTCAAGATATACATATTAATTCTAAGAAAATTAGAGGACTTTGTGATGCTAAACTTATACAGCTCCTGGTGCTTCTGTTTCTCTGAATGATCCTAACAGCCAACAAAATCGAAGAAAATCAGCTAAAATGAGAATAAGAACATTCATTTGGTTAAATTCAGTTGACAGGACAGTGACACCTACCAACCTTTTTTGATTTTAGAAAGCGAAGAAGGTCACATCTGGTTGTCACTTGGAAAGGAACTTGCCATAAAATCTTGTAGTTATGGCTAGTTAATAAAGTAAACAAGAAAAAAAAAAGAAGTAAATAAAGTATCCTGTAGAAAGCAATAACCTTTTCCATGCTACTGCCAAGGAAAGTAAATATGCATGAAGTAACCTGGAATGAAACTTGATTTGAAGAAAAATTACATACTTACACCTGAAAATTGATAGATTTCAGATTCAAGAATACAAGGAAAATAGTCATGACTGGGATCGGTTAACAGCTCTTACTCTCCACTGGATGTACTAGGATACCAAAGAAGGATTCCTAGGATTCTTTGGTATCTCTGTTGGATGATATCTACCTGAAGCCATTACTTTTTGTTTTCCTTAACTCATCTTTTAACGCTTTGATAGTTCCTGTCTCCTGCCAGATATATAATCCTTGCATCTACTTAGGACACATACTCCTGAATATCTCTTTGCGGTTGTGCTTTGAGAATAACTAAAAGTGGGTGGTAAACAAGCATTGCTTCTTCTAACATTCTTGGCTGTCTGCAATCATGGCCCACATTGGAGGAGGAAGGGAGAAACCTTGCTTGAACCTTTGTGGGTGGGATGAGCTAATTTAATGGATTAGATTCAACCCCTGGGCTAGAAACGCTCCATCCCTGTTATATAATAGGGCTGCACAAAGTATTCAAAATGTTTTTGAATGTTTTATACAGCCTGTTATATAACATTAGATAAAAGAGAACCCAACTTTGCATTGCATTGTGCATTTCAATTTCCATTGTTTTGAAAATTAACAGGCGGACAACAAAAATTAATATGGTGTGCTTTCATGGCTGCAAGAACATTGGAATTATAAAACTGGCAGGATTGACTTATTTGTAAAATTTTTATGTGACTTCCCAAACAATATCTTAAAGTGGTGTATATTCCAGTTTAAAAACAAGTATAAAACTATTTTAATAAATTTAATACATACAGTATATTAAAAAATAAACTAGACACCAAAAATAATGTTATATTTTAAACAAAATCTGTTTCTATTACTCATACAAAATAAATGGTTGAAAACAAGGTTCTTCCATAGGTGCCTAAATTATAGAATGATAGATGTTGTTCAAATAGTACAAAGACTTTTACAGAGATAAGATATATATATATATACACCATCAATTATACAATAGCCTGAGAACCTTTCTGCTCTTTCTATATTTGAATAAATATTCTATCATGTGTAAAGCCTCATTCAAAAAAACCTGTTGCAAAATCTGGACCTCAAAAACGTTTAGTTTCCTCTGTTTAGTAAGTGAAATGGCAAAATTCTTAAACATTACAGTGATCTGAATACACGCATACAGTTTGGTTAGATATGTGTGTATGTATGCATATACGTGTGTATGTTTGTGGTGTGTGTGTGTTTCGTGTATTGACTTTTCACCTTTATGGATGCTATGTGTCTTCCTCAATCTCAGGTCCTTTACAGAGGTCTGGGAGGTTGAGAGTTCTGTGCAGTATTTTAGATGTCCCTAGCACTACACTCTTCTGAACAGAGAGCTCTCGTGTTGTTTCTGGCATTCGTTAGAGCCACTTCTCCAGTTTTAGAATCACAGACCTGATTGATCCTACCATCATTGGGACCACTTTGGTCTTTACCTTCCAATCCTTTCCAGTTCTTCCTTTCAGATCATGGTACTTCTCCAGCTTCTTGTCTATGGAGATTCTCAGTCATCCAGGTCGTGGTTGTCCTAAAGGTGCTTTTTCAGGACGGAACTGGACTTTCTTGTTTTTTCTTTGAAGTCACTTCTCATCCAAGAAGCTTCTTCAGCTCTGACTCGATGGTCTGGAATGGAGGGATTTATATTCCTTGCAGACAGCTGGTCATTTGCATCCTTAAAGATTCTAGAGAGTATATAGGTATGTATTGTATATGTATATAGGTGTATGTATAAGTGTGTGTATATGTGTGTGTATGTATATGTGTATTTGTATGTATGTATGTATGTATGTATGTATGTATGTATGTATGTATGTGATTTTCTATTTCTGAATGTAAGCAATAAGATCAAAAAGAAGGAAAGATAACCAAATGAAATTCATTTTCTATTTCTAGAAAATTCAAATCTCCAGATAGTTGTTTAGGATGCTTAGCACACTTGGTGATGGTAGTGAGAATTATAATGTCCAGTTTAATTTGATGCTGCACCTGGATTTTGTATGAATATGGAAGCAGAATTCATATTTTCAACTGAAACATAATCCAATTGCAGATGCAAGGAAATATCAGTTTTAAAAAATTCAGTTACAAACATTAAATTTTAATGTTGGTATGAATTGCAACTTTCAAGTTACTTCCTGTCATAAATTTGTTCCATTCACTATGGCTTGTACTCCTAACAAACTCTAACCTCCTTCTGACTTGCATAAGTCTGTATTCTTTCTAACACCCTTAGTGGGCAAAACAAATAAAAATGTTGACTTTGAAAAGTTGTTTATTAATTGCCTTGTAATTTTATAGGATAATTCTTATACAGATAGAGCAAGTCCCATCACATTGAGTTTCATTCCTAGTAATATCATTAGTATGTTCAGGTAAGTTTTTTGGCAGCAATACTAATATGTGTGACATTTTCAATTTCTTAATGCCGCTTATAGTTTTCATATTTCCAGGAAGTCTATTATTCAGGTATTAATCAGATCTGACGCTGATGAAGTTCCCTGCCAAAAAAGGTCACCCAGGCACTGTGACCTGCTGAGACTATAGAAGTACATCTCTAATCTCCCTTTATGTTTTTCACACCATTCTAATTATATTGGAAATACAATCTTTTATTGATCATAGCATGCTACATTGGCAAAAGTCACATTATTGTCTGCTCTTATCACTAATTTGTATAAATATTATGACATTCCCATGAAAAGAGATAATTGTAAATTAAATTTGAATGTGTAGAATATTCATCTAGATCTCTAGAGATAATACTGTCTTCTAGTCATTTTATTTTCACTAACAAAACTAATGGAATGAAAATATAAATCCTTGACATACAGCAATTCAGAAATACATTGTAGATTTACTACTTTTAACTGAGGTCTATGGTAATTAGAGCTATCTTATTTTGTTAACAAGATGTTTTATTCTATGTCAGCAAGCAAGATATTCCTTATTTTAAAAAGGGAACTTAAAAATGAATCAAATTCTGTACTAGATAGTGCCCTGAGATAAGGCAATGTTTTGAAATAATTTTTAAGGCAAGTCTGCCATTCTCTGAGGAGTAAAAGAACATTAATTCTGCAAACAGAAGGGAAGAGCATGAATTTCCCAGAGGAAAGCAGGTCTCCATTTAGCATATCAATTCTAAGAATCTAAATAATATCTTAGCATTTCTTATTTATTTTAGTGGGTTATTTCAAGTTGCTGAACAAATATCTTTCCGTGCTACCAAATATGTTCACATCTAGTTTACCAGGTGTCTATAGGACAGAAATGGATACGTGAGTCCCAATTCTTTTTTAGTCCCAAGAGTGTGCAACTGAAATTCAGTGTTACATTTTCCAGGTTTCCCTAATCCTAACCCTAGAAACTTTTCAACATCTACATCAGGGAATGGCCCTCTGTTATTTATTGTCCCCAAAACCTGCACTGAGTAATTTAAATAAGTGATTTGGACTCTTTTCAAGGTGTAGAAGGTGATCAAGGGTAAATTTTAAATCTATAAATCAATTATTTGTTCATTTAATGCTGTAAACATGTTCCCCATTCTGGTCAGTCAGGATGTTAACAACTATGTCTCTTCTAACTGTGAGGCAAGAGAAAAACTTCATCCCTCAGGCTCTAAAAAGTTACCCAATTCTAATCTTTACAGAACAGCTTGGGTTGAGGAACTCACCTGGAATAAAGCAAAGCTAGGTCAATTGCTAGTCTTTCTCTTTTGAAAGAAAGGGAGGACACAAATACAATACACTCACAATAAAAATATATATTTAAAATATATGGTTTTGATATATTATTAAGATTACAGAATTGATTATAAAAACAGCCAGCTTTGAATTGCATGGTACATTATTGTATGCATATGTAGAAAGTCAGCACCCCAGAAGAATGAAATATTTTGGGAAATATTAAAAAAGGCAGAATATTATATTTCCCTAAAGGAGAAATAGACTCACTGGAGAAGGGCCTAATGCTGGGAAAGATTGAGAGCAAAAGAAGAAGGGGACGACAGAGAATGAGGTGGCTGGATGGAGTCACTGAAGCAATAGATGTGAGCTTAAAGGGACTCCAAAGGATGATAAAGGACAGGAAGGGCTGGAAGAATGTTGTCCATGGGAACACGATAGGTCAAACATGACTTTGCCACTAACAATAACAACAACAAAGGAGAAATGGTGAAACATGCTCTTAAAGACAAAAAGAAGACTCAGTCTTTCTTAATAGCTCCAGCAGCAGGCGTGGGTTCTAGTTTTTTTTACTACTGATTCTGTGGGCGTGGCTTATTTTGTGGCGTGGCTTGATGGTCATGTGACAATTATTTAGGATTTAACAGAGGTTCTGGTCTACCAGGCTGTACCGATCTACCCATTTATTTTTGCAGGCACTGATCTACTCATGTATTTTTGCAGACACTGATCTACTCATGTATTTTTGCAAGCATCGGTCTACTCATTTGTTTTCTTTTAACACTGATCAGCTGTAGGGCGGCCCTTTGAATCCCTGCAGCAAGAGTTTAAACAGTTTTTTTTCCCTCTAGCCATCAGCTGGGACTCAGGAGGCAGCAATAGATTGGGGGTGGAGCCAAATAAAAGGTAAAAATAATGCGGGCGGGGTGGGGGGCAGAACCGGTTCAGTGACATCATATCGTCACCGCTACCGGCTTGGCAGAACTGGGCCAAACTGGGAGGAACCCACCATTGCCCAGCAGATATCTTGTGCCCATTAAGAAAGATTGGACCAGTCTATTCAGAAACCGGTCCCAGTTTCCCTGCCCCAAACAGAAACTCAGATAAGCAACAAACAAAAGGTTAACAAAATTATCTTAGACAAGCACCTAAGATTTGCATTTCCTCTTTTGCCTATAGAGCCAGCTGTGATCCCTATAAAACCCCTACATGACCCCAGAGGAATCTGACAACAGCCAATAAAGTAATAAAGGACATGTACTTGCATGGAACAGGAAGCTGAAATACAAAGCCCAAAGAAGGAATAAAACCCCACCCATTAAACTCCATTTTGTCAGCTGCCCAGAATCATACGTGGTTCTGCTTCATCAAATAACCATCTTTCCAATCAGCCTCCATGTTTCCAGTGTCTTTCTCCCAGCTTAGAAGTGAACCAGATGGATTTTCCTTCCCACACATATATTCATATGTGAATATACATATACGTATGTGCAATAGAAGCCAGATAAGATATCCATTTGATCATCTAAACATTTTTTTTCAAAGAGAAAAATAAAATTCCACAAGAGCACAGGAATAAAAAATCTCTCCAACATTTCTACCCTAGCAGACTGCAACTAGCAGGACATTAAATGAACCAGAGAACTCTGAGGTCAGAGTGCTTCAATCTCATCTCAGGACTAAGCTTCATATGATTCATTATTCACTATAAAGCCCATAAATTTGACTGTTGAATAAAGCTATTTTAATTCATGTAAGTTTCTAGCCTGTTTGAAAATCTCAACATTGCACTGCTATCTCTATAAAAACTGAACACAGCTGTTTGTAACTTCACTTGAAGCAGAAAAATTCTCACTATTTTTTAAAACTGTGAAGTACTTTTGAAAAGAGATTTGTTTCAGAAAATGAGAAATATGTTAATGCATTTTATTTCTGAAGAACTTCAGCATGGTTTAAGCTTGATGTCAAAAACTGTGTAGTAGCTAACAGGGTGCAAAGAGGCTTCAAGGCAAAGGACATGATTTTTTTCTCTTTCTATTCGATTGTGTCCACTTCTTAGAATGTCTGGATAAGTCTATGCAGTTTTCTTGGCAAGGTTTTTCAGAAATGATTTACCATTGCTTCCTTTCTGGGGCTGACATAAAGTGACTGTCCCAAGTTCACCCCACTGGTTTTGTGCCTATGGTAGAACTAGAATTTGCAGTCTTCTAGTTTCTAGCCTGCTGTCTTAATCACTATACCACATTGGCTCTCTAGAATATAATAGATAATAATAAAACGTAATAACTGTCTACAATTCTTTAAAGCAGTTCCTTGTTTTTTGTAGCAATAGCAATATCACTTAGACTTATATACTGCTTCACAGTGCTTTACAGCTCCCTCTAAGCGGTTTACAGAGTCAGCATATTGCGTCCAACAATCTGGGTCCTCATTTTACTGACCTCGGAAGGATGGAAGGCTGAATCAACCTTGAGTCTAGTGAGATTTGATCTGCCAAACTGCTGGCAGCCGGTGATCAGCAGAAGTAGCCTGCAGTACTGCACTCTAACCACTGTGCCACCACGGCTTGTAGCTGGTCTTCTCTTTTGTTCTTGTTCTTGGATATTTTTTTTTGTCCTCCAGTAGTGTTAACATCTCATGTGTAAAATGTTTTTGCCTGTTGCGGTCACAGTCAATTGAAATCTTTGTTGTAATAATAGTGTAATAACTAAATTTGCAGACATAATTATCAACTATCAACTGTAGTTACTGTAGGATCCTGAAAAAGATTGCAGCTGCCTTACAGAGTTGCAAGCAAGTATTACTTTTGTAGCCTCATAAACTCAGAATCAAGTGTTAGGGACTGAATCCTAAGAGCTATAAGCTTTTACAGAAATACGATACCTAACATTATTTTTATGAGTAATGGAGAATTCAGGGCTATCCTAACAACATTACATGTTTTGTCACAATTTTGTGTAATAATGTTACAATGGATTGATTGGCTAGTACAGTAGGTCCTCAATTTACAACAGTTCATTTAGTGACCATTCAAAGTTACAATGACACTGAAAAAACTGACATGACTGTTTTTCACACTTCTGACTGTTGCAGCATTCTCGTGCTCATATGTTTAAAATTCTGGCATAGAAATGGTTTAAATAAACCATCTGACTCTCTGAAAAACTTTACATAGAAAAGCTGCATATCGGATACGACTACTAAACCTTATTTTAAAAATCAAACAAACTACATTGAGAAGATAAGGGAGTCTTTAAAACATAGGAGGATATTTAAAACTTATTTAAATGGGAACTAAGGGCCATTGTGATAGAACAAACACTACGCATACTAATGGTGTATTGCTACTAGTTCACCTCGGCTCAGGCAAACCGGTAGCGGCAGTGGCGAGAGGCTCCGCCCACCTGCCCAGACATCATCAAAAATGCTCTGTGCATGCATAGAAGTGCCACGTGCTCACAAAGCAAGCTCACACGCACGTGAGCTCCCAATAGCGAACCGGTGGTACCGGGATTTGAAACCCACTACTGATGCATATAGTATGTATAACTGCAGTTTGTCATCTTCCTTCATGAGTTTCTAAATATCTGGTATTCTCCAGCTAAAACAACTGTTTTCCTATCTTCTCTCATAATGGAAGAAGCCGCACTACCGGACCTCAGCAATCATGTCACTGAACTTTGATTAGTAAAGCTTTAGAAACCAAGGTTGCACCTTTTAGCCCTAAAAGGAGATATTTCTCTGAAGGCACGTTAAAGAATTATGCAAGCGTGTTTGTTTTATAAGACTGTTGTTGCAACTAACCGTTAAGGTGATCCTTGACCTTGAGAGCGATTCCAGCTGACAATCTGACGTCCTGTTCTCTTTCATGGCTTGCAGAATTTGAAAATATATTTCCTGCTACGAATTGGATTGATTTGTTTGGGCAAGGAAATGATACTTATTTTTCAAAAAGTTCCATATTGTGTTAATGTCACTTTTATTATGTGCTACTTACTGTCAGTGTGTAAGAATGTTAAGCATTAAGGTGGGGTGTTCTTTTCTTTTTTGTGGTATCTGTAGGTTGTTTACCATTCTTTAGCAAAATTGTCCACTAACTGTTCACATTTCCTCATGTGAATCTTCAGACTAAAGGTGTGCTTTGTGAATCATAGCATAAGTCAAATAGACTTTTTCAGAAGTTATCTTCTAATAATATGCTTACTTTGATAAGATCCCATATGTAATCCACATATTTTCCTACTGGTTGTGGTAGACTCCTATCTTAGTTCATTCAGGAAATATAAAAGTTATTGTCTTCGCCTTCTCTCTTATTTTTATCATGTAGACACCAGAGCTTCAGGGTACAGTTTCATTACCAGACATTCAAACTGATAGTATTGCCTCACTTTGAATATTTCCTGCAGATCCTGCTAAACAATTTATGGAATTTTTGAGATAGGCATAAATGAACAAAGAAATAAAGGAAGAAAACAAATATCGGTCTTACAAAATGTTGAAATCACAAGTATAATAGAAAAATAAAGCTGGCAGATGTACAATAGATACATTCTTCTGTGGTGTGTTTACCCCACAACCCTCTGATGAATTTTGGTCAATATTTACCTTATCTGTTTTACTTTTTTCCTTTCAGTCTTTTTGGTTCATCCTATGTGTTTCTTTGAAAGTTTCAGCATTTTTTTTTGTCTTTTGTTTATTTTCAGCCAGCAATTGTATCATCTGCTTGCCTGTGGTTGAACTTGTAGTTTATAACTTAGCAACCAGAATGTTAGCATTTACCATCTGAAGCAAAGCCCATAATTTTTACCTGTATGTGCTAATGACAGAAACAGGTGTTGTAGATAAAACAACAACTAAATCTTTTAGCAATTTAGCACAGAGCAATTAACAATGCCATCCAGCTGCAGGGGAAAAAAAATCTATTGAATTTACTGGCTTACTTTTTCTAATGTTTTCTCTGAGTCTTGGTAAACGGTTGATCAACTCACCTAAATGTTAAACAGCCTAGGCAAAAAGATTTAGTTATAGCAACTGGGAATAGTTCCTAAAGCACAAATAGCAGGTTCAGAAAAGTTTTTTTTCTCCCACCAATACAACAACAGGCCAGGAGTAGAATAAAATTTCCTTACTGTTGTTACAGTGCTGATAATCTTCAACTTAGCTATTGTTATTTGAATTAGCAAATACAGAAGTACACGTATGCAAACAACTGTGAAGACTCATATGATTGCGAATAAATGTGGAAAGAAAAGTTGTATTTACAAAAGTTGTTTGTGCTTTAAAGTTTCTTTAGAAATAGGACTCTGCTTCAAATGCCTCTATTAAATTCAAAAGCATATTTGTTGGGTTTTAACCTACATTTTGTCAAGACTGCCAATTGACTATAACTTTTTGCTGTTCAGAAAAGGTTATGACATGTGTTTGTATCTTATTTGAATTCTATTTTACATAGGTAGACATGTCCTTTGACAAAATCCTGAAATCTTGTAGGGTCTTCGTATCAGAGTCATATAGACCCTCCTTCATCTTCAGTTCATTTTTGGCGCAGATAAAAACTACAGACTGCCTTGCTTCATTTCATTGCCCTGCCTTTCTGTTTACAAACTTCTTCTCCGTCTCTCTATCTTAATCTGCCCACTGGAGATAACTTGTCAGTCTGATTACATGGACTCTAACCCACAAAGGAATCTACATTCTTTTCTAGACTTGCTGGAAGAAGTTTTGGCTCGAAAGGAATGTTGGGAGAGAGAGAGGCTTAGTCCCCGCTGAATCCTGTTTCCCTAACTGGCAATTTGCTGCAGGAAGAAAATGAATAGGGGTATAAAAGCTTTCTAGAAACTTAGTTGTTTTGGGGTACTAATGATTGTTACAATATGAGAGAAAAGCTTAACCATTTTTTTTTCCTACTTAAGGACCACTAAGTAATTATCATAACACAATTTACAGGCCTGATCAAAAATATCATATTTTTTCATTAAGCATCTTTCAAGTCTTTTTTTTGGGGGGGGGTGGTTTTTCATTCATTTAATTGCCTACCATTTTGAAATGAGTTTTTCATATTGTTTTCGTCTTCTAGTTTTACTATTACCCATTACCATGTCTCCTCTATTTTCCCCTTTTGCTATAAGTTATTCCTTACTTCCTTGAAAAGACCATGTACTTTAATCTTTTAGGAGAAACATCTAAGAGAATGTTTAACATCATTCTATGAAGCCATGAATACTCCAAGTATTTCATAGGCGTATGGTCTTGCTTTCTCATCTCCCTCCTTTGCTTATGCTAAACTTTAGCTGGTAAATGGGATGTGGATCTATACAACCATACTATACTTTCTAAATGTCCCATTCAGAAATTATGATCTGTAGGCTAAATATGGCAGGAATCTCTTTAAAGTCACTAGTTATACCTCAAAAAGAAAAGGCCCTATCTTAGACTGTTGTTTGAAACTAATTAAGGGCACAGATCATTGATGTATGGAGACATTTTTGAAGAGCTCAAATAGAAATAGAAATAGAATAACAGAGTTGGAAGGGACCCTGGAAGTCTTCTAGTCCAATCCCCTACCTAGGCAGGAAATCCTATACCACTTCAGATAAATGGTTATCCCACATCTTCTTAAAAACTTCCAGTTCACAACTTCTGGGGGCAAGTTGTTCTACTGATTAATTATTCTAATTGTCAGGAAATTTCTCCTTAATTCTAAGTTGCTTCTCTCCTTGATTAGTTTCCACCCATTGCTTCTTGTCCTGCCCTCAGGTGCTTTGGAGAATAGCTTGACTCCCTCTTCTTTTGGCAGCCCCTGAGATATTGAAACTCTGCTATCATATTTCCCCTAATCCTTCTTTTCATCAAACTAGACATACTCAGTTCCTGCAAAAATAAATAAATAAATAAAATAAATAAAATTCTGGGACTTGATGGTCTAACAAGGCAGTAGTCTTTCTTTTATTTCCTTCTACTACAGAAATTAGGCTTTAAAGTCCCCACTCATATTAACAGTAGATGTTTTGAAATATGTTCTTTCAATATGGGAGCTTGTTTAGGAATGTGTATTGTAGAATTGTGTCTGAACATGTATATAAATGAAGAATGTATGTGTGGCTCCAGTCAAATGAATCAGAAGCTGCAAAACTGCAGTATCATGGCTCTATTCATTTGGTTGTCCCTCAGGTGAACCTCCAAATGTTCCAATTATTAGCAATCAGCTCCTGCTGTGCATATGACTTGATGGCACTTTAGAAATACTATAATTACTAAATAATATTTACAGTATCCAACATTGTTAATTAATATGAACACAAGAAAACAGCTTTTTCCTTTCCCTCCTATTAATCCTCTGTGCATCACTGTTAGTCCAGTGTTAGGTAGGCCATATCGACAGACAGACCTCGCAGGGGTTCCAGGAATATATATGGCTATTGTGATAGGATATAACAGAATCTTGAAACCCTGTCCAAGGTTTTATCTTTTCTCTTTTCTACCAACAAAATCAAGACAGAGTTATTCTGATACTAATAAAGGAGAATATTTGCAGCTCAGGGTTGACATGAGGGATCCTTGGTGCTCTCTGAGTTTGCTTGTTTTCTTGCAGACGTTTCATTACCTAAACATCATCAGTGCACCAAAGACCCCTAAGAGTTATTCTGAGTTTCTTTCTCACATTTATTTAGTCTCTGGATTATCTAAATACTCCCAAATTCCTTTTTATGGTAATTTCCAAATTTCTTTAAAATGTCCCGGATCTGTATGATAGGACTAGGGAAACAATTTTTTTGAGTGTGAGTTGGAGACAACTCTGGAGTAGGACAGCAAGAAAAAATATTACTTTGTAAGTGAAAATTTGTTCACATGACATTGGATATAACTTACTAGTCCATATTAGCATATTTACATAAAGCTTTCATCAACATAGTGCGTCAGACATATTGGATCTACAACTCTCAAAATCTACCCAGGAATAACTAGTGCGAGCCACAGCCAATGTAGAAAGCACCTATCAACATATCAAGAATACAGGAGAACATTGTCTCACGTGGCACATAACAAGTACTTGCCAGAATTTCTTGCAGCTGCTTTAATGTTGCTGAGGGTCTCTTGGCAAGTTGTCTTCTTGTTTTTTCATCAATTTTGGAGTGACATCCAGTTCTTGGTAATGTCACTATTATGCCATATTTTCTCCACTTGTTGATAACTATCTTCACTGTATCCGGTGATATACCCAATTCCTTGGAAATTTTTTTCGTTTCCTTCTCCTGACTGATACTTTCCAACAATGAGATCCCTTTGATGCTGTCTTAATTCTTTGTAGACCATGGCTTTTGCTAAGAGACAACTGAGTAAATGTCAGAAAGATCCCACTAGATCAGCTAAACTTTATAAGGGCTTAATCAGAGTTACGTTAATTAATGGCAGGTGTGTTCTGATTACTATTTTCCATCAATCTGAATGTGATTGGTTAATTCTGAACACATCCACATTCCTAAGGGTGTGAATAATGCATCCACATTATTCTAGTCTTATATTGTTATTTACCCCCCTAATAGAATTCAGTTTGTTTTTCAATTGAATTGAACAGCTTATATATTATATTAAAGGTAGAAAAAAAATTCTGAAGTGATTTATCTTAGCCTGATTTTTTTACATCTCAAAAACCTGACATTTTAATAGGGGTGTGTAGAACTTTTTATATCCACTGTAGATAGATAATCTAATTATTATCTACCCCTTCCTAAAGTCTGGCTCTTAATGTAACATTTCTTTATTACCAAAAAGTGAAATATCTTACAAAGAATGATAAGGGCAGTACATTTATTTCTGTTTCTATGAGCAACCACTTAGATTTTCCAGTGAGTGGGCGCTCTTTATATGACAAGAACATGCCAATATTTCATCTAGCAAAGAGAGACAATGATATGGCAGATCTATTTCAATATTATTCCTGGAACTCTTCCATATACTAATACTTGCTACCTAGTTAGAAAATAAGTATCACCATTCTGAAACATTCATAATTCTTGTCTATATTAAAAGAACGTCAGTTAATATACTATTCATAAAATACTAATCCCTAAATGTATGCTAAACTTGGTCACCAGAAACCCTGTATTTTTATGATGTTTTGATTAATTTTAATGCACACTGTTTCAATGCTGATTTTCTAACTTGTCATGCATAGGATTTTATCCTGAGGTTTCTGTTATTAGATATATAATTATGATGTTTTTATGTATTTGCTTCTGTGGCCAGTCTTGTAAAACTCATATAAAATATTCGAAGCTTGTTAATCTGTAAGAAAATAGAGTAAAATAAATCCCACTTAAGCAATCAAAATTCTCGGTCTCCAGATTGGAGTCTTGCAGGACTCTTCATTAGGTTAGGTCAGTGTTTCTCAAACTTGGCAACTGATGCCATGCGTGCTGGGGAATTCTGGAGTTGAAGTCCATGCATCTTAAAGTTGTTAAGATTGAGGAACACTGGGACAGGTGGTGTAAGAAGTGAAAATGGCAGGAAAAAAAATTAGGACAGATTTAACTCTTTCTCCTTTTCCTCTTTTTCTTAATAAATTTGACCCTTGAACCCTTTTCTATGCTCCTTAGTCGATTCTAACAAGCAAATAGCTCAAGTAAAACAAGGACTATCTTTCCTTTCTTTAACCATTAAATATTGCAAAGTATATGATATAAGCTATGCTGTAATAAACACTTCTTGAACTATAGCCACTTTCCATGACTTCTGCTTTAAGATGTTACAAAAATAAGCCTTCAAAGACGGGCTTCATCCATTTTCAGTTTTTTCATTTACCTATGAAATATAACTTTATAAATAAATAATTAATAAATCAGTAATAAATTTTTCATATGCATTTTGAGATGAACCTGAAAAGCAAGTGTAGTAATACCAAGGCCTCTCTGTCCAGTCCATTCTTGAATAACTTTTATAGGATAAATTATGTAGAAGACATCCAGGCAGCCAGTTTAATGGCCTTTCCTCTAGCCTTTAAAGTGGCATAATATTGTGCTAGCACAGTTTGTTCTGTCCATGTAGTTGGTCTCTAGTTTGTTCCCATAAAAGACAGGTGAGTGATATTTTCCCATTTATTGCAAATGAAGGCAAGTTTCTTTATCAAGAACTGTACCTTGAAGTGATATTTTCATATTCAAGTTCCCCGTAATATTCAAATGAAATTAAAATCCAAAACATACAATATGAACATTTGAAGAATTTAATATTTTAAATTAAAAATATTTAGTTTAAAGAAATGTCAAATATTTTATTAATATTTAAAATTAAATATTTAATTTTTTAAAAAAACCTTTTTTCCCCTTGGCTTACATTCTCAAATGATAAAAGTTTGACACAAAAGATAGGTTTCTAGGAACACCTAAAATATCCTGTTGCTGGCATCCCCAATTACCAAGAAGAGACCATTCTCAAGTGTGATTGTCCTTTCCAAGAAACCACTGATTATAACTAACCTCTGAGCATTTTACAGTGTAAATGCACAAGTAGATAGCCGCGTACCTGTTAAACAGGCAACAAATAGTGAAAATAAGGAGGGCCCTATCAAATCCGGCACCAGTTATCAGCAGAGCGTCCCAAGGCAGTTTTTGGGTTTTAGGACCCAAACTTTTTCTGCTTTACATCAACGACCTATGCGATCATATTATAAGCATCTGCGTCCTTTTTGCCAACAACGTAAAATTATTTAACACCACTGACAATGCTGCTGCCCTACAAAGCGACCTTGACTATGTGTCAGAATGGTTGCGCAATTGACAACTTAAAATTTCTACTAATAAATGTTCTGTCGTACACATTGGCAATAAAAATCAGAACACCAAATACAAATCAGGCGGAAATGATCTCGTAGATGACCCTCACTCTGTCAAGGACTTAGGAGTACTCATCTCAAATGATCTAAGCCCCAGGGCTCACTGTAACAGCACTGCCAAAAAGGCACTAAGAGTTGTTAACCTAATTTTGTGAAGATTCTTCTCTGGTAATATTGTATTATTAACTAAGGCATACAAATTGCCAGACCAATTCTTGAATACAGTTCACCTGCCTGGAACTGTATTTCGGACATTAACATGATTGAGTGGGTTCAGAGGTATTTCATGAGAAGAGTACTCCACTCCTCTACTCACAATAGAATTCCCTATGCCACCAGGCTTAAAATCTTGGGTTTGGACCAGGGCCGGATTTAGATGAAAAGAGGCCCTAGGCTATTCCACTTATGAGGCCCTTTCACCTATAGTGAAAGTGTAATTTTAATTTTGCTAACAATTTGAATGTAGGCCCATCTTGATCTTGAGGCCCTAGGCTGAAGCCTAGTTAGCCTATAGGAAAATCCGGCCCTGGTTTGGACAATCTGGAATTGAGCCACCTGCAGTCAGATTTAAGCATAGTACACAAAATTGTCTGCTATGTCTTGTCTGTCTGTCAACGACTTCTTCAGTTTTAACCATAATAGTACACAGGCAAACAATTGCTACAAACTCAAGGTAAACTGCTTCAAACTCAATTACAGGAAATACGATTTCAGCAACAGAGTGGTCAATGCCTGGAATGCTCTACCTGACTCCATTGTTACAGCCTCAAACCCTCACAGTTTCAACTTCAAACTGTTCATCATGGACCTCTTAAGAGGTCCGTAAAGGGGGCGTGCATAGGCAAACCAGCATGCCTACCCTCCCTGTCTTACTGTCCCAATTTATTTGTATTTACTTCCTTTGTTTATGTTTATGTTCATTCCTATACTTGTTATCTTGTACATGTTTGATAAACAAAAAAACAAATAAATAAATAACTAGTCTTCTTATTATCAATGGGTAAAGTAGAGCTTTTAGGGGTTTAGGCTATCTTTGACCTACCAATGCTTAGAAGACAAAACTCTGACCACAGAGGTCAGTTATGTTTCTAATGGTGATGCATCAGGAGTAACAAACTAGCACACTTATTTGAATGTGTTGTTTGTAATGGTCCATCTTTTTATCAAAATCTTACATAATGCAAGGTTGTTTTCAAAAATTACTTCACCAATGGCTAGTCATTCAGTATTTCCTCTGAAGAGCATGAAAATGTAACTATTATTTATATTTTATCAGTTTGAGAGTAGGCACAAACGGATACAGCTTTGAACATTCAAAAATGTTCCCAGCTGCAAATTTAAAAAAAAAACTTTATTCAAATTTGTCATGAAATGGGCAATCTTCCATCTTCACAATTTGCCCAGAGAGCTGGGAAAATATCTTCAACATTAGAACTGCTGTGAAAAGTGCTAATGGAAACCCATTGTGCTGAAGTGAAAGAGAAGATGATAATTTAAAAATATAATTGCTCTGGGGAAAATTTTCTACTGCAGGCAGTGTCATATTAAATAACACTATTAATTTATTTCCTTCGGGAAATTTATGTTTAAAGTTAGGACAAATGGGAGAAACACAATAAGTGATGCAGATTTAGTGTCGCAAAACTGAGAAGACTGTTTATTTAATATATGCCATACTAATTGATATGTATTTATGGCTTTACTGATTTATAACACTAATCTGAGCATTTTTTCATATGTTTTGTGTATCTATAAATCAATTTTAAGAAATGATCCCTAAACAAAATTTAATGCCTGCTTTATGTACTACAGATACAAAAAAAGAAGATAAAATACCATTCAATACTCAATACTGAGGCTATTGGTCGATGAATAGTGCTCTACCAATTGGGCCAGCAGCTCTGCCTTTAACCAAAATGGTCACTAAGTGGGAAATCACATGACCATGATTGTGCTTTCCCTTTGCCCATACCATCCTTTTTTTTTTTTTGGAATGCTTACTCCACTAGTGGTACAATTAGCAAGATGGGAATTAATAGTAATGCTTGTAAGTAATAGTTGTAATAGACAATATACAAGAAAAGACATGCAGTAGTGCATCTGACCTGACTGTGCTATATAAACATCCTGGTGTATTCCCCTTTGTGTGCCATTTGCAATTAAGTAGTTGGCAACAGGCTAGTAGGACAGAAATGAGAAGGAATGGCATTCGTTCTTCCTCCTGTTTTGAAAAAAAAATAAATTGGTCAATTAAGTTGAAATAAGTCAAGGAGCCACCAACACAGAGACCTGCTTAATGGGACACTTACTACTCTACAGGACATTTCCAATAAAATCTATGGGAAGGAATTTAGAAATCTGTTTGTTTTTCAGTAATAAGTTCAATTATATATATTTGTTGAAAGCTACTTTGGGGGCATTACTAAACTGAAAGGCAGAATATAAATTATAATAAAGAACTGAATAGCAAGCAAGTAAAGGGAAGAAATTGATTTATGCCAGTTGTCAGAGCAATTTTAATTGTGTTACTGTTTGAAGATATAGAAAACTAGCCGGTTCTAAGATCCTTGATTCTATCTCAATGATTATAAGTTTACATGTTTAGGTTGTGATCCCATGCATTATGTTTGTGGGAGTAACCCTATTAAATCTCATGTTTGACTATGGTGTATACATTGCATCTATTTAAAGTATTCCAATTTATTTGAAGAACTGATCTGGTGTACATTCTTTAGGGAACATCCAAGAAATTATGCATTAATGGGGATTTTGTGTAGGGAGGCATAGTCAACTAATGAATATTCTTGTTATGAACACATTATGAATTAGGATTACTTTTAAGATAATAAGCATGTTACGAAATGTCAGTCAAATAGTGGGAAGAGAAGGTAAAACAACTTTGCTTGGAAAAAACAATAAAATGTTACCTTAATATTTCATAGAGAATATATATATATATATATAATTTGATATCTCATAGAATATCTAATAAAATAGCTATAATCTCTATCTCTATCTATCATCTCCCTCCCTCCCTCCCTCTCTCTCTCTCTCTCTCTTTTTCTATTCCTACAAAAAGTTGTACATATCAGCCACACTTTTTTTTTTGCTTTACAACAAGGTGCAATTTGTATTTTTTACAGCATATTTTATTGTGATCAGCCTAGATTCAATTCATTAGGCATATCTGTCATAAAACGGAATAGTAAAGAAAGACCAAAAACTAAATTATTTTTAGCATCTGCTCTTTTGCTGACATGAAGTTTATTTTTCAGCTATTATGTGATATTAAGCAGTTGGTTTATTGAAAGGTTGCGCTGAAACAGACATAAACAGCTTAGCTGCAAAGTATACACCTGGGGATTTTTGGTATGATTGTCAAAAACAAAGAACTGCTAAAAAGCTGTCAGGTACAATCTCTTTAGTCTATTGTTTTTATTTAACAATTAAGCAGAAAATAGCTGTATTTTTTCCAAGAAATTTTAAAATCCTCTATACGAGGAAAAAAATCTACTACTAGGCTAGGCACAGAATGAGCCAAAATATTAAAGCTTGATTGCAGATGGAAGACAGATGACAATGCTCCAGAGATCATCTGTTTATTCTCAAACCATATTTTGAATCACATCAATGCTTCTTCAGCTATAATGTATTGATATTGCAGGGAGAACAACGTTTTAAAGTTTACTCATACCTCAGTTAAGGGAGAAATCCAGTTCATATCATAATTAATTATGCTTTACATAATTACATATGATACAAAACAACATCTGGCTGTTACAGTTTGGGGGGAACGTTCAGTCAAGACATGAGGATTTGCAAAATATACTTAGCCATCCACATTTATCACTTGGCTTTAAGAAAAAATGCTGTCCATTATGGCAGCATAGATAGGGAAAGTCTTAGATTACAAACAATCTAATGCCATACTGGATCCCAAATGTGGCAAGGAAAATGTAACCAATACTTATTACAATTTTTACTAATCTTAGGGAAAGCTGATTCAATTTTTTTTAATTATGCCAATGAATGTCAGTGACCATAACATAGAGTTCATCTTCTAGAGTATCTCCTACTTATTTGGAGAACTAACCGAAAAGTGCACCTCAGATTTAATAGCAAGTTCCTAAATGTAATGTTTTGCTCTTAAAAATGATCAAACTCTGTTTTATGAACACAAAATTCTGTTTTGTGAGCAATAGCAGATCCTGAGACTTCACAAGCAAGCCAGTAGAGATAAGAAAGTCATTTCCTGGTCTGAAATGTGAAAGTCCGGAAACATTTTATTATTTTCTCTGTCATATTACTTTTTAATACAAATTAAAAAACAAGAGCATGCTTTGAGCCAGTCTTTAGTGTTAGGAAATATAAGAAGAAGTATTTGAGATGGAATGAACAAGTTTATGAGCTGTATCTTGAACAGTTATGCACTTAAGTATTTCTTTGTTCCAGTGTTAAGAGGGGCCTTATTAGCTATTGTCAACAAAAGTCTCTAGAAAGTTGTAGTAGAAACTGATCAGACCTGACTCAATACTCCTGATGGATAATGTGCAAAAAGAAACATTATTCAATACTTTTAATCAGCCTGCTCAACATGTTGCACCCTTGGTAGCTGAGATGTATGTCATAGATACCTAGATAGTTTGTTTGATATAATAGTTTCCTCCTAAAGAACAGATAAATTGTTCCAATGCCAGTAGTCTGAATGAATGAAATGCATTGTTAAGACATATCTAAAGGTCCACTAAAGAAGAACTACTTTATGTCCCATTTTTCTTGGTTGTCCAGTTAAGTCCAAATTGAGCTGAAAATAAGAATGTAAGAAACAAAACCATTGGGGTGATTTTGAAATTGTCCAAGCACAGAGTTCTCAATTTTTTTCAGACTAGAAAGACACAAGATTTTTTAATCCAAATTTTACTAACCACTTCTAATTTGCATGCACATGTGCATGTGAAAACATGTGCGTATGCACGCACCGGGCACAAATGCATTCATATACATGTTTTATGAAGAAATCTGTTGTATAGTTTTATTTGGTAGTACAGTGCTCTAAAGCACCCTGTTATTAAGACCAGCTGCCTGCAATTACTGCAGGTTTGAATCTCGCCAGGCTCAAGGTTGACTCAGCCTTCCATCCTTTCTAAGGTAGGTAAATTGAGGACCCAGTTGTGGGGGCAATAAGCTGACTTTGTATAAATATACAAAAGGATGAAGGCTATTGCTTAGCACATTGTAAGCCGCACTGAGTCTCCGGAGAAGGGCGGCATATAAATCAAATTTAAAAAAAAATGTATATGGCGACCCAACTCATTCTGAGGAGGCTTAACAACAATAAAAACCCACTATAAAAACAATAAAAAACAATAATTCCCACCTCACCCCTATTATGCCTTAATTTAAATTAACTATAAATTAAATATTTAATTTATAGAATTTATAGGAATTAGTAATGTTTGCAATTATTTCCATTGATCTTTGTGTGTTTAATACTGTTATAGGTTTGTCCATGTGAGTAAAGAGAGGTAAAAGAATCTGGAAAATTTTAGAACATTTCTGTTATTTTACCTCCACTTCACATCAGCAGTTGTCCTTGGAAAGGCTGAGAGAGGATAATTGAGCTTCAGTTTCTATAAATTAATACCAGCTCTGGAACTAAAAGCCCTCGTCCTTCACTTTCCATTTTCCTCATGTTGGTATCCTTGACATTTATTAGTTTCAAACCAAGTAGCCCTTTCAGGATTGTTTGGTGCCACACCATCTGTTCCTCTTCTTCTGACTTTAATTTAGGGCCTGCTCATTTAACAAACTGCCTAAACCTTTTCAGCATAATATTGTAGATTTAAAAAAAAGGGTTTATGTTATGAAAACCAGTTATCATACATAGTTAAATGGTAGCCAAATGGAAATACTACAAAAATTTGGGAGTATGTAAGAAATCTGAATGCATAAGAAGAACTCTAAATAAGATGTGTCATCATGTTCAGGTGTTTTTTTTAAGGAAAACAAATTCATAAAGTAACAATAATTTTTAAAACTCACATGCAAAATCAGTTCTTTTTGAATAGAAAAGTTTCTCTGCTGCTGTAAAAGGAATTAGGAATCATTACTATTCTACAAATCAGCTTCAAAATTAAAGGTCAAATTTATAGCAAACTTAAATTGAAATCAACAATCTAATTTATTGCATTATTTGGTGAAACATCATTTTCTCAAAGCTTTATTTTGGGAGGAGGAGGGATATAATTTGTCTCAATTAAGCCATCAGAAGGAATCAATCATATTATTCGAGAAGTATTGACCTTTAACATGTGTCAGTATATTCCTATAAAGGCAAATACATTTTTAAAAAGAGTGTATTGTTTATTTTATTTATTTTATTTATTTATTGTCGGACTTATACTGTATGCCGCCCTTTCTCCACAAGGACTCAGGGCGGCTCACAGCAATAAACAACAACAAGTCCAATTAAAATTCAACAATAAAACTAAAATTCCCATTAAAACCCCATTCAGTCCAGGCCAGCTTGGCGAAACAGCCATGTTTTAAGGTCACGGAGAAAGGAGCGAAGGTCGGGGGCTACCCGGAGATCCAAGGGTAGCTGGTTCCAGAGGGTAGGTGCGCCCACAGAGAAGGCTCATTCCCTAGGGGCTGTCAGCCGATATTGTTTAGCCGACGGGACCCCAAGTAGGCCTTCTCTATGTGAATGCACGGGGCGATGGGGAGCTGTTGCTGGCCACAGGTGATCCGCCAAATACGCCGGGTCTAGGCCATATTATTTATTTTATATCACTGTAGCATTTACAATATTGCAATAAAAATATTTGTAAGATTCAGCAAACATACAGATACTCCTCAACTTACAACCACAATAGAGCTCAAAATTTCTGTTGTGTGACATTTCTTAAGTGAGTTTTTCGCCATTTTATAACCTTTCTTGCCACAGTTGTTAAATGAACCACTGCAGTTGTTAAATTAGTAACACAGTTGTTAAATGAATCTGGCTTGTCCACTGCTTGTCAGAAGGTTGCGAAAGTTGATCACATGATCCCGGGACACTTCAACTGTCATAAATATGAATCAATTCCCAAGTGTCTGAATTTTGGTTACATGACCATGGGCATGCTGAAATGGTTGTGGTTGTAAAAAACCATCATACATCACTTTTTTCAGTGCCATTCTAACTTTGAATGGTCACTAAATGAACTGTTGTAAGTCGAAGACTATCTGTAGATGTGAGCTTCATTTGGTATCCTACTTCATTTGGTCTCCTAATTCATGTTACATCAAGTCTGTATGTGTGTGCACATATATAATATGCCAGAAGGAAATGATAACTGAATCCTGGAATTAGTTCAATTATTTTGCATCCTTCAGTACCAAAAAAGGCCAGTATTGTAGTTAGTGAAAATAGTGTTAAGTAGAAAGCAAGACTGGACTATCCCACAAGATTTCTGCTTTACTGCTTGCTCCACTTACCATTTCATCGTTGTTGTTGTTAGCTGCAAAGTCGTGTCTGACCCATCGCGACCCAATGGACAACGTTCCTCAAGGCCTTCATGTCCTCTACCATCCTCTGGAGTCCATTTAAACTCACGCTTATTGCTTCAATGACTCCATCCAGCCACCACATTCTCTGGCGTCCTCTTCTTCTTTTGCCCTTAATCTTTCCCAGCATTAGGCTCTTCTCCAGTGAGTCCTTCCTTTTCATTAGGTGGCCAAAGTATTTGAATTTCATCTTCACGATCTGGCCTTCTAAAGAACAGTTAGGGTTAATCTCCTCTAGGACTGACCAGTTTGATTGTCTTGCAGTCCACTTCATCCGTATAAATAGGAAAGACCAATTGTGCTGGACAGTTTGCTATCAAAGCTAATTGGGAAGTTAGTTAGCGCTTACTTTATTGATAGTATGTGGCCACATGAAGGATGGGTAGAGAAACTCTGTTTTGTAAGATTTAAAAAAGTAGACTTCTGTACTGAGGTGTGAAATGTGCAGCCTAATGACAAGTTTGATTATACATGTAAATCATATTTAGCATGCTCCTGGCCTACGCTCATTAGCCATCATCTGGAATAAACCCATGCTGATCTTTATCTACTAACTCACAAAGACACTGAATTGGCAACTACCACAGATATGATAAACATTCTGTTTAGACTGAAAGCTAATGCTTTTACGTGTTTTTCAGGTCCCTGTAATGCTGGATATCTCCAGTGTGGGATTCTGCCGGTTCTAGGCGGTTTGGCCAAACCATTTGTTAAATTGCTGGCTCGCCCCACCCCTTTCTTACGCACTACAATTTATTGCCAATAAATAGTGGTGGGCGAGGGGTGGGGGAGCCAGCAATTTAACAAACGGTTTGGTGTTTTTTGTAATTTTATTGGCCCACGGAGTTTCAGCATAGGCTAATTAGCCCATTGATTAGATTGGTCTCCCGACTCTCAACTGATTTGCTCTCGCTGTTTTGCTCAGGGCTCTGCTGCTTGCTTGCAAAGAGTGCTGGAGCAGATTGATTTTTTCTCCCCTAGCCATGCTGAAAAATGAAACTGAAAGTAAAGCAGGCTGTTGGCTTTGCTGTTTGCTGCAACGTTGGAAAATTAGGTAGGCAGATTTCTTTTATTTTTCCTCACCAAAAAAGGTAGGTGCAAACAATGGAAAATTTAGGGAAAAAGAGGAGAGTTCAAGATTTTAAAACACAAAAGAAAAAAAGCTCCATTTAACTAGGGAATTGTAATAATTGAGATACTATTAATTGTATATTGTATTGAAAGCAGAAATGGTTAAGTTGTGGTTTGGAGGAATATATGGGGGAAATTATTTGGTTTATTATTATTGGTAAATAAAATTAATTGATTTGTAAGAAATTGGATTGCATGGAAATAATTGGAATATTCATGTTCATATTGATTACTATACAAAAAAGATAGTTATATAATTAATTGATTTATATTAAAATGTTGAATGTATATTAAACAACTGTAATATTACATAATTAACCAATGTGAGGATGGATATAAAAATAGATAACAATGGGAAGGGATATAATATAGAATAGAAGGGAAAAATTGAATTTGATTAAGATTAGAGATGAGGATGAAGGGTAATATTGGTTTTTTAAAAAAATAGATAAGGAATAAATATGGCAAAAAGGAAATATAGAAATTGTAAATTTAATTGAAATGACTAAACATTGTTTAAATTTGTGAAGCGGCCAAATACTCTGTTCAAAGAAAATAAATTGTAAGTTTGTATGTGTGTTTCTAATTATTGCTATTTATTCATATTTGTTCTCTTTTATTCTTTAAAGTTTAACAATTCATTCTTTATCTTAATATCTTTATATTTGTTTGGGGTTGCCTTTCTTCCATTTCATCTTTTTTACTGTACAGCAATCTTTCTCCTCAAACCTACCACCTCTCTCTTTTCTTTCCTTCTTACTTTCTTCCCCCCCGCTTCTTCTCCTCCCTACTTCCTCTTCCTTTCTCCTTCTCCTCCTCTCTTCCTCCCTCTCTTACCCTCACTCCTACTCTAATTTCCCTTCCCTTCCTTCCTCCCTTCTCTTCCTTCCCTCTCTCTCCTTCTTTCTTCCATCTCTCTTCTCCTTCCTTCATCCCTCTCTATTGCTGTATCCTTTTGTGCATACGGATTACTCAGAGGGCTGAAAAAGTTATTTTTGACTGGTCCTCGCACTTTTGACCAGTCCTCGAACTTACGACTGTCCTCACATTTTACGTTTTGTGCCCTATCTTGTCACCGTGGTGAAGAGAAGCAGTTGTGAAATGAATGACACGGTTGTTAAGAATGCTACAATGGGCATAAATGATGACCAGTCATAAGGGTGAGGACCAGTCAAAAGTGCGAAGACCTGTCAGAAATCACTTTTCTCCACCCTCTGGGTAGTCCTTTTGTGCATAGTCCATTGTTAAGAATGCCGCAATGGGCATAAATGTGAGGAAGGTCATAAGTGTGAGGACCGGTCAAAAATGTGAGGACCAGTCAGAAATGACTTTTATCAGCCCTCTGAGTAGTCCCTATGCACATAGCCACGCCCACCCAGTCACATGATTAGCTAGCCACGCCCACCCAGTCACATGACCACCAAGCCGCACCCCCAACTTAGCCATGCCCACAGATCCGGTTGTTAAAAAAATTGAATCCCACCATTGGATATCTCCCATGAGAGGGAATATCTCTTGTGTTAAGTTTTCATTGAGAAATATAGTACATTTGCCTGATCCAAATACAAATATTATCCACTTATGTTAAAATTTTGTGGAAAATCCATTGGTCCTCCAAGAATAAACAGTTAGAGGTGCTCAGCCAGAAACTGTTAAAGTGAAAACATAAATTTAGTTCTAAGGTTTATAATTCAAATGAAGCTGGAAAAGGTAGAAAGTGAAGTAGAACAGGTATTAGAGCAAGCAGATAGAAATACCAGAGTCAACAGCTTAGCCTTCTAAGTTTATTTTTTTTTAATAAACAGGGAATTTAAAGTTCTTTAGTGCTCTGACATTTTAAAGTGAAGTTGTATTAAGTTGAAAAGATGTCTGGAGTGATGCTAAAATGGGAAGGAAATACAATTATACACAGTACAAGCTTAAAGTCAAGCCTATTCTGCATCTGTAAATACAGCAAAACAGGTTTCATTCTCTTAGTACATCTACAAATATCCACAGTATGTCAACCAACTACATTATTTATAATATCCCATATCATATTAAGGAAGGGTAGACTGGAAATATAATTAAACTGTAATAATCCAGTCAAACATGTCATGGATAAAATCACTAGGTAATTATTGATCTACCTTCAGTAAGGGCACATTAGAGATTATAGAGCCGTGATGGTGAACCTATAGCACGCGTGCCACAAATGGCACGCAGAGCTCTTTCTGCCAGCACGCCAGCCATCGCCCCAGCCCAGGTCCACCGCACATGCGCGCACCTCCAATCGGCCAGGAAGACAGGAAAAAGCTAGGATTCCATGGGGGAGAAACTTTGGAGATCGTGGAAGGCAAGAGAAAGCTAGGATTCCATGGGGGATGCATTTTGGCATGCAATGCCAAAAAGGTTTGCCATCACTGTTATAGGGCAATGGAGCTCATAACAATCTGCATTCAGTCTGGAAAATATAGAAACCACATTGGTTATTCTAAGGAATAACCTGTGGAAAGATTTGGATGATGAAATCATGATTATCCTTAATTTTTAAGTGTCAACCACAATATTCCCCTATGAAGGTTAGGAATTGGAGATGCTGTTCTGCTATGGTTCTTACCTGAATTTATAAGTCACTAGGTAGTCTCAGGAAGAGAGGATTGGCCCCTGGTCATTCCATTCTGGAATATTCAAAGGCTTGGTTCTTTTTTCTATTCTGGTTAATATTTTTATTTAGCTTCTGGGACAGATTATTGAGTTTTGAATGAGTTATCATCCACATATAAATGATGCCCCTTATATATAAGCTGACCCACCCAAAATGCAGAAATCTGCATGCCTCCTGGGCAGTCTAGGTAACACTGTATTATACCACTGCTACAGGAAATATATTGATTAACAATGTACTTCCCAGTGTAATTGAAAGTGTTGGTCTCTATCCACAAAAATGTGTAGTTCAGAGCTTGGACACCAGACCTTTATTGATATATTCTGTCCAGCCAGTCTGGGTGACCAGGGCATGTTGAGAAATCCTTCTTATCAATAAATATAACAGGAAGTGGCTTGAAGTGGGTATTCGTTATGGGAGCAGCCCTTCTTTGGAATAGTTTGTATCTCAAGGCAAGGGTAGCTTTCATTTTCAATGTGTTCTGTAAAAACTTGGCTTTTCTAGAAAGCCTTTGGAAAATGATTACAGTGGAACTACTTACAAGGGCACTGCATTGTTAATTTTGGGTGACATACATTGCTTAATTAATTGGCAATGAAGATATCAAAGTGCTGATTCTGCCTTTTAGGATGAACCATCGATAGTAAAGGGAACCAGCAGTCAAGAAATTTGCTGCATGAATGCCTTGGAAAAGATATTCAAATGCCATGATGTGTCTATAGCTGTAAAGATCAGAACCACGATAATACCTCTGACACTCGGAAACAAACATTGGACTTGAAAAATCAAGCTAGGAAGAATACTGATGCTTTTCAACTTTGGTGTTAGAGAAGACTCCTGAAAATACTATAGGCAGCCAAGAAAACAAACGAATGGATCATTGAACAAATCAACGTGAGGCACAAATTGTTCTACTTTGACACATTATGTGAAAACCCAGCTTTGTGGATATGGTTTTAATGCTGGGAAGGTTAAAGGAAAGCAAGGAAGTGGATGACCAGCAGAACTGTGGGTCAATTCAGTTACAGTGGTGCCGACTGCACTGTTTGAGTACCTGAAAAACTAGCTTGGGGTAGATCATAATGGAGAAAATCTATCTGTGTGGTTGCTAGGAATAGAAAATGACTTGATCCGGTTGAAAACATTACTTTTGCTGTCCTAATCAATACTTCCTGAAATAAGGTCATAATACCTCCTGAAATAAATAAAGAACCTTAAAATAATTCAGATGGAGACAATGTAGGAGTGTATCTTTTGTGTAAATTTTAGTATGCTTTTTTCCTTTCCCCTGCTTTAAGTGGCTAAGAATTGTTTTAATAGGCCTTAAACATAGCCATATTTAAGGCCTGTTAAAAAATTAAACTGCTAATATTTAGTTCTTTTGCAATGAATTATTTCGGAATCAATAGTCTTAAATTGAAAAGTTAAATTGAAATTCATTGTACACAAATGAATCTATTATTACTGGCATTCATTTTATTTCTATTGTAATTGCATCTTAAAAGCTTACTCTTTTAGGCTGAGTGGCATAAATTACTATTAAATAAATATATTTTCCCAAATCCCAATTGTTTTGTCTTCCTTTTATTGAACAGTGTGATGATATCATAATGGGAAGCAAGGAGGATAGATTTAAAAATGGGTATGACCTGGTGTGCTGCTATTACATATTGCAATAGTAACTATAACTCAATCCTCTCCTGTAATTCTTTATCTAAAATAATTAATACAAATTATGCACTGCGTTTACTGCATGTAGAATCCTTCTACAGAATGGAGTGCTGTAATGATTTTCCCAGGTGTAGCTGTGCTATTTTTTATCAACAATTAATGGATCAAGAGCTGAACATAACACCAGCTTAAAGGGAACCTTGGTGGCTGAATGGCAGGTCCTGAACACCATGACCTGACCCTGCCATGATATATCAGGCACTCTTAAAACAAACCACAGCTTTACTTACTTAAATTTATGCAACATCACATGTTGAGCTGGAAGGTGTAGGACAATGCTGCAGTCAACTACTACAGCAATGTTTCTCAAGCTTGGCAACTTTAATATGCCTGGACTTCAAATGCCAAAATTCCCCATCCATTCCTCCATCCATACTGGTATACAAAAGGGAATCCTGGCCAGATTTAAACAGTTCTCTACACTTTGGTTATAATTTGCCTTGAGTACAACTATCTGTTCTATATATTGTACAACATGCGGCTAATGCTACTCAATGGTAGCTGCATTGCAGTTAGTATAATATCCATGTTAAAAGATTTGCATTGCTTGCTGATAGCTTATTGCATACAATTTAAGATGTTTATGTTGGCAGTTTAGGGCCTGAGAAACTATATCCCTTGCTACAAAACCAAGCACAAGTATTTGAACCATTAAGAAAGATTCTATGGAAGATAGAAATAGCCCTGCTGCTATCTATGGTTTATTATCAGGACATCTAAGGCTATTTTGAAGGAGGTACTTTTGGCACCCAGTCTCCATTATTAAGAAAATGATAAGTATCTCTTTCCCCAAACTTTTAACTTAATTGATTTTAATGGTGGTTATTTTAATCTTGATTTGCATTGTATTGACTTTATTGTTCTGTTTTATATTTAGTTGGATTGCTATGAATCACCTTGAGTGCTTATATAAGATGGGCTCTACATTTAATATAAATAAATCTAACGGAAAAATAAGAAAACATTACAGGAAGCTGTGGCTATGAGTTACACATTTTTAAATGATTTGGTTTTCATACAGGAACAGATTTTAAACTAACCGGCCAAAAATAGTTATGCAAATTAAAAACCCATGAAATATTTTTGTTTGGTGAAGTGAGGTAGAAATGAATAATGGGAAGAAATGAATAATCTTTATATTGCAATGGCACATAAAACACTAGTTCCAAGAACAGCATATCCCTGTCCATCAATTTAGCAAATTGATTCTATTTTGTACTGTCCTAGAAATTATAACCGATAAATAATATTCTGAATTTCATGCAGTCTCAAGTTCTCTGCCTGTGAAATTCTCCTTGACAATTTTAAGGTTCAGTACAAAGATATACATAAGCAGCCACTCTGCATTGGAAATACTGTCCTTCAGCAAGAGGGCATTAAGATAAAATGATTAAACAAATGACAACACTAGAAAAAACACCACTGTTGTTTAAATAAAGTGTCCCTCACTCAAATCTATTGTAATAGGTCTGTCCTTCATATTTACCTTGATTAATAGTTTATTCTAAATGGAAGGTATCAAAACATAAAACACGTGAATATTTCTTCAGATTTCTAATTCCATTTTATATCATCACAGAGGTCTTCACCAAAACAAAATACTTATACAATCTAATTGTTTTTTCCTAAGGCCATCCAGTATCTGTGTGGGCAGGCTATGATTTAGGCTTCCAAGTTATAGCTTGAAATCAAATACATATCTTCAAAATTGAAGAAACTATCCATGTTCACTGAATTAAGATTACAATCCTTTACATTTCATAGACATTTCTGGTTAAGAATGCTTAACAGTGCAAGAATAAAAATCAATTGGATTGCACACTGATGCCAAATTTGCAATGTGAAGTTTAAAAGTGGAGAGGGTTTATTGCCACACATTTGTTGATAAAACAGACCATGGTAGCATTGTCTGGTACAAACTAGACTATTTGATATAGGAATAGGTTCTGCATGATGCAAAGTGCTTCCCAAACTGGTAATAGCTCTAGTCCAGGGGTCTGCAACCTTAAACACTCAAACAGCCATTTGGACCCATTTCCCACAGAAAACACCGGGAGCCACAAAACCCTTCCCATGCCTGACTATTTTTTGAGCGGCCACAAAACTAGCATATGTAGTTGAAGTAAATATTCTGTTTTCTTCTGAAACTTTTCTTTTCTTTTCTTGGATTTATCCCTGGTTGAAAAGCTCAATAGTGTGCCGGCTGGTGTCGCACACTAGCGGTTGTGATGCATATTTTGAATGACAGGGAGCCACAGCAGAAGGGTGAAAGAGCCACATGCGGCTCTAGAGCCACAGGTTGCTGACCCCTGCTCTAGTCTATTAATGAGTTATGAATTCCTCCAATATGAACCAAGTATAGAGGCCTAACAGCATTCCATGTCAATAGTTAAGAAGAAAAACAAAATCACGGACATGTCAATAATAAGGAAGAACTGTGGAAGTTTCTGAAAAAGGTTTCCTGCAGTGATTTTTCAGGAGAAGAACTCACAGATATGCAGTGAGATGATGATGATGCAGAACTAAAGAATTTCAATGTATTGGATAAAGTGAAAGCCTCATGTAGTAAGCAAAAATAAAGTGTACTAAATGAAATGGAATAAAGTTAAGAAAGTTAAGTAAAAGGATAACTTCCATAGAAACCGAAGAGCTTCAAGAATAAATGCATGATCTGTGTGAAGGAATTCATGCCTAGTGATTTTGTGATCCACGAGGAAGGTCTCTTTAGAAAATTTAGAATGAGCTCTGCACAGGTGCACAACTCATATATATATATATATAAACCACAGAAAGCATGATGATTATTTTAATTTATAAAAACAACGATTTTTAAAGAAACATATAAAAATAGAATGAAGAGCTAAGTTTAGATAAAATAGGATACGTATTTGAATAAAGTATCACCAAAAATGTGAAATAACAGATATCAAAGGCAACTGAGCAAAATTTGATTCCTTTCAGGAAGCTAGGAAAGAGCTGCTATTTATAAGGAAGAGAGTATGTTCTTCTAAACTATCATGGCAAGTGGTTAGAAGGGTAATAACAGAGCTGCCCAAAAAACTGTACAAAAAGGATATAATAGGAATATGTATGAAATAATCTATTATCTGCACTGGGTAAAATTATAGACACTTGCAGGGTAAATCATATTTCCAGTAGAATGACCATGAAGACTGTGAAAACTGAAAGTTTTTCTATGAACATAAATGTTCACTGAATAATTATCTTATAAAAAAGAACATGCACTTTGATCTAGAGATTATTATCAAAGATCCATTGCTATAGTTTCAGTAAATTCTTTTTGAGGCTAAGTGTAGAATTCATTGGCAATGGATATTTTGAGTCCAATATATGTTTTTCTTCTGCACTAATAGTTATCCTGTAAGATCAGGGAAGCTACAGAGTTTTCGGTAAAAACTAAGACTAATGTAAACCAGAATTTGAGGTGGCAGATGTTTACGTAAGCCTTTTTTTCCTAGATATTGGGGAGAGAGAGAGGGAGAAACACACCTGGAGTCAAAAAACCATGAGAATTGCCTGTAACAGTTTTATAAATTAGCCTATAATTTAGTTACAAGAGAATCTGAAATATCTAAAGAAAGTAGGCTAAACTACTGAAATCAATGTGCATCCAGTTTAAGTACACAAACCTACTGACAGAGACTATGTTTTGCAAGTAAAACAATTATGCATCACACCTGATCCAAATACTTGCATTTATTCAGTTTTATAAAGTGAAGAATGATAAAACAAGTGACAAATTGTAGTTTCTCCTTTGCTTTCACATTATTTTGATGCACAATTTATACACTTCTAATTCTGACTTAACAAGAACACTGAAACTATTGAAACACTATATACATAGTATTCATTAAAAAGCTTTGTTTTAAAATATGTGTTTAAAGTTTTCTTATCTTGGACCTGAGTCTATTATCCTATATTAACCTGACCTGATAAAGTGAACAGGATAAAATCATGAAGCATTTAGAACGCTTCCAAGCTGCTTTGTCAGTGTCTAAATACAGATGTTATAACAGTAAGATATATAGTGTATGAAATCAAATATAAAATCTAAGTTTAACTTTTAAAGGTTATCATGCAGTATCTGCCATTCTGCTTAACTTCTAGTGAAACTTTTAAAAATGAATTCATAGCATAGGTTAAATCAACATCTTTACTCTCAGCCTGGTGGGAATAGAGAAAGTCTATTCATTTTCTGACCTAAAAGAGTGGTTCTGTTAGCAGAGACTTCTTTGCAAAATAAGTTTTTTTAAAAAAGTCAGTGACTAAAAATGTATGAGTGAGTTTCTGGTTTTTATCCAAGATGGCATTAAAAATAATGTAAAAGCGCATTATTTGAAGAGGTGCCATTGATTACTTGGATAACTCTTATTATACTGGATTTTTTCTCTTTAACTATATAAAAGATCTATGAGGGAAATAAACCTTTAACAAAACGAAAAATAACATGATGCCTGCTATTTCTTTATCACATGCACAATTACACTTAAAAGAGTTCTTAAAAATAGTTTGCACGATAGGACGGATTGCTGGTGAAGTATTAAATTCTATACAATTTTGACAAGAATCGTATTATTTTTGGAATGTGATCTGTTTTGTATCTTTCCTTTATACTGGTAAATATTGTTTAAAACTCGTACCATACCATACCATACACCATACACCATACCCTACACCACACCACACAGCACCCTACACTCCCTCATACCATTCTCTCTTTCAAAACAAGTTTTAACAAGCAGTTTTAAGGTTATAGACAATAAAAAAACCTAATTATTTCAGCCTTTTAATTTTTCAGATTTTATTAAAAATATTATTCCTAGCTATAAATATCAATTCACTTAGCTTTTGCATAGAAGTTCCTCTATGTAAGTCATTAACAAATATATGTAGAACATGTTTAAATATTTTTTTAAAAAACATTAGTTTTTATTAAAAATTATTTTTCATTGCATATTTTACTTTTTATTATTTTGCTTGTATTTGAAACAAAAGGTTGATGATTTATTTATAAAACCTATGAGGCCATCTTTCTTATACATAAAAACTCTAGGTGACTCACAGTAATATTTAATATAACATAAATAAAAACAACTAAACCTCACACCACCATACAGTCCAACCACACTGCTGCGACGTCATAAACTTACATTTGCTGGGCTCACTTCTATCCTAGCCCGAAATCTGAGCGAAGAGCTAGGCCTTTTTTTTTTTTTTTAATTTGATTTATATGCCGCCCTTCTCCGGAGACTCAGGGCAGCTTACAATGCGTTAAGCAATAGCCTTCATACTTTTGTATATTTATACAAAGTCAGCTTATTGCCCCCACAAACTGGCTCCTCAATTTACCTACCTTAGCCCTTCAGAAGTTAAAGGGTGGGGGCCTTCCAAATCTCAAGGGTCAAGGCAGCTACTGAAAAAGTGTGTCTTAAAGGTCCCATCAGAGGTAACATTTAAGAAGTGGGACCTACATCGACCATATTATCTAATCTGGTAGGTTGGGCAGAAACCTTGACATTACGCATCAGCCATTTAAGGCTGGAAAGTAGTAACCAACATTGAATTGCACCCAGAAAACAACTAGAAGCTAGTAGAGCTTGCGCAGCAGTGGTTGAACATAAGCAAAGCTCAAGCGCACACTGCTGCATGCTGAAACAGTTGTAACTTCTCGGTGATCTTCAAGGGTAGGTCCATGTAGAGCTCACTTCAGTAATCCAACAGACAGGTGGTCAAGGCATGAGTGACAGTGAGCAAGGCCTCCTGGTCCAGAAAACATGTGATGACAAATGTTTATATAACACGGGGGGGAGGGGGAGGGGGGAAATCAAGCAAATGCAAATTTCCAACATTAAGACTGTACTCTGAAGATAGAAATCAATCTTTTCTATGTTTAGATTTGTTTTTTCATAGTGACCCCAACCCTTTATTTATTGCTTATATAATAAGTTAACAAGGTACTAAGGATTTAGATATAGTTTCATGATTTCTCACATTCCATTTATGCAAGCATACATTTTTGCAAGGTGTGCTTTAAGTTCATACAAGTAATAACACATATATGGTATTGCAAAAGTTAAGTTTGTTTTGCGGTAAAAATTAGGCTATAGTAAATAAGCCTATAAATGGTTTTTTGCTTTGCTGTGCTTAAAATTAAAATGTATATGTGAGCTCAATTGGAGCTATGCTTTTTTGGTTTACATTTGCTATATGGAAAGGCTGGTTGAATGAGATTCCTTTCATCATGCAGGCATTACTGTCCTTGCTACAGTAATAGAGGCATACATTGATTGACAATAAAGCTTCAGCTGACAGGCAGTTAGTGGGTAGCTGAAATGGAATTATAGGCTGTTCAAATATGTCTGCAATTGTCCCAGATCTATGGGGATCACAAAGTAGCCATTCATTACCTAGAAAAGAAAACATAGAGTATTACGATTTAATGATTTCATCTAATCATAAAACATTATTATTATTATTGTTTGTAGCAAAACAACTATAAAGTGAAAGACTTTCACAGGGCAGAATCAGATTAATGCAGGAATTACTGTAAATCACAATACAGGAAAAACAAGCTGAACTTTATACCGTATTTTTCAACCTATAAGACACTCAGGACTATAAGACGCATGTTAGCTTTAGAGGAGAAAAACAAGGCGCAAAAAATCTGCCTCTGCCCCCTAGCATCCATCCGGTATTCATCTGGCTAGTGTCCTGGCCGCCGTAGCCCATTCACCGCAGTCCATTTGCCGCTGCCACAGCCTGTTTGCCACTGCTGCGGCCCACCACAATCAGCGCGAATGGGCAGCAGCAATGCCCGCCACCTAGAACAGCTGATTGGTGCCGCACCAACCCCCCTCCCTCCTGCAATATTCATGGTCCCTCAGACTGTTGGGGTGCGGGACTGGCTAGGTGGGCGTGGCTGGATGGCCATGTGACTGGATGAGCGTGGCTGGGTGGTCATGTGACTGGGAGGCCTTGGCCAATTTAGCAGTCCATTAAATAATACACACAAATTAAAGTTTAATTTGTTTTCCTCCTGGGGGTTTTTTATTTGCTTTTGTTTGACTTTTCTTTTTACTATATCACTTTTAAAGTAGTTTACGAGTCTAGTGGTCCACTTCAGAAAATTCAGTTTTGCAGCAATTCTTCTCAGTTCCAAGGTTACACTCAACATACATCTCTCTCTCTCTCTCAAGAAAAGTTTGCTAGAAAAGCAAATGGGGGTGAGGAAGAGAAACTTTGCTGAATTCCATTTGCATCACGGTGGTCTCAATCTGCTTTTGGAATCTTACTGGGTGGCTCAGAGCTTCCTCTGCACGTGCCGAACGCGTGCAACAGGCTCGGGCAAGAGCTCCACACTTCTGGCAGGAAGAATTGGACCGGGCAGGGATCGCTTGGAGTGGATGTGGTAAGGAAGCCCCAAGACGGGGGCTCAGCAATGCTGATCCACTGGCCAGCCAGCACTTCCTGCCTTCCCCTCCAGTGGCGGAGACGGCTGTCCTCCTTCTGGAGTGGGCAGCCGAATGGGAAAAGGACGGGCAGCCAAGTGGCGGGGGAGAAGGTGGCAGCTGTTGCGGTGCCCACTCCCTAGCTCTCACTAAGAGGGGGGGGGGCTGCAGGGCAGAAGGCTGCCTTCAGTCTAGAGAAGGGACTGCAGCCTCGGGGCTCCGTCTGAAGGAGCTGCGTCACTTGGGCAGCATCCCAAAAGCTCTGTGGGGCTGCTGCCTTGCAGTACAGGGCTTGGGTAGCCATAGTGCCAATGGGGATCAAGCTTTCACCACTTGTAGTGGCCGCCTTTTGCCTGCTGGGAATGGGCATGCTTTTACCACCTCTACTCAGCCTTACTAGCTGGCTGCTTGCCTTGGTGACGGCACTGGCCTAATGGATCTATGCGAGGTCCACAGTACTTTTGGGGCACTGTCCAAGTGACACAGCTCCTCATGTGGTCCCTTCCCTGGACTGAAGGCAGCCTTCTGCCTTGAAACCCAGCCATCCTGCCGCATCTCCTTTCCGAGCTTCTGTGCCTGTTGGCAATATGGGCTGGTGAGACGTGAGCGAGCTATAGAGTGGGCACCGCAACAGCCACCACCTTCTCCCCCTCCACCGCTTGGCTGCTGTCCTTCTCCCGCTCAGCTGCCCGCTCCTGAAAGGACAGCCATTTCCGCCACTGGAAATGGAGAGGGAGGCTTGCAGCCAAATTCTGGGAAAGAGCGGCCTGAGTGGCTCGTGAGTAGCCAGACTTCCACGCAAGTGGGCGAGTCAGCAGGATGCTACCAAAACTGGTGCCTGGGGCTCAAAGGCCCTCTTCCTCTAGCCTTGGGGTGGTGCCGCTTCCTACCCTGCAATGCTTCAGGAAAGCCCATTTCCTGCAGGGACTGCTGGCAAAGCATCCCTCTCGTGCCCCACCGCTGCAGTCAGATGCGCTGGGGAACACACTTCACACACAGGCCCAGGGCAAGACCTGCAAGGCGGCCAAGGAGATGACCAGTGGTGACCTGATCTCCAACCAGAAGCCAAAAGAGATGGGAAGGAGTAGGCAGCAGCCACCCCCACACCCTACTCACCTTGTCTTCTCCAGCAGTGGAAGCAGTAGCCGAAGGCAGAGGCACAGGGGAAAGGAATGCAGTCCCACGGGCTGGATGTGTTAAGTAACCACATGCCTTATCACAGCCACATGGGATAGAGCAGGTGCGTGATCCACATCACATGCCTCACCTGTCCCCGTCCCTCTGCCTGCTGCCAATGCAAGTGCTGCTGACGCCATGCCTGTTTTTTGGAGGGCCAGTTGCGGAGACCTTGCTGCCATTCAGGGACCTTGCAGTTTCTGGCCATCCCCACACCCTCTGGCAGCCACAGCAGGTGAGGCAGCTCTTCCCCAGGTCCCTGTCAGCCGGGAAGAGCCAGCCATGCAAGAAGTGAGTGGGAGAGGCAGGGCCGGGGTGGGGCTTAATCCCACCACTGCGCAGGCCAGATACATTGTGTCAGCGGGTCGTATCCAGCCCACGGGCTGTAGTTTGAGGATGCCTGATGTAAGTCAATGTATTTGGGTAACAGAGAAACAGAGACTTAACATATATCCCCTATAAACAGGAACATGGACTCTTTTACCTTCTGCAGTAAAAAACCAGGAGCTTGGTGCTTCTTCAGTCAGTTTAGTATTTGGAGGCAAGTTTAGCATCAGTACGAACTGAAGTGCTTGGCCTGGATTTACAGTCAATGAAGGTAGCTGAAAATGCGGAGCCGATTTAGGGAGCCTTGGCAGTTCTGCTTTATCAGTCATTTTAATACTCCCTCTAGTTATAGTGTCTACTATGTCAACGTGTAGAAGGGGAAGCTATCAAAGCAACAGAAAACATGTTAATTTTTGAAATATAATTTCATATTCTAAAGTTACAAAAAACAAATGTCTTTATCAGGCTGATTCAGATGGGATTTTCAGAGCAAGTATTGCAATTACTGACAACCTCAGCAAAAACCAAGGATAAGCTGGATAACCTTTCCAGATAAGGAAAGGAATGGGACATCACCCACATATGGTCCAGACGGCTGCTCACTATGAGGCAATGCAGGACAGTGGTGATGGCTGTGAACTGGAATGTTCTCTAAGTTCATTGTAATGATACATTTTAGACCCTTGTTGATAAGTCTCAACTTCCTGAGGACCTTCTTGGTATGAATGTTGGAAGAAAGCTTTCCCACCCTTTTCTCTCATTTTTAATTAATATATTTTGTATTGAATAAAATGTATTGTATGTATGTACATTGGTTTATGTTGTTGTAATATAGAATTTTATTATGTATCATTTATGTTTTTATTGTAAATTGCTTCAAGATGCTTTGGCACTTGAAGCACTATTCAAATACATTAAGTAAATTACATTTTAAAAATCGATTTCAATGCAATACTCAGTAAATTCAGTGCTGCTTACTCCAGATTACATGAACAGGAAATTGCAATGTTATATGTATTAAGCTTCTACCATTGGATAATGTATATCCAACTCCATTTGAACAGGTGGGGCTGATGCCTTTTGTCACTTGGGTTAGTTTGTTCAGTTCTTGTAAAACAAAATTTCAATCAAGTATAAACATTCCCTTTTTGTGGGAAGGAGAACAAACCCCCTACATACACAGTGGAATTATATTCAAAACTGGATGCCTAATATTTCACGGGACGCAGAAGAAACTCCCTTTTGAAAAGAAGTATGCCTGGAATTAGGCTGTTAATCTGTTTTAGTAAACACTATGATTATTCCTTCTACTTTCGCAAGTTCAAGTTTCAAAATTGTCTGAATAACAGCTGGATCAAAACATATAAAAGTAAAACAATGGTTAGCAAGCAATCCAATCAGTCATTTTTCTTGCATTTTGAAAGGAAATCAAAGATCATGCTTTACAGAAGATGTTTGGTATATTACTATTAAGGAGACTTTCTAGGCTCTGGCATAGCTTATACATAGCTTTCCAAAGCATTTGTCTTTTTGTTTCAAGTCAAACAAAAGAGTTGATAAATGCTACATTTCTTGGCAGTTTTGACTTATTTGGATGTATATGGATGCTCATGCCCAACAGTTATTAATAGTGCTTACAATAAGATGTTTATTATAGGGAAATTGTTATTAATGTTATA
Source organism: Arizona elegans (assembly GCA_022577455.1). Classification (NCBI taxonomy): domain Eukaryota; kingdom Metazoa; phylum Chordata; class Lepidosauria; order Squamata; family Colubridae; genus Arizona; species Arizona elegans. The sequence goes on along the minus strand of JAKOOJ010000005.1, from coordinate 56,476,839 downwards.
AGGTTATTAATTTTTTACAACTGCTACTACTCTCAATATCACTAAGATATGGTATTTCACTAAAGTTGTGATAACTATGGATTTCCAATTTAAATAACCTAATGAATATTCTTTGGCAATTAGTTTTATATGATAAATTGTAAAAATATAAGATAAATGTTTGATTTTAAAAAATCACTTGAGTTTAATGAGAAAGCAGCAGACATCCTTTTATTAATGCTGTGACAAATACATGCCTTTAAGTAATTGTGCAATATGTGTTAATAAGGCAAAACCAAGATCTGAAGACAAGTATAGGATTAATTGTATTCTACTTTTGAAGTAAAAGGAATAAAATTGTTTGCTCACACTATCTTAAAATATCCTTTAAAATTATTTTTACATACATACATAACATACACTTTCTTCAATAATATATGTATACATAAAAACTTTTCAATAAATTCAAAGGCATAAACAAAAATCTGATCTGTTCAAGATATAACATCAATCTGTCCAATCTGACCTTTTCATTGTTGATGTTGCAGCAGTATAGTACAGATACAAGATAGGCAATACCTGGTCAGTGAGAATGTTTACAAGAAGGACCTGAGTGTCCTGGTAAACCACAGATTAAGCATCTGCCAAAACAGCCAGTACAATCTTGACCTATATCTCTAGAGTTATAAGTGCTAGATCACAAGAGTAATTGTTACACTCAATGCTGCATTGGTCATACTGCACTAGAATATTATGTTCCATTTTGGGATACTGAACAGAGGTGGGTTTCAGCAGGTTCTGACCAGTTCTGGAGAACTGGTAGTGGAAATTTTGAGTAGTTCGGAGAACTAGTAGTAAAAATTCTGATTGGCCCCGCCCCCATCTATTCTCTGCCTCCCAAGTCCCAACTGATCGGGAAGAAATGGAGATTTTGTAGTATCCTTCCCCTGCCATGTCCACCAAGCCACGCTCACAGAACCGGTAGTAAAAAAAATTGAAACCCACCACTGCTACCGAAGTATAAGAAACAAATTGAAAAGTATGAGCTAATAGTCAAAAGAAGATGATAGAGTTAGAGTCTAAATATTATGAACAACTAGTCCAAAATGCAGAGGAATAAGCCCACATAACATTTGTGCTTCACAAATACTGGTTGGAATCAGGCAGCACCTAAACTGAAATTATTAAATTATTTTTTAAAAATGGGAATGTTTGGTCTGAAAAAAGCTAAGGGGAGATAGGATACCTGTCTTTCTAATTCTTGAAGGTGTGTCATAGAAAACAATATGGATTTATTCTTCAAAACACTGAATAGTACAATAAGAATGAGAGAGAGATCCCAAATAAGAAGGAATAAGAAGGAATTTCTTTGCTGTGAGAATTCTTAAACCATGATAGCTTGGCTGTTCCATCATTGGATGTTTTCAGATAAATATTGGATAGCCATTTGTTTGAGATGGTATGAGAATTCCTGCCTGGATAAATTGTAGGACTAGAAGATATCCAGGAGTCTTTCCAACACTATGAGTCTATGATAAAACAGACTCCGAGTATGATATTGAAGCTTCTAATTTCAGATGATAAATAAAAGACTGTTTAATATGATTTTTTTAGTCTTTTGGAAATTATATCTGGGATTTCATGACACTTTAATGAATAACTATTTGTTTATGAATTTATTATTTTATTGTCTGGCTTGAGTACAGCAAAGGAAAATAATGTTGTGAATGATAATAAAGTACTTCGTTTCTAAATACCATGAAAGGTGGCTTCCATGACATGGCCAAAGCTACAGAAGCAGCACTATAGAACATTCTTTGAGGTACACTGGGAATATCCAGGGTTGTAATCCTTTCTGAACATCATACAAACAAGTCTTAGAGGTGGTATAATATGACCTGAAAGAGTATCTACCAGATAACATCATCTGCCCCATCCCTTCTCACCCTTTTCCTAATGGTCTGTTTCTGCTGCAGAGATTCTTAATTTAGTAGAACCCAGACTGATATTAATAAATCCAAATATTTGCTTCATTTGTATTCAAATGATTCAATAATATGGCCTTATTTCCAGTTTATGGGAAAATGGTCTGAAGGAACACGTGGTTCTTAAAGCACCTCAAAAGAGCAAGATAAGATTAAACCATATCCCCAATATCCAAGTCAAAATAAGTTCTGAAAGCTGAGGTTCTTCTATTTCAGCTTATTCTAATGGCACTAGTGTCCTTTCTAACCTCTTAAAACAGACGGAACATTTATTTTAAGCTTAACAGGATATCCTTAACACAAAAGCAATTCTGTTTGCCAGGCCATTATAAAACACTGCAATAATGCATGTATAATGCAATCCAGGTAGTAGAATTAAATTTAGTTCTAATAATTTATTTCAAATAGAAAATTCTATCCATATTTTTTATATAGTAACTTACCAGTGAAATAGTACGAGTTTCTAAATCTATCACTTTAATTTGATGATTGTTGGTATCTGCAATATAAAGGAATTGTCCTCCATCTTCAACACATAGGCCTCCTGGTTCATTAAAAGTTGATATGGTAATGCTGGAACCAATTATGTTGCTTGCTTCTCCTGTACCTGCTAAAGTGGCACAGTTCTTCATTTTGGGATCTACAAATTTAATCTAGAGCAAAACAAACAAGACACCTTGTAGAGCATAAAGTAATGTAATGCTATTTTATGAAGAATGTCCTAATAAATCATATTCATATTCCTATTTAAAATGACTATAAAGAGATTATATTGATAGGTTGATCTAGAAATTTACAAAATACTTTTAAAAAACGTATAGGAACAAAGATTGACTAATATCAAAATAATTATCAATGGCAACCCAGTGATATTAGATTTAGTACTGCTTCATGACTCAAATTAATAATAGTTCTCTCTTTTTTGTACATACATAACCACCACACTATTCTCTTTTCAGGAAAGTAACTTTATGGTCTACATAAAAATACTAAAAAGTAGTGAATAAAACTAATTAAAGGCACAGAACAATAGTATTTTCTATTGTTCTGTGCCTTTAATTTGTTTTATTATAGAAAAAGAAATCTAAACGCAGTTTTCACCAAAAATATTCATTATAATATTCATTAAATATTCATCGATACCTAACATCAAAAACTTCATCAAAAAAGCACAACAAAGACTGTTCTTTCTGCGCCAACTCAGTAAGCTCAAACTGCCCATAGAGATGCTGATTCAGTTCTATAGAGGAATTATTAAGTCTGTCATCTGCACTTCTATAACTGGTTTGGCTCTGCAACCAAATAAGACAGACACAGACTTCAAAGGATAATTAGGCCTGCAGAAAAAACAATTGCTACCAACCTGCCTTCCATTGAGGATACTGCAAGAGTCAAAAAGAGGGCTGTGAAAATATTTACAGACCCCTTACATTCTGGACATAAATTGTTTCAACTTCTACCCTCAAAACGATGCTATAGGACACTGCACACCAGAACAACTAGACACAAGGACAGTTTCCCCCCGAATGCCGCCACTCTGCTAAACAACTAATTCCCACAACACTGTCAAGTTATTTACGAAGACTGTATTACTATTATTCTTTTCATCCTTCCTAGTACCTATCTCCTCCCACTTATGACTATAACCATGTTGCTTTTATCGTTACAATTTATATTGTTTTATTTGTTTTCTAGTATGATTTGATTCCTTATTTGTAACCTATGACTATCACTAAGTGTTGTATCTTATGATTCTTGATGAATATATTTTATTTTTCTTTATGTATACTTGGAACAAATGCACCAAAGACAAATTCCTTGTGTGTCCTATTCTATTCTATTCTATTCTATTCTATTCTATTCTATTCTATTCTATTCTATTCTATTCTATTCTATTCTATTCTATTCTATTCTCTTTAACATATTTCTGTTCTTGAAAACCATATTAGTTTTCACATCCATGCACTGATTCGTACATTGCTTCAGTATTTTACTTTTAAAATATTTTTTATTATTTATGATTTAGGTTCTACTTTAAATATCCTGCTATATGAACTTACTATACTATAGTAAATGTCATATGCACTCTTATTGATATCTTAGAAATTGTTTAGAGCTCACGGTGTTTTTATTGTTCTTTCAAGATAATGTCTTTCCTTTCCTTCCTATCTCATGGCCTTCTATGTTTTGTCCTTTTATTCTTTTTTGTGAAGCTGATTGTTTCATTCTAGGTCAGTGATTGTAGTAAAGATTATCAACCAATCAGTCAATCATATATTCTTTTGTTTTTTAAACTTCTCAACCAATATTTTGAGAAGATATTCTTTAATGATATGTAAGATCGGGCATGGGACAAAGAGATGCTACCTAGGAAACCATCAGATAAGAGACTGCACAGCCCACAGCTGTACAATGGAGGTCAAGAGGGTCAGTTTCTTGCGCTGTAAACGAAGATCTGTACTTTCAGGCTTATAAGATTCTGTTAATGTGGCTTACAAGAAAACAGAATTAGCTCATCAAGAAGTGTTTGGTCTACCTCGTAAAACTGATATAATCCTCTCTTTTTAAGGATTCCATCAATTCTGTTGAACAATAGCTTTCTCAGTCTTACTCTTCCTCTTGACTATAGTTTTTCTGTCATATATATTAGGTTTTGAGCTTCCAATAAAGAATAGTTGTACTCAGGGTAAAAGGTCCAGGAGCTCTCTGAGTCTGGATTTTTTCTTGCAGACGTTACCCAAATTAGGTAACATTATTAGTCCTAGAACTGATGGTTCTAGGTTACTTAGTTTGGGTAATGAAATGTCTGTAAGAAAAGAATTAAGATCAGAGAGCTCTAAGGATCCCTCGGTTTTGAGATTGCATCACATCAGTTTAATATGTTCATTTGGTGGAAGTCTAATTTCTATGGTCAATCCACATTAATTTACCACCTAAACATTAATGATCTTATCTCTTCTTGTTTTATCACACACACTTAAGTAACCCATTCCCATTGCATTTAGAATTTATTTATTTTCATACCAAAGTTTCACTTCTGTATAATAAAGCAGGCAGAAAAAACATTCTTATGTACAATCTTTCTGCTTATTTTGATCAACATTAATTTCCTTTGACAGATCACATATTATCCTCTTCTTTTCTAACATTATTTTGACATCTTAAACTATCTCCATCCATTTCCATATATTTAATATACATTTTACTAAGGAACACAAGTCCATCAAGTTGCTGTAATGTTTATGGATTAGATTCATAAACGTGACTAGTATAAAATTTACAAAGAGGGGATTAAATCATAACGTAATGGAGACTTGAACCTCTAAGGGTAGGAGCTAGGTTTAGGAGACTAGATTTTTGCAAATCAGAAATGTTGGCTATTTCAACAATCAACAGCTACCAAGATCCAAGGCTGCAAAACACAAGGCAAAAGGAAAGGTACGGAAAAGAAACAGACATTAACCATTGAACTATAAGAACAGCCTTCATCTGAAGCTGACAGAAGGTAATCAACTGTTTATAATCATTTCATCTAGTATGCAATAAACACTCTTGTCTAGCTCTGATGTGCTGTGTGTCTGGCTAAGTTTTAGTAAGTTGAATCATGGGAGCCTGACACTAACCTTTCTTTAGTTTGCTGGGTAAAAAAAATGAAAGAAATATTTTTATCATTTTGACTCCATCTTTAGTATTTTTACCTGTTATTCATCAACTGCTAGAATTCATTTGTTTGATTTTCATCTAAGAAACTTTCCTGAGGTACTTCATACAAATTCAAAACTTGCCTGAAGTATCATTTGAAATATGAAATATAAAAACAACTGCAATAATACATGTAAATATACAAAGAGATGTACCTTCATATTATGCACTACAAAGTTTTGTATTACTGAATAATAAATTATACTTTCTAGTGAAAATGAAGTATGCAACCTCACCTTATGATTATAGGAATCTGCAACATAAAGGAGGCTTCTTTTCTTGTCCCAAGCTACTCCTAACGGGTGCTGTAGCTTTGCATTCGTCCCAGCTCCATCAACATCACCAAAAGCAAATAAATTCTTAAAAAAATATTTGGGAGGCATTATAATGATGATTAAAGTTAGTAATAATCAGTGTGACTTGCTAAAACATTAACTTGAATTCAAAGTAGATTCATAAAAAACATTTTTTTCTTGACAATAAGTGATAATTTGGCATTAATCTCAGAACTAACCTACATATATCTATTGCAGGGGTGTCAAACTCAAGGCCTGGGGGCTCTATCTGGCCCACGGGGTGCTTAGATCTGGCTCGCGGGGCTGCCCTAGAAACAGTGAAGGACTGGCCCGTGGTGCCTCTGCTAGCGAAAACGGAGCTCAGGAGCTTGTTTTCTCTGGCAGAGTGCTCAGATCACCACAGGCGCCTCCAACACGAGTGATGTCGAGCTGGCTACACTCACCCTGGCCATGCCCACAACCCTGATGCAGCCTCCAATGAAATCGAGTTTGACACCCTGATCTATTGGGTTATCACTCTAACCATGAAAAGTGTTACTGTTTCAGACCAGGCGGCTATGCAGAGAATGATGAGGACAACATAAAAGTTTATTGGACGTTCACGTCCTTCTATCCAGGACATGGCATATAAGTGATGCTTGACCAGAGTCAGCAGTATTGTCAGGGATTCTACATATCCTCTGCATGACTGGTTTTCCTTGTTATCTTCTGGAGGAGGCTTTGTAGTATCCGAAGCAGAACAACCAAATTCTGTAATAGCTTTGTATCATATAGTATCAACCTTGTTAATTCATAAGAATCTTTTTTCTTCTTATTTATTCAAAATCTGCCTATGATTTACACACAAACACACATATATTTTGGTCTAATTTTTGTATAATTTGGCGTTTTTTGATGTTGCTGCTGTCATTATATATATATTTTTTGAGAGTAGTTCATAGGAATTTTATTTTAATGTGTGTTATTGTATAAACAGTAAAATGACAATAAAGGTATTTCAATTCAGTTCAATTCAAAATTTGTCTCCTGCCGTTTCACAGTATCAATTCAGATATTTAAAATAAGAATTCTTATATAGATTGAAACAGTGAAATCTGTCTTTTTTTTTTTTGTTGATCTTGGAAATGTGGAATATTCCTAATCTAGGTCTAAGCTACAGATACAGATAATGCTGTATAGTTATGCAACATAACTATAAAAGTGGTGAGCTCTTCTAACACCTGTATTTTGCTGATGTAACGTAAATTGTGCCACTAATCATCTATTTTTTAAATTATTGTGGTTAGTTTTCTAAGTTTTTTTATATTCATTTTAATTTGTTTGCACTGGATTGTTTTTATCTGTTATGAGCTGCCCAGAATCACTTAGATAAAGATGAGCAGCCAATCAAATCAAAACAAATCAAATCAAATCTCAAAAAAATAATGAAAGAGATAGTTTTTTCTTCAGTAAGGGATGCAATGACATAAGGTTATGTATTAACGATTCTTAATGAAGCACTTAGACTAGCCCTTTGGTTAATCTTCATGATTACAAAACATTGAGACCATTTTTTTATTAAGCGCTTTTTTTACTTATGCCTGCCTTCATTTCAAAATATTAATGGCTATTTTAAAATATTGTAATTAAAGATATGAATAGCAAAATTCAACTTTTTGTTAGCCACCAATAAGAAAAGATTGTTTATTATTTAATATAGCAACTATTTTTTATAAAACAACATTTGAAAACAAATCTTGTACCTTCTGGTTTCACAGCTGATGTATCTGCTTGCTGGCATGTATTTGGTGATTATTAGCAGACTAATTCAATTGTACTGAAAGTTAATCTTTTTTAATGATCTCAATTAACTATTGTAGTAAGTAACAAATAAAATGTGATGAATTGGCATTTAAAATAAGCTTATATCCATAGGATCAGAAATTTTCTGACTTAGCTGTGTAGGATCAATGGAAAACACAGAGAAATATAGATTTAGATTACCATTGGATCTCTCTCGCCTCCCACAAGGTGTTTCACAGTGCCATCTTTTAGAGAAACTGTTCGAACAGTACTACTCTCACTGTCTGCAACAAAAATGCAACTCCATGGATCTTCAGCAGCAACCGAGAGACCAGAAGGTTGAGCAAAGCCTGCTTTGTGGGGATATGCATTGTTTCGGTTCTCTTCATTTCCACTTCCAGCAAATCGAAGACAAGTTCCTTTCTTCAAATCACTTTAAAAAAAGGATGGGGGTGAGATTTACATAGGCTCTGCATGCACTTGAACCTACAATTTATACAACAAGTTACATTCGATGTGTTTGATGCTATGAACAAAAATAAGCTTTCTTTTCTATATTTTTTAAACTATGAAATAATTTGAAATATATTTTATGCAATGTTCAGTGAATATAAGAAAGAGAGAGAAAGAAAGAGGGAGATTTTTATAATATATGTAACACTTGCTAATATTTTAAAAAGTTATTTCTTTTATAACTTATTTTTCTCCAAGAAGTCAATTAGCTTACAAGATAGATTTAGTTCATTATACCTCATAATAGCAACCCTTTCCTAGTAACCCTAATTAAGAAGACAACTTGATTACAGCAGTGATAAATGTACTGTTGGAAGATCTGAAGGGGCAGGTCAAGGTAGATCATCCAGGATAAAGTTCATCTATGTGGTCATTAAGAGTTGACAACAAGTTGTTGGTCTATCATCATCAATGAATCAATCAACTATTGCTTTAATGAAAACAGAACTTGCCCATTCAAATTCTCATTATTTCAAATAGTTTGCATTTCTTTCTGAATAGTGGATAAACTAAAACTAGACTGAGAAGGTATGTATAATAATAATATTTAGTAGTGCTGCACAATTAGATTATTATCACCTATTCCTAGGCGAGATGGGCACCAAACAAGTCTAATAAATAAATACTATAAACAAATAATATGATCAAAGGATGATGGTAAGGAAGTCTAATATTCTAACTTACCTTCCTTTAGGTAATTTTCCATTTTCCAACATAAGTGCCCAGAGTTGATGTATGCCTGCCATGGCAATCCAAAGAACACCATCTTCATGAGTTCCTGAAACAATAATACATGAAAGTGACAATAAATGACATTTTGGTAACAAATTGCCTCACTCCTTATATAAAATAACTTGCTCTATAGACATGTTTTCATTCTCAATTTGGATAATAAAAATGCTCAATATATATAATTTTATTTTTATAATACTGTAAAAAAAATATCCCCATCAGCCATTGTGCCTGCACTTTGCAATCTAAAATAATCTAGGTTTTAATCTTGCCAGGTGCTTATGAAATTAGTCAATTCTAAGTATATTCAAAAAATAAAATCCAGAGCAAGAAATGCCATAAAACATTTACCATTTCCTAAAATGGGAAATGTTTGTAATCATTGTGCAACTAATGATACATCAATGGTGAGTAGAGTGGGACTGAAATTCGTTAACAATCTCAACTGATATGAAAGCTAGCAAAGGAGTAATATTAATTCTAATTATGATTTGAAATATTTTGTGGCATTGGACTGCTTAACACAGCAGTTTACAGTAGTATCTAATTGTGCTTATTGTTGTTCTAAGGCTCTAATTTAGCAAAGGCTTCTGTACTACAAGAATAAAAATATTTTTGGTAACTTCTACCTCTTTGATTCAGAATTTTGTGGTAATCTCAGAAAAAAAATAAGCGTCTCTTTGAACCCTGACATGAATGGCAAATAAATTTGTTACAAATCATTATCATCATCATCATACATCAACATCTGCCTATCACAGGTCCTTGAGATCCCAGATCACTAGATAGATAAAAATGCCAAATCCAGTCTAAACATCTTGCTGAATGTGCAACAAACAAGAACAATAATATCATAAACCTGGGTAGTTCCTGTAATATGATACTCCGTTGGAATAACTGATTGTACTCAGCTAGAACTTGATAACTTGGATCGAAAGACAAAGTGGACTGGCACTGGTCCGTGGCATGCCAGAAACCAGGCTGTGCAAAAAAGTGCATCTGGATGCAGGCAGCACAAGAAACCACACCTCCTCCAGTCCGCAGAAAAACTCTCATCACTGAACTGGTCCTTGGTACCCAAAAGGTTGAGGAACACTATCTTAATACCACTTAGGTCCTTAGTTAAGACTTGAACTGTTAAGTTTTTACCAGACCCAGACTATGGATTAGCATAGGGGCATAGAAAAGAATTTTAAAAATTAGCAAAAATTGATTTAATCTAGTAGCCTAATGTCAGTACTAATGTTATTGCAAAGGTTACCCAAATCTAAAGGCTAGTGATGTCTTACAAAGGCCTATATTGTGTATCATTAGATTATATCATACACTTTCTTGCATTAGCTCAATCCAGTAAGAAGGTCATGAGAAGGCCTGTTTAGACTTTTCACACTTCAAATGAGAGCTAAAGATCAACAGTTCTTCTCTGCCATTTCTCTTGTATTTCAGAATACCTTACGTCCAGAGGTTTGTAAAGGTCCTTCCCTCTAGGAATTTTATAAAGGTGTTCAAACACAATTCCATTTTAACTACTACAAATAGTTCTCAATTTATGGCCACAATTGGGACCAGAACTTCCAGAGTTAAACAATGTGATTGTTAAGTGAGTCATTTCTGATTTTACCTTCTATCCATAGTCATTAAGCGAATAACCATTGTTATTAATTGAATCATATAGTTGTTAAGTGAACCTGGCTTCTCCCATTGACATTGCTTGCTAGAAGGTCGCAAATGGAAATCATGTGACCCTAGGATGCTGCAACCATCATAAATACTTCCTGGTTGCCAAATGCCCGAAATTTTATCATGTGACTCCAGAGATGCTGTGATAGTTATTGTGAAGACCAGTCATAAAATCATCTTTTTCAGTGCTCTTGTAACTTTGAATATCATTAAACAAATAATTTCTGAGCATGGTTGCTCTCTTAGGGATTTCTAGAACTCTAGGTCTTTGTTTTGTTTCAGAAATCCTTACGGTTCTGCACTATATTTCAGCAACTTAAATATTTGATTATATCTTATCAATTTAAGAATTCCAAAAAGACAAAAAACAACTTTGATCAGAAATGGCATAATCTATTAAGGTGGCCAGTTTGTGATTTTAAAATCAGCATGAAGTATATTCCTAAACAGAAAACTATTTCTTAGGAATACAATTTCCTATTTGCTTTTCCCATGTGATGAGCCCAGGCAAAGGAAAGGAAAGAAATCATTTTAATTTCTTTTGTGGAAGTAGCCTTAATTTCCAAAGGCTGTGTTGTCCAATAAAAGCAACAAGATTAGGGTATGGATGGAAAATGATACTGTATTGACGCAATACCATTGTGTGCGTGACTTGAATCTTTTAAGAGTTGATGGGTTTCCCTTGTTCGTCCTAAATTATTATAGAGGAAAATATGTATTAATTATATAACACACACATATGAGCTTCTAAATTTCCTTTTGGAATTTATTTACACTGTACAATTAATAGCTCTGAAAAACCTTTGTGACCTCAGTGCTTCCCAAGGGATTCATCATTTCCTGAAAAATAATAATTTCTTTTCTGGGAAAATATTTTAATACATTTAATAGATATTGTAAGTGAACAGTATAAAAATAGAGCGCATCCTGGTGGACACTATTACAAACTGGTATTTGGTAAACTATAACCAAAACTCCTTACTATGATACAAAATATTGGGGATTTCCAAGTTATGTGGTGAATTTTTGTCATTAACAAAATGTCATTTGTCATTCCTTAAAAACAAAACAAAACAAAATACATGAACTAATCAATAATGAAGTAATAAAATGGCGATTCAAACAGAAATGCCATTATCATCCAATCGATCCTCCAAAACATCACATATCATGACCCAAAGCCCAAAGAAAGAACCAGATCCTGAGAGGATTTCTGAAGCCTCGGGCCAACTTTGTGGCAAGAACAAAATTGTTCATAAGAACTAGCACTGAAAAAGCATTCCTCCTGGAAAGATCTGGAATACACCTTCCCTGTCAGAATTTGTGGGACAGGCACATACCATAGGGAGAAGGAAATCCTGTAAGTAACCCAGTTGTATGCCATGTAGGGCTTTAAAGATGATATATATTATCCTGAATTACACTCAGAAGCCAATTGAGAGATCATGTGAACTCCTCAATTAACAACCGTGGGATCCTGAGGTTACAATAGCAAATAGGATTGCTGGGATTGCAATTGCTGCTTAATGAGGTCATGTGTCATGCTTTATGAATGCATCGCTTAGCAATAGAAATTAGACTTCCTATTGCCATCATAACCTGAGGATTACCTTTAGTAGCTATGCCAGTCTTTAGAAAAGTTCAAATGGAAGTAGAATTAAATGGTACCGTTGGAAAAGAAAAAAGAAATACTGCTACTGAATTCCTCTGGTGTTCAAAGAAACTGGCAATGTGAGTATGTCCCTTTGCATAATTCCAGATAAGGAATGCATTTTTTAAAAAGATCCTTCATGGTAATACACAAAATGTATTACCATAGCTAACCTGTAATGAGCTTTCCTTACAGAAATGGGTCAATGGCCCTTCTAAAACCAGTACTATTTGCAATAATATTACCACATTATTTCCAGACTAAGAGCTAGCTTAGTGTAGAGGTTAAGGCATTGGTTAGAATCCAGGAGACTCTGAATTTAGGCACAAACCCAGTTGTGAGACTTGGGCCAGTCACTTTCTCTCAGCCCTAAGAAGAAGGCAATGGCAAACCATGTCTGAAAAACCTTGCCAAGAACAGACAGCAAGAACTGAATGTGGAATATATATTGGTCCATTGGCCAATGCTAGAAATCTTCCTTCTTTAAATAATATCAATACATAAAGTTGACAATCATTGTCCCAAGATATAGCTATATTAATCCCCTCAATGTTTATACTATATCTGATAATTTCGGCTACAGAACATCTTTATTTTATTTTTAAATAAAAATAAGAAACTCATGCCAAGAAACCACTGTTATAAGCAATCATAAAAGATTCTGCAATATCTATTTATTTTTTGAGAATAAGAAGAAAAAAAAATGAATTGAATTGGGTTGAGTTGCAAAATGAGGCATGTTATGCATCAAAGTCCATGAATGTGAAGAGTGATGTTTTCAATCACAAACTGTCTTTTAAATAGGACAAATGTACATTAAAAATGGTTGTCAATTTTTTTTACAAAACAGTTAAATACTGTCATACGTTGTGTAATATTATATACACTTGCCCTTCACCAGGACTTTACTCATATATGCATATATGTTGCATATTTCAATATTGTTTACTTAAAATCCTTATTTTATGTAGCATTATAGTGACTTTTGCTTGCTATGCACACAAAAGCTTGAATCTTAGCTACACTTATAGATCATAACACCAAGGTCTTAGATCTGTGTCTTTCAGAAAGAATGCAGCTATCAAGAACACTTCACACTTCAACCAAAAATGCGTTTAGCACTGCTTGATTTCAATAGCACTGAATAAAAATAGATGAGAATGGAAAGAACATCCTCTGCATGTACATGTTGAAAAGCACATGGTCAGTAATAAAGTAGTAAGATGCCAATGCTATTCAAAAGCACTAGAGCTGGAATTTTTTTTATTTTAAAAGTTAAAATATAAATATTCCTATTAAATTCAGAAAAAGATTAAACTATATGCTATATATGTTTAAATTGTCTTGGTTGTTACAAAATGAATGCATGTTTTTAAAAAATTTTCTTGATGTCTTGATTGAATATAAACAATTGTCATGTTGTAATATAATTAGAGCCAGACTTTTGGCCTTATGACCATGTAATTTATATTTTATACTACCATTTTGTTTAATCTTACTGAAAAAAGCAATGTATAATTGAGCACATGATTAAAAAAATTGTGATTGCTTTCAACACATAGAAATTATTGTAAATATTGATGACTCATAATTCTGTGTGCTCATGAGACAAGGGAAGGGATCAGTAGAAGAAAAAAATTAGATAACTGGCAATGGTATTAAGCTGACTACAATCATTGAAAAAAAGCATCATAAATATAAAATATAAACATCATAAAAATACCTAAGCTTCCCAAAGTTATATCCCATGGTGAACTAATAGGCTGCTCATCTCCTTTGGCTCCTCCTTCCTTATCAGTGCCTTGTATTCCAACTCCTGCAACAGTGCTCACTAACTCCAACCGCAGGTCAATCTAGAATCAATTGTTGATTTATTTTAATAAAAGAGAATATGTGTAATTCAGGGTTGATCTGTGGAATTACTGGTATTTTTTGAGCTTGTAATTACAAACAAACAAACAAACAAACAAACTCAAAGAGCACAAAGAATTCATTTATTTTTCCAGTAAACTTTTAAAATGGTACATCTTTTTATACTGTTAACCATTTTTAACAAAATACCTTTAATACTGTAGTATTTCTTTTGAACATACTATACTTGAGCAAGCAAGGAGAACTTGTTTGTGCCCTGCTTTATAGTTAGTATCAGAGTAGCACAAATCTTTAATTTTGAAATAGTTTATATCTTTAGTGAAGAATTTATATCTTGTCTGCTAGGGGTAACAATGGTTTTTTTCAATTAAAACATTGGTTGTCAAAGTGTGGTCTAGAGAACCTGGGGTCCCTGAAAACTTTTCAGGAAGTCCAAAAGTCAAAGACACAAATACTTTAAATTTTATAAATTTTATAAATTTAATAAATACTTTAAATTTTATAAATTTTAATTTCTAATTTGCTAATCCATAAATATAAACTAAAGCTCTTTGATGTCCTCAAACATTTTTAAGAATGTAAAAATTTACATTTTTGTCCTGAGACAAAAATGTTTGAGAACCACTAGATTTCATAAAAAAAAAGCAAATGAAATGAGATAATAAAGTTCATTAATTGAAATAAAAGTTATCCTAATTTAATATCTACAGGACTAATCCACAATATAAATTAATGATAAAAAAGTTTATATAAAAAATATAGAACAGTATAAATGAAAACCTGGCTTTTTAAATCTTAACTCTAAGAATAGTGAGTAGACATGGTAATCATTTCAGATATTACAACTCAATAAAAATACTAACATGGAAAGTTTGTAACTTCTAACTAACACTACATGACAAGTAGAGATGATTTCATATATGCAGAATCTAAGTTGGTTGGAGATTATTATCAGCACCAAGATACCGATATTTCGTGATGCCAATGAAAATAAGGTTTGATATGGAACTTATTAAAAAATTATAAAATGGTTTTCAATGGAAAGAATATGAATAAGATACAATGCATATATGCACACATTGTTCTATGCAGTGAACAACTGATTGTTAACGGTCTGTGTCCTTGTTTCACAACTGCCTCAGATAGTGATTGTTCGCAGTTATAACAGTGATAAAAAAAGTAACTTTTGAGACCAGTGTCTTCATTTATGAATAAAAATATATGAAAAAGAGACTTTGCAGCATCTCTGTCACATGTTTGTCATTAAAATCAGATCATATGTATTGTCCTATGCCTGACATGTTTTCTTTCCCCATCCCACCTCTTTGCAGAGTGAAGAGATTGCCTGAACATGTTCCTTCTTCTTGATCTGTTTTTCTCTGCAATGCAGCTCTTTCCTGAAAGGTGCTAACTGCAAGTTAACGAACTCAGATCTATGACCTTAATTAGTTGATTAGAACTCTCCTGCTGCCTGCTGCTGACAAGAATGTAATCAATTTCACAATGAAGGCTTTTTGGCTCTTAAGCAGCTCACAGTCGCAAATGTGCAGTGGGTGCTTACTCACTAGTAATTTTTTCTTCTCCACTGAATGTAAATGCAAACATTAATTTCCTTCTTGCTAATTATCCTAGCATTGGAAGCGTGTTCCAAAAGGTGGCAGAGTGGTAAAACAAAAAAAGTCTATTAGATTTGCCCTTTTACTCAGCTTCTTTGTATGTGAACATTCTTCACTGTTGGGACTCGACCCATTGTTTGGACCCATATTCCCCTAATGCCGTAAAGCAAAGGAAAGTTGAAATAAAATCATAAGCACAGTTATAGTCATGTAACAAGGTGGTTGATCCCAACTGCAGTTGCTAAATGAGAACTACTTACATTTAGTAAATTGCTTTAAAAGCTTATACAAAAAGAAAAATAATACTTTTTAAAATCTACTTGGAATAAAAATATATTTAGGAATACTATTGCTGGTCACATTGCATAGCCCTTGAATAATTGTGTTACCATTGTTTTTTTATCCATAAAAAAATTCAAGGTAAGGAACAGGTTAGGGACAGGTTGTCTATATTGTTGCTAAATTGGTACCGACATGATAGAACATAATCAATCAATTTACCTTTCTAATTAGATGGTTTTCTGTATCTGCTACATAAATAAAATTGTTCTTTATGGCAACTCCTTGTGGAGAATTGAATGATGCTTCTGAAAAATTTCCATCATTTCTTCCTCTGTCTGGTCCTTGAACAAAAATAACATAAAATAAAAGTATAACTTTTGCTGTCAACAATAGATACACAGTCATATCAGATTTAGGTTGCAAAGAATTTTATTTTACATTAATTAGAACAGCAATACAGCTGTGGGTCTAATCAAATAAAATCAATATTAGTCGATGTGGTTAATATTTTTCCAAAGAAAAGTGTATTTTTTTTTTCAAAAGCAGAATTTTTAAACTTATAGAATGCCTTGCAATATAATCTATTAATCTTTAAACATTAACAAACAAACAAACACACATTTATTGCATCCATTTCCTTTAAAGATTCAGCTTTCAAAGACAAGGAATTGTGTAATACAATGCAAAATGTAATGCAATGCCAAGAAAACATGCAGTCAGCTATATGCTACAATAAGCAACCACTAACTGAATTTCATAGAGTGTACTGCTCATGTTATTTGTAGTATACTAGTTTCAAGTCTGAAAAATGTGGTATCATTTTCATGACTTATTAAATTTTGTATGGTTATTAGAGCTCAGAATTAGATAATTATTTATTTGCAGCTCCATATACACTCAAAGAAACATTTTGTAGGACTGGAAACTAATTGTAATATAGCTAATATAGTTTGCAATATTAAAGAATTGTAGAAGACAGACAGAATTCAGGATTTGCCATGAGAGTTGTCAAGGTAAAATGCAAGGTTTTAAAATAATTTTATTTCAATCATTAATCAACAGAACAAAACAATAAAGTATCAGATCTTTAAATATATTTAGATTACCCTTACCTCCAATGATGTGCAGAATGTGACCATTTTTTTCCACAACCAAAATCCTATGATGTCCGGTATCTGCTATTACCAAGGTGTTTTCAGAACTATCTACTGCAATTTTCCCAGGGAACAGCAAAGGTGAAGATGACAATGAATTTCTATATAGCTGTGTTCTAATTCTATTACTATTAATTTGCCTTTGTTCTTTGTAGTATTTTAAGGCTATAGATGTAAATAGAAATAGTTTGTCCTTGTGCCCTTCACCAATCAAACTGAACAAGATATTGCCACGAGGTCCAACAATTACCAAGGTTGGCCAGCAGGACACTTCTAGCTCATGCCAGAGGGTTGCATTAACATCATTTACCACAGGATGAGTGATGTTATATCTAAGAACAGCACTTTTGATGTTATCCAAAACTTTTTCATTTGGAAATTTTGCTGAGTGAACACCTATAACAAGGACACCATCTGAAAGCAACAGAAGAAACAAACAATGAATTTATGGCATTGACAATGAAACATTTAAATATTATGTATGTATGTATGCATGTATGTATGTATGATAGTTATACTATGTATGTGGTTTTCAGCAAGAACAAACATGGAAAATTTCATTGTAAAAATATATAGATCTCTACTAACAGTGTTATAAAATGTGCTAGAGGCTTATTGCTCTTATTGGATCAAAATGCTTTCCTGTTGGTTGACTCCTCTAATTATAATAGATAACTTTTCCTCACCCTGGAAGCAGACAATATAGCATAAGTTGACTTCATATGGGTTATCTCTATTACAGTATTCATAATATGTTATGATCAAAGTAAGCAATTAATTATTCAAACAATAAGGGGCATGTAATTCCAGATAGAAGTTAATAGGCTATTTCAACAAAATAGAATTTAAAGCTATACTCAACATATTTTCATCTGCATTTCTATAAGGCAGTAAAATCCCTGTACAGTAAAATCCTTGTAGCTAAGAGCATTTGCCCATGTGGGGATGGGGATTATAACTTTCTCAGACTTATTATTATTACATTGTACATTTTATGGGGTCAACCTACATTTGTAAATGGACAGGCAAAACTTCCTATTTTTCATATGTGCTTTTTTGTTAACATAATTTAGAAGTATTTATTTATTTATATTAATTAATTAATTATTATTATTATTCATATTTCTATGCTGCCCACACTCTGAGGACTCTAAGCAGCTTACACCAAAGACAGTATACTAAATAGCATATTGCCCCCAACAATCTGGGTCCTCATTTTACCCACCTCGGAAGGATGGAAGGCTGAGTCAACCCTGAGCCGGTAAGATTTGATCCGCTGATCTGCTGAACTAGCAGTCAGCTGAAGTAGCTGCAGTATTGCACCCTAACCACTGAGTCACCTCGGCTCCTCTATGTATGTGAAAGTATTCTTTAGAATGCTTTAGAATATTTGGGAGAGGGTAGTGTCACTTTGATTTTTTCACATGTGCTGTCAAGAAAGGCATCCAGTAGTTTAGAATAAATTTCTTTCTGTAAGCAATAGCAATTGTACTTAGACTTATATACCGCTTCATAGTGCTTTACAGCCCTCTCTTAAGCGGTTTACAGAGTCAGCATATTGTGACAATTAGGGTCCTCATTTTACCGACCTTGGAAGGATGGAAGGCTGAGTCAACCTTGAGCCTGGTGAGATTTGATCTGCCAAACTGCTGGCAGCCAGTGATCAGCAGAAGTAGCCTGCAGTACTGCACTCTAACCACTACACCGCTGCAGCTCATATCATATTGAGTTAAACTGACTTACAACACCATTTCATCTAGCTTAGTGCTGTCTATCTTAATGAAAATGAACATTTTTAAGGTTCATACATAAGTTTTTTTCTACTCAATCAGGAATTAATCATGGCATTTTTGCATGTAAAACAAAGAGCTTATCAATACAGAGGTTGGTAGTATCAAAAGAGCAAGATGAAAGCATTCTGTTCAAAGTACTGCCTTTGTTTATGTGTTGATGTTGTACACATACCAAGGAATAGGGCCGTGAGCATAATGCTTTAGCTGCCATCTTTCCCCACCCTGCCTCTCAAAGCCCTTGTCTGCTACTGACTTATCACTTTTTCCTTGATCACAGAAACAGTACTGTAGTGACGTCCTGTGAGACTAACAATGAAATTTAGAGACAGACTTTTGCAATGGAGACAAAAGATAAATTGATACTTATCCAAGAGTTGGATCCTATAATTGTTTTAGATGTTTAATTATAATTTTAAATCTTTATTTTTATTATTGCTAGCTGCTTAGAGCAATTTCGAAGGAAAACCTGGATGTATATCTAATAAACAAATGTATATTTTCCTGATTTTTCTTTAAATATGTAACAGCACTTGGGTTCAGATTGCCCCTCCCTAGGATATATTCTGGGGTAACACAGAAGAGATCAAGGATTGTAAAAATATATTTCTAAAATTCATAATAAAGCATTAAAATGATGCTGAAGCTACAGCCTCAGCATCAAGATTTAAACTAAGAAAGGGAGCAGCCTCAATCAAGACAAAGCAACAAATAAAACTTGGAGTCTTGTTTAACATTGCACATATTATAACACACCTTTATGGTGGTTAGCGTACTGGACAGCTTATACAATCAACTTCAAAATGTGCCCCTACAGTACTCTTTTAAATGAAACTTTACAAACCAGAAGACTGGATAACAACATTCGACAGTTCAGTGGGATGTCTGAGGCTATAGTTCTTTGCCCTGTCTCTCAAGGTTATTCTCGCAGGCCACTTTACAAGACAGGATGACACAAATACAGAGAGGAACTTCTGAGAAAAAGAAGTCCCAGAAATCTTGTTCATCTTTCTATTATGCAGAGCTGACAAAATATCACCATAAATAACCTTGTGCTCTCTTAAGAGACAGAATCCTAGATCAAAAGAACTGAGGAAATGATAGGTCTGATTTCAGTATCCTTTCCCACATGCTTAAGTGACTTTTATATTGTATTTAATTTAATTTATTACCAAATAGAACAAATGCTTTTAATCGTTTATTTGGTTAGAATTCAATTATATTTTTTTCTGCTATAAAAACGACCTGATAAAGAGAGTATCAAAGGTACTGCAATAAATAATAAAACATTTCATGCACTATCTTTTCATTTAAGTTTAGAATAAGAGTTCAAAAAATGATAAAAGGATTTAATAGGAATAAGGATAATGCTGTACTTTGCGTATCATTTTGAAGACATGCAGAAGTCTGCAAGAATTTATAAATTATTCTTCCTTCCTCTTCCTATTTTAAGAATTGAAGATAAGCAGCAGAATTAATGCAGAGATTGAACCTCTAGAGCTGCTACCATCTGTACTGTATAAGTAAAATTTAGTCTTACTGCAGAAGTGAGAGTTATTATTATGTTTCCTTTCACTAAATAGCCAAAAGTGAGTGCTATTTGGTTATTACATATGCATTGAAATGAAGGAATAATAGCAATAGCACTTAGACTTAAATACCGCTTCACAGTGCTTTTACAGCCCTCTCTAAGCGGTTTACAGAGTCAGCATATTGTCCCCAACAATCTGGGTTCTCATTTTACCGACCTTGCAAGGATGAAAGGCTGAGTCAACCTTGAACCAGTCAGGATCAAACTGATGGCAGTCGGCAGAGTTAGCCTGCAACATTGCATTGTAACCATTGTGCCACCATAAAACATAATAATAATGACACTAAATATATCTATTAAAATCTGAACAGAAATGGCAATGAAATATCATAAAATACCAAATTTAATCATCTCTATAAATAAAAATACAACAGAAAATATAGTACATAAATGATTAATGAATATGCAATACATTCATGTTTTACACTGCTACTATATGAATATAATGTTGCTACTGAAATGGGATCTGCTAGTTCTACCCCTATTTCTGCTGCTCATAATTTCATCTGAAAGATAAGCAAAACTTCACAGTTGTTTCAATGCATAGTGAAGCAATAGACAAAAAAAGAGAATGAATGAAAAATCATAGAACACAACCTGTTGTGTGTTCTGATTTTGTATAGGTCAAAGCAATAATCCAGACACTAACAATTTGTATTGATTGTAAATCAATTTGATTAGAATAATATGTTTTCTGTTTAAAAGAAAAGTAAGCTATATTTTAAGACAATTTCATTGACAACAGATCAAAAAGAATAAAAACCTGCACAGTAAAATTCTAGGATCAGGCTAGATTTAAAACTGCATTGAAAAGGAACTGGCTCTATCCCAAAGTATTTCTGTCAAGAAGCATTTACTCATACAGCAGTCCAACAGGTCATTTCCAGACTGTCAATGTGATAAGAATGTGCATTAGGGTTTAAAATAACTTTGTGAATACCATTATGAATGCAGAAATAGCCCTAGCAAGGATAAGACAGGAAAGCATTAGACAAATATGTTAGTTGGCATTAATTCCTGTAGATTTGATGCATGTATCAATATAGATCTACAATTTTTAGGTATGGCATAATAATAAAAGATATGCACTAACATTGACAATGAAACAATTCTCTGTATTTAAGCATCATCTATAATATTGGCGTTGGATTTGAAACAACTATATTTGGAGGAGTAATGTGGCTTTTTGTAAAATGTATAGCAATTTGTGCTTATACTCTTAGACATTTTTCAGACTTTCTGCAATCAGAAACTACTAGATAATAGTAGGATTTTTGGAAAAGGCACACACCACCCAATGAAATCTCCATGCACTGCCTACATTTTAATCTTTAAAAAAATGAGAACATTTTTTTTTTGCAACTGAGAATACAATTACATTTATGTATAGTTCCTATCTTTATTGTTAAAGGATTTAGAAATGAAGGACAGCTAAGGAAGGAGGGCCAAATTTTCACTAGCTGATTGTTGGTACATGCAGCAAGGTAAGGCTGAGGCATCATGCTGGCTCTAGTTCATGAATAGAAGAGTGTAGTAGAAGAAGAGGCAGAGCCTAAAGGCAGAGTCAAGAAGAGAATCGGCTTAGAGTTGTTATGTTCCCACAAGCAGTCAAAGTCCAAGCCCTCTTGAATTCTGTTATCTATCTTTGAACAAAGTATTGACTGGTTTAATACCTTTATCAGAGTACTTCTCCTCTAAATCATGAAGATCAGGCAAAATATGGATGCAATTGATGCAGCAGTAGGTGAAGAAATCTAATACCACTACTTTTCCACAAAGATGTTTATAAAAAGAAAGTGAACCTTCAGTGTTCAGCCACTGTAAATCTGAAATCAAAGCTCTAATTAGTACATTATTTTAAGACATTAAAAGAACTAAGCATATTCTGAAATAACTAGTGATTCTATTTTTAAAAAATCATGAATTTCTAAAACAAAAATATTCTTAATATTCAAAATCTGTAATTCTTCATAGCTCAGTTAATCTAAAAATATACCTTTTATTATTCTGTCTATTTAATAGATAACAAAGGATAAAATAAAACTATTCAAGTTAACATTAAAATAATATAATTATTTGAAGATAAACAAGAATCCATTTACAAAGTTTCTAATTACAAAGTTTCTAATTATAAAGCATAGCAAGATGACATATGTTACAACAATATCAATGTTTTGTTTTCCTATCTGCTTCATCAAATGTAATTCAATATAATGAGATTAGGTACAGAATATCATTAGTACCTTTGTTGAAACAACAAAAGAAGTCTCAAGCGTTTTCAAAAACAATTTTTTTGAAATACATGCAATAAGGTCTATACAATATAACTTCCAATACAAAAGAAATACACTGAAATGGTTTCAAAGTTTAGGGAAAAAGTATGAGGAATGAACTATTTTATAGTGTATGAAAGAAGAGTGAATGATTGAGATGAAGGGGGAAGACTTAAAAAAGAGGTGGCTTGATGGAGTTGATACATTATTCAGAGAAAGATATTCGAAAATTTAAAGCATAGGTAATGGGTAAATCAATAAGGTAGAAGTAAGGACAGTCTGTGAGTAGAAATTTTTATGCAAATAGTAAATTCTTGTTGCTTAAACTATTGCTTTGCTCTGAAGGTATAGAAGAGCAAACAGCTTACTCTCTTGAAATCTCCTTTCTCTCCAATCTCTCTATCCTGTGATGGGAGAGGGGAAAAAATAAGCAATTTCTGTAGGCAATCTCTCCTTTGCCTGACCCTTTCCTGCTTCCGGGACAATTACACTACTCTTGATGTACAGAAAATCAAACTATTACAGGTAATTCTTAATTTATGATAGCCATTGTGATTGTCTTTGTTAAGTGATCATATCAAAAATAGCAATAGCACTTAGACTTAAATACTGCTTCAAAGCCCTCTCTAAGTGGTTTACAGAGTCAGCATTTTGCCCCCAACAATCTGGGTCCTCATTTTACCCACCTCGGAGCCACTTGAGCCTGGTGAGATTTGAACTGCCAAACTGCTGGCAGCCAGCAGTCAACAGAAGTAGTTTGCAGTATTGCATTCTAACTACATTGCTTAGTGATGGCAATCTAGGCAGTTGTAGTTCTCATCAAAATACCAAAACATGTGGGTCATTAAGTGAGAAGTGAAGAATGTTCCAGAGAAGGAGTATGAGGGTGCCACATGGGACTGGAGAGGGGAGATAAAGTACAGGCTATGTACAGGTTGGGAAGGAGACCTCAGGAAGGCTGGGAAAGAGGGTGTGGAATTCCTGTATGTATGAGTGCAAGGCAGAGTGATTAGAGAAACAAGGTATGGAAGTTGAGCATACATGTAAGTGTAGGGAGGCTAGGGAAGGAGGCTATTATTGGGTACAAACCAGCAAAGAATGACTGGTGGGGAGGGGGATTTATCCAAGGGATTTGTTACCTTCCCTGCTGGTTTACCCACTGACTTTGCTTGTGGGAAACCAGAAGCGAAGTTCAGCAGTCACATGACTGTGGGATGCTGCAACCAAAGTGTGCAAGCTGCTGGCCAATACCCAAATTTTGTTCACATGACTGCAGGCATGCTGCCACAGCTGGAACTTTGAGGACCGGTCATAAGACTCCCTGTTCAGTACCATCATGATTTCAAACAGTCATTCAATGAATGTTCATAACTTGAGGAATACTTGTACTCTCTTGAAATTTCTTCCTCTCTAATCTCTTCATTCTGGAGGAGAAAGGATGGATCAGGGAAAGGAGAATTTTTTTACAGAAATTGCTTTGTTTCTGCCTTCTTCTTGCAGAGTGAGGATTAAAGAGATTTCAAAGGAGTACTATAATCTCTTTGCATAACACACCTGTGGCTCTCAGAGTGATGATGTGACTACACTGATTTCACTATGTATAAGAGCAAACAGTTTATTCTCTTGAAATCTCTTTCTCTCCAATCTCTGATCTGCGGGGGGGGGGGGGGGGGGCTCAAAAGTGATTTCAGTAAGCAATCTATTCTTTGCCTGACCTATTCCCTATCTAAGAAAAGAGCAGAGAGATTGGAGAGGAAGAGATTGCAAGAGAGAAAGTTGTTTGCTCATATACACACTAAAAGCAATGAATAAATCACTTGCTTCCTCCTCACCTGCAGAGCTTAGAAATTAAAAAGAGGAATATCAAAAGAATAAGTTGTCTATGTAGCAAGCTCTTGGCTCTCAGCCCAAGCTACTGGCTTGATCACATTGCTTTTTATGTGTACAAGACACTAAACAGGTAACTCAATATTTCAAAGGGTGGGGGAATGGTTATGAGGCAACAAATACAAAGGTGAAAGAGCCAATTACTATTGTCTCTTTCCAGCCATAAAAATTGTCAAATCATCTATGGCAGGAGTGGCAAACAAAAAGCCTGTGGGCTGGATCAGGCCCACAATGGGGCCAGATCCAGCCCACAGGGCCGTCCTGGAAAATGTAAGGGGCCAGCCTGCGTTGCTTCAGCCCAGTCTACCCAATGCGAAGAGGAAACATCAGGCCAGCCTGGCTTCGGCCCGGTCTTCCCAATGCGAACAGAAAACATGGCAGCAGTTTGGGAAGTGGCATCAAGCTGGCTATGCCCACTGAGTGATGGTCATACCTGCCAAGCCCCCCCAAGGTCAACTATAGCCCTGATGTGGCCCTCAATGAAATTGAGTTTGACACAGAATAGATCAGTAGGTCTCAATCTGTGATTCCCGGACTCCTTGGGGGGGCGGGGGGATGTCATCACGAGGTCTGCAAAGACTTGAAGAAATGTTATGATTTAAATCTTGAGTTAAGTGTTGGGGGCTGCATAGTGAAGAAAACGTTGAGAATCACTAGGATAGATGATATGACAAGTAAAAGGTTACATAGAGGGCTCAAAATCATACAAAAAAATGTTCATCAATGTTTTTCTATTTAACTGGAGAAGTAAGCAGAATGCTATAAATTTCAGTCCATACACACACACACACATATTGTGTGTGTGTAGTGTGTGTATGTAAAAGGGGAAGAGAATTTACTTTTTCTTTTTTTTCAGCGACCAGTCAGGGTGGATTCTACATGTTAATATTAAATTTATTTGATAACTTTTTTTCTCTCTCTTTTTTTTGTTGTTAGTGTTGAATATATGCTTTTGTTTTGTTTCTTTTTTTGTTTTGTATTTTACTTTTTATGATAAAACAATAAATACTTAAAAACATTTTATTTATCATTTGAATGTTGAGACTGAGAGACTGCTTATGATACAAATTGTGTAAGACCACTAGTGCTGCAGAAGAAGAAAAAAATGATATTCAAAACAGTATTGATAGGCTGTCAAAATAGGCTTAAAATAACCGAATGTAAATTAATAGAGATAATGAAATAATCTATATGAAGGATTCATAACACCAAAGTACAATTTTGAGGCCTTGTGTAAAAGTAGCATGAAACAATGGTAGATTGTTACAAATAGCAAATATGAGACAGTGGTAAGATATGACTGAATAAAAAAAAGTGTATACAATTTCAGAGTGCATCAACAGAAGTAGTTTCCAAATTATGGTGCTCACTAAACATAATTCTGAAGGATCCTTGGTACTATCTGAGATGGTTGTTTTCCTGTAGACGTTTTATTACGTCTAGGTAACATCATCAGTGCTAGTAAGGAATGGGGTTTGCTCTCAATTTATATTCTAAATCAGTGGCTTCCCCGTCAGTGTTGGTGGGGCAGGTCTTAGCGGTTCTTTGGTTGGGCTGTTTACTGTTAGCTTAGGTACTGTTTAATTCTTGATTGTTGGCACCATTCCTTACTTTCACTGACATTACCTAGTTTAGGTAATGAAACATCTGCAAGAAAACAACCGAGTTCAGGCAGTACCAAGCATCCTTCAGAATTATGCTTAGTGAGCAACATAAATATTATTATTTACCACAATTTGGAAGCTACTTCTGTAGCTCAGAGAGTACCAAGTACCCTTCTTTTTCAACACTAGCTACAAATATTCTCCTCTGTCAAACACGATTCTTTACAAAAACGATCCAGAGAAATCAGAACCAATCTCGGGGAAGAGCAACGAGAAGATCAGGGGATGTGATGGGTTTTTAAAATCTCAATGTACTCGCTCAGAAGGAAAGCAAAGCTAGAAGTTGACAAGCAGGGGAAATCTGAAGACCGGGAAAAAAAAGTTTTGACGGCTCCCGCAAAGAGCTCAGACACCCGTGGACGCCCAACTACTTAGGGTAGCTGAGCCGATGGACGAGGCTCTGCTCACCTGCTCCAAATTCGGGGACTTTCAAATCCCGCTCCCATCCGTCCACTTTTTTCACGTGCTGATACACCAAGTTCTCCTTCTCTTGAAGCGTGGTCGCATCCTCCAGCGCGTAGTCCAACTGGCTCTGCGAAGGCAAAAGAGAAGGCAGGCCGCCAGTCCCCGCCATCGGTTTTTCCTCCCTGCCCGCCAGAGCACAAGAAAGCGGGCGTGACTCTAACCGCTCTTCCGTTTGGCTTCCGGCACTTTCCAAACTCAACTCTGTCTGGTCATGGAGCCAAACCAACCCCAACCCCCACATCCTGAATGTTTAAAATCCCGTCGCCCCATATTTTCATGCCCAGTAAAAACTTTGGACCACAGATGGGTTATTATTCCCTTGTATAGCCAAAAGGACAAGAAAACGCATATTCGACAACGGGTATTTTTGTTTCCCTGTCACAGATTCGCCAGAAACAGATCTAAATTTCCTGGCCAAACAAGTGTAGGAATGGTTTTATGGCCCCAAAAGATATTAAAATAGTATTTTTAAAAAAAATGAGAAAAAGCAGGCAGTTTAGTCGTCGTGAAAGTGCGGAACTCATCGGAAAGATACAGGAGGAGGAAGAGAAGAGCCGCCAAGAAGCAATGAGATCAGTGGCGGCGGCGGTGACTGGAGCTCTCGAAGGCGTGAGGGATTTGGAATGGGGCGGTTGCGAAACCTGCTGAGGTAACGTGCGCCATTATCCCTCTGACTTCGGATGGATACTTCTCTTGGGTGGGGAGACCATTCATTTCGACGCGGGTATAGTCCAAAGGTCAAGATCATATTTAACAGAATGTTGGAAGGGACCTTGGAGTCCAACCCCCTGTTCAGGCAGGAAACCCTATACCATTTCAGATAAATGGTTGTCCAATCTCTTCTTAAACACTTCCAGTGTTGGAGCATTCACAACTTCTCCAAGTGGTTCCAGTGATTAATGGTTCTCACTGTCAGGAAATTTCTCCTTAGTTCTAGGTGGCTTCTCTCTGTGATTAGTTTCCATCCATTGCTTCTTGTCCTGCCTTCAGGTGCTTTGGCGAATGGAGACGGATTACCGAAATGTATCATCTAATAATCCTTGAGGCTCAAATTCTGCCCACATATACTGGGGTTAGAACTAAACAGACTGAACTAATGACTTATGGGAATACACCATAGGGCTAAACATTCTACTGAATGTAATAAGATTTAGTCACAAGTAAGATTTGCATAGATCTCCAAGAGAGAAACTTGGGAGTACGCTGCCCTAGCTCTAGAATGGCCTGGCAAGCAGTTGCTAAAAACATGTTGTCACACCATAATCTGGAACAAAGAGATTGAGAAGGAAAGTAGTGTTTGCCAGTGCAAAATTTTTTTCTATATAAATCTGATTAGTATAGAGGCAGAGATGGAGACCAGTCAGCACTGCAAGGATTTAGCTACTGCATGCAGGATTAACCACTCTCCACCAGGCTACAGGGATTGTTACTTCTGTCGCCATTTTTTTCTTTTTTTGCTGCTAGAGAACATAGACACTTATTGGGCAGTTAACTGATTGTTTTCATGACTTATTGAAGGTGTACAGATAGTCCTTGATTTACAATAGTTAATTGTAATTTCAGTTAATGACTGTTCAAAGTTACAACAGCACTGAAAAAAGTGACTTATGACCATTTGTCACAGTTATCGCCATTGCGGCCACTCCATGGTCATGTGATTAAAATTCAGATGCTTGGCAACTGACTTATATTTATGACGGTTGCAGTATCCCGGAGTCATGTGATCCCCTTTTGCGACCTTCTGACAAGCAAAGTCAATGGGGAAACCAGATTCACTTAACAACCGTGTTGCTAATTTAATAACTGCAGTGATTCACTTAACAAGTGTGATTGGAAAAGTCGTAAAATGGGACAAAACTCACTTAGCAAATTTATCATTTAGCAACATAACTTTTGGGCTCAATTGTGGTCGTAAAGTGAGGACTAGTTGTACTACAAAGTTGTTTCCCACTGGTAACATCTGTCATCTTCCACAACATTAACTGGAGGACTGCAAGTGCAGGGATTGCTATGGTGACCAAAGCCATGGGATTCACACTTGAAGAATTGGGGAAAGAGGCAGGCAGCAGAAAAGGGAAATATTTCACCCCTTTCCTATATCTTACTTCCCCAGCACAACAGAGGAAACTTATCCCTTGCAGCAGCTTATGCGGTCTTGTTTTCAAGGCAAGACAAGGCAGAACCATTGGGGTAGCACTTTCCACTTTCTGTCTTGAAGGGAGGGAAAGAGCCCTTGGTGTTCTCCCCAGCATGAGGAAGTTTTTCAAAACGAAGATATTGTAGATAATATTACATTTATGACATGGCTTGTATTGAGAAAACATGGAGAAAAAGCAGAGAAGATGGAGAATACTGTTTTGCTTTTCTGAGGCCAACTCTTAAAGCTAAAATGTGTTTGGAGATATTATCTATTGTATAGATATTATAAAATGAAGTAGCAATACAGCATTTATTGAAAGGTATTTGAAATTTAGCTACTGTTTTTCAGTTCAGATCAATAGGAGACATGATTCTTTGCGTTTTTAGAATATTTAGAATAATTTCTAAATGAAGAATTGTTGAAGGAATTTTGTTTTATTTTATGTATTTCAGGATCACAGAGGAAGAAAAGTTGGTGGAACAGTACTAAGATTTTCTAATCAAATTTCTCAAAAATAAGAGTTAAAATCTGGCCTTATGGTTAAAATTGTAAATTCAAATCTAAGTGCACTTTAATATTTGAAATGTCAATCATTGCACTTGAACATAAAAGTATATCTATATTTGTAACACTTATATGAGTGGGATAGCATGATGTTTAATACAGCAATTGATACTTATTATTTTATAAGTATAGTAAAATAATAAAACTGAATTCAAGGAAGTTTTTTTTTCCTAAAGAAGATATTTCCTTCATTGATGGATTGTCATGTCTGAAAATGGTCTTTTGGAGGAAGACATTTGGCAATATAAATCTATCAGGAAGCAAAAGCCTACAAGCCAACATTCAGAAGTAATTGCTACTGAAGTACAAAAAGCAAAGTTTGAAAATGGTAGATCACAAAGAAATGACAGTAGACATGGTGGGAAAGCACCCAAAGGAAAAGGTGTCCCTAAGAAGACAAAGCAAAGGCCAAGACAAAGAGATAGCCAGACCCCCTTAAAGCCAGAAGTTTCTAGTGGTGATCAATCATCACAAGAAAGTCTATCAACAACTTCCGAGAAAGAAAGAAAAATCTGCAAGAAGCAAAACACTATAAAACCTAGACCAGTTTTTGAGGGGTACTGTCCAAGTTGTCAAATGCCATTCTCTTTATTGTTGATCCAGACACCTCAGTGGCATGTTACCGAATGTTTGGATGTCTCAGGGACTGCTGAGAAAGGTACAGTTTCAATGGGAAGCAAGGGCTCTTCTACTTTGTATTTGAAAACAGGCTATGTTTCTTTAAGAAGTGAAAACAATATATTCTCATCATGCAATTCAGTATCTAAAAAAACATTAATTGACTAGATTTCAGTCTTTCGATTAACCAGAGGCCAGAGGTAAGAAAATGGGAACTATATATTAAAACAAATATAGCTAGTCCTTGAATTAATTCTAAAAAAAGGTATATTTTTGAAATTGTAGTTGGAAACTATAGTTTTAAGGCATAAATTAAAAAGCATGTACCAAATTTTAAAGAACAAAATCCTGTACAAGAGGTCTGGTGAGTAAAAAAAAGGCTATGATGCTTTTTTTTTTTTTTACAGAGAATAGCTTACCAAATTAAAAATAATTGCAGATAATTTTCAGTAAAATGAAACAATTCTTTTCCAACTGCCATTATTTGAATTTGAAAACTCAAAAATTTGAAAAAAATCCCCCACAGCCTATTGAAGAAAGGCTGGCTAACCATGATGTATCTGGTCAAGTAATTCAGAAAAAGTAGACATATTTATACCTGTACTGAATTCTTTTTGCTACAAGTCATATTATGTTTCTATCAGGCAGGCATTGTACTAGAAGTTTTGCGTTCTCATAGATAAATTCAATTTGATGAAATAGAGGTACAATATAAAAAGTTGTCTGCATTAGCCATGTTTTTTGAAGCAGAACTTTCAGAATTTTAATAGTTGTTCAGTAAATCATGTTTTTCATTTGTGCTATATTCAAAAACATTTTCCTAATACTTTTGTCCTCTTTTATTAGAATGTCCTGATGGCATTTTGTGCTCTTCAGTCATTCCTTCTCATTACAAACGCTACAGCCATTTCCAACTTGCAGCAAGTAGAGCACAGGACTCTGTCTTTGCATCCTCATTATCTAGTGCAGAAAATTATTTCATTAGACCTGGTGCTGCTGAACATAATGAATGTTTAAAGGATGTGAAGGTACCTCAGAGTACGGAAAAACAGTCTCTTCTATTACCACAACTGAGTTCAATGACTGTGGATTCCATCAATATAACCAACATCATGGCTTCATCTTTGGGAAATATTAAAGAACCTGAACGTACAATACAGCATAGAGATGAAACAAGCCTTAATCCTTTTTCTGAAGAAACTCAAATTGAGAAGCTAAACAGTCAACTTTGCTCTTTTCAACAGAATACCTCTCTCTCAGATGCTGATTTGAATGACAGTGACATTTCTTATTCCCCACTTTATACTGATGAAAATGCTGTAGAATTAGATGAGGCAGATAAGGAAGAATTGCAGAAAAAGGTAGAGATAACTTGTAAAACAAATCTATTTGATACCAAAAATTTGGAAAGTAGAATTGTTAGAAGTTTATCTAATAGATCACAGCAGATACAATTTCAACATAAGAGTGTTAAAATTATGCAAGATCAAACAACAATCAATGAATCCTCTAAAATTTTACCAGCAAATGTGAGTGGAACATCTAAGTCTCTCCCACAAAAAGGCATGCATAATAGCATTGACAGTTCAACAAGTTTTCTTGATCAGATGAAATGTCTCACAGGAGATTTCAATTCAAAAAAAACTAAGGATAGGTTTGACTGGCTTAAAGTGAACTCTTGTAATTTTAATGCAGATTACTCTGGGCAGGGCAATTCTAGTGGTAGTTATTGGTTATCTGCAGATTCTGCTGTTAAGGATCTCATGCTTTCTCCAAAATCTGAAAAAGAGCTTCTGCAATCATTCCAGTTAGGTCAAAGTGAAGTAGAAAAGTTCAGTAACTTAGATGTTAAAGTTAAGACTATTGTTAACACATGTGGAAATAGAGCACTTCAGAACAATTTGTGTTCAATGAAAGAAAAAGAGGAACGACCTTGTAAGAGTATAGCTATGCCTGTTTTACCCAGTACAGTACCTAAAACACAGCTGGTTCCTACTACAAACACTAAGGTCCAAATCACTCCTCCCAAACGCCTAAAACAAATGGACATTGGTGTTTTCTTTGGGTTGCAACCAAAAATAAAAAGTGAGACTACCCCAAATAAGAGTCTTACTGAAGAAAGAGTGATTGTGAATCCATCAGCTGCAAATGAAAAGAAGCACATATCTCGAAAGAGGAAGGCTGAAGCATCAGTAGGAGACTCTGATATAGTCACAAAAAGTCCAACCATTAAGTATGACACCAGATCAGATAGTATTTCTGGTGGTCAGAGAAGACAGAAAAAAAGATACAGAGAGTCATATCCTGGTGAAGATGGAATAAAAAAGCAGTGTCCCTTTTATAAAAAAATACCAGGTAGTGCTCTATTTATTTTGTAAGAAAACAATTTAAGATTGTTGGGGTTTCCCCTCCCCCTGCACTGTTAAGTTTCTCCTAAAGAATGTGAAAATACCATTTTGCTACAGTATATACGTAAAATATGTTTTTCCTCAAAGCCCTACAGGTGTTCTGTGTTTAGCTGTCCATGAAATGATCCTGTAGAAAATTAGTCAGAAGTAAATTATATTGCAGTCAGTAGTAATTATTCATTGTTAGGAAGGATTGCAACCTATTTGTTAAAATATGATTTGTTAATGGCAGGAATAGTCAGTATAAATCTTACTTGTAAAGAAATATGTAACTAAGCAATAGAAAGGAACAGTTAATATTTTTTTGTGGACAGGTCTAATATTACAGAAAAATCTTTAAAGGTGTAGAGAGAGAAAGATATTTAAGTTGTGCTACCATCAGAATAGAATAGAATAGAACTCTTTATTGGCCAAGTGTGATTGTACATACAAGGAATTTGTCTTGGTGCATATACTCTCAGTGTACATAAAAGATACATTCGTCAAGAATCATAAGGTACAACACTTAATGATAGTCATAGGGTACAAATAAGCAATCAATCATATTAGGAAACAATCTATAAATTGTAAGGATACCAGCAACAAGGATATAGTCATAAATAGGAAGAGATGAGTGATCAGAATATGACAAGATTAATAGTAGTGCAAACTTAGTAAATAGTTTGACAGTGTTGAGAGAATTATTTGTTTAGCAGAGTGATGGCGTTTGGGAAAAAAATGTTCTTGTGTCTAGTTGTTCTGATGTGCAGTGCCCTATAGCGTTGTTTTGAGGGTAGAAGTTGAAACAATTTATGTCCAGAATGTGAGAGGTCTGTAGATATTTTCATAGCCCTTTTTTTGACTCGTGTAGTATACAAGTCCTCAATGGAAGGCAGGTAGTAATTGTTTTTTCTGCAGTTCTAATTATCCTCTGAAGTCTGTGAAATAAGTGAAATTTAAGGCTGCAATCCTGCACATACTTGGGAGTGAGTTCCACTAAATTCAATGAGGGTTGCTTCTGAGTCAACATGCATAAGATTGTAATGTAAGTTCTTTGATATGTTATTTGTTTCTACTGATTATAGCTATTTTTCTGTATTTTTGGCTCTTCAGATATGTATAATTAAAATTTCCAGACTTCCCACCAAGTATATTAAGTAATCTTTTTTTTCACTTAAACTTAAGGAAACAAACATGGTTAGTACTACTTTTCTGAGTGTAAATTAAAGGAAGAATCCTAGGTAACTTTAAAGATTTAACATTTATTCTGGCATAAACTTTTATGATTAACATGTGAATGTGGATGCATTGGCACATAGTTTACAAAAGCTTATGCCCTAATGAATCTTAACAGGCTGTGAAGGATTCTATTATTCTAATTGTACTAGCAAGCTTTGGCAGTTGCCAAAATACTGACTGTTTATTCTTTTATTAATTTGTTTCAGGCACAAGTTTTGTAGTAGATGCATTCCAGTATGGAGAGATTGAAGGCTGCAGTGCTTATTTCCTTACCCACTTTCATTCTGATCATTATGGTGGCCTAACTAAAAAGTTTACATTCCCAATATACTGCAATAAGGTATGTATGGCTATTGTGGACTCTTTTGTGAAATACAAAACATGTAAGATACATCTTGTCTCTGGGCAAATGATATTAATAATCCTATGGAATTTTGGAAATAATTCCAACTAATTTTGAAACATATCAGTCAACAAATTGTGGGTTGCATGAGTTTGTGTCATTCCTTGTAAAGTTATTGCTGCCATTGCTAAAATATTATACTTTTTTCTCCATTGGACCAGTGTTGTGCACTTCAGGATTTGTAAGGTATAATGATGAAGTAGAGATTCAAAGTGTGGAAACTACAGTATTGTCTGGCTTCAGTCAGTATAAACTGCCATGAAATGTTAATCTAAATTTAACAACTGCTTTTCCCCTTTTTTTCTTCTCTCATTTGTTTCATTTACCATCTTGCCTAATTAATACCTTGTAATTAGGTCCAAGTGAAATTGGTGCAAGAGGTGTAAGTAGCTGCAAAACACTTTTTGTATTTTAGATAACTGGAAACTTGGTAAAGAATAAACTGAGAGTGCAAGAGCAATATGTCCATATCCTGCCAATGGATAAAGAATGTATAATAGATGGCATCAAAGTTGTGTTGGTTGATGCTAATCAGTAAGTATTTTTGAAAAAGTAAATGAAATGTAAATTAATTAAAATTATAACTAATTTTTGTCAATTTTGTTTTGGATTTGAATTCAAAATGCCTTTTCTCCTTCCCTTTCTCTCTTCCACTCCATTTATTCTTCTGGCAGTTGTCCTGGTGCTGCAATGATTCTTTTCTGTTTTCCAAATGGGACTGTAATACTGCACACAGGTGACTTTAGGGCAGATCCTTCTATGGAGCGCTGTCCTTTCCTGAATGGTTGGAGAGTTCATACTGTTTACTTGGACACAACGTAAGTTTTTGATTAAACATTTATAATATTTAAATATGGTGAGAAATATGACACTTTGTAAACTACAAAAATGTGCCAGGGTAGAATCATGGAGTTGGAAGGGATTATCAAAGCTATCTAGACAAAACTCCTGCTCCCTACTAGGTTATGTCTAGCATACAACCATCTCCCTCTGTGAAAACGTCATGTAGCAGACTGTTCTATTAGACAGAGCATTCTGCTTCATGTCTAGCCTGAACATCTGTTCTTGTACTTTTAATCCTTTGGCATTGGACATTTCTATTGTTGGGGGGCAATAGAATACAAGCCCATGCTTTCTTCTGTGTGACAATCCTTGACATATTTGAAGACAGCTATTTAATTTTCCTAGGTTTGCATTTTGGTATACTAACTGTGCCAGAGCCTTTAACTATTTCCTGTACAGCTTGGTTTCCAGATAGCCCTCCTCTAAACTTGTTCCTGTTTCTCACTGCCCTTTTTGAACTATGGTGCCCCAATGAGGTTTGTCCAAAGCAGAGTAGAATGGAATAATTGCTTCTTGTGCTCTATGTTCCTATTAATGACCCCCAGATAGCATATACTGTTTTTGCAGCTACCTCAAACTTATGGCTTATGTTTAAGATCCCTTTCACATGTATCATTTCAGGTCAAATTTCCCCTGTCCTAATCAGTACAAATAGGATTGAATGATAAGGATAAAAATTAAGAAAATATCTTCAAAGAGCTAACTTTACATTTCATTAGACTACATTGTGTTTAATAGTATTGTATGGTAGCATATTGTTGCTTTGTTAAGAAATAAAATATGTTTATAAATCTGAGGAATCCAATCAGTATATTTCTTAAATCTGCATGATTATTCACTATACAAATAATTTCTTTCTAATCACAGGGAGTGAGAAATAAGGAACAATTGTTACTTGCCTATGTACTTTTCATCCATCCTAAGATGTAAACTTTATCACTTCTCTCTATTCATTTTAGATAGCAAAATATAGGACAATAATTCTGTAGGAAAACAAAATACAAAGATTTTGTTTATATACACAGCCTCCCCTATCACTCTTGATATTCCTGGATCATCGTATGATTAGTTTTTTCCCATCCAATAGTTTGCAGTATTATTAACTAATATTATTTTTAGCTATAGATTATGTCACTGAAAGCAGTGTCATCCTGCTTTGGCAATTAT
Source organism: Arizona elegans (assembly GCA_022577455.1). NCBI lineage: Eukaryota > Metazoa > Chordata > Lepidosauria > Squamata > Colubridae > Arizona > Arizona elegans. The sequence continues at coordinate 56,440,564 of JAKOOJ010000005.1, read as the reverse complement.
AAAAAGAAATGCTATCCATTTCTTATGCACAGTTCACAGATGTGTCCTACTAATTGAGACAACAACATATTTTTGTGGACAAATGTGGCAAAAAAGAGACAAATTGAACGAATTATTGACTGATTTAAAAGTTGTACTCAAAGCAGTTAGCTATACTTCTTCCACTAATTATTTTTTGTGGAAAAAAATGAATGTACTTGTACTAGTCTAGTGGTTCTTTTTATCACAAAAAATACACAAACTAAACAGAAAGGACTTTTAATTTCTGTTTCTCCCAGAAGTATAATTGTTTTTATCTACATGTTTGTATATTGGCAGTGGAGGTACAACAACTCATGCATGTGTACTAATACTAGAAACCTCAACTTTGACATAGTAATCCCTTTGAGTTTGATATACTTTTCACTAAATTATATCTTGATACATATTTGTGATACTGTTCATCTGTTCCTATAAATAGAACAAGGCTAAATGTGTTATTTCCGTTTTTCTATGAAAGCTGAATTTTCTAATATGTCTTTTATTACTGTTTCCTAGGTATTGTAGTCCTAAATATACTTTTCCTTCCCAGCAAGAAGTGATTCAGTTTGCTGTCAATACTGTATTTGAACGAGTAACTTTAAACCCACGAACATTAGTTGTTTGTGGAACATATTCTGTTGGAAAAGAAAAAGTCTTTCTAGGTAAGAGCTTTCTAGCTCTTCAAGTAAGAGCTTTATTTGAGCTGAACCTAATATTCAGCACAACCTAATTCGCTGTTTCACAAAAATATCACAGCTCTAAAATAGTTAAAATCATACCCTATTGAACTTCTTGGCAAACAGTTCAGACACAAAGCAGTGTATGTCATGAACGATTGGAGATGCCCCATTTTAGTAATGCTATAGTTTATGAATGCTTTGGAGATATTAATAGCCTTGTAAATGTAAGGGACTTTTTCAACTTTTAACTCAGCTTTTTGGTATGTGGGGTAACTTTCCAAATGCAATGTAATTTATTTCAATGCTAAGTTGGAAAATGTTGAAACACGCATGTCAGCCTTCCTAAAACTGATTATCTGGAACGAAATGAATCTTTTATCCACTTTTGGAACTCTTCATAGTCTATCCCATTACTATTTTTAAGCTGGCAAGCTGTTACAAATTTTCATAGTTAAACAAGAAAAAATAAATTAGTGCTATTTGTATGCTTTTTTAAAAAGACGAAAACTTGATTTCTTCGTTAAAGAAAACATAAATGGTATCACCTTCTATCTGAAACTTTCACTTATATTTGAGTTATTTTTTCTTAAAAATCTGAAAGTGAATTCTGAAACCTCAATATGAAAAAAACCTTGATTTTGTTGTATAGTTTGTTTATTGCCCATTTACAAACAATTGGATGAATTGGCAGGCAGGAAGAACAGATTGTCAGACTGGAGGAAGGTGTTACCAATTTAGTCAAATTACCTGGGAATCTTCTCTATTCCTATTGAATTAGGATATTTTTATGAGTAATCAACAGACGATGTGTTCAAAACAAACATATAGGCAAATACTACCTTTAGTAGTGAAATACAAAAGTAAACTTACATTATTTTTTCTATTTCCATTTTCATGATGTCACTCCTGCAGCTATTGCTGAAGTTCTGGGCTCAAAAGTAAGCATGTCTCAGGAGAAATTCAAAACACTTCAATGCTTAGAATCGGCAACGATAAATTCCCTCATCAGTTTGAACTGGGATAATACTTTCCTACATCTTCTGCCCATGATGCAGATTAATTTTAAGGTAAGATTTAAAGCTGAATTCCAGACTAAGAAAAATCACAGTCTTCTACCATAAGATACTATAATTACAGTAAATAAGATCCAGTTGCAAATTGCTTTTATCATTATCTAATAATATAAGAATTATCTAAAAACTATTTATTTTCAATTGAAATAACCAGGTGTTATTTTTTGTCTGTAGAATTTGCAGAATCATTTGAATAAATTCTTTGAGAAATTTGATCATATTTTGGCTTTTAAGCCTACTGGGTGGACATACTCAGATGGATGTTGTTCTTTGAATGATATCAAACCTCAGACAAGAGGAAATATCACTATATATGGTAATACAATTTCAAATTATTAATATGCTTAATTATATTGTCAGTTTTCCATTACAGATTGGAATCAAATAACCCATGAGCTAGCCAAGAAGTTAAAGGGATACAAAATAAATAGAGAGTGTTGTATGTGACCTTTAAAAGATAATTTATATTTGTAAGGCATTGTTATAAAATATTTAGAGGATGCATACATTTTGGAAAGGTAGAGCCCTTTTACTTTCCCAGCTATTCAGACTTTTCTAACAGGTTTATCTGCATGCAACCCAGAATATCTCTTTGCATTGATCAGAAACAGAACCATGTTACTTCTAATACATATTTTGATAGTGAAGTAGATGTTTTGATTGTTCCATATTAAATAACCAATAACTTTTCTTGAGGAAACAGTATTTCTTTCATGGTTTTACTATTTATAATGCAGTTTCTTATTTTCAGTCATCCTTTTTCAACATTTGATAGGTGCAATAAATTATTAAACAAAAAAAAATGTGAAGCAGATTAATGAATGAACAGTAAAGATAGAAGCTAGATAATTTTGCCCAGAATTTAGCTAGATACTCAGTATGTAAATTACATGGAAATTTAGTTAAAACATCAGTTTCAAGTTTTGTAAAGCACATAATGCTAAATGTCATCTACTCATATTGACTATTTGTTTTTGTTGTTGTTGTTTTGCAGGGATTCCTTACAGTGAGCACAGCAGTTTCCTTGAAATGAAACGATTTATTCAGTGGCTGAAACCTCAGAAAATTATTCCTACTGTAAATGTAGGAAATTGGAAAGTCAGACATGAAATGGAAAAGTATTTCAGGGACTGGAAGATGGAAGTTGCAGAATAGAATTAGGAAAGTAGGATCTTTATTACAATAATTATATGCCTTAAATTCTGATCAATTTTTCTGCATTGTTTTTGACTCTGATGTAAAAGGTAACAATGTAGGTATATAGAAACAGATATATTCTGTGTCAACAGAATATACTGTATTTGCAGAGTTTACAGCATCCAGAAGAAATTAAAAATGAAATCAAGTAATATAAAGTTATTAATGTTTTTACATTTTTATTTATTTATTGTACTTAAAAGTAAATAAACAATCTGAAATATAGTCTAGATAAGTGTTGAAGTGTTTTAATCATTTACAAACCAAGCATTGATAATTTCAAGATACTATATTGCCTTTGTTCTCATGTACTGGTATAATGTTTTTATTTGTGTGTTAATCTAGGTTTTGCCAGCTTGCATCAATGGTTGTATCATCCACATAATTACTAATAACTGTTGTCTAAACCCTGTAAGGTTAATGGCCATCAACGTGTCTCTGTGCATGCCAATACCAACTCTCATCTTTTAATCAGTTTTAGTTCTTTCTGGAGTAGGCAAATCTGATCACAGTACAGTGTTAAATATGAATTTATATATCATAATCTTATATAAATGTGCACAACATTTATTAATAATAGTTGTAACCATTGATCAGATAAAATGCACTAGAGATGATCTTTCTATGAATCTTTCTATGATCTTTCTATAAATTATTACAATTTTTTTCATTATTTTTAGCATAGTGAAGATAGACATCATACTTGCTTTTATAGTCATAAATTAAGCAACCAGAATTCAGCTAATGCATACAAAAGAGAGAGAGAGAGAGAGAGAGAGAGAGAGAGAGAGAGAGAGAGAGAGAGAGAGAGAGGGAGAGAGAGAGAGAGAGAGAGAGAGAGGTTTCTATCTTTTGGATCTGCTTTTCAAGATCGTTGAAATTTAGTAAATGTTTACCTTTTTGCAAGTCAGATATTAATTATCTCATAACCACAGGACTAATAATCATTTATATGCTGCTAAAATCTAATAATTCCGTGTGAGTTACAAATTATTAAAAACTATTAAAAATAATACAAAAAACACAAAAGCATAAAACAAAAGAAAAATGATAACAGGAAACAAATCCAGATGCGAACAAAGAAAACAAAGAAATGAGTATCAATGCATTCTTGTCAAAGAATTGGGTGAATTGCCACATCTTCAGTACATTTTAATTACTTATAGAATCATGAGTAATCTTTCAGAGATTCACATTCTGCCTGCCCTAAAAGGTATCTGCAATTAATTTTTCAGAATTAATCAAAGATCTGGTTAGAACTTAGCTGGAAACATTTCATAAAAATGTTTTAATTTGGATGTTCTTCCTTCATATCCACTTCTCTTGGATATCTGTGTTGGATAGATGGAATCCCATACTTCATTCTCCTCTGCATATTGACCCATACCACCATAAACCACCATAAAACTTGGACTTCTTCAACAGCCAAGACAACATAGCTTGTGAGTCAAATTTCTTACTTGCCTTTTTCTTTTCCATATACTTTTGCTGCCAGCTTCTTCATCCCCTCTGTAAACTGCATTTGGTACATGAAAATCTTGATTCTTTTGCAGACTCAGACTGTCACCCACAACTAGAGTTTGTAAGTCTGGAATAACAAGACAGCCAACTGTTTACTTTTGATGGAATTCCTTTTCCCTAATAAATCTCAACATGGAATTCTCTATTCACAAAGAACTATTTTTAAAAAGCATTTTATGAGTAAGGATAAGGCACTATTATTTTTCTTCCCCAGTTAGCTTCTTGTATGAGAAAGAATGCTTACTCTAGTTGTTTTCAATCAGAATATTACTACTAAGTGCCAAGTAATTTAGACTAAATGGGTCCACCAAATATCTAACCATCTATAAATCTTGGAAAACTCTTAGCAAGAATAGGGCCACTCAATCCCTTCCTTCCTTCCTTCCTTCCTTCCTTCCTTCCTTCCTTCCTTCCTTCCTTCCTTCCTTTTCTCCCTCCCTCCGTCCCTCTCTCCCTCCCGTAAGATCATTAGGTGAGTTCAGTTTTTACTTCAAGTGCTCTAAGTGTGTAATTGCATGTTCTCTGTTTTCAGCCCTACTTTCATTGAGTATATGGGTTGTCATATTTCAAATCATGTTCTGTCTATTTAGTTCACAGTTTTCTTTTTAATTCGGGTATATACTTAAGGAAAGAAATTGTTCTTATAATGATAAAATCAGAGTAACATGATATATGCTATTTGGAATGTGAAAATTGATTAATAACGGAAATTATAAGTTTGATTACACAACAGGAATTGTCAAAAATTATGGGAAACTTCCATGTTTCCCAAAAATAAACCCTGTTTTATATTTTTTTTGAACCCTGAAATAAGTGCTTGGCCTTATTGCCATGTATTCAAAAGCCCGATTGTTTTATTTTGGCGAAAACAGGGTATACGAGACCACCTTCTGCCTCAACAGCCTCCCACCGGCCAATACGCTCCCACAGAGAGGAGCTCCTCAGGTGCCGTCGGCCAAACAATGCCGACTGGTGACATCCAGGGGGAGAGCCTTCTCTGTGGAGGCACCAGCCCTCTGGAATGAGCTGCCTCTAGAGGTTCGTATGATCCCCAACCTGTGTACCTTTCGCCACGCCCTGAAGACCCTTTTGTTCCAATAAGATGGGCTGGCCTAATATGACTATTATAATGGGTATATGTTAGTTTTTTAATTTTGTGGGCCAAATTTTTATATATTCGGTTTTAAATTGTTTTTAAATTTTGTAAATCGATATGTGTTTTAATATGACTGTACACCGCCCTGAGTCCTTCGGGAGAAGGGCGGTGATCTGTCCCCGTCCCCACACACACACAAACACAGCCAGCCGAGGGTTAAGGAAACACTTTGGAACGCACCCAGGTCTTATCTCCCACTTGGCAGCGATAGACACACCGTCTGCCAAATGCCTTTATTTTCACAAACAGAAAGATAAGATACTAACGTACAAAAAAGTCCAAGCAGAAATAATATTCCTCCCAGCAGTTCCGGATGAGGCTTTAGTGACTATCCAAGGTTTACTTTTGTTCGTCACAAGGATCCCTGACCACTACCCTCTATTATATAGTCTCTGGGGTGTGGTCCAGTGACTCAGTTCTAATCCCTAGCACGCCTCCTAAGCTGCTGCAATCGTTTATCACGCCTTCGGAGGCGTGCGTCCAGGAATGATGTTTCATCGTCACTCTGAGACGAACCAGCTGTCTCCCTGCTGATCTCCTGTCCCTCGGCCGGCACCTGAGATAATGCCAGAGGGGAGGGGCCTGGAGAGGGAGGCCTGGCTGACTCCTCTTCCTCATGCTCGGAGCTTTCTTCCTCCGATGGGACAGGCTCAGAGGGCGGGGCCACAACAGGCGGTATAGAAGTCCAATAAATCTAATCTAATCTAAGCTAATCCTATATTATTATCAGGACAATTCTACTTTTTCTGTTGTTATAACTACATTTTTCTCAAAGTTACTTACTTACTTGTAGATTAGAAAAATGAGCAAAGATAGAATTAAATATTCACATGGGACTATAAAATACATGTTTACAAATGTATTTAAATATTGGAAAATTGGAACAGAACATACTGTGTTATGAATAGAAGACATATATTGTGAGATATATGAAAACTAAATCATATTTAATCATCTGTATTCCTTTATATCAAAAGGCCAGTCTCAGTATTTTTTTAAAAAGGGAAATAACTCTTTTGCATCCCTGTTTTCCAGAAGTAATCTTTCTTTTTTAACAGCTAAAAAAATATAGAATAGAAAAATACAATTTGATTCACTATTAATGGTTTTCTTTTGAATATATAATTTGGATTTTAGCACAAAAGCAGCTGTTTTAGCTGGATCAAGAGACTAAACTCTTATTTATTCACCAGGACCTTTTTTTAACTAGGCTTGGAAGGTGCCAAGAATTTAATTGGCAGAATGACATGATTCTTATGTGGCTTATGTTTTAGCTGTTAGCTAACTTTACTGAAAACTCAAAACTAGAAATATTTCAAACCTCCCTCCAGGTTTTTTTCTTTGAAGCTCACATTATTAATTATACATATGGTTCAAAATACACATTACAAATGTGTAAATGCCTGTTTGTAAAGGAGTGAGACTACAGTGCTTCTCTTGATTTAATGAACAGATAAGACCACCTGTCAGTCTAGTACCTTTCAGGTGGATGACATTTCTAGTGGCTATGTTGACTAAAAGCTAATGTTCAACACATCTAGATTATGGAAGATTACTGGGATAATGGGGCAAATATTCTTATCTCTTGGTTAAATCTGTTAGCTGAATATTTTCTGGAAAGCTTTATAAAACGTTCTTATAAATCTCAGCAATTTGGAAATAAAATCCTCTTCCCTGAAAGTTGCTATAAAAGTTATTCTTTCAATAAAAGAAGATAATAAGATGACATAAAGTCATATCTTAAGATTTTTAAATTTCAAATTGAACTTTTGATAGATGGATTTGAAATTCGCCATCTGTACCAATATAATAATTAAGTAATTAATTGTTTATAAAAAGATTACAAACTATACACAGAAGGAATTATACAATTTTCTATAGTACTTTGAACAAACTGTTGGATTTTCTATTCACAATCAATTATCATTCACAATCAAGACTGAGTGGCTGTGGCTGCCAGCGTCCCGGTACAGCCAGTTAGTCCCATCACTAACTATTGGGGATGAGTCATTGACCCCCGCAGAGAAAGCTCGCAATTTAGGCATCCTCCTGGATGTACGACTGTCTTTAGAAGATCATATAACAGCCGTGGCCAGAGGAGCTTTCTATTCGCCTGATTCGCAGTTGCGTCCCTTTGTAGACTAGGACTCATTACGCACAGTCACTCAAGCCCTCGTCATTTCCCGACTTGACTACTGCAATGCTCTCTACATGGGGCTCCCCTTAAAGTGCACCCGGAAGCTCCAACTGGTCCAGAATGCGGCTGCGCGAGTAATTATGGGAGCAACATGGCGGTCACATGTAACACCTCTTCTACGCGAGCTACACTGGCTTCCGGTGGCCTTCGAGTGCGCTTCTAGGTCTTGGTTCTTACCTTTAAAGTGCTCCATGGCTTAGGACCTGAGTGCTTACGAGACCATCTGCTGCAACCAATAACCTCCCACCAACCAATACGCTCTCACAGAGTAGGCCTACTCGTAGTACCATCATTAAAACAATGTCGTCTAGTAGTTCCAAGGGAGAGAGCCTTCTCTGTGGGGGCACCTACTCTGGAACAAAATACCCCCTGGAATATGAATAATCCCAGATCTTCGCACTTTCCGACGTGCCCTGAACATCTGTCTGTTTCAACAAGCAGGGCTAGCATAAACATCTAAATTCTATGCCAAGGTCTTAGCAGATACACCAAGTTGACTCAATTTATTATTTACTGTTTATAAAAAAAATAAAATTATTATATGTATATGAAATCTTAATCTGTTCACCGCCCTGAGTCTTTCGGGAGAAGGGCAGTATAGAAATTCAATAAATAAAATAAAATAAATAAATAAATTTAATCTTGGTTACATTCTGACAGCAGCAATCTATTTACAAACCATTACAGGCTAGGTAATTGAATTATTTTTTTATATCAAAATTTACATCAAAATAATTTATAATATTTTCCTATAGTATGAAAACAAGAGTGCAACGCAATATGGGAACATGCTGAAGAGGAAATAAGCATTTAAGGTATCTACTCATCCAAATCATTAATAAAAAAATTGAAGGCTGACTTTGTGGAATCCCACTTCTTAGATTAGGTCATGCAGTTCATACTGTCACAATTTGCAATTTGTGTTTATTTATGTTGGGAGATGTCACTTAAACTTAAAGCAAGAGAAATTGTAATTATATGAAAACATACTTCTAATGATTTATATTACAGGTAGTGTTAAAGAAAATAATGTCTTTAACAACTATTAGCAACTGTTGTTCAAACTACTAATGCTAACTATAGAAAAACTAACTATAGAATATCAAAAGATATTTTTTAACAAAACAAAAATATCCCTTGAAGGCAGTTTATAAGGGTTTCTGAAAATGCCTTCATGGTTGAAAAGCTTCAATAAATGGTATTGAAAAATCACTTATGATTCAGCAAATGCACCTGAAAAGCCTTTTCTATTGTACATGCTTTGATCTTTTGTTTTTTATACACTGTCATCTTTTTATCGTCCATGATGAATACCTATTTTCCACTCTTGTGAACAACTTCATTCCTTTTACATGAGTGGCACTATCACTATGTTGATAGAGCGGCTCTAAAATAAGTACTTACGTAAAGCAAAATACAGGAAAATATTATACCTCTCTACTTGCTTCCAGCAAATTTCTTACAGAATCCTACAAATCTCTCAGCAGAAAGGATTCGTTTGGCTTCCCCAAAGATAACATAGAAAGTGAATTTTGAACGATCACTTTCCAGAAATGATATTAAAAGTTAATTTAGATGTCAAATCAATTTTATTTTCTAATTTTATTTTAATCATTTGACATGATGAACAACTTGGATTTTTTTAAAAAATGAAGTGATGAATAAGGAGAGGGGTTTTTTTGTATTAGATATAATTATGGAATGTTTTGCTTGCTTGCTTGTAAAAGAGGAATGAATAGTGTCTTGATTTACATTCTAAACATATAGGAAGCACAGCTGCTTTCTAGTCCATTGTTGGTTTCATGAGTTAACCCCCTAATAACACTGATATTAAAGCGGGGGGGGGGGCATTAGCAGTTTCAGAGGAGCAATTCTGGAGGACAGTTTGTGGCAGCCATGCATTCATAGAAATGACAAAACAAAACTATTTTTCATTCTGTTATTAATGAAACAATTGAAACAATTATCACACTGGTAGAGTATAAGATATGAAGCAGAGATAACAAAAGATATTTTGAAGGAGAACAAAAGCAGCTGGTGAAAGACGACTTGGGGAGAAGGAAGTCATGATCTAATGTGTGTTTATAATTAAATCTGCAACTCCTCATATTTCTAAGCAGGAGGGATTTGAAAAAAGATGACTGGTGCAACAGTTAAATAAAAATGAGGCTTAATTAGTTAGGAAGATTTCAAGATGGAACATTTGCCAAGCGACAGAACAAAACAATTTCTGACATTTACATTCCTAATTAGCAGATGTTAATAATATCTTCCACTAAACTGCATTTCACTTAGGATGCATCCAAATTCAGACAATTTTTAACTAAAAAGTTGAAACAATCCCATGTATAGGAATATAAATTCACACACAGAGAAAGCCACATCCCCTCCTCAAGAATAGGTTCAAACAATGATAGCGATATACTTCAACGATCATAAACAGCATGTCACTAAAGTTTAGCTGCTATGAAATTACAGTTATTGCCCTCCTATTCCTAGGGTGTCAATGTAACCACTCTGTGAAGATGGTTCATCTTTGACCTGATTTAAAACAGCATTTTTATAAATGTGTGTTAAAATACAGTCCTCCTAGATGTTATTAACAGACTTTTGAACCAACATCATGTGAGATAGACCGCATCGCAGCAGTCCAAATTGGAGGTGACAATAATCACCCCTTCTTTGTGGGGGAATAGAATAGAATAGAATAGAATAGAATAGAATAGAATAGAATAGAATAGAATAGAATAGAATAACAGATGGAAAGGACCTTGGAGGTCTTCAAGTCCAACCCCCTGTTTAGCAGGAAACCCTGTACCATTTCAGACAAATGGTTGTACAATCTCTTCTTAAAAACTTCCAGTACTGGAGCATTCACAACTTCTGGAGGCAAGTTGTTCCACTGATTAATTGTTCTAACCGTCAGGAAATTTCTTCTTAGTTGTAGGTTGTTTTCATCCATTGCTTCTTGTCCTGCCCTAGGTGCTTTGGAGAATAGCGTGACTCCTTCTTTGTGGCTTAACTCCATTTTCTTTGTGGCAATCCTTGAGGTAATCCCATTCAGGATCACAATTGGTGAATTTCCAAAACTAAGGCATTCATTATAGCCACCTATATTGTTAAAGATAATCCAAAACCTGTGATATTTTTCTACTTATCACTGAAACTGATGGTTGTTTTTAACATCCATGCTTCTCTTCTTAACCATTTCCTACTCCCAAGTCAGTTTTCATACTTTTGGTGGTAGACTGTGCTGTGATTGCTATTGACACTGCCTTCTCCTTAGTCTGCTGATCTGAAAGTTAACATAGCAGAAATCTCACACAATTTTAAAATAAAATGTACTTTGACATAATCTTGGCAAGCCATCAGATGTTCTTGGGACATGCAGTTCATGTGGACACAGATACTTCTGTCCCTATTTCAGGATCCACCCTGACCACAAAGTCAGTGTATGAATGAATTTAGCTATATCTCATAGTTCTAAATATGCATTACTAATAGAGCTCTGCTATACTAATTTGACCGAATTGTTAATGCAGTGTCTTCTGGTTTGTAGAATCCAAATTTTGTCAGATTAATACTTGGAATGCCATGTGTCAATTTGTCTGTTATTTTCTCCTGAACATCTCTGGCTATAATGAAGCAATGCTCATCCTAAAGCATAGCTTACAAATTTGGGAAAAACAGTAAAAAGGAACATGAAGAATGACAAAATTATCTGTGGATTTATATTACTTTTTAAAAATAAATTTTATTGTGTTTATAAACGGTATAAATAATGACATGTGAGAACAAAACTTTTAATTCTAGAAGAAAGTAAACAGTAAAAATAAGGGAAAGCCATTGTACAACATACACTGTAGAATTAACCTTGCATATGTTTCGCTGATATAAAACTGATATTATATCTGTACACATGGTTACAGTTCAGTTTTTAAACCATGAATTAATCCTATACCATATCAAGCATACTTGATCTTATTCTTATCTTTTGATCAACACAAAACCAATTCAAATGCCAAGAACCATCATATTTCATTTCAACACTGGAGACACATGACATACTGTATATAATGACAGCAGTCTTAGGCACAATTTACCCAAAGATCATTATAAATTAAAATAATTCCAGATTTTTAGAATATAATTAATAATACATGGAGATCTTTTAACCTTAATTTTATTACAAGAACCTCTTACAAGAACATTTATCTGCAACATAAAAAGGTAAACTTTTCTGAAGATCTGTTGAAGTATCCAATAGACCTGAAAAAGAATTAGGTGAATTAAATGACACACTTAACATTTCTTAGAATTCAAGACCATCAATTTTGCAATATGGATTATTCAAGTTCCTTATTCAGTATGTTTTTGCATATTGTCTAAATTTATGTCTTTAATATTTTAAAAGTTTGTATTGTATTATTGTTTTTGTTTTTATAAAACCTTCAGTACACTTTCTCATTCTTAATATCAGACACTGCTAAGGTATCATGTTCAAACAAGGAACATAACAAATATGTTAGCTGTTCATATTCCACCGTTAATTGTATTATTTTAATAATTTTTCAAAAGTCCCCAAATGTTTTTTAACTGTTTAAAAGTTATTTTCTTCAAAATATTTTTCCTGTATTTTTTAAACAAGTATTGTTATATTAATTTCTTATCAGAACTAACATGGAATTTTAACGTTTTTTCCAGTAAAATCCAAATATATCTGACTATCTTGAATCACGGAAATTGATTTTTGTTTGAACCTAATTTAATACAATTAAATAAAATCTGTGATTATTTTATTTTGGAGAAGAAACACTTCGTTAAGTAGGATCACTCTTGTTAAAGAAAATGTCAGCAAAAAAACAACAACATTTTAATCCTTGATTGTTTTTAAACTACTGAATTTAATGGCACAATCAAAGGTAAATTTAATTTAGTACCACAGCCTAGTATTATTGAGAACCAACTTTCTATTTTAAACTGTATGTTGATATGTACCGTTTCCCTGAAAATAAGACATCCCCTGATAATAAGCCTAATTGTATGCGCCAAAATAAGTCACCCCCCAAAAATAAGCTCTCCCCGAAAATATTTAAATGCAGAGCTGGAAATCAGGTAAGACGGCAAGAGGAGCCCCATCTTGCTCCATGCGCCACAAAATAATAAGACCTCCCCGAAAATAAGCCCAAGCACTTATTTTGGGGTTCAAAAAAATAAAAGACAGGGTTTTATTTTCGGGGAAACATGGTATCAGATCTGCCATAGTTTATATTAGATTTAGTCCCTATCATAGATTGTCCTGAATGTCTCAGCAGCTACTGTATGTTCTTCATTTAAACTTTGGTAAGATATCCTATTGTTCATCAATTCTATTTTGACTGCTATTAGTTATTAGCAACTCAGTTAATTATTAAAATATAAGTAGAAATGATAACTATATATATAAAATACTGATTTCCCTAATGTTCAGCTGCAAATTCTTTCACTTTCCATTCATTTTATTTCATTGATTTGTAATAACCAGGATCATCATTTCATTCACAAAGATAGCAAGGATACCTAAAGACCTGATAGATATATATGTATGCATATTCTTTCTAGCCAAGTTTTACCTACATAAGCTAGAATTCTAGCTAGAAAGCTAGAATTCTAGCTTTTATGTGCATATTCTAGAAAGAATATGCACATAAAAGCCTACAAAAAAGAAAAAGACATGTGTGTGTGTGTGTGTGTAGTTAATATTTCGGATTTCTTCCTGTGTAATTGTGGATATATCCCTAAAAGGGATATATCCAAGAGACAAAAACAAGGTCCAGTGTGTGTCCCCCCATGTGAGTAGAGCCATAAATTAACTGGCTCAGGTCCATAGCCGTCATGGAAGCCATGAACTCCCGAGCCACCTCAGATGTCTCTATATATCCACAATTACACGGGAAGAAACCTGAAATATTAACTATACACACATATATACCCGTGAAAACTTACATACATATATATGTATGTATGTATGTATGTATGTATGTATGTATGTATGTATGCAAGTCTCTTTTTAAATCAGAAATAAGATGGAAGAACCTCAGTAAGAGAAAAATGAGAAAGGAATCTAAGAACATTATGTTCCAGTTTTATATAACAAAGTGAAATGATTGAACAGTTTTGACACCTGTAACTTTTAGTGTCTATAATCAGAAGAAATAAAGGTAAAAAAAGATGAATCCTTCCTACATGTTTATAATCAAATAATGGTGGTTTGGGAAGCTACATCCATGAGATTAGAGCAAAACCATATCTTCCCAAATTTGTTTCTGTTTTTATTTTTTCAGTTCCCTGCAAATCTTCATACAGTTAACTTCTTGTTATTATGCTAAGTTGGGAAAATTATGTAATAATTTAACATGGTTCTATTATTTGTTTAATCATTTAAAATATTGTCACTGAAAACAATGATCTGAGAAGAAGAATGAACTTGCAGAGATCAACTTGGCAGATGGGTGAACTGAACAATTGTCACTGAACTCATCTTTTCACTGATTTCCTTCTGCAGATAGGATAACAAGCCAGTGAAACCATAACAAAGAAAATATGATTGTGCCCTGGCTGATTGCTAAGTACATAAAAAAGATATAGTCTTATGATATACTTACACTGTTCTTTCATGCCATTATGGACACTTGCATCCTGGAGCATGCAAAATCTCTGAATTTGGGACTCGATTTATTGTCAGTTTTACCTTGGGGGCGGAAAAAGTAAGAATGGTGATTATAGTGTTATATCTTACAGTTTATCTTGTACTTTTGGGGTTAGTAAGATAATAAACAATTTTTCAGATCCAATCAGCATGCATTTCTATAATAAACACTGGAGATGAGAAATGTATACAATTCTGATGATTTAAGCCTGCAACAGCAATGAATTTTCTTGCCAGACAGTTTTATGAAGTTGTGTATCATTAGCATCTTGATGGAGTCCATGAAAAATATATTGGCAACAAAGTCCTGAAATGAATAATTTCAGCAAGTATTTCAATGTTAAGACACAGAAAAGTAGATGAAAAAGCCAGGAATTACCACTGCCCTAACAATGGGTTTAATTTTCTATCAGAGTGATTTTAAAACGGTGATAAATTTAACGTACAACTTGTGGGATGACGGGAGATAGAAAGGAATGTTAGCTTGTTTCTT
The DNA here is from genome assembly GCA_022577455.1 of Arizona elegans. Taxonomy (NCBI): domain Eukaryota; kingdom Metazoa; phylum Chordata; class Lepidosauria; order Squamata; family Colubridae; genus Arizona; species Arizona elegans. The sequence continues at coordinate 56,425,538 of JAKOOJ010000005.1, read as the reverse complement.
GCTACAAACAGAAACAAATTGTAGGCCAGCCCTGTGTCTAGAGATTTATTTCTAGTTTTAAAAAACAACAAATTTCAGTTTGCTGATCGTCCTCACCAGGAGTTAGAATATTCTGGATATTTCACATAACCAGTTTATGTGTTGTTGCTGATAATAGTGGTGGTATTTAAAAAGATTTAAGTTATTGAAAGGAACTAGTTTGACAAAAAAGAAACCCTTTTAGTTTTTACTATGCTTGTTCATTGTCACTTTATTTCTAAGATCAGGCTTAAATTTAAAAGGGACCCTATGGCTAATGAAACCAAGCTGGGGAGGTGAATGGGGAGAGATGGGTGATACTTGATCATTTGCCATCTGGCTTGATATTTTTAATTGTGGATTAGCAATTTATAAGTGGATAGATTGGGCAAAATATCTAATGATAATTTTGCATAAAAATCTTTTTATTACTTAGGGCTAAGCTTTACATCAATTGCTATTTCTTACCTCCTTTCTTGTGGATCTACTTATGAACCAAAAGATTTCATCCTTATCTTTGATTTGCAAGTCATTCACAGCCACTATATAATCTCCTTGATGAAATATGCATCCTAGACTATATGGGTCTTTCCACTGAGAAATGCTGCAGTAAATTAGAGAAGGGACAAACATCAGACATTTTAGATTTCTTATTAACCTGATCTAGAAATGAACAGAGAAAACCACCTTAGACCACAGTTTTAAGGGTGCATTCCTTTACTGTTGGCAATTTTTGCTGAAGTTGGTTGGATCTGATCTTGTTGAATTTTCATTGTCCAGCATATCTGTCAGGCTGGCATTTAAAGCATTAGAAAATTGAATGATTCTAAGATCTGTTCATTTATTAGGACCAGGAAGAGCAATTAATTAATAGTAAAATTGTCTGAAACCGAGGAGTGGAGGGCTATTACTGTATTAAAATATTCCACACCAAGCTATTATACAGTCATATACCAACCCTATTGTGATCTTAATATCTTGCAGGACACTATACTTCAATACGTTCCAAAAATTAGCAGCAGAAAAGAGAACTTGATGCTCAATGAATGAACTGGGAGCAGCATTTGCTTTTGTGTGTGTGCATGTGTGCGCGTGCATGTATGTGTGTGCACAGGTTGTGTGTGTGCGTGTGTGTGTGCGTTATTAAAAGAAGTTTGTCAGTCCAAGAACAAACAGAAGATATGTTATGCAAAGATTTAAAATGATTATGGACCCAGAAGTTTTCTATTTTATATCAATTAATTAATTAAAAAATCAGACACACCTTTCTGAATTACTGTAAAGAATATCAGATATTAAACCTCATATTAGCCCTGTGAGATAGACCAAGTTATGAAACATGTTCCTCAAGAAATACTTAAATTCTACTATATTGATATAGACCACGGTAAATGCTGGCTGGGGGAATTCTGGGAATTGAAGTCCATGTACTGTATCTTAAAAGTTCCTGAGGCTGAGAAATAGTGATTAAAGGTCTGACACTGTTTTTCCTTTCCTAGTTTTTATATCCAAGAAAGTCAATGCAGGGTTACTTTCGATTTCTTTATAACAACTTCCTTTTTCTGTTCTTAATACATGTTATTCTACCACAATCCCTGATATGATGGGCCAGTGATTGATACTGATAGGACTCTTTGCCTGTCAACACCACAAAGTGGGTGGGAAAAGAGATATTCTTCAATGTCCAAGCCTTCAATATTAAACATACAATTTCCCATTTGGTTTGAAAAGAAAAGAAAATAGATAAAACATGTGATACTAGAAGCTGGCCATTTTGTTTGTAGCTAATCAAATTTCCTATTCATTTTGTTATTAACTGATAACTGAAAAGAGTGATGGCAGACTCCACCACCACCACCACTCCGCTCTGCTCTCCATCCGTCCATCTTTTTTATCATATTGATGCATTCTTGTGTGCTTTTCCATTGCTTATTTTATTTCTTTATTGTTTTATTTCTGTTTACACTCCTTTCATTTTCTTCCTTTTTATTATTGTAAGCTGTCTAGAGCATCCCTATGGCAAGATAGGCAGCAAATAAATTTAACAAATAAATAAATGAATGACCTATACATTATTAGTTATTAATCAGGTGTAGCATGGCAGGCTATGAATGATTAGAATCTAAACTTGTAGGATCTTGATAGTTTTATTAATACATTTTTCCCACAGCCTCCTACTTTTGATGAAGTTAAGCAAGCAATGCAACGAAGAAAACCTGTTACTTAATGTCTTCATAATTCGGAGAAAGATTGTGGTAGAGAAAGTATGACACCTTGTGGTTTACCAAGGCAGTAGAACTTTAAAAACTTGCCAGATTTTTTTTTTTTTTTAAATTATCCTGGGTATCTATTGTGGGAATAATGACCAACCCCATATTAGGCCTCTGGCATTATTTTCTGCTAGTTGAATTTACTTTAATACTGATCATAAAATACTCAAGAGCAACAATGCAGTTCAGGCAGCCTGGATTGAACAGTTCTTTGGTCCACCAATTTGGTCTCTTCATATGTATGTTCTCCCTGAGGCAAACTCCTCAATTTCCTTTTACTAGTATCAATTCTGACACTGAGATATAAATACAAAAACTATTTACTATGCATTGTCTTCAAAAGGAAAGGGAACTGTTTTCACATGTTTTCCAAGTTACTTTTTGATTGTTAGAAATATCTGTGAAATCTATTATAGATTTCTAAGAGCCACCAAATGGTAGCTGGAGACATGATAACTATGAAAGAGAATGCACCTGCATACATCTTTAATCCTGCAATTTCTTTTCAGCACAAGAATTGAGTGCATAGTCTTGATGCTTAAAGTTATACATTTTAATTTCCATGTCTTAATTATCTACATAACATGAAAAAGTCTTCATTTTCCAAAGATAAACATTCCAGTATTCCAATGTCTTTTGGCAGGATTTAGTTTCCAGACAGTGTTTATCTTTGTTTTCAGGAAAGGGGGAGCTCTTTTTATGAATCTATTTCACTTTGTTTCAATTCTTCTTTAATGAATAATGATGCCCTGTTGATTAATTAAATTCATCTTGCCATAATTTGCTGCAGGTATATAATCAGTCTGAGATCATATCTACAAATCCTTTTCATTTCAAGCTGTATTCCTTTGCTTCTTATAAAATTTGACTATTTTCCCCCTTTGAGAGACTTAGAATCTATGGCTAGACTAGTGTACAATAAGTGTAATAAATAACAGTTAAAAAGCATGAAATCTTAACATTTAAAAAAAATAAAGGCCATAAAATTAACTTATAAACAGCTGTTCAAATTAAAAGAATTAAGAACTAATTAAATAATTAAAATGAAAAGAGCTACTTCATAACTTTAAAAATAATTTTTATAAGGTTCTTTGGCAAAACTCTACAGAAAGACCTGAAAGATTTTTTGTAATGTTGGAACTATCTAATCAAATTAATTGACTTTAGTTAATGAAGTTAAAATCTCAACAGACGATGAGTACCTGACTGACCTTTTCTGGACTTGCAAATTAAATTAGGCTGGATTGTGGAAAAGAGAATACCAATCCTGTATGACTGAGAAATTGAGGGAAAAATACCTTGAAAAATGGCAGTCATAAACAGTTTCCACAATACTGCCAAAAAGCAGCAGTGTGGATTTGTCCATGAATTCACCAAAAGTTGGACTCACTTTGAAAGTGACTTTGCTATTTTTAATAGTTAACCAACTGCACATTAATTAGTTGGAGCTGTCTCTTGTGAAAGAATATTTGGTGATGAGAAGATGGCATTACTAAAAATAACCCATGCATTTATTTTGGCTTGACAGCATATTAATTATGATAAAGCAACATATTTAGTTAAGCCAGCAGGAGTCTTATCAAAATCCCTTCAATGTAATATTTGTTGAAAAACTAATTTGAATTTGATCATTTAGTTGGCTGATTCATTTTAAGAAGGCAAGTAGTTAACACATTCCCGTCTCCCAAAACAATTCTGATTGTTTTTTAGAAGTTTAAATAACAAATGCAATAAATAATTTATAAAATATAAATAAAAGACTTTACCATATGCATCCAGAAGCTTTTACAAGTGTTAAGTAGGAAATAATATTATTCTGGGGAAGGAGAATATCCACCTGTTCCAACTGGTTATCATCTGTGATTTTACTGAAAGAGAGGATGAAATACAATATTTAGAGCTGTCTGATCACAACATATACCATTTCAAGCTATTGCTATTCATGCTCATTCTTAAGATAGAGAAACATATACTGTAAGCAATAGTAAGAGACTAGATTGGACTGGGAAACATCCAGCCAGATATGGTTCAAATCTGCAGCAAACAGATTTCAATAGTCCTTTAATTTTGCATATACCATATTTTCCGGCGTATAAGACGACCCCCAACTTTTCCTGTTAAAATATAGGGTTTGGGCTATACTAAGGTGACCAGACGTCCTGCTTTTGGCGGGACAGTCCCGCTTTTGAGCAATTTGTCCTGCGTCGTTTTAAAAAAGTCCTGATTTTTCATTCTGCCTCCTGAGTCCCAGCTAATGGCTAGAGGGAAAAAACCTGTTTAAACTCTTGCCGTGGGGCTTCAAAGGGCCGCCCTACGTTGATTAGCTCGGCTTCCCCCTCTCAGCTGATTTGCGCAGGGCTCTGCTCTTGCTAAATTGCTCAGCAGTTTTTTTTTTCTCTTTGTGCAAACCAAGCTCAAAACGAAACTGAAAGTAAAACAGGCTGTTGGCTTTGCTGTTTGCTTGCAACGTTGGAAAATTAGGCAGCAGATTTATTTTCCTTTTCCTCACCAAAAAAGGTAAGTGCAAACAATGGGAAATTATTTAGGGCAAAAGAGGACAGTTCAAGATTTTAAAACACAAAAGAAAAAAAAGCTCTTTTTAACTAGGGAATTGTAATAATTGAGATACTATTAATTGTATACTGTGTTGAAAGCAGAAATGGTTAAGTTGTGGTTTGGAGGAATATATGGGGGAAATTATTTGGTTTATTATTATTGGTAAATATAATTAATTGATTAGTAAGAAATTGGATTGCAGGGAAATAATTGGAATATTCATGTTCATATTGATTAATATACAAAAAAGATAGTTATATAACTAATTGATTTATATTAAAATGTTGAATTTGTATTAAACAACTGTATTACATAATTACATAATTAACCAATGTGAGGATGGATATAAAAATAGATGACAATGGGAAGGGGTATAATATAGAATAGAAGGGAAAAATTGAATTTGATTAAGATTAGAGATGAGGATGAAGGGTAATATTGTTTTTTTAAAAAAATAGATGAGGAATAAATATGGCAAAAAGGAAATATAGAAATTGTAAATTTAATTGAAATGACTAAACACTGTTTAAATTTGTGAACCAGCCAAATATTCTGTTCAAAGAAAATACATTGTATGTTTGTATGTGTGTTTCTAATTATTGCTATTTATTCATATTGGTTCTCTTTTATTCTTTAAAGAGTAACAATACATTCTTTATCTTAATATCTTTATATTTGGGGTTCGCTTTCTTCGCTTTCATCTTTTTTATTGTACAGCAGTCTTTCTCCTCAAACCTACCACCTCTCTTTTCTTTCCTTCTTACTTTCTCTTCCCCCCACCCTCTTCTTCTCCTCCCTATTTCCTCTTCCTTTCTCCTTCTCCTCCTCTCTTCCTCCCTCTCTTACCGTCACTCCTACTCTAATTTCTCTTCCTTTCCTTCATCCCTCTCTATTACTGTATCCTTTTATGCATATGGACTACTCAGAGGGCTGAAAAAGTTATTTTTGACTGGTCCTCACACTTTTGACCAGTCCTCGAACTTACGACTGTCCTCACATTTTACATTTTTGCCCTATCTTGTCATCATGGTGAAGAGAAGCAGTTGTGAAATGAGTGACATGGTTGTTAAGAATGCTGCACGGGCATAAATGTGAGGATGGTCATAAGTGTGAGGACCAGTCAAAAGTGCGAGGACCTGTCAGAAATGACTTTTTTCAGCCCTCTGGTTAGTCCTTTTGTGCATATGGACTACTCGGAGGGCTGAAAAAGTTATTTTTGACTGGTTCTCGCACTTTTGACCAGTCCTCGAACTTACGACTATCCTCACATTTTACGTTTTTTGCCCTATCTTATCACCATGGTGAAGAGAAGCAGTTGTGAAATGAGTGACATGGTTGTTAAGAATGCTGCATGGGTATAAATGTGAGGATGGTCATAAGTGTGAGGACTTTGACTTTGAAAATTTAAAAGAATTTATCTCTCAGGCTCTGGATGAAAAATTTCAAAAATCACATCAAGAAATAGATGATAAACTTCAAAAATCCCAACAGGAAATTATGCAAGAAATTAATGAAATTAAAGACATGGTGAAACAGGATTATGGCAAGGTGACTAAAAAAATATCCGATGTGGCATCTGGCCTCGCAGAATTTATTATTAAAGTGGATTCCAAAGTGGAAGATTTTAAATCAGAAGTCAATGTTAAGATTAAGGACAATGATTATAAAATTTTTGATGTTGATGAAAAAGTGCAGAAAGTTGAGAACGAAATTGTTATGTTGCAATTCAGGGCCATGGAATTTGCTATAAGGCTCAGAGGAATTAGAGAGGATGACCGGAAGGATTTGAGACAGATTTGTGCTGATGCCCTGGCTGTGTTATTAAAAATCAATCCTGAAGTGGTTTTTTACAAAATAGATAAAATTTACAGAGTGAATTCTAGGGTGGCCAGACAAAGACAATTGCCCAGAGATGTGGTAATATATTTTACAGACAGAATAATAAGAAATGATATCCTGCAAAAATCTTTTCTCTCCTCTGTGCAAGTGGGTGGGGTGGGGCTCAAATTGGAGTTTTTAAAGAATTACCACCTAAGATGTTGAAAGCCAGAAAAGACTTTGGTTTTCTAGTAAATGAATTGAAAAAACAAGATATACCATTTCGGTGGGATGTCAGAAATGACTTTTTTCAGCCCTCTGAGTAGTCCCTATACACATAGCCATGGCCACCCGGTCACATGACCAGCTAGCCACGCCCACCCAGTCACATGGCCTCCAAGCCACGCCCACACAATAAGTCACGCCCACAATGGTGTCCTTCTTACCAATGTTAAAATCTGTTCACCTTACCTTATACACATAGCCATGGCCACCCAGTCACATGACCAGCTAGCCATACCCACCCAGTCACATGACAAGCTAGCCACGCCCACAAAATAAGCCACGCCCACAATGTCCCTCTTTACCAATGTTAAAATCTGGTCACCTTAGGCTATACTCGCCATATAAGACTACCCCTCTTCCAATGCACACCAAATAAAAATTAAAAAACATCAACTGGCTCACCTACAATGTAAAAACAGCTGTGCTAGTCCCAAAATGGCCCCTGCAACAAGCAGGAACCTCACACAGCCACAAAAAGCCCCCCAAAAAACTTTCACACTCTACACACACACAACACAACTGGCTCACCCACAATGTAAAAGCAGCTGTGCTAGACCCAAAATGGCCCCTGCAACAAGCAGGAACCTCACACAGCCACAAAAAGCCCCCCAAAAAACTTTCACACCCTAAACACACACAACACAACACAACTGGCTCACCCACAATGTAAAAGCAGCTGTGCTAGACCCAAAATGGCCCCTGCAACAAGCAGGAACCTCACACAGCCACAAAAAGCCCCCCAAAAAAACTTTCACACTCTAAACACACAAAATTCCACATACAGCTTTGTGAGATTTTGTGTGTTTGTGTAGTTAGAGTGAAACACTACAGAAACACACTAAATCTCAGAAAGCTGCACAAATATTATTTTATTTTATTTTTATTTTTATATGAAAGCTAAATTTAAAACTTCCTAAACTTTAAATGGCTAGGTCTAAAAAAGAACAACTAAAAAAACCCCAATTGACTATTTTTTTTTAAAGCTCCCAAAGGTGAAAAAAACTAACCCAATAGAACAGGGGTCTCCAACCTTGGCAACTTTAAGACTTGTAGAGTTCAACTCCCAGAATTCCTCAGCCAGCTTTGCTTTGCTGGCTGAGGAATTCTGGGAGTTGAAGTCCACAACTCCCTGCTTGTTTGATTGCAGGCAGGGAGTTGCTTGCTGATGGAATAGATTCAGGCAACTGAAGCAAGGCAAGCGTTGCGACTAGCAGCTGAGGTAAGCAAGCTGGAGGGGGAAAGCTTTTTTCTTTTTACATGGCTCTGGCCATCCCAGCTGAGTTGCAGGGAACTCAGCTGGGATCGTCAGAGCTGGGATCGTCAGAGTAAAAGGGAAAAAACTTTTTTCCTTTTACATGGTTTCTGGCGATCCCAGCTGAGTTGCAGGGAACTCAGCTGGGATCGTCAGAGCTTGGATCGTCAGAGTAAAAGGGAAAAAAGTTTTTTCCTTTTACATGGTTTCTGGCAATCCCAGCTGAGTTGCAGGGAATTCAGCTGGGATGGGATCGACCGTCAGAGCTGGGACCGTCAGAGCCATGGTTCTGGCGATTCCAGCTGAGTTGCAGGGAACTCAGCTGGGATGTCAGAGCTGGGATCGTCAGAGTAAAAGGGAAAAAACTTTTTTCCTTTTACATGGTTTCTGGCGATCCCAGCTGAGTTGCAGGGAACTCAGCTGGGATGTCAGAGCTGGGATCGTCAGAGTAAAAGGGAAAAAACTTTTTTCCTTTTACATGGTTTCTGGCGATCCCAGCTGAGTTGCAGGGAATTCAGCTGGGATGGGATCGACCGTCAGAGCTGGGACCGTCAGAGCCATGGTTCTGGCGATTCCAGCTGAGTTGCAGGGAACTCAGCTGGGATGTCAGAGCTGGGATCGTCAGAGTAAAAGGGAAAAAACTTTTTTCCTTTTACATGGTTTCTGGCGATCCCAGCTGAGTTGCAGGGAACTCAGCTGGGATGTCAGAGCTGGGATCGTCAGAGTAAAAGGGAAAAAACTTTTTTCCTTTTACATGGTTTCTGGCGATCCCAGCTGAGTTGCAGGGAACTCAGCTGGGATCGTCAGAGCTGGGATCGTCAGAGCTGGGATCGCCAGAGCCATTTAAGGCTCGTCAGAGCCTTTTGGGCTGGTCTGCCTGGTTACAGGAGAACGACACCCGGCGTATAAGACGACCCCCGACTTTTGAGAAGATTTTCATGTGTTAAAAAGTCATCTTATACGCCGGAAAATACGGTAGTTGGATTTCCACCCCCTCCCATATTTTTATTTAAAATCCTATCTTTCCAAATTCCAAACAGCATTAATATCTCTTCTCCTCTTGGATATGGCAGGACTACAGGATGCTGTCAATTTGACAGTGTCAAACCAAATACAGATATACAATTACATGTCACAACCAAAGAAAAGGCATTCAGTAAGAAGGAAAAATTGACCCATTTTATTTCTCCTCTATTTCTCTTAATAGGTAAATAAAGGAGCAAATTTATGCTTTGGTGAATTCATTGAATAAGATGATGGAGAGATAAAGTTAAACATTACTTCCTGGTTCACATAATGGAACAACATGCTAACTTAAAAATTTTGTTTATTAGCTACCAATGTGATGTTTATCCATTTAGAATTGGAACAATTTGACAAGAGCCTTGGTAGTACAGTGGTCTAAAGCACTCTGTTATTAAGACCAGCTGCCTGCAATTACTGCAGGTTTGAATCTCGCCAGGCTCAAGATTGACTTAGTCTTCCATCCTTTCTAAGGTAGGTAAATTGAGGACCCAGTTGTAGGGGCAATAAGCTGACTGTATAAATATACAAAAGGATGAAGGCTATTGCTTAGCGCATTGTAAGCCGACCTGAGTCTCCGGAAAAGGGCAGCATATAAATCAATTTTTTTTAAAAAAAGGTTTCCTTTTAGATCTCAACATTTTACAATCATGAAGGAAATGGATGTATTCAGAAGAAATTCTTACCTGAGAATAATGGACAATTGAACCACTGATAAAACGAAGAGTTTTGGTGTTTTCCCCAATATTCTTGGTAACGGCTTTGGTTTGTGTTGACTATTTTCTGCCACTTGTATATCCATCTGATTTTGGGGAAGGATCACTAATTCATTATTGACATCTTTTGGCTTTATTTTATTTTTCACCATTTCTGGAATCCTGAGGGACAGATTATATTAACCTTAAAAGACATTCAGGTCCTCAAAACTCTTAACCTCTGGACAATCAACTGAAGAGCAACACTTGAATGAAAGCAGATCATGTAAAATTAAGAATAAATTTAGGATAATTTGAGTAAAGTTTACCTTAAAAATGTGATAGTTTGCTCATTGACCTCATGGCCATAAGTAATGAATTTCTAAAGTCAGACTTTTGACATATATTGAAACTACATTAAAGGAGTACACTGAAGTGTTTGGAAATAAACTTACTTATATTGCATTGTTCTGCTTTCTGATTTTTTTTTTTTTCCAAATTTGAAAAGTCTTAATGAATTTTTCTTTTTCTGGGCCTTCACATGTTTAGGGATCCAGATTTTTATTTGCTTCTTGTTCTAGCTCAAATAATTATGGGTTATTCCATATTTGGACAGCCTTTAAGTCAATGTTGACTCCTGATAACTTCCATTACTTACTTCAAATATTGTTATTAATAAACTTTAAATACTATGTTACACCATTCAGCAAACCTCAAGGTCACATACTTCTCTTCTTGTTTGGCCATAAGGAAAAACTTAGACTATTTTATTAGCAGGTTTTGCTTAAGCACAACTTGCTATGTCATTCTCATCAACAATATGTAGTCAGCATTAAATACAGATTGTTTAAAACAAGCCTGCCTGAAATCCACTGGTTGGATTTAACTCTGATTTGATGTGACGTTTGAATTTGGCCACTGTGTTATTTACAATTGTCGCATATACAGGCATAGCAAAAGGAAACAAAGTGTGTAACTAGTGCAGAAACAGAATAGCAGTATACTTCTTTAGAAACTTACTGATTATGAGTTAAATATGTGATCAATATGCAATTATAATTATTAGTAATAATTAGCATCATTCTGACTGTGCTAGTATTAATATCATAAGTTAGATTTTACTTTTGGTACTGATCTCCAATTTTATGTCAGTTTGAATTCAGGAGATATAGTTAATCAAATGTTTACATGCAGATAGTCCTTTTGAAATAGAATTGTAATATCAGCAAAACTGATTGTACATTTTCTGATGTAGTAAAGATTAATTTAAAATAGAAAGAACGTGCAAGAGGAACACAGGAGCCTAAACTGAACCGTGGAATTTCCCCCTACAGTCCTAATCTCCTTCTTCCTCGTCCAAATCTTTGACCTATCTCCCCAGCCCTCATACTTTCAGAATTCTCATTCTCTCCCCTCTCCTGATTATTTGCAACGAGCAATTAAGCAATAGAGAGCAAATCATTCACAATATTTCTGAGCACGGTGGGGGATTTATTTCAGCACAAGAAGAGAACCCAGAAGGAAGTGCTTTGTGCCATTTTTTATAGGGAGAAAAGACCAGAATGGGACATCTTGGCATGAATAACTGAGGGCAGTCAGCTCCCAGCAACTCCCTTACCACCACCAAGTAGCTTCTGCCAACTCACTGCTGCCAAATCGTTACAGGACAACTCAATATGGGTAATTTACTGCAGGTAATTTACTGTGGGCACCTGGGACAATTTGCTGTGAGTGTCTGGATGGAACCGGTTGAGTAGGCAGGCGAGTCAGTGAAGAGAGCCAGGTGGCCGGGCAGATGAGTAGGTGTACAGAGCACATAATGGTGGTGGCAGCTGGGGGCTTCCCATTTTCACATCCCTCACCACTGCTGCTGCCACTGTGCACTTTGCACTCTGACCTTCTGCTCAGTCACTTGCTTGCCTGCCTGCCCAGCTCTCCATCTGCCCGGCACCAGCAACGAGTTTCCTCCACAGTGAAAGGCCCATGTTGTTGTCCTGCAACAACCTGGTGACAGTGAGTTGGCAGAGGCAACTTGGTATTGGCAAGGTAGCTGCACCTAGCTGGCCATCCACAGCTGGCTGCACCAAGTTTAAGGTGACCAGATTTTAACATTGGTAAAGAGGGACATTGTGGGTGTGGCTTATTTTGTGGGCGTGGCTAGCTGGTCATGTGACTGGGTGGGCGTGGCTAGCTGGTCATGTGACTGGGTGGGTGTGGCTAGCTGGTCATGTGACCGGGTGGCCATGGCTATGCGTATAGGGTAAGGTGAACAGATTTTAACATTGGTAAGAAGGACACCATTGTGGGCGTGACTTATTGTGTCGGCGTGGCTTGGAGGCCATGTGACTGGGTGGGCGTGGCTAGCTGGTCATGTGACCGGGTGGCCATGGCTATGTGTATAGGGACTACTCAGAGGGCTGAAAAGTCATTTCTGACAGGTCCTCACACTTTTGACTGGTCCTCACACTTATGACCATCCTCACATTTATGCCCATGCAGTATTCTTAACAACCATGTCACTCATTTCACAACTGCTTCTCTTCACCATGGTGACAAGATAGGGCAAAAACGTAAAATGTGAGGACAGTCGTAAGTTCGAGGACTGGTCAAAAGTGTGAGGACCAGTCAAAAATAACTTTTTCAGCCCTCTGAGTAGTCCATACGCACAAAAGGACTAACCAGAGGGCTGAAAAAAGTCATTTCTGACAGGTCCTTGCACTTTTGACTGGTCCTCACACTTATGACCATCCTCATATTTATGCCCATGCAACATTCTTAACAACCATGTCACTCATTTCACAACTGCTTCTCTTCACCATGATGACAAGATAGGGCAAAAATGTAAAATGTGAGGACAGTCGTAAGTTCGAGGACTGGTCAAAAGTGTGAGGACCAGTCAAAAATAACTTTTTCAGCCCTCTGAGTAGTCCATATGCATTAAAGGATACAGCAATAGAGAGGGATGAAGGAATGGAAATTAGAGTAGGAGTGAGGGTAAGAGAGGGAGGAAGAGAGGAGGAGAAGGAGAAAGGAAGAGGAAGTAGGGAGGAGAAAAAGAGGGTGGGGGGAAGAGAAAGTAAGAAGGAAAGAAAAGAGAGTGGTGGTAGGTTTGAGGAGAAAGATTGCTGTACAATAAAAAAGATGAAAGGGAAGAAAGCCAACCCCAAGCAAATATAAAGATATTAAGATAAAGAATGTATTGTTAAACTTTAAAGAATAAAAGAGAACAAATATGAATAAATAGCAATAATTAGAAACACACATACAAACATGCAATGTATTTTCTTTGAACAGAATATTTGGCTGGTTCACAAATTTAAACAGCGTTTAGTCATTTCAATTAAATTTACAATTTCTATATTTCCTTTTTGCCATATTTATTCCTCATCTATTTTTTTAAAAAAACAATATTACCCTTCATCCTCATCTCTAATCTTAATCAAATTCAATTTTTCCCTTCTATTCTATATTATACCCCTTCCCATTGTCATCTATTTTTATATCCATCCTCACATTGGTTAATTATGTAATTATGTAATACAGTTGTTTAATACAAATTCAACATTTTAATATAAATCAATTAGTTATATAACTATCTTTTTGTATATTAATCAATATGAACATGAATATTCCAATTATTTCCATGCAATCCAATTTCTTACAAATCAATTAATTATATTTACCAATAATAATAAACCAAATAATTTCCCCCATATATTCCTCCAAACCACAACTTAACCATTTCTGCTTTCAACACAATATACAATTATTAATAGTATCTCAATTATTACAATTCCCTAGTTAAATAGAGCTTTTTTTCTTTTGTGTTTTAAAATCTTGAACTCCCCTCTTTTGCCCAAAATTTCCCATTGTTTGCAGTTTTGTACCTACCTTTTTTGGTGAGGAAAAAGAAAAAGAAAAAGAAAGAAATCTCTCTCTTCCTCATTTTGTCATGTTGCAGGTTTAGTTTCGCTTTCGCCTTTGTTTTCAGTATAGCTAGTGGGGGGAAATCTGCTCCAGGAACTTTTTGCAGCTTTTTGCAGCTAATTAACCTAGCGGAAGCTGTTAACAGGGGCTGTTTTTTCTATTTTTGCAGGCATGGGTCTATTCATTTTTTTTTAACACTGATCAGCTGTAGGTCAGCCCTTTGAAGCCCCGCGGCAAGAGTTTAAAGAGTTTTTTTTCCCTCTAGCCATCAGCGGGGATTCAGGAGGCAGAATGAAAAATCGGGACTTTTTTAAAACGCCGCGGGACGCGGGACAAATTGCTCAAAAGCGGGACTGTCCCGCCAAAAGCAGGACATCTGGTCACCTTAACCAAGTTGTTCTAAATCTGAAACAACTATATTGTCCATATAGAGGACAACAGGAACCAAGCACTTCAAGTAGAACTACTATATAGAGGCTGCAAAAAAAAAAAAAAAAAGGATTTGATTTTCTGTCATCGATTGCCATTCTGGTTTTGAAGCCAACTCTGGTGTCCTTACCTGCAACATGCATAATCAGGAGAACTTTTAAAGAATTGCACTTATTGTTGACTTTGACTTTGCTACTCACATGGGAAGAAAGTTGTAAAAGAAATGTGTAATATTTGTTTCAGGAGAGAAACATCTTATTGCTAATATACTTACAAATCTTTCATGGACATGTATTCTTTAGTGCTACTGAGCTTTTCATTGTCTGGGATGCAAGATTCTCCCAGAGGATTAAATCCATCAATCACCTCATCCAACTTTGAAAATAAATGATGTAAAATTAATAAATGCATGTCTTATACACTGTTTATATACAAGTGTCATCAACTAAACTTAACAGTTTCTAGATTTGGATTCTGCTATTGTGGGAATATTGATACACTCTATCTGGCTAAAGCTAAAACTGTTTCTTAGTAGTGAAACAAAATAAAATAGTAATTGCATAGTAATCAATTTAGTTTCTAAAAAAATATCAGGGACTGCTGAAAATCTTAGAATAGGGTTCAAATTAATTTAGACAAAAAAGATGGCAAAAATCAAACTTTTTTCTCAAAGTGGTCCCTAATGAATCAGCAAAATATATACTGTATATCACAGTTGCTCTCTATGGAATTGCCCTTCAGATGACAAACGAGTGACAAAGAAAAACAGTCCTATTTTTTTTCTCATTTATGGCTTTTTTTCCTGGTGTGGTGCAGGTAATGCTTAAATTTAATAAATTATCTGGGATCATGTTCAACATAGATGGAAGATGTATCCGTGTATTAACATGAGCTACATTGGGGAGTAAAAATCTACATTTGAGATGCTAAAGGAGACCACAGATGTGTGTGTGAGAGAGTGGGGGAGGCAGGAGAAAGGGAAGGAGAGAGAGAGAGAGCCTGTTTTGTTCTCTTAGATCTTAGCTGCATTCAGCAAAATTAATCAAAACATTATTTTGGACTACCCATAAGAGTTGGTGATATGGAGCATTGTGTTATAATGGTTCAAAATCTTCTTGAGTTGATTATTCCAATTGGTGACAACAGAAGAAGACAAATTGGGAGATTTGGGCATTATAAAATAGGATGAAGGCCTTAGCCTCTCTTCAGATATTTATCACTTATGATTATAACCCTCCTAAATTGGTTAAGCAGCATACAAATAATTATATAAATAATGAATGTGTAGATAAATATTAAATGTTGTATTTATTTATGCAAACATCTCTATTGTGTATACTCCATGGCTAGCCTAATCAATAACACGGGAGAGCATGCCATTCTGCTTACCTGAGCTAAAAGACTTGTTGGAGAAGCATAATATTCTTCTTTGTCTTTTTCTTCCTGTTCTTCAACAGGAATATTTGTCAGTTCCCTCTAAAACAATAATTTAATTATTCTTTATTCAATAACATTTGAGAAGCTAAAAATAAATGTTAGCTACAAAAAAAAGAAAACTCCCCAGCACAAAACAGTGAGCTTTCTTATTAGAAAATCAAAAATGAAGTTCAGAAAATGAGGTCACTGATTAAAATATATTTATATATTAAATGGTGGGAAAACAAAGCCAAATTAAAACCCCTCTCTGCTTTTGGTATATATTTTGATACTGTATCTATTAAGTACAGTAATAAGAGCTGTTGATATAATTTTAAAAGACAGTACATGTAAAATGCTCAGATACCTACTGAACATTATCAAGCTAATGCATAGATCCCATACACATTTATTTTGTATAGATAATCTGACCAAAAGGTAAAACAGCTGCATACTGCATTATTTTACTAATCATTCTTTCATCAATACTAACTGTCAAACATCACCATATTTGGAGCTTCACAAGAGTAAAAAGAATCAGAACTAGAGTAACAATTGGTTGGTTGGTAGGTAGCTAGGTAGATAGGAAGGAAGGATGGAAGGAAGGAAGGAAGGAAGATAGCTTGTGAAATTATTTCCCTTATTGCAAATAATGAAATATTATTAACAAATATTTCAGATAATCCTGATGGACAACATATCCAGTATCAGTTTCTGAACTCACCAGGCGTTGTAGGAGTTTTCTTGGTGACTCATAAATATGTAATTCTTTCTGGATTTCTTGACAACTAGGGTCTGAGTTAGGCCTTTTTTTATAAGCTGATGCTGCTATGTCCTATGTCCCAAAGAAAATAATTAATCACTAAATGGCTTTATTTCAAAGTGCTTAATTAACAGTGATAGCTGAAAATCTTAATATAAACAGACACTTTTGCTTTAATTTCCTTTTAATATGTTACAATTGTTGAAGAAGAAAAGGATAAATTAAAAAAAAACCCTATGCTTTATCACTAAGGAAATATTTGTCAATAACCAAGACATTCTGTTAATATTGAGCATAATGTGGAAGAAGAGATGGGAATTTTTCTGAAAGCAATGTTTCTCAATCTTGGGGACCTTAAGAATTGCGTACTTTGAACTTCCAGGATTTTCCAGCCAGCATGCTTGGGATGCTACCCAGTTGATGATTTTGGCTGGTCTCAGATAAGAAAAAAAAAATGTTGAAAGAAAAGAGAACAGATCAGTGATGGGATTCAAATTTTTTTACTGCCGGTTCTGTGGTGTGGCTTGGTGGACGTGGCATGGCATGGCATGGTAGGCTTGGCATGGTGGGTGTGGCAGGGAAAGGATACTGTAAAATCTCCATTCCCACTCCACACCAGGGGAAGGTTACTGCAAAATCCCCATTTCCTCATGATCAACTGGGACTCGGGAGGCAGAGAATAGATGGGGGCAGGGACAGTCAGAGGTGGTATTTACCGGTTCTCCGAACTACTCGAAATTTACGCTACCGGTTCTCCAGAACTGGTCAGAACCTGCTGAATACCACCTCTGGAACAGATATGCAGTCCTTGCTTTATTTTCATGCCACCTCAAGTATTGAATTAAAAAAATCATAAATATCTAGAGTTATCACAAGAATGGAAGAAAGTCTGATCAAGTAAATCACTCCCAAAACTCCTAAAACAAGCTAATAATGACTAATTGTGCTTAGTGGGAATATAAGAGTAACTGTAGGGAGAAAGAATGAAGAATGAAATCAAATTTCTTAGGAAACAGTATTTCTGGACCTTTTAATATCTTGTCCCTTTATATTAAATAACTGGGCTAGCAATTAAAGTGGATATGTTTATAAAAGTCTATAAAATTAAACACTTACTTCATATTTAGTGCCAAGACACTGATCCTTTTTGGTGATAGAGGTAGTATCCAAGTCATCAAGACAGGCTGGGACAGATTTGGATCGACTTCTGACTGTCAGTTTCTGATTCAAAATTTAGACAACAAACTTTATATACTTTTACATAAATCATAACAATTGTTTATCATAACAGCTGAAGACATGTTTCTGCAAGCAATTTGAGGACAAGTAGTGTGCAGGATATCTTTTAGGCAGATTATTCGTTGTTCCTGTTTATTTTATACGTTTATTTTTTTAACCAATTTACAAATTACTTGAGACCCAGAAAAATGGGCAGTGTATAACCTGTGTCATAAATACATTGCTATATTCTTTCTTTGAAACTTCAGATGCCCATAATTAAAATCCATATTACATTCCATCCATCTAGGGTGGCAAGTATCTTCAGAAAGTTATGCAAAAGTTAGCAAAGTACTACTTGCTTGTTTTTTTGTATTCATTGTCATTTAATCCTCAAATGTTTTGCTGTGTTGAAAATGTCCAAATTGTCTTTTCTAGGTGAAGAGGCATTACTTATAAAATTGCATTATTTATCTATGAGCTCTT
This sequence comes from Arizona elegans, assembly GCA_022577455.1. Classification (NCBI taxonomy): domain Eukaryota; kingdom Metazoa; phylum Chordata; class Lepidosauria; order Squamata; family Colubridae; genus Arizona; species Arizona elegans. The sequence continues at coordinate 56,407,382 of JAKOOJ010000005.1, read as the reverse complement.
GCTATTAAACATTTTGTGACAGGGGTCATTGTGGCTGATCAGATAAGCTTTTTCTGCCTTGGTGCTTTTCTGGAAACAATGCAAGGATTGTGTTGCAAGGCTACAATAGTCCCAGGTGTTCTGCCCTTTCATTGAAGATTCAGCTCTTTCCCAGGGAAATTGATTAACACTTTAACATGTTAGTTCTTGGGTTTTCACCTTTTTTTGGCCACATTGTATGTTATTTTAAATTGTATGCCACCCAGAGCACTTGTGCAAATGTGGTTTATAAGTAAACATAAAAGAAACAAAATTTTTCCCTTACTAGCAAAGACTCACTAGTAATCAGTTTTATGATTGTTCATAATATGTAAGATTGATGATTAGGTTTAGGCAAATCAAAACTTTATCTAGCACTTAAGAAGGTTGCGAAATTTAAACAATAGCCACCTATATATTCTTCTTATATTATTTAGTTCATGCTTTTATGTATAACACAAATTTATTGTGTTATTGTTTTTATGATTGATTATGATTGTTTCATAGTTGTTACCTTTGATTGTTTTATAATTATTGCTTTCATTGTTGTGAGCTACCCAGAGTTGCTTAAGATATACCGTAATTATTTTTTTCTCCAATAGCAAAGATGGATGTCCATATAAATCTTTTAAATAAATACAGTACAAGACTGTTTTATATTTGATGGGTTGTAATCCTGTCTTTTAAAATTGGACTTGGATCCCAAGTAAAAATCAAGAATTATGTAGATATTATCTTGTCAACATTCAGGAGATTAAGAAGCCCATTTTTCTTACAGAAAATTTTACACAGTAAAAGCAAAATGTAAATAGGGTGGAGGAAAATTGATTCACATTCTTAATTAAGGAGGAAGAACATTAAGTAAACTTGTCTTTAATGAAGGCAAATAAAAAAGAATGAGCTCATCATTATCAACCTCAAAAGTTGACAATGTTGCTTGTAAAAGTGACATTTCTTGAGCTAATAATTTGAAACCTGCTTTGGTAATCTGATTGCCTTATTAAAGCTTTTAGCAACATTTGCTAATAAAAATCCCATTTGCTGTGCATGCCACATTTCCTTGTGAACTAGAATATGGTTGAAAAAGGATGAAGGCAAATGAAAATTAACACTTCAGCTTTTTTTGCCTCTCCAGAAACATTAGATATGGTATTTTAATAACATATACTTTTGGTGTAACTCAAAATGGCAAAATACAATATTAATTTACCTGTTTTTCTGAGCACAATGTAAACAGGAAGGTAGCCCATTCCTCAACTTCCTTGCTAGCGTTTTAAATGTTTTAAAATAGACAAAAGAGAAATAGACACATGAGTGAGGAATCAAAGTGTGTTGACAGGTGAATAACAGAAGTTAAAAATTAAGTCCAGATGATGTTCATAACCTTTAGCAATTCTCCCAGATGATGACTTCTGTTATTCTTTGCCCTTGCCTATGAATTGCAGAATTAATCAAGAAATATGCAGCAAGCTACAGCACCTATCTGGGCTTGGGAATTAAGCACAATGGCTTGGAAGAGTGGAATTCCCTTGATTTGGATGCTTGATTTGTAGGCTGAAATAAGAAATTGGGGGGAAAAAAATCCCGAAAGGCACAGGAAAACCACTTCCATATTGTTGTCCAGTAAAACTCAGCCTTTCTATGGAGAATCAGGTTGATTTAAGAGATTTTAAATCTCTCCTCTTAAAAAGAAAAAAAAGAAGAAGAAGAAGGTGAGGAACTATTTTGTTGTACGTCACTTGTTTGTGAGATTGGCAGCTATGCAAATTAGGTAATAAGTAAAGTGTAGTCATTTATGTAAGTATCTGCATTATCTTTTCATTTTTGTAGGAATAAATCATTGCTTTCAGCAGCTATAAGGCAACAAATATTTGGAGACAACCCCAAGAATTTTTCAAATATGAACTGAATAGCCTAACAGGGCTCAAGGTGCTTTCAGATAAGAAACTTATTGTGTGGTTCCATTATTTTATGCATAAAATATTTTGAGCATAGGTTGAGCTCAGTTTTTAGCCTTCCTCTATTTGCTCAATGATTCCAATGGTGTTTTTTCTGTAGAATGATAGAGAGGAAAGATGATATTTTGACGGTGGGCAGGATGTTAACCTCAGACAGTTCCTATTAATAAATATTGATATCAGACTAACAATAGCAAAATAAGTTATGCTTTTCAAATGACTCCTATGCATGTTAATTTACAATTTACAACTTACAGCCAGAATCGTAAGTCAACATTGTAAAACAACCAATTTTATGACCAATTTTATTAATTCTGTTAAGTGAATCACCACAGTAATGAAACAAATCCATGGTTGTTAAGTAAATGCTGCAGTCATAAGGGCAAATCTATTCTTCTAAATGGGCATTTTTTTCTGGAAACTAAACATAATACGGTTGCATTTTTTTAAAAGTATAACTTTTTTTACTCCCATAGCAAAAAAGCAATGCAAGTCCGAACTTTGATAGTTTTCAAAGGAGCCATGCAAAATATTTCACTAGAATTGATTTCATTTAAGAATTAGCTCATGTTTCTCTTCTCATCATAGAATTTCCTCTATTTCCTCTTAGAATAATCCCTAATTATGAAAAAGATCTTTCTTTCTCTTTCTTTCTTTCTTTTTTTCTTCCCTTCCCTTCCCTTCCGTCCCTTCCCTCCCCTCCCTCCCTCCCTCCCTCGCGCTTCCCATAACTGTGAGTGAGTGTTCTCCATAGTTTGCTCTTCTCTTTTACAGCTCTAGCTACAAATCTGGAAAATCTAACTTTGTCATAAACATTATTGAACTATGCCCACCGCAGTTAATATCTCTCTTCTATGCAAACTGCAGAATTCAGAATAATGGTCTGAAATTATAGGGAGGCAGATTACATTTGAACGCTAGAAAATACATCAATAAGAGCAATTTCATAATACATGCAGGTATCAAGTTTGTAAAATACCTCCTTCATTGGATGTGTTTAAACACAAAGTCATACCCCAAAAATGTTTTAGTCTGAGAATCCATTTTTAAAGTTTGGGTGTTCTTGTTTTCCAACATTATAACAAATTAAGACCATGGCCCATAAAAGAATTATGAACTTACCTATCTCTTCCGATAAGGTAAAATATTCTATTCTCTGTACTGATACTCATCACTTCAGTGGACTGGCACTTGAACATCTTTTTCACAACAGACATTTTCTCAAAGTCACCTATGCCAATTTCTATTTTTGAAGCCCTGTCAAATAATTATAAAATAGGTAAACAAATATTATAAATTCTTCTTAGTTATGAGAAGAAAGTCTGTAACTTATATCTGGTATAGAAAATTCCTGCCCCAAGAAGTCCCTAAACAATCAGTAGAGCTATCATACCCAGGCTACAAAACCCAGGCAAATATTAAATAGTTCGTCACTCTTTGCTTGTGGTCAGATACAGTGATTATAGAATCAGGATTGTGCCTTCACAAAAAGGAGCCCTTTATGTATAATCATATATAATCTCTTTTCACAAATACACACAGTCAGTAAGCGACTAAACTCATAGCAACTCTATAACACCCATTTATTTTAATCATGAAAAGTGTTATTTGGCTTTTCCCTTCCAATTTCATCTCTAATATTTACTTAGTTATTATATGCTGCCTCAATTAAACAACAAATAAAAGTAACTTAGATGTTAGGAATAAAAATGATGATAATGATCCTACAGAATAAAACAAAACCTAGCCAAGCTTATTAAGCAGAGATTCACTATCAGGGACTGTTTCATCTTGTGCTGGCGGTTATGGAAGACCTAGATTTTTAAATATTTGTGGAACAGGGTTAGGACCATAAAGAATTGGGGGTCAGGGAACTGTGACACAGAGAAGGTGCATCCACATATCATATAATGTAGACCAGGGAAAATTGCAGCAACATTTATTATTTAAGCATGAGAAGTGTTGTATTTCACTAATAATTCAGTTAAAATAACCTGTGGCACACTTGTTCAAATACTTACTCATTTATTTCAATGTGGCCCTTTATTTGCTGGCCTTTATGATAGGTCAAGATGTAACCATTCTGGGCAGAATGAGAAAGAATAAAATATCTCTTTTTCCAGGAAACCTACAGAAAGGGGAAAAATCATGTTCATACATATAATAGAAAATCAACACATTAGGAATGTATTTTGATGATGATGATGATAATAAAGCTATCATTTTCCTAACTGTACCTGATTATTAAAAAGGTGAGGTGGTGGTGATTTTATGAAGAAACCATGCTTGTAGACACTGCAGTCACAATTTCCTAAGAAAGAAAAACAAAAGCTTATGTTTTATAAAAAAGAGATTGCCATTCCTACACAAATACTAATGCTAAATGCTGGGCAGCCAAATTTTGGCCCTGAAGTATCATCAAGCCATCTCTATTTTTCTCACTTACTCTCCACCTGTTTTAAACATATATGAAACAAAATAGTAAGTGCAATAAATAAGGAATGGCATTCTGTATTTTTTTAAAAAACGAACAGCTACAAAAGATCCTGAATATGTCACTACATTGCAAATACTTCCTAGAAGATGGGCGATAAGCAAAGTGTATATTGGAACAAAGAAACAAAGAATATAACAAGAGACACAGAAAATTAAGAGCAATTTTGGAGAAAATTAAAAAGAAGGTTCTAACCTCAGCATCTTTAAAATGTGTGAACTTCAAATTCCAAAATTCCCACAACCAGAACTTTCTACAGACCAAAGTTGTACAGATCAAAATGTGGGTCAAGAAAAATAGAATGAAGGATACATAAATCATAAAAGATTAGAATAAGTTAATTAATTTGTGTAGCTTGGTATAATATTTCCTAAAAATGGGGAAATGACAAAGTGCATATAGGAATTTGCTTGCCAGGACAGAACTATACAGAAAAATACAAAAGATGGTGTTTATGCAAAGTAGCTTCATTAGGTTTCCTTTTATTTTATCTCATTTTAATTTGTGTTCCACACTATTGTTTACACTTGCATTTGCAAAATGTTGCATACTCTGAAAATAGAAATAATATGTCTATATATGTTTGTGAGAACACTCCAAACACAGCACTGCCTATTGTATGATTTCCAATTGATTATATATATCAAAGAAACAAAAGCTTTAAATTTATACGGTGGTAAACCATATTAAAATGCTTTATAAAAATATATATTTGGAAGAATAATGTATTACCTCTGTGATGGCAAACCATATTGCTGGGCACGTGAGCTCAGCTTTGGCGTGCACATGCCAGCTGATTTTTGGGCCTTCTGGGCCCACCAGAAGTAGGGAAACAGGCTGTTTCCTGTCTCTGGAGGGCCAGGGAAGGTATGAAAATCTGATTCTAAGGTGGCTTAAGAATGTCCATGGCCAAATTCTTGATTAGGTTTGAAATGTGGATTAAAGTCACCTTGAAAAAAGAGTGGGAATATAACATGGTGGCTATAACAAATTGTTATAACTTTATAACGTTCTGACTGCATTCATTGAACAAGGCAAATATTGACAAATATCAAGTATCAAAAATGCTGTGAAAAGAAAAATCAGGCAAAAACATGTTTAGAATTTATGTACCAAAACTAGTTCTTCCTGTGGAATCCATATTTGATTATTAGTTCAACCTGAAAAATAAACAAAGAATGAATATATGTTAAAGATGAACTTCACTGTTTCTCAAGGCTGACATAATCAAAGAATTTCTAGAAGACAGACCTTTTCTTTTCAGGATTCACTAATTCACTAATCCTATTCATCTATTTAATACAAACAGAAACTATAACCATACAAAATATTATCAGATGGTAACCAATATTGTTTGTCAATCTTATTTAAATGTAAGTTACTCATATACTTGCAATAAAATAAAATGCTTTCATATGCCAAAACAAACAAAACAACTCATATAGTTGTCAGTTTTCCCCAAAGGATGTGGTCTTTGCCAAGAATAAGAATGTGATATTTTATTTCTAATTTTCTTGTCCAGTAAGAACAGTTGCTATTTGGAATGTTGTGCAAAAAAAAAAAAAAATACTGGGAGATTCAATTACCATCCTGGAACTTCAACAGAATAATAAAATGTAACAAAAAGTCCCTTAAGATTAGAATTGTAAGAATTGCATTGATACAAGATTTGTAAGAAGGAAAACAGATTTAGGAACTGATATATAATACTGTTTAGCAATATATGAAATTCCTACTTTTCTTTCATCAGATAAAAACATTAATATTAAAAAAATGAACAATTCAAAGGACATTAGTATTATGCAAACAGATTTATTTATTAATAGGACTCCCTTTTTTCCTTTTTGTCTTTTGCCTGAAAGACCCTTTAATCTGCTTTAACTATTTTGGAAAGCCTGTTTAGATGCAAAGGGAGAAAAAATATAGTAGGTCTGCTAATAAATGCTACTTTGCTAGCAGGATTACAGTCAAAATGAAGATTTTCAAAACTGATTCTAACTTCTATGCTGAACAGAATTCATCATATTTTACAAATAAATTAGATTTGTCTGAAGAAATGAACCATGGCTTTTGAATGCTAGTGCCAAGATAAAAGGAAAAAAAATAGGACAATGTATTAAATTTGAAATATAGTCCATAATCATTGGAAGCTAACTCATGTGCAATTTTTTCTCTCATTTCTAAGTATTTAGAAAACACAGTGCTTTTACTGAAGAGTACTAGGCAGATGTGATCTGTACACCAGTTATGTTTCAGGAAAAGAAGAATTTCCTTCTTATTAGAATTGAGAATTTTGTGGATACATACAGTTGTTACACTGGAGTAAAGTTTGTCTTGTTTTTCTCTAGAAAAAAATTCAGAACAGCAACTGTTCACTAAAAGTTCCATTTCTACAAGGAATTAACTAAAGAAAATTGCAGAGTTTTTTAAAAACCCTATTTTATCATGAGATTAATCATTCACTGCGCTAAAACCCTATTCCTCTTCCTCTTCATCACATCTGTGACTAGTGCATAACATAATTCTTTGTTTGCAAGGATCGAAAGGAACAACCTTGATAGCAAATATCACTTCTTTATTCATTTCTGCTATATGAAGAATATCTTTTACATTAACATCAGCCTACAAGAAAGGGGACCTAGAATGAAATTTATAATTGGGGATATCCTTTCCTCCTTGCCTTTACTTTCCAGGGAACTAGGAAGTATTTTTCTGAGATGCTTACCATGTCTGCCCATTCTTTGTGGACTGAGATGTCTCTTATCTGACTATTGCCGAGCCAGTGGATCTTCATTCTCCTAACTTTCAAAGATATTCCCACAGACCATTACACATGCATGTATACATGCATAAATGTAAGGTAAAGATAAAGGTTCCCCTCGCATATATGTGCTAGTCGTTCCTGACTCTAGGGAGTTCCTCTCTGTTTCAAAGTTGAAGTAGCATGCTGTCCGAAGATGTCTCCGTGGTCATGTGGCTGGCATGACTAAATGACAAAGGCGCACGGAATGCTGTTACCTTCCCACCAAAGGTGGTCTCCATTTTTCTACTTGCATTTTTTATGTGCTTTCAAACTGCTAGGTTGGCAGAAGCTAGGACAAGTAACAGGAGCTTACCCCATTACATAGCACTAGGGATTTGAACCGCTGAACTGCCGACCTTTCGATCGACAAGCTCAGCGTCTTAGCCACTGAGCCACTGCATCCCATAAATGTACATATGCCCAATGAAACCTGTCTACAAGAAGCAATGCTACTAGTGTTTAGTGGTGATCAGGAATGGTAACAGGTGAATTGTCCAGTGGGAAGATATTGTAGCCTGCTGCCTGGATTGAATAGGTTTCAAATTGTTGCCAAAATATCTCAGTCTGGCCAGGATTTTCTTAAATTGGTTTAGAATATAGCCAGTATAAGCACAGGGCAGATACAGATTGAGGGTGCAGGGCTGCAAAGCTCTTTTAAAACTAAATATTTTGTTTCAGCTTTGTGGGGCAACTGCATTTTACATTCAAGATATTCAAGTGACATATATTCCATATTCTTCGAAATATTGGTTTTCTACTATTTTAAAATTAACCTTTGATGGTATATGCCTCTTGGAAGTGGAGGGGTAGCTTCAGTCACAAATGATATGATGTTCTTTTTATTTCTAGACCTATTTCTATTTATTATCTAATTAAGCCGATATCCCACCAAAAACAACCAAGAAACACATTAAGTCTAGGAGAAGTGCTCAATCGTTCAATAAGTGGAGCAGAGCATCCTTGAAAGAGCCAAAAACAAGAAATCGGTAGTTATCCTCCAATAAGAAAGAAGACAAAACTAAAATGCAAACCACTCTTAATATATTATTTAAAAGAGTATTCCAATTCAATCAAATATTTGTTTAAAGAATTGAAACAGAACCTGAGATGGGAAGGGGGATGACTTGCCTTGATAAAAATATTTATCAGATATTTATGAAAAAATTAACAAACAATTTAAGGTCTTATCAAGACAGACACTAGACTTTGCTCATAGAACTATTCAAGTTTATAATTATCTAAAAATGCATTCTGCCATGACAAATATGAAGAAAATATCATAGATGTTAAGATACCTTAGGTAGATGTTGAAGATTATAACATATGAAGCAGCATCTACATCAGCCATGTTAACAAAAAAGTTGAGAATGATACTATGATAGAGTATATCATATTGTAATAACATAGGATCTAGTTTATATCTTTGCTTCACAAAGTTTCTCATAAAACCCATTATTTCACCATGAAAAATAGCAAATCATTATTTTATAGAGAATGGTGGGATATTATTGCTTATATAAGAAAAATTCATCCAGTTTGTATTAGAAATTATGGGAATGTTAAATTTACAACATCATGTAAATCTAATTTCACTCTAAATATAATTTTGGTTGCTCCATATCTCCTAGTAATCCAATTATTATGTAATATTATATTCCTATTACAATAATGTAGTAGGCATTGTACAAAAATTATTTTCAAACTACAATATTGTAGATCTGAGCAATTCTGCTACTATTAAGGTTTATTATAAGTAAAGTTTGTTTTACTTACAAAATAATGATTTTTTAAAAATAAGACTGTAGATAAGCTAAAGGAAATATAAGGTACATTTGAATCTGGACAGTTAGTTTGTCTTCTTCTAAATGGTAAATCTTTCAAAGTAAGTGCCAACTCTTAGTCTTATACAGCATACACCAAACAATATTAGAGTAAGCTAGTGTCATTTGTTTTATTCGTGCCATTTGTATAAATTTTATTGGGCTGAGGGATGGTAAAACACCTTAAAATTAAAGGATATTATCTTATGTATGTATATACTTGTGAATTTACAAGAGGGCTATGGTCAAATTTGGAATACTAAAAAAAGGGCAGTACTATTAACTTCAGAGAATTTCCATTCACAATTAAACTCTTGTAAACTCTTCCAAAAGTGGGGGGGGGGGGGGGGGAATTTCAAGTTTTATTCCTGTTTTAAATTTTATCTACAGTGTTTATGAGGGGTTTTTACCCAAATTTCGTGACAATAAAATGTAGTGAGGCATTTTGCTCTTTAACAACTATACACAGAAGAAGAGAATAAAATTAAATTGTACACATTAATGTCAGCTGTAAATAAATGTTATGATTTTTAGCAATACTTACAGGATAGGATGTTTGCTATGCTGGAGATCAGCAATGCCCAATCATGTCACTGAGACATTTATTGAAAATTGGATTATTTAGAGCGGCTGCCTTTTTATATCAGTCTTAATTACACCCCTAACTATGACTCATAAGGAAATACCCAACTTTTTTCATTTACTGTCAAAACTGAAAGCTGTTTTAATGAGGAAATTACGGGAAATGGCCGTGTTTTTAAAGAAATTTTGACAGGGCACAGAATAGATGCAATAATAATACTAAATCCTGGTTGGCACTTAGTTTGCTTTTTAATTTCATTTCCTCATAGCAATCATTTTAAAAATGTTAACACTGTTTCAAAAGCAAGAGAGACATGAATTGTACGAAGATATAGTTGACTACTTGATTGCAATTATTACAATCCAACAAAATACTTTATTTAATGAATATCATAAGAAGGGAAACTCTCAGAAAACAAATCCATAGACCTTTCCTTATGTATATCTAATCGTTGAAAAAAATCCCTTATTATTTTCTTAGAATTCCCGTATTTAATATAACCCAACTCATACCAGAAGCAGCTTAACCCACACCATTCTGATGTAACTGAAACATGTCAAGACAATTCTAAAATGTATAAAATCCAGTGTGTATCTCTGACAATTCTGTTGTCAGGCAGCTGATTGACTACTAGTGCAGAAGATTGACTGCAACTGGTACCTGTTGGCAATTTTAGGCTGGAATAGGCAAAGCCGACCATATTTCCATTCTTTCACGCTTTTCTCTTGATAGCAAGAACTTGGCACAAATGTAATAGGACTTTATGAGATGATGGACTGCACAATTACTGGGAAGAACTGGCTTTTTCAAAACGCAGATACTGCCTCCAGTTCGATAAGATAGCATTTTACTACCCAGCTCTATCAGCCTACAAAGCCTGTTTGTCAGGCTTGTGTATGTTCTGGTCGTCCTGAACTGGCCCAGCAACACAGCCATCATTCATGATAGAAGGAGAAGTATGAGACACAAATATTAAGATAACTTTTGAAACAGTTTCTCTTTATCTCCCTTCTGCTGAGAGGCAGTGCTTTTTTCCCCCTCTATAAGATATGCTGCTCAAATTTGCTAATCAAGGGATTGTGCAGCAGATTAAGACATTGGCACGGGGAACATAAAAGTGACTGCAATGGAGAAACAATCCTCAGTACAGGTAGTCCTCGACTTACAACAAAAATTGAGTCCAAAATTTCTGTTGCTAAGTGAGACATTTGTTAAATGAGTTTTGACCCATTGTACGACTTTTCTTGCCACAGTTGTTAAGTGAATCACTGCAGTTAAGTTAGTTACATGGTTGTTAATTGAATAGGTTTCCCCCACTGACTTTGCTTGTCAGAATGTTGCAAAAGGTGATCACATGAACTGGGGACACTGCAACCGTCATAAATATGAGTCAGTTGCCAAGCATCTGAACTTTGATCATGTGGGATTAGGAACAGCTTCAGTGTCTTTCCTCCCACTGACCCAGAGATGAGACAAAACCAAGGAGAAGGGAAGGATGAAAGTAACCTCTGATTTCTATTTTCTCTCCCTCAGGCTATATGTCTATCTATCTGCATTAAATGATGATTTCCCATTCATGTCCTCTTGCCCATTATCCCTTGCATAACAAATAAAAGTTTACTACTGGCAATGCCTCTTTATTTTTTTGGTTTGAATTTATAAAATAATTTTAAAATCTAGGTTTAAATGAAAAGACAGAGTATGTCTCCTTTGCCCACACCTTTGCAACTTTCTCTCGCCAAAACTGTTTTGTTTTGGAAAAGAAATATTATGAAGTTGTTGTTGTTGTTAGTTGCGAAGTGGTGTCCGACCCATCGCGACCCCATGGACAACGTTCCTCCAGGCCTTCCTGTCCTCTACCATCCTCTGGAGTCCATTTAAGCTCACGCCTACTGCTTCAGTGATTCCATCCAGCCACCTCATTCTCTGTCGTCCCCGTCTTCTTTTGCCCTCAATCTTTCCCAGCATTAGGTTTTTCTTCAGTGAGTCCTTCCTTCTCATTAGGTGGCCAAAGTATTTGAGTTTCATCTTGATCAGTTTGATCGCCTTGCAGTCCAAGGGACTCGCAGGAGTCTTCTCCAGCACCATAGTTCAAAGGGCTCGATTCTTCGGTGCTCTGCCTTTCTTATGGTCCAACTTTCACAGCCATACATTGAAACTGCTAGGTTGGCAGAATCTGGGACGAGTAACGGGAGCTCGTCCCATTACGCGGCACTAGGGATTCAAACCGCTGAACTGCCGACCTTTCGATTGACAAGCTCAGCAACTTAACCACTGAGCCACCGCATCCCTTAGTATCTCTCCTACACTGTGTTATTCATGTTTTTAGAATTCAGATCTTAATTCCGCCCAGAATCCTCCCACTCTGCATAAGGATCCTTAAAGTCACCTTCTCATGTTTCACGTTCATACAATTTCATGAACTTTGATACTGCTTGATAGCTTTATTTCACCCAAGAAATAATTCATACATATACAAGAGATCTTCCTACTGCAATATTGTAGTGTGTGTGCCTTATCCAGAATTTAAACTGCAAATTTTTCTGACCCTCTCTCAGTAGATTCTCAGCCATTCTTTTCCCAGACTTTAAACCCAAATGCACCTGTCCCATGTTTGCGAAAGTTCCCCGGGTCAAGTAGTGCTGCTTCCTATCTCATTAATTTTAACTCATATGACCCTGGTGCCACCCATGTCCTGGTTTTGCAGAAGCCCACCTTACCTTCTTCCACTACCTGCCTTAATTAGTCAATGCCCAGCATGGCAATACTTACCAGATGTTCTCCTTCTCCTTACACCTTTACAGGTCACTTCAGCAGATGCCTTTAAGAAATGTGAATTTTTCCTATTCATACCTTTGATCCACTTCTACTGTAAACCACTGCATTTCAGTCCCTCTTGATGTCCAGAACAAAATAGAGATTTCATTCTGAGACCAGACTTGCCCATACCTGCAAGTCATTCAAAACATCGCTTTGCCATCTCACCTGCAGCTCTGATATAGTATGGGTGAGTAGGATCTATAAATGTTCTGTTACTGTTTTATGCTGTTTATGTTGGGTTTTAATTTTTTTTAATTAGTTTCCCAGTCTTTTATGTGAAATGAGCAGCCATATAATTAATTAAATGTGCCATCCAAACACAATGCTTGTTCAAAAGGATCAGGTCTTATCAGCAGTGAATTCATTGCACTTTGCTCCAGAAGAACAATTGTTATATCCAAAGAATTAGTGCACATATTTATTTTTATTGAGCAAGTTTTTGTTATGCTTCAGTTGGAGTCTGAGCCGTAACCAAGAACCGAGGCAGAAGTATATACTTGTATTTGATGTCTCACTGACACGAGAATTGATTTTCACAGTATTTCCTTTTTCATGTTTGTCCAGACCTGCATTTAACAGAGCTTGGGAATTTTCTCCCATGATTCCCTGATAATTGGCTTAAAATACTTTTCCTCAGATGTAGTCCACAAGTTTGTGGCGATACTGAAACTCTCCTCCATTTCCCAAAATCACTGAGGGGTATATATCTGGCTCAAGGAAATTTCTAACTCACATTGTGTGGTGTATTTTTTTTTAAGTCATCAGAAGATCTATCTCATTTTACTGGATGGAACTTGGACAGCAAAATAATTTTACAGAAGTTGGGCAGTGGCAAGCAACTGCTGGTCTTGTCCTATCTGGTTTTTGATGTAAATCAGTTGATTAATTTGCGTATCTTTCAGAGAATGGTGCAGATTTACCTAATATTTAAACTGGACTAAGAGATTACTGTTTCATTCAGTCAACAGTAGGTCAACAGTAGCTGCAAGAGGGTTTGTATGAATTGGTTTTGGAAAAGTTGAAGCTGGGTTGTCCGAGAGTAACAAGTTGCTGAGATTGTCAAGCTTCAGAGAATCACTCAGAAAATGCATGAGAAAAATCCAAGAAGTGAGAACTAGTAATATTTAAGAACATTGAAAGTAATATGTCAGTAATGAAAGTAAATATTGAAGTAGACCTTACTTAAAAAGATTATACGCTCAGTATTTTACATGTAATTTTTTTCATCCCTCCCTACATAATAGGCTATATGACTCCCTCTTTTGGAGTGGACCAGTTTTGTTTCCATTTTTATAATGGTCAGACTTGCTCTCATTTGGTTTCTGACTGAGAATTACCTCTCATCTACATCTACATTAAGGGATATGTTTCAAAGTTTTGTGCTGATCCAACTTTGCATGCTTTTAATTGATCTACCAAAAGGTCTGATTCAACTTGAAGCAAGCCAAAGTTATGAACCATGTTGATATTTCTCTCTCATAAACCAACATGAATATTCCCATTGTTCATAATGTGCAGAAGCAAAAAAGGCCAATTTTTCTGTCACTGACGCAACTGGATTGTTTCCCAATGGGGACATTTGAAGAGGAGAGGACAACCAAGCTGGAGAATTTTTCTATTTATTTTATGAGGCATGTTCTCACATGTGAAATCAGAGCACCATCCAACAATAAACCAGGCCAGTAGTACTTGGGATTTGATATGGGGATGACAAGATGCTGCTGGTTTTCCGTTGGTTCAAATGCATATGGAGAACTATAAAGAAAGGTCTAATACTTCTGATAAGGCATTATCTACTGTCAAAACAGATTTTTCCCCTCACTATTTTAACATCCTTGTCCATATCTGCCCCAAATAAGCCCAGATACAACTGGAAGGCATACCAAAATTGCCAGAGGAAGAGGGACAGCAAGAATCCTATGTAAATTTTATGTAAACATTCAGTTGGGATCCAGTAATTAGGGTATCAGGATAAAAACCATGGTCTAGTGGTTAGGGTACTAGGATAAAAACCAGGAGACTGGGAGTTTCAGCCCTGCCTCAGGCATGAAGCCAGGTAGATGAGTCTGGGCTAGTGTCTCCCTTTAAACCCTAGAAAGCAAGCAATGGCAAATCACCTTAACAAACAGATTTGTTGTATTGTATATCTATGTTTATGTCATTAGTTTTTCCTTCTTGGAATTCATTAACATATTTTCAAAGAAACATGGTTTTTGTTTATATATAGATTGGCCATATAGATAATTTAGAAAATATGTCCTCATAACTGATCCATGATATAAAGGGTGCCTGTTATTGTTGACTAACCACTAAATCAGAAATTACATAATCCACAGTTCATTATGCAAATGACATAAACACAGTGGAAAATTTCTGTTTTACTGAATTTGTGAATATTTGGTGATAAACTAAGGAATTTTTCTATATTCCTTCCCTTTGTTAACCGCTGATTAATTTAAGCATTTTAAAATATTTAACATTCTTATAAAGTTAATGGATATAGCTGTTGCCAGTGCTTATTAATACATCTTCATAGAGCAGAAATGTAAACTCTTAAGAATTCTTAGGAGTCATTGAGAATGTTTTAGTACTGTTGCAGTCCCATGACTAATGCTAATCTGTAGTTATATTTCCAATTTTATTTTGTATGCAAAATGTAGGACAAGGAAAATAACTAAATTATTTAGTCCTGAATTGTAATCATTTTACATCCCAAAATAGCACCTACTTTGATTGGCTGTCATGTATTTCATCAAGGTCATCATAGGGCCGAGATCTTCTCTTCTGTGTCAAAAACCAAAACAACATGCCTGATCCCAAAGATTCAATTTCAGGAACTTTTATCAGTGCATATATGTGTGTGTGCATTTGAAAAGTATATTGGGCCAAAAGTTGTTTGAAAAGGGACAAGTCCCTTTACTTGATAAGTCCTTAAACTATCAAGTAGCTACTCTAATTGTACAATATATGTGCAAATATGTAAATATGTACTAACAATAAAGGCTTTTTGTAAAATTTTAAAAAGAAAACATTGCTACATAATATTGAGTGTATATTATGAAAATAAGAAACCAACAATTACCACAAGGGATGAAGATATTCCAAGAGAAACCTGTTTGGGCAAAGACTATGATTATGCATAGAAAATGAGAACAAAATTAAGGTTTGTTAATAGTGGTAAATAATTACAGGAAAATAGATCTTAGAAATAATTTTCTATTCTTTTACTTGCTTTGTAGAATTATGCATTGAACAAATCAACAACCTTTAATATTGTTCTATTTATATATTACATAACTGTACTACCAAATGTCTTTGATACAAAATTACTTTGGTGTAGAATAGATTGTACATTGTATTTATTGTTCATTGATCGCAAAAAAGCACCAGGAGCATTTTTGCATTCAGGATAAAAATAAGCAATTCATATGTATCTTACATTTATAAGAACTGGTTGCCAAAATAAGGAAGAGACAGGGAGATGTTCATAGAGTTACTTAAATTAACATCTGATTTACTTAGAGCAGACCCACTGAAATTATGGAGTTTAAATTAATAATAATGAAATCAAGTGGTACACACAAAGTAATGCTTTATAAGACTAAATATGGACCCCACCTAGTGATTCTATATGTAGACTGGTATGAAAAAGAGCATTTAAGCATACTTAGATGATTTCTCAACCATTTTATCACTGAACATCAAATGAACTTTGCTAATACTTTTTTTTTGGTATTGCATGCCACTGGCAGTATTTGACAAATATATACAGTAATTCTTATAAATTAAAAAAAGTAATTAATAGAGGAAAAATGAGCTATTTCTATGACAGGAAAGCAAGACTCCAGAGAAATATTGTGATTGCTCCCAGTAAAAATAGAAACAAGGAATAGGCACCTCCAATAATACAGAAACATGTGGCACTGTGAAAATCAATATATTAATCAACTGAGGTAATCTGGTATTGTGTATTTTAAATGCCTGTATCAATTTTAACTCTTGATTTATAACTGCCTTTTCCTGGAAAAGCTTAGATTAAAAATGTATTGCAAGTTATAATGCATTATGTATTTTAAATTTGCTGTGCTGGTGGCACCAATTTACAGAAATAAAGTTCTTTGGTTAGCATGGATACCACACAAGGAACCTGCTTCTTCCTGCAGAAGCGAGGGTCATCAGACTGAGATTCATAGTTTCTTGCTACTCTGTAATTAACCAGGGTCAGAATCTGCAGGATCTCCAGATTTTTGCCATACTCATTCAGCACTGAGCAAAGAGACTGCACAAACCAGGACCCTTTCCCTGGATTCCTCCAGGAATAGTAACCTAGAAGTAAGAATAGGGAAATTGTATGTTAATGACAGAATTGTCTTTTAAAGTCAGAAAGGGTAAAATACAGAATTTACACAGTGTAAATTTATATTGTAAATTTAGCTATCTCATCCAACAAATCCAAAGGTAGAATAGGACTAAACTGGAAAGTGGAAACACTGATTCCAAGTGTCTTTCAAACTTTTGGTGAGTAGAGTAGCACTCATTTACAGACCACAATTTGGATGGGTGACTCAGTTGTTAAACAAAATGGTCACTAAGTGAAATCTCAATTGTGCTTATGATTTTACTTCAGCTTTCCTTTGCTTTACAAACTGCAAATCATAAATGCAAAGTGATGATTGTTGGCAATGACTATCTGTACATGTTTTATAGCCCATACATGTGAAACCATCTTTTCCTACATAGATTGAGACTGGTATGCTTCATATCCCATGGAACACTATCTCCTTTGCCTTTTCTGTGGCCACCTATATTCTTTGGAACAAAGTCTGCATGACTCTGACCCATCTATTACCATAGGAAAGTCTTAAAACTGGATTTACAGTCGGCCCTGCCACAGTGTTTTGTGACTTCTTACTGATACTGATATTGGACATTTCAATTCCTTGTTATTTATACAGAGAAGTATTTTCTTCTCTGATGTACTGCATTTTGTTTGTTATATGTTTCCATTTTCTTTTGCCTTATTCCAAAATATTTATGCTTTTGTTTATCATCTTGAATCACTTTATTGATGGAGTCAGCTTATAAATTGACTGAATAAATTAATAAAAAGTAAAGTACAAGGAAAAATGATATCCTCTCTATATGTAATAAGACCGTACAATTGTGGGAAATAAATCGTCTCTGGAATATATATCACATAGAAAAGAATTTAAGAATTTTTAATAGGCTAGAACGTTTTCTAAAATTATAAAGAATGTGAAAGTTAAGATAGGAAAGGTATTTTGAAAGAGACATTGGTTTTCTTGTATGATGAATATCATGATTTTTAGTTTCATGATATTCATATTCATGATATATGATAATTAACTTGTGGAATAATTTGTTACAATATGATAAAAATATCAATATTTTTACAACTAGCTTGAGTGAAAAAATTAATAATTAAAAATAATTCAATTAATAGATATGAGCCATGTTAACCAAAAACAGAATTTCCACTTCTGTATGAGATTGTTCCTTAGAACATGCTTCTGAGTTCATTAAGGACCCTTGCTGGACCACTGATGAATATATACTAATCAATCATGGCAACCCTCCATTTATTTTTTTTATTCCTGGTGGTTCTTGACTGATGACCATTCATCTAGCAACCATTTGAAGTTATGATGGTACTGAAAAGTGTCTTATGACCAGTTCTCATGATCATCACTTGACTCACTGAACAATTGTATGACTTAGAAATGGAAATTCCAGTCTGAATGGCAGTTGTAAATTAAGGACTACATAAATGATATTAGGCAGAGGTATGCAGCCCTACTGAAAGATGCTTTTTATGAGCATGGATGAGGATGCTTTACTTGCCAACAGCTTGGTAAAGAAGATGTGTATTTTTCTGGACTTGCATAGAAGATCCAAGATCCCACAGAAAAATATATTCTGGATTTAAGGAGGAATTGAAGAATTTGCAACAGAGTATACACACTTTTCACTAACCTACCATTATCTCTTTTATCCACACTAGGACTGTACAAGTTTAGGAACAGGCATGTTTTCTTTACAGAAAAGCTGACAGGCTAGTTTTTCCTATTTATATAGTTGTGAGATAACAAACCTGCCCCAATTATATAATTATATCCCTTATTGTCTTAGCATGCAACATTCAATACCTCCTAGATGCTTAATCATCACTAATACGTAGCATTTCCCACTAAAATTCACTGTAAAAAAAAATCTTCCCCCCAATAGTCGCTATTCAAATGCCTACATTTTCTGTTACATTTTACGTCTGACTCATTCTATATCAAATTGTTACTTTTTACTCCCCAAGTGTACCTGGTACAGTGGAATATGCATACAAAAAATCTGCCTCAACTGGAATCTTGTATCTTGGATTGGCATCCATTTCCAGGCTGTCATTTGAAGAACCTGAATCTGTCTGAATCCCATCATCAAATTCAGAACCGCGGCATGCCTGAAACCATAATATTAAATAGGAGGCATAATTCTCATATGTATAAATGGCACATAGTAAACAAAAATCATAACACATTATGATAGTTCTCTAGCAGAATCATGTGATGAAGAAATACCTACACTTTGTAAAATTAAATACTGTACATTAACAGTATTTTTTCTACCTGGATAACCACTGAAGTGATATAGTGTACATTAATGGCTTCTATCACTGATAAGCAGTGAACATTTCCATCAAAAATGTTTTAAGTCTGAAGGCTGCAGCATAAATGTTCCAGCTGCATTTCATTTACTAGACTATGCAGAAAAGGCCAAGCTGTAGCTAGTGGGCATATGATTTATTATTCATAAAGTATCCAAAATTATACTCACACCTAGTTTTGGGAGATATATTTGCCCCTGGGCTATCCAAAATACATAATAACGAAGAGAAACTCTTGTCACAAAGGTAAACAATGAGAGGAGAAGGTCTGGAGAGATAAAGCTGCATAGATTTGCCAATTGTGCTTGAGATGTGAAGCTAAATTATTGGCCCATCTAGCATAATTCTCATTGATAGGATTAGACATCATATATGTCAACAAAATTAATTTCGGCCCAGCTATGCTTAGTATCCTTCCCAGTGATGGGTTTCAATTTTTTTTTACTACTGGTTCTATGGGCATGGCTTGGCTTGGCGGGCCAAGAGAAGGATACTGTAAAATCTCCATTCCCTCCCCAATCCAGGGGAAGGTTATTGCAAAATCCCCATTTCCTACCGATCAGCTGGGACTTGGGAGGCAAAGGATAGATGGGAGCGGGGCCAGTCAGAATTTTTACTACCGGTTCTCCAAACTACTTAAAATTTCCGCTACCGGTTCTCCAGAACTGGTCAGAACCTGCTGAAACCCACCTCTAATTCTTCTGAGAAATAAAGTATTATAAAACAATGGGCCACTGCATCCCACAAAAGGGTAAAAGGAGAATCAGGTACTTTCTGCAATTATGTTATGGCACACACAGTACAATAAAGGTTTAGACTTTTCAAGGAATGATGATGACAGCCCAGTTTTTCTTCTAAGATCACAAATGTATGTTATATGATATTGTACAAGAAAATGTCTGTGAGTTTCTGACCCTTTTTACTTGCAGTTTTGGTGTTGTTTTAAAACATATGGGTATGTCAAGCTATTTCTAGCTTTGTTTTGATAAACATTCTATCCTTTAAGAATTAAAATCAGCAAATGCCTTCTTACCTGAATAAAGAACAATTTGGGTTTTCCAATTAGGCTTTGGCATTTGTCTCCTCTGAAAAGTATCGTCAAATCCTTGATTGCCATGAATGCATCTGTGCCATAGATACGGCCTTCATCTCCATGGCTTAATAAGATGCAGGAAAAACAAGCAGCGTCACTGTGATCTTCATTGGCAACTACAAATCAACCACACGTTCCATCATTAAATATCAACAGCACTTACGATTTACCGTGTTTCTCCAAAAAGAAGGCTGGGTCTTATTTTCTTTTGAGCCCTGAAAAAACGGCTAGGCCTTCTTTTTGGAGGATTATAATTATTGATTCACCTCGCGGCGGTGGCACCGACAGCCCCACCCAACAGTAACCCACTGCTGGACCACTTCTTCTTCAGCCGCTTGCTGCCACTCGCATGCCTTGCCTGGTCTCCGTATTGCCTTCAGATGCCTGCAGGAAGGCATCTGCAGCTGATAACAGAGCTCTGGATCGATCCGGAGCTCTGTTATCGCCTGCAGATGCCTTCTGGAAAGCCCTCAGCAGCCAATAATGGAGCTCTGGACTGATCTGGAGCTCTGTTATCAGCTGCAGATAACATATGCCAGCAAGCATCTGAAGGCAAAACGGAGGGCAGAGTGATGCATGCGAGTGGCGGCAAGCGGCCGCAAAAGAAGGCGGGGCAGGTGTTGGGGTGTGCGAGGCCTGGTAAGTAAGGCCACACCCGCATCCCCACCCTAGTTTATTTTTTACCTGTGTGCGTTGCTTCACCCCCCTGCACCCTGAGATGGGTGGGATCTTAATTAGGGTTAATTTTGTAAGTGGGGTTAATTTGATTGCATGCACTCAAAAACATGATAGGGCTTCTTTTTAAGGTAGGTCGTCTTTTTGGAGAAACACAGTATATACCGCTTCACAATACTTTACAGCCCTCTCTAAGCAGTTTACAGAATCAGCATATTGCCCCCAACAATCTGCGTCCTCATTTTACCAACCTCGGAAGGATGGAAGGCTCCGTCAACCTTGAGCTTGGTGAGATTCGACCTGCTGAACTGCTGGCAGTCAGCAGAAGTAGCCTGCAGTACTGCATACTAAGCACTGTGCCACCAAAGCTCAAATGAACATGTCACTCAGCTCTATTTAGCAATAACAACTAAAAAGGGTATTTTTCTGTGTATAAAAACAGGCCCATAATTTTAACAATAAATAATCTTAAAACATTGCAAGTGCTGAAATTGGTATACAATTTGAGGATCCTAAAGCTCCAGAGAAGGAAGTTGATATGTGATTTATTACTCTTTATTACTCTTTTCTGTGCCCACATCTTGGAATTTTTGGACACAGTTATGCATTTTTAATAGTTATCCCAATGTATCTGATCAGCATCAATTTAGAAAAAGTTCTCCAAACTAGTTTTTAAGATAATAGTTAAGAAGTCAAGTTAAGAAAAAAAAAATCAGTACCTTCACCAAGAATTTCCCTCATTTTCTTACAGCTGAGATCATTATAGATGGAAACATCAAAACCAATGTCCCGAAAACATTTTTGTAAGTCACCAGCATCTTTGTCAGTACCATTTCGTATAAACATTCCTGAACCAAAACAAATGAATGTCACACCTGGCTGTGTGAAATATGTATTTTATACAAGCAGTTTTATAACCTATAGCTCTGAATAATCATCTGTCTAATATTTGCTGAAGCGCAAATTATGCTATTTTTACTTTTCTATAGTGACAAGTAACCGTAGTGAAAGGGATGAGCCAGTAACTAGAATTATGCATGCATGGTAATTATGACTAATCACAGATATAATTAAAATAGGTAAATAAGAATTACTTTAAAATACTATGAAACAAACCAGAAGAACAAAACCCTCCATTAAAAGATAGAAGCAAACTATCAAATGTAGTTTGGAAATGTATAATCAAAACATAAAAAGAGGTACGTGATATTTAAAAATAACTTTTCAAAACCAAAGACTTTTATAAACAAAAAGGTTTTAATTATGGCTGTCATGCTTGACTATAATCAACTATTTGACTGTTAGATGGCTACAAAAAAGACATAGAAATATTAATGTTATTAATTTGTTACAGCCCTATTTAACAGCCTGCTGGAGGCAGAATAATCGTCCTGAAAACCACAATGAATAGAATGGATTACAATTTGAATGTAAACTATCCTTCCCCGAAAGAAAAAATCCCAGAAAAGCTCAGTTGTTTAGAAAATACTCGATATTTATACATTAATGTATATTTAGATTTAACAGAGATTTGTTTTTTGATAGATGTAACTTCCCCAGTCTGCTAAAGTGAGGTTTACTGTATTTTTTTCATTAAAAAAAGTGTTCTATATTCCAAAACAAATATCCTTGGTTAACAACCAAAACAAACTAGTAAGCATTTGAAGTTACAATGCACTCAACAAAGTAAAGGTCTGAGGATCCTTTATTGCATAGTGCATGCCCATCTGCAGCATCTGGCTGCAGATTTGTTCTAGGTACAATTCAAGATGTTGGTTGTCACCTTTAAAGCCCAATATGGATTAGGACCAGGTAAAGAGAAGGACCCTCTCTACCCATGTACATCCACCTGACCCACCACGATGAGGAGGCAGGGAATAGGAGGTACATCTGGTGGGACTCAGAAGACGGATCTTTTCGTGGTGGTTACCTTCCTTTGAAACACCTTGTCCTCGGAGATTAGACTGGCCCCTACTTTAACACTCTTTTGCAAGGACCTGAAGACCTGGTTTTGCGAACCGGTTTGGGGAACCTAGAGTGAGTTCAAGTGGCTTGTTTCACCAGTAGGTGGAGAGCTATTTGTATATGGGTTTTTATTTTTTGTAAGACTCCCAGAGTCATTGAAAGAGAGTGGCTGGCCATATAAATTCTCTAAATAAATAAAGATTAAAAAATAAATCTATTGCTGCATTATATAGTCCATACCTGTCTTGCATGGCACTGTGGCAGTCACTATGTACCCTTCTGCACCTGGCAGCAGTTCCACCCAACAGCCATTTATCTGCCTGCCAAACTACTTGCAAGCAGTGTCAATGGTAATGCTAGCAGGAAGCCACAAGTATAAGGTTGTGACTTCCTGCTGGCATTACCGCTGACACTGCTTGCCTGTTGGAAGCAGGCAGGAAGTCACAAGTCCTCGCTTAATGAGCCACAATTCTAAATAACAGAAAGAGGACTGCTGTTGTTAAACAATGTGGTCATGTGACATCACATCTTACTACTGCATTGATCAGCAAATATAATTACAGTTCCAATTACTGCTATTAAGTGAGGTCCACTTATAGATTATTTTAACCTATGTCAGGTTTGTACTAAAACAAGATGTCAGTTAATATCAGCACATAGTGATATTACCACTTATTAAAAGTATTCACTTTTAAAAGTTCACACATTTTTAAAAACATTGTTACAAGAAATTAATGCACGGATAGAAGAATAAAGACATACCTGTTTCTTTTGCAAAGTTCTTATTGTTTATAATAATGCATTTACCAAGCTTCTTATAGGCTATATTATATTGGAATGTAGGGATAATAATCCGATATTGGTTACCAGAAGAATCCTCTGGTTGACCTTCCCATTCATTCTTCTTTTTTCTGTTGAAATATAACTAAATGTTATTGTGGAAAGAATGAAAATGATCTCCAAACAATCCAATAATTACCCATCTGTTTAGTGAAATTAAAACACATATAATTAAAATGGCTTGCAAAAATATGAGTGCATTACTCACAATGTAGTGGAGTCCAACAATGGCTTTTTGAGAAAAACCAAAGCCTCCTTCAGAGGTAAAGGAACAATCCCTTTATTCAAGAATTATGCATCACTAAAACCACTCATACAACATCTCCAGGCTATTTTAGATAGTCAGAAGGGTCACGGATTTAAACAGTACATGGCTGAGTTTACAACCCCGAAGGACCCTGTTCATTTACTCAGGCTCAACATATTCAAACCTTGATATATACTTATGTACGGGTTCAGAGAAGAACAGGAAAAGGAGATGATCAGAAAACTGGAGAGTAAGTCCTACATAACTGTAAACATATTGCCCCCACCCTGGGCCCCATAACTTCTACAGTACATGTTTCAGCTTTTGACAAAATAAATGTTCATCATAGTTTTTGCTAGTTTGTTACCTTTGAAGGTTAACCCTTGGTCAGTGCTGAACATGGTCATTGACTAATGCAGATTTTATTCCTTTAAATTAACTATATTTATCATTTTTTTGTTCCTTATGTATACTCTTTTAACAGTATTGGTCTCTTCACCATAAAATGTATATTCTTTAATAATACTGGTCTCATTGCCAGTATAAAATGAGTACAGGCATTGAACAATGGAATTATAACACATGAAAATATATTTCAATTGAGTGACAGGAAAAAAAGAGTAACAATTCAACAGTGTAAGCAATTGCCAAGACAGGTAATAAATGGGTTTTCATTAATGAGGTGAGTGGAAGAGACTAGACAGCCACTTGCCAAAGATGTTTTAAATTTCATTTCTTAATGTCCTATTCGGCCCTTTTCAACTCAAGGTTTCAGAATATACCTAGTTGTGGTCTCCCTGTTAGTCCTTTGGCAAAGGACATCCACTAGGACAAACAAGATCCCACCCAATAAGCAGACTTCATCAATTGGGCATTTGTTCAGATAATCAATATTTTTTTAATCTCAGGAATATTTGAAGTTACATTTTATCTAAGAGGTGTCATTAAGAATTCAGGGACCAGTCATCGAAGATCAACTTTTTACCTTATATTCTTCACCTACTTTGGAATAACAGTGTAGGACCATGTAAGTCCAGACTTAGATTACTGGAAATCACCTAAATTTTATGAATAATGTTTGGCAGGACATTAAGGAAGTAAATCT
This sequence comes from Arizona elegans, assembly GCA_022577455.1. NCBI lineage: Eukaryota > Metazoa > Chordata > Lepidosauria > Squamata > Colubridae > Arizona > Arizona elegans. The sequence goes on along the minus strand of JAKOOJ010000005.1, from coordinate 56,382,285 downwards.
GCAATGCCACACATTTTGGAATTTCCTATAGTTATCTGACAAAGCAACTGATTAAGTGCCTTGTTATTAATTGAAGTGGATAATTGATTATATTTTTTTTAAAAAAATGGTCAGCTCAATTACTTAAGACAAAAAAAAAGTTTCAATGTCTTCCAGCAATCAATAAGCCTAAAGCCTATAAAACAGAAATACAAATACAAGTTTAAAGAAAGATATATCTGCTATGTAATATTTGTTACTGATTACAGTGAATTATTGTTTCCTTTAACCCAACCAAAGCCATACTGATCCTCTCTGTAATTGTCATCAAAATCACAATTTGCTATTTAATAGAATAGGTTTTATCTACTTTACAGCCTTTTTTGATCATCGAGGCATGTTACAAATAACACAAATGTAACATCAGACATATCCTGACTACAGCTTTATTTTACATGTTCATTTCTTTAATTCTTCTAACAAATGTATGATTCTACACTTCACCCTTTTATTGTCAATCTATTTATAAGATGATTTTTCAAATTTTAATTTTACTCATATTTAACATTAGATAGTTAAACATCTAACATTAGATGGATGTTAGATATGTCCTCTCCCATCGAGTGAATAGGAAAAAGAAAGAACGTACCTTGGTTCTTCATCAAGTGGTACACTACTCTGCATCTGAAAAATATGTCCACCTTATGCTGAGGGATCGCTATTATCTTTTCTAATAACACAAGCATCTCATCATGCTCACACAACACCAGAAACTGAAGCAAACTGCAATGTGTTCACAGACTCAACGATTTGTCTGTGTCAGCAATAGGTCACGCTGGACTTTTCTATAAGGCTATTGAAAGGGCCATTACTATGGCCTAGTGCGTAGCTGAGGTCATGTAAGCCTCTTCTACTCCAGCTGAAAGGCAGAAAAGATGTACTTGCATCAATGTTCTTTTATTATTGCACTGTTGTTAGAATGGGAGAATGCATACAAAAGGCAGGTGTACCACGCTGCACATTCAAGCAGGATGATATCCTTTAAAGCCAATAGCCAACTTTGAATATTCACCCTCACAATTTACTAATTCAAAGGGGGAGGGGAGGAGAACCTTTCCAGCACATTTAAAGCAGTACTATAGAATTTGTTTGTTTGTTTGTTTGTTTGTTTATTTATTTATTACTTTTTCATATTTCTAAACCACTCAGCTCCCTCAAAGAGGGGCGCTGGGTGGTGTACAATGCAATGTACCAATAAATAAAACAACATATAAAAGTTATCATTAGTTATCATTAAAAATTAAATTAGGGTTAAAATTTCAAAATTATAGAATAATGACAATTAAACATCAAAAGGGGGGAAATTCTAAGATGGCCATTTAGTGTTCTCAAGTGACTTACTTGTAAGAGTTACTCATAGATTCATTCATTTATGTCCTTGTTAAGGACATACGTGTTATGTCCTTCTGCCATATGAAAATGTTATACTCATTACATTTTTTAATTTTTTTTAATCTGCAACTATTTGCTTACAAACCTCAATCTCAATTGAAAAACAATTGAACTAATTAACTACAAAGGGGGAATGACTTTGATTGCAAGAGGTAAAAGAGAACTCATATAATCAAGTATAGAGAAAGAAAATACTCCACCAAAATAATATGGTGATGTAAATATCATAGGGTGCAACAATTTCCCACAACACCTGAAGTACAAAATGGTAAAACCAACATAAAATGTAAAGAATTAACTCACAAAACTAGATAAGCATTAATGAAGATAAAATAATTTTTGAATGCTTTTGAATCTTTAGTTAAAGTTTAAACTTTGGATGGGTGTGTGTGTAGGTATATGTACATATACATACATGCATACATATGTATACACACACCCCTACCTACCTTCTGATATATCCAAACAAATGCTTGGTTCATTTAGTGTAACAAGTATAAAAATAAAAAACCTTTTAAAAATAGTTTGTTTTTACCAACTTCCTTGACAAGTATTTCACTATCTGAAAACAAAAGTTTTGTCTGCACTGAGACAAACTGCTTCACTTCATTTAGATCTGTTGCATTTTCAAATAAACTATTTTATATGCAAATTAAAATGAAAATAATAATAAATGATAAAAAATAGAAATAAATGCTAGGGGAAAAGGTACAAAAAAATCTCCTTTCAAGAGGGGTTTTCCTCTAATTTTTCTTATTTATTTTTTCCGAGTTTTAGTATATTAGTTTTATAAATTTAGTTTTATTATATTTTTACCCTGCTATTATAACTGATTACTTGATAAGTAATTCAAGTCAGTGAATTATATAATATTCTTTTCTCGTATTTTCCGCACAACTACAATCCTATGAGTTGAGTTGGACTGAAAGTAACTAAAGTCATCCAGTTGACTTTCATGCCTAAAGCAGGACTGGAATTCAGTGTCCTGGTTTCCCATCAAATATGACTTTTGAACAGAATTATGCATATATTCTTTATCTATTTCAAAATAGCAAAAATAATGGACATACATATGTATGATATAGGGACTTAGAGATCAGACACACAAAAATTTGATGTACGTGTAAACTGGTCCTAAACCTATCCAAACATTTGTCATATTGCTTTACCATATTTTATCAGCTGAGATTCTAGAGAAACATACGCATTGCATACTTGACAGAATAAAAAATTGTGATACTATATCTTTATAAAACTATATGAAGATTCTTACAAAAAAAATTATATTGGTCTGCCACCTGGTGGGCAAACCATGCACTTTTTTTTAAATGAATGGCCTTATTGATTTTTTTTTTCATTTTAAAAAAGACCAATTGTTTAGATTTGAAATCTTTTCTAAAAAATATATATGAAGGAATAACTCATTAAAAAAAGAACAAAATAAGGTTTAGTTTTATAATCTGTGCTGAAGTAAGATTTTAACAATGTTTTGGGAAGTGTTCTGAAAGGGAAAAGGTAATTTGGAGATCACACAATTGCGCGTAGCAGTTGTGAGCAATTGCTCAGTTGTCAGGCTCATGTTTTGATTCTAGCAAAAGGCATCTTTGATTTAAGGAAATGCAGACAGGTACAAAAAGCATGCCCACCCAAGCTTCTAGTTACTTTCCCCATCCCTGCTACAAGCCATATCTTGCACAGAGAAACCTGCTTTTGTGAAATGTTCAAATGGAAGAAATCAGGATAGGCTTCCCACTGAATTTTATCTGATTTGAATACATGTCTCTCACTAGAGACATTCTTATCAGAAACAGACAAAAACACACTCCACTTTTCTTTTCTTTTCTTTAGTTCCCTGATCTCTTATGTTGTTAAGCCATGTTTTAGCAATGAAAACAAAAAGGACGAAATGCCTCATACACGGAACAAAATGCTCTATATTTATTAGCAACAGAGTGCCTGTCCGTGCTTGTAATACTAAACAGTGTTCTTGTCCAAGAAAAATGCTTCTCCTGCTTTTGGATATACACATGTCAAATGGAAGCTATGTAGTCAGTTTATTGATCATTGTTTGTGTGAAAATGTAAGGTAAATTATAATGAAACAAAAAGCATAAACCTGACAAGAGAATCACTTAAGCCAACCTTATAATCTCCAGTTGTGATTGCTAGTGTACTTCCATACCGATGTTAGCTGGAAACTGCAACATCCAAACATGTTGATGTGGTTGTTATCATTTGGGAAAGCTGTATTTCACAGTATACATGACCCCAAGAAAACCTTTCACAACAAAACAAAACACATCCCTAGTCTTTACCTGACTGTTTGGGGAACAGATATGAGGTTGCTCAAATGATTTGCACAGATAAACGTGAAACCCTAGTTTGAAATTCTACTATACTACAGTAAGCCCATCTTAAAAAGTAGGACTTGGATTATTGTATAATAAACACAATAAAAAGAATAAAATAAAAGGATTCATACTCTATGCCTGCCAAAAAAGTAAATCCATTTTAGTAAAAAAAAAAATATTAAGAATTTATATGCTGCTTTTTATAATAAACATTTGTTCCAGGATATGTTTACAGTCAGTATTTAAGATGTTAGAAAGCATCTTAAAACCACTATCTAAAAATATTTAATAGGAACATAAAACAATTCTTTATCCCTGTTAATAAAACTTTCAAAACAGAAATTTTTAGTGACAATTTAAAGTCTATTTCCTTAAATGTCTGAGATGAATGGTTGTATAAATCACATATATAATTGGGGATAATAAACATTTCTCTCTAAGCAGGGATTTTCATGGAGCCTGCAAAAAATCAGTGTCAAACTATTTTGAATTTCAAATGTTTTATTTCAATGAAGCTGGTTCAGTGTTAAAATGTTTCAGGTTAAAAACAGCTGTTTGAAAGTGGCATTTTGAATTTGAAACTTGCAGATGTATGAACTTTCATTTTTATTACGTACCAATAAAAGATTGGAACCCAATAATGCAACTAATGGTAGCCTAATGGCCTCATTTTAAATACAAAATTTGATCGGGAGCATGTTGTTCATTTATCTCCAAATTCTTATTGAATAGCTGCTGGACCCACATATTGAATGATGAATCCCTGTTTGTTGTTAACTTTTTCTTCTTTCAAGCATGACTTTCAATATCAGAAATAGTAGACTACATTATGAACATATAATTGTATGAGTAGATTAATGGTAAAATACTAAAACTTTCAGACTATCAAAACCTATTCTTCAGAATAAGTTATTATTCAGAATAAGTTACCATTGGGAGCCCATAGTCATATGGATAGAGTTTAAAATGTTAAATGAAATTTAAATAAAATTGAGGTAAATATTCCCAATCGTTTTAATTTAAAAAAAGGAAGTCTTTAAAAAAAATATGAAAGTGACTGTCAATAGATCAAAATATTCATAAACATTCCTATGTCACAAAATAATTTGTTCACATGTAATCTACAGATGAACTGTTATCACAACTTTTCGTATACCTATTTTAGAGTAATTAAGATTTCTTATTTCAAAATTATTTTCTTACTTTGCAAAGATGGATAACCGATCAGTTCTTGAAGGTTTTGCATCGACTGTATCAGCATAATCATTTTTAGTATCTTCAGCCATCAGTGGCAACACAGGAATCTTCTGCCAATATTTAGATAAGCAACAGACTCTACAATCAATATTCTTACAATTAGTATCATTTTAGATAGCATGATATATTTCTATTTTTTTAAAAAAAAGTGAATCTAGAGGTTAGACATTTGCATTCAAGTTTAGATTGAAATATGTTTTACAAAACTATTGAAATACAATTTCTTTGTTCCTTATTATTTAACATAACTGGAAAAATTAAAAAAAAACGCATACATGTGAAGAGAACATTCTTGCTCTGCCACTGATTGTATATGCCTTATTTCTAAACATGCTGCTGTGTTACCAAGAAAAGATACAGTTGTTTTAAGGTCTGTGGTCAGTTGCTGTATTTATGCCTTCATGAGCTTTGAAACATTTTGGGAGATTGAATATGAAGGACTGAGCAGCTCTCATAATGTTTAGCATTTTCAGAATGTTATAGAAAGAAATCATTAAAAAAGCAATTTACAAATGGATGTCCATTCAAACAAATAATAGCATTATTTTCTGAATCAACTTCTTGTACATTTTTTTCAGCAAGAAACTTTTCACTTCATTTCATATCTAAAAATAATAATACTGAAATTTTCAAGGTACAAGCTGATTTAAACATTAATAGTTTACTATAGTGCAGTGCAGGGTGGGTAAAAATTGATGATTTAAAAAAAATAAAAAAATTGAATGAATTTGATTAAGATTAGAGATGAGAATGAAGGGTAATATTGGTTTTTTTAAAAAAATAGATGAGGAATAAATATGGCAAAAAGGAAATATAGAAATTGTAAATTTAATTGAAATGACTAAACACTGTTTAAATTTGTGAACCATCCAAATACTCTGTTCAAAGAAAATATATTGTATGTTTGTATGTGTGCTTGTCTAAAAAATAAAAAAAAAACTTTAAAAAAAACAACAACCAAAAAAGGTAGGTGCGTCTTATACTCCGGTCCGTCTTATACTCTGAAAAATACGGTACCATGTGCCTAATGAAGTGTACTATGATCTATAAATACAATAATATATTGCTGACTGTACCAAGGGAAAAAAACACCCAACTGAGTTATTTACTCTGCACAATGAAGGCCATTGAAGAGTTTCTAAGTGCTAAAAACAGACATACTTTTTGCAAACCTTGGGACATACAGAAACAATATGAGGATTATTCCAAAGGTGCTTTTGAAAAGGCAGCTGGACTTTATAGGTTTTCCCCTTGAAAACATTTTGCTTCTCATCCAAAAAGGTTCTTTATTTCTGACCGCATGGTGGGGAATGGAAGGATTTATATTCTTTGCAGTCATCTGGTCAGTGGGGTTTATCTCATGAACACCTGAATCAAAGTGCAAATGGGTGTGGAACCTTCTTGGGCCTGTTGAAATGACTGTGTTGTAGACATAAGATAGGTGGCATTGTATCCCTTGCCCTCTGTTGAGAAAGGGCTGTTCAATTTTAATATGAAGATGGCGTCTTTGACCCAGGGATGAAATACTCCCGGTTCGGACGAGTAGGCAGCGATGATGGCCGGTGCTTTGGAAAACCGGTAGCAATGGCAGCTGGAGGCTCCGCCCATCCGCCCCATTCCCCGGAGTCGGGGAATGCACCATTCCACGTCCGGCCTTGCTGCGGAGCCACTGCCTGTTTGCTCTTTGCCACACGGTGTATCCTACTGCTCACCTTTCTCCTGTGGCTGGCTGTCAGGGAAGGCAAGCGGCCGAAAGTTATCGGAGTCGCTCACTCTCCTTCTTGAATGAGCCGCTCTGGTCCACGTGCCAGCTGTGCAAACGCACACTGTTTATTTAATTCACTAATCAGTGGCAGGTTGGGTGTGCGCTTGCGCAGCCGGCACGTGGATCAGAGCGGCTCATTCAAGAAGGAGAGTGAGCGACTCTGGTAACTTTCGTCCGCTTGCTTTCCCTGACAGCCAGCCACGGGAGAAAGGTGAGCAGCAGGAGTCGGGGAATGGGGCAGGTTGGCGGAGCCGCGTGGCGAAGGGTGAGCAGGCAGCGGTTCCACGGCAAGGACATAGTCGGGCAATGGTGCATTCCCCGATTCCGGGGAATGGGGTGGGTGGGCGGAGCCACAGAAGAAAGGTAAGGACACGCTGGCAGAATAGAAATTTAAAAAGTTATTAAGCGCTTCTTCATCAAAAATGGCAAGCAAGGCACGGCGAAGGAAATTGTATAGGATACCATGAAAGCGTATTTGAGAGGAGTAGTGATATCGTACACGGCGTTCAAAAATAAGGAAGAAAGGAAAGTTAGAGAGGATTATAATAGGAAACTAGAAGAAGCGGATAGCAAATTACAACAAAACCCAGGAGACGAGATGGCTAAACAAAAGTGGATGATGGCAAGGCATAATCTTAACATTCTGGATCAGGAAGAGTTGGCGCAAAAAATCAAGAGAATAAAACACTACCACTTTGAGAACGCCAACAAGTTGGGAAGATGGCTGGCATACAGATTAAAAAAAGAACAGGAAAAAAAACAAATTCTCACACTAGAAAACTCCAATGGTGATATCTTGACAAAAGAAGTGGATAAGTTAGAAAGAGCGAGAGAATTTTACGAAACTTTATATAAAGAGGAAGCGTTTGATCCAGATAAAGCTGTACAATATCTGATGGAAGCTAACTTGCCACAGATAATGGAAGAAGAGAGAGAAATGTTAAACAACAAAATCACAGTGGAAGAACTCAAATTGGCTCTTGCCAAAATAAATAAAAAAAACAAAAAAAAACAACAAAAAAAAAAACAAAACAAAACACCAGGCCCAGATGGTCTCCCGGGAGAAATTTATGCAAAATTTGAGGAAGAATTACAATTAGAACTGTTAGATATATTTAATGAGGTATTAGTTGGTACAAGAATCCCAGATTCCTGGAAAGAAACTTATATCACACTCATACTGAAAGAAGGTGCCGACCCGAAACAGATAGCAAATTATAGGCCGATTTCTTTGTTAAATTCAGATTACAAATTATTTACAAGTATAATTGCAGAAAGACTAAAAAAAATTCTAAATGGTTGGATTCACAATGATCAGAAAGGATTCCTCCCAGGGAGGCAAATGAGGGATAACGTGAGGACTGTAATAAATGTCATAGAATATTATGAACAGCACCCGGAAAAACAGCTGGTGTTAAGTGTTCTTGGACGCCCAAAAGGTGTTCGACAACTTAAATTGGAAATTTATGATCAATCAAATTGATTTAATGGGATTTGGGACAAATTTTAGAAAGATGATTGAAAATATTTACCATAAACAGAGGGCAAGCATTTTAATAAAGACGCGGATATTTTGGATACAAAAGGGAGTTAGACAGGGATGCCCCCTGTCCCCTCTACTCTTTATAATGGTGCTGGAAATCCTACTCAGAAAGATCAGAGATAACAAAGAAATCAAAGGACTACAAATTAAGAATTTTTAAAACACAAGCCTTCGCAGATGATGTGGCCTTAATAATGGAAGATCCCTTGAAATCTGGCCCCAAATTACTCCAGGAAGTACAACAGTATGGAGAAGTCGCTGGCTTCAAGCTTAATAAAACCAAAACTAAAATTTTAGCAAGAAATATGACAGAGACAAACAAGAAAGAGCTAGAAAAGTCCTTAGAACTTCAGATAGCGAAGAAAATAAAAATATTTGGGAATATGGATTACTGCAAGATATTCCTCTTTAAAGGAGGATAACTACAGTCCACTACTACAAAAAATAAAGCAGGATATAGACAGATGGAAGAAGTTAAAATTGTCTTTTACAGGTAAGATCTCAGCAATTAAAATGAATATTCTCCCCAAGATTATATTTGTTTGTGGTCATTTTGTTTTCCCATTCAATAGGGTGCTGTGTCAGACAGCAAAGATCACATTCTGGACAGAGAGGACCAATGGTTTGAAAGAGGGTCAGAGACCATCTATGTTAAAATTGTAGTGTTAGGGAGGCATACGACACTATCTCCTTATCTACAACACAGTCCTTTCAACAGTATCAAGAAGGTTACACACCCATTTGCATTCTGATTCAGGTGATCCTGAGGGTACAGATAAACCCCCAGGTGGACTCAACAACTCTTGGAGAGCTAACAACCGACTTGACCTTCAGAGTGGTTCAGATGACAGCAAATAATAGAAATCCTTCCATTCTCCACCATTCAATAAAAACTGAAGAAGCTTCTTGGATGAGAAGCAAAACGTTTTCACGGAAAAAAACCCTAGAAAGTCCAGTTGCCTTTTGAAAAACACCTTTAGTTCAATCATGACCTGGATGATTGAGAATCTCCATAGACAATATGGAGATTAGGAGATATCACTGGGATAACTGCAGGTACTTAAATAATTCGTGTCATACCTCCATAAGACAAAAAGTCTACTAGACCAGGGATAGCTCAACTTGTTTGGAGTTATTCTGCTTCTATGAACAGAATCTTGCCTGCCTTTACAATATCTTTATCAATTTGGAAAGGAGAACCTATCCTGAAAGCCTCTGCATTATCCCAGCTTCTGCTGCATCACTCTTTTTTTTCTTAATGGAAGGGTTGCAAAACACTAAAGCAGCAGAGGCAATTCTCCCAGATCCTTATCTTATGTATTGCCTTACAGCTATTAAAGAAGAAGCAGCATGTTTTGGATTTTGCCACCAGATGGCTCTGATTAGAAGACTGTGACAAGAGAAAAGCCATCCTGACCCCATAACTGGCTGCAACCCCCCCCCCCCCGGGGGTTTTCTTTCATGTAGAAAATCTACTTTTTGTTTCACTTCTGTTCCCAAGTTCTTTTTCTTTCATTTTAACCAGAAACCTTGAAAATGGATCCTGGATAATCTCATCAGCTGATCTTTATCAGCTTTTTTTCCCCCATCAGAAAATAGGCAAGAATGCTTCAGTTAATAAGATAGGGGGAAATGATATAATAGAGCCCACCTTTTTTTTCTAGCAAGCACGCCGTTTTGTGTCCATCAGTTGGAGACCAGCAAGAAGCTGCAATTCTACAACAAACTAAACCACAAAAGTTTCGTTTCTTGTATAAACCCAGACTGTAGATACCCTATAGTTTTTCACGTTGTGCAATTCTAATCAGTTGAGTGAACCATGGATTACTTAACCAACCATGGAGTAAGTTTATCAGATCAATGCAACCATGATAGCGTGCTTGAAGAGCTGGTCCCAAGCATCTTAGCATGGAAAACTGAAATACAGAAGTAACTGCACTTAAATCCTCATTTTCCTAGCTCCAGGCCAAGCAGAAATTTCCCAGATCGCTTTTCTGTAGGACGGGAAAGGAACACGAACGATGCGTTATTTTCTGGAATGGCGATCTGATACCGACCGAAGAGGACTAGCTGCATGAAACTAATCAGTCAGGTAGAACTCCAACAGATGCAACTTTCACCATTAGTTTTTAAAAGCAAAAATGGCAACTCTCGGCACGAATAAGTATGACATGGTGGGTGGGGAGGGAAACAAAGACTGCAAGATTCCATCACTTTTTGAAGGTTCTTACGGGCGAGTTCTCGGCCACAAAATGTTTAACAGCGAATTAAAGCACAACGAGGAGACCTTAACCAGAGTCTTTTTTAAAAGTTTTGAAAAAGGCCCGTCGTTTACCAGGGAGTTTCTGAAGTACAGAGAAATCGGCATGGAGATGGGACTCGAGCCTTGGGGGGGGGGGGGGAATGAGGTTCTCTATTTCTCGAAATAAGCTATACTTGCCCGCGTGATGCCCGCGGCGAACAACTCCCCAGTCCTCTCGCTTTGTCTGCTGTCCGCAACGCTACGTCGAAGATAAAAGCGAAACTAAACGGTCAGAAAAGTTTACTCCCTGCGGCAACCCAGGAAGTTACCGCGGAGAGACTTGAATTTAGCCATCCGTCTTCCCGGTCGGCCCAGCCAAATCTCTATAGCGCCTCCTTTGGGCTGAGCGTGGAACAAGCGTTTGTTTTCGCAATCCGCAACCCCGGTGAGTGCTTCGTCCTTTCCCCTCATTCCAGGCAGTTGAGTTTCAGTTTTCGCCAGCCGGATTTTTTCCCCTTTAGGAATAAACTGCTTTTTCGTCTAGTCATGGTCAGTTCTGTCATCGTCACATATCTGGAGAAGACCAAGTTAAGGAAGGCGACATGCTTTTCCGGCGGTAGATAAAAGTTTGAATTCGCAAACAAGGGAGAAAATCAACTTTTTCCTAGTGTTATTCCAGCGCTATGGCAGGGTCCTCTTAACGGAAGAAATCAAATTAAATCGAGATATTCAAAGTTATAACGGCATTGGGAAAAAAATGAATTGTGACCATTTTTCACACTTTAGGACCATTGCTGAATCCCATGCTCATGTGATCAAAATCCAGACTTTTGGCAATTGATTCATATTTATAATGGTTGCAGACTTGCAGTGTCCTGGATTATGTGATCACTTTTGCTACCTTCTGATAAGCAAAGTCAAGGGGAAAGCCAGGTTTACTTAATAATTGTGTCATTAACTGCAGTTAACAACTGGCAAGAAAAGTCGTTACATAAAGCAAAATTCACTTAACAAATGTCTTGCTTAGCAACAGTAATTTTGGCCTCAATTGTGGTCGTAAATTGAGAGCTAACTGTATTCCTGAAGAAAAATAGATATTCAGTAAGACAACTTGAAAAGTAGTTAAATCTTTCAGGCATTTCTGGAATTCCCAATCCCATCCTGTGCCATAGTTTTTGAAAAACAATAGGTATTATTGATTTTTTTCCCGCCTGCATAGGTCAGAGGGCAGGAGAAGAAAGAAAGCTTGGGAATCAGTCTCTGCTCTGAAAATGCTTTGGCCTTTTGTGCTTTCCTTAATAGACTCTTAGTGAATACATAATAATCTGAAGATGATCTGAAATATATTTAGAAGGCAAACCAGGGACCCTGACAAATGAACATTGAACTCCCTACTTTATATATTACCAATTAGACAGCCTTTATTTTCATATGATTATGATGCTTCTCTCTGACTTCACTTATCTATTTAGAGAAAGGCTTCATTGAATTCTTGCATCTCTTTCCCTCTATGAACTCTTAACACAGTTGCCAAAATAACCCTCTTACTAAGTGACAGCTTTAAAAACCAGGCAACAGCTGAGTGCAACTCAGAAGCACAGCACAGGCAGACTGGAGTATCTTTCTTAGGAAACAAGGCATTTTTTTGTATATTACTGGACCCTCAGAATTTAATTTTTTATATATAATTTTAATATGAATATTCAATCTTGTGCCAGGTGTGGCTATGGAGTCTATCCTGCTGAGAAGATTAATTGTATCGATCAGGTTAGTAGTTAATTACTATTTGTCATTATTATAAATGTTCTATTTGTCTATCTTGAAGAAATGACTTCAGCAAAATTTTGTTCAAATAAATAAAATATACTTATCCTAAAGTATATTAATCAATATAACTATTGGATGGCCAAGTTAGAATTGAACAGTTGCTAAATTTGTTGCACTGCTTTGTTTTTTTAAAAAAGATTCTAAAGGAGAAATGGATTTACAACGTACCTCATGTGTGTTTGATTGTTAGACTGTCTGGAAAAATTAGCTATAAAATTTTAAACTAGATTTAGAAAATGCAAAACAAATAACTTTCACCCCATTTCTATCTGCTTTTCTAGACCTGGCATAAAGCCTGTTTTCACTGTGAGGTTTGCAAGATGATGCTAACGGTAAATAATTTTGTTAGCCACCAGAAACGGCCATATTGTCAAGTGTAAGTATTGTCAAGTGTCAATTTTGTTTTATAATATTTTATAAATTCTGATACTATTGAAAATTTTCTCAGATGATTTTCAGCTAATACTGGTTTATTCAGACAATATCTGTATTGTGGGATAAATAAAACATGTTCATAGCATTTAAAATAATAAATACAGTATAGTATGCATTAAAACTAAGTTCTGTTTAAAAGTACAGTTGAAGATATGATAATTTAAAAGACTAAGATAGAAAGTTAAATGCCTGATTAAATTCAGGGGGTACTCAGTAACTGTTTACTTAGTACCAGGCTGTTTTGGTTTCTCCCACCTTCTAATCTCCAGATGTGTTGAGTTACAAATCACAGATTTATCAACCAGCCTGCTCAAAAGATAATGACAAGAGTTTTAGTTCAGCAGAATTATAACTGGTTATTAGATTACAGACCAAAATAGATGTACTCTAAAAGGTTCAGTTTATATAAAGCACACAACTTGAAACCCCAACTTGTGTGCCTCTATCTGAAGTTTCAGAGCAGAATGGGACAACTCGCTATGGGAAATTCACAATGGTCAACTCGTCACGACCAATTCACCATGGCCAAATCAACCCAGCCAACTCGCCGTGTGAGAACTCAATAAGGCCAATTCACCATGGGATAACTTGTTGGTTGTCGTAGACCCTTTTACCTGAAAGTCATTTCTAAAAAAAAATAATAATAATTCCATGCATATCTGGAAGATAATTATATCACCTATGCCTAGTTTAGTTTAAATCTAAATATGATTGAAATAAACTCAAAATTAGATTTCTTTTTCTCCTTGAATTTACCCATTTTGTTTTGCAATCCTATTTGAAGACTCACTGGACCATGTATCTTAGCCCAGAAAAAATATGTTCCCTTAATTTAGAGCAGTTATTAGCAACATATGACTTTTCAGATTTTAATTTCCTATTCCATCAAAGGAAAAAAGTTAATATTTTTACCATAGTGCTATGGCCTCATTATAAATCACCTCCAATTCTATGGGATTATTTAATTTGGAAGCATTAGAATGGTTCTAAATAACTAAATAGGGGGTGGACCATTTTTGTGTTAGTAGACCTGATTTGAGACTCTTCAGTTTGCCAAATCATATTCTCTATCCCTGTTGTAGCTACTAATACCTTCTCTGGGAAGATAATTGCCTAGAGTTACTTGCCGTTGAGTGCAGTTAATGAGAATAATGCTTGAAAATGATGCAATATTGTGCACATCCTTTTATATTTTTTCTAAATTCAAGCTCAGTGGTAAATATTTTTGAAAGTTCACATGCATAACTTTCATGTTTAGTCACGGATGCCTATAATGCAATGATAGCTAACCTTTTCAGCACTGAGTGCCCAAACCGGAATGTGTCTGCGTGCGCGTGCCAGAAACCCAAAGGTCAGCTAGGTGGTGCGCATGTGCACGCAGGAAACCAGAGGAGCAGCTGGTGATGGCATGCGTGTACACAGAGCTCTGTATGCCACCTCTGGCACGCGTGCCGTAGGTTTGCCATCGCGGTTCTAATGTGTCACATTATTATTGTTTTTGTTAGTATTTTTCACTCTAAAAAATCAGCAGTTGTAGTGAATATTTTTTGTTCCCTTTTTTTATAAGTTCCTCAGAACTGGCACAATTCTGTTTTCCTGACTTTACTTTCTTATTGGCCCATATGATCAGTCTTGCAACTGAAGGAATCTCAGAGGGAGATATTTCATTAGTTTTAATTTGGGGAAAGACCAAATGGGATAGGAAAATGAACGAGCTTAGATAAGTTAGGCAAAGTCCTAAACCCATTCCCTCTGCACATCAGGCACCATCGAGAGTAATTGAATTAGAAAGCAGAGATTTGAGGACTTAGCCTTGATAATATACTCTTAATACAGACATTAGAAAATTAGTAGAAATATGTTATCATAGCTAGGTCCTTGAATGTCACAAAAAACAAGACAAATTCTCTGATTTAAGAGAGAGAAAAAGGAAAAGAATCCCCAATTAAAATCCTAAGTCTTTTTCTCTTTTCTTTACATTGCAATGGATTGCAATAGAAATAAACTGCTTTTTTCTCAGTAGGCCAAATAATTGACACCTGAGAATAGTTATTGTAATAACTCAGCCTGATCTCAGGTCCTTGGCTTCTGACCTCAACCTTAGCCACAGTGCAATAGTGCCATCATGAGAGGACATTTTCCTTGTTGTATGATGACACACAGAGAAAGGATTTCGGCAAAGTCAGGATATAAAAATAATTCCCTGGCCTACAATCAATGGCATTCTCGCAAATTAGAACACCATTTAGTAGTGACTCAGAAGAGATGCAATACAGGATAGAGACTAGTAGCAGAGCTAGCACATTTTTGTGTTATTTTGATTTTATAATGAGTAAAGGATGTCTGGATGATACTTTAACTCAGTAGTGAGAAAGGCCCAATATCTTTATCCAATTTCCTTTATGCTTCAATAAAAGGTAAAAAAGAAGTTTATTCTGCTAGTTGTTGCCCACTATAGGGGGCAATGCTCGTCTCTGTTTCAAGGCCATTGATCCAGTGCTGTCTGAAGACATTTCTTTGGTCATATGGCCAGCATGACGTCATGGATTGCTGTTATGTACCACTTCAGTGGGAAGGTAACAGCGCTCCTTTATGCTTCAGGACCCACCACGTACTTAAAAAGTTAATTATTCAGTGCCTGAAACATAATCATTACATTTTTTACATTTATAATTATATATAACGAGGTATAAATTATTGCCAAAGTTAAATGATAAACAACAAACCCTTGCCAGTTTTTCAAGTTGGAATTTGTTCAGTGATCAAATAAATGTCATGTGATAATATGAGTATCTCTATTTATAAGAATGCTATTCTTTTAGAGATTATTGATAATAATTCTCTAAAATTGTGCCTGCTTTCTTTCATAGACATAACCCCAGAAACAATGCATTCACAAGTATTTTTGAGACACCAATAAATATCAATGTGAAAAAGCAATCTGCAGCAATAAGTGAGGTAAGATGTGCTTTGTAACACATTGTAATGTTAGATTTTTTTTAGGTAACTATAGAAATAACAATTTCACTCCTTCCACTAAAATCTATATTTGTTCTATTTCTCCAAGTTAATAGCTAGCTTAAAAAATGAATTATTATTTTTCTGTTGAATTTGACATTGACCCTGAGATATTCTATTTTAAGCAGAAATATAAAGTCAAATGAATTTTTCATAGTTGCAATGGAGAAACCTGGTAAAACTTTATGGAGGTTGCTAGATACCATTTCTCTATTCAACGAAAAAAAAAAATCCTTTGAAATATGTCCAAATACTTTTAATAAATATTACTGTGCTACGGGTTACAGCTTTCCTAAATTTCTGGCTTTGGTTCTTTTTGTACTGCCTATGAGTTTTCACTATTGAAACAGGAAATATCTCCTACAATCAAATATATTATATAAATTCTTCCAGTTCATTGGATTTATTCTTGAGTAAGTTTGCAGGTGTAATATGTATGATATGAATATGTATTTGATGCTTCTATTTTATTTAAAGTATGATGAGCATTGTTGTTACAGCTTTATGACCCTCATTCTATATGGCTTTCTTAGATAATTTCTTGAAATTTCTTATATATATTGAAAAAAAATCAAAATTATATTTCTGAATTATCCCTTCATAAAACCTACAAGAACAATAATTATATTTCTTTTAAACTGAGCATGAGATATCTGGTCAGGAATGAGTCAGGGATCAAAAGCAGTATCTATTTCCGTTTGAAGGTCATGATAGGAGATCTTGTTACTTCCAGTAAATTGAGTGCTAGAAAAACCAGAGATTACTTTTCCTTTCCTTTTGCCATATAGAAGACATACTACTCTATATAGCCAAAAAATTAAGCTTCAGAGAAAATTCAAAGGGAGTTTATAAGAGCTGTTTCTCACAATTTCATTTTTTAAATGAAAGATTTATTTTAGTAAGCATCCAGCTTATTCAGTTTGGAAGGATTCTGACATAGATACTATCAAAAGTTGCTGAGAAGTCCAAAAGAAATAACACATTTTTTTGCCTCAAGAAAGCTAGAAAGGCTAATTAAAGAAGATAAAATTACTTTCATGTTTTTACTTATTTGTTTGTTTGTTTGTTTGTCAAGCATATACAAGATTATAGATAAAAGTATAAACATGATTGTGGATACATGAGATGCAGGGTTGGGTTCTAAATTTTTTTACTACTGGTTCTGTGGGTGTGGCTTATTTTGTGGGCGTGGGTTGGAGGTCATGTGACTGGGTGGGCGTGGCTAGCTGGTCATGTAACCGGGTGGCCATGGCTATGTGTATAGGGACTACTCAGAAGGATGAAAAAAGTCATTTCTGACAGGTCCTAGCACTTTTAACTGGTCCTCACACTTATGACCATCCTCACATTTATGCCCGTGCAGCATTCTTAACAACCATGTCACTCATTTCACAACTGCTTCTCTTCACCATGGTGATAAGATAGGGCAAAAAACGTAAAATGTGAGGGTAGTCGTAAGTTCGACGACTGGTCAAAAGTGCGAGGACCAGTCAAAAATAGCTTTTTCAGCCTTCTGAGAAGTCCATATGCACAAAAGGATACAGCAATAGAGAGGGATGAAGGAAGGAGAAGAGAGATGGAAGAAGGAAGGAGAGAGAGGGAAGGAAGAGAAGGGAGGAAGGAAGGGAAGGGAAATTAGAATAAGAGTGAGGGTAAGGGAGGGAGGAAGAGAGGAGGAAAAGGAGAAAGGAAGAGGAAGTAGAGAGGAGAAGAAGAGGAGGGGAAGACAAAGTAAGAAGGAAAGAAAAGAGAGAGGTGGTAGGTTTGAGGAGAAAGATTGCTGTACAGTAAAAAAGATGAAATGGAAAAAAGGCAATCCCAAACAAATATAAAAATATTAAGATAAAGAATGAATTGTTAAACTTTAAAGAATAAAAGAGAACAAATATGAATAAATAGCAATAATTAGAAACACACATACAAACATACAATGCATTTTCTTTGAACAGAGTATTTGGCCGGTTCACAAATTTAAATAGTGTTTAGTCATTTCAATTAAATTTACAATTTATATATTTCCTTTTTGCCATATTTATTCCTAATCTATTTTTTAAAAAAACAATATTCATCCTCATCTCTAATTTTAATCAAATTCAATTTTTCCCTTCTATTCTATATTATACCCCTTCCCATTGTCATCTATTTTTAGATCCATCCTCACATTGGTTAATTATGTAATATTACAGTTGTTTAATACAAATTCAACATTTGTATCAAATTCAACATTAAATCAATTAGTTATATAACTATCTTTTTTGTATATTAATCAATTTGAACATGAATATTCCAATTATTTCCATGCAATCCAATTTCTTACAAATCAATTAATTTTATTTACCAATAATAATAAACCAAATAATTTCCCCCATATATTCCTCCAAACCACAACTTAACCATTTCTGCTTTCAACACAATATACAATTAATAGTATCTCAATTATTACAATTCCCTAGTTAAATAGAGCTTTTTTTCTTTTGAGTTTTAAAATCTTGAACTCTCCTCTTTTCCCCTAAATTTCCCATTGTTTGCACCTACCTTTTTTGGTGAGGAAAAAGAAAAAGAAATCTCTCTCTGCCTCATTTTGTCATGTTGCAGCAAAGACCCTGCTTTACTTTCAGTTTTGTTTTTTCAGCATACCTAGGGGAAAAAAAATCTGCTCCAGTACTCTTTGCAGCTAGCAACAGAGCCCTGTGCAAAACAGCTGAGAGCAAATCAGCTGAGAGTCGGGAGGCCGATCTAATCAACTTGTGCTAATTAACCTATGCTGAAGCTGAAAGGGGCTGTTTTTTCTATTTTTGCAGGCATCGGTCTACTCATTTGTTTTCTTTTAACACTGATCAGCTGAAGGGTGGCCCTTTGAAGGCCCGTGGCAAGAGTTTAAACAGTTTTTTTTCCCTCTAGCCATCAGCTGGGACTCAGGAGGCAGCATAGATTGGGAGTGGGCGGGGAAAGCCATTCTTATTACCGGTTCTTATTGCCGGTTTTCCGAACTATTAAAATTTTTTACTACCGGTTCTTGCGAACCGGTGCGAACCAGGAGCAACCCACCACTGATGAGATGGTTACGAATGAAAGGGGACATTAGGACAGGCATGGTAGACACGTTGGTGCACTTATGCACGTCCCTTACAGACCTCTTAGAAATGGGGTGAGGTCAACAGTAGACAATCTAAGGTTAAAGTTTTTGGGCTTTGGGGAAAAAACCACGTGTCAAATGCTAGAGTTGATAGACAGCTACGCATTCAACATTTTAACTAAGGAAAAGATTTTGCAGTCTATAGTTATCTACTACTTGAGAATACAGAATAATGTTTTCCAAGGTAAGCCTGAAAACAACTTATTTCGAAGTGCAAAATTAGTGATCTTGAGAACTTAACTATCTCTTCCTTTCTTATAAGTCTGAACACACAAGGGTAGGCAAGGATTGAATGCAATGGTGGTTGTCAAGACTTGTTGTAGACTCTTGTCCACTTTCTTGGAATTCACATGCAAAATGTCAGAAATGTTGTAGGGCCGTGATGGTGAACCTATGGCACGTGTGCCACAGGTGGCACACAGTGCCCTCTCTGTTGGCATGTGAGCTGTCAGCCAGTTCAGCTCCACTGCACATGCACATGCGCCTCCCACTGGCCAGCTAGTTGTCGGGTCTCTGCCGCGCATGCATGGGGGGCAGGACCTGTGTGGGGGACATGTGTGCATGCACGGGGCAATGGGGCACATGCGGGGGGCCGTGCTCAAATGTGCGGGGGCATGGGGC
Source organism: Arizona elegans (assembly GCA_022577455.1). Taxonomy (NCBI): domain Eukaryota; kingdom Metazoa; phylum Chordata; class Lepidosauria; order Squamata; family Colubridae; genus Arizona; species Arizona elegans. Next base: position 56,362,660 of record JAKOOJ010000005.1, on the reverse strand, counting down.
ATGTGGGGGGCTGTGCGTGCACTAAGATAATTTATAGTTGCTTTATAGCTATTTAATACAATGCCTTTTTTATTCATTACAATTGAATCTGTATGTTTATGCAGCTTAAATATAGAGAAGAGGGTGACAAATTCAAGTCTGTTTTTCATTGGGATGTAAAATCTAGAGACATGGAATCCACGCAGAAAATGCAACAAGTAAGTCAGGTAAAAAGCTGTTAAGTCATCAAGACTTAATATACTAATCTTCAGCTCTTTACAGTTTTCTTGTGCTATTTGATTGATTGAGTCACCAGATAGTTAGACCAGAAACCTGGCTGTTCAGGTTTCCCAATGGCACATCCTTTGTTACTATAATTGAGTTTCTAGCATGCCATTGATTGGCATTTTTTCATATTTTCCAGCATTATGGACTTCTCAAGAGACCTGGGTCTTTGCATAATGTTTCCAAAATATGATAAGCTGAGCTTGGTTATTTGTGCCTCGAGTAAGAATCTGCCTTGCTGTTCTTTGAGTGTTATCCAAAGAGTCCATTGTATGGCACTATATTGTCACTTTAACCACAAGACCAATGTTTTCTTGATAGGAAACTGAGTGGTTTATCATGTGCCAGTATGGATGTTACCTTTGCTGTTATCACTGATCATTTTTTTCCAGTATGGTCTTCTATTAATGCTATCTGATATAGATAGCACCTTGCTTTCATTGGCGAGCTAAAATTACTTTCTAATCTTGGGTGACTCTCCTGTGTGCATATACAATACTTTGTAACCATTCCTCCCTTTCTCTTGCCTATCATGATATGGAGTAACAAGACTTGCAGACTAGGGACTGCCATTTACCAACATGTAGTCTGTATATTTTTTCATAGTATGCATGCATATTAGAAACATTTAATTCACTTTTATTATGTTTTAATTTAATTTAATTTATTAATTTATTTTAATTCGGCGCTCAGCATGAGTTTGTAACAGTTCTTATTTGTACCATTGATATGCTGTAACTTTTTACTTGCAGATAACTCCACTGAGACTTATTTGTGGAGTACACAATATCACCAACAGCCAGCCACCTTTTTGCTAAGGTGCTTATGTGAAATTAGACCATGTGGTTAATTTATATTCGATTCTGCAAATGCATAACATAGAGATATTTGAGCAAACTATGTTCTAGTTATGGCAAATATCTCTTTAAAAAAAATGGTAACTGAATTTTTAAAGTGACACACCATAGTTAGATTCATGAATATTAAAAACAAAATATGAAACTGCCTTGCAATTACATACTGTTGTATTTCTGGCAGATATACTGGACAGAGGAGATTAGGATGTTACTTTATTGATTTCTAGTCTATATCCAGCTTGCTGAAATGTCCTGGAACTGAAATAAGAAACAGTTACTGGTATATGTAATTCACTCCTCATATTCAGTGTGAACAAACAGAGTAAAAGGGGAAATGACATTTTCAGTTCCTATGCAAAGGCAATAAGATCAGTGTAAAATAGATATAAAATCAGGGGTGAAATGCTACCGGTTTGCTCTGGTTTTGGCAAACTGATAGTGATAAAAACTACTGGTTCGGGGGAACCATAAAAGCTACCGGTCCAGTCAAACCAGTAGTTAAAAAAAGCTATGTTCCAATGATCAGTTGTGCCGCATGGTTTAGCTTTGCTAGAAAGCAGGATTTCCTGCTTTCTAGTGAAGCTAAACCCTGCGGCACAGCTGATCCTTCCTTTCGCTGTTCTACTTACCTTCCCAAGCCTCCTTTTGGTGCGTATTGTGCATGTGCATGCAGTGTGTGTTTGGTGTGGATGTGCGCATGCAGTGCACATTTGGTGCGCATGGGCACACACAGCGTGCGCTTGGCATGCAGCACGCATGTGCAGCCAGCGAACTGGTAGCAAACCGGTTCAGATTTCGCCACTGTGTAAAATACATAAAATAGATATGTGCACATCCAGTCTTCTATTTATAAATACTACTTAGAAAACTAACTCATTTTTGGAAACCCAATAAAAATGGATGTAATCTTTGTACTAATTTCTTACTATACACCTATTCTTTTTAGAAAACCTACCATGATGTATGTAACAAAAGCAAATCCTGGTATAGAGAAACTATCCCACAGTTGGAAATGATCAAGATAGCACAAATGCAGAAAAGTCTTAGTGATGTAAGTAAATCACTACTGTATGACATTGATCTGTAAAACAAATATTATTTCTCATGATGGCTTAGTTCCTCAGCTAACTGTCTTAAGGAAACATGTGGAAATAAAATGCTGTCCTCCTCCTCCTCCTCCTCCTCCTCCTCCTCCTCCTCCTCCTCCTCCTCCTCCTCCTTCTTCTTCTTTTTCTTCTTCTTCTTCTTCTTCTTCTTCTTCTTCTTCTTCTTCTTCTTCTTCTTCTTCTTCTTCTTCTTCTTCTTCTTCTTCTTCTTCTTCTTCTTCTTCTTCTTCTTCTTCTTCTTTCTTCTTCTTCTGTTCTTATTCTTCCTGTCATATACAGCCTTCACAGACTATGTTCACTTTTTTAAAAAAAATATTGGAAATTATCTATACATTGCCAACAATGTATGAAGGGGATTTGGAACTGATAGAAAAAGAAATATTTGAAACTCTGTATGTCTGTTTTTGAGAAATAATTTCATGGCCAAGTTTAAATGCATACATATCTGTTTTGTCTAGCTGAAGAATAACCAGGAATATGAGCAGCAAAACAGAAAAGGAAGTTTTCCATATTCTATGACTCCATCGTATCAGATTGCCAAGAAGGCCACAGAGCTATCCAGTGATGTGAGTTTCTGGGAATGTATTTGGGGACAGAGCAATGAGATTTTATTTATTTATTTATCAAATTTAGGCCATAGATTTTGCTAGGATGATAGCTGTCGGGAATTCTTTAAGGATTAAAGCCAATGCTTATAAAATTGTTTGTGAGTATGACTTTTTGGTCACCTATGTGTCTATGCCAGGGTGTCAACCTCAATTTCATTGAGGGCCACATCAGGGTTGTGATTGACCTTGGCGGGCAGGGGTGTGGGCAGCTCAACATCACTTATGTGACGTCAGGGGGCGCCTTTGGTGGCCTGAGCGCTCTGCCAGCCAAAACGGGCTCACGAGCTCTGTTTCGGCTGCGAAGGTCTCCTGCAACCCTCTGCCAGTGAAGACAGAGCTTGGAGGCGGGGGTTGCACACAGCCCTCCCAAGGTCCATTTTTGCTGGCAGAAGCACTGTGAGCCAGTCCTTCGCTGTTTCCAGGGTGACCCTGTGGGCCAGATCTAAGCACACTGTGGGATGGATCTGGCCCCCAAGCCTTGAGTTTGACACCCTGGTCTATGCAGTCTCTGACTGTTATATGCTGCCAAGAGTCACTTCTCATGACATGGTGACTATATAAGTTTTACTAATAAATAAACAAAACAAACTAATATAGCATTTTGATTAATAAACGCATTTATTTTGGATATGGAAAAAAAACCAAAATGTTTTAACAACTGAGGATCAAAGTATTTAAAATTACCATTGTTTAAAAACTGGGTAATATTACAAATAGTTATTTCCATCCCATAAACTTTTCAGAATTTCCATAGAGTTTTGAAGGATTTTTTCCTCTAAATATTATCAGGCTTTTGCTATATGGTATATTTATATTTATGTATCCACTGTCATGTCCGTATTTTAAAATGAACATCACTGGCAATTAATTGGCCTGTAGAGAATAAAATCAGCATAATGGTTTGACAAATAAGTCCAGAGAATATAAGTTCAACATCCTTTCATCAAAACAAGATGGCACTTCATATTCACCTGTCTTATGGAATAATATCACCTAGAAATCTGTGTAGGTTCCACCTTACTTGTCATTAAATATTGTTTGAAACCCTTGAGGCTTTTCCCTCGGGCCTTGGTTGAGATGCCTTAAGAGTTGCTAAGGATACGGAAGAATGGTTTTGGTCCCCTAACACTTGCTATTTTTGCTATGGACCTTTTTGGTCATATAATACTGTTGTTTTAAAATTCTGTTTAGCTACCAAGAATCTTCTGGATATGAATCTTCTGGGATGACTTAGAAAATTAATTAATTAATTGATATTGAGTCCAACTAAAGTAATAATACTGAGAGGCTTAATTAAATTTTTGTAAAAAACAGAAATTTCGGTGCTATTTTAAAATCCTGATTACGTTATTTTCATAGGAAAACAGATCACATTTGTTGTGGTCCAGTATTTTACACACATGCACATTTGTTGATTGCAACATAAAGCACAGATACTGAGAGTGAATTACATACTTACATATATCCCAACACTTGCCTGGAATATAGTAAGGTAAAGGTAAAGGTTCCCTTTGCACATATGTGCTAGACGTTCCTGACTCTAGGGGGCGGTGTTCATCTCCATTACAAAGCCGAAGAGCCAGCGCTGTCTGAAGACATCTCTGTGGTCATGTGGCATGACTAAACGCCAAAGGCACACGGAATGCTGTTGGCATATAGTAGAGTCTTATAATAATAGAAAACCCAAAGAGAAACTGAATTTTGCTTCTGATTTAGATTGTTCTGATTCTGAACAATTATAAAGATTAAAGTATTCCAAATTATATCCATGTATCTTAATATATACTTGTAATGTATATAGAGAAAATATTATAGGCTGGCCTTATAAAGATATGTTCAGGATTCTGTATATTAATTTAAAATAATATTATGGTACTACTATCAATAATTTTATTTCTTTCAAATTATAAATTGATATTACATTAAGTAGTCATCTTAATCACTTTTATCTTACCTTAAATATTACTCAAGTCTTGTTTGTAGATTTCAGATTTGTCTAGAACTTTTTTCATGTATGTCTAAACAGTCAATAAACTCAACTTTAACAGTTGAGAATAACTCATTAAAAATATTGTGTCAAGATAAAGGAATCAGACAATAACTTTAATCTGTATCAATTTAAAGATTTACCATGAGAAAGTATAATTAGTTCTGATTTATTTCAATTTATTTAGCAAAAAGACAGGATTCCAATTCATGTATTAATGAAATAAGAATAGGTGTAGACATCTCTGTTACATAAATAAAACAAAAATCAGTGCTTTTAATCTTTTTTATTAGTCCATGAATACCACTAGTGCATAATAAAACCTTATATTTAGCTCTCCATGGTACTTTTCGGAATTTTTAGTTATGCAGGTAAGAGTTCTAAAAAAAAAAAAGAAGAAGAAGAGAGGGCATATACTTTGACCTAAGTCAAACCTAAATCAAAGTATAAACAGACCGTATAGTATAGAAATTGAATAAATCATTTCAGTCCAAAATATAAAACTTTGCAGAAACTGAAACCAAATGAAAACCCACTAGATATTCCTGCCCTTCTCTGTTTAGAAATACAATTTTTTTCTTTCTTTATTTTCAAGAAAAGTTGTCTCTTTCCATCCCTAGGTGGAATACAAACAGGGACATAAAGAACATGTTTCTAAATTCAGCAGTGTTATGGATACTCCAGAAATACTTCATGAAACAGCTGGGGGCCAGTTCATGAGTGAAGTAAGTATAAAGAAAAATTATATGCATGGGTCGTCTTATTATTTCTTACTTACTTATCTTTCTATAGCTAGATTGATATATCATGTAAAATAATTGACTTATTTAATTTTGCCTCAGTCAATATGTATGTATTGTATTATATGTATTGTTTTGAATATTGACTTAGGCCATGATTTATATGAATTGGGTTTATAGCTCTATTGCTATAGCTTTACACATTTCTTGACTTTTTTTCAGTTTAAATACCCAGAAGAGTATGAACAACAAAGAGGCAAAGGAAGTTTCCCTGCTATGATAACACCAGCTTATCAGATTGCTAAAAAAGCCAATGAACTTGCTAGTGATGTAAGTTCTACAAGTCACAAATAGAACACATTCTGTCTATAAGATAACATATGCTCTGTAAATTATGCTAAATCAAAGCTACACCTGTACCATATTTTTTAAAAAATAAGGCATTTTCTGCAGTGGGAAAAAGTACAAACATTATCCTAGTTTTGAAAAGGACAGTTTAATAGATCAATGGTTGTTCCTTACTATGGAACATTTATGCTAAAAAGATGAATTTTAGGATACAAGAAAGGACAAATTAATTTCAGAATGGTGGAAAGATAGCACTCCCAGATATAGGAATTAGGTGTAAATGCTTATATTTAGTCATGTAAGGAATCGCCTCATCAATCTTTTGGCTGATGTGAGAACACACTAATATAAATTAAGGAAGAAAAAAACAAAAAACAAAAAGAAAGCAAAAAGTGCAAGAAAAGAAAACAATTGAAAAATAGGGAAGAAAGAAAAAAGTTACAGATGTGATTTCCAATATTCTTCACTTCATTTATAAGGACAATTATAATTTAAGCTTTCTCTCTTAAGTCGTATCTTCTTCTTTCTATAATATATTCTGTTTAATCATCAAAGCCATAAATACCAAGTTTTTTTTCATTTTTACACAAAACACTCTCAAGAGGTTTCCAGTTACCAATAAATGTAGGTAATGTCTTCTCTATTTTTCTTCCACTTTTTTCTTTTCTTTTTTTTTGTTTATTTACTTATTGTATGCTCTACACATTTATATAGAAAGTAGTCAATCAGTATTGAGCAAGTTACCCAATATACTTATCTCGGAATTGTTTTTTCCAGTGCAGGAGGTTGGACTCCGCACCATCAATACCTTTCTCAAAAGGTCAGAGCAGGAGCAAGCCTTGTATCTAAATTAAATAAACGAATCCAACCAACCTCCATTTTACCTCTTCGTAAAGTCCTTCAGGCTAAACTTGTTCCGATCATGCTCTATGGTGCTGAAATTTGGGGTCTTACAGAGGCCCCCATATTAGAGAGAACTCATAATAATTTGTTAAGGAGGATGCTTGGGGTAAACAATTCCACTTCAGCTGCAGCCGTCAGACCTGAATTGGGACATTTCTCACTGTACACCTATACAATCACTAGGGCGGTAGCCTACTGGCTAAAAATGACCCAGATGGATGCCAGCAGACTCCCTAAAATATGTCTAGAGGAACAGCAGATTTCAAATCCTCAAAGGTATTCCTGGCTAACCCGGCTGTCAGAAATATTGAACCGATATGGCGTAGGGTTCCCGTTGTGTGACACACTGAACCAAGTTAAACAACGGATTAAAGATATACATGGGCAAATGGACATGGCAACCCTTTCAACTAATCATTCCCTTAAACTGCTGACAGCAGTTAAAACAACTTTCACTCTGGAAAAGTATTTACATTTAGAAATGCCATCAGTGGAGAGACAGTTATTTGTTAAGTTTAGATTTGAACTTCTAGATACCAACGTTAGATTCGGCTGCTTTCGGAAAATCCCGTATGACAAAAGAATATGCATATGTGGGGTAAACGTCGTGGAGGACACGGCACATATAATATTCGAATGTAGTCCTTATCAAGAAGTAAGAAAACAATATCTGTCCCCAATTATAAATAAATTTCCCCACTGGAATATAAGCCAAAAATTAGCATTTCTGTTGAGGCCTGACTCTCCTCCCCTGGTAAGAGCGATCACTCGATACCTTAAAAGAATGATGGCAATACGAGCCAGTTATATCAAAAAACATTTTATTGATTGTAAGGAAGATGAGCTCAGTTAGAGAGGAGCTATCCTATTTGGGTTATCTAGTCTTGGCAACTTAGCTATTGAAATTTGATATTGTAAAATTTTAATGTCATCTATTATATATTTTTAGATTGCTATTTTTGTAACTGTTTTATCTTTTTCCCTTTTTCTTTTCTGTTTTGTTTGAAAAGGCCTTCGGGCTATTCAATAAACTATACTATACTAGTCTTAGTCCTAAAAGAATGTCAGAATAAATTCATTTCTTTTATTATCATTTCTTTCAGGTTAAGTATCACCAAAGATATGAAAAAGAAATTAAGGGAAAAGCAAGTCATTCTGTTGGCACGTTAAGAGAAAATGTAGATCAATTTAATCAGGTAACAATCAAATTGATTCACATGTATTTTAGTGTGCTTCTAAAATAATGGTTTCAGTCTACATATTATGAGTAGTGGTTCTTCTTGTAGTTTAGGACTTTTGATTCCCTTGCATTAGTGCCCCACATGCTACTTGAAATGGTGAATTTTAGAATAAAATGAAATGGGGATATGGAGGTTCAGCTAGATGCAAAGATTGTATGTCAGCTGTTTGTAAGAATTTATTAGATAGTAGAATTTTTTATTTTCTTTCATTGATATGGCAAGATAAGAGAAAGGTTTCTCCATACCCTTAGCAAGGAAGTGATTAATATGGTCCACTATATTTATTAATTTATTAAATTCATATATCGTATTTTCTGCATCCCATGGTTGTATGGATTTCTTAGAATAGTATACATGATCTATTGCAGTGCTTGGTTTTAGGTAAGCAATGTTATGCAAAGATAAGAAAAAAGAATAAGTAAAGGAAAAAAAATTAAAGACAGATAAAGAAAAAATATAACTAAATTTACTTCACAATAACACCATTGTATACCACACTTTCATTTTGTTTCCACTACAATTATATCAATTCATACATTGCCTTTAGTGTGATCTACAAATAAATGAATGGATTAAAAAGATGATGCCTTCAATATGGGTTATAATTTCATATGTTCCTGTTAGGAATTTAAAAATATATTGGTAAAATGTTGTTTTCAACCTCTTTCACTATCTACTCTCTTACATTGTCCATTTGATGTTGCAATATATGGAAGTGGTACTGCTTACAAAGGCTAATATTAAAATGAAATATAAAAATTAATAAGTAAGTGATCACTGCTGAATATTCTTCAGGATTATATGCAAGAATACGAAGAGCATAGAGGAAAAGGCAGTTTCCCTGCTATGATCACACCAGCATATCTAAATGCTAAGAAGGCAAATGAATTGGCTAGTGATGTAAGTATGAAATTGGATGTCTCAGCTAACATGGGCCAGATCCAAAATGCTTGCTATAGTTTATCTGGTATCATATTATTTGAACAACTAAAGTCCTTTTAGGACATTAGCTGTTTTTTGTGATCTACTAAATGACCCTTTGTTTGAATTCTGATTGAGTATGCTCTAAATACATGTTTTCAGAACTAGAAGCAATATTTTAGTTAGAAATATTTTATTACTATTAAAAGAAGAAATACTCATCTTCTATATTTATCTTTAAATAAACTTTAAATAAACTGTATTCTAGTACACATCTTGGGGAAGGTCTATCTATCTAAGAAGCAACCATAACTCATGGCATATAATTAGCTACAGTATTCTAGCACTCTACCAATCTTTACATGTTTTTAAGTCTGTAGTAATACCTACAGTTAGCAATAAAGGATCCGAACAGGTAGTTCATGAACTATTTAGCATATGCATATGTCTTGTTTTCTAGTTGTACATAATCAAAAACAAATTGACATAGTTTATTTACTTTTCCTATGTATGCAGTTAATAAAAATTATTATTGTATATTTTGCATTAAGAACTAACACAGTATTTAATATTATATAAACTAGTATTTCAAAACAATCCTATGAAGTATGTGGAAGCTGAATCCAATTTTTTTTTACCTCAAGCTTATTATAATGTTTTGCTTTCATATTTTGCAACTGGATAGAACAAATTATTTTTATACTGAAAGACATTTGCTCAAATATGTTTCCAAAATTTCTTTGATTTATTGGATGCAGATATGGTTTCTGTATAAAGTTTATCTCAGGAATGAGAACAAAAGTGTCCTGGAGTTTTATGACATTTTTCCCCAATGTATTGTTGCTTACAAATATGCAAATAGTGCTTATATAGGATGTAATAAGATTCATAAAACAACAAAATTGCAAACACATTAATGCAGCATGATATGCAGTCTCAAATATTGTGATGGACATTGAAGGAAAATTTTAAGAAAAGAACACCAAATTATTTTCTTTCTGAAAATAATGTATCTTGAAACTGTTGTTTGATATGGAACCTGCTGCTATTTGCTGAAGCAAGTTGCTAGTGTGGAATGAGTGTGTGTGTGTGTGTGTACATAAACCCATACCCACGCCCACAATTTAGTTGACACTACTATGAAGCAGCTATTGTTAGTTTGAAAAATAGAAAAAGTAAATCACAAATATTCTATTCAAAAGCAGGTTAACAGCATGTCCAGTTCAATTGTACCTGACTTTGTATATATTAATTTCTTTTTCACTCATACATTTATTGAACCAATAGCACCATAGGGTAAATTATAGGTTCACTAAAATGATTGCCTCATCAATCGGCAATAGCTAAGAAAAAGAAAAATATGGTTTGCCTGTAGCTGTTACACCACATTTCTTTTTCAGATTAAATACAAGAAGAATTTTTCCCAAATGAAAGGAGCAGCCCATTACCACTGTCTTTCAGCCCAAGAAAATTTAGTTCTGAAGCAAGCCCAGGATGTGAACAAGCTGTACAGTGAGGTAAAATCATATACCTTGATTAACAATAAATGTAGAGATGATTTTTATAGGTAAATTATTGTTACTTATTATTTTATTTTTATTATAGTTATTTACATGTAACTTTGTCACACTTATTACAGAGTTACTTTCTACCTCTGAAACACTGATAGCTTATTTCTAAAACTACCACTGTTCCATCATCCCTTACTTTTTAATATAAAAAATATCAGGTTTTTTATTTTAAATCAGTGCAAGAGAAGCTTCACCAGCACAAATACATTCAGAAGAAAAATTCTGCATTTGTATGAAAGTGATAGACAATAGGTTTGGTTACTGTTGTCAAAGTATAACAGCTGTGCCAATCTCCTGAGGTTGATTCCCCCTTTTCATCTGCAAAATGGTGCTGATGTATGGATGATATATGAGCATTTTTCTGTCTGTTTGTATGTCTGTCAGTCTATCACCTTACACATATCTTTTTGTTCTTGTTAATTCTAATTTTAAGGTTGAGTATAAGAAGGATCTGGAGAACAGTAAAGGCCACAGTATTAACTACTGTGAGACTCCTCAATTCAGGAATGTTAACAAGATCTCAAAATACACTAGTGATGTAAGTCTGAGTTATTTGTGTGCACTTCTACGAAAGCTTAACTTAGGTACTGTTGAAATGACAGTTTCTATATAAGTGACTTTCAGAAAAAAACAAATAGCTTAGATCATAGAATACAAAAGTCATTGCAAAAGAGATTGCATATAAATTAATCAGTAATCCAATAATTTATGTTAATTTTAATATTAATTATCTTCATCTGTTATGTTTGTTTATAGCTTCAATTATCAAGTAGCCTTGGTAATCAATTTTGAATTTAAATTAAAGAGAAAAATATAGGCCAAACAGATTATAACCCAATAACATTTTGTTATCAGTTTTTAAATAACAGCGATTGAATTTGGATATTATATGCCTTATGATGAGAAAGGCTCAAAATGTCAACATTTTATGTATTTAGAAAAACATGATATCCTATTAAAAATAATCTATATTGAAGTAGTAAATCATTATGGTTAAATTGGATTCCACTATGGACTTTTGTTCATAAATAAGTGGACATTTTCTAACTAGCATAGCACCAAAATAAAATGATAACGCGGAATCATCTTTTGAAATAACAATACAGTCATACCCTATCAGTTCTTACATTGTTTTAAATTCTCTGTTTAGTCTTTGCTTCTTTGTTACAAGGGAGAAGTAATAATATTTATATGTGAGAGGTGCTTTGTGTTTCTGTTCAGCTCAAATATAAAGAACATTACCAGAACCAGAAAGGCCATTACCAAGGAGTTGGCATGGACCGGCGCACACTGCATGCCATGAAGGTTGGAAATTTGGCAAGCAATGTAAGCTGTTTAAATCAGATTGTATTTAATTATTTTCTATATATCATTTCAAAATTATATCTAGTCTTTGCTTCCTGAAATGAAAGAGAGCCACACTTTTAATTATATCTTAAGAGCTGCAGGAACAGCTGTATATATTTCTGTACTGTTCAAAGACATATTAAAAATTAATTTTGCATAAGGATATATCATGCCAGTAAATATGTATTTTGGATCACTAGAGGAAACAATAGGTTTTTTTTTCCATTTATGTGGCAGGTGGTTCAATTCCTCTTAGAATGTATTTTGTTAATTGACATGTTATGAGTCTTGGGACTAGGCATTAAAATAATTGAATTAATAATAAATTAATTTTTAAGGAAGGGCATTCTTTTGTTCCCCATGCTTATAAAAGTTTAGTTCATAAACTGCTGTTTCTGCCACCTCTTATTTTGATACTGCTGCATTTAAGAACAACTGTACTTAATCCAATATTTTTGGTATTGAGTGAGATGGCATTTCTTACTTACATCCCTTGAAGCATGTTATTTACAAATGTACAAGACATTAAAAAACCATGACACACATGTAAGGGAATGCTCCCATAGATCATAGTGGCTATGCATAGCTGAAGAAGATTCAGTATTTAAACTCTGCAAATAATTCCATTATCTTTGACATAAATGATCCAGATCTTGCTTTGTTGGTTAAGTTTAATAGTTTCCATTTTTCCTTGTCATATAACTATTTAAAAATGGATAGTTTTAAAAAGGTGGTTGTTTTTGTGCTCCTTGTATTCCAGATAGCCTATAAATCTGACTACGCACATGATGAGTCTAACTACAATTACCCAGTGATCCTGACCCCCTCCTATCAGACAACAAGGAAGCTGGATCCTCTGAAAGATGTAAATAGCTTATTTGCATGACTTATTTTGCATGACTTGCCATCTCCTGTAGGGAAAAGTATAGTTTGTGGCCTTTGTAAAACAGTTGTTTAATTGCAGTGACAGACATAGACATTGAAACCCCTAGAAGAGCCGGTTGTTTTCTAGCTGATAGGCTAGGCTCATGAACTGCCAAGGGACTGAGAATAAGAGATACAATCTGCTGTATTTAGATAGACTGGCATCAGTCCTGTTCTCGTTGCTTGCAACAAAATGTCATTACTATAATTATCTAGCAAAGGGACTTCTACCCTACCACAATTGTACTGGTTTTATACCAATAGAAGAGATACTGGTTTAATTGTGTTCCACTGAAGGAGCTGCCTTCTATTGTATCTGATCATTGACCCATCTAACTGAGTTTGTATAGACTTCTGAAACTTTGGAGCGTTACATGAGATTTTGATTCTCAATAACTATAGACTGGCTTTCTGATCTTGGGTTCCTTAATATTTGTATTGAAATTTGTATTACCCTGGTCATATGAAACCATGATTATCAAGAATATGAAACTGTACTTTAAAATCATCTAGAGAACCAGTTTGGGGAAATGTATTTGGTTCTGGCAGTCCAGCATTTTCATATCTTCGTCAGCTCAACCTAGAATGGCAAAAGTTGAGAGTCAGACCTATGCCAAGGTTTTAATAATTTTAAATTCCAAATAATGGCTTTTATTCTTTAAGAATCAATGGAAATAAAAAAGAAGAATCTGGTTCCACCTTAAATCACACTAAAGATTCAAACATCCTTAATATAAAAAGTTTTGATTTTAGCACTCTGTTTGTTAACTTGCTTTTCTGGCACACCTGTTTGAACTGGAGTACACATACACAGATGATAAGGTATTATCTGCATTATTTGCTTACATGTTTTATTAAGCTGTAGAATAAAGCTGCCTAAGTAATCAAACAACAATCAGAAGAATGAATTAGTCCAAGAAAGATAAATTCCTATACATCTAATCAGTGTAGATATGGATTTTAGAGGCCCAGCCTTATAGTCAGGGTTGAAATGAGATCTGTTGAAACTCTATATAACTAAATTTTACACTTTAAAATATTATATTTGAGTGTTTTGAGGGGAAAATATCTTTGAGGGGAAAAGCACTGACTCCTATTACAGACACAAGCTGAAGGATGCCCTTCTTTTCATCAAGTCATTCTGTTGACTTCCAACACTTAGAGCCATATTCTTGTGTCCTCCCCCCACCCCCGAAATCAGAGCCCATGATAAACATATCTGGAATTTCACTGTATTTCTAGGTGATTTGCTGAAGCAAGAATGGCTTACCAAATTAAAAAGAATGCATTGGATGAAGATTTCCTATATCATATTAAGAGTTTTAGATATTTTATGGATGACATGGTTTAAATATGTCCCATTTCATTTTTAAAAAGTTTCTAAATGAACTATTTTTAAATGATATACAATTTTCAGCTTAGTAAAGAAGTAATCAATCAATCAATAGGAGATGAATAATGATTAAGTTCTGATAAAATATTGATTGTACCCTGCACTGTGATCTGAACGTTTTTGGATGAGATCAACATTTGTAATTTTGAAAGTTTAATCTGTATTAAACTTTGAAAGTATATTCTGAATGTTTACTTGTTTTAATTTTAGGTAAACTACAGGCAAAATATAGATAAATTGAAATATAGTTCTGTTACGTGCACGCCTCAGATCCTTCAAGCAAAAATCAATGCCCAGCAACTTAGCGATGTAAGTTCTATTATGATTGTCAAATAGTTATCCCAAAACACAGCAACTTTGCACAAGCAAACGTATTTATTCCTGGAAAGAATAATACAACATTTATCAAGGGCAACACTGTCTACTTGAACACACAGCTCTGATAGATGGGGGCTTTTGCCAGGTCCCTTTGGCCATTGAATGGCTTTTCATCTTGTTTCTAACAAGAATAAGAAGGATTAGCAGATTCAGTTTCCCCTTCTGGGCCATTGTGTGAGTTGGACTAAAAGAGACAATAGCAGTGGATAGGACGAGGAAGAACAGTGTACAGAAGACAACTAGTCCCTCAGAGTATAGGGACTCAGAATATATTTTGGTTTGATGAGTTGTGTGAAACAGGTCTCTGTGGCTTATTCAACACACATAATCAAAATAAAACCAGGATGCTATAAACCAGGAGCCCTGGTGGCATGGTGATTAGAATGTATTATTGCAGGTTAACTCTGGCCACAGCCAGGAGTTGATCCTGACCGGCTCAGGATTGACTCAGCCTTCCATTCTTCTGAGGTCAGTAAAATGAGGACCCAGATTGTTGGGGGCAATAGGCTGTCATGGTATAGAAATTAAAACAAATAAATAAAATAAATAAATAAAATTTGTAAACTACTCAGAGAGTGCTGTAAAGTTCTATGGAATGGTATATAAGTCTAAGTGCTATTGCTATATCATAACTGAAAAACCATAGACTGCTCGGTGACACAAATACTTCAGAGAAACATGTAATATTAGATGGTAATTAATCATGTCTACCAGATATTTATTTTTGTAATTATCTTTTGTTCATAAAGGATTCAATTTTTATACATTACACAATTTTTATGGGATTAGAATAATAAAGTTGAGACGTTATTTTATAGGTTCTTTCATGAAGCAAAACAGGCTAGCTAGACTGAAATAATTCTTCACTCCCTTCTGGAGATTTTTCTAGGATGATGAAAATGGAAGGCAATCATATCTTAATGGTCACAGGAATTGATACAGATAGAAGATGACCATTTTAGTTATGACATCAATGACTAATTTATGTAAAATCTAATATGTTAATAAATAGAACAACTTAAAAAAATGAATGGCAGAATTTCAATGAAAATTAAATGAATATTTACTAACCAAATTTTCCCAATATTATACAGTATAGTTTTTAATCATTCAGACCCTCTTTTCAAGACATGTGAGAATATATAATATATAATACCTTTTATTATTCTTTGTTTATTAATATGCTAACAAAATACTAGCCATTATAATTTATATTTTATTTTACATTCATATTTTTCAATGACAAGTTGCTATATTATAGGGTAACATGAAGATTTTACATCCTTTTTTGAGATGTAGCATAGCTTTACAATAGTATTATGATCTTGATTAATTACAAATCTTTAAAAACATGTTTTTGACTTTTGCCAGCTGAATTATCGAGCCAACTATCAGAAAAACAAATCACATTATACTTTGCCTCAAGATGTACCAGAGCTAGTGAAGGCAAAAGCCAATGCAGAATTATACAGTGAGGTAAGACTTTTCCTTATTCCAGTGTAGATATTGGTTTAAGTGAATGCAAGACAGCACTTCAAACATTCAACAACTTTCTGCTGCATGAAAGAGAGAAAAGGAAGGCATTAGAGAAAGAGAAAAGGGGGAATATGAGGGTATTGTTTTTAGCTTTAAACTATTTTGCTTCAGCCAATCAGTCATGGCATGGAGCCTTGAAAATGTTCTAGATTGCCCACACCTGCCATAGTGATTTATATGTAGAGTCTGCCAATTGAACTCTGTAAGAATTGCTTCTGAGGAAGCACAGACACAGATTAGTTTAGATAGTAAAGTAGTAAAGTCTGAGCATTTATTAGCAGGAAGCTGGGAAGCAGAGTTCTGTTTTCTGCTGGTGGTGGAAGGAAGAAACAATGTTCTGCTTATCTAGAAGAAATATTGGCAGGGTTCAACATATGAAAGAAAGGGACATTAAGTTTCTCCCATTCCATTCAACAATCCAGCTAACAACTGTTGGCTAGAAATTTCAGGAAGGGAAAATCCTCATGGTTTCTCGCTCTTAGCTACCATGATCATGACCAGTGGGAGAGAGGAAAACTGAATTGTCTTTATCATGGTTATCCATGAATTGTAAGGAAGAGATAAGGCTTGTGAATTTAGCCCTCAACCTAAAATATGAAATAAGATTCCTTTCAGACACCCTTTTCACCCTTGGGTTTCACTTGCTTAAATGAACCCTGTCTGAAAGAGCATTTCTGAGAAGAACCAAGCTCATCTGCATCCAAGTGTTCTGAATAATACACAGACATGGATGTAAATATAGCCTGAAACAGGGTCTGTGCATACAAGCAGTCATCGACTTAAGAACAAAATGGGAATCAAAATTTCAGTTTTTAAGCAATGCAGTCATTAAGTGAGCTATAATGTGATGGGACTTTATTTTATAATAATTTTTATGGTAGTTGTTAAAGGAATAACCTTGGTCATTAAGTGAATCTGGCTTCCCCAATTGATTTTGCTTGTTGGAAGCCAGCTGGAAATGTTGTAAATCATGATCACATGACTGCAAGATGCTGCAACCATCGTTAAGTATGAGTCAGTTGCAAGCACCAAAATTGTGATTTCATGACTGCAGAAGTGGTACAATGGTTGCAATTTTGAAGATGAGGAGACCATTGTTAACTATCTTTGAACAAATGGTCATAAGTCATAAGAACCGCTACCTGGTTCACTATGTTTTTATATACATGGCTTATTTTTATTGATAGTATATAATATGCAACTATATTTTCTTCCTAGGTTAAATACAAAGAAGACTGGCAGAAAAACAGAGGCCGCAACTTTGAAATGAAGTTAGATTCCAAGTCTTTCCTTGCGGCCAAAGTTTCAGGAGATCTTGCCAGTGAAGTAGGTTCTATGTTTTCTATATGTTTGAAGGATTTATTCATTGTAAAAAGCAGCATACTTTATGTAAATGAAAACAAGTTGTTTTAGAAATTCAGCAATATGATTTGTTTTTGAAAATAATATGCCATAAACTAGGATAGAATCATCTTTGCATTAGTTTAGTTTAGTTTATTTGATTTGTATACCGCCCTTTCTCCCGTGTCTAGAAAGTGCATTCTAGACACTTTCTGAATGAAACTTTGAAAATTAATTTTCAGGGCTTGAAATTAAGCATGCATGCAGATAAAAAAAGACATGGACCAAAACATATGTTTAATTCATTTTGAAGTATTTCAGGCAACATTTAATTAGTTACTTAGAATTAGTTAAAAAAAGATTGTATTTAAGTATAAATGTTCACAGTCCCTTTTAACCCCAGGTATATATTTTGGGTTTTGTAACTGTTGTCATAAAATTGTTGCCCTGATATGTACAGTTAGACAGTACCTTAGAAAGCAAAATGTAAACATCTGAGCTTTTCATATTCTTTTCAGGTAAGAATTCAGGTAAGTAAAGAGCTCATTGTGCAAAGAGTTTTTAAAGAAAAAAACCACAGTATTAGATATTTACTTTGTACATTATTCAGCCTTTGAAATGCCAGGAAGTTTATATTTAGGGGTCACAGTGTATGATTCTATAATTATTACTTATTTTCTCTATAAAGATTAAATACAAAGAAGACTATGAGAAAATGAAAGGAAAAGCTTTGTCAACAAAAGATTCAAGACTCCTGCACTCTATGCAAGTAGCGAAAATAAATAGTGAGGTAAATGTCCTTTCATATCCACTTTTATTATTTCTTTAGGATTTACAGAACCCACTGGTTACAGTAAAAAACATCAGTATTTCTTCTTATTCGACTTCTTTATTAAGCAAGACAATAGTGGTTAGGGGTTAAAAGCTTAAATCCTGTAGAGATTGGAGACCAAATAGTAATAATGATCAAATCATGTTTATTACATTAGGAATGAGGCTCACATGATTCATTTCCTATTCCCTTATAATTTTTTTCACTAACTAACAATACATCTGTTCTATCATTATATATGTCAATCATGTTTAATGCTAAGCAGGGTTGGCAAAATGGATAATTCAAACTCTTCATAATTATTATAATGCAGAGGCGCAATATTTGTGGATTGGGAAGATATAAGATCTCCTTATATTATAACTGATAATATAACTTATTGCCAGAGTTTCAGATCTTAGTTCAAAGAAACTTGCATTGAAATTTTGGTTCAAAATAAGTTATTAAGGCTATTATTTTGGTATAAGATACATTGAAATCATTGAATTTATGCCAATCTAAATCTGCATGAGATTGTGTGTTTACTTGGTTGAAATATGCAGAAGTGAGAACTCAAACACATTCAGAGGCCGGATATTCTTCTTCTTCAACATACTGAATTATGTCAAGTGATGTAGGTTTTCCTGAACTACCACTTGGTGTTATCCATTACTCAAAAGAAAGGAAGATAATATTTTCCTTTTCCTAAGCAGAAGAAAATTTTCATTCTTTTTCTCTCAGAGGTTGAAAATTGAGAAAACCCATTGCATTTTATTTCCTTCTAAATAAAGGCATGAGGACTTAATCAAAATGCTGATTCTTGAAGGTGTCTTCAGGTACTGATTCTTTGGTCTTTGCTTGACCCCTAGAAGAAATGGGGTCATAGCACAGCCCCAAGAAAAGGTATGGCATGCTTCTGAGCCACATTTGATATGCAGGTTAAAGTTTTTGCAAATGAAACCCAATATTTACCTAACTTCTGCAGCCAAAGAATAAAGGGTGAATTATTCCAAATGCAGTAACCAACATAATTATTTGAAAATAATTCAGTTAAGTGTTAGTAAAAATTTTACATTTTACTGTAAAGAAAATTTCACAAGCTGGAACAGAAATTTAATCTTTCAATTCTTAATCAGATAAGTAAGATTGTGCAGAGATTTGAAGGAACTGAAAAGTTTTTTTTTAATCTGCTAATTCAAGATTGGTGCTTCATCAATCTGTTTTAATTTTTGGTAATGCAATATGTTGATGTTACTGCAGATTGCATACAAAAAAGATTTTGAGAAGAATAAAGCACATTTCCATTTACCACTGGATATGATAAATCTGAAACATGCAAAGAAAGCCCAAGCTCTGGCTAGTGATGTTGACTATAGGAAGAAAATACATGAATATACAGCAGTTCCAGAAGATCTAAAGACACAGTGGGCAAAAAAGGCCTATGGGCTACAAAGTGAGGTAGGATAAAAGACATTTCATTTATTATTTTAAAAAGGCTTATAAGAATAATTATGTGATTAGAATCTATTGGTTATTGTTCGGTCTATTAAATCTGGGCTGCAAAAATCCAGATTATCAGTAGATTGAAAAATCTAATTTTTTGTTTGCCATCTGTTGGTCATCCAGAGTTTTATAGTTCGGATGGTACAGCCTGGCTATTGTCATTTACAGGCTACGTGTTAAGACTGCAGACCAATCCACACGAAATTACATATGCACTGTAAACATAAAAATGTATTTAATTTGACTTAAATTTTATTAAATTAGTATATTTATTCTCATAGAAGAATATTTTGTTGAACTCTAGTAGTACCAACAGTAATACCAATAATTTTATACATACAATTTTATACATTTATAAAATTCTACATAAAACTTTACAAATTTATATTGTTGTTATAACTTACATATTTATTTGCATTTATTATTAGATTTATATCCTGCCTTTATTTTGTACATCCCAGGATGATATACATAATGTTCTTGTCTCCTAATATCCCCATGTCTGAGCTGAGAGAAAGTGACTGGCCCATCCAAATGGCTTTCATGTCTAAGGGACTAGAAGTCTCCTAATTACTCTTCTTACATATAGCTGGCCAATTTAATATACTTTAGTAATACCAGTCTACTTAAAACTTGTGAATTTCCCTTTCCTTTAGCTTCAGTACAAAACCGACCTTCAATGGATGAAGGGAGTTGGCTGGATAGCAGACCAAAGTATCAATATTGAACAAGCAAAAAAAGCAGGAGAACTCATCAGTGAGGTCAGTTTACTGATTTTACTCAAATATGCTGTTGAAGCTTTATAGAAAGTAAAAGCACTTGTAAGTATGCTGATGGCATGACCCACTGTTATGGCTTTTTGAACATGTGATTGACTGTCAAACCATCAGTTGAGCTTTATTAAATTAATAGCAACAAATTTTCTGCAAATGGAGAGGTTTGCAGAATTTAGCATTTTCTTAAAATATTGAATCTACTGTTCTATTGGCAGTATAAATTCCATCCTTTTCTTATCTACAAGAAACATCATGATGGATGGATAGAAGTAGCAACACATTGGCACAGATTTCCTGTTTTTATCATTTGTCTTCCCAAACCATCTTTACTCTCCATATATTTGTATATGATACAGATACAAATAGGTGGGGTTTGCAGTGTCGTCTCAGTGCATCATTATAGTTAAGAATGAATGTCTATGATATTAAAATAATACCATAAATCTTAAATCCATATCCACAGTAGTGTGTATTGCATGATTGAGGAATTGGAGTGAGATAGTATACGTGTTTATGTTTTTAAATAGTCTGTTTCAAGTTATACTGTTTCAACCAAAGTTACTTCAACCAAATATGAACATGTGTAAATAATGAAGGATGTGATTACAATTAATATCACAACTACAAAGAGCTGTGGTGGCGCAGTGATTAGAATACAGTATTGCAGGCTAACTCTGCATTCCACTGCCAGTAGTTTGATTCTGATTGGTTCAAGGTTGATTCCGCCTTCCATCCTTCTGTGGACCCAGATTATTGGGTCAATATGCTGACTCTGTAAATCGCTTAGAGAGGGCTATAAAGCACTATGAAGTGGTATGTAAGTCTAAGTGTGATTGCTATTACAATAAATAATAGGTGATTTGGAAGCCACAATTTTACCATTGTACCACATTATACCTCTCCTGGTGAGATTACCTATTATTCTGGTCCCAACAGTTAGGAAAGGATCATTTTTAAAATATCTGTTTAAGGCTTCTAGATGATTATATATGGGAGATGAGAGCATTCAAGAGGACAGGTGTTGCAATGGAAAAGGCATTTTTCCTAATTTGCGTCAAGACACTGTTTAACAAAGGGACCAATATCTTGATCCCTCACTCTATTTTACCCAGAATGAATGCAGCCATTTGCTGGCTTACTTTTCTCTAGACACGGCTACGGAAAGAATGGACAGGAAATGATCTATTGAACTATATAAAAGACAAATAGTCAAAGCTGGGCCTTAGATAAGCCTCCTTCATCTTTAAATTAATGAAATTCCATTATTTAAAACTACCAAAGAAAAACCTGGAAAAATGCATGAATACTGTTCAACTTACATTTCATCAATGGAGCTAGCTTTAACTTCCGAGTTGACAGCAATGTTTTTTTAAAAAAACCTTGCAGTGCTGTTGGGACCTAAACTGGAAATGAATAGAAGGCATACCTGATCAGTTTTAAAGTTGAACAAAAGTGGTGACAATGTCTGAATCATCTTAAAATGTATTTTAATTAGAAAAAGTATCGACAGAGGGCTGATGCTCTAAAGTTCACAAGTGTTGCGGACAGTTCCCAGATCCAACATGCAAAGAAAAGCCAGGAACTGCAGAGTGATGTGAGTCTGCCTTTCATCTTCTTTCTGTATTAATTTGTTATTGTTAAAAACAAAAAAAATCTATGAGGACAAATTGATTGATTATTGGTTGATTGATTATGTCACCAAGGCAGTGTTAACTCTTATTGACATCAATAGTTTTTCTCCATGACAATCTAACCTGGTCCTTCAGGTCTTCTGACAATGCACCAGTGTTGGATTGCCCCCCAGTTCGCACTGGTTCTATAGAACCGGTCGTAAAACCGGTGGGAGGCTCCGCACACCAACTCCAATGTCATCAAAATGCTTCTGCATTTTGATGCAGAAGAGCATGTGTGCACGTGCGCAGCCCCGTTGCGAACCGGTAGTAAAGATAAGTAGAACCCACCCCTGCAATGCACCCATTGCTATTGTAAACTGAGTCCACCCACCTTCCTCCTGCTCCTCTTCTTTTCTTTCCTTCCATCCTTCCCAACAGGAAAACCTTCACAGAAAGCTAAGTCTTTACAAATACCAACACTGAAAAATAGGAAGATTCAGCAGTGAACATTTTCTATTTCTTACATTGGTTCATATGTAGTACATCTGTACTACTGTAAGAATAATAGTGCTGCAGTGGTTAGAATGCGGTACTGCAGACTTTCTGCTGACTGCCAGCTGACTGCAATTTGGCACTTAGAATCTCACCAGGCTCAAAGTTGACTCAGCTTTCCATCCTTCTGAGGTCAGTAAAATGAGGACCCAGATTATTGGGGGCAATATGCTGACTCTGTAAACCGCTTAGAGAGGTGTTCTGACCTAGGCTTTCTGGGTCAGTAAAACACATGAGTAGTCCCCAAAACCTCTTTTATTGCAACAGCTGTTCATTCACAGATGACTCCCAAATAGTTGTAAAGAGTCCTTCAGGCTGATAATCACCCACATTTATTTCCATTGACACTCTGCCAAAGACCTAATTGGCAAAGCCACACAGAGTCCAGAATCAAACAGAGCTTCAGACTTTTAACTGAACAGAATTAAAAACGTTGCTTCCTACAAAGGCCCACGTGCCTTTGCTCCTCTTTATGGGTGGGGCCAATAATTTCAAGCCCTACTCCTGAGTCGTCCCTTTTGTTTTAACTGTTCTTGCCTTCTGGCAGCTCTGTGCATGTGCGCACTGGGAACAGGCTGCCCCGTTCCTCTGCCTTGCTGAGAGCCGACTCTGGAGGCAGCACGTACCTCCCAGATGGTCCTTTCTCTGCCTCAGATGCAGAGCCCTCGTCCGAGGTTTCCCCAGACTCCAGGACTGGCCCATGTTCCTCCCCAACCTCTTCACTGTCCGACTCTGCTGCCAGCTCTGCAGGCTGCTGGCGGATCACAACAAGAGGGTTGTAAAGGAGTATATAAGTCTAAATGCTATTGCAATTGCTACTACTTAATGTTTAGTTTGTTTTAACATTTATATTTTTAGTAAATGTATATTTATCTTTTAAGATTGTAAACCACCCAGAGTTACCTGTGGTAAGATGGGCAGTTGATAAAATTTATAAATAAATAAATAAATAATAAATAATGTAGCAAGGTGTTGGTTTACCATTGTTTTGGATATTGTGGTGATTAAGGCCGTGTGGTAAACTACTGAGGAAAAAGAAATTAACTTCTGTATATCTTTCCTCAGCAGGACTCTACTGTTTGTTGCTAAGGTTATGTGTCTGTCACCCACAATTGCTAAACAGAATTGTTGAGAGTTAGCTTGCAAGTTTCATAAACTATCATTGGTTGCATAGTTAGCAAGAGGTTTAGATTGGATTTGGCATTTTTATCTGCCTACTGAGACCTTCCCCAGCACCTGGGATGGCAGATGGTGTTTAATGGTGTTAAAGGTATCATCACAAGATGTAACATGTTCCAAGTAAAATCAACTGATGTTGATTTTGTCAATGCTGATAGTGTTCAAGTGTGCTCTAGTTGCACCCAAGGCATTTATTATTATTGGTAATACCTTTGTTGCTGTCTTTGTTTTATTTACCTTTATACTTCTATTTATAGGTCTTCGTATTTTGTGATATTTTTCCAGTTCTTTTTCTTTTATTCTGGTATTTCTCCAGGGACGGCAGTGTCCACTATCCAGGCTTATTTTCTTTTTCTTAAGAACTATTGTTAAATCTGGGATGCTATGTGGCAGGTGCTTGTCTGTTGAATTCTAAAATGCCAGAGACTTAGTTTCTTCATTTTCTATTACTTCATCTATTTTGTAGTCTTACCAGTTCTTGCTTGCAGGCAAAATAGGCGAAGAAATAGAAAATGAAGAAGATGAAGTGCTCTGGGACACTATTTTTATTATTCTGAACTGTTTCCATTGTTTAGAAAATAGATATCATACTACTTTGTATTAGCATATTAGGGGAAAGCATCCCATTCTGATGCAATATAATATGCAGAAGCTAGCATCAGCTGCAAACCAATTTTTCACACTGTGAATAAGAAATGGTTTCACTCTCCTATTGTAATGCTTCTACTGCTTACACAAATTGTTATCATAATGATATTATTGACAAACCCAATGCTTTACAAACTATAATTTGGAGAAACAAAGCATATTCATGAATCATTATGAATAAATTCATGAATTTATAACTTCTTTATAAATGCTAGTCAACAGTTCCATCATTGGCTTTTTAAGAGGATTGCAATCTGAACTATATACTACTTTATGTCCTATGATTCCTTTCCTTACCTTTCCTTTCCTTTCCTTTCCTCTCCTCTCCTCTCCTCTCCACTCCACTCCACTCCACTCCACTCCACTCCACTCCACTCCACTCCACTCATCTCCCCCTCTCCCCCTCCCCCTTTCCCCTTCTTACTATATAGGGGACTGGTGTATAAATTTATAGAAAAATGTATGGAAAATCTCCTGTTCATTATCCAACATTTCATGCTGGGGTATGAAACCTGAACCACTGTAGCCTGTCAGCTAATGTCAATGCTACTGGGCTACAGGTTGGACCTAGCAGAAGGCATGTTGATATATTTGTAACAGCTTAAATATTTCTTGTTATGCTTTATGCCTCTGGATGTAATGATTTGGTCTGCTTTTGTGAACAGATTGCATACAAGTCAGCAAAAGAGGATTTTCTTCACAACTACACCATCAGCAAAGATGAGCCTCTATTCATACAGGCCAGAATAAATGCTGCAAATATTAGTGAGGTGTGTTGAGATTTGAATACCATTTTGGGTGGAGTTTATGGAGAAAGCCTGAAAAATAGCTTACGTTTTAAGTAATATTAGAGAGTTGTTATGTTTGTTCAAGTTCTGAAGCATTCCTACCAAAATACTTCAGAAAGATGCACAATCCATGTGGGCATTATACATTTATATATAATATACATTTATATAAAATAAGAGTTCAACAATATCTCCCAAAAACTTTGTGAATTATAATTTAGTGTGGATTCTGAGTATCTGTTAGACAATGTTAACTAGTTCTATCAGAAAAGTAGTGTCTAGTATTCATTAAGAGTGACAGGGTCTCTTTACTGTTTTGGATTCCAATTCCCAATTGCCCCATTCAGCATCACCAATGTCAGGAATAATGGAAGCTAAAATTTAAAGCATTTAGATTATCCCATTTGGGAAAAGCCACCATAGAGCTTTTGTAGTTGAACATCTATGTTGCTAATATTGACATCTTTTATAAGGATCTTCTTAATTTGACCAATAGGGAAACAAACAAGCTGGATTAACAATAGGAACTTGAAATGCATTTAAATAACTGGTAAAACAATACAAATCTGATTCTTTTTGGAGGTATTGGGTGCTATTATGATGCCTGTAGCTCATGACAGCAAGCAAAATAATTGTGGTATTAACATATTTTTAGAAAATCTACAAGAGTAGCTGGGAGAGGCAGAAAGAGAAAGGATTTGAACTTCATCTTGATGCTATACCATTCTTGACAGCCAAGGCAAAGAGGGACCTAGCAAGTGATGTGAGTATTGATTTAAAAATATGCTCCCTTAGGAATTATTAAAACTAGAATAAATGCATGCATCTTTGTTTAAACATTTTACTAATCAATAAATTATATCTGATAAACAAGAATTTACCTGGACATACCTTTATAAGAAAGGTTAACTGGATCTGATCCCACAGTTAATAACAAGTAGGCTATTTTGTTCTGTTTGCTGCCATAATCTATTATTTTTCTCATCAGATAAAATACAAGGAAAATTATGAGAAGACTAGAGGAAAGTTGATTGGAGTGCAAGATGTGAGCCAAGACTCACAAATGGTTCACTTGCTTCATGTATCCAAGTTGCAGAGTGACCTGGAATACAAAAAGGCATCTGAAGATGTAAAGAATCAATATCATGTGTCCATGGATATGGTAAATCTTGTCCATGCCAAGAAAGCTCAGGACTTGGCTACTGATAGAGGATATAAGACAATTATGCACCGCTATACAGCCTTGCCCACAGATATGAAGGTAGAATGGGCCAAGCAGGCTTATGGCTTGCAGAGTGATGTAAGTCCCAACGTTGATTATTTTTATACAACCTTACACATCTTAGCCATTTGGGGCTAATCATAAAGAATAACTTTGGATGGTTAATCTTTGGTAGGTTTACTGATTACAACTATCACAGTCTGATTATACTAAGTCCACTGACACAGTGGCTCTATCAAAGGCTCAGGAGTTTGCTAAATTATAATTTAATACAATATGGGATCCCAACATGGTAGAAGTTATAGTTCAATTTGATCTGGTGTGACACAATTCCTCAGTTAGATAAAATGTACACTGTTTATCCTGGATGAAAAACAACTTCATTTGTGGAACCCTGTAGGTTTTTTTAAATACAACTTTGTATAAATTCCTGCTGGATCTGGAAATGAGGATAGTATTGCAAACTATGGAGAGTGAGTGCTTTTTCATAGTAATATGATGTTTGCAAACCAATATTATGCTTCTCATCCACCTCTATATGATTGGAAACTGTACTTAATATTTTTGGGTGAACATTGGCCAACATTAGGAACAGATCAAAGGGGATGGGGATATGTTATTTTTTCCATGGGTTTGGGTGGAGTATGTACATAAGCATATTTTTTTAAAAAATGGAGCTAATTTAAATTTAAAGCTTATACTACAATTTTTTACTCTTCCCATTTTGGCATAGCAAGAAATTATGCCACCTATTTTATCAACCATACCAGAGGATGGGCCCCTATAATAGAGGCACATGTATTTGCCTGATGATGATGAGTTCACATATCCCTCTTTCACGTAACTTAGGGTAGAATTAACACATGGGTTATTTGCACTGGTCTTTTCCAGCTATGCAAAAAAGGGATTAAAATAAGTCATTCCTGTATGCACCTTCATTAATATCCTTTACTGCCCCAAATCTTTCCTATGGCTTGTAACTCAATTCACACTTAACTTGGAGCAAGGTTTATCATACTCATTTGCCTTATTTCAAGAAAATAGACAAAAGATTTCTATGGAGAAATCTTTTGAACCAGCCCCGATTTTCATGACTGATACTTTGAGAATGTTGTCAGAAACCATTTAGTCATCAGTAAAAGGGAGTAAATAAATAAGTTCCTTCTCGATGCATTTTCTTTTAAACCTTATAGTAAAAAGGTTCACTGTCAGCACATTTGCGGTCTCTTTTCTAAACCACCCCCCTCCCTTTCACATTTCTACCCACAATTGCAAAGAAGTGGATAAAACAAAAGCAGGCTCTAATTTGGCTCAGTTGGGGTTCTGATGTGTGAGTTCTTTAGGTGGCATTTTTAATGTGTGAGCAGCCACAATGGAGCATTTTCATTTCCTTTTGTCAGAACCGATACAGAGCAGATCTGAACTGGATGAAAGGAGCTGGATGGATCGCCACTGGGTCATTAAATGTGAAGCAGGCTCAGAAGGCAGGAGAACTCATTAGCGAGGTGAGATTTCATGACAGCCGTAGCAATACCTGCCCCATAATGCATGTAAAATGTCGGTATAAAATTAAAATAATTCCACTGAAAGGGGGAAAAAAGAAAAAGGCTCTCAAAACCAGGCATTGTAGTCATAATTAGAAGGAACCTAGATACCAAACAGAAAACAGCGGGAGTCCATATAGTCTTTCCAAAAGCAAAGGAGGTGACAAGTGATATCATGAATAATAATGGCAATCAAACAATTGCTATCCCACCACCTTGCATTTTATTAATGAAGTACATCAAGGCTTAACATGTATATTTATGACTCTAATACGATTAATACATCTAATGCTCAAGCTCTCCCATTCACATTCTTTTTTCAGTACAAAAAACAAAAACAAAATACAGCTTATAGGTGCTTCTGAATGCTACTAAGATCATCCACAAACAAAATATTCTGAATTCTCGAATATGCATTCCTAGCAAATACGTTAAAAGAATTTAAGGATTCATAAGTACTTTTGTGCAGTCACACTAAAGATGGTGTGATGACAGGCATGGTCATTTAGAGCAGAAATACATTTAGTCACAGATTTTCTAGTACAGTTTTAGTGTTGCCGAAGCTGTTTGACCAGAGAGTACAAAACAAAACAAAATATTTATGCTTTTACAATATTCTTTTAAGCAAGCAATATTCAGGCACTTGGTATAATTATTTTGCAGCTTTAATATTTTCACCATTGAAATGGCAGTGCTTTGGAAGCTGTGGTTTTTATCAACTATATTTCACTTTTGCTTGCAATTATAATTTGAAGGAATGTATTTTCTAAAAATTGGATATCTATTAGTCTTTGTCCCTAGCAACCCAAAGACGTAATTGTTATGAACTCTATCTTTATACATACGAGGATATTTTTAGTTTTTGAAGCAAGTGTCTACCATTTTTTAAAAAAATATTTTAAAATATTTTTATTACAACAGTTAAATTGGCGAACCAATTATTTTCACTTGTGGAAATAGCACAATAAAGAAGCAATAAAGAAGTGATGTTAATATAAATGTCACAATCCAGTGTCCTTGAAGTGAACGATCTGTATATAAATACAGGAAAAACATATGATCAAATAACACATTTTTTTGTGTAACATAAGCAATAAGATAGGCTATCAGAAATGCCTCTTTGACTTGGCTTCAATTTTTATTATTTGTGTTCATGACACAAATCATCAGATTTCAAATAATGCACAAAATATCATTGTAGTATTATATTCAAATAGCTGTTTTACTTCAAGGGATTACCAATATAGAATGCTAGTTTGTATTTCAGACTTCGGGGGAATGCATGAAGGTTTTTTCATGGGATTCTGGGCATTTTATTACACATAATCCTCTTGAAATGTTTTCCTTAAATTTTAAGTGGAAATGCTGTATGATCACACTAGTAAAAATTAGTTTTAAATGGAAACTAATTCTAATCTGAAAGTTTTCAGGTGATAAGCATGAAGAAAGAGGAATAATAATTATGTTTACACATTCACTCTAATCTCAAGCAACCTATGATTTTTTTATTTCAAATAGCATGAAAGAGCAGCACAAAATTCACTGCTTTGATCTTTTTTTTTTTTTTTTGCTCAACAGAAGAAATACCGTCAGCACCCATATGCTTTGAAGTTTACCAGTATTAAAGACACTCCTGAGATGATCCAGGCTAGAATTAGTTATAACCAGGCTGTGGATGTAAGTTGTAATGTATATACATTATGATTATAAAAGTGGTAGCCTCTTTGAATGATCTGATTGAAGCACTAGTTTTCTCTGTCATTGACCTCATTCTCAGGAACTGAGAAACTTGTGTTAATGGAAACCTACCATTCTTCTAAAAAGCCTAGGAGAACACTCATATATAGACAGATAAATTTGTAACCCTATCCTGACTCATACAGTTTGGTACATTAAACATATGTTTACAATTTACAACCATATCAGCATTATATTTGTAATATTTATTTATTAGGGAACATTTTAAATACTGTATGAATTTCTCTTTCTCTCACTGAAACAATTATTAACAATTCTCTTTTTTACAATAAATCAGTGCCAGTAATACAAATCACTTCAATCTTATATAGCCATATACATAATCTGTAGCAGATTATTTCTAAAGTATTAGGTAATTCTTTGATGGATACACTCAAAGGACAATTACATGAGATGAAAAATGATTTATGTTGTTGTATTTCAAATTTAAATACAGCTATCCATTTAGAAATAATCCTAATATAATATAAAATAAAGCAATAAAATAAGCAAATTAAATAATAATATAAGTGCTCAGTGAGATCTAAAGCCTGGGAAAATAATTATTACCTCACAGTGAAAAAATAACATAGTAGGTACCAGTTAAGTATTATTGGGAAGAGGCATTTTCCTAAGTTATCACCACGGAGAACATGTATGGTATGTTGATAAATAAATAAGCCTGTGAAGCATTCCATATTCATATTCAAGAGTTAAAATAATTATCTTACTCAGGGCTTATAAATGAATAAATCTGCCATCAAGGATTTCAAAACTCAGAAAACAGCAGGAGATAATTCCGTCTTCCAGAGTACGTTGTCCTGCAAATGCTGTATTTTAGAAAAGAATTTCTACCATGAGACAGCAGCATACTGATTCTCCCCGTTCACACTCAGTTGAGATAATGGGATGCTATTCTTTGACAGAAGCTAATTAATGTAGTCATATTTAAATTTAAAAAAAAAAACATTTACTGCTGTTGTGAACCATCACTTTATAAACTTTACTATATGATAAGCAAAGAATGGTTTGGCTGTATACGAAGGAAAGAATTCACAATTTGTCAAAAAGGTTTCAGTGACACAACTGGAAATAGCTGACTTAGAAGACTGCTCCAGATTCTAGATGCCGCAGCCGAAACTGAGATTTTAAATCTTCAGTTAATAAAGACAGTCACAAGAAAATCATAACTTAATGAATTCTTATATTGACTATAGTTCTTGAATTAATTTGATAAGGATTGATTTGGTGGAGGGTGGAAAGGTTACTATGCACAAAAACATGTAATGATGCCCTACAAAGTATTTTCTGAATTTTGCAGAGGCTTTATAAAGAACATGGGGAGAATGTCAAACATAATTATACCCAAATAGCAGAACTTCCCGAGATCTCTCAAGCTAAGCAAAATGCTTTGAATATCAGTGAGGTAAGATTTTTAGGATATATCTTGACTTTCTTTATATTAACTATAGCTGTGTAAAATGTATTTTTCTCACTTATTTTGTTGAAGATAAGCCTGACTGTAAGTAAGGGGTTATAAGACCTGTCTTATGCATATGCATTTTTGCTGTTCCTCTCATTTTTAATAATAGCAACATTGCCATATTGTTGTCTGTTTGGTTTTCTGAAAAGAAGATTCCAAGATGCCACAGAAGAGCCAAGACTGAACTGAGATGAAGTTTGGTGTCTTATAACAAGTACTTGATTGTGACAATTAATCTTCCATAATCTCCTTAAATCAAAGGGTGGAAGTTGCAAAATTTGCAACCAAGTTATTTGTGGGGTAGTAACATTATGTAGTAGCAAGGAATCATTCAATTGTAGTTACTTTTATAGGTTCAGCACATTTATCCTCTCAACTTGAGGATAGCCACCACTGCTTTTATTTAAAATGCCTCAAATACAGTTTGCATTGCAACAAAAATGGCCCCAATGTAATTTTCTATAATGCTTGGATGCAATTTATTCTCCAGAATGCAGTATGTTACATCTGGGGCGTTTTAATTGTTGATTTCTTCTTGCTAGTGCTATTATTACTGACACCTTTTATGATACCTGCAAATTAAGATAAAAGAGAAGCTATTGTAAACTGCTTAGAAAGGGCTGGAAAGCACTGTGAAGCGGGATATAAATCTAAGTGCTATTGCTATTGCCAATACTAAAGGTAAAAATTAGTGGAGATTAGGCAAAATAGTTTTGCTGCCCCTAGACATGTTAATAAAATAACCATTTCAGACACATTGGATTGAATCTAGATTAACCTTTTCAAATTAATCATAGTTCTAATTTGAATCAGTGGGTCTAACTGTCAGCTGTTCAAGAAGAGCCATGGTGGTGCAGTGGTTAGAATGCAGTACTGCAGGCTAACTCTGGCCACTGCCAGGAGTTTGATTTTGACAGGGCTCAAGGTTGACTCAGCCTTCCATCCTTCCGAGATCGATAAAATAAGGATCCAGATTGTTGGCGGCAATATGTTGACTCTGTAGAGAGGGCTGTAAAGTACTATGAAGTGATATATACAGCTAAGTGCTATTGCTATTCTATTGTCCAAGCCAAAAGAAAAAAAAATCAAAACTATGAATATTAGTATTAGCTTTATCGTAAGATTACAGTAATAAAATCTCCCCTCTCCCCTCAATTACCTTTATTTTCCAGAGAACTATGAGAGTCCCTTCTGAAATATTTCCTCCACTCTCATTTCTTTTTAGCTGAGATAGCTCTTCTTTGACTGTTGTCTGGGCCAGGGGTGGGCAAATATGGCCCCTTTATGACCTGTGGGCTTCAACTCCCAGGATTCCTGAGCCAGCTTGGGGGACTCAGGAATTCTGGGAGTTGAAGTCCACAGGTTGTAAAACGGCCACAGTTGCCCACCCCTGGTCTAGGCTATTGTCCTCTTTGTCCTCCTGTTCCCAAGGTCATTCTGATATCCATTACCAACTGAAGCAGATTTCAAGATTCTGTCTGAAGTCAACACAGCATCACATATGAACTATAACACTAACAATGTACAATACTGACCTAAGTAGAGAAGCCTATTTTGTTAGAAACAAGTTAATTTATATACGTTTGGGCTATATATTCTAGATATAGGTGCTTGTTCTTTGAAGGGAAGAACATGCTTTGAGTGTCACTAAATGGATGTTGGTCTTACTTTTTATTTCCAAACAGACTCACTACAAAGAATCCTGGAATAAAATGCAACATGGTGGTTATAAATTAAAACTGGATGCCATTCCTTTCCAGACAGCAAAGACTTCTAATGAAATTATAAGTGATGTAAGTTGATTTAGTAACAATGGCAAAAAAATAATTGTAAGGGCATTTTGTTTAGACACTGGAAAAGGACAATGGAAGAAAGCAAATACTTTTGGAGAATAAAGAATTTCAAATTATTTCCACAAATTTTATGTGCGAATTAAATATTACTCTGCTAGGTAGAATTAGGTAAATGGATCCTAATGTAGCTTTAAACATTGTATTTGATAACTGTATTATATAATTTATATTGGCAAACTAGAAGGAAGAAGGGAAGATAATTTTAATGATCATTATTTTTAAAAAAGGGTTTATTCAATGTTAAAAGTCCTCTTGAAATTTGAATGTCAAAGTCAGTGTTCATGAACAAAGAGGAATATTCTCTCCTACTCCCAATAAAATTCTTAAGTGCAAATTGGGAAAAAGAATCAAACAGTATATAAAATTGTCTCTTATTTTGTCTGTATTGTATACGATAAGATAGACTTGAAATTGATACTGAAACATGATGTCCTTTATTTTATTTATTTATGGAATTTAATTAGCAATGGCTCAGAAACAAAGCTAGTCCCAATTATTAACACAGAACCTTGAATTTGTTATCTAGAAATATACTTACCTATTAAACTTTCAGTTGTAGTCTCCAAAAGTACAATTGCTGTTACATTATTATTATAAAGCTCTTTACTTTAGAATTAGGAAATTCGGATAACAGTTTGAATATATTCTAGTGTGGTTTTTAGGTTAAAGTATTCATCTATTGCTTAAAAATGGTTTACTGGCTTATTATTATTTAGAGTAATTCTTTAATCTTTTCTCCAAGTATATCAAGAGTTTAACTCAGAGATGTTAAGCTCATCCTCAGTAATATTGCAACTCAGCTTGGGCCATTATATGGACTTCAACAAAATAAAACAAATGAGCAGGTGTGATGATCTATTGTAATGGGATAACATGTATCTATATTTTCAAGGATTATGTGAATAAATATAATACTGTGTGTTTTTAGTACCACTTTAGTCCCACTTTAGTACTACTCATAACAATTAGAAACCAGCTGTTGCTTAAATAAAGTACATGTTAATAAATGTAATTTGAATTTCTAAACTCACATTCCCTTTCTTGTAAACCAGATTTGTTTTCGCCTGAATATGACTATTTGATACATATGACTTTACGTAAAATCTTCACTATCTGAGAAGAAAACAAAAAGCAATGCAGTAATGGATACTTTTATTTCACTTTTCATGTTTATGCTATGTTGATCTTTTCTTTTTCTTCCTCAGTATAAGTATAAGGAGGCCTTTGAGAAAATGAGGGGGCAGTTGATTGGTTCCCATGGCTTGGAAGATATAAACATTTCTCACTTCATGCATGCAGCTTTGCTACAAAGTGATGTAAGTGGTACACTAACTTGTATCACCATATTTTAATAAGCAAACATTTAATTGGTTAAGAGCAGCACATTCAAAACAATATAAGCGGATGATACTTTCACCTCTATTGGCATAAGAATATAAGATCCTTGACAGAATTATCTAATCTAGTCTGTTCTAATCTAATCTAATTATCTATCTAATCCAGCATCCTGCTTATTTCATCAACCAAGCAGATGCCTATCAAAACAAAAGAAAAAACAGAATGCATGGATAAGTTACCATCTTTAAAGCGCTCCATGGCTTATGACCTGGTACTTACGAGATCGCCTTCTGCCACCGATAGCCTCCCACCGGCCAATACACTCCCACAGAGAGGGACTCCTCAGGGTGCCGTCGGTCAAACAATGTCAACTGGCGACTCCCAGGGGGAGAACCTTCTCTGTAGGGGCACCTGCCCTCTTGAATGAATTGCCCCCGGAGATACGTATGATCCCTGACCTACATACCTTTCGCCGTGCCATTAAGACTTTACTGTTTCAACAGGCTGGGCTGGCTTAAATAACGAATTTTAATGGGTGTTTTAGTTTTTTAATATAAGGGCCAAATTATTTAATATGTTTTAAACTGTTTTTAAACTTTATGGATATATGTGTTTTATTGTGGCTTTGCACCGCCCTGAGTCCCTCGGGAGAAGGATGGTATAAAAATTTAAATAATAAATAAATAAATAAAATAAAGATGTCTCCAGAAAATCTATGTCACCATCATTGTTTAAATCAGTGATAGTCTTGTCTTCCCTAAATAAGTTCTTAAGCTATCTGAGTTATTGGGCATTATAACAGAGATCCCCAACCCCCAGTCCGTAGACCAGCACCGGTCTGCAGCATGCCAGAAATCAGGCCATGCAAACAAGCTAAGCCTCATCTGTGGGATGCAGGCAAAACATGAAACCAAACCGTCTCCGGTCCATGGAAAAACCTCTCTCCACAGAACATGTCCCTGGTGCCCAAAAGGTTGGACGCCGCTGCATCATAAGATCTTGTTTCTGTAAGGATACAATGAAAGGAACACAGATCCAACAAAATGAGCAAAAAATAAAAATGTTAACTTAAAAACGCACCAATATTAAGTATGGGAATGGAAGTGAAGATACAGTCAGGAACAATGTCAAAAGAAGATGTTAGGAGAAAAATGAAGAGGGCAAAAGATGCTTTTAACTTTCTAGCAAGATGCTGCTGCTGCTGCTGCTGATATTCATTCAATCATATCATATTTTTGGTGATTCTATGGACCAGCTCTTTCCATATTTTCTGATTTTATACTGCTTCTTTCAGTTGTTTTATGCTCTGGCTAGTGTTGGTTTTGCTCACAAATATAATACAGGCATTTTTCATTGAAGAACAGTTTTGAAAGTACTAGAAAGACTTCTAAGGCAATACTCATATACTTAGGAACAGGATTCAGTAATGTGCACATAATGCATGCCAAGCTTGTTGAGAACAAATAATAACAGTACATCCCAGTGACCAGTTGTTTCCTGTGATTATATTATAATTTTTGCTTGTTTCCTAATTAAATAATAATAATAATAATAATAATAATAATAATAATAATAATAATTGTAAAGGAATAGTTTCAAAAGAATTTGTCAAATGACTTTCTATGAATGTCTTTTAAGCCATGACTGAAAAATAGCATTTGTTTTTACTTCCTTCTTAGATAAATTACAGGAAAGATTTTGATAATCAGAAGAATAAGTTCTACCTACCATTAGACATGGTGAATTTAGTACATGCCAGAAAAGCCCAGTCTTTGATCAGTGATCAGGAATATAGACAACTGCTTCATGATTATACATCGTTGTCGGAGGATATGAGGCTGCAGTGTGCTAAAAAAGCTTACAAACTACAGAGTGAGGTAAATTATGGTTCTGCATACCATGTTTAATTGAGGGGTGAACATTTTCTGTTAGACAGAGAGACAGATCCATCTTTGAAAAAATAGCGAAAATCACATTTGAAAATTGGGCAAGGTCAGATTCAAATCAAAGTGGGCTGAGCCATTTAAAGTATACTTTTATAATAATAAATTATAGTTTTATAATCATTTATTTTCCTCCCTTAATCAGTATAAATCAGGAGTCCCCAAACTTTGGGCGATGGCTCAATAGTGGGCCATGAGCTATTTACCATTGGACCATGGAAATGGTGTGCAAGCGTACGTGCATCCCCCACTTGCGCAAGCAGCAGGCAAGTGCGTGCATATGCTCTCCATTTGGGTGAGCGGTTGGTGCATATGCACATTGCTAGTGCAAATGGAGCTGTGCCCATACATGTGCTTGCCTCCCACTTGCACGGAACCATCCCCTCTTTCCCCCAGCCGATCTGCAAAGCCAGAAAGATTGGGGATTCTGGTATAAATAGACCTCCCCATTCTGCTCCTATGAAAATTTAAAGACTGGGTTTTAAGAATATATTTTCTAATATATTTATGTATTGTATGTACTGGATTTATATGCTGCTTAAATTCAATAGGTCTCTTGAATAGTTTACATTCAGTTCTTAAAATAACACAACAATTTCTTAAGCTCCTCAGTAGTCCAAGGGGCTCTGCTTCCTTGGTGGACAGGGAAATGTTGCTCAGATGCAATTTCATCACAAAGCCACTGTCGTCCTCACATTCAAGCTAACAATTAAATCTCAGTGGACTTGTTTAGGAATCTCCCCTAATATCCTCTGGAAATGACTTGGATTCCACAAATGTCAGCAATAATTCATTCTCCTTGTTGATGATATTGACACTGTGCAATAGAAATCAGAGCTATTTTACCACGACAAAGGACATATATTAATCAGACTGTGTTGTGGGTATAACATGCTATCTCCATGTTAATTTGGGCTATAACAATAATCAGGATTCCTGACAGTCCAACCAGAGATAACAGGTTGAATTTCCCGAACTACGGAACTCTACCATCCTGACAATGGAATCTAGCAGCTCAAGAAAGGATCCTGCCCACCACCAGAAGAAATGGTGCAGCAACAGCAAGACCCACTTGACTTAACCCTGTGGCCCAGTGCCTTCAGTATATTGTAGAAGATTATGGATTCCAGTAGCTACTCTATTTCCCTAGCTCTGAGATAATGGTTTCTGCCAAACTGAAATTTGGGAGGACACATTTTGAGGTGAACAACTAGCTTTTGTTGGAGTAAGCTAGATCTATCATCTCATCCACATCAAACTGTGGACAAGAAGAGATTATTTGTTACAGATAGACTTGACATTAAGAAGCAATAGCCAAAAGGGCTTCCAAAAATCTGGCTATGAGGGTTTTCCAGACTGAAGTAAAATGTCCATAGATGGAGACCCTTTCCCAATAGGCAGGTAGGCTGCCTATTGTCTATCTTTTTCTGATTCAGCAGTACCTAAATTTTTGTATCTTTTAATAACTATTAAAATGTGTAAACTATGTGTGTTCACACACATGTACATACATACATATAATACCACTGTTACAACTGTGACATTAAAAAAGTAGTCAGTTAATGTTTCTGGGGTGAGTATAAACATGATCATTTCATCAGTGTAGCGTTTTTAATTGATATGAATGATTTTTAGAGGAAATAGCAAAAATAATTTACAATTTTATACATAATCGACTTCAGAATTAGGTATTGTTTTCTGCCAATAGTTAGATAGATAGATAGAGTTATATAGAGACAGACAGACAGACAGACAGACGACAGACAAATAAGACTGGGCTAATGTTTTGTGCATTTAAATGAAAGTGTGTTTAAATGAACCATTTATCTGAAATGGTTTCCTGCCTTAGAAGGAGATTGGAGTACAAGACCTACAAGGTCCCTTCCAACTCTATTATTCTGTTATTCTGATCATGAAACAAGGAGATTCAATTCCAGTATGGTTGAAGGTTATATATGTTTCATGCAGCAGAAGTTATTTATAAAGAAAGCATTTGAATAACCACTTCTTAGTTCTATGCTATGATTGGTTTCTCATAGAATTTATACCGATCTGACTTGAACTTTATGAGAGGAGTTGGCTGTATCATTCCCGGGGCCTTGGAGATTGAAGCAAAGAAGAAAGCTTCTGAACTCATCAGTGAGGTAACAAAAGATGTTTTTGATTTCTTCAACTACAAACAAGTTTTGCCAGATGTCTGTGTAAAACTGACAAAGAGGCTTCCTGATTAAGGGTGGGCTCTCATTCCCACCCTCCCTCTTTATTTGATCATTCAACTTATATCCTGGATGAACTGAACGGAGTTCAAGGTTTTCCATACCTTGATAACTACTTTCAGAAACTTTCTGTTCTGTAATCAGGACCCAAGTGATTGGTACATTAGGGTGATCCTTTGTAGAAGGAAATGCTCCTTTCCAGATGAAAGGAAGCCTGTGTTTTTATATTAGACATAGAATCACATTTCTCAAAACCCAAGTGACTCGATATAAGTGGCCTGGAAAGAGAATTACTCTTCCTCATTACTATGCACTCTCTCCCTCGTCCTCTCTCTCTCCTGCTCTCTCTCTCTTATCTCACTCTTAAGTTTTTCTCCAGAACAAAAGAATGGGTCAATAATAAGGCAAAATAAAGACCAAAATAGATATAATGGCAGAAACCACATTTTAAAAATGTGCATGTCATTTCCTTTCATGTATAAACATGGTGTAAATGTTTTTCGTCAAAAGATCCTAGAGGTGAAGACAACTGAATCCTCCCCCTTCTTGTCCTCTTCTTGCTCATAGTTCCCAATCTCCTTTTAATGTCCCATCTGAAGAAGCCTTTCTGGATTAAAAAGGCCTTTAAAATGGCAGAAAAGGTAGGGAGAGTGAGGTGTTCGGCTTTCATCCTTTGGGGGCATGTCCTATTTCATATGTGTTCTAATATATGACTAAACAGACCCAACCACAGGCGGCCTATTTATCCTTTGGAAGCCCTTTAGACTTGTGTGAATGTAGAACCTCTCTGCTATTGATAAAAGAAATCCAACTTTTTCTAGCTGTAATATAAGTGTTTTATTTCTGTCAGGAATTTTAGTAAAAAATATTAGATCTGAATGGATTCAGTTCAAAGCTTCTAAGTGAAGAGATTATCTGATCAAATTTACTTTGAGTTGAATCAAACATTTGAGGCTCTACAGCACCACAACAAACCAACTAAGCTAAAAACTGGGTTGTAAAATTTCCAGTCTAAAGATCACTGAAATGATTGCTTAACCAAGGAAAAGTCACAATAATATTTAATGTGGAATAATTATTTCTACTTCACTTAAGACTAGTTCTGGAAGTTTTAATAATTTTGTTTTTTTAAAAAAATACTGAAGTGTATAAAATATCTGGTTGTTTATCATTTCCACCAAAATGCTAAGATATAGTTCAAAAAAAGCAAAGCCAACAACTACTGTAATCCTTGTTTATTTTTTAGGGAGTCTCTTGATTTTTACTATACAGGTCTGGTTAATGATATGGAGGCAAGAGATTGAAATGATATATTGTACAGGTCAATATATTGCTGCATGTAACATATTCTGTGTAAAGTACTAGCCAAATCTGTAGAATTGAAAATATAATGTCCTTATCTTGCATTTCTCCTTTTGTCTGCCTCTCACTGTGTGAATTCAGAGTAAATACCGTCAGCAAGCAAATTCCTTCAAGTACACATCAGTGACAGACTCTCCTGGCCTCCTTCATGCAAAATTCAGCAATATGATTGCTAATGAGGTAGGTTCTGCTAACATGGATCAGAAAATATGCTCTTTAAAATGCAATATGTGGGGAGGGAGGAAAGCAGCATGCTCTGAGAAGTGTAATATACTTAAAAAAAAAAAAGGGGGGGGGGGGTGAGAGCAAAGCACCATCAATTTATCCTTTAACATTGTGAGATCATTTTTATTATTCCTAGAAAAGCTTTTAATATCTCTTTGTCAATCAGACTGACAAAGAAAACAAATCAGAGCAGTTATTTCATAGGGATTCGTGCAAATGACTTCTCTTTTGTTCTTGAAAGCAGCCATAATGCAAAGGGGTATACTGGAAGGACAGTCTCAAAGATAGTTAACATCAATGTGTTCAAAAACTCACTTAAAGCACCAGAGGCCAAGAATCTTGCTTCTGATTTCTTATACTATTCAGAAGACCCTTGCAGATTCATTTCACCATTAAAATGAAAATAAAATAAAATCCGCATCGGGAAACTGTTTGGTTCCCTAAACTTCCTTGCTATGGTTTTTTTTCCAGAGTAACATTGAATGTTTATGGAAATGTCATGAAATAAGGCTTTAGAAATCATGGATTAGTGCAGTCTTATTTCTGTAGTTTATAGATTCGTTCTTTTCAATAACTTTTTTTAAGCGTTGTAATGTTTTTTCAATTGATAAGATTAATTAGTTAACAAAATATTGATTGACCCAAAACATTAAATGCAGAATATATTATTACATATAACATAATAAATCAGATTAAGGGGTAGAAGATTTTGAAATGTAAATGTTTGTAAAAAAAAAGAAAGAAAAAAGCAAGAAATGCAATGTTACAATGTGCTTTTATTTTACATGAGAGAAATAATTGTATATCGCATTTTTTGTAAAGATTGCGGTTTGCATGGGGTTATGATTTTCTTTATTTCTATTTATTTCTGTCCTTTAAAAACTCAGCTGTGTATTTGCTGACTGAATGCAAGAAACAAATGTTCCTCTTTAGACAGACATGCTGACTGAAATGTTTCTAATACCGGGAGGTTCAAAAATAGCATCCAGATTGAAATCTTCCCCATTTTGGGAGATCCAAGGATTGAGTCGATATCAGCTGGTTTTTTCTTCTATTTCAAGAATAATAATAGAAAAATGCACCTGTTTTAGGGAAAATCCACAAATCTCCAGCTATTTTTTTTATTTCTAGCATTTTCTTTTCAAGTAGAGAGTCCACT
This sequence comes from Arizona elegans, assembly GCA_022577455.1. Lineage (NCBI taxonomy): Eukaryota > Metazoa > Chordata > Lepidosauria > Squamata > Colubridae > Arizona > Arizona elegans. The sequence continues at coordinate 56,321,243 of JAKOOJ010000005.1, read as the reverse complement.
TTTTCAGATCAACTGAGTGATAATCCATTGGTTGGAACAGGAATTGACTGATCAACTTTTCACCCAAGCCTGACATCATGGGCTAAGAGTGACTGGCTCAAAATCACACAGTCAGCTTTCATGTTTAAGGCTCGACTAGAACTTAACAGCCTCTGGCCCTGTGCCTTAACTACTAGACCAAAGGGGTCTCTCCTACAGCTATATGTGCCATTGAAAAAGAAAAGTATGGATAAGAGTGACACCCTAAAATTTTGTTTCAACTGCCCTCATCCTTTCTCTTTGATTATTGTGGGCAATTTCTCTTTTAGCTTGTACCCATACATCCCCAGTCATTCCCGGTATCGAGATCAGAGGAAGTATACATACTATTCAGTACAGCTAACAAAAATGTAGCTTGATGTTTATTTATTAAACATCAGCAAACATCAAAAACATTTGCTGGCAAAAAAGGGGATAAAAGGCAGGCAAAAACAGAGAAAGAGCAAGACGTGAACAATAGGCAATAAATTACATTATTTGTATAGTTAGATCTAGGCACAGGAACTTTCCAAAGTTGTTAGTGGGGACGGCCCCACAATGGCCTGTTATTCCATTAGCATTAACTCTTTCATGTATATAATATTATTATAATTGTGTATATAGTAGTGTCAGAATAGAAATGGAAAGTAGGACACTGACAAATCCCTCTTCTATTCTGAACATGCAATGAACATGAAAGAAACAATATGGTGGGTGGAAATTATGTATCTACTGTAAAGAAAACAGTATCTACCTACCTATCCTATCCTATCCTATCCTATCCTATCCTATCCTATCCTATCCTATCCTATCCTATCCTATCCTATCCTATCCTATCCTATCCTATTTCTAAACTGCCCTTCTCCCTCAGATGGGGAATAGAGGTTGCAAGTCACAGCAATTGCAACAGTGCAGTGGGGAGCATTGTTTTCCTCTCTTTTTCTACATGGAGAAAATTGATTATAATTTCATTATGTGCTATTGATTCTCTTCAGTTGTGGAAATTCTTGATCAAAGCTTTCAGTTTTGGACTGGAGATAGTTTCATATTTTGTCTATTGTGCAAATATGGAAAATATTTTAGTATGTATGTATGTATTATTTCCGTTAAAATAAAATCCATATTTTATTCAAAACATGTGGTATTTAGAAATATATGTTAAAAACAAATCCCAACCTGTGACTGTACTTTCACTTCAGAAATGTAACTAAATAACATTTAAAAGGAATTTTTGTTAATTCAACTTTTAAAAACAATTCTCCTAGCGCCTGTACAAAGCAGCAGGAGAAGACACTTTGCATCACTGTAGGGTAACCCTGGGACTTCCTGAATTTGAAAGGGCAAAATTGAATGCAGCGAACATTAGTGAGGTAAGTACTTATTTTAGTCTTGGGCATATTTGTCCTTAATAAGTGTCTTTAAGTTCCTATTCTATACAGGAGAGGTCGGCAGTTTTACCCATTTTACTGATATGTATGAAATGTAATTGCAATCTTCTGTCCTTGATCCTCTGTCAGAGTAGTTGTGGTTTATCTATTTATTACAATTTTAACCTCTATGTTGCATTTTATATTTGCTGCCATGATTCTTTAGAGGGAAATCTGACTGCTTTGAGAGCTGATAATTTTAATTCCCTTTTGCATCTATTATATCAGTATCTTAATTCATTGGCATTGCTGCATTTAAAATTTGCATATTAGTTTTTTCAATTTTCTTTTTTATTGAAAATGGTCTTTATACTGACATTGGTTCCAATGTAGTGAATTTTTAGAATTAATTGTTATAATGATTGCAGTTGTTTGGGGATGTTAATATTAGAATAGATAGGAGAACTATCTATCCTGAATTTTTCACCTTCTTTTTCTTCCCATAGTAATGTGGAAATAGAAAGAGCCCAGAAAATGAATAAATGCATGCAAAAATGATATAGGTGAAAATTTCTATCCACATCAAATATATGTTTTGTAGATGGCTCATGGTTTTTTATAGATGTAATTATTCCTTATACATCTATACAAATTAAACAATCCATATAAAGATATTTACCATTTGATATGTTTATTGCATTGTTTTTATTTGATTTGATTTGAAGAAGCATCTTTCTACAAATGACTAAAACCTATGTGAACTATTTTGAAATCCGTATTGCAACTCAAACAAGTTCCTTTTGTTAATTTAGTTTTTAGTTAAAATTTAACCAAGAAAACTAAAGTTGCCATTTCCACTTTAGGCAAAATACAGGGAATCTTGGCATAATCTCCGTGCTCAGGGTTATAAACTGACAATGGAAGCCATCCCTTTCCAGACTGCCAAGGCCTCCCGAGAAATTGCCAGTGATGTGAGTTGAATTATGCAGCTTTCCATCTTGCCTAATTTTTGTTAACTTCGTGTAATACATTGTAGAAAGCCGATTTTACTGAATTAAAGCAGCCCCATAATCATGTGAGACAAGGATGTGAGACAGAATGTATTACTTATGAATGAGATTCTTTGTGTGAATTAAAAAAAAGTCACTGTTAATCAGAAACAAAGCAGAGCTGAAGCTCTTGCAATGGGAATAGGGGAAAGAAAAACATCTCTGGATGTTTCATTCAGATGTACCCAGAACATGCAAAATAATATCGATCCATATAAATAGATAATCCATTTATTTCCTTGGGTATTCCAGTAAAGCAGCTATGGGAAATGAAAATAGATTTACATTTACATTTGACTGTAATATATTAATTTCTGCTTTTAGAAGCCCAATATTTTTGTATGGGAATTAAATTTCCTGAAACAAAATGCACACCCTCTCTCCCCAAAGTCAAGTAATAAGGCCACTATGAGCAACATTCAAACTTTCATTATTATAAGAATGCTACTTTTCAGAGCAGATTGTAGTGATGCTCCTACAATCTGTAGATTTGTTCTCTTTGGTTATTGTGAGAAGTCAAGATTTTGAACCCTTTTCCTCAATCCCCAGTGACTTCATGCAAGTACCATTTCTCTAGGCGATTTCATATATTACAGACCACATTCAAATATAGCATCTTTTGCATAACAATAACTATTTTGGATATATAAAAATAACTTTAAGATGAACACAACATAGCCTGAGTCATGCTGAGAGATGCTTATGAACATGCTATCTCTTTGATGATATTGAAAAACCAACTTGGCACCATACAAATAAAACAGATGCAGATGCTCTCACCTGTATAATGCTTCACCTCACAGTCATCTGTTCCAGCTTTCGTACTAGCAGCAAAAGTTCCTCAAATACATAACCATTGAATTCAAAAGGACTTTCTACAAAATCTCACTTTTTTCACATATACAGTCCTGTTGTTCAAACAATACAATTTCTCTTGGCACGTGCTGATCAGAGCCAGGTTTTTGACATGTAAAAGATGAAAAGTGAACAGAAGCACAACACCAATAAAATATGTGGTGGCTCTTTCATGTATTGAATTGTTCATTGCGGTGAACACTTTCCTTTTATATATAGAGAGATAGAGAGACATAAAGCTTACTTTTTAAAGCATCACAGATGCAGGGGTGCAACATAAATCCCATTTTCTTTTCCATCACAGCTACAGTACAAGCACAACTTCGTTTCCGAGAGGGGGAAGCTTATTGGTGCCAGAAGCATTCTGGATGATACCAATCTGCTACACTGCTTGCATGCTGCTAAGTTACAGAGTGAACAGGAATATAAGAAAAGCTCAAGAAATACCTGTTCTCAGTACAATCTCCCTATGGACATGGTTAATCTAGTTCATGCAAGAAAAGCCCAGAATCTCATCAGTGACCAGGAATACAGGAAAAGATTGCATCAATACACAGTGCTCCCTGAAGACTTGAGGATGAAGTGGGCCAAAAGAGTTCATTTGCTGCAGAGTGAGGTAATGCATGTGCTTGAATGTCAGAGGTAAGAATAATGTAACACCTAGACAATTATCTTGGACAGCCAATAACAGAACAGTGCAGGGTGAATCAAACAAGTATTGCTATCTTTACTAACTAAATAGGCTGTCTGGTATACAATTATACCTATTAAAGCTTTTCTGCACCTGTACATTCTGAAGGACATGGTTGATTAATAAATATTTTTTTTTCAATAGTTATGCTAAAGGATTATATTAATTCAGTTTTGGAATTGAATTAATAAATAGTACATAATAAATAAATTGACATAAATACTATAGTACTATTTATTTATTTATTGGTTCGATTTATATGCCACCCTTTTTGGGAGACTCAGGACGGCTTACAACTATATTAATTAATATAGTTAAGCTATAGCCTTCATACTTTTGTATATACCTGCTTAGTAGGGTATACTGGGTTTCACCCCCCCCCCCAGCGGTGTTCTTTTTAATACAAAGTCAGCTTATTGCCCCCACAAACGGGGTCTTCATTTTACTTACCTCGAAAGGATGGAAGACCTTGAGCCTGGTGAGATTTGAATTTGCAATAATTGCAGGCAGCTGGTGTTACTTAACAGCACTTTAGTCTGCTTCACCACCAAAGCTCTTTATTGGCTAAAGGTTTAGCCTAAATCAAAGCAAAAGCATGTAAGTACTTGTTTTTCTTACCTCACTGTACATTTGATAGATTCCAAACTCAAATTAGTACTTTTTAGAATGCAGTTTAAAAGATTTCACCCAACAGGATCTTTTCAATGACAAGTATTAATAATGTTGGAGAATCACTCTTGGATTCTTCCCTAAGCATAGCTAATATACTAAAGCAAAGCATTATTACACTATAGTGAAACAGCCCTTAACTGATATACTAACTAAAACAGTTAAGGGCTGCTTCATTCCTTTTAAAGGATACTATAGCATTTGTATAGGTGTATACTTTAAGATTTGTATAAAGACAATCATAGGTAGGTAGTCATATTCAATAATAGGCATTGAGATAAGCATTTATACTACTAAAACTCTCCTGTCTGTTTGTAACCTAAAGTCTGTTTGTAACCTAGAGTTGCCTTTGGTGAGATGGACAACATAATAATAATAATAATAATAATAATAATAATAATAATAATAATAATAATAATTATTATTATTATTATTATTATTATTTTATTTCTATACCGCCCTTCTCCCGAAGGACTCAGGGCGGTGTACAGCCTATTTAAAAACACAGAAACAAAACAACAATTTAAAATTTAAAATCATTAAATAATTAGGCTCCAATTAAAATCCCAGAAATTTAAAATACTCCCAATTTAAAACGTTATGTTAATAGCCCTGCCTGGCGGAACAACAGGGTCTTCAGAGCGCAGCGGAACACCCGGAGGTCGGAGATCCTACATACACGTTTGTTTGTTTGTTTGATTGATTGATTGATTTGCAGTGCACCATAGAGCAATGACTCTTTTTAAAAAAATAAACGTATCTCAAATAGGCTAACTTAAAAAATGCATTCAAAATCCAAGATCCATTTAGACTACTGGTCTAAAGAACTTGAAATATCATGCTGCTGTGGTCAGCCACCGTTACATGATTGCTTCCTTTCAACTTTCCACAACCAAAGTTAATGGGGAAGCTAGCAGGAAGTCAGAACTTGATTCTGCTGTCACTGCTTTTTTGCCTGTCCATGATCATTCTCTCTATCAGTTTAGGTAAGGAAACATCTCAGAAAAGATGCCCCCAAAATGATGTCTATTCTTTCCTAAATTTGTCAGTGATGCATTATTTATTCCAAAAGGAACATATGAATGGATTAAAAAATCATCCCAGTGTCTCAGAAAATATAAATGTTCAAATGTGATACATTCTCACATTTTGGCTTTGTTTTTATTTGATAGTTTTCCTACAAATCTGATCTGAATTGCATGAAGGGAGTTGGCTGGATGCCTCTAAGATCCCCTCATATAGAAAATGTGAAGAAGGCTGGAGAACTCATCAGTGAGGTACTGCTAACTCTTTCATAGGACTGTGCATCTGTAAGATTTGTAGGCCATCAAGATTCTTCCTTATACAATCATTATGATATGGATTTCCTGGTCTGGTTTAACTAATTGGGCTAATAGCTATATTTGACATACAAAATCTGTTAGACTCCAATGAACCTATAATGAAAATGTTATGTTATACATGACATCCTTTGTATAGAATCTTCTGTATTATACTTCATCATAATTGTCCTTTATTCTGTTTGCAGACAAAATATCGTCAGAAACCAGATCATCTGAAGTTCACAACAGTTACAGACTCTCTGGACTTCCTCCATGCAAAGAATAGTTACATTCAATGCAATGATGTAAGAGAAGCATATATGATATTGTAGGTCATAAAAATTGCCCTCAACCTCATACAATATGACTTAGAACCATGTCATTAGAAGAAATGTTATTGCTACAAATAAACTGATTGTTGTTGGGTGTCAGATGTATAGTAAATTGCAGAAAATAACAGTGAAAAAATATGTTGTGAATTTTCAAGAATGTTAATTTATTCTTAATTTATACTTTAGGAGTTTTTTTTAAACTGCAACATTGAAATCCATGAACTAAGATACACATTTATAATTCAGTATTTCTCAGCCCATGAATTTGTTCTGACCATCAGAAATGAATGAAGCTCATAATCTTTCCACCACAGTTATGGACAGATAGACGATAGAGAGATGATCAATTCTATTTATTCTAAATTTCCAAGTTGTTTAGGGCAGGTATATAGCTTACGATAGTTACTCTATTAACATTTTGATATAAGCAGATCTAAAATTATCATGGATAATTTTTAGAAGATTACTGATCATTATAGATCTGCTTTTCTGGCACTTGCATTGTAGGATAATCTGAGTTCTAGACGTATTTGAACGATGTCATAGGAATTTATTATCAGGCGAGATACATAAAAGTTCTGTTAACTGACATAGTCTGTATTTTGTGCAGTGCCAAAGATTTTGCAAAGAGCAAACTTCTGCTTTTGCCTGCAGAGTTTTGCTTGGCAAAATAGAGATAGCATTTTGTTTTTTTTAGTGGAAATAAAGCTTTGCCTAAGGTAAGTATACGCATAAGCATAGGTTAGTGCTATAGGCATTCTGTATTTCTTGGAGAAAATAGAATTTTAGATATTGTGGAACTACACTAAATATTGTTTGTCCTAACAGCGGCTATATCGAGCTGGTCATTTGGACAACATGCACAGATACACTCTGCCCCTTGACCGTCCTGACCTCATAAGGGCACGGCTCAATGCACTCCACATCAGTGATGTAAGTAATTGTTCTTTTTCATTTGGAAGTTAATCTCATAATCAGTATAATGACAAAGATTACTTATCTTATATTCAAGCTATTTTGAGTAATATAATTTTGAAACTATACTACAGGTAAAAAGAATATTGCAGGATCGGATCTGAGTTGGTCACTGGGACCAAAGGTTCTGTCTTCCAAGCTTTCGGCTCATGCTGGAGCCCATTTTCAGGGAACTTCTCTCTCTCCAGAAAGTACACAGATTGGATCCTGCAACATTATCCCGGGACGCATATCTTTGCCTTCTTTCATGTAAAAGAATACTGCTGCCTGCCATAGACTAATTTCACAGATTAAAACATTCTGTAACAATGAATAGATCATGTTTCATTGTGAACAGTTAAATTATATGCATAGTCATGTGAAAAATTGATATGCAAATAATTCCATAAAGTGACCCGTTTAATCAATTACTGGAATATAAAAATAGCAGAGAACAATGCTGGAAAGGCTGCTCCAACACACAAAGAAGTAGAAGCAGGTAGCACATTTTGCATTGAACACTACCAAACCTTTCCCTCTCATGTCAGAAGAAAAGAATAAGAGAGCTATATTGCTCATGCAGTTAGAGCGGCATTGCCATGCACAGATGAATGGCACAGTTGTATGTCGGGTATGTTCTGTTTCTTCTCAGACCATTCAAATGGATCAGCATGTATCTGAACTGAAACAGCCAGTGAGTGCATGAGGAGGTGGAGATGTTGGGGGCATCTCATTAAAAATGAAACTGCTTTTGGTAGATACACAATTGGATCAGATGCCACACACAGAAAGCTGTTGAGAGAGACTGACCCCAGAGCACAGAGAAAAAGAAGAAAAAAAACCATGTTGGTATTTGTAAAGCTGCAAAGATAGCCATAAATCAAATGAATGTAATGTGCGAGGATGAGTGCAAAAACTGTGCAAACTGTGATAAAGTAAAATGATGCATGGGGTTTCGAATCAAAGGATCTGTGTTAAGAATGAACTGCAACAGCAAGGCCAAAAATTTGCAGATTTAAAAGAAAGAAAAGGAGAGAGACAAAAAGGGGAGGGAAATGACAAATGACTAGAACTTGAGAAAAGGGTCTAGATTTGGATCTCATCCATATTGGGAGAGGGAATGCCAAATTCTTCTAATATAAATTCTGCAAACAAATCTAAAGATTTATCTAAAACTGCTCTTTAAAGAGGCCATCTTTTATAATTTTTGGATGCATGCTTGCTTGTGTTCCATGTCATCTTATCTTAAACAAGCATATTACTGGCCAGACTACAGGAGTAAAATTTGTTAGAATTTCAGGCCCATTCAAAAACATGAAGGTTGTATTAATTTACCACAGAAAAAATATTCATGAATCTAAGTAACCTGAGAGGTGGGTGCAGGACAAATTCAGGACAAAGTGAGTGTTTATCTGAGACAACAGATGTGGAAAGGTGGCAGCAAAGTATGAGCTAGATGTGCACCATTACTATCCATGCCCTACTTCCTCTAAAGCTAGGTTGCTGTCTAGATTTAATGGAAGAGTCTACCCTTGTAACAGTGCTATTAATCTGTTCAATATTATATTTGGATGGGAGATTCAGACCTGTGAATTTCCTTTTTGGTAGGCTATTGATGAGATGGACCCTAACCAGAAGTGCATAATATAAACTTTGAGGTTAAAATACGATAGAGCCACAATGTGGGTCCCAATCTCTACCTGGTTCATGGATCTCCAACTCAGAGCCTGAAGCCTTCTAGGTTATTTGGCATTGTCTCTATGAATGTTTAGGAAAGCAATAGGAAGTGTCTCATTCACAACACAGCAGAACTACCACTGGAAGTGAGACAGCAGCTTAATAATCTTGACCACGCACCAAGGCTCCTCACTTACATAAGAAGAAAGTGTGGCTCTACATCTGGGTGCTGGTGCCTAATTTTTCATCAAGGTACAGTCATAGCTGTGCAATAATGTCTAGGGGTTACTGAAGCCGTAGAATGTGTAATACTGAATGTGTAATGGGTGGCTCTTTCACAGAGCAACTAAAGGAAATTGAAAGTACTTCTCTCAATGCTTATACCAGAGACATTCCTGGGTCATCACCCTGTACTGGGCATATAAACCCTATCATGGCAGACTGTGGCACCACCCTGTGAGAGGCTTCCTTTTACCTGAGACAACTTAGGAGAGCAAGAAAGCAAGATTATCACAGTCTGAGACAGATTTAGGTCTTTCTTTGCCATGTACTAGTACAGCAGCTCCTCCAGTTTATGGCTTGAGAAACATGATAATGCATAGCCCATTTTCTGCAAATCTTGGCTTTCTGGAAATTGAAGATTATCCCCACAATGTTTTCTCAATCTGAGTTAAGCTCTTGAGAATTTACATAATAAAATGGACTTCTGAGGGAGGTATGGTGAATTGATTTTGTCAAATCAGAACTGATGACTGCGGTAAAGACCAAGGAACTGATGAGTAGACTGATTCACTGAAACTTTTATGAATAAGGAACGGATGGGAGATTTCCCACATGTGCTCCAAATGGCTGCTCCTTTTGAGGAAACTGCAGGACAGTGATTTTCCAAGGGTTCGAGACAATGGATCAGCCATTTTGCTTGCAATCCCAGCAGACGCTTTTAAAGGGCACTGAGTTCACAAACTTCATTTTAAAAAAAACTATATAGTGGTTGGGATGATAGAAATGTAATCCAGGGAAGGCTATATAGCATCCTAAACTACAAGGATTTGCATTTTAGAAAGATTCAGAAGGAGAAGCTGCATTGGCACCCTCTAAGTCTTGGCACCCTAGGCTTCTCAGCCTATCTCAGGGTTGGCCCTGAGTCAAACAGCGAGAACTGAGTGGATTAGCTATAATACTTGCTTAGAAGATTTCAGGGTAAAGAACTTCACATTACATGGTCCTCATGATGATTTGAGTCAAGACCTCTGAATTATGTGGCAATGCTGAATACACGAAGAGCTGTTCTGTGTGAAACCGTCCATGTGTTCAGCTGCATTCCTATGTTCAGCTGTGTTTTCTTCATAATTTGCATTTAGCTAATGCTTTAATAATATCTACTCTCTTATAAAGCATCTCACTACTTTAGATAGTTTGATGGAACCAGCAGAGTTTGGAGACAGCACAGAAGGTATTAAAAATGTTTGAAGTTATACATAGTGGAAATGCAGCACTGAAATGTCTCTGCTGTAAAACCCAAATGCTACTGCTAAATGTTTCAAAAGACAGAATAGGGGCAATGTCAATGCAATATTGATGTGTGTAATGCATCAAAGCAAACTTTAATTATGACGTTTGTGACTCTTTTCAAATAGGACATTGTATTTTGTATGTGGAAAAGTGAAGGGATGCATGCTAGCTTTTGAGACATAAATAAATGATTGTAATAGAATCCAATATTAATTAATAAAGCCACAACAGATATGTAAATAAAATTAATTGATTTTATTTTCCCTTTGTTTTTCCATTTCTCAATGCAGAAACTATATAAAACATCTTGGGAGGAAACACGGGCAGCTGGCTATGATTTCAGATTGGATGCCATCCCTTTCCAGACAGCTAAAGCATCTAGAGAAATTGCCAGTGATGTATGAAATGTTCTAAGATGTGTTTTGTTTTGTTTTGTTTTGTTTTGCATTTAAAGGCCTTTATGCCCTGGCATATCATCCATGATTTTTCCTATATAGTTTCAAAGAAAGAACCTGTTTTTAGTGCCATAAGGATTCCACAAAAACAACAGCCCCATATATTAGATTCACTAATACCCCCATTGAGCTGCATATGAAATAATTATGCAATTATGCATATGAAAAAAATCAATGTGCTGTGAGTTGGGTCTGTATTTTATTTCACATTAGTTTAAATGTATTTATTTATAAATGTATGTATTTATTCAGTCTATTATTCAATCAATCAAATGAAAACTAAGAAAGTTCAGGGAGAAATTAACTCTTCTTGCTGTTGTTCAGAGAGATAACATTAGGATACATGTGTGCTCTTCTTGTCAAAAGAAAAGACAACAATTTTGGTCCATTTTGTTCTATTTAGTGAACTTGTGAAGAGTTTTAAAAAATCAAAACTGATGCCTTAAGCTTTCACGGACTTAAAATATACCCACGAAACCTTGATTTCCCTTTCTTCTTTAACTTTTCCTAAAATTTAGGAAATTTTTTACTACATTAGGAATGTAGTATTTGCGTGTACTATAATATAATTAGCTGTATACCTTGTGTAGGGAACAAAGGCAGAGAATGGTTCCTTGCTGAAAAAGATTGCCTATTCCTGCTATGCCTGTATGTGCTGTCAGCACTCTGGATGCTCTGATGAAGAGCTCATCCTAGAGTTTTATTTTAAATTGTGTAATTATGTGTGTAATTGTTGCTTTATACATATATTCTTCAATTACAATGAAATGTTCCCAATCTTAAAATAATTTCAGCAAAATAATTAGCATGCCATACCATGATTTTAGCATTGATGTACGCATATAGGCTACACGTAAAATGCTTCTGGCATAATATGAAATTATGTGAAACTATGCTTCCATATGGTTCTATAATGACATAAACATCCCTATGTCTCAATATTTTTTTAGTTCAGATACAAAGAAGCTTTCCTAAGGGACAGAGGTCAACGGATTGGATTTTGCAATGCGCATGATGATCCTAAAATGAGACACTTCCTGAAGATGGGCCACCTCCAGAGTGACAACCAATATAAAAGAGATTATTTTAGAAACAGAGCACAATTCAGAAGTCAAACTGATCAGCCAGGATTTATTCATGCAAAGAAAAGTCAGCAATTAATAAGTGATGTCAACTATAGGCAGCGCCTGCATCAATACACCTGTGACCCGGAGCAGCTGAATCTCAGGCATGCCAAACAAGCCTACAAACTCCAAAGTGATGTAAGTATGTTAGGATCTATGGCTAAGGAGCCCATTCTAGGCAAGGATATGTCTAATCAATGGATTCATTTTCAAATCCAAATTTAATGTATATATTAAGGAAGCAGCTTAGTCAGTTGCCTTTTGAAAAATCATCTTTGGGAAGAAAGTTTAGATAGGAAATGCATTAAAAGATGCAGTCACTGGGAGAGTTGTCCACAGAAATGTGATGTCATGCTGATGTGGGCAGTTTAGAGGAAAAAAGATTGTGGGAATAGCTCACTTGTGGAAGAGTGTGCGTGCGCATGCTCTCTCTCTCTCTCTCTCTCTCTCTCTCTCTCTCTCTCTCTCTCTCACACACACACACACACACACACACACACACAGAAACAGAGAGAGAAAGATGCTAATGCATTTAGGGAAGAAAAAAATAGTACTACTAAAACCAAGAAATTACTTTCCCTAGTGCAGGGGTCTGCAACCTTAAACACTCAAAGAGCCATTTGGACCAGTTTCCCACAGAAAAGAAAACACCGGGAACCACAAAACTATTCCTGTGCCTGACTATTTCTTGAGCAGCAACAAAACTAGCATATGTAGTTGAATTAAATGTTCTGTTTTCTTCTGAAACTTTTCTTTTCTTGGATTTATCCATGGTTGGCCTACCAGGGGTTGAAAAGCTCAATAAACCCACGTGACGGCGGGTGTTACACATTGGCGATTGTGATGCATATTTTGAGTGACAGGGAGTCTCAGCAGAGGGGTGAAAGAGTCACATGTGGCTCCAGAGCCTCAGGTTGCTGACCCCTGCCCTAGTGCATGAGGAAGGCTCATCCAAATAAATCCAATTCCTCCATGCATCTGTAAGTTGCTATTATTGCAAGTGAAGACTTACAAAAAGTTTTAAAGATAGTTTTATATATACACATATATGCACATTTCCAACATTTATTCTCAACAATAACGTAATATATTCACTTCATAAAAGAGAAGAAAAAGAACAGACTGTAATACATGTTGACAACTTGATATCTTGAGTCTTGCCCATCTCTTCTGTCCTAGCAACAATTTTCTTGTATAAAGTGTGTGTGTGTGTGTGTGGTCTTTTGTTAATAAAGAAGCCATGTTTGCTATGTGAAGAAGAAATGCAAGTGTTTTCAACGGCAAAGAAAAGATCTGGCTTCATATTCTGTATACAAGATCAGTTTTATCTTAACATTCTAAGATGGGAGGACTCCACAGCACCTGATTTTGGAGAACAACTAAGGTGGCACAGAATAGCTTGCAGTACTCTGTCATCTATCCTTGCCTATCACACCTGCTTCCTGGGGTCGCCATTTTCTTTTATTGGCCTTTAGTATATATATGATTTGTTTCATTTGATTTTAAGTATTAAGTCTTGAAGATCCATGCAATTAGTACTGTATTTTATTTTCTAGGTCAAATATAAATCTGATTTGAATTGGATCAAAGGTATTGGCTGGACTCCTCCAGGTTCTTACAGAGTGGAAATGGCCAGAAGGGCTGCAGAGCTGGCATATGCTCGGGAAACAGAATGTCAAGAAACCCAGGAACAGCGTGATCCAGATTATGTAAGTGAATGGCTGGATAACCTAAGCAATATTCATTATAATTTTAGAAATCAGGGGCAATAATTACAGTATCTGATAGTCAAGTCTCGACTACAGATCCATTGTAGGCGTGAATGAGTTATTAATGTTTTTAATGTTTTTAATTTTTAAATGTTTTTTTATAATGATTTTTTAAATGTATTGTGAGCCGCCCTGAGTCTTTAGAGAGGGGCGGCATATAAATTGAATTAATTAAATTATTAAATTAAATTAAATTAAATTAAATTAAATTAAATTAAATTAAATTAAATTAAATTAAATTAAATTAAATTAAATAATTAAATTAAATTAAATTAAATTAAATTAAATTAAATTAAATTAAATTAAATTAAATTAAATTATTAAATTAAATTAAATTAAATTAAATTAAATTAAATTAAATTAAATTAAATTAAATTAAATTAAATTAAATTAAATTAAATTAAATTAAATTAAATTGTAAAGGAAACAGGAAGATGAATGGCAATGATATATAGGAATACAGGATCTGTTGGAACCAAGTCTGTCCCAGTATGCATCTGGATCATCCCCTAAACTATTATTGGAAACAAGGACAGCCGTGAACATCTCAGCATTTCAGCTGGTTTGGATCTAAACCACTATTTGAAAATCATTATTAGAGTCATGAAAATCTGTAGGTTATCAGAGGAAGAAATTTGGACTAACCAAGCTATAAATCTATAGTAAAGAGTTTTATACAATCAAAGTACACAATCCTAGCTTTAGGACATTATTTCTGCTACTTGGAATATGATATATTGTTCAATATATTTGCTACAAATGGAATGACACAATAGTCTTTGTGAGGAGATAACATTCTGAATCTATTGCAATTGCAGGAGAAAATAACAGAAGGATCACAACAAGTCCAGCTGAATCCTGATGCAGCAGAAGTTCTGCAAATGAAGAGAAGAAAAATGAAACTAATTAAGAAATGAACAGAAATACTGACATCTGTCTAATGAAAATGCATATATTTTCCAGCTTTCTCTCCAAATCATGTAGCTATTCTAATCTCCCGAGAAGCAGAGTAGTGCACTGTTCAGAAATAGTTATTACAAAAAAAGACCTTTGCAAACCCTCAAGGAGTGATTTAATATTAAACTTTATATTTTTGCATGAAAAACTCTACCTGATTTTTTAAAGCTATGTATTATACAATGTAGTATTTATGACAGCAAATTAGATTAGTACTAGATGACTGGCAGGCTCAGCTTTGTACTAAAAATATATGAACCATGATTTGCTGAAAGGAAAAATATATATATTTGTACGGAAAATAAATCAGTGGAATTACTTTCCAAAGAGTCTACAGTTATTTTGTTGATTTGTTAATGATGTTCATTTCTGAATTCCTATGTGGCTAAATTAATTCATGCCAGTGGACACTTTTGCCTCCTTTAAAAAAAAACCCTGAGTAAAAGATAGAGAAGATTAGAAATACAGTGGCTAGAGGAAACAGTTTAATCTCCCATCTGTGCAGAAGTCAGTTTAAAACAAGATTCCATATCTTCCTTTACTGCAAGATGTTCATTATACAACATAGCATAACATATTGTTTGATCTTCAGCTGGCCTGATCATGTGAGATTACTGATATTGGACGTTTATTGTCATTCAATCAATGTTTGTAGAAATGAATGAAAAGGACATTCAGGAGATTTGAAAGCAAATATAAATAGATTCTTCTGTGTCAAATGATGTGTGAATTCATACAACTTTTGATATTTATTTGCACTGCATATCTCCTGGTTTCTGAATGTAAATTCTAATTTCCCCGTTAAAAAACAGAAGTCTTCTGGGCAAACAATTCTCAATGCAACTACTTTTTATTATGAAGGTTATGACTGTGTTTTATAGCCTTAATATTTCAAATGATTAAAAATACAACAATAAAAAAGATCAGTTTTGTATATTACTTTAAGCAAAGGGTTGCATATTTACTTGGCCATTATATAAACAAGTGAATTCTAGCCAAAATGCTATTAAGGTATTAGAAATTTGGCTAAAAATACTTCAGTGCTGAAATAGAAGAGAACATTTTTTCTGTTTTGATGACTACCATTCTTAGTTGTGAAAATTAGACTCGCGTGTAATTTTTGTTCTAATCCAGTTGAGAAATGTTGTCACTCGAGTATAAACTCCTGGTTTATTTTTTAATCCACACTGATCTCCCCAGCTCACAATTCCATAAATATAGTAAGTGTCATTGGTAACACATGTTAGGGGACCTCCTGAATCGCCCTAATGTAAAAGATAAAAAAGACAATTAACATTGACAACAATTAAAAAACAATTAACACTAACATTTTATACTTGATCCTGAAGAATTACATTAATGGTAAAGAAATAGGATCTTGGATTAAATAAATTCATGACTTTTTTTCTGAAATGTAAATCATTACATTCAAAAGTGATGGTTTTAAAAGCAAAGTATCAATTTAGATTTAGAAGGTTATCTGGGACTAAAATTAAATATAAAGAAAGCCAACTTGGATGGTGCTAGACTTCCGGAAGCAGAGAGAGAAACCTGCCGCACTCTACATCAAGTGGGGCTGTGTGGAGAGGGTTTCCTCTTTCAAATTCCTGGGAGTCCACCTTAGCCAAGATCTCACCTGGAAAAATAATACATTCCAGGTGGTCAGGAAGGCTCAACAGAGACTCCATTTCCTTAGGGTCTTGCGAAAAAATCTGGTGGAACAACAACTGATGAGTTCCTTTTACTGGTCTACGATAGAAAGCTTCCTCACATATTGTGTTATGGTATGGTATGCTGGCTTGACAGCCGCAGACAAAAAGGCATTACAGAGAGTGATGAGCACAGTACAATAAATCATGGGCTATCCCCTGACCTCACTGGATGAAATCGCCAGGACCCGCAGCCTTAGCAGAGTGAGGAAAATCCTCAGGGATGATTTACACCCTGTTCAGCACTTCTTTACTCTCCTACCATTGGATAGGAGATACATGTTCTGTCCCCAACCACACACACACACACCAACAGACGTTCAGGAGTTAAAGACCAAACCAGCCGGCAAAATCCTTTTCCTTAAGATAATGAAACTTGGCAACAACCTAGCGGCTGCCTGCTAAGAGTTTATTATTTACAAAGAGGAGAGATAACTTCTCCCCACTTCTGATACATCAAAGAAACAGCTCAATAATTACGGAGTTAATCAAGTCCAGAGATAATCCAGCTAAGTCTTATAGCAAAAGTCCGGCAATGCAGAAGGGCGTGGAAGCTTTCAGCTTTGTTTGTCACAAGGTTTGACTGGCCACCACACTCCCTTTTATATCCTGTGGGGTTTGGTCCAGTGACTCAGCCTAATCTCGGGCACGCCTTTTCTTCTGTTGCGCGCGCTTATCTCTCTTATTGGCTGGCGTGGATCCAGCCAAGACTCATTACCCTCATCACTGTCCATCTGTGGCTGCGTGGACATGCTTGGCCCCGTCCCTATCTCTTGCCCTTTGGCGGACACCGATCAGCTGGATTGTAAATTCCATCATCCATGTTAGGGTAACATCACATCCTAATTCCAACAGTATGTTCGGTATCTTCAATTACCATCTGCCCCCATCAATAGCAAATATCTTCATAAAAAAATAAAAACAACAACCACCCGAGTGACTTTATATTTGTATACCATATAGTGTCTGTAGAGGTGTCTTTTATCCAAATTATTAATTCCAACCACTGTAATAGGGTAACAGCCAGATCATCTGCGTGCCCCAATTCCATAACTCTCTCGCCTTGTAGCTCAGCATAAGCGTAGTATATTTATCAAAGAGTCCAAAAAAAAAAAAAAAAAAAAAAAAAGATAGTTCCAATCATTTCAGTTTAAGGCCCTTTTCACATCCCAAAAGTACAGCACTGCAGAAGTCTGTCACTCTTCTCAGGATAATATAAACCAATACTTCGCCTCAACTATCTTTTCATGTATTCAATCATCTCTTAAATAACTGGCATTACACTGTTGTTTGGTTTAAAAGTTTTTGTTTTTGTATGATCTGCTTCTTCTTTTCTTGACTTTTTGTGGGTTAAATCTCCATCCTGATTTCCTTTCTATAAATTGTATATCAACTTTTGGTTTTCATGCTGATCTATAACTTGATCTTGCTGGTTTTGCTTTTGTGGCTTAAATCTCCATTCTGGTTCTATGAGTTTTATATCAACTGATTGATTTCCATGCTGGTCTGTAACTTGATAAGTCATCACTTTAGAATCCAGAGCCGCCTCTCTTGTATTTATAAATAGTCCAGCTGAGACCTCTGAAGGAGAATCCAGAAGCGGCTCATCTACGGGAACCTCTGTAACTTGTTGTTTTTCTATTACTTCCACCTCCTTTTGCTTATCTTGAATTTCTATCTCTTGTTGATTTTGCTTTTGGAGAACCTTGTAGTAAAATTCTTCCGCTTTTTCAACAGTATTTAGCTGATATCTTTCTCCTTGATATCTCAATATTATACCAACTGGAACATCCCACCTGAATGAAATATTTTGTTTCTTAAGCTCAGTCACCAAAAATCCAAATTTCTTTCTATCTTTTAGAATCTTAGGCGGCAACTCTTTATATATCCAGATCTTTTTTCCATACAATTGTAGAGTAGAATTAAAAGATTTTTGCACAATATCATTTCTTATTTCTTTATCTGTGAAGTAAATCACCACATCTCTAGGCAATTGCCTTTTCTTTGCAATCCAAGAATTTACTCTATAAACCCTGTCAATCTTACAAGATACCTCCTCAGGATGAACCTTTAAAATCCCGGCCAGAACTTGAGCAGATATTTTTCTTAAATCATCTCTATTATTTTCCTGTAACCCTCTCATTCTAACTGCAAATTCCGTGAGCCTGTATTTCATCATTGTAATTTCTTTTTCAATCTCTTGCTTTATATCTTCTGCATTGTAAGTCTCGTGAGCAGCTTCCTTTTTAGACTTTACTTCTAAACTATTGTCTTGAATATTTGTCAAATCATTTTCAATTATTTGTATTTTATTGTCCAAATTATTAATCTTATCATCAACTTCCTCCATTTTGGATTCTAATAACTTGATATTTGTATCCATCTTTATAACAATTTCTGAAAAAGCATTAGTCACTGTTACAATCTTTCGTTGCAAATTATCATACTTTAGTTGTATCATTTCTTTAATTTCTTGCCTAAATTTTTCTGGTTCACAGTCTCGTAATATCTTGCCATTTCCTCCTGGACAAATTCTTTTAAATTAAAGCCATTCTGCTGAATCTGTAAGCTCAGAACTTGTTCACGTAATTGTAAATGGGGGAACACACCCCCTCCCCACTGCTTGTTTGTCAAGCTTTATTAGTTTTAACGCCATCCTGCCACACAAACTCTTTTTAAAGAAAGAAAACTTTTCCCCAAGCAAGATCAAGTACAAATCTCCAAGAAAAAAGAAACTTAAAATAGATGTTTTTCTTCCAGATTCTAGCCAGCACTGTTTATTCCGCTACTTTGTAGCTTGTTACGGAAGGACTTTCACTTTTGGCTTTCTTCTTCTTCTCAAGCCTCAGCAGTCGCCATTTTAAACTTTTTTTTCCTTCACTCTGAAACGCTTGTAAAATCATTAAAAATACTTGCGTCATCTTAGAGACTTATTTTGTAACATACAACAAGGGGGTAAAATATCCCCATCATGGAAAACAGCTTACATTTCTTTGATACCAAAAGAGCAAGCAGGTCCTAAAAAACCTGAGAATTATAGACCAATATCTCTTCTGAATAATGATTATAAAATATATGCAAAAGTATTAGCCAACAGGTTGATGCCAGTTATCCAAGAGGTGATTCACGAGGATCAAGCGGGATTTATAGAGGGAGATATATGAAGGAAAATGTAAGGCAAGTTATAGATTGATTGGAATATCTTTAGAGGAATAAACAGATCCCTGCAGTGCTGTTTTTTTTTTGGATGCGGAGAAGGCCTTTGATAGAGTGGACTGGAATTTTCTATTAAAGACTTTTTAAAAAATGGACTTCGTGGATCAATTTATACAGGCGATTTCAGCAATTTATCAAGAGCAAAAGGCACAGATTATTATTAATGGAAGTTTGACAACAGACTTTAATATTGAAAAAGGAACAAGACAAGGTTGTCCGCTATCCCCATTGTTATTTATTTTAACACTAGAAGTCTTGTTGAATACAATACGGGACTCGAATATCATGAAAGGTATAGTGATAAGGCAAGAGGACTACAGAATAAGGGCATTTGCAGATGATCTGGTTGTTACCCTAACACAGCCGATGGAATCAATAATCCAGATGAAAGACATTATAAAAGATTATGGCACAGTATCAGGATTTAGACTGAACCAGAAAAAAACTAAGATGATAGTTAAAAATATGACACAAGATCGAAAACACGAACTTGAAAGGAGGGCAGGTTTTGAGATTGTACCAAAGGTAAAATATCTAGGAGTTCAGGTTGCAGAATCAAATATGAAATTGTTTCAAAATAATTATGAGGTGTTGTGGCGAGATATACAGAAAGATATGGAGACTTGGAAAAAACTGCAGCTGTCTTTACTTGGAAGAATAGCAGCAGTTAAGATGAACATTTTGCCAAGATTTCTTTTTTTGTTTCAAATGATTCCGGTGCTTAAAAGTGATAAACAATTGAAAGAATGGCAAAGTGGACTGAATAAGTTTGTCTGGAACGAGAAAAAACCGAGAGTGAAATTGAAAATTATGCAAGATGTTCCAGAAAGGGGAGGTCTTAAACTTCCAAACCTACAGTTATATTATGAAGCAGCTGCTTTGACTCAAGCAAGTGATTGGTTTGGAAGGAAAAAGACTGGAATATTGAATATAGAAAGCTTTGATCTTGAATTTGGTTGGCATGCTTACTTATTTTATGAAAACAAAGTGGATAAAGTATTTAAAAGCCATATACTTAGAGACTCTTTGATGAGAGTTTGGAAGAAGCACCGATCTAAATGGGATTACAAAATACCGCTATGGCTGGATCTTGGTCATATCATGTGGAATACAAATATAATGTCACTCGGGGGGTTTTTATATAAAGAAGTTCTTTTTACAGATGCGGGCAGATGGCAACTGAAGACATTAGAAACATGATTGGGATGAAGGGATTAATCTAACTTGGTTACAGTATAATCAACTTTAATTGAGATGGTAAGAGGACCAAAAGATTGGTATAATGTTGCATGAGGAAGAATTGGTTAGACATATAAAAGAAAAAGGTCCAATGCATATTAAAAGGCTTTATAATGTTTTGTTAGAAAGGGATTCAGAAACTGAATTGGTTAAAGACTGTATGATTAAGTGGGCACAAAATTTTGCAGAGCCAGTGATGTTAGAGACATGGGAAAAAAATTTGGGTTCAGAATGTTAAATTTACACAGTCGCAGAATTTGAGGGAAAATTTTTATAAAATGTTTTATAGATGGCATTTAGATCCTAAGAAATTGTTGTGTATGTACCCTAATGTTCAACCAAAATGTTGGAGATGTGATTGCTTAGATGCTACATATTATCATGTTTGGTGGACTTGTAAGAAAGTGAAGGCTTTTTGGATAAAAATTTGGTGGGTCATGCAGAATGTTTTGAAGAAAAAAATTCAATTTTCTCCACAATTGTTTTTACTGGGTATAGTTAAGGGTTTTACATTGGGTGAAACAAAGTTGATATTGTATATGATAACAGCAGCGAGATTACTGATAGGTCAATATTGGAAAAATGAAACTTTGCCCACGATCGAGGAATGGACTTTGAAGATGGCCAGCTTTGCAGAGATGGCGAAGATTTCAGCATATCTAAAAGATCGCTCACAAGAGACTTATGAATGGGAGTGGAAAAAGTGGATAGATTATGTGCAGAACAAATATCAAACTAGGAAGTATCAAATAGCCTTTAACTGAAAGTATTATATAAAGATAGAAATATTTGAATTTTGTGAAGATGAAAAATGATATTGGGGATGGAGGGGTTCAAGTTTTTTTTTAAAAAAAGGGGGATTTTGATTGGATTATATTCTGTGGAAGTCCGGGGGGAGGGGTGGGTTAGGAGAGGTTGGGGAGGGCTAGGGGGGTTCGGGAGGGTTAGGGTGGTTAGGGAGGTTAGGGAGGGTTGGGGGGAAATGGGGACAAAATGTAATTGTAAAACTTTTGCAATAAAAAAAAATACTTGCGATTTAGGGTCCCAAGTCCAAATCTCATCCTTTTTAATTAGTCCATCTGTTAATTTCGTTGATTGGTCCGGTTCCAGCGCCTAGCTCTGCAAAAAAGCAGAGTTCTCCCGAAGCCCAGAGCAGCGGCGAGTGGAAATAGGAGGCCACAACCTGCTTGTCCCCAAGAGTAAAAAAAAAACTCTGGGGACTTCGCAGAGGGCTCTATCTGCCCTTGCCTGCACTGTCTCACATTTCCTTCAGGAAATGGAGTTTTTCGAGCTGCCTTTCAGATGTAAAGGCGGCTCTTTACAGGCAACGGGGCTGGCGGTCTCAGAGGACTGTCTGGTGGCGATGGAAGCCAGACCGGAAGCCCCGCCAACTCCTCTTCTTCACTCTCGGAGTCCTCTCCTGCCGATGACACAGACTCAGGTAACGGAGCCACAACAATACAGAACCATAGCCAGCCAAAGGAATAGGTTGAAAAATAGCTTTTATCCATGGGCCGTCAGACTTCTGAATGCAACATAACACCACATTTAGGTTTAATATGATGGACTGGCAGGGCCAGCACAACATGCAACATACCAGTATAACATAATATAAAGTTATATATGTATATGGGAATGTGTGCCAGTTATTACTTATTTGGGTTTAGGGATTTCCTTTTATTTATTGAGTTATTGTGATGTATTCTGTGTTTCGGGGGGAGGGGGGTTCTCCAAGGGAGGCTCATTCAATCTCATTGTAGACATGGTGTGCATTGACAATAAAGGTTTGATTTTGATTTGAACTGGCCAAAGAACTGACAATGAAAATATAAAAATTGTATGTAGCCTTTTAGAATCAGCATTAAGTATAAAAGAACAAGCACAGATAGTCCTCAATTTATGACCACAATTGAGCCCGAAATTTCTGTTGCCAAGAGAGACATTTGTTAAATGTGTTTTGCCCTATTTTATGACCTTTCTTGCCATAGTTATTAAGTGAATCACTGCAATTATCAATTTAGTAACACAGTTGTTAAAGGAATATGACTTCCCCATTGAGTTTGCTTGTTGGAAGGTCACAAAAGGTGATCACCTGACCTTGGGACCCAGCAACAGTCATAAGTACAAGCCAGTTGTCAAGCATCTGAATTTTGATCACATCACCATAGGGATGTTGTAATGGTTGTAAGTCTGAAAAACTTTGAACAGTCACTAAATGAACTTTTGTAAGTTCATGACTACCAGTATATGCTTTTGATATTATGCTGAAAGGAAGGAAGTTGGGGGATATTATCTGATATAATAAGTAGGTACATATGTAGCACCTTGCCAGTCTTTACCATGTAAAGTCTGTTTAAAGAGAGATTAGTGTTAGTTTGGTTTAAAGAGAAATTAGTGTTCAAATACCAAAAAGCAACAAACCTGACAAGTATCTGCTCTTGTTCTCTGAAGACTTCCAGCACAAAACATGTTTTCCACCACTCTGGTATTATACGCATTTGGTGCATTACACTGCCTTTGGGAAATCAGTTTTACTTTGGCATCCAATAGCTGATGAGATGATTCACCTATAGAATGAATGCCAGAAACACAAAGAACTCTTATTTCCCATCTTGTCTTTTCCGTTTTGTGGCTGGATTAAAAAATGATTGGTAAAAATACTGAATTTAACTAATGTTACAACAGAAGAAAGAAAAAAGAAAGAAAAAAGAAAGAAAGAAAGAAAGAAAGAAAGAAAGAAAGAAAGGATTTTTATATTTATCCTATCATCTATCTATCTATCTATCTATCTATCTATCTATCTATCTATCTATCTATCTATCATCATCTGTTTATATATATATATATATATATATATATATATATATATATATATATATATATATATATAATTTTAAAAGCATAGTTATTGCATTTGAAGCTACATATTAGGTCAACAAGAGATTAAAATTTCTAGCCTGTTAAATTTCAAGATAAAAAAAAGGACAAATTAAGTCAAATCGTATCGATTCATTACATTAATGAAGACAGAAAACAGCGTGCTATATTGCAGCACACCTGATGTCTATTGGAAGACACCAAAGCAGCTCTCTGAAACTTCAAGTGACTGCAGCTATTTTGGAGCTTATAGATGAAAATGCAGAGGGAGCCTTTGTTCATAGAGAAGATCCTTGTAACAAATATGAGTTCAGATCCTGTCTGTATATTAGTTCGAATTAATTGCTCCCATCGCCATGGCTTACTTATTTCTGTTTCTCCCCAGCCTGATATGTAACATTCTGTGTTATCGGGGAACGTAAAATCAGGCAAGCACACACATTTAACATAACTTGTTTCCACAGCACAGTGCCCATCAATTGGCTTTAATTTCAACAAAGCTGTAAAAAGAGAACAAAACACAGTATTTTAAGGCACGGTTAATTATAAAGCCACTGAATTGCCCCATAGCCTTAAATTTGCTGATGAGATTTCTTCTAATTTCTCTGGATCAGAGCTGAGTATTTGTTAATTTTTTCTAGATATTTCCAATCTATTTCATTAACGTGGTTTTTATTTGCTTAAATTAATGAAGTCATCTCTACACTTAACTTCTAACTTTGGTTAGAAGATATATTTAGAAAAATAAAGCAGTAAAAGCAATAAATATATCTATACTAAAAAACATAACATTATTTTCTAAACTTTTGGAGATGAATTTCCTAGCTCTCTTTATTGTAACTTAATTACAGTTTAGTCTTGTCTTCTCAATATTTAACCTGCATCAGTGTTCTTAAGGTTCAACTAACGTTTCCTTCTTTCCATTCCTAGTGGTAATGATTGGGATTTATCCATGACATAAAATAGAAACTTGCCAATATCATTGTATGGGATGCCATCCTGCTCTGTATAGTGTCCATGTTTAATGATCTTGTCTACATCAAACTTTTGTTCATGATGCTCTTTCCTATTGAGATTTTGTTCTCCAAGGGACACCTCGAGGTTGTGTGCTTCTGTCCTATGAAAGAAAGTAGCCCATTCTAAAAGAACAATCAGTCATAATTATAGAACTCTAAGTTACAGAGAACTGCACCAATTTCATCTGAATTCATCATACAAATTGTTTCTAGTAGATTAACCCATACTTAGAAGAGTGTATTCTCTGTTATACAATCATTTATTTATTTTATTTTTTATTTATTTATTAATAAATACAATACAATACAATAACAAAAGCATTATAAAAATAACTCTACAGGTTGTCAAATTATAAAATAATAGAGTTTAAAAATAAGACTAGGCCAAACACATTAGCCCAGAAGCAAAAGACAAAGTTGGTATTTTTCTGAATTTTATACAGCTGCCATGACTTGTGCATTAGCAGTAGAATTCTATATAAAAGAAACAAGATGTCATCCGACAATTGTGCCATGTCAGATGAAAAGACATGGCACAATTCTATTTATTCTACAACATGACATGGCTACTTTCACCACCTGACTTTTGCTATCCAAAATTGTGCACTTTAGATTCTTCTATCTACTGGATGAATGAAATCAAAGTTAGGGGTTTTGTTTTGTTTCTTTGCATTTGTAGAAAATGAAAAGAAAATTAACTGAATCCAGCAAGTATGCTTACATGATACAGTGTGCTGCGGTAAGAACCCAGCATGGCTCAATCAATACTCCTCCACAATAATGTCCTTTTGGTACACCTGCTGAAATCTTCCTCTGAAGAGATGCTTGCCATGGATGTTTGCCAGGAACTGACTTGACACCTCCATAGATTCTCTTGAATGGTCTTATTATTTCTGGTTTCCCACATGTTCTGTATGTATTACTTATTACTGGATTCTTGAAGGAGGTTGTTATATTTCTAGAGAATTTTGCTGCAATGTAAAGAATGTTATTGAGATTCTATTAGTGAGGTCAAGCCATAGAGATCAGTTGTGTTACTTCTGTTTTTCCAATGTAGCAGTGTCCCTGCCCAAGCTCCTTGATTCTGTGGCTGGTTTGGCAAAGACAATTTCCACACACAGAGATGGCTCAGGAATTCATGGCTATCATGGGAACCATGGACCTGATCCAACTTTTCAAAGATCCAACTTCACTGTGGAGAGCTGATCTTTGTCTGAGGGCAGTGCTATTGGTATCTGGAAACATTAACATCAGCCCTTTGCCATTGACAGATCACTCCCTTTTGAGTCTTGAGTTCTCCATACTAATCTCTCACTGCAAGGAGGTAGGGCCTATCATCCCATACCAATTTTCAGAAAGATTTTGTGTTTTTTTTCCTAGAAGCTGTGAAGCAGGGGTGAAATCCAGCAGGTTCTGACAGGTTCTGGAGAACCGGTAGCAGAAATTTTGAGTGGTTCGGAGAACCGGTAGCAGAAATTTTGAGTGGTTCGGAGAACTGGCAAATACCACTTCTGGCTGGACGCAGAGTGGGATGGGAATGGAGATTTTGCAATATCCTTCCCCCAGGAGTGGGAAAGGAATGGGGATTTTGCAGTATTCTTCCCCTAGAGTGGGGTGGGAATGAGATTTTGCAATATCCTTTCCCTGCCATGCCCACCAAGCCATGCCCATCAAGCCACACCATGCCCACCAAGCCATGCCCACAGAACCAGTAGTAAAAATATTTAGATTTCACCACTGCCCTGAAGCACAGTTCAGTTGAGTCATTTGTTGTAGCTTGAAATAAGCATGTCATGTGGGGTCTGGATTGAATTAGATCAATATGATCTTGATTTACTGAGAAGCTGTATGAGAGGAAATGACACAAGAGATGACTAGAACACTGCTGGCAAGAACTGAAGGGCAAAATGCCACAAGCCCAGGAAATGGTCACAAAAAAAGGGAGCTTAGCCCAGAGAAGACTTGCAAAATTGTGTTAAAGTAAATTTACAATAAATGTTTAATAGTTGAGGATGGTGCATGGAGAGAGGGATGGGAAAAATGTCTTTAGTTGTTTGGGAAAATGCAAACGGTACTATGCAGGTCAGGAAAGGTGGGGTTCGGGATTCAAATTATAAAGGGTTCTTGGGTGAGCCCAAATGGTGCTGAATGGGTTAAGGAAGGCATGTAGGACGGGTTGTGGAGATATGGTAGAGATATTGCACAGGTCAAGGAAGGCATTGGTGTGGATCAGAAAGGTATGTGTGTGTATGAGGGTGCAGATCAGGAAGGGTCTGTGCAAGAGGTGGGTTGAAAAAGCTGTACGGGGAGGCAGTGTAGTGGCTGGCATAGTGGAATGCACAAAAGAGTAGATGGACTAGGAAGGGTGCATAGAGTATTCTTTCTCTTTTTCTTCCCTTCTTCCCTTCCTTCCTTCCTTCCTTCCTTCCTTCCTTCTTCCCTCCCTCCCTCCCTCCCTCCCTCCCTCCCTCCCTCCCTTCCACAGCAACAGCACAGTTCTGGATTTTGGTCACATTCTGTAATTTAGCCATTTGAAGAAACTTGGTTAACAAATTGTTGCCCTGTAATGTGCCATTTTGCCCAGTTAAAGACAAAAATATTTTTAATAACATTAGTTAAAGCTTTTTATCTATAACTCTCATCTGGATTTTTCAGTCATGCTCTGGTAAGTCTAATACAATGGATTTCAACATATTCTGGTACACAACTGATTTGGCCCAAAGGGAAATAATTTGTTCTTCCTATATTCCTAAAATATTCTTCAAAATCTTCTGCTTAGAAATAGTTCCATGCCCCCCCCCCCAAAAAAAAGAGTACTATTGTTAAGTCCTCGACTTACGACGTGCGTCTCTGATTGGCTAAGACGCATGGACTAGCTGGCGGGAGAATGTTGCCTTTCTATTGGTTGCTTGGTTTGACAGCTGTAGTATAAATAGCTGTCAAAGCCCATTGTTGCCGCTCTGTTTCTCTACCAGTTCTGTTAGCAATAAACGTTCCTGTTTGACGTTACCTGGTCTCGCCTCAGTTAATGACCCCAGGGTTGCCCTCACAGTACTGGCGACGAAGGTGGGATACTGAGGACAGAGACAGGTGGTCAACAACTGAAGTCACTAGCGCTAAGCCAAGGCGCTCAGCTGAGTCACTTCACGACGAGACGTCGTGTAGAGGAAATTCCTCTCAGAAACAGAGCCCTTCCGTCTAAAGAATGGCACCTCCGACATTCGCCCCCTTCAACCAGGCTACAGAAACCTGGAAGTCGTATGAGGCACGGTTCGAATGTTTTCTGGAGGCGAACGACTATACGGGGCTGACCAGCAGCCGGAAAAGAGCGCACTTCTTAAATGCCTGTGGTCCCGAAATGTTCTCAGTCGCTATGGCCCTGCTAGCTCCGGTTCCAGTACAGTCGGTGCCATGGGAGGTCCTGAGGGAAAAGCTCAAGAACCACTATGAGCCTACCCCTTCGCGCATCGCCCGCCGGTACGCTTTCAGGCAAATTTTACAGGCTGAGGGAGAGTCCATTAACCATTACATCGCCTCCCTCAGAACTGCAGCTTTAAACTGTGAATTTGCCGATTTAGAAGACTCCCTCCTGGAGCAGCTCGTGTGCGGTGTGAGGGACCCGAGGGTACAACGACACCTACTCGGGAGAAAAGATATCACCCTCGCAACCGCAATTGAAGAGGCGCAGGCTTGCGAGCTGTCAAGCAAGTCCACTCTAGAGATCCGTAAAGTGCAACCCAGTGCCCTCATTAACAAACCCAGCACCGTGCACTCAGAAGATCTAGAACCTGAGGTAGCCGAAGAAGAGGAAGACGAAGTTAGCCGCCTTAAAACTGTCAAAGGACAGGGAAACCCCTCAAACAAAACCTTTGTGGGGCCTCCCTGTCAGGGGTGCGGAGAGTTGCACCCTAGAGCGGCTTGTCGCTTTAAGACCACCATCTGCCGCAGATGTGGGAAGAAGGACATTTGGCACGGGTCTGCCGGGCCAATATACCTGGCACTCTATCCAAGCCCCCCAGCAGACCGTTCCCGAAAGGGCCAAGGCCGGGCGGTGACTGTTTCGCCATTTCCAGGGTCAACAACGTCCCTGCAAGGTCGGCCCGCCAAGAAAAAATCAGTCCCAACAAAAAAATTTACCTCACGGTAACCATTGAAGGAACCCCTTGTCGGATGGAGCTAGACACTGGGTCATCAAATCTCTGATTTCCTGGGACACCCTGAAGCGGCTGACCCCAAAAATGCGAAAAAACGCTCTCCTGCCAAGCCAAGTTCGCCTCAGAGACTACCAAGGCAACGACATCCCATCCTGGGTGGCGCCAATCTCCTTGTAGAACACAGAACCTTCACGGGCAAGCTACCCCTGGTCATCGTGAGAGATCCTCTGCCCAGCCTGCTTGGACTTGATTGGTTTGGCGCTCTGGGGCTGGGCATCACGGGCATCCATTCCACCACCCCGCATGACTTTGAAGACATCCTGGCAGAATTCGCTGACGTCTTTAATGAAGAGTTAGGTAAATATAAGGGTTCACCCATCACCCTCAATCTAGACCCTAGAATTGCCCCTATTAGGCTTAAGCCTCGACGAGTGCCTTTTGCTCTCAAGCCATTAGTCGATAAAGAGTTAGACAAACTCATAGCTCAGGGTATCCTAGAGCCCACGGACCACGCCCCCTGGGAAACCCCTACTGTCATACCCATCAAACCTGACGGGTCAATCCGCATCTGCGCGGATTACAAAAATTCCGTCAATAAGGCGCTCCAGGCTAATCCATATCCAGTGCCCGTAGTGCAACATTTATTGCACTCACTGGGCAAGGGCTCCGTTTTTGCCAAACTGGACATGGCACAGGCTTACCAACAGCTCCCTGTTGATTCGGCCACTGCTGCAGCCCAAACCATTGTCACACACAGGGGAGCATTCCTGTGCCATCGTCTCCAGTTTGGCATAAGCGTTGCCCCGGGCATCTTTCAGGGCCTTATGGAGCGATTCCTGCGGGGGCTGCCTGGAGTAGTTCCATACTTCGATGACGTCATCATCGCAGCTTCTAACACAGCAGACCTTAAGGGGAAGCTAAGGACCGTCCTGCGCCGTTTCCAAATGGCTGGCCTCAGGCTCAAGAAAGAAAAATGCAGGATTGGGGTATCCCAGGTAGAATTTTTAGGCTATCTCATTGATGCCTCCGGCATTCACCCCACACCTTCTAAGATAGCTGCCATCAAAAGGGCCCCCACACCCACAAACAAAACTGACCTACAAGCCTTCCTTGGCCTCTTAAACTTCTACAGCTCTTTCCTCCCTCACAAGGCCACCGTTGCTGAGCCCCTTCACCGTCTCTTAGACAAAAAGACCCCCTGGCGTTGGGGCAACCGAGAAGCCTCCTCCTTCTCAGCAGTCAAATCTCTTTTGACATCTGAGGCAGTCCTCGTTCAGTACACGGACAGCCTCCCCTTGATCTTAGTGGCAGACGCTTCCCCCTTTGGCATTGGGGCTGTCCTCAGCCATGTCCTTCCTGATGGCACAGAAGCCCCAATTGCCTTTTACTCCCGCACGCTCTCCTCCACAGAGCGTAATTATGGACAAATTGACAAGGAAGCCCTGGCCGCCGTGGCGGCCGTCAAACGCTTCCACGAATATTTATATGGCCATCCATTCACTCTTGTGACAGATCACCAGCCCCTCCTAGGCATACTAGCTGGCAACATTGCAACACCCCAGGTCCTATCCCCCCGCATGTCACGCTGGGTCGAATTTCTAGCTGCCTATTCTTACACCCTCATTCACCGTCCTGGCAAACACCTTGCTCACGCTGATGCTCTCAGCCGCTGCCCCCTCCCCATCTCTGTCTATGACCCCTCTCCCATTTCTCCTGTCCTTCTCATTGACTCTTTGCATCTACCAATCACTGCCACCGACATTGCTGCACACTCTGCCAAGGACCCCATTGTCCGCAGAGTCTTAGACTGGGTGCGCAGGGGATGGCCACCAGGTAATGTGGGACCTGAGTTCAAACCCTACTATATGAGGCAGCACGAACTATCTGTGCTATGGGGGTGCCTGCTATGGGGCGATTGGGTTGTAGTGCCCGCCAAGCTACAACAGCCAGTCCTAGAAGCTCTGCACGAAGGACACCCGGGCATAGGGAGGATGAAGTCCCTGGGACGCAGCTATGTCTGGTGGCCGAACTTTGACCACGCAGCCGCCCAGTGGGTCACAGGGTGCCAACCCTGCCAGCTCTCTAGACCAATGGCCCCCGCTGCCCCAGTTAGGGAATGGGAAATGCCCAAGTCTCCCTGGTCAAGAATCCATGTGGACTTTGCCGGGCCCTACCATGGGCAGACCTTCCTAGTGGTGGTAGATGCCTATTCTAAGTGGGTAGAGATAGTCACCATGGCATCCACCACGTCTGCCGCGCTCATAAGAGCCCTACAAGGACTATTTGCCACCCATGGGTTGCCAGACGTCATCGTCTCGGACAATGGCCCCCAGCTATCCTCCGCAGCCTTCCAAGTGTATTTAGCAAGCCATGGGATTCGCCATGCCAGGGTGGCACCATTTTGTCCTGCCAGTAACGGGCTGGCAGAGAGGGCCGTGAGGTCAGCCAAAGAAACCCTATCTCGTTATGACCATGGGGATTGGCAAGAGAAACTGACCCGCTACCTGTTGGCACAACACGTAACTCCATGCCCCTCGACCAACAGGAGCCCCGCAGAACTTTTGATGGGTCGACGCCTTCGCACTGACCTCGACCGTCTTCACCCTTCCTACGCTCCAGAAGCGCCCCCAGACTCCACTGGCTGACACCGCAACTTCGTCGTGGGCAGCCCAGTCTATGCCCAGAACTTTGGGGGCGAACCAAGGTGGCTTCCCGGGACTATCGAACAAGTCACTGGCCCCTACTCTTACCAAGTCCGGTTGCCCGATGGCCGGCTTTGGCATCGCCACATTAATCAGCTGAGAGCTCGCTTAACACCCAGGCCGGAAGACCCAGCCGACCTGGGAGACAACATAACAAGTCCAGTCCCTGACTACATTCCCACATTCCCTGACTCAAACCCGCCTCCGGAACCAGTCTTACCATTCCAGCCGCCTACCGACGAAGTTGGCGTCAGGGTGCCAGATGAGTCGCAGGGAGTTCCGCCGATCGCAGAGGCGCCTCCAGCTCCCGCCGCCGCTGAACCCGTGCTGCGAAGATCGACCCGGCCGCGCAGGCGCCCAGCCTACTTGGCCGACTACGCCTGTCCCATCCAGGAGGGAAGGGGTGTTAAGTCCTCGACTTACGACGGGCGTCTCTGATTGGCTAAGACGCATGGACTAGCCGGCGGGAGAATGTTGCCTTTCTATTGGTTGCTTGGTTTGACAGCTGTAGTATAAATAGCTGTCAAACCCCGTTGTTGCCGCTCTGTTTCTCTACCAGTTCTGTTAGCAATAAACGTTCCTGTTTGACGTTACCTGGTCTCGCCTCAGTTAATGACCGCAGGGTTGCCCTCACAGTAACTATAGCATCAAATAATCAAAGAAAGCCCCCTTAATTGCATTGTAAGAATCATGCAGAAAATGTTTTCTACATTGTGTAATTCATTTATTTTCTTTTTTTTCCTGTTTTAAATTTCATCTTCTTTAATATCTCTTAGTAATAGACATCTCAAGCTATTTTGTTTATTTGGTATATTTTTTGATGCTCTACAAATGAGAAATCTTCCAGTATCATTAATGTCTTGGGCATCTGTGCTCTTGAGGTAGATGGATTACATGAAATCTACAGTGATTGCCAATCTAAATTAATGTCATACTAAATTAATGTTACACTGAATATACACCATGTTATTTTTTTATTTTTTATTATTTATTCTACCTGTTGACAAGCATGGGGGGACATCACAGAAATCCCACTTCAATTTGTTATTCACATTGACAAAGCACCAGGGTTTGTCATCACCATCTGGATTCCTAAAAGAGAGAAGTTTCAAGATTCACCTGTCAGAAGAATGGATCTTCAGAAAAGAAGTTATTAATTGAAGAACTGATAAGCAGTGGAACTGAACAATGTTCACACTGAAATATCAAGTCACTCAGAAACCAAGAAGACAAACTTGATTAATAATGGCATCTTCTCAGTTTATAGTACTTACCCGCTAATAATATTGTGCCAATGCCTAAGCTTAATTTTTATGCTTTTGTAGACATGCTGTCAGCATTCATTGTTTAGGAAAGTATTTGGGTATAAAAAGCATAATCCAAAGTAGCAATTATTTCTGATCTTTTTCTGTAAATAAGAATGAAGTAATTGTACTAATTGATTGTACTGTTATTTCATCACTGCTAACAGGAACAACCTAACCTGCATTATACTGACATAGGAGTACACAATTTGATGTCAAGGAATCCTCACTTGTCTTAAATTTAAAAATGGTAACATCGTCTAGGAAAAGGAGATGGAAAGATGGAGAGCATTCCAGGACTAGAAAGTGGTAATGAGTCTGTCATCTTATAAGTGAATACTTTATGACTTGTTTTTTTGGCAAGAAAGCTTTATTAATGGCTGAATTGAAGATGTCCTCAGAACACAGCCAATGACTATTCATTATTTAGTAATATTTGATTTGAAATGGGATATAAATAAGAATGATATTCTTCGAATTGGGCTTTCTTGTATACATGGATTACCTGCAGAAGTTATGATCGCCAAGGCCATAATAGTCAACATGTTCCATAAATGCGTTATAACTACTGTCCAAAAGAAAATGAGAATTCCAGTGAAGGCATCTTTTCTGGAGGATTGTCTGGCTAACATTTCCTCTGTATGTGTGGCCATTTTCTTCAAAGCAGTCTTCAGTCCCTACAACAAGATTGTCATGTTTTGAAATATCTTTTTGTTTTAGTTTGGCCTGTTCTGACATTTTTTTCCCTCCTCTTTATTCTTAGATACATGAACCCACATAGAATCTGAGAACGATGTTTCGCAAGAATCTGCATTCCAGCAAGTTTAGATTTTATTAAAAAATACCCAAGTTGGATATTCTTTTTACATCATGATGATCAAAATGGGGCTCAAATCAGTTTTATCTGTAAATGTGTACAATACAAAAAATATTAATCAGTTTTTCATAAATTACTAACATAATTAAAAAGATCAAAGGTTAATTTATCCACCTATAGTAGTCACACTATCACTGCAAAACACAGAGAATTCTCTTACCTAGTTCACAAAATTTTCCTCTGAAACCTTCAGGGCAGTTACAGCTGAATTTATACCTTAAACGATGCCTCTGACAGGTGCCTCCATTTTTACAAGGATTTGGTTGACAAGCCGAGGATGCTAATATTCAAGAATTAATTAGAATATTGTATTTAAATGAGATTGTTCAAACAATGTAAGAAGCTCTTCATTCAATGACACTTTTTATCCACACAAACAAAAAGATAAGTAGAATTACTTCTAAAACCTCCTAAATAACTTTGCTCTGTCTATGGGCTCACTTGTACTTAAAATAACTCCATGCAGGCTATCTTGAGGAGAACTTTTCATACGCAAGCACATAGAAGGATAAGTGGATTTAATATAGGAAAATCCAAAGTCTCCCCAATCTAAAGTCTATAGGTCCATTGAATAACTTTATGCAGGCTGTCCTGA
Organism: Arizona elegans; assembly: GCA_022577455.1. Classification (NCBI taxonomy): domain Eukaryota; kingdom Metazoa; phylum Chordata; class Lepidosauria; order Squamata; family Colubridae; genus Arizona; species Arizona elegans. The sequence continues at coordinate 56,286,803 of JAKOOJ010000005.1, read as the reverse complement.
CCATTGTTTGCATTTAAGAAATTAGTTAAGAAACAACTTTAGAGTGACAAGTTTTAGATTTTAGATGATAATTTAGAGCAGAGGTGTGAAACTTGTGTCATCACAGCTGCATCACGTGACGTATCATGACTTTTTCCTCCTTCGCTAAACTGGGTGTTGGTGTGGCCAGTCCATGACACTTCTGGCCCATGGGCCACGAGTTTGACAACCCTAATTTAGATAAAAACAGTTGTGATTCTAATCCATAGAACACAACAGCAGTAGACAAAATGCTAGAAATTGGTTACTAGTATGACAACAATAATTTGTCTCACCTTTTCTACATGATGGTGGTTTATATGGGTATCTACAACTGCATTGATAATAAGGTGCTCTTAACATAATCAGACATTCTCCTCGATTGCAGTTGATTCTTCGGCATGTATTTTTCACTATGGTATACAATAACAGTAAAAAGAACAAGAAAGTTAGGTAGATTTTTCAAGGTTTGGACATTTGCTAAAAACAGACTTTATGTAGTACAAGGATTGACAATGGAGATACACAAATGTGCAATTTCATTTTAATTCCGGGTGAAAATTACAGTTACAGAGTTGTAAAACAGTAAATAATCAATTCCTACTCTTTCATTCCCCTGTACATATGGAAATGGTCATAAACTTGGGGGCGGGGGAAAGCAATATTACAGCACTATAAATACCAATATTCAGTTGTATGTTAAATATTTCCTCTACACATAAATAATATGAATTTGTATGCCTTATCTTCATATTATAACAAAATTACTATGTATAACAAAATTATTATCCATCATTAAGTTGCAATGGTGTTTGAAACAGTATCACAAAACAATATGCGCTCTCTCTCTCTCTCTCTCTCTCTCTCTCTCTCTCTCTCTCTCTATATATATATATATATATATATATATATATATATATATATATATATGTAGGTCTTTGGTTATTCGGGTCTTCTCCCACGTAAAATTGGAAGTGTCTTGGCGACGTTTTGACGAAGTCTCATTCGTCATCTTCAGGCTGGTGTTCTTGGCTTCGTGCTTCCAGGAGCGAAACGTCGCCAAGACACTTCCAATTTTACGTGGGAGAAGACCCGAATAACCAAAAACCTACATACAAACACCCACGAAAACCTGAGAATGTATGTATGTATGTATGTATATATATATATATATATATATAGTTGGGAAGTTCCAGAATTCCAAGCTAGGATCGTCAAGGCCTAGAATCTGCAATATAAGAACATTTAGTGGCAAGAAAAGCTAGATGCAACTATTTCATAGTCAAGGAATTAATTTTGTTTTTATTTATATTATTATTTAGTTATTTTGACTAGTGAAATTTTATGCTCAAAATTATGCAGAGATTACTGCTCGGACAGTCATGATCATTTACAATTTTTCTGGCATTACAGGTCAAAGGTGAGCATGATGGAAATATATAGGTATCATTACCTAAGCAAAAGGAACTAAAACATTTTTTTAAAATCCCAGAACAAGATAATATTCAGAAGTGAATCAGGTAGATGCTTCCTAATTAATTGAACCATAAGAAGGTAAAGGATGTACAGCATAATCAGATTTGAAAGGTTCTGTTACTATAGCTAATCTCAATAAAAGTAGTTTCAGATAAACTGAATTTGATTTCATGCTCTGTCTACCTAGTGGGACTGAGATTGGGTTGTTATAATTTGCACATATAAATGGCCTTATTCTACTACAATTCAATGGACTGATTTTGAAAAATCCCATTATAAGCAGTCAAATGCTTTACACAGATGTCAGATGTAAATAATGGAAGTAAATGTAACTATTAAAATATGTTTAGTAGCTTTGTGTTTAAAAACTGCTTAATTTAATAATGTACTGACTGGGAATCCTTAGTTTGCACATAGTCTGACATTTTTAATAAACACATTTAACTATTATTATAGCTACAATATATAAAATATCATGCCTTCATTTAGTAAACAACAGATTTATATGACTGCACTGTATTGGGTACCACTATGACTATAGAGTCTTTTCATGTTTTATGAATGGATTCATAAATTCATACATACAATTAAATAATTTTATGAAATATCTTCCTTAAAGAAAGACTTGATGAATTTTCCCCACTTGATAAAACTATTACATTCTCATAATTAATTATGTTAATATACAGTATTTATTTCTTATATCTATTTTGAGCCAATATATATGTACTTCATTTACGGGATCAGTTTCTATTTTATTTCACTAATTATCAATAAGTTCTATGGTGCACTTATATTTGTAACATTTAGCAAGTTCTTGAATAATTTCTGTAGTGCTCCATTATCATTTTGATTTGACTAACATTGGCTAATATTATGAATGCAATATTTTATACAATTATATTCAGCTATTTGGTTTAAAGCAATTCTTTACAAAATATTCAATTTTAAATGTTATTTAATATCTTTACTGCTATAGTTATATGAGATTGCTATTAACTGTATTTAACTTAAACTGAAGATATTCAGTCTAATAACTGAAGATATTCGTATTTATCCTCTACATTTAGCCATTGTTCTATTGGAATATCAGAAGACTTCCATACATAAATGTTCCAGCCACACCTAATGATTGCTTAGTGGATTTATATTGCTTACTTTTATGTACTTTATTCATTTTCTCCCCAAACGATTCTGAAATGTAATGAGAACTAAGTAAAATGATCACAATTGTTTTCTAACTATTGAGTTATTGTTTTATGCTTGGATAATTGTAGTAAGTTCTTATATTTTCCTTCTGCTGCATTCCAAACTTTTTTTTTTTTGTTATTGGTAAAATAAAAATCAGACCTGCCTGAAGCTACTATTTTATATTCTATTGTGTTCTATTTCAGCACTAAAAGTTTTTCTCAACTATCGCTCCTATGTTCCATTGTTATTATACTCCATGCCTCAAAATGGAAAATGACAATCTTTTGAACACACTAGGATATTTTCTGTTCTTGTGGGTATATTTTACCTCTAACTCTAGGCAATTAATTTTGGTTTTTTTTCCCCTTGCGGTAAACTAATTTCCCTTATCATCTATGCTTGATGCTTGAATTTGTCTTGGTTTTCAGAATTCTTGTATGAAAAAATATGTATATATGAATCTTAGCATACAAAATGAGACTATTCCATTCATGTGAGGATCACACTTTTGCATATGTTTGAATTCTCCTTGTCCAGAATTTGTTTTTTTTTAAAGAAAGAAATATATTCAACAAAAATATGCATACAATGTCTTGTGTATATTCATGATTGAAAATGATCATGAATTCTAATGGGACAACCCAATTAAAGTGACAAAGTAATATAGAAATTAAAATTATAGTTTTAAACTGGAAAGTCCTTGCAAATTTCCAGCTGACTTTTAGAATGCAATGTAAATAAATCTATTTTATATATTGTAAACTACATTATTTATAATAGTATCTACATTTTTCAGCTTTATGTAACAGTAGTGACAATATCAAGATGTTTCTTACCACGGTCACACTTTGATCCTGTGTATGGTTCAGGGCAGGAACACATATAGCTGTTTCTGTTTCTTTTACAGATACCATTATTCTGGCATGGGTTTGTCTGGCAGGGATTTACTAGCACAGAGAAATAAATTTGAAGTTTAATTGTTTTAATTTTTTAACCTTTATCAATTTTTATTGAAAGGTTTTTCATCCAGAACACTGATGTTTGCTTGTAATGGCAGATTTATAAAGCGGTAGAGAGTTTTCAATTTTCCCCAGTTCTACATTTAGCTAAAGATTGGATTCCTTTCTTTCCCTTCCCATATTCTGTTTCTCCATCTTATAATGAATATAACGAAGTACCATCATGAGTGAAGAATTCATAAATCCAATCAGAGTCAAAGAAACTAAATCTGATTTCAGTCTCCGTTGGCTCTATATAATCAGTATTGTATTCATCGTCATAGTCATCAGCAGGGTCTGCAGATATATTAGAAACAAAACAGACTATAACATGTATGAAAAGTAGCATTTCAAAGTTGTTTAGTGTAGCAAATATGTATTGATCTGGTGAAATTAAACTAGACAACATTATAGAATAAAAATTGTGATTATCAGCACATTCCTATTCCTTTGCGCAACGTACTGCAGAAAACAAAACAGCATGGGGGCATATTTTGAGCCCTTAGAAGGAAGATGGGATATAAATATAATAAATAAATAACTTCAACCAAGAAATGAAACGTCAAATAACTATCATCTCTGAAGATGTGGTCTGGATCATTAATTTATCGTTAATTCTTTTTCACAACAGTTTTTAGAAAGAGTTGAAATCTTAGGCAATGACTTGGCATAGATTATTTCATGCAGTATAATATTTTGAAGGTATGGTTGCAATCCTATTATATATTTACAAAAAAAATTATACAGTACTGTAAAAGGCATGAGCCTAATATGCTGTACTCCTTGAATAAGTAGTCATATTGTTATGGAAGTTGTGTTTAATTATTGTCTTTGCAGATAGATGAAAAATCTGATATTATACAACAAGATAAATAACAAAAACTTTAATGCACCAGCTTCCTTGCTGGAATATTTTGTATTCATATTTTGAATTGTGATTCTCTTTTAATCAGTCTTGTGTGCTCATTGAAGCTCACATTATATTATGGACAGAATAGTAAACTGGATTGTCCAATAGAAAAAAAAATATTCTTGATGAAGAATGTGCATGGTTTTCATTTCAACTTGAGAATATTTCTTGGTGTTAAGTTCATGTGAATGTATACATCTTTTCCCACACACACATATAGGCATTAGATGCATTTGCCAATTGATCTTCTAAAACTTTTGTTACTATATCTCAGATATATTAAAAAAACTTGTACAGAAAAAACTCATAATGACATTTCACCACATATGGGAAAATGTTTAAAATTTATTTTAAAAAATTAGATTAGTATATATTTCTGTAGGAATAATACATAGTCTATTTTGGGAAGTAATCTGTATTCTAAACATAGTCAATGACAAATATTTTATTTATTGTTACACTTCAGGACTATATCTCAACTTTTAATCCAAACTGGCATTATTCAAAACCTTTTATAGGACAGTTTATTTTTCCCCTTGATATCTATGGACTACTCCTATATAATACTGTGATGTGCTTGCAACATTTGTTAGGTCTTCGAGGTAGGAGAAATGCCTTGTTAAAAGTAAATAGAGTGCTTCAAAATCCCGATTCCATTCAGAGCGCTGCTGGAATCATTTCATCACAATCAAACTAGTACTGGATAAAGTACAGGTAATTATTCTGGTGTTAGTAGCCGTATAAGAGAAGGGACATATTCATGAACAAAGGAAACAAGTAGGAGATTCTTCTTAACTTTGATCATGGTGCCACATTTCCAGTGCACAGAAACAGATCTTTGTTCATAGCAATGGCTCTCAGGATACCCATTGACAAATAGCTTTCTGAATAGCAAAGTAAAGATGGGACACAGTTCTTTCCATAGACTTTTCACAGAAGTAGTTGATTAAGATGGGTCATCCGCTCTTTCCGGCAGGTGTCAGTGTAGTTTGTTGGAACCACTGGTGAGTTTCAAAGAGCAGGTATGGTAATGAGGAGAGTGAAAATGCATACAGGGATACTTTTAAAAGCTCTCCCCTAGGGCTGGGCCAATGGCCTGGTGAACAATGTGTCGCCTTGAACTACTGATCAACGGCATTATCTTAGTTTTCTCAACTCATTCATTCGATTGCTGCCTTTATCTTTGTTCTTCCTTTGCTTCTGATGAAAAACACTTTTTTGTACAATGAATGCTTTATATTCCATATTAAAATAGAAACTTCTTTTTTCTATGGACCAAAACTGGTTCCTTGACGGTAAAAAAAAAGTTTCACCTCATTTATCGTTATGTCAAGTCAAGACTTCTTTTATTCACTCATTATTTCTCAAGAGCCAAGTCTTTGCAATATGAAAGTGCTGCAGGACTGCACACCAGGCTGAGGGATAAGAAACTCATTCCAAGATAGGGCCATTGTCTCCACGGAGCAAATAAAGTTTAATGCAAGGTAATGAAAAAGGAAAGGAGTTCATATTTCAACCTGACAGTATGTGGGATTATTTTGCAAAAGTTAGAATGTCTCTGTTTATTTATTAAACTTTGTAGTACTAAAGGTGTCTTTGGCTTTTTATGTACTTTTCCCACTTCTGTGTCAAATACTGTATAAAAGGAATAAAGAGTTTCCCCCCCTTTTTCTAAACAATAGAATCCATTTTGGTTGTATGGGAACCATCTTTATAGTTTCTCAATACTCCCTCATGCCCATGGATGTCTTCTTATGATTATGGTTAGCTCAATTTGTTCATTGTTCCTAATCAAGTATTAGGAATCAGGTAACATTATGTGAACCAGCAAGATCTATCAAAACATCTCTTTCAAGATAGCTTGCATGTGTTATTCCTTTTGCTATTGATGCTCATTTTTATTGCCATTTTTTAGTCATTTGATTTAGACTTTTTAGACTTTTTTCAAAGCCTGCTTAGGACAAAATGTCTGCTATGTTTGCTCCAGCATTTATGTGGAAATAATAGAAGTTGGATTGTTATACTGTCCTACCTGAACATAACTGATCAGTTATACAATCTTCATCAACCACTTGGTATACAGATATGTACATGATTATAAATTTGACCCTATATGCAATATCTATCGTGATTAAAGGATTGATCATATGCAGCATTATACTTTTTCAGGATTTGGCAACATAAAAAGGGAATCATCTAGTGTGAAAAATAAAACTAACCTCTGTGTCTATTATACAAATCTTTGTAAGATACAACTAGTAATTTAATCATCATATCCATGCAATACTTTCTTCCAGACCATGTTTTGTAGAATGATAAAAATTACTTTCATATCTATTAGAAGAGTAGCCAAACCCAAAGCTTACCATGCATTCTCAGGTGCCATATGGAATGATTGCAAAAATATCTAGTTGGCAGTCATAAAATTTCTATCAACTCTGAATCCAAGTGAAGATTAAACGTCAGTAGGGATTTTGCTGGCCAGAAATCCAGAAAAATCCTAATATAGGATTTATATAATATCATTATATCTACTTGTCATATTTCCTTCTTTATTTGAGGAAACTGTGACCTAAATATGAATGTATGTAGTTTCAAAATGGATTTTGCCTGGTATCTGATATTTCTAGCAACAGATAAGTTTAACTTCTTCATTGTTATCTTTGAAAAGGCCATTTTCTAATATTTAGTACTAATAGCTTTTGATCACAGGTTTTTTTACTTTTTGCACATCTTGTGCTGCTATGATGGAAACTTTAAATTCAAAACTCAAAAAGATCCTTCCTTTTGAATTAATTATAGAATTAATCAATTTATAATAGGAAGTGAACAAAATCTCATAATGAGTCCTGTTTCCCCGCCCCTCCCCAATTGCTGATGATAAATTAACAACTACTTCAATATGCAAGATCAACATATTCCTGAAATAGGTTCTGCGGTAGGTATTGGGCATGATTTCTAACCAAAAGTGGCTCTGGCTGGAGGTTTAATTTTCCATATGAAATTACACAAGTCATCATACTGGAAACAAAGACTTGCTTATCTACTTAAAGGCAAGTGTGAGTTAAGGTTCTTGTGCTATAAAATTAAAGTTATAAGCCAACTGTTCATAGCCATGAGATAGTCATGTTTTGTCAATTTTAGTGCAGCCATATAGTACAGGCACAGAAGACACTTTCACTGGAATTCTTTTCAAACCAAAAGGGTCTCTGAAAGGGTCACACGGTCCTAATTATTCCTTCCATATTTTATCACTGTAAATATTATGAAGTATTTGTCACAAAGAACACATTAAAAAGTGCAGAGTTTACCAGGTTGTTGGCTGAACCATGATGATATAATCCCAGAATGCTGAAAAGAGAGAGAGAGAGAGAGAGAGAGAGAGAGAGAGAGAGAGAGAGAGAGAGAGAGAGAGAGAGAAACATGAGACTTAGTAATGTAATAAGATGTAATAGTAATGCATTAAGACTTAGTAATAAGACAAATCAAATATAAATGCTATCTGTCAACCAAGAGCCAATGGTAGCCCAGTGGTTAGAATGCAGTATTGCTCACTAATTCTGCATTTCCATTGCCAGGAGTTGAATTCTGACTGGTTCAATGTTGATTCATCCTTTCATCCTTCCGAGGTTAGTAAAATGCAAACCCAAATTGTTGGGGGCAATATGCTGACTCTATAAACCACTTAGAGAGGGCTTTAAAGCACTATGAAGCAGTATATAAGTCTAAGTGCTATTGCTATAAATAAAGCAGTTCCTTTAAAAAAAAATCAGTTTCGATACTCCCAATTCCCTTTAAAATAAATGCACAGTATAGTTAAAAATAATATATATTTCAACTAGCAACAATAATGTCATATTTAGTTAAGTCTTTTATAAACTACTTTTTCCCATTGACTGCAAATATTTTAATTAGGCATTTAAATGTACACTTTCAGCACAGGGTTGAAATTAAACAACATTATGTTTATTAGGTTACCTCTATTTAGTTGTTTACATTTGGCTATTAAACTGTGAACTATTGTATTGGGTGACATTTTTAAACTACTGCCGTGACTTTCATATTTGTGTTACACTTTGGTAATATCATATTGTTATTATTATTAGAAAGCAGCATGATGTTGTACAATCATTTCAAATTATGGGAATAAACAAAAGGGTTCTGTCAGAAATAACTCTATAATACATTGCCACTTTTCTTGTTTTTTATTTTGGACAGATCCACAATTCTGCTTGCTTCATATCCTGGACAGGTTACTCAGTGTTTCTTGAGTGCAGGAATAGAGGGACATAATCTGGTACCCATTCTTAACAGAGTGTCAACAGTCCCTTTGTCTCAGCTCATCTCATTTTACAGGTTGTTGGGGGGAACATGGAAGAGGAAAGAATATTAGATATGTCACCATTTTGAATTACTTGTAAAATAATAAGGCAGAATAAAAATCAAATAATAAGCAAACAATCAAACAAATGAATAAAAGAATAAATTCTGGGGAACCTATGTTCTCCGGTGGTTGGCAGGTACCTTCTTAAAAAATAGGAAGGAATCAATTGTTCTCTTTGCTTTACTGTAATCATTAGTGCTCACAGCAATGATGGTTAGAAAAAAGGGTAGAAAAAAGTAAGTTTGCCTTAGCATCAATTGACGGAATCTTGGAGGAGTGTGAGGAGTGTGTGAAGGCACCCATGTGTTTAAACATCTTTGAAATTAAAGGAAAAGAATGTGGATCAGTAGAGAGTGAAAAGGGTCTGGAAGACTCCTCACACAGGGGATGACCATCAAGGCTTCCCTTCTCTGCATAGGTTGGAAGACCAAGAACCATGAAAACTACCAGTTGAGTCCCAGTGGCAGTCCAGACTGAGTCTGCTGAACCACTCAAATCTGAACTGGAATTTTACAAGTCTACTTCAGGAATAGCCAGGATCAGCAAAGAAGAGAAGTTGCTTAAACTGTTGTGCAAATTATCCCTAAAGTGGCTAAATAGCACTAAACTGATAATTAGGAGCAGATTTGGTGGAATTTCAAAGTTACAGAAGTAAAATGAAAATCTAATAAAGCAAATATATTTCAGCTATGTGTCTTGAATGCTCATTATTGTACCATATTTTTTTTTGCAGGAAGTATATTGTTCAGAATACATTGATTAATTGTGTGCCAGCAAGTTAGTGTTAACTATTAGCAATTTCATGGATAGATTTTCTCTATGATAATCTATACCTAATCTGGTATTTCAGGTCTTCTAACAGCATACCCATTGTCTCTGTAAATGGGTGTATCTCACCTGCTGCTGATCAGCTTTTTCTTCTCTTTCAGAATATATGCCAGTGGTATATTGCCATTGGTGAAGTTAAGATCCATTAATTTTGAACCCCCCCCCCCCCGAATCTCAGTGATCTCCACTGATTTGTTTCCTGGCACCATCTGTAATGTTTAATCTGCGAGGAACACATAGAGATTGAAATTAATTATTGGATTAACATAATTCAGGGGAATCTAATTCCGCTGTATACTCAATGTACTCAGAGTATATTGTGAGCCATTGTCGACTCTATTGCAGAGATGTGCAAAGAACATCTTGATGCATGCAAAGTGTTTCCTTGGTGATCCCTATGAAAATGCTTCTGTCTTTAGGAGATAGCCTTCAGATGAGCTTGCCAACCTTTCCAGAGGATGCAGCTGCTTTAAAGCTTAACAGAGAGATGCTTTGCTTGCGCCGGCACACTTTATAAAAGATTCTTATCTAATGCTTTGCACAGTCATATTAAATAGGTACAAAAGCAGATATAAGCAGGAAAATAAAAACCTGCTGCCTTTTATTCTGCTCTCCATTCTTTAGGCTGCGATATTCTACATTGCCAGAAGATGGAGGGCTTGACTTAGTAAGGGAGTGCCACAATATGCACTGATATTTCTTTTCACACTGGTTTCTGATGGTCAAGAATGAAAAGATGGATTAAAAAGCTAACTTTGCTAATTGCGGATGAGAAGCGGAAACACTTTTTGCCTTAGTAAATATTTTCAGAGTCGTCTCTTAACAAAATAATTTTAAAATCAATGGCAAAACCTGTTATAGCAAATGTAAATTAGTCATATTTGTGGATGAAACCAGTCTATTTTGTAATAAACATAATTCTGTTTCATAAAAGGCCATAAATGGAGTAGCAGTGCCTCATGGAAGTGTCGAGCTTAGAAGGAATGATGCTACTGGCTGGAATCATAGACAAGAAAAATGGCAGCTTCCGTTGCTTGGAAAACTTGAAATTTTAGCTAATTTGAATGAGCTATGTCTTTGTGTCAAATAGATAAGTTTTCCTGAATACTTATTCCATAAATACTTATTCAATTTGTGGAAAAGAATTTGCTTTACAACTTATTTCAAAAGATAAGAGAATTTCAGAAATTTCTCATAGATGAATCGTGAGTTGCTGGAACTGGTTTAGTGATAAGGTGAAGATTCAATTTCTGAGGCACAGTCACATCTGCAGCTATTTACATTTTCTTTGGCTTTCCAGATTTCAATTATCCTTTCTTGCAGTAATATTATTCAAGTTTACAATTACAGAGTAAAAAAATAATGATGATGCAAACTAAAGCAAATACAAAAGAGTAAAATGACAGAAAAGATATAAAAGTCCAAAAAGGGGAGAAATCTTATATATTTTAAAAAAGAAAAAAAATGATATCTATAGAAATAATTTCCCCTTTCATCATGACCATTATCACCTTTTCTTAAACTACAACAAATCCATCCCATCTAATCCTTATTTATAAACAGATTCTAAAAACTTTAACATTTAAATCTAGTCAACAAAAGTCCATTAAGAGTTACTGAAAATAATAATCTATATATTTTAATCTTAATCAAATAAACTCTTTATATTCCTTTGTTTTATTTTTAACAATCTTGATTTTTATTACTTTTTAATAGTGTACAGGACTTGACCCCCCCCCCCCCACCGTTGTCTCCATATTTCTTCTCAGAAAGTCTTTAAGACTTTAACACATCTCTTTTGTAAATGCAAAATGAAAAAAATGTCCAAGTCACTCTTCTGGTTTGTTATTTGTATCTCTTTTGTTAAGACATCTGGTTTCACCTGTATATTCAGTATAACATCTTTATCTATATCATTCTTTTAATCTGTAATTTTTAAATCCACATTCCAGTCAGCCTCAGAAGCAGTCTTGTTAATAACAGACAATCTTAAAATTAAATTCTGAGTAAATTAGTCTGAAATATTCTTAAATTTGATCCATTAGAATAATTTGTTGCATTCTTTTATTAGTGGGTCTCTTTTGCTTTAATTATAATTTTTTAATTTTTTCTGCTTTCCTGTAGTGTTCAACTTTTAAAGGTCCATTTTGTCACTTATTTTTCTGATCAACATTTTTCCAGAGGAAGTTTTCTTATACTTGATTTCAAAATGTTTATTTTTTTTTCAAACAGCTATATTTTCTTTCAGGAAAGCTTCTTGGAATTAGTTTCAAAATCTTATTTCAAATTCTGGTCCTTAGTTTGTAACTTTCCAAAGTCAATGTTTTTATTATTTATTTATTTATTTTATTAGTCATATTTCTATGCTGCTCACTCTCCGAGGACTCTGGGCAGCTTACACCAAAGACAGTATACTAAATAGCATATTGCCCCCTAACAATCTGGGTCCCCATTTTACCCACCTCGGAAGGATGGAAGGCTGAGTCAACCTTGAGCCGGTGAGATTTGATCTGCTGATCTGCTGAACTAGCAGTCAGCTGAAGTAGCTGCAGTACTGCAGCCTAACCACTGCGCCACCTCAGCTCTCAGTTTTAATCACCTTTTGCTTTTATAAAAAAAAATGTTTTTTAAATCCTTAAATCCTCTTTCACTGAGGATTGAAGGAGACTTACCCAATGTAATAAAACTTGCCAATCTTCAGCTTCTTAATATCCAACAAACAGTGAACAAACAATTTCTAAAGGATATTAAGAAATGAAATATATGATCCAGGATCCTTTTTGAAGGCTTAAAAGCATGGCTTAGTTAAAGGTGACATTTCCCATGGCTTTCAGCTCTCTAAACTACTGGAGACCCTGTTTTATGGTTTCTTCATGGGAAGCTATTCTCTGTGCTGTGTGTGGGCAATCCTGAGTCCTTTCCTTATCTGGAGAGGAAATTCAAGAAGCCGGTTCATTTGCCAACTTGTTATTTTATCATGCTTATCAACTCCAGTCACTATGGAGCTATCTTCAGGTTCCCACAGCTTCCCTGAAAAATTTTTCCCACACTTTAATTATCCAAAGAAAATATTGTAAGGAAACTAGTTGTCTCTTTTCAGGGATAAGTCCTATTCTTGAAAAATTGTTGGAGAATGTTTGCTACCCCTGAAAAACTGAAAACAACTAATGTTCAGACTACAAATTTCTGGAAAATTTCAAAGGTATGCTGAGTTCTTGGTATAATAGTAGAGCTATGCAAAGCATTTGAAAGCACTGAATTACAAAAAATGTTAGCAGCTGTGTGCTCTCATTTTCTGTATGCATGTATTTATGTATGTGAACACATGTGCCCATGTGTGGACAGACCATATTTCTTCTGGGAGTGCCAATGTAACTAAGCATTGAGCAATTGTATGCATACATAGATAACGAGGGACAGTCTTCAAAGCTGTAGCATCAACTTTCTAAAGGGTGTGTCAGTTTTAATGCTTTGAGGAGAAGTGATTCACTTTTACTAGCACACATTAGTAACTATCTTTTTTTAATGCTTTCTACTGCCATCCCAAACATTCTTGAGTATTCATGATATGAATAGGGATAGCTCTGCAGACAAGGCACTGTAATTTAACACCAGCTGTCTGCAATTAAAGTAAGTTCGAATCTTGCCAGGCTCAAGGTTGACTCAGCCTTCCATCCTTTCTAAGGTAGGTAAATTGAGGACCCAGTTTGTGGGGGCAAAAAGCTGACTTTGTATAAAATATACAAAAGTATAAAGGCTATTGCTTAAAGCACTGTAAGCCGCCCTGAGTCTCCGGAAAAGGGCGGCATATAAATCAAATTAAAAAAAAAATATATATGCACAAGACAATACACTGAAGGTATTATCAAGAGTGACTAATAATAATGATAACCATTAGAACAAATACTAATATTTTTTTACAGGGCAGCCAGGGAACACTGTTGTGCCAAAATCAGCAATTTCTTATAACATCTTAGAGACTTTGTTACTAAATGAGCCAGTGGTGGGTTTCTACTGGTTTGCCCCGGTTCGAGCAAACTGGTAGTGGCCCTGGCGGGACGCTCCGCCCCCCACCCGGACATCATCACTGATGCTCTGCGCATGCGCAGAAGGGCCACAGGCGAGGGAAGCAAGCACACGCACGCGTGTGCTCACAGTTCCAAACCAGTAGAGAAGGTAGTGGAACCCACTACAGGAATGAGCTAAGGTATTGGATTAGGTTATGATTTCCAATTGAAAATCAATAGCACACTAGTCAAACTTGTAGTTTAGAAACAGAGGACTATTATTTTAGGTGAAATTGCATTGTTTTGGAGCATGGATTCTCTGGAACACTTACAATGAAAACTTTGCAGTGCAGAAATTGGCCCATGCATGTCTGCTTTTTGCTATTGAAGTTTTACTGAAGTGCAATTATATATAATTATGTTAGTTTGGCTGTTTTGAAATTATAACTACTTTTGTTCTAACAAAACTATACTACAGAAATAAAATATGATTTGTGGAATCTACCTCCACCTCTATCCTACCAAAACAGGAAAACAAACTAATAACTTTCTTCTAATTGTTATCAAAACATTGAAAAAATAACCTAAAATATTGGAAGACAGAAAATAACTTGAAGTGGCAACCTTAAACTTAATACGTTGCTTAGAAATAACCCATATTTGTTCATCTGTATCTATTATACATGCAAATAAATGCATCAATAACTTTATGTACATAAATTCGTGTTGTCAGAAAATACTTGAAAATGAAACAATTAGAGAAGACAATATTAAATGATTTATCTGTTGATCTTTTGGTTTCACTCTGCTGCTTATAGCACCAGTGAATTAAAATAGCAACTCAATAAATAATTGCATCACAGATCTATATATTTTTAAATAGATTCATTCTCCCTAATAGAGGCATATTTGTAAGATTTCCCAAGCCTAGAATTGCTGGATTCAGACCTGAGCAGCATAAGTATCCCTTAAGCCTCCAGATGAAGCAGGAGATAAGGCAGATGCAGTTTCTTCAATCAGTATTCTCCCCAGCCCTTTTTTCTTCCCTTGCTGTAGTTGATCAGAGATCTTGGTATACCCCATAGCAAGAAGATTTATAAGAGAGATTTATAAGAGAGTGGAAGAGAATAGAAGAAAATTGCAACTTCTCTTAAATTGTTGAATTAAGAGATCTAAGGATTTATAAACATCTCTGGAAAAAAAATCTAGGCGTGAAAATCCAGTGCATGTGAAAACCACTAGGTTATGGAAATACTAATCTAAATGCAACCAGGAGCCACATAACATGACCCCAATTTCTCAACAATCACTCCTAACCCTACTGATAGGATCAAGAAGGGATTAATCTCCAATTTGTTTTGGCTTGAAGTTCAAATGATGCTTCCCCATCTTTTCTCCACAATTTGCTACCTACATAGATGCACATTTTTTTTTGTTTGATGTTTTTTCAAAGAAGTTTCCTTTGCCTGGCTGCAATTCTGGTTATGCAGCCATAAAGCTTTTTGTTTGCAATTTTTCATTTCAATCCCCTAGAATTTCAAGCATTCTCTTTCTTCTGATGTGCCACAAGTTTAAGGTTTAGTGATTTCCCCACCTCAAATATGAAGAAGAGAATTAAATTTTTAAAAAGGCTATAGACGTTTGAGCCAAAGTGAAATGAGTTGAATATTCCTATGAGTAGAATCACTGGTAAATCTGAAATTCTGTCTCATGCAACAGTCTAAAGTTCTCCATTTAGCTCATGTGATAGTGAGAACACACACACTTGGTTTCTTCTTCAGAATAGATCTGATTTTGAGACAGGAACAACAAAGCCTCTTCAGTCAGTTTCACAAGGCAGACCTTCCTATGAGTCTGACACAAGATTTTTGCATTATCAAACATTTTGCTATCTGTGCTGAGAACGCAGGCTACATAGCTCAAGTTAAAGCTTATGGAAACCCATTAAGAAGACACTTAGCTGTAAGAGAACTCTCACGCTTCAGGGCATATGCTGAATGCCTTCAGGGGTCAGAAAGGAATTTCCCCTCTATAAGAGATCAGTTCAACATTTGGTAATGCATCTAGCTAAGACATTTTGCAATCCTGTAGCTTCAGGCACACCCTTGCCTGTCCTGTAAAAAAGAGCATATGGGGTTCCCTTGATCAATGAATAATGCTGAATTGGCAACTTGCTTCTTCTCCTTGGAGGCTGAAGGTTACAATGCAACACAACAAAAGTTGTACACAACAGGTGATTGAAGCTCATGCAAGTTTTTTAAAAAAATAATAATTTTAACTTTAATATATTATTTAATACGTGCCTATATCCAATTATGATATAGTTCCACTCAAATATATGTCTTTAATTCAGGTCCAACTTCTTATTAAAATTGAGTGAAGCCGAGGATACATCTACATATTCTTCTTAATTTATATCAATGATACCTCATTTTTATTTGTTTAAAGTCACATTTCTGTGATGTAACCTTTATTAGAGGAAGCTTCTGGATTTATATTAAATACTGAATGTCAAATGTATGCATTGTCGCATCATAAAAAGTACATATTTGATTTCACTCTCTATCATTTCTAGCCACAGGTTCATTCTCTCCTATTTTTGCATCTATTCATATTTTTTAAAGATGTGCCAAGAAAAACACGTTTGTCAGATTAATACAATCTAACAATATATTTTGTGTAGTTTTGTATGTTTGAAAAACAGACCATTTGCAGTACATAGTCTGTGCATATATTCTACATTACATAATACATACATATATTGTACATACATGTTCAATTTTTCCAATAAATATCTTTTCGTTATGATGCTCCATAACATACGGTATTTCTCTCAATGCATACATTTTGTACACACTTTGAAGAACTGCAGTACAAAATGAGGAATTCATTTACAGTCTTGTGGACCTCCAGATACTGGTACAAAAAGGAGGGTGGGTATGATTTCCATATAAGTAAGTAGTGGCCATCATGGAATCTGTATAATTAGATTGTATTATATTATTTATGGCTACTGTATATTTCTATCCTCTTGGGAGTTCATGGCAGTACATATAAAATGAATGTCTCCCCTTATTTTAGTTTTACAAAAGAAATCCAAACCCTTGTGAGGTGGAAATTTTCAGTTGTCTCCCCTGGGAACTAATTGCTACTTGAATTTGCAGAATATATAAGGCATGGCTCAAGGGAGGAAGTGACAATGCTTAGGTATTGCCTTGCTCTTTTTATTGCAGACTTCTGTTTGCAACTTACAGCTTCTGTTTTAGAGACTGTTCCAAGTAGGGCCAAAAATTATAACTTCATTTCCTTTCATCTAATCATTAACTGAACAGAACAAAGATGGTTGCAAAATCTGGAAGGAGAGACTGCTATATTTGATGAAAGAAAAATGATGGTGTACTATAATTTGTCCTTATTAGTTAATAGTTAAATAATAATTAATGTAAGGAATATATACTAAAATATATGTGCTACTTTTTTCCCTTTTATTTTGTATCTTTGATACATTATTTTAAGAGGTATTTAAGAGTATTGATTAATGGACTGATGTCTGCAGTTGTAATCTATTTCAACCATTATACAAAACAGAGAGGGGTTTAATGTTGTTGTATTTACCCTCCTGAACATGGGTAGTACAATGTATTCAGGACGGTAAGTATAACAACATTAGACCTCTCAACATATACAGAGTACAAATACACAAACATGCATACAAACCACAGTTTATTAAAATCTGAATATTTGAATTGGCAATTCAATTCACTCCAATTTTGGAGTGAAACATTAGAGGCAAATTATTATTATTATTAACTAGTATTAATTAGTATTAATTATTATTATTATTATTATTATTATTATTATTATTATTATTATTATTATTTTGATTTTTATACCGCCCTTCTCCAACAGGACTCAGGGCGGTGAACAGCTGAGATAAAACATAACATATAAAATTTAAAAAACAGTTTAAAAGACATTAAATAATTTCAGCCCACAATTTGAAACAACCCAGTTAAAACCAATTTCAAATTAAAACTGAAAGGATGGGATCAAGCCAGCCGGCTAGATGAAATAAATGAGTTTTCAGGACCCGACGAAAAGTCCGGAGGTCTGGTATCGTGCGTATCTCTAGGGGTAGGTCGTTCCAGAGGGCAGGTGCCGCCACAGAGAAGGCTTTCCCCCTGGGGGTCGCCAGCCGACATTGTCTGGCCGACGGCACCCTGAGGAGGCCTTCTCTGTGCGAGCGTACTGACCGGTGGGAGGCTATTGGTGGCAGAAGGCGGTGTCATAAATACCCCGGCCCTAAGCCATGGAGTGCTTTAAAGGTGGTCACCAACACCTTGAAGCGCACCCGGAAGACCATCGGAAGCCAGTGCAGCTCGCGCAGGAGAGGTGTCACATGGGAGCGCCCCATCGCTCCCATAATCCCCTGCGCGGCCACATTCTGGACCAACTGGAGCCTCCGGGTGCACCCCAAGGGGAGCCCCATGTAGACAGCATTGCAGTAGTCCAGGCGGGGAGTGATGAGTGCCTGAGTGACCGTGTGTAGGGAGTCCCGATCCAGAAAGGGATGCAACTGGCGTATCAGGCGAACCTGATAAAAAGCCCCCCCGGCCACAGCCGTCATATGCTCTTCTAAAGACAGCCATGCATCCAGGAGGACACCCAAGTTGCGAGCCCTCTCTGTGGGGGCCAGTGATTCTCCCCCAATAACCAACAATGGCACCAGCTGGCTATATCGGGACGTCGGAAGCCACAGCCACTCGATCTTGGAAGGGTTGAGTCGGAGCCTGTTTCTCCCCATCCAGGCCCGCACGGCCTCCAGGCTCCAGGACATCACTTCAAGGGCATCGTTGGGGTGGCCTGGGGTGGAGATGTACAGCTGAGTATCATCAGCGTACTGATGGAACTCCACCCCAAAGCCACGGATAATCTCACCCAGCGGCTTTACATAAATGTTGAACAGAAGGGGCGAGAGGACCGACCCCTGAGGCACCCCACAAACAAGGCGCCTCGGGGTCGACCGCTGCCCCCCTGCCAACACAGATTGCGACCGGTCAGAGAGGTAGGAGGAGAACCACCATAAAACGGTGCCCCCCACCCCCAACCCCTTCAACTGGTGCAACATGTACCATGGTCGATGGTATCAAAAGCCGCTGAGAGATCTAATAGGACCAGGATAGAGGAACAACCCCTATCCAGAGATCATCCACCAATGCGACCAATGCCGTTTCCCTGCTGTGCCCAGACCTGAAGCCGGACTGAAACGGATCTAGATAGACAGCTTCATCCAGGTACTGTGGAAGCTGCCACACCACCACACTCTCAACAACCTTCACAATAAAATGAAGGCTGGAGACTAGACGATAGTTAGCCAAAACAGCCGGATCCAGAGAGGGCTTCTTGAGGAGGGCCTCACTACCACTTCTTTCAAGGCAGCCGGCAGGACACCCTCACTTAAAGAAGCGTTAATAATCCTCTGGAGCCAGCTTCGTGTAACCTCCCGGGAAGCCAGCACCAACCAGGAGGGACACAAGTCCAATAAACATGTGGTCACGTTCAGCCGCCCAGAATCCTGTCCATGTCCTCGGGAGCCACAGGATCAAACTTCTCCCAGATAACACTCTCAAGACCTGCCTCAATCATCCCGTCCGGACTTACCCAGTCATAGGCCAGGCCTTCCGAATCTGAGCGATCTTATCATACAGATACTGCACAAAATCCTCAGCTTGACTCTGCAAGGGATCATCCCGCGCTCCCAGATGGAGGAGGGAGTGGGTCACCCTAAATAAGATGGCTGGGCGATTATCTGATGATGCAATAAGAGTGGCAAAATAGCTAGATTTTGCCACTTTTATTGCCACTAGGTAGGTCTTAATAGGTCCTCACCAGTGTTCGGTCGGATTCAGAATGGCTGGTCCTACAGCCACTCTCTAGGCGTTTTTTCCGGCGCTTCATCTCCCTCAGGCCCATGTGAGTAGGGCCATGAATTAACTGAGTCAGGTCCATGGCCATCATGAAAGCCATGAACTCCTGAGCCATCTCAGACTTTTCACCGAAGGATGGCATGTTGAAATCCCCATGACCAAAAGTCTGGGGGTATCAACCGCCACCTCAGCTATGACGTTGAGCAGCTCAGGCAGGGCCGTTGCCACGTGGCAGGGAGCCAGGTACGTGATCAACAAGCCCATCTGCACTGCATGGCCCCACTTCACAAGAAGGGACTCACATCCGGCTATCTGTGGAATAGTGGTCTCCCTTGGATCAAGATAATATAATCAGCTCACAGAACACTTGCTATTCTTTCTTCTGGGAGTTCTTTTAAGAAATTTTGATCAGTTCAATTATAACAAAAAAGAAATGTGTTATTAAAAATGTTCCTGCTTTTGCATTTCATCAATGCTTAAGAAAATAGTTTTTCTATATATTCTATTTATTATTTTTTTATTCTATCTTTTTTAAAGATTTTTATTAATAATAATAAAAAAATACAAACAAACATAAATACATTAAGACAACATACAAAATGAACAAACATCAATATATAAATATATAATATATAATATAATATATAATATATATATATAATGTGTGTGATCGCAGCTGTTTCTTCCTTTTATCTGCCAGTGGGGGTGTGAACTGATTGGGTGGGAGCTTGGCTGTGTTCTGATTGGGCAGAGGTGTGTTCTGATTGGTTGAGGGTTTGGTTGTGCTCTGATTGGATGGGGGGTTGGCTGTGCTTTGATTGGCTGGGTGTGTGTTCTGTTTAGGTGGGGGCTTGGTTGTGCTCGGGTCAGTCTGAGTAGCAGGGGGATTTGAGCTGGTGAGCTGTGTTGCTGTTGTTTGGCTTCGTGTTCGTGGCCGTGCTATCTCTTCATGGTGGGTGTCAGTCTGCTTCATGTATGGATTGGAGGGGTTTAAGGTGGCCAATGATGCAGCTGTGGTCTGGCTTCTGGTCCGTGGTCATGCCTCATTATCAGTGTGGGTTCGAGTCTGCTTTCTGCGTGGATGTGTGGTGGCTACATCCTGTGTGGCTCTCGTGAGTGTGGGTCTGGTGTCATTCTTTGTGTTAGGGACTCGTTTGTCAATAAGGGCGGGTTTCCAAATGGCTGGTAGGCGGGAGGAATCATCTTGTTTATTCATGCTGTGTGGACGTTTTTCTATCTCGATGGCTTCTCTGATTATTTTGTTGTTAAAGTGTTCAGTTTTGGCGATAGTTCTGGTCTTTTTAAAGTCAATATCATGTCCTGTGCTTTGAGGTGTTGGACCAGGGAAGAAGTTGGTTTCTCTTTTCTGACTGAGTTCTTGTGTTTTTCAATGCGTGCACTTATTCTTCTGTTGGTTTGTCCGATGTATGTGGTGGGACAGGCGGTGCATGGGATTTCATATACTCCTTGATTTTCTAACTCAATTTTGTCTTTGGGGTGTTGTGGCCCCGCCCTCTGAGCCTATCCCATCGGAGGAAGAAAGCTCCGAGCATGAGGAAGAGGAGTCAGCCAGGCCTCCCTCTCCAGGCCCCTCCCCTCTGGCACTGTCTCAGGTGCCGGCCGAGGGAGAGGAGATTAGCAGGGAGACAGGTGTCTCGGATGAGAGTGAAGGAGAGACATCATTCCTCTGAAGGCATGATAAACGATTGCAGCAGCTCAGGAGGCGTGCTAGGGATTAGAACTGAGTCACTGGACCACACCCCAGAGACTATATAATAGAGGGTGGTGGCCAGTGATCCCTGTGATGAACAAAAATAAACCTTGGATAGTCACTAAATCCTCGTCCGAAACTGCTGAGAGGAATATTTATTTTTGTTGGACTCTTGTACGCTGAGTATATTATCTTTCTGTTTCTGTGGAAATAAAGCACTTGGCAGACGGTGTGTATATCGCTGCCAAGTTGGAGATAATGACCTGGGTGTGTGCCAAGTGCTTCCTTAACCCTCGGCTGGCTGTGTTTGTGTGTGTGTGTGTGGACGGGGACAGATCATGGGGTTTCTTAGGATGGTGGATATTTTTCGGTTTGTGCAGAATGCTGTCTTGATGTTGTGTTTGTGGAGGATCTTGCTGATTCTGTCTGTGGTGCCTTTTATGTATGGGAGGAGGGCTTTGCCGTTTTCTTGTTCTCTGTCTTGGATTTTAGTGGGGGTTTCTTTTTGGATTAGGTTGGTAATCTTATTTCTTTGGAATCCATTGGATGTTAGTACATTAGTGAGAGTGTGTAGTTCGGTTTTTAGGTGTTGTTCGTCAGCTAAGCGTTTTGTTCTGGAGATGAGTGTCTTGGCTACGGAGTTGATCTGTGCTGGGTGGTGGTGTGAGAGTGCGTGCAGATAGCGGTTTGTCTGTGTTTTCTTCTGGTAGATGGTGTGTCCTAGGGAGCCATTGGATTTTTTGTAGACTAACATTCCCTTCCTTGATGTCTGCCTAATCAGAACACAGCCAAGCTCCCACCCAATCAGTTCACACCCCCACTGGCAGTTAAAAGGAAGAAACAGCTGCGATCACACACATTGGTCCTAGAAGCACGAAACCGAGAACACCAGCCTGAAGATGACGAATGAGACTTCGTTGAAACGTTGCCAAGAAACCTCCAATTTTACATGGGAGAAAACCCGAATAACCAAAAACCTACTATCTATCTATCTATCTATCTATCTATCTATCTATCTATCTATCTATCTATCTATCTATTTGACTCTTTATTTAATTCTATACATTTCTATTGAATAGTCAAAAATTATCATTATATTCCTATTTTTGCCTCCAGCCAGCTGTACCATCTTTGCCATACTAAATAGTAATCAGTATCGTCTTTCTCTTGCAGTTCTTTTATGAGCTTATCCATTTCTGAACATTCTGTAATTTTAGCTATTATTTTGCCTCTGTGGGTAACTGCTCAGATTTCCAATGTTGGGCAAAAAGTATATGTGCTGCTGTGAGGATATGGATGATCAGATATTTTATTTCTTTGGTGTATTGTACTGTGATTATTCCCAGTAGAATAGTCCCAATAGAAATAAATATTCTATTTATTTTTATTGATGTAATTTTTTTTACAATTTTCCTATGAATGATAGATAGACCCTGTTAGAATTATGTTAAGGGCACAATATTCTACAATGGTCTGGAAAATTTCAAAAGTCTCAACCTGTTACTTAAGTGCAATCCAATGTTTGCTTGTAAAAAATTGATTGATAAAATAAATGTTTGAATCTGTTTTCTGAAGAAGAAAAGAAATATTCAAGGAAAGGAAGATGTAAAATGAATGCTGAATATTTAATTATTGATTTTATTTGGTAGAATGCCTATCTTTTCCAAAGTTTGTTTTTCATTTCCCCTTTAGATTAACCAAGACATTTATTTTCAATAAAACATTAATAAATCTGAAATCTTTAAAGATCTAGACTACATATATTTTCTGATTACTGATAGAATATTTAGCTTTGCCAATGCTACTGTATTGCCAATATAGCAGTAGAACATAATGTTGTATGATATGACATTAATTCATCAATCTCTTTTAAATAAGGCATTAAAATAAATATACTTACTGAAACAGGAGTATTTCCAAGAAAGACAATCAGAGAGAGAAGTGGCAAATAGACAAACCAATTAACCATTCTTATTTTAAACAGATTTTCTTTCTGCTTGTGAATATGCTTTTTCTTATTTCTATTTTTTCCTGTTTCTCAATCTAAATTGTTAAATAACAGGTTTTGCAAATCATTAACCATACTTTCAATTTTGATCACACTGGACTAGCAAGTACAACTGGCATGGAAAGTTTTCCTCTAAGAAGTCTTTTCTGAGGCCTATGCTAAGGGGAAGAGTTGCCATACTTTATTTCTAACTTATTTGTAATGTTACTTTTAATAAACTGGCTTCTAAAATGTGAGATAAATTGGGATTAATGCTGTTCATTGGTTAGTCTGCACTGCAGACTATATATTTATATATATATAAATGATATATTTATATATATCATTATTTATATCTATCTATATCTATCTCTATCTATCTATCTATCTATCTATCTATCTATCTATCTATCTATCTAATATATCATTTATATATATAAATGATATATTTATGGTTAGGTGCAGTTTAACCAAAAGGTACTACTTAAATTAGATGGTTTGTTACTTTGAGACTTGTATATCCTGCCCTTTTGTTTAACACGGTTACTGAAGAATGAGTCAATACTATACAAATCCCACCAATTTCAATGACAGATATTTGTTCTTTGAAGAACTTTATGGTGCTACATTGTATAATTCATTATGGAATAATATGTTGATGAAGATTCTCAATCATCCAGGTAGAGCTATCTGGAAGTTGAGTCATGTCAATTGGACTTATTTTCTTTTTGGTTTGAAACTTATCCAAGTAGCTTCTTTAATCTGAACAAGTTCATCAGTAGGACCTATAAATGTCCACTAAGGTAGTTTCAGCAGGATTAGATTTTACCTAATCTGAATAAATTCTTTAAGTGAATAGATGCAAAGAGGCATTAAGAGTTGTTGCTCCTAAATCTTTTCTTTTAGATGGGTTGTTCAGTGTGACCTCCCTGATGAATCTGTGAAGCAGTCTTGATCTTCCTTGGACTGATGCAAGGGCAGCATAAAAAACAGGAGACAGGTTGTGTATGAAGCCTCCACCGCTATTGAGGGAATGATTTCCATTTTGGCATAGATGGATTCCTTCACTCCTCTCTCAAATCATGTATTTTTCCTTATCCAAAATATGAACATTGTCCTCAAAAGAGTGTCCTTTTTCTTTTAAATAAAGGTGTACTGCTGGTCCTGTTGTTTCTTCTATGCTGGGCCATCCTCTTGTATTAAATGCTGCTTGGTTTCCCCAATGAACACACCTCACTGCAGGGGATTGCATGCATTACATTACTCTTCTGATTTTTTGGTGTCTGATCTTTAGGGTGGATAAACCTCTGTCTCACTGTGTTGGTGGGTTTGAAGAACACAGATATGTTGTGTTTTCCAAGTATCCATTTTAGCTTCTTTGACACCTCAATCATGTAAGAAATTATAGGTTCTTTTGTTGACTCCGAGTCTCAGTTTTGTCTGCCATTCTTTTGTTGGGTCCAGATGCTGATTTAATAAAGGCCCAATTTGGATACTAACACAATGAGATGGAAGCTTGTCCAGCATATCAGTCCCAAGAAGATCAAGACCACATCAGAGGTTCATTAAGGAGACCATTCTTAACAACCCACCTAGGAGAAAATATTTAGGAGCAACAACTCTTAACAAGTTTCTGCCTACCTACCTAACAACCTCTATTTAGATTAGGTAAGAAATGAAACCATTCTGGAGAACATATATAGGGTATCCCTAAACAACTTGCTCAGACTAAAGAAGGTAACTGAATAAGCAGCAAAAAGTTTCACACCCAAAAGAAAAGTCGTTCAGTTGCCATGACTCAGCATATGGAAGTATTATTTATGTTTTAATACAGAAAACTACTGAATTTCCTTTGATATCATTATATAGAAAATAATTTACAACTAGAACGAATTATGGACTTTGATACTGACATGGTGATACCAACATATACCATATATATACCATACTGCCTTTTCACTGTTTTTCAGTTCCATAAAAGTTTCTATAAATAAGTTTTCTCTAGTCAGAGAAACAGAAAGATGAAAGGGCTGTAATAAACACTGTTTTATGTGATCTGTCCTTGAATAAAATGAGGTGCCCTGAATTTTAATATACTCCTGATTCATCAAAAATCAGACTGAAGATATGGAGTGTAACTAATAACAACATGCTTTATATCCACGAAAGATAAATTAAAGGGAGTAAAACTACTATTGACAAACATTGATTATATGCACTCTGAAGGACTTTGAAGCTGAGTCAGATGCTTTCTACCAGTCTTCAATCTTCTCTTTTGAATTTCATTGCATAAGGTTTTACTTTTTAATTATTTTTCTCGAAAGCTCTTTGATCAAGTAAAATATAGATCACATTTGGGTGATATCATATCCTGTACTTTCTATGAAGTTGTGCCCTTGTGCATGATTTTAAATATATATTTGCAGAAGTTACATCATTTTTTATAAAATTTAATCTGCTATGCAGAAACCTATTTATTTTTTTAATCCAAGTTCTCAGATCTGTAGGCTGAATTTATCACATCATGAAAGTTTCTAATATAATGTACCATGCATGTATTACCTTGTGCACATACGTATCGCAAATCTTCCATATGTTAAAATTGAGTTTCATGCATGAAAATCTAAGTGAAATATTCTTAAGGCGTGCTTAATAATCTTGTTAGTTTTCTTAATATACAATATGTATTTTGGGTCTTTTACAAATATGCAATCTAGATTTTACAAATATGCAATTGATTACAATTTGAAAGATAGTGTGATAAAGATTCAAAGTATTAATGATGCACATATGCTTTTGGCTGTATCCTTACGGTATATAGTATAGCCATTATAGCACTTGGAATCTAGCAAGATATCTACTGTGCATTTTTCAGGCATGGGAACTGAATAAAAACTGGATGGAACAATCAATGCCGGATTGTTCAATCAAAAGACTGTGAATATTGTTGAACATTTTTGTTTTTTATTTTTGAAAAGTGAAATGAAGAAGATTTTTGAGCAACATGGTCATTTTATTGTATGGTTCATTAAACTTATAATTTTCCAACTTTTTTCTTTCATTTTATTTTTATTAAGATCATGATATATAAACATTACTTATTAGTATAATGCTAAGTATTTTCTCTGATTAATTTAAACAGTAAAATATTTCAAAGCCCCTAAAAAGACAATTTTTGAGATCTGGGTAAGAACCACATCATAATATTTCATATTTTAGAATACTGTTTTTCAATCTTGGCAACTTTAAGATGTGTGGATTTCTAGAATGCTAGCTAGCAATTACGAGAGCTGAAGCCCACACATATTAAAGCTGCCAAAATACTATTTTATAAAGTGGAACTTTGAAAAAAATTAAGTAATAATCCCTGTGATTGCTTCCCTTTCATACAGTCCAAAACTGGATTACAGCAGTTCATATAGAAACCTTGAGATTTGACTAACAAAATAACAAAGATCTCTTCAAAAATATCTACTATTGTGTTTTGTAGGGGTATTTTCATGATTATGGTTTTGTGTGAGACTATTCTCAAACTTTGCTACATCTACAGTAATTGTCATCATGAAATTATGAATGAACATGGTATATTTACAAATGGCACTGAATAAGTGACTAAAAAACTATTAAGATAAAATTATGATCGTGATTATCTTCATTACCATATTATCATCCCAGTAATTTGAGATTGCAACTATTCCAATATGATTCAAACATTTTAAATGTCACCTTATAGAAAAGATGACTGGAAGTTTTTAAGAAGAGATTGAACAACCATTTGTCTGAAATGGTATAAGGTTTCCTGAGCAGTGGGACAGCAGGTTTCCTGAGCAAGGGTTTTCTAAACAGGGAGTTGTACTAGAAGACCTCTAAGGTCCCTTTCAACTCTGGTATTCTTCTTCATCATCATCAGTCTGAGAAAAAAATGTCTTTGGACTAAAATTCATATCTTTTCTCACCACCTATCTTTCTTAGGACCTCAATGGAGTTCAGTTCAGCAACACCTGTAGAAACATCATAATTAAAATTGAATTGTAGAAATTGCGGATTTTCTGATCTTCAATTCTTAAAATTGAATTGTAGAAATTGCTGATTTTCTGATCCAGGTACAGTGGGAACCATAGAATGTCATTGGATAATTGGTTGCTGTTCTGAGCCCAACTTGCCTCCAAAGACTGTTGTTTTGGGGGGGAAAACTAAAGGAAAGACTACCATATATTCTACATTAAACTCCTAAAAAAGATGAAATACAAACGTGCCATAAAATTGAAGCTTTGTCCCTTTCTTTTATATATAGAATTCTGGACGTTGACAATAACAAACCACTTCCACGTGTTTCCAGAGAAAACTACATGACCATTTCTATATGGTCACTAAAGTTGAATTCAAGGCATTTGTATCTTTATATTATATAAAATATATTATCAGTGGCTAGTGTGGCTAACCAATAGAATATTATGGTTTTCAGTAATTATCAGCAGTAAAGCCTTGGAGCCTGTCAAGAGTGTATATTGGATCCACTGCCTTCTGATTTACTTACAGGGTCTCTGCATTGGAGCAAAACTATGCTATGTCTAGCGATTATGAAGAAATAGAAGAAAGCAAAATCAAGATATAGAAAGTGCACAGGATGCAAATCAAAGTTGTCAAAGGACTGCCCAACTAGTCCAAATTCACTTTCGGATGGGAAGATCTGTGTCAGCCTCATTCTGCTTCATTGCTTTCAGCTGCCGTTGTAACGGGAGTGGGGAGGTATTGATGGTATTTGAGAGGGGGGGAAGTGAGCTGGTGGAGACGGAAAAGGGAGAGATATTCTTGCTGTTTCTTTAGCAGCTGCAGAGAAGAACTGGTAACTGCCAAGGTCAACCGTTCCAGCATACCAGATAGATGGGTCCGCCTAAAGAAGTACCCCACATGACACCTTGGGGAGATGTGGAATGGACATTTGCCTTGGGACTGTGGGGGTGAGGGATCTGGGGGATGTATTCAATATGCAATTTTCACACCTATTGCCTCAGACTTTGCTTTTCTTCCACTGCATTCAGTTCATACTCAGTAAAAGTACCTTTCTCTATAAAATGGAGTTGGGGTTTTTCTTTCTTGAGCTTTGAACAGAGACAAGCCTGACAGTCTGATTCTGGCACAGGAAACTCAGGTTCTCCCCACTCCTTAGGTCTTTTAGATTCAGTCTGTCCATCAACATTCTGTAGAAATTTATATTTCTTTCATTTAGCAAAACAGATTAATTAAATAGAACTGATTTATTACACGCAATGTGTATGTGTTAAATCAGCAACTTTGTTTTCAATTGGTAGTGCACCCCTGACAGTCGGGTATTTGAAAGAAAAAGTATTTTTAATTTCCAAACACCTAATTTGATGGTTCTCTCCTGTTGGCGTCACTTGAGCCCTTATCATTAAGAATTCACCATGTCGGTATAAATGAACCTAGTTAATCTTTTCAGAAATGATGCAGGATCAGGCCTCTAGTTCACAACACTTACCTTCAAAGGATTGTTCAGTCCTGTAGAATTAGATGTCAAGGAAAGAACTAAGAGGAACATCAATAAAAAAAGAAACTGTGAGGAAACGCAATGTAGCACAGATCATGATGAATTAAACAACATCCTCTAAATCTTCACACAGTAATTGATTTGCTCATTTGTACTTTTTTCCTATTCTTTAATCTTTCAGCAGGGCTTCACTCTTCCCTTCTTGCTTTTTAAATATTCTGTGTTCATCTGTTGTCTACAATATTGTTTCTGATCTCTCCCACTTCATCAGACATTTGTACACAGAGAGTAGTCTGCATGGGCTGGACTTTTATAATGACTAAAAAGATAGAGGGAAAAAATAATCACCTAGACTGAACAATTCATATCCCTCTAAGTGTCTCTTTGATTTATTAAGCACCTCTGCATAAACTGTTCCTTCCTGAATACCTGAATGAAAGGATGGTGAGAATGTGCTTAAGATCTATTAATTCAGCCAAAAAAGGAGAATTGCATCATAGGAGATGTCAAGTGTTCACACTGAACTAAAAGGCTATGTTAAGCACATCGTTTTGATATATTGTCTATTGGATGAGAGGAAATGTGCATCTATTTTACATGAAACTAATACAGATACAGACAATTATCTGGAGCCAAACATTACCCACAAGAAATTTTTACTATATGTAGAAATAATCACTACTAACTTTGGTTTTATAAACCTTTCACTTTGCTGATGGTTAAAAGTCAGGGAATGTTGGGGATTATAATTAATTGACCATAATTAAACAGTTACCAGATGTGTCACCAGACAAGCTTTTACATTAGGGTTTCCCAACCCCACCCGCAGGCTGCAGATGGGTACCAGTCCATTACCTGTTAGAAACCAGGCTGCGCAGGCAGGTGTAGCTTCATCTGTGCATGCATGGGATCTAGGTAGTGTGTGAAACCTTCTGGTCTGTGGAAAAAATGTTTTCTATGGAACCGGTCCCGGGTTGGGGACTGCTGATTTTCAAGCCATAGGTTATATGAAATCTTAGAAACATGTATTGTTCAGCCAATGACTAATTTCTTCAAATAGTTCTGGTTGTCCTTCAGCAAACATAATATTCAAACTAGATTGCACATTGATATGCCATGCTATCAAATCTTGATACTTAAAGATTTAGTATTTATGATAGAAGATTCTATAAATATCTTTCTTCACCCTGGAAAAATAAGATGTCACTTTTCTTCCCCCCTCCCCCAAGATGTCCAGGAAGACATGGACATGTCTCTATGTTGACCAAAAAAGATAAAATAGGCCCTTTCATTGTTTTTTCACGTGAAATACTTATTTTCTTCACTGATATTCTAATTTATTTATTTATTTATTTATTTATTTATTTATTTATTTATTTATTTATTTATTTATTTATTTATTTATTTATTCAATTTCTATACCGCCCTTCTCCCGAAGGACTCAGGGCGGTGAACAGTTAAAATAACATACATATAAAATGTGAATATAAGATGATTAAGCCAATTTGGTTCATCGATTAAGAATTTGCAGCATAAAGATTTAGAACAATTAGAAGAGATTTATGCCAGCCCGGCTTGGTGAAATAGAAAGGTCTTAAGTGCACGACGGAAAGTATGAAGATCTGGGATCATTCGTATCTCTGGGGGTAACCTGTTCCAAAGGGTAGGTGCTCCCACAGAAAAGGCTCTTTCTCTGGGAACCTTAATTAATTAATCTTATTAATTAATCTATAGACAGGGATTTTATCATTACAATAACAATTTTCTTTGCAGACTTTATCTCGCAGATAAGCCTAGGGAAAATGTATAGAAAAGCACCTCATTATTTCAATGTATCTGGCCATAATTACCTAAGAAGACACCAGACTGGGAAAAGTTGTTTCAAGGTGCTTATTGTTGACTGCATAATAAAAATGCTTAGGATGTTGCACATTTGTAGTTTTCTACAGATGCAAACCATTACTTTCATAGGACTCTTAAGTGTTTCTTAAATTGCATTCACTAACAACTGAAAGATGTTCCATTAGCAGATTTCAAGGTCCAAGATAAGGAGATTGTAGAGTTAGGATTTATTCAATTCCATCAGTTTATCCATGAACGAAGACATATTGGCAGACCAGATGCTACACTGCAACAATGCACAAAAAAGAAATAATCACTAGAAGGTATTTGAATGAATGTCCAAAGAAAGAACAAACTTTTAATGAAAGTATACCTTTCATTAATATACCTTTCTGAAAATGGTGGGTTTTTTTACTGTACCAATAGGGATATATCAAAATAGGCCAACTGTTAAAGATTTTCTTTAACAAATCTTACTCTAACCTGCGATAAATATTTGTGTATGCTTGTTTGTAAAGACTTACAGGCATACATAGCTTATACCTTGTGGCAAGGGAACATTTGATATTTGCTTTTGAAAATTAGCAATGCACTTTCTTTTAAAATCCAAATAGCTTGAGGGCTTTAATTCTTGAGGATGTTCTGCCTGAAAGGAGCAGTAAGCACTGTAAGCAGGATGGTGAAAGATGTGTGAAAAATATAAACTATTCTGTGGATCTCTCAGCCATATGCCTGGTTTTTGTGTGTCTCTATAAAAACACACTGCTATTACCAGCCTTTGGCTTAGCTGCCAGAAGTGGTGCATAAAAATGATCTTTCCAGCAGTTCTAGACAGATTACTAAACTGTGAACAGATAACTCCATACAAATAAGGCGAAAAAGAAAAGCTTGGAGGAAAAAAGTAGAAACTGACAATTTCATTCCAACCCAAACTAGGAAAGACTTTTTCTCTCCCTCCCTCCCTCCCCTCTCTCTCCCTTTCTCTCTCTCTCTCTCTCTGATGACCAAGGGGAAAGCTTTGATAAACGGTAGGGCAGCTCCTCAAATCCACAGCTCTGAAGTGGAGGTGGAACGCTGCAGGAAATAATGTGAGCACCCCTGCTGTGGAAGTCAAGGGAGTCAGGGGAAATAGTTGAGGTAATAAAAAAAAAGTTAATATTACAAGACTAAAATGCATTTGAGTATAATTCTGGAGCTTAAGTTTGATTTTACAAATCTTGGTGAAAGAAAAAGACAATCTACTGCTGGGTTTTACATATCGAATTTTTAAAATATAGAATAAATTTAAAAAATCTCTTGAACTTACCTCCTGGAAAGGCACACATAAATAATATCTGAAAATATGTTCCTCATACTAGTGCAAAAAATGTGGAATGCTACTTTAAAAAATGTAAGGAAAAACATTTTAAACTTGTGATTAGTGTGGGGACATGATGAGATGGGCACCATCCATCTACTCAAGGGTTGTTAATGTGGTGACCTAGACATCAAAAGCATTTGGTTGACTCTGGTTGTGGGAAAGGAAGAAACAAGTGTTTTCAAAAGCTAGAGGCCTTTACTTCATGATACAAATAAAAAAAGGTGAAGGTAAAAAATTATTTCTAGGTAAGGAGATCCGCATTCTTTGTTCCTCATATAATCATAAATACCCAGTAAATTCAAGGAAAAAATATATTTACAAGAATCAGTATCAAGCCTCACAATTTTAATGTTTAAGGAATCCTACCCATTTTGCAAATGATTCTGAAATGGTATAGAGTTTCCTGCTTGGACAGAAGATCTCCAAGGTCTTTTCCAATTCTGTTATTCTGGGTCAGAATATTCTGCTACAAAGAATGGTGGAGGATGTATATGTACAGGTGTTTAGATTAATTTTATTTGGAGATTACATACATACCGGTAGATGCAATGTGAAAGAACAGTATGGTGTGGGGCAGTGGTGGGTTTCAAATTTTTTTACTACTGGTTCTGTGGGTGTGGCCTGGTGGGCATGGCATGGCTTGGTGGGCGTGGTTTGGTGGGCATGACAGAGGAAGGACACTGTAAAATCTCCATTCCATCCCCAATCCAGGAGAAGGTTACTGCAAAATCCCCACTTCCTCCCAATTAACTGGGACTTGGGAGGCAGAGAATAGATGGGGGTGGGGCCAGTCAGAATTTTTACTACCGGTTCTCCGAACTACTCAAAATTTCTGCTACCGGTTCTCCAGAACTGGTCAGAACCTGCTGAACCCACCTCTGGTGTGGGGAGTCACTTAGGCTATTTCTTAAAAAATGTCTGGCATTATTCCAGGAAAGTAGTAGATAACCTGCTCAAAAAAACCTCTGAAGCTGATACGTTGTTGATATGGGTTACAGAGTAAGGCAAGAGATAACAGCTGTGCTCTGTCTTGCTCCACTCCATATTCAGGTACCCTTTTAGAGCAAATTTTATGAAAACTGACCACCATCAAGATTGATGTCCACTACTGTTCTCACTACATTCATGCGGTAGAAACAACAGTGAAGAGTGTTCTTTGTGGTGGTTTTACTGTTGATCTTTGTAGAAATCTGGCTGCTGGTACTATTCATGAACAAATGAATGAACTTTTTATTATGGTCAAACTCCAGCAATTTAAAACAATCTAAATGCATTAAAATGTCCAGACAATAAACAGTAAATAATAATTTTAAAAAGCTAAGAATAAAGATGACTTTGTAGTCATTCCCTTGCAATCATTACAATGTTATGGAACATTTATTTTCCTTTCTGAAAGAACTTGGCATATGTTTGTAGCAAATCAATGTAACCATGGTCAAGAAAAATCAGAGGACTGCAGCAGTAAATAACCACACTTTATCTCTTAATGAGAATTTCTCAGATCAAAACTAGAGAAATTCTGCACCAGCATTTGACAAAGAAAGCTTGGCCATAAGGAGTATAATTTAACAAAGAACCAGTCCAGTAGGAACAATGACGAGACAAGAGACATAAAACAAGAGACATAAAAATATTCTGCATTGCTGGAACTCAGAAACAACTTTCAAGTCCTTATAGAAGAAACAATCTAGGAGTCCTCAAGAGAAGAAAAAGGGTTACTGATGAACAGGAGGCAGAATGATTGATTCCTAAAGGAGAAGAGAGAATGCAGCAATAGCTGCAAAAAAGATAAATGGAAAAGTTGTGTTGGTTGTGGCTCTGTACTATGAAGTACAGAAACAAACATATGTTCCAACAAACATACTAAAATATATCATGTGCTGGGAGTACAGATCAGAAATATGACAAACCAACTTCCACTATTATTAAGCCGCTCCACATTTATTCCTTCCTGCTAATTCACAGGGGAAACAAATGATATTGCCAAGACTAACCACAATTATATTGTTATGAATTTTGAAAATTTAGGAAGGAAGATTGGGTGGTGTTCCCATCCATTTGTACAGGCTATGGAAAATAAACAAGAAATAGAAGAATACTGCAAGCAAATGACTGTGTAAATCATGGGTGTCAAACTTGAGGTGTCATGTTGCCATCACATGATGTTTCACAACATTTTTCCCATTCGCCGAGCTGGGGTGAATGTAGCTATGCATGACTCATCCAGCCCATGGGCCGTCAGTTTGACACCCCTGGATGAATGATATTATGGAAAGAATTGGGTTCTGGGAAAATTGCAGGTTGCATTTGTTAAGGAATTCTAAGGCAGTTTTTTGCTGAATCATGGAGAATTTGCTCAAGAAGGCTTTAAAGTAAATGTGTAAGTTTGAAATGATTAATATAAAATTTATTTCATAGATAATACATTATACATTGTATAAGCAAATGACAATCATGTTTCAGTGGGGTTTATTAAATCATTCATTAAAATTAGAAGAAGATTGAAATAGTATTTATATCTATAGATAAATAAGTTGATTTGGGACTCTTATTACAGGTAGTTAAATATAATTTTGAAGGAGTAATGAAAACCTGATTAGCTTGAATATTAAAAACTATAATGGAGTTTAACAGTGAAATATTTTCGAAGTTGTGAGCTCCACATGTTGGGGCTATTTAAGTTTTCATTTCTACTGAATATTTCAGTAGAAATAATTCAATTTTCCAATGGTCTGATTGATGTCATCCAAAATTAGGCTTCTGTACTCTTAGATAGGATCAGTAAAAAAGTAGACACAAACACATTTCTTGACATAAAAGAAATAAGATTACTGGTAGGCATGCCCCCCCCCCAAGCCATTACATTGTTTAGACAAGATAAAGAGTTGAAAAATAATTTGATCATGGGGATGAAAGTAATTTGTTCTGAATACAAGGGTACCAATAGACCAAACTGGCCCTCACACATCTAATTCCTTGTGTATATTAAGGAAAAACGATATTGCACGAAAAGCTGTTTGCCCTCACACTTGAAAGAAAATACACATCTATCTTCAATTACTGTATTCTCAGTGAATCTGATGTTATTTTCCCATATTGCAACAGAGGGAAAAAAAACAAACTCTTCCTGTCAGATAAAGATGATCTCTGATTCATTATGTATTATTACAATGTGTTTTAATGGAATACTAACTTATAACCAGTATATAATTTGTATTATAAAATACGAACGTTCTTTGAATATGAACATTCTCTTTTCAACCAACATGTATATTTCCTAAAAATGTTTATTCCTTAAAATACTGCTAATGAGATCAAATAGACAAAATTTATACACACACAAGGCTGTGCTTGTGGGTTGTTGTTGTTGTTTTTTTTTTTGCATGAGGTAATGATAATTCATCTAATGTTTGCAAAAGATAGGTCAGAGTCTGTGTTAGTATAGAGCTAACTATTAATCTGGCTAACTAATTACAAAACTGGTTGAGTAATTCTCTTCTGGAAAGCATACAATTCAACATACACATGTTGGAAATACAACAACCGCAGGGAAAAAATGCTGTCTTGAGGTATGCTTGTCTCTGAAATGGAGCTGGCAATAAAGTAAAACCAATGAAGAATAATGACTTAGTAGATGCAGGAATTGTAAGAACTGTTTACCTGGTAGCATCTATTCCTTACATTTTTTAAAATAGCCAGATATTTTAGTGTTAAAGTATATGACTTGAAATCTCAGATGGTCAGAATATTCAATGGACCCTAGGCTTGGAAACAAAACATCTATTGATTGATATATATATCTATACAAATGTGTAACAATCTGCTATAAAGTATACGCTACGGATTTTGTTGTATTAACTAATTAATAGTATAGTATATAGGATATATATGCAGTGGCTAAGATGCTGAGCTTGTCGATCAGAAGGTCAGCAGTTCAGCGGTTCAAATCCCTAGCACCGCATAACAGAGTGAGCTCCGTTACTTGTCCCAGCTTCTGCGAACCTAGCAGTTTGAAAACATGTAAAAAATGCAAGAAGAAAAATAGGGACCACTTTGGTGGGAAGGTAACAGCGCTCCGTGCACCTTTGGCATTTAGTCATGCTAACCACATGACCATGGAGATGTCTTCAGACAGCGCTGGCTCTTTGGCTTAGAAATGGAGATGAGCACTGCCTCTAGAGTCGGAAACAACTAGCACGTATGTGCGGGGGAGCCTTTACTTTTATATAGTATATTGTATATTGCATAGAATAAACAACTTAGTATAGATTTTGTTTAAGCAACATGTAGAAAATTGTTACTTGCTATTTTAAGCTAATATTGCAACATTAAATCATAGAAATGTATTGTTCTGAAGACCCAGAGATAAATTTTCAGATTTAGAAGCAGACTTTACAAAAAAGAAGATATCATAAAGAACAAATTTAAGGTTCCTCAGCATAGGATGAACTTTCTAAATAGAATTGAATTTTTGTTTGTTTCTTTAAGACGAAGAAACATAGACTCAATACAGTATTTTCAAAGCTATAGGCATTCTAGGAATTCACTTGTATCTTACAGCTGTGAATCCCATATGCACCTATTTATTCAACTACAATTCGGCATCTTGGAGATGTAAAACAAGATGAATCTGAATCCCCCCAGATATGCAGTGTTCATACCCTTTTGATATGTAAGAATATGTATGAACTGCCTAATATTTATTTTGAAAACTTACAGCTTCTTTATTTCTATAAGTAATCAGTTAGAATGAAGCACTTTGACCCAAAGCATAGAGATTGTTTTGTTTATTTTAATCAGTAGTTTTATGTCACTATATACTTTCATACCTGACTATGCGATATCTGCTGTCAAAATTTACTATGTGGACATGTGCCTTTATTATGGAATGAATATGTACGCGTGTGCCATTTGATTGCTTAAAATATAAGAAAGGGATGTAATATAAGAGGGGCAAGTGGTGAGTGGATGTTATTAGATCTCAGTGGCAGAAAGCAAGCTTCTTTTAGACAAGATATAGTTACCCCCAAAAGGAATGTAAAAAGCACCTAGTAAAAAGGTAGGCTATCAGTCCTGTAATTGTCATTTGTGACTTAAGCAAAGTCAATGGGGAAGCCAGCAGGAGATCACAAATTATTATCACATACCTGCAGGATGCTGCAATCTGATGGGAATTGTCTACCAGTGGCAACTAGGATTGCTGGAACTGTTGTTGTAAATTGGCATGCTCATGTAATGTTGCACCTTATGACTACCTAGCTTAGCAATAGAATTCCAGGTTCCAATTGTTAATAAATTAGGACTATTTATAATTCTGAATTATCCAATCTGGGTAAATCTATTTTTGCTCTGTCATGCTGAGTTCAATAGAGTGACTGTAAGTGGCAGATTTAAAAAATTAACACAAAGAAATGGAATAAAGCAAATATATACCTTTTGAATTAAATAAGACAACAGGTACATAAAAAGTAGATGAGACAATGTAAATTGCCTGGCTCTATCTGTGCTTTTCTGGCAAGACACAATCTTCTTCAAGGAAGAAAAAACACAAATTGGTCTTTTGAATCTGGCACTTTGATTTTTGTAGGCTATGATTTCTGTATATGAATTGGTATCTTTTCTAGCATTGATATAATAACTGGAATGTGTTTCTTTTTAATAGAACTGTGCCTTATGTTTTATAAACTATGCCAAATTATGATAACAGCTACTCTGGCTTGTTTTTCAGCAGACCAAAGTTAAAACAAATAAACATAGCTAATTGAGGATGGAATTTTGAATGGACTAGAACTACTTTTTTGTTTTTCCAATGAGTAGATTCCATTTCTAACAGTTCCTTTCCAAATATATAAAGAAACATTGCATCCAACAATGCTTTGCAGGACCTTACCCTATTTTAATGTACTCCACAATGACCTAATCTCCATTTATGTAAATGCTATGAGGGTGACTAATTTTTATCCTGCAATATGTTACCAACAATTTAACAGGAGAAATACAGTGAATTAAATGACAAATTGTGTCCTGCCCAGTAGCTTAATATTCGTACCACCATGTCCAAGTGCACTAGATGGAAAATGTATTAGGCATTTTGAAGTATTTAATCTGGTTTCTTTGCATATTATTGGACTGCAAATATGAATATAAGATAAATTTTTCTCACTCTCTTTCCTCTCTTGACTTGGGAGCCTTGGAAATCAGATATTTTTTATTTCATGAACCAGATGGTATTTAATAACTCTGATTCATCCACGCACACAGCAAAAATCCTCCCCAGTTGTTTCTTTAGGTTGACCTCTGATCTGCCCATTTTGTATCAATACTGGGATAAACTTCTCTGTAATAAATTTTGAACATTCTATAATACATGCTTGGATCCATAATAGAACATACAGTTTCCAGTCCGTTTCCAGTTATATTAATCTTTTCAAGTTAAAAGATTAATACCTACAAAAGATGTTTACCTGAAACATTGGAAAGCTACCAATAGTCACGCTAGAAAATACAGAACTGGATGAATTAAAATATATTACTTTTTAATGCCTACTACTATAATCTGTTTCAATCGGTCAGCCTCGAAACTGCAGTTGGTCTGTCTGCTGAATATACATATTGAATTAGCCACGAGAAATTATTTATTATGGACAAATATTTGTTTACTCTTGCAGCAACCAGTTGAAATAACTAATTAGCTTCACATAGAGTAAAATTCTGTCAGAAAGGATACAAGCTGCAAAGTTAGCTACGCCTGTTTGCTCCCTAGCTTTATACAATGAAATAATGTTTTACATAGGGCAAATTTCTTTGGTTTAATTTCTTGATCTCTCTCTCCCCCCAACAGAAAACACACAACTCCACCACTAGAGGACACTAAAGCACAAGCCTACACAAAGCAAAATAGCAAAACTTTCTAAAAACAGGACAAACTACTTCACTGTGGGGATATAGAACTGGCTTGCAGTCTGATATGAATTATTCTGTTGCTCTAGTCCTATCTTCAGTTAAAATGGAAACGTGCAGATACAATCCCTGCTCTCTTTCAACTGGCAGGAATAAGTTTAAACAAAACTAGGGTTACGTTCTCCTTGAAAAAGTCTCCATGCCAGGCAAAGCTATAAGGGAATATTTGTCTATTGGACTTATTTTAAAAAGAACAATCGTAAAACAGATCTGAAATTTATTTTTAAGAAACCAAAAGAGATTTGAGCTGATTTTAGTAATGCTTGAAGTAGATCTATTGAAATGGTATAATTTAGGTTACTTGATTTCTATCCATTTCAATGAATTTAGCCATAATAAATTTGAATCCAAACCAGTATCAACTGGTTTCCATGGGTTTAATTTATTTTTCACAAAATTTGTGTGGTAAAAGCAACACTGTTATTACACACAGTGATGAAATATCTATATATCAATTAAATTAGCATTGAAGTAAATAAGACTTTTATCTGAAAACACAATGAGCGTAGGGCCTACTTTATCATTATTGGTCAACAAAGGGTCAATTTACAGCCATTTCAGACAGTATTTGTTGGATTCCTTAGGAATAAAGGAAAATATTGTTTATGTTCTTTTCTAAGATGGGAAAAGTAGTCAGAAAATGTTCTTCTAACAGATACTCAAACTAAACAAGACAGGTACAGCAGACTAGTTAGAACTGCAGAAAAAACAATTTGCAACCATGCCTTCCATAGAAGACCTGTATATTGAGCGAGTCAGAAGGAAAGCTGAGAAAATATCTACATATCCTTCACACATCCTGGACATAAACAGTTTCAATTCCTCTCCTCAGGATGCTGCTATAGGGCATTACATGCCAAAATAGCTAGACACAGGGACAATTTTTTCCCTCATGACGAACACCTAATCCTCACAGTATTGCCTTATGTCTAAATATATTTATCCATGTTGTATAGCTCTAGTATTATTATTATCCTTCACATCTTCTCTACTAACCCCTCTTATTATTATATTATATAATATTATGATTATTATTACTCTATTGCTATGCATGTACATTGAGAGCTTTTGCATGGAAGACTAATTCCTTATGTGTCTAATCACTCTTGGTCAATAAAGTATTCTATTAAAATTATTAAAATACGTTTTTAAGATATAAAATATATCTCTTTAGTTGTAGCAGACATATTAAAATGATACAATTTAAGCATGTATTACTTGATTTCAATCCACACAGATATATTTTGTTAATATCATTCAGTGTAATTGGGTTTAATTTACATTCAGTATCGCCTATTTGTAATATGGTAATTTCATAGCTCCAACTTTGGTATATTTTATAGTAAATACTTAAATTATATAGGTATATGGTTACATTATGAACACTTGTCTTTTAAACAGAAAACACTGATTAATAGAGTGACAATGATTAATAGAATAATTAGAAATGAAATACATTAAAGACTGTTTTACATTGAAAAAATATTGATACTTATTTTTAAATAAAGATCCATGAGAAACCAAGATGAAGATAATGAAAAATCCATGAAACATAAGAATGTTAAAGTTACTTGTAAAAGGAAAGCCATAAAGCAGCTGAGATTTCTCCAGAGAAAAAGATTTTTTTCAGATGTCACTTCTTACAGTAATTATTTTGTAACATGCAAATTAACTGGCTTTCCATATTATTATATTTTAATACCATATAGGTATTAAGAAATAAAGCTGTAATGGTTTTTAGATTCATCGAGCATTTTAATG
This sequence comes from Arizona elegans, assembly GCA_022577455.1. NCBI lineage: Eukaryota > Metazoa > Chordata > Lepidosauria > Squamata > Colubridae > Arizona > Arizona elegans. Next base: position 56,245,934 of record JAKOOJ010000005.1, on the reverse strand, counting down.
ATTAGAAGAAAAAGAAGAAATATTAACATATCTAAATGATGTCAAACTGACTTTATCTGGAAAAGTTTTCTTAAGACATTAGTTCAAGACAGGAACGGATTAAACAGTAGGTGTATATGTGTCCTAAATTGGTCTTTAGTCTTTTGCCTTGTCTTTTTAAAGTTTCTTTTCTTATGAAAAATTATGATGTTAACTTATACAGAAAGCAAAATAAAAACAAAAATCTGTCCAAATGTGACCAGATTTAGTCTATTATTAAAAGAAAATTCACTAAGACTAACACATGAACATCATTTAATATTAGGTTTCTCCCTCCTGGGTAATTCATTTGCAGAACATTCATCATCTTAAATCATCTTGCTATCTTGAACTGTCTGGCAAAAGTTTATTTCTTGAAACATTTTCTCCCCAAGCCCTAATTAGACAACATCTTGACTTACATATGTGTTCACAACCTCTCTCCCTCTTTTGCACCACTATGAAATTTATGGATCTCTGTTGGGAACAAATATCAAAACAGCAACACCTCTGACACAGATTCTTTGAAAAGAGGAAATTCTGGGAAGATTTTTTTTAAAAAAATTTCCCCTCACTCCTTGTTCCACTTTTTCTCCTATTCAACTGGCCTCCTACACAGTAATTCCTTTAATATGCAGAAATTAATCATAATACCCAGAAGCAAAACGAAACTATAACACACATCACATTTCTGCTGAAGGAGAACTTTCAGGATGTTAACCCCTTGGCTTATACTAGTTTTATAAGCAATACTGTAATGTAATTTGTACATCTGTACTGCTTCCTCCTTGGTAGGGGTGAAGCTGATGATGTTGAAAGTAACAGATCATTGGTTACAGACTGTGAAATTACCCAGTAGGAATAGATAGGCTACATTTTAGTTTCTTTCCTGAGGAAGAATTTAAATAGTCATGCAGAACTATAACAGCTGTGGTAACTTCTTACAATTCATTTGCTTTAACAATGAGGCTTAAACAGAAGGTATTCAGTGGTTCTGTCTTTTTCATATCTGAAAATATCTTTGTTTAGCCTCTATTTTTAAGCAAGTCAACCCAATTTTATTTACAGTGGCATCTACATTTGCAACATGGTTCTTGACTTCAAAATGTGCCGCACTTGTGATTAATACATCTGAATCATTTTCTTCTTGACTTCATAATGTGCCAAATCATGTGATTAATAAATCTGAATCCTTTTCTTTCCCTGGAAATATTTTGGATCTTTTAAAATTAATTTGTTACCAAATTTAATTTAAAATTTAATTTATATTTTTCTTCTTTTTTAAGAAGATCTTTGCCTCAAATATGTGTGAGGATAGATCCTTCTGAAATATTGGTACTTAGATCTCCCTATTCTGTCAAATGCAAAACAAAAAAAGAACAAAAACAAATGCAAAATGGAAACCTACATTTGGAAACTGGATTTCTTTTGTGATTGATAAATGTATATCTTTGTTAATATTCCTTCTCCCATTCTGTGCCTTCCATCAAAACTTCAGCCTGATGGAATGCATCCTTATCTCCTCCCCACCCCCGTCCTAAATGTTTTCTACTCTTTACTTGTAAATCTCTATCCATCTCACCTTTAACATGAAATCAATCACCAATTGATCAATTACATAAAACTTTTCTATAAAACATGCTCATTGAGAAATGATCACTAGATAGTTGAATCTAAATACTCAAAGTAATGAAGATGGAAAGGAGATCCTTGTTTTTAGGAATGTGGCTGCAAAAATACAAATCACTGCCAGATGGCAGCAAAAGATTAGAGTGTTGTATATCCCTTTGCTATCATTTAGTGGTTTTATGGACTTTGGCAGTCAAGGTTTGTTATCTGTTTTCATAAGGTTGCATTGGTAGAATGTTATCAAACCAGAGAGAACCAAGACTTTGGGGGAAAGGGTAGTTTTTTTAGGTCCCATGCAGGGTGGGTTATTCCATTCAAAGCATGGTTCAGTATTTGAAAAGGATATGTTCTATTCAGAAAAGATCTCATTCTATTTGAGACAAAAAAAACTAATATATAATTCCAAGAGTTATTTTAGCATTGTAACTAAAACATACAACAAATGTGCTATATGCATATTCCAATGTTGCTCAACTAATATTGGCTTCCAGTATATGTTCATACTTGACAATAAATAAGCTTGATGATAGCTGTAATTTGGAAAATGGAACCTTTTCTCATTAATTGGTAATTGCATTTTCTAGAAAGATACTGTCAGAATCAAAGAACCCCATAAAAAATTACTAAACATAAATTTTATTTTCTGAAAATATTTTCCAGATATTTCATTAGAAATTTCTCTCAGAATATAAATTAATCTGGTATTAATATATTCAATCTAACATCTTATTGCATATGGGTCTCATACCTTGGATGTGTGACACATGTTGTCTTGACTCTTTAATATTATCTTGATTTCCTAGTCTTATTAATGGAAGATAACTGGTGAAATCATAACATGAATCAGCAAACCTTTTTATAACTGGAAACAGGCAGTGGCAACTAAAATATATTTCTTGGGCTGCTCTCCAGATCTTCTACTCAGCATTGGATCTGATTAGGACAAAGCACTCATTAAACAGCTTGTAGCAAACACAGAATGCCAATTGGATCTATCCAGGTCTCCAACATATATTGCTAGTAAATCCAACAAATACTCTGCTTCCCTTATGTCAGGGATGTCAAGCTCGCGGCTCATGGGCCAAATGCGTCATACACTGGCCATGCCCACCCATGGTTTAGCAAAGGGAGAAAAAAGTTGTGATACGTCACGTGACGACAACATGACATCACAAGTTTGACAGACACCTGTACCTTAACTAAACACCTAAACACTAGAAAGCCATTACTCTGGGATGATATCACACACCCCTTCCCCCGCACCTGTCCTTGAAGGCTAATACAGGAAGATTCTGGCGAGAAAATGCCCTTATGAATCTAAATATGCAGAAACAACACAGCATGTGTTTCTCCAGTGCATGTTTTACAGACACATAGATACTAGTCTCATTTCACCCTTATTGTATCCAGGGTGTAAGAGACCTTACAGCTGCTTTCAGATAACCAAGCCTGCTGCAATGTGCAATAACAGAATTGGAAAGGACTTTGGAGGTCTTCTAGTCCAACTACCTCTTCAAGCAGTAAACCCTACTCCACTTTATATACTCCAGATTTTCATAATTTTTATTTTTAGACTCTGATATACCTTCTATGCTTTTTAATTGACTGTACACGATCCTCCTTATGTGTTGTGGCCCCGCCCTCTGAGCCTGACCCATCAGAGGAAGAAAGCTCCGAGCATGAGGAAGAGGAGTCAGCCAGGCCTCCCTCTCCAGGCCCCTCCCCTCTGGCATTGTCTCAGGTGCCGGCCGAGGGAGAGGAGATTAGTAGGGAGACAGCTGGTTTGTCTCAGAGTGATGAAGAAACATCATTCCTGGACGCACGCCTCCGAAGGCATGATAAACGATTGCAGCAGCTTAGGAGGCGTGCTAGGGATTAGAACTGAGTCACTGGACCACACCCCAGAGACTATATAATAGAGGGTAGTGGTCAGGAATCCTTGTGAAGAACAAAAGTAAACCTTGGATAGTCACTAAAGCCTCGTCCGGAACTGCTGGGAGAAATATTATTTCTGCTTGGACTTTTCTGTACGTTAGTATCTTATCTTTCTGTTTGTGAAAATAAAGGCATTTGGCAGACGGTGTGTCTATCGCTGCCAAGTGGGAGATAAGACCTGGGTGCGTTCCAAAGTGTTTCCTTAACCCTCGGCTGGCTGTGTTTGTGTGTGTGTGGGGACGGAGACAGATCATTATGCTAGTCTATGAACCTAATAAAAGTTTAGTTTGATTAAGTCATGGATGTCAACCTCTTGCGTCACGTTGGCATCATGTGATGTATTGCAACATTTTTTTCCCTTCACAGAGCTGGGGTGGGTTTGGCCTGCCTGTGATGCATCCGGCCCATAGGCTGTCAGTTTAACATGCCTGGATTAAGTCATTTTAGGATTTAAACCTGATGACTTCAGTGGAAATGACTTAAAGCAGCAGTGAAATACCCTGAGGTTTGCTACTGGTTCGCTTCACTACTGGTTCACTACACGCATGGTTGCACGGTGCATGCCAAACATATGCTTCGCATGCATGTGCACCACACAGCACTGAAAAAGGAGGCTTAAGAAGGCTTTTCTAAGATAAGTAGAACAGCGGGATGGGGGAACAGCTGTGCTGCGCAATTTAGATTTGCTAGAAAGGAGGATTTCCTGCTTTCTAGTGAATGTAAATTGCACGGTACAGCTGATCGGTGGAAATACCGGTTCATGAGAACCGGTAGCATTTTTTACTACCAGTTCGCCCAAACTGGTAGCTTTTATTACTACCGGTTTGCCCAAACCAGTCCAAACTGGTAGCATTTCATCCATGACTTAAAGGTATATTTTCATCACTGCAAGATACTTCTATTGAGAGGAACTGGAATGGATTTCTGTGGCCTCTTATAGCAATCTCTTAGTTTTATTGAAAAACTATCTGTTAGGATATTTGGTTGTTCAGCTTTTAAAAAGCAATATTGATATACATTCCATTATGCGTATGTGCAGATCCCTTACCATTCTTTTTGTTAACGTCCCCATTTTCCTGAAATTTGGATTATATGCATTTTCTTAGAATAAGTGATTAATTTTATCAAATGAAATTTATTTGTTTCACTTGATGAAGCAAATAAATCTATAGCTTTGGTGAATATGTGAAAAAATTACATTGTGAAATCCTGTTAATTTATACAATCCCAAATTATACAAACTCTCAAATTAATTTCTACATATAAATATAAATAAATTTATTAGCTGAACAGATCATTGACTGAAAATATAAAGTGTTAAGGACACTTGTGTTAAGGCACCAGTTCTCTCATACACTATTCATGGTACATGATATTCCATATAGGTAATTATTATTCTGTTAATTCTTTTATTTTGCATGTAAAACTATATGGATAGCATACATGGCTTAATGGCTTCAAAATGGAAATATCAGAAAAGTAAAAGATAGATGAAAATTTGATAGTACTCATTCCTAGGTCTTTCATGTCTCATTTCCAAATGAAGATGTGATAGTAAAATATTTTCATTTTCTACTTCACTAATTATTCACTTTGTATTTCTGGCTCTCCTAAATGAACATCTTTTGTTCAATTATCCTTATCAGGCTATTTAACCAACATAGAGAAGTGGCATTCACTGGTTAGAACTGCTCAAAATGTGCTACAATTCCAATATGTTATGTTATTATAAGCATGTTACTTGGCATGGATCGTCTGGGCCGGATTGGACAATTCACAGAATTATTGTACTATTTGCTGACAAGAAAAAGGCATCACAGTTGACCTATTTGTTGTTTTCACACAATGGTGGAAAATGTAATGTTTATTTTTTTACCTACCATAATGTGGTATTGTTTTTACAGGCTTATTGATTTTGTTAGGAAGGGATTGTAATGCAAATTATGAGAAGAGTTTTCAAATGTTTCATTATTAAGCTTGGAAGAAAGCAAGAATGGTTTGGGCCTAACTGTTATAATCACAATAAATTATTTTACATAGAAAAGCTAAATTCCTTGATGTTTTAACAAAACATCAATCACTTTGGAAAATTAGCTGAAGAGCCATTATTCAAGAATAATGAAACTATCCAACTGATTGTGGTTCTGTGTAGTTTATAAACTTCTACAGAAGCTTTCTGCTTTTGTCATAATTTACATGTAAAAGATGTGGGACTGTAATAAAGGTGTGACACTGCTTTGGTTATTCTGCCCTTTCCACCCTTATCAGTTCTTTTGCACATTATGGAATCTGAATTGATAAAACTTTCTATAAAAAAGAATGTCAGGAACATAATTGCTCAATTGGATTCCCTTCTGAAACTGAAGAAAAGCTCTAATCAGATTTCTAATTTGCAGATGACTGTTTTCTGATCGTGTGAATACCTAATGTTAGAAATCTAAAAGTATTGGGATTATCTAAACCTTTTACTTATAGTAGAACAACTTGAACTTGTTTATTTTAATCACATTGGGCAAATATTCACATTGGGCAAATCTGTTTCTAAGGTAGAAAAATAATTTCAAGCAAAGCTAGAAATTTTCTGTGAGATGAAAGTCTGCCCCCCACCCTACCTCGTTTTAGTGAAATTGTATCTCTTTTCAAGAGATCTTCTACTCTAATACCCAACACATGTTGTTTGCTAGGTAGCATTAGTTTTGTCTAAGGTTAAAGTGACACCTGGAAAGGCAATACATGGTTATCTCTCTTTTCCAATGCTTTATTAAATGTATATGCATATTCTCAGTGCCAAGGGAAATCTATGGCCCTAGGTATAAACATACTGCTCTATCTTTTAAAATATTGCATTAAATGCAGATAGTAGAAGTGGTTCATAGCCTTGTAGATGATTCCTGATTGTGTGAAGCCTGCCATGCATCTATCTGTCATGCATACAGCTGTTATTTATAAAGGCTCTCATTTTCAAATGACATGCTGTGTCACATACAGAGCCCCAATTCTCCTTTGACTATTTAATATTTATTAAACTTACATGTTGCCACAGTATAATGACTCTCAGCAGTTTGCATAGTATACAATATAACAACAGCTTAAGTATCCACAGCATGATTAAAACAATAACATTAAAAAAAAATCCCAAAAGACAGAAAAGAGAGTCAAGAATAAATAAAAGCTGGTGCAATGCTTAAGTTAAGATAATGTCCTCCAAAATAATTCTGCTTTCAGTTATTTCCTAAAATCCATCAGGGAGGAGTAGAGAAGGCCCTTTTAGAGCATTGGAACAGTCATAGAAAAGTAGCATGTTTAACTTTGCCACACTACTTCTCCCAGAAGCCTAGAGAGGATAAGAAATAGTTGCTTCCTAATAGATCAGTGTTTCTCAACCTTGGCAACTTTAAACTGTGTGGACTTCAACTCACAGAATTTCCCAGCCAGCATGCATTGTTGAGAAACACTGCAGTAGATGGATATACTTCTGGTGGAACAGGTGGACCTGCAATTATTCAGGTAACGTACTATACACTCTACACTCTATATTATATTATATATTATATTAAATAGAGACCTTTGCAGGTAGTGAAAAGCCAGACATGGTGAACTCCTGGAACACAAATTCCATTGGCCAGAGGTGATTGATAGAAAATGGAATCTAAACCATCAAAAGAGACTTTTGAATTCCACTTTCCATTATCTGAATAGCTGTTCTTTGTTTCTGAAATAGATTCAATATTATTGATTTATTAAAAGCGTATGTATAGCCCATTGTCCACTTTTGGTAAAAATAAATATTGCTAGCTCCCAAAATCAAAGCAAAATGTTTTCATATTCTTAGTTAAGCTACATAGTTTTGTTCATCATGTCCTTAAAATTTGAATCAAAATTTATTTGAAATATGGCAAAAATCTAATGAAATATTCAATCACTTTTCTTTTTGTTTCCGTTTTTGAAACAATACCCTTCTAAGGCTTGTGACATAGTAATAGAGCACAGGTATCAAACTTGTGGCTTCACATCATCACATGATGTTTCATGGTGTTTTTCTCCTTCATGGAATTGGGGAGGGCATGGCCTGTGTATTACGCATCTGGCCCATGTTTGAAATCCCTGCAGTAGAGCAACTAGTAGAAAGACAGAATCAATAAACTATTTCGACAAAAAGAAGAAATTTATTTTCTAATTGACTATAATTATTATTTCTTTAAATTTGAATTCACTGAATTCTCTTAACTTAATACCAGGTACATTTTAAAATCTTCTTGATTAGTATACAAGGTAACATATCCTATATTTCCTTTATCTCCAAAGACAATAAATAATTCCTGAGCACTGTTCTTAATTTGTACTTCATATACTTAAACGTAAAGTTCCAATCATGGCAATCTCAGCTCTCTTTCCTTACAGACCAAAAATAACTTAATAGTTTCTGAATAGAAACCTTTCCAGTTATAATATGTGACAAAACATATATTCTTCATCTGTTTGACAAAAGTACTAGACAAAAACACAGTATTTATTTACTAAAAAACAGGGCATCAGGTACTGTATTTCTCTTCAGGAACATGAGGACCTTTAGGTACAATTAGACTATTATAAAAATCACAAAATCTTCATAAATGGAAGTGTTGGTAAAGAAAGACTGCATTTGTGGTTGCATTTAGCATAGTCTTATCTGTCACCTGAAAAGGACATATGTTTAACATAGTGTAAATAAAAATATGAAGGTGGCTAGGCACTTTTGCTATTGTGGATTATGATCATGATCAGCATCATATGTAATTAAGGAAGAGTACATCTAAAACCCAGAAAAATATATTTGCAATTTTTCAGGAAGGTGTTTAAGACAGTGTAGTAGCTCCTAGTTGAAACCCAGGCTATAGTTTCTCGAACAAAACTTTGTCTTTGGGAGAACTCATAATATTCCTATGCAAAGATATTAAACTGGCTGCAGTTCATTTTCAGTGAAATGTACTGTATTGATTGTTACCTTTAAATGCAGACATATATGCAAGCTGACATGGCATTTTGTATGGAGTCAGCAACATTATGCAAAATGCAGAAAAAGTGTAAGAATCAATAATTTTTTAAAAATATCAGACTTGACTACTTTCAATTTTATTGGCAAGATTTCAGAAGTGGTTTGCTATTGTCTTCCTCCTAAGGCTGAGATAGAGTGAGTGCTTAACTTCACACAACTGACTTTGTGACTAAGGGGAAACTAAATCTTACAATCTCTTAGTTTCCAAACCAACGAAGACCAACCCCACCAACAAAGACAGGGCAAGCCACTAGAATATAAACTGAGAGCAAATCCCTCCCCTTACTGGCACTGATGATGTTAACCTAGTTTAATAAAATTACTTAAACTGCAAGAAAACAACCAAACTCAGACAGCACCAAAACCCCCTGATTTCAACCCTGAGCTACAAATATTCTCCTTTGTTAGTTCATATTAATCCTGGAACCATTCATTCTTGACCTTCTCTTCTGGATTTACCCACCACTACCACACATATCGTAAATACCAATTCCACTGCATTCAATCTACTTTTATATTCAGTTCTCACTTCCATATAAAATATAATTTAAATTTTTTTCTTATATTATTTTTATTCTTTCAACAAATATTCATTATGGACCAAGCTACATACTAACATTTATACATGTTAAAAATCTTTTCATTCTACCATCCTTTGCAAGCATTCTACTAAAGTACAAAAATGTAATTTGAGCTTCATTTTTTCCCCTTTATGCATATTGTAATTGTTTACTTCATTCTTCTTCTTAAGCATGATTACTTGATGTTTGAAAAATTAATTTTTGCATTCACCTCCCTTGCTACATAATACAGTCCATTTTCTATCCAAATTTCACTGTAAATAATTGGGTTTTTAGTCAATATCATCTCTATATACACATTGTTAAATCTCAGTACAATACCTCTAAAATTATCATAAATTTTGCCTATATATTTCTCTATAAATGTATTGAACAATCTATGGGGCATAATGACATAGTTATCTTATTTCTTGATTAGGGTTAAACCATTCCCTAAGCATTCTATTTATTCTTATGTATGCTTTATTTACATTTTATATAATAATCTTTAGAAACAAATGCTCAACTCCATAGTTATAGAAAATATTCCATAATTCACCCTATTCACTATTATAAACACTGATTTCTTGAAGAGCAGAAATCTGGTCTGTACAGCATACTAAAATATCTTATCTTTGCAAATCAACATACTTTCCCTTCATTTGGGAGGTACATTCAGGTTACTTTGTATTTGAGAGAACAGCTTTTTGGTAAGATACTGTTCACTAAAACATCTGAAAAAATTGTTTATAGCTGCTTCTGGCTCTTCTCATGGTTACTTGTGATTGAGCATTTTTGTAACTTTCTCTTGTCCTCAAAGGTTGAGGCCTTAAAATATAATCTTTTTTTGTTGCTGTTAGTTTTAATCTCTGTTATGCTGTTCATTTGTAATTCGTGTCTTTATTTCAGAAATCTAGTTTTATTTTTTTTATTTAATTATAAGCCAATCAGAAAATACAGTGATCAGGACCATACAATTAATAAAATAAAGATTAATTAATGATTGAAAATCTCTAGCAAACTGTTCCAACATATTTGCATGTTACACATTACTTTATTAAAATAGAATTTAAAAATTGTTAACTTTCCATATTAATGTTCTTTTGTTGAAATGAAGTAATAGTTTAACTAATAAGCATTATAAATATTTCCAGCTTGTAACCAGGTGCTGGTAATGTTGATTACAGAAAATGTCATGAACGTAAAGAAAGAGGGAAATGGAACATCCTATAATTTCTGAAGTATTATCAAAATACATCCAGCTAAGATTGATTCAGAAAAAATAAGTGAAACAAAAATATTTATGCACTCAGAATATGCTATTAAAACAGCATCAAACAGTGCTTTCTGGAGTGCTAATGAGCCCCAAATTTAACAACAAATCTTATCATAATAAGCTTATTTGCATAATCCAGTTTGTTCCTTGCAATTATAGATAGCAAAGGGTTGTGTCCATAAGAGGATAAGAGATTTATTTTATTCTATCCTCCCCTTCCAAAGAAAGAAAGAGAAAGGGAGGGAGATGGAGAAAGAGAGTGAGAATAGGAAAGAGGGAGGGAAGGAGGAGGAGGAATATCTGGGAAATAGTTCCACATGAACTAAAAGCCTAAGGGATTAAAGAAAAGCTAAGAATGATGAAGACTAGCTGCCAATTTAGCGATAGAAATCTGAGGAAGTATAAATAAATAAAGCTTAAGTTAACATAAAAGCAGAATGTTTAGAATTTAAGATTTCAGCTACTGTTTGTCAACACTGAAAAAACTTTCTGAACATATGAAATGAATCCATAATTGAGAAAACATAGATTGGTTACATATGGGACTTTTTCAGGTCACTCTTCAAAAAGCAAGCTAGGTGCTGTAATTCCAAAAGGGAAGCAGAATCGGGAGAAAGAAGGCCTTAATTACATGCAGTGAATATCATTACTCATTTTATTATATATCTTTTTCCTTCAGGCACATTAATATTTCTATTTTGTGTAGAATATTTGGAATATCTTGGGAGGTTCTTTGCGGGCTGATTGTAGATTGTACTCCCCTACTGTAAATATATTTTTCAGCAACAAGCAAGTACTGTATTGCACTATCCACAGATTGTGAACATAGTTGTTGTGTTATCTTTCATTTGTTGAGCATTGTAATAATTTAAAACATCTGGAGGAGAGGAAAGTAGTCTATGATTAGTCAAGGATTATCATGTGAAAGAGTATTTTATTTCAATACAATAAATACAATATTGTATTTTAAACCAACTGATAAAGAAAAGAGAAGGAAAATTTGTTTTATAGGAATTAACATTTTTCTACCTCCGCTATAGTTTTCCTGTGAGAAGGGCAAGTTAAGTAAGAACAAAAACTGAGCTTCCAATACTTTTGCTTTTGTTTAATATTTATGAATGTCCTCTTTTGTTCCACATAGGAACATTTTAAACAGTCAAGGCAATAGAAATAGCAGCTACATTTGTAAGGTTCTTTAAGCAATAAATTGCCAATGTTTAGTATGGTCTCTAAGCATAACTTTTTCTATACAGAGTGTTCAAGGATACATACCCACCCATGCGGTATTAAGATACCTAAGAAATGTCCCAGAAGATTAATGATGATTTATTTTTTTTTTGTGTGTGAAAAGGAGGTATGTTCTGGCATCTGATGCAAATACAGAGCTCACATGCTTTGTGTCATGATGCATAACAATTGTTCTCTCCTGTATGTGATTATGTTCAGAGGTATCACTTCAGAATACAACTATTGGTGTTTATATTTTCATATCTTACTTCTTCAAAATGCAATTTTTACTTCCACAGAATACTACAGGGAGTACCATGATTTGGAAAATTTTGATCTTTATAGGTGATAACTGTCCTAGTTCTGAACATTTGTTTATTTATATTAATATTTTCTATATTTGTATAATTGTCCATCTCCAATATATGACTTTGCACACATTATTTTGTTCAACTGAAAAAATTCGAGGTGAACTGGACATTGAAAGATATTCGTTGTTCATATGTGGTGATGATCTTGTTATCAACTGTTAATCTTCCCTTTTAACTTTTTTAAACAACTGGCACTTGTGTAGTTTCTAGTGTAGGTAGATAGGTAGATAAGTGTACATGCAACTATCCTTGGAATATATACATGAAACATACACACAGGATTGGTACACTTGTTTTAAGCAAGAAACTTGCAAAAATTCAAATACTTGGCCAAAAGAAACTAAAGGGGAAAAAAAGAGAATTTCTTTGATCAAATTTGAAATTTTGCACTAAATTTGGTGGGATTTTCTCATTTGCGTTTTTGACCATGTGTCTTTTTTCCTAGCATGTTCACTATACTGCTGGTATGATCCCTCATTGCAATTCATACACCTGTCATTTCTGAGTGTCACTAGTTCCTGCCATGCTGATTAAAAAGCAAACAAAAAGAGAGAGAAAAAAGATGTAGGGAGGAAAGAATAGCTGCATAAATAAAAAATTACAGTCTGTCGCATTTGAGAAAGCAGCTCATGTTTTAAACACCAGCTTTTATTTTATGGCTTAAACAAATACATGTTTTTTTGATTATCACCAGCTTTTTGTGGGGGAGAAGGTAGGGAGTACAGGAAGGAAAAGAGAGAGAAACAACTAATGGCTTGCACTTAGCGATTAAGTGGTTAATGACTTAATAAACTTTTTAAAAAATCTCATTTGTTGCATCCCTTGAATTGAGGTGGGGGGAGGAAACCTCAAAGGCCTGATTTTCTGTGTACCTCAGTCCAATATTGCTACCTGCTGGGTTATGAATACAATCTCTAAATAAATTGCAAGTGGCCATGGGCAAAAGGAAGAGCTTGTCTTTGATCTTGTTAGAGAGAATGAAGTCAAATGTTCAATCAATCAATCAAATTCATAACTTCTAGCTACAATTGGTCTGGCAACAGCCTATTATTTATTTTTAAAATCTTATATTTCATTATTGCAAAACACAAGAGCTCTCATGGAAGGGAGGGGGAAGGACTAAATTATTGATATGCCTTATATGTGACTGAGTTTGTTGTTTCTGACATGCTTGTCACTAACTATTGTCAGAAAGAATTTACTAAGATGTTGCTCTGGAAAATTTGGCAGCAAATGTGTGTTGTGCCAAATTTAAACTGGGTAGAGTTACTTTGCTGTAATGGCCTCTTTCTTGCAGAATTCCTAGTTGGTAAAGACAGCTGAAGGCATAAAAGCTTTAGAGTATGAAAAAAAAATCCACAATATCATAAAAAAAGGGACTGCACTCCCTTCCCCAGCACTATCTTTATTTTATTTATTGGAAAGAGATTAATTTGTGCTTAAAACCTGTGAACCTAGACGACATAGCAAACAATTAACTGATTTCTATTTTTCTAGAAAAAGTTATTTTTAATTTGTAGAGCAATTATGAAACTGAGAAAAATAAAGACAATTAACTAGCAGAAATATCTCTTGGGCATCTTTTTACAGGAGTATCTGTCAAAAAAGTGGAGAATAGCTGCAAAGGATGTGGGATGCAGGGCAGGGAAAGGAAAGAAAACTTAATGTATAAATTCAGAAGACTCACCTTAGGCATATTGCAGAAAAAAAGGGCTTCTATAGATGCACAGTGAGTTTATCTAATTTTGATTGAAACATAGCATTGTAATAGGGTAATTATCTATATTATTATTAATATATTATTAAATATTTAATGTTTTATTTAATTTTTATTTTATTGTTGTTATGTTATGTTATGTTATGTTATGTTATGTTATGTTATGTTATGTTATGTTATGTTATGTTATGTTATGTTGTTATGTTATATTTGCTATAAAGTGACTTGGGGTGGTTTACAGATTATAAAAAGACAAGTAATTCAGTTAAAGACAATTTATATTTTATTCTACATCCAGAGAAAGGATTCTAAATTCAAAGTAGAACATTAGAACAGAACAGAACAGAGTTGGACAGAATCTTGGAGATCTTCTAATCTAATCTTCTGCTCAGGTAGGAAACCCTTTACTATTTAAGACAAATGGTTGTCTAATCTCTTCTTTAAAACTTCCAGTGTTGGAGCATTCACAACTTCTGAAGGCAAGTTGTTCCACTGATTAATTGTTCTGTCAGGAAATTTCTTTTTAGGTCTAGGTTGCTTCTTTCCGTGATTAGTTTCCATTCATTGCTTTTTGACTTGCCATCAGAGAGAGTAGCTTGACTCCCTCTTATTTGTGCCAACCCCTAAGATATTGAAACACTACTAGTCCTACCACTGGTTGTCACCCCAGTCCTTTTTTCATTAAACTAAACATACCCAATTCAGCAATTGTTCTTTATATGTTTAAGCCTCCAGTCCCCTAATCATCTTTGTTGATTTGGCTTCCTTCAAGAGTGCATAGATCTGAAACAACATGTGGAAGTATGGAGGAATTAAGTTACAGAAGTTCATTATTGTACTCACACAATAATACTGATGTTTTCCAGAGGCATCTAATGAACTTCATGCAAACAGGAATAACTAAATAGGACCTTGATAAAATCAGGCAAAAATTATTGAATATTTTAAGTGATTTATCATAATTCTATGAATTCTGCAAATATATCCGTTGAATGAAGAAGAGTTTTATTTATTAAACTTGATGCCTTTTTGTGTCTTTTTATGCCTATTCAAATGAAAATAGAATTATGGAACTTCCAAAAAGAAGGAAGATAGTTCACATTCAAAATTGCGAGTTGGCTCAGCAATCATAATTTTTGCATCTAGACCTTTACTCATTTAATTTGCAATTTTAAGCCATCTGGAGTTTGTTGTGTGAGGAAATATACAAGTTATATAATAAACAAACATGCATGCTAGGGAAAAAAGCTCAATTTTTCAGGTTTTTGCTTAAAGACATTGGAGCAGAATAAAGAAGAAGAAGTTGGACATCTTAAACTACATTTAGTTTTTGAAAAAAAAACAACGGGGTAATTTTTTTCCATAAGTAAATTAAATATCCAATGGAATGGATGTAACAAATTCTTGGCATTCTAGCTGTTATGAAGTTTTCTTTGAAAATCAGACCAGCTGAGTTTTAAGAAGCACTTTTCTTCCACTCTTCTCTTTTAGCACACATTCAAGGTCTTGCCCTGGATTTGGTCAACTGTTCACTAGTGAAGTGATTGTGCAACTTGACTAAGTGAATATTTTATAGCTATGATAAAGAAGAATGAATTCATTAAAACATAACAGCCACATAATTTCCCTTTTATTAATTTCTCTACCTATTAGTTTAAAAAGCAACTTTAATCTTTAGCACATTATGAACAGCCAATTTTTTGTGGGTTACAAGATCTATGGAAATATGTTTTTCTGCCTACATTTTCACTCCCATATCATTTTTCAAATCACTCATGTGGCTGTCACAAAAGGGTTGGTCAAGCACTTAGCCCAAGAGCATTAGTTTGGGCAGACTCAGGAAAATATTGGAGGACGGGGGAACCTAGAATGCTTTGGTCTGTGGGGTTGGAAAGAGTCAGACACAATACAGGAAGAAAGCTTTGCTGGTATCTTTTATTTCAGATCTTTTATACCCTGATGATTGTGGACTAAAATGCTTTGCACAGTGCTGATTTAACAGACTATGATTGTAAATGTTAATCTGTCCAATCTGTTCTCCTGTTCCAGGAGTTGCAGATGCCAAATATTTAATTAGATGTTCATGTACCTCTCTCATTTTCAGTGTTAGGGTTAGGATTAGGGTTATTTTATCATTTAATTAATTTCATTTCATTTCATTATTGTATTGTATTGTTTTGTTTATTTATTTTATTTATTTTTTATTATTATTTATAAAATTTATTTTCCACCTATCTTGTGGTTCAAAGAGATTGTAAGAATAGTAGCATCTGAAGTATTCTATTACTTGTGACTATTACAGCTAGTTATAGCCACACTAGAGACATATTTTAACTTGTATTACACTATTAGTGACTTTAGTGTCAGCAACACACTCAGCAGTCCTTATTACCTCGGTACATAAGGAAAGTGTAAAGATGATAGCGATATGCCATCAAAAATTACCATATTACTCAGTGAATTAATTGCAATTCTGTTTAATCATTTCCTTCCACTTTTAACCAGATAGAGCTACTTTGGCTTATACTGTGTCTATATTTAATTATTGACAGTGCTAAACATGGTTACTGCAATCTTGAGAAAATTGCCTATTTGCTATACTTAGTTACATAAAAGATTGTTATTTTCAAAAATATATTTTTGCTTGTTTAATTCAGTTCCACAGCAAATACTGTCCAAAAATCATGAAATAGTTCTGTTCATCTTAGTTTAAAAAGGATATTACTGAATGGGAATATGCAGAAGGCACATTTTAAAAAGAAAGGTTAAAATACTGGAACCCTTCAACTTAGTACAAAGACAAGTGAATCAAAAAGCAACAGATGCATAAAATCGTTAATATTTTGTTGAAGGCATATAGGTCACACTTTTGCTCTTCTTCCATAATGTTGCAATTACTCTATGTACTGAAAATAATAATTGTTTATAGAACACACTATTTTGTAATATGGTATCCTGTGTTTTTATTATAAAGTGTCATGGTCTACCAAATAGACTACTGTAACTTCTTCTATCTCCCTAGCTTAATGTGGATCTACATAATTAACTTAAATCATATGTTATTTACTGACTTTATTTAATATTTCTCATGGAAGTATTTATTATTTCAAATAATTAAGATACCAGTTTCTCTAAAGTAGAGGTGCACATGATCATCAACAGCTGCAGGGGACAGGTGGTCAAAGATTTTCAACAGCTAGAGAAAAGAAAATTATTAATGACAGAGAATAATTATTCCAATTGTTATAGAAAATTGATTTAAAAGATATAAAATTCTCAATCAATTAGTGAACCACTGAATTTGATTAAGAGTATTTAGTGCACAGGTGTCAAACTTGTGACGTCACGTTGTTGTCATGTGACATACCGTGACTTTTCCCCCCTTTTGCTAAACCAAGGGTGGGAGTGACCAGCATGTGATGCATCTGGCCCACAGGCCACGAGTTTGATACCCCTGATTTAGTATGTCTCCTATCCATCTTTAGTCAGTATGGTTTTTGAGTTTAAAAAAAGTTGTTCTTTTATGCCCTTTTTATGTTGTAATAAAAGAAAAAGGAACTATCTCATTATTTAATTCTAGAATATGTTAATATAATACAAATTCATCCAATAATTGCTTATGTGCCCAACAAACAAAGTCAATCTGGAGAGTCTAACACCAGGATTATTAGATAAAATTTAGAATGAAGAAAACAAGAGCATTTAAAATGAAAAAAAATCCTTAAATTTAACCTGGAATTAAATGAAATTCATGACATAGAATATGACTGCATTTGCTTTTAAAGGATAAATATTATAAATGATACACAGTTGTAATCAAATATTTAAAAAACAAGTATGCCTTGAATTATCAATACTTATTGTTGGTTTGTAACAAAGCCTTGGTTTGAATGTGGTACAGATGTCTTTCATTTTTTTCTCATGGAAAACTTAAACCAGTTCTGTCTAGTACTGAACATCAAGCCAAAAAAGATCTACTGGCACGATGGAACTGAGATACAAAGACAGCTGGAGAAATGAATGCTTTCTTTAACATGGAGAAATTGCATAGTTTGAGTATGTAAGTCTGTGGTCTTTCAAAAAATTATAGATGTCTTTATCCCAAAAAATTTCATTCAGTTATTTGGGGCAAACATAAGTCAACAACATATTCAGTTTTCAGTGAATAGATAAATGGTGGTGGTGAAGATACAAAATTAACTATCCAGCTGACAAATTTGCCTTCTTTTCTTAAATAGTCAAAGTCTATAGGATAGTTCTATAAATAAACCTTCATTGTTAGTCATCATTGAGATGCTGCTTAAGTTTTGGAATGAACAGATTGTCATCTACCAAATCCAACTTATTACATTGTGCTTAGAGCTGGTTATGCTACCTAAAAGAAGGAATACCCAGGGGAAATAGAAAAAAAAAAAAACGTAAGAAAAGAGAGCATCAACTGGAACAAATCTAATGAGTGAAATAAAAAGTGAAAAAGGACAAATAGTTCAAGAATAACAATACAGAAGTTTCAGTTCTGGATGATTTACATAAAAGTTCAAGTATCGATTGGATCTTGATTGAAGCTTGATTTCAAGAAAAGATAAAGAAAAGATAAAGATATAAATCATTCCATTTTTAAAGACCTACAGAAAACAAAATCATTTATCCTGTTTCAAGAACTTTCAATTAGGTATTTACATGTGTGTGTGTGTGTGTGTGTGTGTGTAAGCGGGTATACGAAAGAAAGCAAAAATAAGCTTTTAAAGTTTATAAAAATAAAAAGTAACATTATTTTTAAAATGTTAATGTAGACATCCAAAACTATATCCTTTCCCAAAAACCTGAGAAAGTTTTTTAAAAATTAAAAGCTCAGCATTTTTTCATCCCTTTCTTTCGGCAGGAGGCCTCCTGATATTCAGTGAAACATCAGCTTTGCTCACAATATCTCAATCTGCCCCCTTCAATCTCTGTATGACGTTATTATACATTCTCCGGTTACAAGCAGAAGACCTCTAATTTCAAGCCTTTTATTCTCTTTTCTTTCTTTTTCTTTCTTTCCAAAGGGATGTGACTGGATTTCTAAGGCCTGAGATCGCCTGTTTTATTGCCCCTATGCTGAGCACAGTGCGGATCCAAGCTCTCCTCTCATAAGTCACAGCAACACATTGATTTTTGAAAGTCCTCCTTTGTCATTGTGTGGATGCATACTGTGTCCCCACTGAACTTTTCATTCATTACCTGGCGGAGTACTTTTCTGACTGCAGCCGCAGAGCAGTAAAACTTTGCTCCTTTTTCACAGAGGAAACCAGCTGCTCAAGAGACTTGCAGCCTAGATAGTGGGTGGTCTTTGAGGCCAAGGCGATAGATGGAAATTCAACACAGAGCCTTTTGTAAGCCAATATTTCTCTGTTTTCCTTTCTGTTCACTTTATTGCAGGCAGACCTGAATATTTTCAGCAAGACTTTATAGAGGTGTACTGGTGTATCTACTGTAATGACTGGTGTAAAAGCATTTCTATTTTGTGACCTGAATAGAAAGACCTTAATGGTTATTAGGGATTGCTAGTTCACAACCAAGGAAACTATATGAATTCTTGAAGAAGAAGAAGAAGAAAATGTAAATTATATGTCTAGTCCAATCATAATTCATTATTCTTTAAAAATAGTGGGGGATAAATGTCTAATGTTTTCTTGAAAAACGATGGAAAGTTTCTTTTTTTTAAAGACAAGGGGTACACATTTTGTAATTTCTGCAAGGGCTTGATAGGAACAAAGTTTTTGGTTTTCTTTTGGAGTGATGTGGGTTTTGTTAGGCTCAAAATGCACACTTGTTAAACTTAGAGTAAACTTTAGTCCTTTGTTCATTAAAAATATTAAAGATTGTCCTATCAAAATTTACTATTTTGTCAGTTAAAATGGTGTAATATTATAAGAGTATGAAATACAGCTTTGGACAAACTCACATTGCCCACTCCTGCTCTACAATAATCATAATTTCAGTGCAGATTAGGAACACTAGCAGTAAAAAGTGCAGGACAGGATTAGTTAGACAATCTCACTGGCCCATTGCCTAAACTTAAAATCACTATTATTTCCATATTAAAGTCACTACCATGTTTCCCTGAAAATAAGAACCTGTCTTATATTTTTTTGAACCCTGAAATGAGCACTTGGCCTTATTGCCATGCGCTCAAAAGCCCGATTGGGCTTATTATCAGGGGATGTCTTATTTTGGGGGAAACAGGGTATGAGATGAGTTTTATTGATGAAGAGTCACATTATATGAATAGAAAAAAAGATTTTTTTTGTGTATGTATAGAATATATTATATCGGGTAATATTTGAGGAGTTGATTTCCATTGAAATTCAGCTATCCAGTGCCCAAATTCAATGGCACAGTAAAGGGAACGTAGCCAATATTTTTACATATGGTTTATATATACTTAGTCATAAGGTTCCCTTCCTATCTATCCTCCTAACTGATGATGCTTTATGTAATGAAAGCCAGTGCAGGTGGTTAAATATAACTCCGAAGGGGGATACATTGCAAGACTGAAAATCATAATTGTTTGACAGGGGAACACTGATGATTTATAGAACTGAGCTTTTTTTTTAAGGACTTCACATTTGCAGGATGGGCAGGAAGCCAGGCAATGCACAGCAAGTAATATAATGAGGTGGAGTTTCATCATGAAATTTTCATAGAGATCATCTCTCTTGGCTTAGTTAATAATGCTTTACCAAGCTACACATGAAAAGCTGGTTTCACAATTGCACGGAAAGATAAATACATATGACTGCAGCCCTAAAGGAATGAGAATACAACACAGAAAGTTTGGAATGTTCCCATTTTAGTTTAGATAAATTCTCTATCCTACTTCCAGGCAGATAAAACAATGGATTTGGTGGGAAGAGGCTACTTTATAGAATGTCTTCAGAAAATGGAGGAATTTCTCAACGATTTTCAAGAGCAGTGTCATCATTAAGACGGCTTTCTTTTTGTTTGCTATGCTGACCTCTCTCTTCTTGCAAATGGCATCCATCTTGCTCAAATTTGTTTTTGCTTTTTGTATATAGACTCATTGTGGGGAAAAAGTGGTGAACACAAGAGAAATGGTGGAAAATGTCTTTTAAGAACTCCACAAGGGACATTTTTCTTTTCTAGGATAGTTAAAATATTTTCTCAGCAAACTGCCTCCTGAGAAATTCAAATTAAGCTCTACTAATAACCAAGAGAAATAATAATGGCTGTCCCAAAGTATTGAAGCAATCTTTTTTTCAGACAATAAGAGCTAGTAGTTTGAGAAGGAATTATAATTTATAGTGGGAGGAGCTGTCCTTTCTATCTACTGGTGAACTGAAATTACATTTTTATTCCCTAGCATTGACAGGATAAACATTATTTTATTGCTGTTTGGATTCCAATTGTACCCACCTCACCTTAGTACAAAGCGGAAAACTGTATTTCTTAATCCTTATGTTGATTGTCAGTGTTGACAATCAGTAGAATAATTTGCACAGATTTTGGCTTTTCCCTTGAGACTTTTTTTGAAGCCCAGGCTGTGGGGCAGATGTGGTAGCTCTCTTTGCCTACTCTTTTGATCTGCTTGCCCCTCAGCAATGGACAAGAGAGGGCACTGCAGGCAAGCCAGCTGTCTTTGTTCCCCCACAGCTCCCTTTCTGCTGCCAGCTGACTAGATTGATTCATATTCTTTCTAAGTAACAGAAGTGAGCAGCAGTAATCTCTTTCTTCTCTGTGCCAAACCACCTGTTAGTGCAGTTTTATACTTTCTTCCATTAGGTGCCATCATCCACCAATCTCTGCGTCATTAATAGTAACTTATCACAATATGAAATGTTTTTTTTTAAATTAGAACCAATTATTCCTTCAACTTTCAATTCTTAGAAACAGATATGGGTGTAGATTTATTTAATAACAAATGAAAGTCCATTCGATTTGAAGAAAATCAACACTACATTACAATGTACTTTTCCTTTTTTAATAATCATTTTTCAGCTATTGTACATTTAGTCAAAATACCAGTTACATCAACTACACAAAGCAAAACAAAAGGATTGGGCACAATCTGTAAAGTTCTTTAAGAATCAAAAACCCAGTAATGCTGTAAATCCAGGAGGAAAAAGCCATGTATCACCAGAGAAGACTGAATAATTTCTGGGCCAAACCCACTTATAGGGTAAAGTATAGAAAGTGGCATACTGCTAATGATATCATTGTCCTGGTTGATAACATGACTGAATCGCTGATGATAGAAGCCCTGTAGTTTCTCTGTGTCTTTTCCACTGCATTGGTAGGGAAATTTTGAAATTTCTTAACATCAGTTTTACTTCATGCTTTTAACTTCTCTAATTCACAATTTTGTAATTTGTTTCTGTGCTTTTCATAACACTGCTTATTCCAAAATGAAATACCACGATGAGCATCTTCATATGGCATGATAGTTTAAACTATATCTACACTCTATAGATATGGTAGAATTTTAGATCCAAATTTACTTGATTTCAAATGCCTGAAATAATCACTTCAACTGGTTTGGCACTAAATTTATAATATTATCTGGGAGTAACTCTTTAAATATTTAATATTACATATCTAATATTTAATATTGTGCCTAAATTGATCCTATGTTTCTGTAAATTATGATTCTTTGACAAAACACTAAGCATTGTTTACTCCAAAGGTATTTCTTTTCCAAAAGGCAGCTGGACTTTCTTGGGGTTTTTTTCTTTGAAAATATTTTGCTTCTCATTCAAGAAGTAAAAATCAAGAAGATCCAGTTGCTTTTTGGAAAAAGTACCTTTGGGGACAACCATGAACCTGGATGATTGAGAACTTCCTAGATCAGCATTGTTCACATTTTTTCAGTGTTTTTTTCTTTCAGGAAGTTCAAAAGACACATTTGTTCTCTCATTCCTTTATATCCCTAAAACAGTTTTTTTAAGTAAAATAGACTTTTTGTGATGGTTCCAAGATTATTCAATGAACCAAATTGGAATCAAAATCAAGGCTTTCCCAGTTCTATCCTAATTTTATACTTTCCAGTAATGACTCATCTCATAATTCCCAATCAACCTTTAATTTATCAAGTGCAGAATATCAGACTGGAGAGAGATTCTCTGATTTCTTCATCTGACAGCACTATGTAAAACAAACAATATACAAATAATTTGTGCAGCTGTATTAAGGAACTGTAACATTATCACTGGCACTTTACAGCCCTGTCTAATAATTTTACAGAGTCAGCGTATTTCCCCCAACAATCTGGATCCTCATTTTATCGACTTCAGAAGGATGGAAGTCTGAGTCAACCTTGAGCTGGTAAGGATCGAAGGAATCGAACTCCGGGCAGTGTAAGCCAAGTTAACTGGTAATACTGCATTTTTACTACTGCTCCACCACAGCTCTTGTGGTATTCATATGGGACTTTTGTAAAACTTTTAGTCACAGATGTTACTCAACTACCATGTTTTCCCCAAAATAAGCCCTCCCTAAAAATATTTAAATGTATGCACAGCCAGTCCCCGCTATTTCCTCTGGTTAGGATTAGGGAGACAGAGCTGGAAATCAGGTAAAATGGCAAAAGGAGCCCCATCTTGCCCCACGTGCCCCAAAATAATAAGACCTCCCCAAAATTAAGGCCAAGCGCTTATTTCAGGGTTCAAAAAAATATAAGATAGGATC
Source organism: Arizona elegans (assembly GCA_022577455.1). Classification (NCBI taxonomy): domain Eukaryota; kingdom Metazoa; phylum Chordata; class Lepidosauria; order Squamata; family Colubridae; genus Arizona; species Arizona elegans. Next base: position 56,222,482 of record JAKOOJ010000005.1, on the reverse strand, counting down.
TTATTTTAGGGGAAACATGGTAACATGTTTCTGAAACAAAAAGCTTCTTTATCACCAAACATTAGCACCACTTTGTTGAAATTTGTAGCTGTTCTGTATCAACCCTGTGGCATCAACATTATCACTGGACAGAAAATAAGAAACTGATTTTAAAAAAGCAAAGATATTTCTCCCTACCCAAAAAAGTAAAAAAGCAGATCCAGTGCTTGATATGCAGAAATCACTGGGTGAGTTTACAGAATAGATACATATATATCTCCAAAAGAGCTGGTAACCTTCTTTCTAAATATCACAATGTCCTTCCTCCCTATTGTATAGTAGTGTTCTTTTACCAGAAAAAAAGAATGATAAAAGCTACCCTTTTTTTGAGACACATAGCATCAGCATATGCAAACAACAGTTAGAGGAAGAAACTGTAGTTGCGTGCCTTTTATATTATGACACAGTTCAATCTTTCCTCTTTTGTAAAGATATTGCCTAAAGTGGGAAGAGATTAAAATAAGGTGCCAGGTGATGAGATAAAATTTGAGTTTCTTGGAGACAGGCTAAATGATAACATGTTTTATGCTAAGGGTGAAAAATAATGCACTTAAACCCTCTGGCAGGTATACAACAACTTGATTTCCATTTCTTTCTAAAGGATTATTAGCTACTTGACTTTTGCAAAAAACAAAACAAAAACCCTAAGCTTTATCATCTTCAGAGTAATTTTTCAGTCCCTAGGGACAATAAAATAACTTGCATTTGGAAAGCCTGTGGTTTATACATGTGTTTACCTAATGTAAGATTACAATTCTGGATTATAGAGCATAACAGCTGTTTACAAAATGTAAACAGTGGCGGTTAATTATGTTAAACCTTTTATCAGTATACCCATGAGTGGAAAAAATTGGAGTCTAATATGGCAAAGACATATCGGAATACATTTAATACTAGGTCAGTTGGTTCTATAAGTACATAGTATACACCACCCTATCTAGTACAGCTAGATTTGAAACAAGTTCACTGTTATTTTTCAGGAATTCATATACTATTGCAATTGTAAATCCTGTAAATCAAAGCTAACTGGCAATGACCTAGTCACAAAACATTTGCAATTGTTTTAACATATTCTTTATTAGACAGTAGTGATAAACTTCCTTTAAGACTGACTCTGCTGGTGTGGCTTGGTGGGCGTGGCTTGGTGGGTGTGGCTTGGTGGGGTGGCAGGGTAAGAATACTATAAAATCTCCATTCCCTCCCCAATCCAGGGGAAGGTTACTGCAAAATCCCCATTTCCTACTGATCAGCTGGGATTTGGGAGGCAGATGGGGGCAGAAGCAGAGAATAGATGGGGGCGGAGCCAGTATTTTTATTACTTGTTCTCCGAACTACTCAAAATTTCAGGTACCAGTACTCCAGAACTGGTCAGAACCTGCTGAAACCCACTTCTGCTACTGTTAATCTGTTTGTCTGCTTTGGTAGATCTTGATTGAGGTATTGTTTACCTATTGATTATTGGATTGTTGTTAATATTGGTGTTAATTATGCTTATCTGGGTGTTAACTGCTAGTGGGGAGGTTGTTTTGGTTTTTTGTTCCTTTTTTGGCTTGTTGATTGTCTCTTTTGCAGTTTGTAGGTGTAACTTACATCTATGTGTCCATTGATGATCAAGTTGTTACAGTCCTAGGCTTCCAGGAATTCTCCAGCATTTTTGTTCTAGGATAGCCAGTTTCCCAGTTGAAGCCATGTTTAAGTCTGTCCCTCAATAAGCCAAAACTGAAGTTCAGCTACCTTAAAGGCTCTGATATATTGAATGAGTGAATTAAAGGAGTTGGGTTACAATTAGGAATGTTGGAGCAAATTTCTAAATAATTTATAACTAAACTTACAATATTACCCAAAACCTCTACAAAACATTTGCTATAATATATTTCTTTATAACTACAGCTAAATGACATTTTTACAGCAAGATATAAGGCACAATTTATCTTTTTCTTATATAGAATTAAAATTTGAGTTCTTAAATTCAATATAGCATTCCAAATATTTGTGATAATTTACTTTATTTGTGTAATTATTTTATTTTATCTTAATTATTTTAAGACAATCATAATTATTTTATCTTGCATATACCAAAAATAATAATAATGAACTTTGTATCATGGTGTCATGGTGTCGTTATGCAAATAATGGAAACTGCCATGATTATACACTTTTGCATTTAGTAGACTTTCTTCCATCAATTGGTCTATTAAATTAGATATGTGCTTTCTTTTCAATTGTATTTTAATATACTTTTTGTACAGGTACTGTTCGACTTTTGATCAATAGTCATTGTGGTCATAAATTAAGTCACCATGTGGCCAGACTCAGTTTCACGATCATTGGTCAATAAGGAGTCATCAAAGTCATTAAGGAGTCACCAAATCACTAAGCAAATCAAGTAAGTGTAGGTCTGAATCTAGCTTATCCAATGGGTGGTGTTTTTTTTTTGCTGGAAAAATGGCAAAAAGTCACAAAATATGATAATGTGATCATGGGACTCCGCAAGTGTCATAAAGTCCAATCAGTTGCACCTGAAATGTGATCATGTGACCATGTGACCCTCCTTAATGCTGTGGATAGGTTGAATAGTTGTTAAGCAAGCAGTCATAAGTCATATTTGTACACTGCTTTCTCGAGTTAACGTATATTTCTATCCAGTTTTTAAGACAAACAAAATTTTCACATTGATGTGAGTGGACTTCATAAGCTGCATGTCATTTCAAACAATAAGAAACTATACTTCCCATATCATAGCTTAAAATGAAGAAAAGAAGCAGAAATTTACATATTCTATCATCAGTAGTTTGTTGGAATTGGTTCACAAAATTCACAAAACTCAATTGTTATATTTTCTGAAATTTTATGAGCCAAGTAGTTGAAAGCAAAGTTAAGTCATGAGCATGCCTATCAGCTTTTTGGTGGCCAGTGGCACAGAGCATTAGAAGCAGGGCATCAGATGAGCTGGTTCATAAATGTTTACCCTCATACCACTACCTATAACAACTGTATGCAAAATTGTTCCTCTAGTAGTTTTGAAGTATGGACCATTTGATACAAGGTATGATTTTAAATTTTGATTCATCTTTTTAAATTTTAAAAACAATCCATTTTCAAATTAATTCATTAAAGGGTTTCATTTCAACAATAAAGGATCATGGAAAATAAAAAATAAAAAAATGCAAGAAAATAAAAAACAAAACAGAATAAGAAAACCTAAAAGGAACTTCTCCTCATGACAAGTAGAAACATATAAGCAACATCTTTTCCAATCCAGTTATCAGCAAAAAGTCCAAACACAGCTCTAAAATAATAACATTAATACTGTACATATAAAACTCAACTTTTCACACCTCAACTCTTAACTGTAAGCCAAACTCTATTTAATACGTAAGATATATTAGGTATTACATTTACTTTAAAAGGCATAAAATGATCTAGATATCTAATGTAAACAAACAAACAAACAAAAACACCTTAAATCTTCAACCTGTTTGTTAAAACTTGTTTTTTATATATACTTTTAGTTTTCTATCTTTTAGCTTTTTATAACTTTTAAAAATTATACTCTGATATACTATGTATTTTCTATGCTTTTTAACTAACTCTACCCTACCCGATTTATGCTGGTCTTTGACCATAACAGACAAGATTCAATACACAACATTTCTTCATTCTAAATGCCAACAATTTCAAGAAAACCACTCTAAATAGCAACATAACACATTCAAATAAACATTCCATCTCTCAAGTCTAAACAAACCCACATTTAACAAATATAAGTAATCCCACTATCCTAATATAAACAAAAAAACCTAAAATTTAACATAACAAAGAGATCTAATTTTTCCTTAAAAAAAAAACAAGCTCAGATATAGCTGAAAAGATACAGTTTAAATGCTACTAAATTAGCATTTGTAGTAACTGTAGCAGAAAAAAAACTTAAACATTACATTCAATGTTCAAAATGCAATATACCACATTTTTCCAATCCGGATATCAGCAAATCCAAAAACAGCTACCCAAAATAATAACATATTCCATTTTAACCTTGGTCAAATAAACCATCTATAGAACACACTCTTTCTCTGTAATCCATTCAGATGGTTGTTAATTCTTATTACAAATCTACCAACATAGTTGGTATAATTAACTCATTATAATTAACTGTGTAGTTTCTCAAAGATATATCAGAATACCATAATATGTTATTTGTCTTATTATGTCTTCATACAAAATCAATTTCCCCCCACAAACATACATTTATTTTTTAAAATTAATTTCAAAGTGCAACATTCCAACATTTTCTGAGCCTTAATCTGTTTAAAACTTTCTGTAGCCAAAACCTTGTGGTTTTTTTTGCTGTTTAAATTATTAAATATAAAGATATCTCATCATTTTCTTATATTAAGAATTGAAAACACTCACCTGGTATCACTTTGAAGGCACTGAGTTTCTTTGAAGCAGTTAATAGTATTTTTTGAAAATGATTAGCAAGTAACTTTGAACGATTACTAACTGAACTGTTGTAAGTTGAGGACTACCTGTATCGGCTCTTTATCCAAACAGAGTTGAAGGAGCCGATCTACTTGACCTATTCATGGTCACAAATGTCAGTTCTACTTTTCACAAAACCATCTTCACTCTGCTATCTTTCCTGGAAGTTGTTGGTTTTTATATTGTTAAGCTGTACAAATAAATGTTTGCAGTCCATAATCAAACCATTTAGAACATTTCTCTTTTAGTCCAGTGAAAATGCTGATAAACTAAACACTTATAGTTTATTGGGCTTAGTAAATCAAGTTGGAAAATGTATGAAAAAGACTTAACCTATTGTTTTCTGATTATCAGTTATAAGCTTTATCTTACGTACAGCTTTTCCACAGCTTTTCTTATTGCTAAGTGGTTTGTTTTTCAACATTGGAAACAGAGCCCCACATATCCAGTGAACTGACAATCTGATATTATCTGCAATTTATGAATTAGCTACTTACAGTTGTCAATTACTAGGGACAAATAAAACCTTGATAGGTTAGAGAAAAGAGCTGAAAGTAATAAAACAGAGTTTTATAGAGGTAAATTTCAAGTTTATCACTTAGAGATGAAAAAAAATCAAATGTTATTTAATTTGGTCATAATACCTGATAAAACAATTTTAGAATAGTAATTGACTATAAATTGAAGAGCGAAAATGTGATTTGGCTGTAAAAAATAAAAAAGCAAATACAACTTTAGAGTTTATCAATAAATATACTTTCCAAGACACAATTTTTATTTATTACACACCCACACACAAAATTTGTTGCACAGCTTAATTTGACATGCTAGTTGTAACTCTCCAGTCACAATTATACAGTCCTATGTGTAACATTCCCTGTGTTATACTTCAAAGGCTGTCCTTAAAGACCACTTGGAAGTTACAAGCAATCCAGAATGCAGCAATATGGGCAGTGTTGGGCATTCTTTAATATACAGATGTGACAGTAGTGTTCCAGAAGCTGCATTGATTCCCACTGGGCTTCCAGATGCAATTCAAGATGGTAGTTATCACCTATAAGGCCTTCATGACATAACACCAAATTATCTGAAGAACTACCTATCTGCCATGGTTTCTGCCTATCTGAAAATACTAGGCAGAAAATACAGACGAGATCTCAAAACCACTGAACTATATCTTTCAAAGAACCTGGAGCACCAAGAAAGTGCCAGATGACTGGAAAAGAGCTGATGTAGTTCCCATCTTCAAAAAAGGAAAAAAAAAATAGATGCAGGAAACTACAGACCTATCAGCCTGACCTCAATACCAGGGAAGATTCTGAAAAAGATAATCAAGTAACAAATCAGTGAACACCTAGAAGCAAACAAAGTAATAACCAAAAGCCAACATAGGTTTGTCAAAAACAGATCATGCCAGGTTAATCTTATTGCATTCTTTGACAAAGTGACAAAATTAGTGGACCATGCTGTTGATATAATTTACTTGGACTTCAGTAAGGCATTTGATAAAGTAAGGCATTTGATAACCTACTATTAGATAAAATAGAAAAATGTGGGTTAGACAGCATCACCAACAGATGGATTCATAACTGGATGACCAACTGCACTCAACATGTAGTCCTCAATGGAACTGCATCCACATGGAGGGAAGTATGCAGTGGGGTACCCCAAGGCTCTGTTTTAGGCCCAGTACTCTTCAACATCTTCATTAATGATTTGGACGAGGGGATAGATGGGGAACTCATCAAATTTGTAGACGATACCAAGCTAGCAGGAATAGCCAACACTCTGGAAAATAGGCTTAAGATACAGAAGGATCTTGACTTGAACATTGGGCGCTATCTAACAAAATGAAATTCAATGGTGAAAAAAGTAAGGTTCTACATTTAGGCAAGAAAAACAAAATGCACAGGTATAGTATATGTGGTACCTTGCTCAACAGTAGTAACTATGAGAGGGATCTAGGAGTCCTAATGGACAACCATTTAAATATGAACCAGCAGTGTGCAACAGCTGCCAAAAAAGTCAGCACAGTTCTAGGCTGCATAAATAGAGGGATAGAATCAAGATCACATGAAGTGTTAATACCACTTTATAATGCCTTGATAAGGCCACACTTGGAATACTGCCTCCAGTTATGGTACCACGATATAAACAAGACTCTATGGAGTCTCTATGGATATGGAGACTCTAGAAAGAATGCAGAGAAGAGCAACAAAGATGATTAGGGGACAGGAGGCTAAAACATATGAAGAACAGCTACAGGAACTATGTCTAGTTTAATGAAAAGAAGGACTAGGGGTGACATGACAGCAGTGTTCCACTATATCAGGGGCTGCCACAAAGAAGAGGGATTCAAGCTATTCTCCAGGACACCTGAGGGTAGGACAAGAAGCAATGTGTGGAAACTAATCAAGGAGAGAAGCAACCTAGAACTAAGGAGAAATTTCCTGACAGTTAGAACAATTAATCAGTGGAACAACTTGTCTCCAGAAGTTGTGAATGCTCCAACACTGGAAGTTTTTAAGAAGATATTGGATAACCATTTGTCTGAAGTGGTGTAGGGTTTCCTGCCTGGGCAGGGGGTTGGACTAGAAAACCTCCAAGGTCCCTTCCAACTCTGTTATTCTCTTAGGCAAAATTGGTGTGGTCCTGGTCTTCCTCACCAAATAATGCCATCTATTGGATTCAGAAAGTATGCCCCATCTCACAGTGCCTGCCCTCTCCAATGGGGTCCCCCCAGGGATCCATTTGGTTCTTATCATGATGATCTAGAATAATGATGATGTTTTGAAAGTCTTTAAAAATGTTGCTGTTCCCTCAGTTCTTGGGTAGAATAGTGGTGCAGCTCTTAACGGTTGTGTCTTATGGTAGCTGGACTGAAGTCTTTGGCACACATATGATTATCTTTTTATTATTCTCTGTTCTTTAAATGTAAGCCTATTCTACTGCATGTTATCCTTCCAATCATACTTTTGAAAACTAAATTGTGAGAAAATAACAGCTTTAAAATGTCTATTGAATTCCACCCAGGGGTGAGATCCAGCAGGTTCTAACAGGTTCTGGAGAACCGGTAGCGGAAATTTTGAGCAGTTCAGAGAACCAGTAGCGGAAATTATGAGTAGTCTGGAGAACCGTCAAATACCACCCCTGGTTGGCCCCAGAGTGGGGTAGGAATGGATATTTTGCAATATCCTTCCCCCGGAGTGGGGTGGGAATGGAGATTTTGCAGTATCATTCCCCTGCCATGCCCACCAAGCCACGCCCACCAAGCTACACCCACAGAACCAGTAGTAAAAAAATTTGGATTTCACCACTGATTCCACCCAATAGAGATGAGATATGAGATATGAAATGAGGTGAAAGTTTCATTAATGAATGAAAATCTGCAATATTAAAACATTTCAAGGAAAAAAAAAGAAAACTCTGTTTTAAAAGAAAACACACTAGCTTTGCTGGAAAAAAAACACCACTCCCACTTTGTTGTGAATGGGTGTATAAATCTAATAACATATCATGATGTAGCTAGGATAATATGATTTTACTCCTGAATTCTGCCAACTTCATGGAAATAGCTAATAGGCATCATGAATTGATGGCTATTGTATAATTCCCATATGTCTTTTCTTTTGCCACCAAGATACACAAGTTTCTTTTACCAAACTATTTCCAGAAATGAATAATCAGTATTAACATTATTTGTGTCTAAAAATAAAAAAAATCTTCAAAATAAAAAAGCTGGCATTCATATGTTGTTTATTCTTCAAAAATAACTTGTAATGTTGGATACAAGACCAAATTAGAAGTATGATCTAGAATTATACAAAAACGTGGGTATAATGAAAATATGCAGCACTGACTCCTAGATGTTTTGCTGCTTGTTTGTAAAATGATTCAGTGAAGAGAGTAGCATTTCCCCCATCATATAAATCTCTTATTTCTGATGTATTAAACCACAAAACTCAAATAATAATAAACAGCTTGCAAAACAAACATACATAAATATTTTGAACATAAGGAACATGGTTTTTACTAAGTCCCTTAGTGCAGCTTTACTTGCCAGACCATCGCTTCTCAGTGGTGGTTTGGTGTTCTGTTGATCAATCAACCCTTTGAGAAGTGGTTGAATATATTAAGCTGTAGCCACATGCTACATAACACCTGCTTCTTTTTTCTTCCACAGATCTCAGTCAGTTAAAATATTTGCTTCTCTGCTAGCTTGATATTCCTTGCACTGGCAACTCAAGCACACACAGAATTCTTCTTATTCTTGCCTTAATGTTATTTTGTGGCTGCCATAGAGAGAAAGACCTGACAATCTTGCAAGTTATTTTCAGGAAGATGTACACGTAATTCAGCATCATCACATTTATTTTTTGCAAGCCCACTTTCAGAAACATGGTGCCCTATGGTCTTCTTTTTCTCTCAATAGATCTAGTAAACATGCAACCCATTTTCCTGGAAGTTCCATTGTTGTACTCTTAGAGAAGGAGTGGAAAAGTTTAGCTGAAATGCTATAGATCATGTCAAACTCGCGGCATCAGGTTGCTGTCACATGACACAAGAATGTTTGCATATGTACCATAGCAGATTAATAATGCACTGTTGGACATCTTTTTGCTATGCTACCAAAGTGGATTATGCCCCTCTACAGTTTCTACGGTCTATGTGGATTCTCTTGATAAATTATGTAACCTTACCTGGTAGATCTGCTGTTATTTGGTAATCAAGTTCTACTGTTGAATTGTAGGAAACAAAATAGGCCTATAGAGGCCATATTACTATTAATCTCTCCTTCATACTTATGCTGAAAAAAAATATTGTGGAAATATAATTAGCCATCTCTCAAACCACAAATAAAGTGGTAGAAACTAGAATTATTCACGACCTTTAACCTACATTATCACCAACTTTCAGCAAGCCATTATAAAAAACAACAGCATGAAAACTGCAGTTCTGACAAGACAGATTCAGGTATGGTTGTTATATGTATCTGCTGCACAATCTTAGTCTTACATTCTTATTTTTGACCTTTATCAGCCAACTCCTTGATGTGAGCAATGCCTGAAATCCCAAATGCCTTACCTTTGCTCTCACATCTCAAAGACTCTAAACCCCACTTCCCACACAATAGCTCTCTCCCGCGGCACAGAGTCAATGGTCCTTATGAAATTACAAAAAAAAAAAAATACTTACATGATTAAATCCATTACCTTCTTTCTCTTTCACCCCAAATAGGATAGCTGGAGAGAGATTCTACACAAGTATTCTCCCTGATGTGCTATTTTATTATATAAAGAAATCTTTTCTTGTGGCTTAATATTCCACTACAGAAGTCTCCAAGCAACAAGCAAAACATCCATTTTCTATAGAATGACTATTTGTGAAAATTGTGACAGTGCTTATAAAATGCATGTGTCAGTGTGCATATCGAAAAAAGAAAGTTGCACACCAGCATGGGTAGAATTTTATACATGGAATCCACTTCCATGTCATAAATAAAATTCTAATGTATTTGGCCTTAAGAAATTTTCTAATACTTCTGCCCAAAAGCTACCTGTTGCCTTCTTTTATTGCCTGACTCTAATTCCTGCATTGTGGTTGTTGTTCTACTTCTTTATTCTGAGATTTTTTCATTGGATATTTATGTATAAGCAAAAATGTCAAGTTAGGTTTATATTTTCTCCTTTATATTAATTCATCTCATATATATGATTATAAATATAACATGGTGTGTATATATATGGTGGCTCATGAGGTTAGAATATTTGATATTTGGCAGCCTTGCGCTTGAGACCCATTGCTGTCATGGGGCAAGGTCCCTTCACATGCTCCAGCGCCTGTCAACCCAACAGCTCGAAAGCAGGTGATCACGAGTATGTTAATGTGTACCACTTCAGTGGGAAACTGTACAGAGACATGAAAGGAACCCTCAACTGGACATCACTGGGCAATGGTGATATCATCAGCAAATCCTTTCATGAAAAAAAATGGTTTATACATGCACATATGCTCATTATCTGCAACATTATGGAGATTTTAGGATGCTTGGAAAAACAAGAAACAGGACTGGTTTGGAACAGTTATTTTGGTAATTTTTCCCTGAGTAACCCAGTTAACAATATATATATATATATATATATATATATATATATATATATATATATATATATATATGTGTGTGTGTGTGTGTGTGTGTGTGTGTGTGTGTGTGTGTGTGTGTGTGTACACACACACACACACACACACATACACACACACACAAATATATACAATATATATTTACAAAGCCAGCACTCCCCACCTCCCCACCAGTATTTATAGAGAGATGGCATCTCTGATCACGCTTTCCTTGCATATGCATGAAGCCGAAGACACCAGCCTAAAGATGACGAGTGGGACCTCGTCGAAACGTTGCCAAGATACTCTCAATCTTACACGGGAAAAGACCTGAATAGAGGCTTATGCAAGGGGTCTTCTGCAGCAACTGCCATTACTATTTCAAATCTGGTGCTGGTAGTCTGCTTTGCTGGGATGCCCCCACCTCTGGTTGGGAGTCCCAGTCTGTGTCTGTGTCCTGTTGGCTTCAGGTGTATGGTCGGTTTTTCTCCTTTTTCTCCTTCCAGCACCCTAAAGCTACAGGACATGAAATTGATTTTGAAGGAACCAAATTAATCTCCAAAACTGAACAGCTCATCAAGAGAATAATAATGGAAGCCATTGAAATAGAAAAACGCCTCCATAACATGAATAAATGTGACAATACTTCCCGCCTATCAATCATCTGGAAACTAGCCCTTGTCAACGAACGAGTCCCAGCACCCACAGACAGAAAAATCTACACCCCAGAAGCTAGACACCCCCCCCCCCCGAGACCTCCAACCAAATCACATTCCAGCCAGCCACAAAGATGAAGCCCTGCCACCTGGTGGAGAAAAACCAACCATACACCTGAAGCCAAGCCAATAGACACAGACTGGGAATCCCAACCAATCAGAACGAAGAGGTGGGGCCATCCCAGCAAAGCAGACTACCAGCACCAGATTTGAAATAGTAACGGCAGTTGCTGCAGAAGACCCCTTGCATAAGCCTGATGAGGGCAGATAAGATTCTATCGAAACATTGCCAAAGTGCTCTCAATCTTACATGGGAGAAGACCCAAATACACCAATACACTTGTGTGTGTGTGTGTGTGTGTGTGTGTGTATGTGTATGCATATGTATATAAATATATATATATTTAATCTGTTATTATATACTGTTTTTATTTATTTATTTACTTATTGGTTCGATTTATATGCTGCCCTTTTCCGGAGACTCAGGGCAATTTACAATGTGTTAAGCAATAGCCTTCATACTTTTGTATATACCTGCTTAGTAGGGCTTTTCGCCCCCCCCTCCCCAAAGTGGTGTTCTTTTTTATATAAAGTCATCTTATTGCTCCACAATCCGGATCCTCATTTTACCTACCTTCGAAAGGATGGAAGGCTGAGTCAACCTTGAGCCTGGTGAGATTTGAACTTGCAATAATTGCAGGCAGCTGATGTTATCTTAACAGTGCTTTAGTCTGCTGCGCCACCAAGGCTCTTTTTATATTATTTTATTGGTTGTAAACCACCCAGAGATATTCTAAAATGGGCAGCTATATAAATGTTATAAATAAATAAATAAACAAGCAAACAAAATGTTTGCATGAAGTGTCAACATAACAGGTAATAGCCACACTTTTTGTTATAATTCTTCAGGTTTGGGTATGATTTGATTTCCTTTGGGAGCACAGTATGAACACTGAATCAGTTCCAAACTCATCTCTGTTAAATCCATGCAGTCTTGTGATTCTTTCTTTTCAGAAAAAAAAAATCTCACGCTTGTTGAGTGGCATACAAAAAAGAAAAACACCTCCTACTAAGAGAACTAGAACCTGGGGAGCCAGAGCAGAGGAGAAGCCGTTATGTCTAAAGTTCAGAAATAAAAAAAATACTTTTTCTTTTGAGCTCTTGTTCCCTGATGTGACACTGTGATCAGTATCAAATGCTTGGTGGAAGGATTTTTGTCAAGCTTTCTGTGCTAAAATAGATTTAACCTACCAGTTGCTCTTTGTGGATTTAACAATGTATGTGTCAATAATGGGCTGCCACTGTTATATTGTTAGTACATGAATAGTCCCAATTATATATAGTTACCTTGCCTTCTATACTTTCCAAAATGAAATTTTTAGTTCCATGTGTACAGAAATGCTGCTTGGTAAATGTCAATTGTTGTTGTTTTGGTTCTTTTGATAATCCAGCATAATTAGTGAATTTATAAAAAGGCTTGAGATCAAGGTATATTCAATGTACATCTCACATTTTTTTAACATTTATAGTAAATAAATCTTGGTATATATTGTACCTTATTATGTCATTTGCTTTTCTGCAATCTCACATCACCAGCATGAAATCTCAGAAACATAATACTTTCCCACACTGTGGAAAATGCCCAATACAAAAGCTCCTAAATGTCTCATGGGAAAAATCAGTAGATGCCAAAAAAATAAAAAAAAAAAATAAAAAAAAAATTCAAGGAACTCTTTTCCCAAAAGCATTGAAATTCACCTCATTTTTCTACCACTGGTCATCTAAGTAATAATTAAGTAAACTAAGTAATAATTTTAATTAGCAATTTTATGATGTTTGTGTGTCTATATTTTTCTTCACTGTACACCGCCTTGAGTCCTACGGGAGAAAGGCGGTATAGAAATATAATAAATAAATAAATAAATAAATAAATAAATAAATAAATAAATAAATAAATAAATAAATAAATAAATCTGAATGCAGCATGGCTATTATGTATCTATAATAGTGATTATTAGCATGTTGCATGTAAATATAGTTTTCAGCACACATGTCACCAGTTCATGCAACATACCATGAAGCATCTGTCTCTGATTACTTTCTGATAGATAAATTGTTCAGATAAACTGGATTCTGATTCAAATGTTTTAACTGTTTATTTTAAAAAACCATTTAAAGTATAACTTTAAAGCCAAAGTATTACCAAAAGTTAAAAGTATTCTTAGTTCTGCATGTGAATTGCATTTTATTTTTTTTTAATATAGCCAGCATCTGTGAAGAAGAAAAAACCTCTCAGGAAATTTGCAGGTAATTGTATCTAAATCAGAGTTAAACTGGACTTAAAATGGTTAATTTTGAGTCTTGAAAGAATTATTGAAGCAGAATATTTTGATACATCCCACACAATTTGACAGATTATTTTTCTTTATCAATACAAGGCTAAAGATTATTCCAGTGACTATACAAGCAACCAAGGAAGCAGTTACATCATAATTAGAGTTAAATATGTTTCAGTGGATTTAAGGATTATCACCGGATTCATGATTTTAAAACCCCAAACCTTGTAAGTGTTCATTTGAAGGTGTTTCAAGTCTTATAGTATATTTTTTTTCTGTTGGGCAAGAATGTTGTTTCCTATGTTTTGGGATGCATTATGTCCTTACCAATTCATAATATACCATTAAATCAGAACTGCTTGGGAAAGGTTCTTCAATTAAGCAAGATTGGAAGAAACTGATGTATAAATATCTGCCTATTTTATAGAGTCCTGCAGTTAATCAGCCCCAAGAACAAGGAGTTTGGCTTCAGCTAGAAGCAAGACTGCCAAGCTGAGAAGTCCTGCTGGAGTAATGGCTCACTATTGATAAGATGTTTGTAGGGTGGAGGCCTTTCTCACCAAAGAAGATGAAAACAAGATAGCTCAGCCTGTGGAGCAAATGCCAGTCTCTGGGCTCAGAGAAGCACTAATTCCCCTAAAGACTCAACTGAACAGCCAGGGAGGGTGGGTGAAGACTACTCTTATTGATTATGTGTTCAGTGAAAGGTCAAGACTCTTTTTGAGGGTCACTGTCATTTCCATGAATGGTCTTCTTCTCCAAGCCCTTTTCCTTTTGGTTTCTTTGCTGAATTATTTTTGCCAGACTTCCAGTGGAAAGTCCTGAGATAAAAACTGAACTGCAAATGAGCTAATCATCATTAATGCCCTGACAAAATCTGCCAGCCCAACATCCCATCTAATGGCTGACAAATGTCAGGGTGACTTGTATGCTTTTTTTGTTAATTGAATTGGTTAATTAGGTCCCAGAAGCCTGGCTGCTAATTATGTGTTGTCCCTATACCGACAGACAGAAATGCATACACATCGAGCATGGACATTCTGATATGAGGAAAGTAATGTAAAAGAAAGGGATATCCTTGTGATCAGTGGGAAACATATACGTATTCTAATTTTCTCTTTAAAAAAAAATCAATGATGGAGTTACTTTTACTTAACTCCCCACCCACCACATGTTACAATCTTCTTGATGTGATTTTAAAAAATAAGGGATAGAAAAATTCCAAATCTGTCTTTCTCTTTTTTCTAAGGGGAGCATCTGCTCAGTCAGCTCCACATTCATTAATTATCAGCCAATTAGTGAAAGAAAAAAAAAGCCCTCCTGATTTGCATCTTAATTTGTTACTTAGTAAAGATGTTTTTATATATATAAAAAAGTTAAATACTCCCTCTGGTTTTCAAGCTGGAGAAAGTGAGAAAGGAGATGGCAACTTCCCACCAAGAAAAGGCAATTAATCACTATACTTTGCACTTCTATTGAGCCTTTTATCCCCAAATCTCAAAGCGCTTGGCAAAATTAATTCATTAAGCCACCTGGCACCCTGGGAGCTGGCAAAGAAGTAGTAAGTTCCTTGGGGCAAGAAGTGTCTTTGTGTGTGTGTTGTACAGCCCCAAGGACATTGCTAGCTTATTTATTAAATGAAGAACACATTATTGGTTCCATCAATGAACTGAAGCTAATGGACAGTCAGTGACTTTCCTTACAAAATCCTGGTGAAATGGTATATAGACAAGCAGTGCACTGTGTGCTATGGAATCAGTTTCCCTCCTTGGGTTTTGAGCCATTCGAAATGGATTGCTTACCTTCTATAAGTTGAAATGTACAGCTGAAAGAGATATGAAAATGTTGATCCACTCAAATTTATCACTTTAGTGCAAGATCTGTTTTTTTAAAATAATTAAAAATCCCCAAAATATTGTCAGAGCACCTGATGATCCATTGAGCATACACAGGAACCATGAACAGCGTGATCTTTGCCAATAGATATACAGGGGAGGTGGATCAATCAGGGATCTTTTTCCTTTTTGTCCCTTTTAGGCTGGATGATATCACTAATGACTTTTTACTTTTAAAATACTACCTCAACAAGTATATTTGGCACAATTATTTTTAAGATTATTGTACAAGCAAAATTAAAGTCTTTTTATTGTTGAGAATAATAATGCTTCTGATTTAATTGATTAAAAAAAAGAATGTATTATCTTATTGTTTAGTTGTTTAATTTTTACGTTATCCTTTAAATCAGTGGTTCTCAACCTTCCTAATGCCGCAACCTTTTAATATAGTTCCTCATGTATAACCATAAAATTATTCCTAAAAACATTGAAAACATGTGTTTTCCGATGGTCTTAGGTGATTCCTGTGAAAGGGTCGTTCGACCTCCAAAGGGGTCGTGACCCACAGGTTGAGAACCCCTGCTTTAAATGGACGTTTTTGCAATTGATTTCCCTGTCACCTTTTTGCTTAATTTCTGGAAGCAGTTTATGTATCTAACTGCTTTGAATATTATTATGTTATGCAGTAACTTAAAATTTAAGTGATTTAAATAATACTTTAAATTAAGCTGATATTTAATCATTCTTTTAATCAATCTAGTTATGTGTCATTTGAATGTGAAAAATTTGAATTGTGCACCTAAAGAATTAAACACTCTGAATTAATTAGAAGAAGCATTTGTAACTGGAAATTAAGCAATTTGTAATATAGTTCAACCAGTGAGAGATAAAGTTTCTTTCCCTGAACATGATCTTGAGAGCAACATTGTGCTAAACTTATTATTAAGTGTCCATTACTATAAATAATGTAAGTTGGAAGTAGAGACTTGTGGAGTTGCATATCAATGGTAAAACTTGTGAAAGAGTTGATACAAAAAAGGCTTGAAAATACATATTAACATTATTACATATTATTACAACATTATTACATATTATTACATATTATTACAACATTATTATTACATATTATTACAACATTATTACATATTACATATTAACATTATTATTAAATTATGCCTGACCCATCAGAAGAGCATGGATGAAAGCAAAAGGCCTGGCTACAGATATCCAAAGAGAAAATGACATTTCATCTAAGCATCTTGGAAATGCCTAGTAAAATAGAAACCTTATTGAAAGGGATAATTTAATATTCCCTAAATTTTTATAAGTACAAACAGGAAAAAGTAAGGCCTACGTGAGACCTCATAACCCTGGTTTAGTTCCTACAAAGAGGCTTTAGTTATCTAATGCAAAAATAAAATATAAAAAAAAATCACACCTTTACTTTTGTTTTGTTTCCTGTTTGAGAATTCTGGATAATTTCGTCAACATATGCTATCCATATTTTTTAAGAACCATATTTTTCAACTTATATTTTTTCAGTGACCGTCTCACTCTTCCAACTTCTGGATATTTTCAGGGTTTGCTGAAGCCAACAGTATCTCAGGCAACTCTTCATTATACAGTATCTTTGTTGAATTTTTGAAAATGCAGATAGCTTTCTGAACTGATGAATTGTTAAAGACTCAGATGTGTCTTCCAAGTCACGGTTGGATTTTTCATGATATAAATAATACAGGGCGTAGTCAGTTCTTGTGCATAGTAACAAAGCAGTATAGAAGAATTTGGGAGGTGAACTGAACTGTTCTCCATGAAAAGTCTTGATATGCTTGAGTGAAAATAAAACTCTGACGTATCCTGGGGGGATTACTCTGCATGTTGTTGCTATGCTTGTAATATATCAGATGAGTTCCATGTTATTGTTATTATGAACACACTGCATACAATTCTGCTGGAAAACTAGATATACCGTATTTTCTCTGAAAATTGAAGTTGAAAGTTAGTGACATAAACCGTCCATGGTGGTCAAAGTCAATAGATTCAGGGTTACCTGAATGGTTGTTTCCTAAAACAGTGCAACAACAGAGAAGGCACACCTCCTGGGTGTCACTCACTATATGACACTGTTTCACAGAAGAATGCTTACTCTGGCCTGATCTGATGGAATGGCAGAAACCTCTAGAGTCAAGGGTTTCTGCAGCTTGTTTTTCCCTTTCTATTTTATATTTGTTTTTCAGCTTCTATTTTATATTCAACATCTCTGATTTCTGATATGATTGTCTATCTTGACTTTGGTTGTTTTTTTTTTTGTTTTTTTTTTTGGAATTCTAGTGTCTAACCAGAAGAACAGATTGAACTTGCCATAATATTCATCAAACTCTTCTTCTTCTGCATCATTATTCAATGCAAAGCTGGAATATCAACATATTAAAGAATTGCTCAAAACATTTGTTGATGTTATTTGGGCATATTTGACTGCACTGTCCCAAATACTATATCCTTCCTGACTATGAAAATAATTCCATCTTTTTTGTATGTGTATGTTCTAAGTAGTAAATAGTACAGTGTTTTAACAAAGTGAAAAATTCCAGTCCATTCCAATTTGTGGACGCTGACATGTAAATGTGTAGTCAGTTCATTTCATCTTTCATTATTGCATTTTCCCATGCTGATGGTTCTTAGGTTCCATGTTCTCACTGTAATTCGGTCTTTGCAGATTTAGATTTCTTTTTCTGCATGGTAGAAGCATCAGCAACTAGACATCTGGAAGGCTTTAATCATTGGATCATAAACACTCCAAAAGATCCCGATCTCTTTCTCAATAGCGTGTTGAATACCATTCAACAGGGGAGGGGGGCACCATCTGGCACCATAAAAGTCAGTTGCTTTATCCTATTATCCATTTGTTTTTCTCAGTAAAATACAGCAGTGGGTTACCATTGCCTTCTCCTATGTAAAATATAATGATGCCTTTGCTGTTGTCACTAAAATCATCATGTGCCTCTAGCACCTTCCTCCTACATTGCTGCTGCCCAGGAATGTCTAGCTGGGCATCTGGGGTGACCTTTATGCCTTAGATGATTCTGATGGGAGTGCATATTCTTGGCATACAGCCCTGGCATTGTTCACGCATCCATCTCAGGAGCATACCCCATCCCCGCATGTATCATGCATAACCGGATTTGGGAGATAATCATAGACATCTTAAATAATTAGAATAGCAATAGCACTTAGACTTATATACCATTTCACAGTGCTTTACAGCCCTCTAAGCAGTTTACAGATTCAACATATTGCCCCCAATAATCTGGGTCAACATTTTACCGACCTCGGAAAGATGGAAGGCTAAAAAAACCTTGAGCTGGTGAGGTTCGCACAGCCAAACTGCTGGCAGCTGGCAGTCAGCAGAAGATGAACACCATGGAACAAAATTGATTGTTTTGGCAAAGACAAGCAAGAAAGATACAATTACATAGTTCCCTTCATGTGCCCTGCAAATATGTTTTATAACTTCCAATAATTAAATATTTAATCATGTTCAAAGAGGGCAATTTGACTCCTTGGCCATGCTAAACATAGAAACCTAAAATTACAAAAGATGTGCAAAGCTGTAGTAAGCCTGCGGGTGTTTCTATTTATGCTTATTCAGTAAAACTATGCCAAATAAATAGGCCATACTTGGGAAGGGATCTGTGGATGGGTGAATGAGTCCTAAATGACAAAGTGTTAAAGAGTCCATGAATCATTTTCTGTTTCTCTCACCCAAAAAGTTTTAATCTTTTCTCTTCTGTACACATTGATTTTATGCACATTGACATGCCACCTGCTGAGGATTCTTTTGCTATTGATAACCAATGCCATCCTTTCTAAGTTCAGAAACAGAGAGTCAGCTTTCATGTTTGTAAACATTATTGATCTGCATAAATAAACTCACTGTTAGAATGTGGGATTAAACAAGGACAGATAGAAGAGTGCAAGATTAAATCCGGAAACGGTTAATTAAAAGCTGAGCAATAAACCCAGATAATAACTAGCCACCAATTAATGCAAGTATCTGTATATATAGGAAAAGATTTCTGCCCGCTTCAATCTTTCTTTTCTGCCCCCATTTTTCATGCACATCCTTCCAATTCATCCCAGGTACTGAATTTTAACAAGAAACAAGATTCTGTGATTTTAAAGACTAATGCTTTGTTAAAAAAATTATTTGTGTAAGAATTTTACATAGCTTAGTGAAATAGGTACGTTTTGAGTTCCTGAAAAGTGAGATATAAGTTTAATAAACAAAAAATTGGATATCATCCTTTGCAAATAGACATCATGCCTCAGAACACTATTACTTTGTCAACATTGGCAATTTAGAGTTGAATCTTTCACCAGTATTTAAGATGCCAGTGTGGACATGAGGAATGTAGTGGCTAAGAATTGACACTGACTTGATGACTCATAATCAATTACTATTTAGAGGAAATGGCAATTTGGAAATTTACAAACATTATACATGACTTGTGTTTTCTCCCACTGATCCATTTTTAAGGGCAAGATATAAAATAATGAGATAAAAATAATCCTGGATATCTGATATATAAATGCTGTTCCTTAGCCCATACTGAATAATGAAACCACACTTTCTTAATCACTGGCAGACCCACACACATATATAGACAAATGCAAAGCATGAAGCTAATAAATGAAATCCAAGAATATTTAGAAATGAAATATCTTTAGTAGAGTCAGTTTGGTTTAGTAGTTAAGGCTGTAGGACTTAACTACTAAACCAAACTTAACCAGGACTTAACCAGGGCATCATGAATTCTAGATCTACCTTAGATTCATAGTAGTATGAACTTAGGCCAATCACTCTGTCTCAGTCCTAAGAAGCAGGTATGACACATTTTATTCTACATATTTATTTACAAGTCGCCCAACCTGATGCAGATTCTTAAAAGTAAAAAGAAACAGGACAGTGATCCTAGCACATAGAAATATAGTCCTAAAATGACATAGAAGTCTACTTTATTCAAACATCTATTCAAAGAGCACCATCACAGGACCTACGAATTAGACAAACAAAATTAAATACACCATCAGATGTTCTTCCTCTTTTTTTTTATTGCAAAAGTTTTACAATTACATTTTCCCCCCGTTTTCCCCCCCCCCTCAGCCCACCCAAACCTCCCAACCTCATCCTCTCTAACCCTCCCTAACCCTCCCCTCCCCCCGGACTTCCATACAATATACTCAGATCAAAAGAAAAACCCCCCTTTGTATAAAACTTGAACCCCACCTTCCACCTTATAGTTTTTCATCTTCATTACATTGAAATATTTCTATCTTAATATAAAATTTTCAAATAAAAACTATTTGATACTTCCTGGTTTGATATTTGTTCTGAACATAATCTATCCACTTTTTCCATTCCCATTCATAAGTCTCTTGTGAACAATCTTTTAAATATGCCGAAATCTTCGCCATCTCTGCAAAACTGGCCATCTTCAAAGTCCATTCCTCGATCGTGGGCAAAGCTTCATTTTTCCAGTATTTACCTATCAATAATCTCGCAGCTGTTATCATGTACAATATCAACTTTGTTTCACCCGAAGTAAAACCCTTAACTATACCCAATAAAAACAGTTGTGGAGAAAATTGAACTTTTTTCTTCAAAACATTCTGCATAACCCACCAATTTTTTATCCAAAAAGCCTTAACTTTCTTACAAGTCCACCAAACATGATAATATGTAGCATCTAAACAATCACATCTCCAACATTTTGGCTGAACATTAGGATACATACATGACAATTTTTTGGGGTCTAAATGCCATCTGTAAAACATTTTATAGAAATTTTCCCTTAAGTTCTGCGACTGTGTAAATTTAACGTTCTGAACCCAAATTTTTTCCCATGTTTCCAACATCACTGGTTCTTCAAAATTTTGTGTCCAGTTAATCATACAATCTTTAACCAATTCAGTTTCTGAATCCCTTTCTAACAAAACATTATAAAGCCTTTTAATATGCATTGGACCTTTCTCTTTTATATGTCTAACCAGTTCTTCCTCATGCAACATAATACCAGTTTTTTGGTCCTCTTTCCATCTCAGTTGAAGTTGATTATATTGTAACCAAGTTAAGTTAATCCCTTCATCCAACAGTGTCTCTAATGTCTTCAACTGCCATCTGCCCGCATCTGTAAAAAGAACCTCTTTATATAAAAAAGCCCCGAGTGACATTATATTTGTATTCCACATAATATGACCAAGATCCAACCATAACGGTATTTTGTAATCCCATTTGAATCGGTGCTTCTTCCAAACCCTCATCAAAGAGTCTCTAAGTATATGGCTTTTAAATACTTTATCCACTTTGTTCTCATAGAATAAGTAAGCATGCCATCCAAATTCAAGATCAAAACTTTCTATATTCAATATTCCAGTCTTTTTCCTTCCAAACCAGTCGCTTGCTTGAGTCAGAGCTGCTGCTTCATAATATAATTGTAGGTTTGGAAGTTTAAGACCTCCCCTTTCTGGAACATCTTGCATAATTTTCAATTTCACTCTCGGTTTTTTCTCGTTCCAGACAAATCTATTCACTCCACTTTGCCACACTTTCAGTTGTTTATCACTTTTAAGCACCGGAATCATTTGGAACAAGAAAAGAAATCTTGGCAAAATGTTCATCTTAACTGCTGCTATTCTTCCAAGTAAAGACAGCTGCAGTTTTTTTCCAAATCTCCATATCTTTCTGAACCTCTCGCCACAACACCTCATAATTATTTTGAAACAGTTTCATATTTGATTCTGCAACCTGAATACCTAGATATTTTACCTTTGGTATAATCTCAAAACCTGCCCTCCTTTCAAGCTTGTATTTATGATCTTGTGTCATATTTTTAACTATCATCTTGGTTTTTTTCTGGTTCAATCTAAAACCTGAAACTTTACCATAGTCTTGTATAATGTCTTTCATCTGGATTATTGATTCCATTGGCTGTGTTAGGGTAACAACCAGATCATCTGCAAATGCCTTTATTCTATAGTCCTCTTGCCTAATCATTATACCTTTCAGGATATTAGAGTCCTGAATTGTGTTTAGCAAGACTTCTAATGTTAAAATAAATAACAATGGGGATAACGGACATCCCTGTCTTGTTCCTTTTTCAATTTTAAACTCTGTTGTCAAGCTTCCATTAATGATAATCTGTGCCTTTTGCTCTTGGTAAATTGCTGAAACCGCCTGTATAAATTGATCCCCAAAGTCCATCTTTTTTAAAGTCTTTAATAGAAAATTCCAATCCACTCTATCAAAGGCCTTTTCCGCATCCAAAAAGACCAGCACTGCAGGTACCTGTTTATTCATCTCAAGATATTCCAATAAGTCTATTACTTGCCTTACATTGTCCTTCATGTATCTACCCTCGATAAATCCTACTTGATCATCATGAATCACCTTTTGAATTACTGGCATCAACCTGTTGGCTAGTACTTTTGCATAAATTTTATAATCAGTATTCAGAAGAGATATTGGTCGATAATTCTCCGGTTTTTTAGGACCTACTTGCTCTTTTGGTATCAAAGAAATATAAGCTGTTGACCATGATGGGGGTATTTTACCCCCTTGTTGTATATTACAAAATAGATCTCTGAATTGTTCCACCATTTCTGCTTGCAAGGTTTTATAATACACTGCAGTCAAACCATCCGTTCCAGGAGCTTTAGCTGTTTTTAATTGTTTAATTGCTACTATTATCTCCTCCTCTGTTATAGGATAATTCATTCTTTCCTTTTGTTGATTAGTAATTTTTGTAACTCTTTTATTATCTAAGTATTTTTCTGTAAGTCCATTCTGCATATCATCTTTAGCATATAGTTTAGTATAATAGTCCACAAAAGCTTCTTTAATTAATTTTTGTTGAAAAATTTCTTTTCCTCCAATATCAATACTATCAATAGTCCGTATACTCTGCTTCTTCCTTAATGTGTAGGCCAACCATCTGCCCGGTTTATTGGTGTTACAAAATGTATTGTACCTGACATATTGTAAATTTGTTGCAACTTGTTCCACCATAAGCATTTGAAATTGATCTTTCAGAAGTTTTATAACACCACGTATTCTTTCATCTGTTGGGTTTTTAATAAGTAGCTGTTCTTTATTCTTTATTTCTGCTTCCAGTTCAGATCTTTTCTTTTGTTGATTCAGTCTGTGTTTAGAATTCATATAAATGAGTACCCCTCTCATATAGGCTTTGCTCGCATCCCACACAATTTCAACTGGGGTACCCTTATTCAAGTTCATTTCAAAAAATTCTTTCAACTGCTTCTTAAATTCTGTTATATTTTTTTCATATCTAAACAAGTTTTCATTTAGTCTCCATGATCGTCTCTCAATTTTACCCATCTCAATTTCTATCCATACTGCGCTATGGTCGGTCAAAGTTCTTGGAAAAATCTTTGTTCTTTTTGTCTTAACAAGTAGATCATCTGACAACAAAATAAAGTCAATCCTAGAGAAGGATCTATGTCTATCGGAAAAAAAAGTATAGTCCAATTCTTTTGAGTTGTGTATTCTCCAAATATCTTTTAATTCCAAATCTTCTTTCATATCAAAAAAAGTCTGTGGTAGTCTAATCCTAGATTTCGCCAAACTCTTTTTATCTAATTTAGAATCAATTACACCATTCCAATCTCCCATAATTAAAATAGATCTATAGTCCCATTGCAGTATTTTAGTGTGTAGCATTTTATAGAAATGATCCTGTTGTTGGTTGGGAGCATAAATTCCAATCAAAAGAATTTGGCCATTTACTGTAAGCAGTTCAATTGCTATAAACCTACCATCTTTATCTGCTTCTATAATTTTAGCTGTCAATCTTTTGTTTACATAAATGACCACACCATTCTTTTTTTGCAAAGTTGAAGCTATAAAATGTGTTTAATTTTAATTTAGAATTTATCAAGTATCTTTGATCTTGAGTTCTAATATGAGTTTCTTGTAGATGTTCTTCCTCTAATGTGATATATGCAGTGGTGGGATTTAGCCAGTTCGCACCACTTTGGGAGAACCGGTTGTTAACTTTCTGAGCAGTTTGGCAAACTGGTTGTTGGAAGAAATTATTAGGGCAGAGAACCAGTTGTTAAATTACTTGAATCCCACCACTGGATATATGCCATTATTTGCCACCAATGATCACAAGATTCTATTTTTGTAAATAGGATAAACTTTGTCCAGAATTATTAATAGACAGAAATTAGAAAAATCACTCTCAACAAGGACAAAGTACTCTTAGGTCATTTCAGTCTCTCAGGTTAATCTATTATAAATCTCAAAGCAATCATAAAATAAGGAGGTTAAGAATGCAAGAGACTGATATTCTATATAACCTACATCAAAGATTTCTGGTTATCTCAAAATATCGACAAATACTATGGAATTTTTAGGACAGTACAATTGTTCTTTGAGAAAATATTTATTATTTGTCTCATATCGTATGTAAAACCTGCATCTGCCCAACCATCTTGTCTTTTCCCCCCATAAATCCTACATCAGTGTAACAATTCAATGCATCTGATGAAGTAAACTCCTATTCATGAAAATGTTTTAGTAAGAAAAGGTTCTTCTGGACTTCTCCCGATTTTTAACAAGTATTTATTAATCTGGAAAGATTTTTTCTTACAATTGTTCTTAAACACTTGTCTCTTTTCCAGATTATTTTCAAATAATTTCCATTTCCAATTATTTTACCTGTAAATTAATCCCAGGAAATCCCTTAAATGACTTGTCATTCAATCATTTCTTCTCAATTAACATTTCTTTTCAGATCCCACTAGATTAACTGGTTTCTCAGATTGTACCTTTTGCTTCTGCCCTGTTATTCAAATATCTTTCTTCCTTTATCTCACTGTACCAGTTTTTCAGGCTGCACAATGCGCATATAGCTATGAATGAGATTTCAGGGAAAACAAAAGGAGGATCTGATGTTATATGGCCTATTTCCTTTTTCATTTCAAATAAGCAGAAGTCAGTCAAGATTTAAAAGGGACAGCTTGTCTATTCAGAAGGCTTCATTTGGATAAATTAGTGTTCTTTTTTTATTCTCTTATTTCTACACCTTCTACACATTTCTCTTAAAATACCACAGTAGCCAGGAAAGACCAGGAAGTGTTCTCTACCAGTTCTTTAGAATTCATATGTTTGTGATTAACTCACATTAACTCATATTAACATTTGTTGGCATTGTACATTAAGATTTTTTTTCCTAATTGGTTAATTGGCTTCTTTGGTATATGTTCTCTGTATTTAGGCATATTCTATGATAATATTAAATCATCTTAGACAATATGACAATATGTTTTACTGGATATGCCAAGGGATTAGTTTCATCAGGCTCAGTAGTCATTTTCTAGGTCTTGTTCAGAAAGATTGGGACTGACAGGAAAGAGTATCTGAAACACCTTACTTTTGAGAAAAGGAGCAACAAAACATAGGTATTAATTAAGTTATCATTGCAACTAAGGAAGTCTGAGAGAAAGGGAGTGCTGGGAAAATTGTGCTTTCTTTATAAGTATAGAACCCTGAGCTCAACTATTCCATCTGGTGTCCAGGCTAAATGATAAGTTATATCAAGCTTCTCCCATGAGAGATTCCACTTACAACATCATATCTCCCACAGGATGAAAACATATCCATTGAACAGCCCTGGAAATTAAATGCTTGTCACTCTGTTTCTCTGTGCACCAGCATTCACATAATACATCTTTTGTTTTTCCATTCTGAATAGAAATTTTCACTGACCGTAAAATAATAGGTTGGAAGTTTGTTAAGTGTCACTACTTTACAACATAAAAAATATGAGCTGATACACACCAAAGCCATGTTATCACAACAGGCACCCCATTCCTGCTCAGATGGCAAAGAATATGATTATTTGTTTATGTATTAAGCAGGGTCCACATAATTTTAGTTGCTTATAATTACTTGTATCGTACACACACACAAATCTCAAAATTAATAGTTTTATGTTAAAATTAAATTATCTACCCCATGGAGTTGTCATTTAAAAACAAATGCATAATGAAATAATTTATCCCCATCAAAATATAGGAGTCTGATGGTAACTAGGGTATATTGTAATCAAATTTATGAAATTTATATGCCACCCAACTCCCAGTGACACTGGGTAGTTGATACTGTATATGATTACATCTGTACATGTAACATACACACACACACACACACACACTACAATAATAATCATAAAAAGGCAATCATACTGAAAGTCAGAAGAACAATGTTAACTTGGTTAAAAGAAAAAGAAATTGTATCTTACAATTCCTCTTTCTTATAGCTATCTTTGATATTTATACTTATATGGTAACTGTATGATGATGTGTAGCTTCTTGGAGATTTCTTGTTGAATGTATCCTATGTTAGCTTAAATTGTACTTAAGCATTGTTCATTGTTCTAAAAATTGGATTTTTTAAAACTATTCTTCCTCCCCTCCCAAGATATTGATAAAAAATGGAACAACAAATTGTGTAATCACAACCTACTCAAAAGTTACTGTGTTTTGGCCTTCAAGACTCATAAATGAAAGACATAATAAAAGAGAACTATCTTGGAGTTAAAGCCACATCTGCAGTTGCATTTATTAGTTATATCTCAGATTATACGAGTTGAAGCATTTTACCTGTCCTTTCACAATTCGAAATGAATTCACATGTGTGCATAACATGCAGCACAGAGGGTCATATAAAAGCAGCATTTCAGAAGATGCACAAGGTAAGCAACCTCAAGAATAAAGGACTGTAACAAACAATGGAATGCATGTCCATTACTTATACACACACAGATGTTACAAACCGAAAAATATCTCTGTGTATCTTTGTTGATTAAATATTACCAGATGTCCATTGGAAAGATACATTATTTAAAGAGTGCTGACGTGAAAGCTCTTGAAAGAGTTAGTATAATATTAGGTAAATGTTTTCCCCACAGTATTTTTCTCCTAGCCTTGCTTGCTTTACCCCCACCCAAAACGTTACAGATGTTAGAACAATAAATTCAATGAATAGTTTCCCACACTAGAATGCCTGCATGCCAAAGAATGCAGAAGTGATTTCTGGCCAATTTCTGACACTGATCTACAATTGTGCTGCTTATATTCTATTGCTCTTGTATCAAGTCTTCAACTGCTCCCTGCCAAGAATTAAGTGCTTGTTCTATAAACCTGGTATAGATTATCACTTAGCAGTATAGATGTATCTAATAGAATTAAATACTTTGGCTCTCGACCAGCAACAGATGTGCTACATATAATGCAATAATAATGAATCTGAAAGCACCGAGGTATGTCAAGGGATTGTTGCACACAAGATCATATTTCTGCTGTTGCCCAGTCAAATCCTTTTAAAGGACTGATCTGCAAGTTAATTGTTTGTTTTAAAAAATATCACGCGTAACAGCTAATGTAGAGTACAGTTTTTAGTACTGGGGACTAGAATCCATTTGCATTTATAGGAATTTTTGATTCACGGGCCCTTTCTCTTATTAATTTCATTTAACCAAATGAAATTCATAATAACCAAATTAACTAAATTCATAATAATAACATTTAACAGGATAATTATTACAGTATTTTGTTTATTTCTGGGATTTTATTCATCTTATCTTTTATTGTAAAAAAAAAATCCCAAGATGGGAGAGGATATTAGGTAGGTTTTATTAATAATACTATAATAACAAACATAAGCATTATGCAATATAAATGTAAAGTATTAACAATAGAAATAAATGTTATTATAGTACACATACAGAATAAAATGTACACAAAAATCTAACCTAAAGACCACATATAG
Source organism: Arizona elegans (assembly GCA_022577455.1). NCBI lineage: Eukaryota > Metazoa > Chordata > Lepidosauria > Squamata > Colubridae > Arizona > Arizona elegans. The sequence continues at coordinate 56,194,101 of JAKOOJ010000005.1, read as the reverse complement.
CTTGCCTTTATGTCAATCGTACCCTGGTGTGATTGAAAAGTATAAAAAGATTTCATTATAAATAAGATTTCTTTAAAAGAATCGGGGATTTGGTGTCTTAAAGCCAGTCACCGATCACCATATTTGTTTAGTCTATCTGAGATGACAAATACTTTTAGCAAAAAATTGGATTTCTTTGCCCTAAAAATATTGTTTTTAGAAGAAATGGATCATCCTGATTCCTTGTTACCAGGAGGATTCTTGATTGTCACAGTCTTTGGCAGAGTATTGGGAAGAATTCACAAGAGGTCATTTCAGGATGGTTGAGAATTTGGTTGGATCAAAATTGATAAGCAGTTGACCACACTTGTATTTTCTAGATTGACATGTAGATTGGAACACAATTCTATTTTGATTTTAAAACTTCCCAAATTTATGAATGTAACTCTGGCATTAAATTATATGGTTATGACTGCCTACATCAGCACTCACATTTTTGTGTGGTCGAATTCACTAATTGTATCAGTGGTTCTTTGTTATTATAGACCTAATTGATGTATCTGAACATCAAAATTTATATTTTACTTATTTAAAATATGTTTTCTTAATTTTCAGGTGAAAATGGCTCACTCATGTTTCCTAGATAAGCATCTAAAAAATAAAATAAAAACGATCAATGAAATATAGTCTGAAGGGACAGAAAAAGAGAGGCAGAAGAAAATCTATATCAACCAGCTCAAACAGAAAAAAATCCTTCTTTGCAGTGTCAAAACAGATAATTCAAGGTACAACCCTAACAAATTTGAATGGTTAAAGAAGGGTTAAAGTTTCAACACAAGAATTCTAATGGGTATCCTACTTTCAAATGAGAATCTATATAAAGGTAATCTAGGGAAACAAAATTCTTGTCTTTCCCATCCTCCTTCCATTTTGGCTGAAAGCTTGCCTGTTTTGTAAACTAGGAGGAGACTGCAACTGTTTGTTGTTTTGATAAATGGTAATCCCTATCAGTGTGAAAAGCATTCACATAGATACAAATATAGGAGGAATCAAATGTTGGTGGGGTCTTAGTCAGACTGATAAGAGTCTCTGCATTCCATCTGCTCTTGTGCTGCATTTTACTGGAACAATTCTTGAGAGATGATATTGATGCACAGAGGTATATCAGGAGCTACTTTTGTATGTGAGCTGATGGCTTGTATCAGAGACCTGATGAGTTTTACAACAGTGTTTTTAGTTTCATCGTTTATAAATGATGAGACATTCTTCTTTTGTGTTAGGCTCTGTTTAAAAATAGAAAAGCTTTACATAACTAAAAGATTTATTTTCAGTGTATAGGCACACATTATTCATGTTCTAGATTGAGGTTACTAATTAAGACAATCAAGAAGCCAAAATGATGCTGCGTGTTCAATGTAAAAGTCAAGTAAAAAAATTAAATCCAGATTATTATGTGGTCAGGATTTGCATTAGCCAGCTCATTATTACCAGCAGATTGCAACCATAATGCCAAACAATTCAATTATTTTACAAACAGTTTTTGACTAACGAATAAATCTAAAGCTGCTGAAGGATAGACCTGAAGGCTAATTTTAGCCAATGAATTATTCACTGAACACTATTAAAAATGAAAAGGATGGGGGAGGCAACTGGCTTAGGAAAACAAGAAAGGGCTCCAGACAATTGTCCATATTGCTCTAAATCATCTGAGCAGAAAAATTCAGTGAGAAAATGACATAGCTGGAGAGTGACAATTGATTCAAACTAATTGGAAGTTAAATTAAATGATAATTAGCATTAATCAATAGTGAGGTTGGTATGCCTGTACATCCTTCCTTTAGGCAATTCACCTCCAATCCCCAGTACACTGATAAGGCTGGTGATCTATGAGCCCTCTGTGTGCCCCTGCTATCAATAAAGAAGCAGGTCCCTGCAGCATTGACCAGGGGGGAGGTGGGTAAAGAAAAGATCATTTGAATGTGCAGCAGCTCTGCCATCAAGAGAGGTGGCCGCTGTGCTCCTCCTGCAGTTAATTGCAGCTTCATCAAAGGACAGGGGCCCTCAAATGGCAGAGGATGGTAGCAGTATCCCGATGTCTACCTGCTTTCAAAGAGGACATCATAAGGATTCTTAGCTCAGCATATTATTCTGCTTTTTGTTCAGAGTCTTAGTTTCATGTATTTCTTTCTGTTCCTTTTTTGAATGTGTGTGATGATATTACTGTATTATATCTTGAAAGTACCACAAAAACAGAAGAAGAAAAGAACCCTGGGGATTGGGCTAAAGGCCAATATACTTCTGTGGTCACAATAGGTAGCCAGGTGTTTATGGCAAAGCTATGGGCAAGACATCTCACTCTTTAACAGTGCTAAAGAACTGAGGAGGTCAGATTAAAAGTACAAGTGGGAATTTTGCAGCAGTAATTGGTCAACCCAATGCAAATAAATAAATAATATGTACATATGTACATACAAACCATAGGTAGACTTGATATCATGTAAGCCATTTTAATATGGCATTTATTATTAAATATAATACATCAATATTAAAACCACATTTCAATAATATAATTAAAGAACAAAAGGAAGAAGAAACAAAATACTGCTTTCTGAAGAAAGTGGTTTCATTCACTATCAGCAAAAAGATCAACTGGTCCCTCAGCCCCCGGATCTATAATAAATATACAGTAATTCTAGAACAAATTCACAGAATCCCTAAAATCCATAAAATAAAACAGAATCTATATTATAACTAACTTTATTGATCTTAACATTATCCATATTTGTTAGATTTCCTTTTGGTTGTTGCTGGGGTTGGGGCTCTGCCATTACCTTATTTTCAGCCAACCTCAGAATAGGAAACATAAATATATGAAAACAGGAACTAGATGGACACTATCTTTCCTTTTATGGAGACCCACCTCTGAGACAAAGCACATACTTCTTATACGCTCCTGAACATTTTTGTAGAGGGAAGAGGTGCTTCTGTTCTATCTGGAGAAATAGTTCAGTCAATTGATAAAAGGTCATGAATTCTAGCATCATTGTATAGTGAAAAAAGAAAAGATTCAAGCTAGTGCTTCATTCTCCAGATTGTTATCTCACAAAATGTCATACTGGAGCTATGTTCAAACTCTTCATCTCAATTGTCTGGGGGCATCTAAAGAAATATTCTTATCTAAGGACTAGCCAACAGATACTATGTAACTATTAGGACTGAATAAAGCTAATAGATATCAACTAAATTGCTTTAATCCAATAATGGTTTACTTACTGGCTATAACGCTAACCTGGGAATCAGGTTATTGAAGTAATGTCCTGGTGCCTGGAGGCCGTGCGGATCTGGATGGGGAGTAACAGGCTTCGACTCACCCTTCCAAGACCCAGTGGCTGTGGCTTCCGGCGTCCCGATATAGCCAGCTGGTGCCATTGCTGGCTATTGGGGGTGAGTTATTGGCCCCCACGGAGAAGGCTCGCAACTTGGGTGTCCTCCTGGATGCACGGCTGTCTTTAGAAGAGCATATGACGGCCGAGGCCAGGGGGGGCTTTTCATCAGGTTCGCCTGATTCACCAGTTGCGTCCCTTGCTGGATCGGGACGCCTTGCGCACGGTCACTCATGCCCTAGTTATCTTCCGTATGGACTACTGTAATGCTCTCTACATGGGGCTCCCCTTGAGGAGCACTCGGAGGCTTCAACCGGTGCAGAATGTGGCCGCGCAGGGGATTATGGGAGTGAGGGGGCGCTCCCATGTGATGCCTCTCCTGCGTGAGCTGCATTGGCTTCCGGTGGTCTTCCGGGTGCACTTCAAGGTGTTGGTTACCACCTTTAAAGCACTCCATAGCATAGGACCTGGGTATTTGCGGGACCACCTTCTGCCACCGATAGCCTCCCACCGGCCAGTATGCTCCCACAGAGAGGGACTCCTCAGGGTGCCGTCAGCCAGGCAGTGTCGGCTGGCAACCCCCAGGGGGACGACCTTCTCTGTGGCAGCACCTACCCTCTGGAACGATTTTCCCCGCATGATACCAGATCTCCCGGCTTTTCGCCGTGCCCTAAAAACTTTTCTTTTCCACCAAGCAGGGCTGGCACAACCACCCCCCTTTTGAGATGTTAGATTTTTAATTGTCTATGGGTTTTAGTTGGGATGTTTTAAATTTTGGGCCAAAGTTGTGTAATTCTTTTACAAAAAAATAAATTTTGTATTGGAATGTTTTTTATTTTTGGCTGTGCACCGTCGTCAGTCCAGCAGGAGAAGGGCGGTATACAAATTTAATGAAAATAAAAAATAAATAAATAAATTTGCATTTTCTACTACCATTAAACTTGTCTACATCTCAAGCAAAAGTAAAATATTGTACAATTATCTTTTCAACATTCTAAATTAAAGGGAAAATTTCAACAGATATTTCTACACAGCTTCCATGGGCTCAGAATTTGACTCCACAAATTGGATGTTGGCACTTTATTTACCCATTGATGTTGTTAACTTATAAAGGAATCCAACAGCTCATTCCTTGCTGCTATTTGAAAGCTAACATTAAATGTTTCCATGCCAAAGAATAGTTCTGCCTGCTTTCCTGCTGACTCTGTATTTAAGAAAGCTCAAGTCGCTGTTTGTAGCTATTAATAGTTGAACATGTAACTGGATTATTGGGCAAAATACAAATAGCATGCTGCTTATTCTTTGAATAGAAGACCTTTTGATGCACCAGTTGCAGCCCTTATACTTCTGTGTGTCTGTCTTTCTGGATCAGCCACTCTCCACCTGCACCTCCAACTCCTTCCCATCAACATACTCCTTGTTCAGTCTCACAGAGATTATTTATTCCTTGGCACTGAAACTTTTTCTCCAAAGAATTAACATTTGGATCTTGTTTATTGACTAGCGGAGTGTCAGGTATACAGCTGGGTGTCATTGCACAATCTATTTCAATGGGGAAGTCAATGATAAATTGAAAAACGAGTAGGATCAAACAATGAGTCCTATGTGATCACTTTTGGAAAACCTTGCATCAGTAATTCACTGGGTTTTGACAAAGAACAGGATGGAAAGGGCTGGAATGATGGGAAAGGTAAATCCCTTCTCAGTTTCATACCTAGCTTTCTCTCTCTCTCTCTATTTTTTTTTAAAGGTTGAAAGTTAAAGCAATTCACAGGTTAAATCCATCTTTGTACCCACCCACTCCTGAACACAGAGGGGGGAGGTGTATCTAAATCTTTATTGCTATTTTAATGAAATTTCACTCAGAGAGGATTTGAAAATAAAATACATTTCCTGCTGGAGTTCATAGGCTGTGAGCACAAGCAAACATATAGCCTTTGGCTTGGCTCAGCTTTATATAATCACTTATGTTCCAACAAGCAGCTCTTATTGGCCACGGTTTCTCAGCACCTGCAGTTAGAAGAGCTCTAGGCAAGTCCAGCGCTTCATTCAGATGTCCCTTATTACAGCCATACCTATTCCTTGTAGCCACAGGAAATCTGATGCTTAACCCATATGTTTTTAAAATTAAAAAACATAAGACGACAGACAGTGTTTCAAAAAGAAAGAGGACAAGGAATACATTAAGGTATGGAAAATGTTGTATAGCACATCTTCCTAGTTTTACCTATTTATGTGAAACTAAAAGCAAATCAATTAACAAATACTAAAAGAGAAATGTATCAGTAGAATGGTCATTAAAAATTGTTTCAAGTTTCTTTTTAAAACTGAATGAAAAAGAGAAAGGACGAAAGAAATAAAAAGGGATGAAAAATTACTGGCTAGCATCATATTAGAAATACTTTCCAAGTATTGGTGTAGAAGCATTTTTACAGTTTCTTGCACTTACGTTATAATGCTGTTACTATTGTCTCCAGGTAAAGCTAATATACATATATGAGATGCTAGATTAGAACAGGATGGATTTTCTAATTTTAAAAAGTGCTCCATTAAACCTTATATAATCTAAACCTAGATTATAATACTTTATGCCAGTGGTGAAATCTAAAATTTTTCACCACCGGTTCTGTGATAGTGGCTTGGTGGGTGTGACCAGGTGGCCACCATGATGTCACTCATGTCACTCTTTCTTTCTTTCTTTCTTTCTTCTCTCTCTCTCTCCCTTCCTCTTTCTTTCTTTCTTTCTTTCTTTCTTTCTTTCTTTCTTTCTTTCTTTCTCTTTCTTTCTTCTCTCTCTCTCTCTCTCTCTCTCTCTCTCTTTCTCTCTCTCTCTCTGTCTCTCCCTCTCCCTCTCTTTCCCTCCCTCCCTCACACACCCACACACTGGTCTGAGCAGTGACAAAAAAGCAAGTGTGTTGAGGGGTGGGTTCTAAAATTTTTTACTACCTGTTCTGTGGGTGTGGCTTATTTTGTGGGCATGGGTTGGTGGTGGGAGTAATGTGACTGGGTGGGCATGGCCATCTTTTTTAAAAAACTTTTAAAAGCATTTTTTCTACAACCTTAAGAGTTTGCAGAAAAAAATGCTTTTAAAGGCCTCTGACGATCCCAGTTGAGCCATGCAATCATCAGACGCTTTTTTTTTAACTTTTAAAAGCATTTTTTCAGCCAAAGAGGTTGTAGAAAAAATGCTTTTAAAAGTTAAAAAAAAAGCCTCTGATGAGGTGGGCAGGGTAAGCGAGCTGCGACCGGGCCGGGAACCGGTTCGGGGGCGTGGCCAGTCAATATTATTACCAGTTCTCCGAACTACTACAAATTTTTACTACCGGTTCTTGTGAACTGGTGCGAACTGGGAGCAATTCACCACTGGTGTGTTGTCAGTCTCTTATGCAGATAGGATCAGATGAATTAATTCTACTTTAATGTTAGATTAAAATACTTTAACTGGAAGTAAAATCTCCAACTGTCTCTTTTTATTACATGATTACTTAGGGCAAATTCTTTCCAAGTTTTTTTCTCTGCCTAGTAATCTGTTGCAGGATTCTTCTCCTGCTGTCTGATTGTTCCTATCTCTTCCTCTCCTCCCTCTCTCCCATCTTCCAAGATCATTCTACCACACGTGTTTAATACCAGGTAGCTCCAAATGCATCTGGTATTAGATTTTCATGCAATTTCTTACTTTGATTTAAAATTTAAAAAAAATATTGTGCTGTACCATGGGTTTGTCGGGACATGATATGATATTTAATAAATATATGAATTGGCAGATGTGGGGAATGATGATTTTGATCAGAGAATTCTATGGTTTTTATGTGAAGGAGAAGGGATGGCAGCTTCATTCTTGGATCTTCATTTTGTACTGTTGGAGCGAATGGAACAGAACAATACTACAAAGAACACCAGAAAGGTCAGATAGGTAAGATGAATAATCAGTTAGTTCTCTGAAGAGAAAGATCATGTTGAAAAATACCCCCAACTATGCTTAGCAAGATCTCAAATGTCTTTTAAAGAGCTTCTAGTGCAAAAAGAATGTTTCCTATGACAGGCATACGTTTCCTTTTTCAGAGGTGGACCAACACTGGTTGTTTTCACTGTTGGAATTTGATTATTGTGAGCCTGTGATTTTTTTTTTGTTTAAAATAAAATATAAAATCCCAGGATACATCCTGCAATGCACCTCCAGGGCTGGTGTTTAAAGCTTTGTTTAGACACTCTAAATTTGCCTTGTCTTGGACAGGTGTTGGAATGTCTCTGTCAAAGAATTTGGTGAACATCTTTTCTTCTTTCTGATAAAAGAGAATAGGATAGTTTCCTTTTTTGTAGAGTGATCTAAGATCTTATCTTTTTTTTAATACTTTACACACAGAGAGACACTGTTCTAAATGAGAGGAAGGATTTTTTGTTTTTTCTGTTTAAGTGTAGGATTTAGTACTTGGTTATTTGGACTCAAAAATCTGCTGCAACTGAATATATTATCAATGTCCATAAATCATTATTCTCAAAATTCATGGTAACTAATTTTAAGATGCTGTAAACACCAAAGTGATTTGTACAAAATCTTAATAGAATGGGGTAGAAAGAACATTAATACAATGGTTACATTAATGTAAATAAGTAAATGACATGAATTTCTGCATATAAATCTCTTTGTACAACTTCCTGTCCTGATCTATTCTCTATTTTTGGAGAAAAAGATTTATCACTATATCATATTCAAATGAAGAGATGCAGGCAGTGACTGAAACCATTATTGGCCTGTCACTTTTCAACAAAGCTGCACAAAACACTTACTACCTTTCTAACAAGTGAATATATTTATATATTATGGAAAAGTCCATACACAATTTTGTTACCAGTATTAAAAATATTAGCTTTAGAAAAAAGTAAGATTTTAAATTTATTTTAAAAATTGATGCAGAAATAAGAGTGATAGAACAAAATGTCAAACTTAGTGAAAAGTAGGCTTCTTTTAAGCATCTTTTTCTGTGGAAGCCTACTTTCACTAAGTTTGACATGTTGTCCTACCACTCTTATTTCTACATCAGTTTTTTAAATAAGTTGAAAATCTTACTTTTTCTAAAGCTAATATTTCTAGTAACAAAATTGTGTATGGACTTTTCCCTAATATATACATTTCTGCAACCAATTTCCTTCAATATAATGTAATTTTACAAGGTTTTTACATACATACATACATTGTTTTGTGCTTTTTTAGTAGGAATTTCTTGACTGGACAACTACACCATGTAGTTCTAAAAAATATTAAAGAATAATGCTATACAACACTTCAAATTAAATCCCAAAAATTAATTTGATTTGAGCTATGTCTATATCTCAACTGGAGCAATTGGGATATAGACATAGCTGTCCTTTAAATTGCTGTGAGAGTCTAGGAAATACAATATTGTAACATGCTAATGGAAGGATGTCTTTGGGGCATCATTATTTCTTACTTCAAACTACTCTAGACTGGACAAAATTGGGGAAATCGTTCATTCAATTTCCATATACACAGATTTGATGGAAAAATTCAAAGGACACTTGTACAAACTAGCATAAGCAACAATGGAACAATGTATTAAATCAATAGCTTATTTCAGAAAGCTCAGTGTCAGTGCCCCATAGTCTTTCCTTAATATTGTATCTACTTTTCTACAACTTTATGCCTACATAAACCATTTGTACTTAGTTGCATCTCTCATTATGTTTGTGGGGTGGCGTTGACTGGAGAAAACAAGGTGCTAGCAGATTCTGTTCTGGGCTGCCAGCTGAAGCAAAGCTTATTTTTGTGGTATCATAATTCTACTCTCATGGACATTTGTAGACAATACTTTTTAGTTTCATATCTACAAACCTAACCTGTAAACCATCCTTTTTGAGGCCTATAGATAATCACCTCAATGGTTCCTCATTCTTCCAGAATTTCCCGCCATTGTATCTGTTTCACTGAGATGGTGGTAGCCTTTCACTGAAGAAATTACTCTAACCAGTGGCTTTTGATTCAACCCAAAGAATCTGGAAGTTTTGACTTCTTAAACAAATATTTATTTATCATATTTAGAAACTGCCCGTCTCCATCATAAAGATATTATTGTTTTCTGCTAGGGTTTTAGAATTACATTCTTTACTAATAAACAGTAAAACATGTGCAACACTGTAGAGAAAAAGAATTTTTCATATCCAGTTAACTGCTTTAGCCAGCAAGTTAATTTGAAAAAATAAGTGTTAATATTTTACAGCCTACTTGTGCCTCCTTCCCAGAACATCAATAGTAAGAATGCAAAGGAAATCTGATGTGACTTGTTTGTAATTGTGAAAAGTCTTTTTACAGAATCCACCTATTCCAGATCTATGAGCAGCAAATTGAAAACTTCTGGTAAGCTACTTATATCTACTCAATTAATGCAAGATGAATTATGATATACTGTATAATTTGACTTCTAAGCAACTATCAAGACAAATTACTGCTAGTTGTTCAGAGAATAAGCTATTATGTTGGCAATTTATATTATCTTGTGATCATGTAGTCTAGGAAAGTATGGTAGATTACCTCACATACATCATTTGTCCCTTAGTTATACAACTAGAATAGCTGGGACCCTGGTGAGAGAAACATGGTGAGTTTTAGGTCAAAGCATTGCTGCAGAGATCAGGAAGGGGTGGAAGATACCATGGGAGTGGCTGGATCTGATGCAGTCCCTTGACTGATTGGAAACAGCAGAGCTGTTGGTGAAGAGGAAAGCAAAAGGAATGGAAATTTGGGCTGGTGTGGTATGGTGGGGAACTGTGAAGTCAAGGAGTCAGAGCAACTCTGAAAAAATTGGTGAAAAGGCAAAGCCTAGTGTTGGGGGGGGGGCTTGGTTCCTTACCTGCTTCATTCCCCTGAAACTTGGGTGGGAGCACATTGGTTTGGCATTCCTTGGGGTACTATTGATCTGAGAATAAAGAGCTGGAATTGGTTCCTGAATAGGTGGGATAAGGTGTTCGGATGATGCTAAGAATGCCAGACTGACAAACGCTTAGTCCAATTAGAATCTCTTTGTGAAGTTGAAGAACTGGACAAGAACCTCTGAGCTGTATTTTGGCCATCTGCTTGTTTTACCCTTCCTGGATTAGGAAACACAGAAGGTAACCTGTGGTGGGTTTATGCAAAAGTATCAGCCTCTTTAAGGGAGTGGATATTCCCCTACCATTGAAGAAAGTGAGTGGTACATCTCTGGACTCCTGTGTTCTGGATGAATTATCATCCAGTTTTGAACCTTCCTTTTATAAGGAAAGCTGTTGAGAAGTTAGTTGGATGGCACTTGGACGAATGGATAATAATCCAACTCCAAGTGCCATCCAACTAATAATAGGATATAATATATTAAGCTGAGAGTTTTTTAATACTATTGATTATGATATTGTGCTGGACTGGTTGTAAGCATTGGGAGTTGGGACTGGAAGAGCAAAAAAACAGCTTTGGTCCTGAATATCTTTCATTTAACTTTAATAAAGGTTGACAAATTCTAATATTGTCATCTGAAGGATCACAAAGTACCCATAAATGCACAAAAGTGCCAATGTACAAAAATGAAGTGTGGTATTTAGTATAGTATGTAAATTTATTTCCACAGTATAACAGCTGGATTGATTCTGCCTCAAAAGAAAATAAAAATCCTGAGGCTTTTAACATCTGCCTTTGTAGAAACTACTGAAATAGTATTATAAGGCTCATATAAAAAGTTGCAAAAATAGCTATTGGCAAAGAACTGTACTTTTTGATAAAGTCATTGGTTGCTTTCTAGATCTTGATTTCTTACTGAATCCATTGACTGGGGCAATGTCTCCTGAAACAGAACTTTGGTATGGCAATGTATTATTTTAGTGGCACATTAGAAATACATTGTTAATATATTGCTTAATAAACCTTAATAAACATGTTTTTTTTTCACAGAGATGTTAAGCTATCTATCACCAGAGTGATTTTTCCCCCTTTCCCTTATTTTAGGCTATAGCTTAATGGAGTGAAATACTTTCCCCAGCAGATTTCCCCTACAAATTGCTTTTCAATAATCTAAGCATAGCCATGAGGATAACTTGTTCACAGACCTCTTCTGCATAACAATGGGAGCTCACAAATGTGTCACCAGCAATTATAATTCCAGTTTAGACAAGTGATGGAATGAAATATATGGTAGTTCAGCCTAATTAGTGACAGAGTTGAACTATAGCAGAGATCAGCTTTTCTCTGGGCTGGCTGAAATGAGACATGCACAGTGGAAAAAAGAGTTAAGAATGGGCTATTATTTGAGTTGAAATCAAAGATGGTAAGGAGATGCCAGCCAATTTGAAATTTTATGGACCAGAGGGAAAGGAATTGGACTGATTCCATTGCTTCATGTTTACTACAAGGACCTCCCACCCTTTTGTCTGGAACTGCTGCCATGGGAAGAAATTGTTATACACATCACTGAGCTCATCTCTACCTATATATAAAAATCTACGTATAGGTGACATACCATTTTATAATAGCATGAGTTATAACAGGACAGTTCAAAGTCCATCACTGGTAAGTGAAGTAGAACTTAAATATTGTATGAAAAGATCCAAGACATGTTGCTTTTCTAAATTCCCCAGCATCAAACTGCTTCCTTAGTCTTATACAATTGTTCTGCAAAAGGAAAAAAAATATTCACAGATGAAACCTGCTCACCAGAAAACTGTAGTCATAGTTAAAGCTGCTCCTAAGTTTTGCCTTCTGTCAAAGGCTCATGGAATAAATAATTCCAATTTAATTTCATAGTAAGTCCAACATGGAATGAGCTTTTGTTTATAGATATACATTAGTTTGATATTCTGCCAATTGTTATATACTTAGTAATGGTTATTGCTCAGTACAAATACAGAATCCAAGCAGTGCTGTAGTAAGTTTCATAAGCTTCTAAATTTCCCAGATCTCCATTTCCCTCCCTTCTTGCATAATTATTCAAGCTTGTTGCTTCTAATAGCTGGAAAAGGCAAATTTGTAAGGAAGATATCATTCAATAAATAAGTTCTTTCTGATTAATTCTAGTCAGCAAAACTGTATAAGTTGTAATTTACACAGTGATGGAGTTCACATTATGCTAAATAATAGTGTGTTTCATTATGATTGCTGAATAAGCCGTAGTTGCACTTATTAACACAAAAAGGAAAGCCAGGACTTTGAATTACAATAATTGAGTTATTACAGCATACTGAATCAAAACCATGCAGTCATAGTGTAGCTTAGCATAATGTTGGAGCCAAATATCTGGTCTACAGTATCAGTTTTAGGGACTTTGTTTAGGAAATTATAAAAGTACTCCCAGTTTAGCAGAATAGACCAAAGTGTTATCTTTGGGAAAAATGCAAAAAATATGCTGAAGGCATAGAAGCCATCATATCATTGATGAATGAAGCTTAGAGCAATTTGTAAATCAATATTCAAATGTTTAACACATCACATTTCCATTTTAGGTCTAAATTGATTGAAACAGAACTAAACAAATGTGCTTGCATGGCAAACTAAGCATCCTTATATAATAAAAACCCAATTAAAATTTTAAAATAAAGCTTGGATACAGCATTCTCTTCCTCATTAGGCTGAAAAACAATAACATAATTCCTCATTGTCGTGCTAGGATTGAAAGTTAGTCTCATTCAAAATCCAAGCCAAGTACTTTCAAATTATGTTTTATGAATGGAACGAGGAGGTAGAAAACAGGAAATCAGGAAGCAGCAGATCCAATGTGTATGTGGTGATAGTGGCAGACAGGTTTTGGGCCTGTAACTAATGTGGCAATACACTCATTTTGTCCTTCTGCCATTCTTTTTTTGGGGGGAATTGATTTGAAGTTGCCATGATTAGAAAAGGTAAGGAAGCAGAAGAGACAAAACATTGTTGAAACAATGCTAACATATAATTAAGATGGGATAAAGCAACTGGGTGAGTCTTGTTCGAAATGATCCATACCTATTGACGCAATGAGAGCTAATGAACCAAATCTGAAAGCATCAGCATTGGATTTTGACAAATGTGTATGTTTTCCTATTGAGAGAATAGAAAATGATTATAAATGGCCAACTGGGCTTCTGTTCAGGCATGGACATTTCAAAACACCGATTTTAGGTCCTGGGTTGGTTCCTGGCAGTGTAAATTATTTCACACTTCTGCTTCCAAATCAATTGGGCATCTCCTCTGCTTAAGCAATGCTGGAATAAAATCTTTTCCACTCCAGATACTTTCTCAGTATTTGAAACTGTTGTAGAGCTTTCAAAAATAGTTAGGTCTTGTGTTTGAAAGTGAATGGCCACAATATTTTAAATAAACTTTGTTACTGTTCAAACTTTCATTTTTGAAAAGTCTTTATGGAGATTGCATTTATTTCTAATGTGATTAGATATCTCTTAGAATGAGAGTCCAGTTCAGCAAAACACCATGATGAGAAATAGGAAATTCAAGATAACAGAATATTTGATTATGGATTAAAGAAATTTTGTTTAATAAAAATTGTAACTGATATAGAAAATATTTAAAAAATATGCAGGACAAGAAATTAAGTATTTCCTAAAAAAACCTTACAATTAGAAAACTTGTGCATCAGTAGCAAATGTATCAGCCATTCTCTGGTATCTACTGCACGTGGGTAACTTGCATGAACGTGTTAGAAATTCTGTTTATATAGCCCTACAGAACAAACAAAGCACAGTCACCATATGCATTACTGCTTAATTGTAACCGGAAACAGGAAACTATTTAGAACAAAAGAACATAGAGTATATACCATGTATTCAAATTTATAAACTCCACCATCTAGTGGTTGGCTGTAGTTGTTGCACAAAGTACATTCCAACAATGTATTCCAACAGAACATACATTTTTAAACTTCTTGGTGACAGCATTACTGGTGCCTGAGAATCGAGTCCACATTCTTGTAGGCTGATCTAGTGTTCCTCTGTATTTTGTAGTTGAGAAATGGAAGCCTGAAATGGCTATCTCAGCTACAGGATTTTAAAAGTTAAAGCAATGGTATATATACTACAATCATGCTAAACCACATCATGGCTTAGCTGAAACATACATAATTTTGCCCATAGACATCCCCTCAGAGATATTTCAGAGAAAGTCACCAGAAACAGGCAATGGTTTCTTTTTTCTTCTTTTTCATTTAATAAATTATTAGGAAACTCTCAGTCTTCTAGAGCGCTATCACTCAGGTTTCAGTCTTCTAGGCATTATTGTTAAGAATACACAGCCATATTTCAGTCACTGCTCTGTCTATGAATAGTTAAGTAAATCACGGTTTAAATGTAGCTGAAATCTGGGATGTGGGGGGGAATAAAAAATATAAAGAATATTCTGCTACATAGATTTTGTAGAACTTTTCTTCAATCTGTTTGGTGAAACTTAAAAGCTTTAAATTCAGTATAAATTCTAAATTCCTGAAAGATTACAGGAACAGAAGACCAAATCTTTATATAAAACAATGCATCAAATTATACATTTAATTAGATAATACAATGTCCCAAAATGGATTGAATAGATATTTACTTGGTAATTCAGTGGGTTGATATCCAGTATAGCCTATGTTTCAATATTCAGTGTGACTACCAAACAAATACAAAAAACAAAGCAAAACATAAAATTAAGAGGGAAGAAAGGAAACATATCTGAATGTAATAATTCCTGAATATAATAATCTCAACATAGCATGAAAGTACTCAGAGTTGTATGGCTGAGACATTTATTTTATAATATTATTATAATTTATATTTATTTTTTCCTAACTAGAGAAAGCATGCTGTAAATTATAACCCAGTCATGGAGTCACATGCCAGTCCCAACTCTGTAAAAATGGGCAGAGTTTAAGTAAGTTTTGGCAATCTATTTTGTAAAAACCTTGACAAGAAAATGTTATGGAAAGACTCTCAAATGAATCAGATATGGTGCCCAATGATTAGGACCCCAAGTCTAGAAGATATGAGACAGCCTACTGAAGAGGAGGTAGGATTGCAATGAATAGTTAAGCATTAATAATGCACTTGGGGCAAATATAATAGTAATCTCAGTTGTTAATGTAGCCACTGGTGAAAGCAAGGGTCTGATTTGTACAAAGGCACATTGGATAGCCTGGTGGCACAGTGGTTAGAATGCAGTATTGCAGGCTAACTCTGCCCATAATCTGGAATTTGATCCTGTAGGTACTTGAGGTTGACTCAACCTTCCATTCGTCCAAAGTTGGTAAAATGAGGACCCAGATTGTTGATGCAATATGTTGACATTGTAAGTTGTTCAGAGAGTGCTGTAAAGCAGCATAGAGTGGTATATAAGTCTAAGTGCTGTTACTATTGCTATAGCAAGGCAGAATATCTGAGGAATGGCCCAGGGATATCATCAAATAACTGATGGCCATGTTGAAAATTAACCTTCTTGGCATGAGCATGTTACACTGGATAGGCAATATATATCTCCAGTCTTTGGAATTTTTAATCTATTACTCAGGACATGACACCAGGAAAATGAATGGAGTTCTCAATTACCACAAGTAGGAATGTCTTATATCTTAACCACTGATGGTCCAGCTCAGTCACTTTTGTACCCAGGTTCAGACCATGAATTGTTGGTGACTAAGATCAGTCAAATTATGCAACATAAAAAACACTACCAAAGATGTTTGGCATCGCTAAAATTCCCTCCATGTATCTAAATAAGGTGAAAAAATTAGTGCTGGACACTGCTGAAAAGATGACTGACAAACTGGCAAGAAATTTAGTCAACCATCACTGAAACACAGTTGAACGCACATCATACGAGAAGCCAGAGGAAGAAGCGCAAATGGCTCTCAGATGAAACCATCAAAATAGCTGAGTGAGAAAAAGCAGCCAAAGCAACTGGAAAATGGGAGGAAACAAAGAGAATGAAGGCAGATTTTCAAAGAGCAGCAAGATAAAAAGAAGGCAAAGTTTACTGGTATCAGTGTTGCAAATGGCTATAAGAGGACTTCATGAAGGGCCATACCAGGAATTGTTTGAGCAGGTCAAAAGGATTTGAATATTATTTATTGTTCATAAAAATCATCATCAAAAACAGACAATGGAAATAATTGTCTGACTGACAAGATGTCAAGAACAGATGGCGAGAATATATAGAACAGCTGTATACCAGCAACAAAGAGGCTCAGCCTTCTCAAGATGATAAGGAAAGGGAAGCAAAAATCGAACCAGCCATCCTTTAGAAGATAATTGTGCAGGCGAAGAGCCAAATGCCAAACAACAAGGGCCCAGGTGTTGATACCATCCCTGCAGACTTGCTGAGTTCTGTGACACTCAGGACCATCACATCTTTATGCCAAAAAGTTGGAAAATGAACACATGGCCAGAAGATTTGAAACAATCAGTGTTTATTCTATTACCCAAAAAGGGCAACTCCAAGGATTACTCCAATTACTGCACAAGTGCGTTCATCCATCACCATAGCAAGGTTCTTCTTAAGATCATACAACAACATGTGGCACCAACCATCAAAAAGCAATTACCAGATGTTCAAGATGGCTTCAGAAGGGTCATGGCACTCATGACTATATTACAAATCTCCTCTGGATCATTGAAAGAATCTCAAGAATATCAAAAGAACATTTACACCTGCTTTGATGACTACAAGAAAGCCTTTGATGGTGTTGATCATGACAAGCTAGAAGACCTGGGATGCCAACACAACTTTTCAAGTTGGTGTAGTTGCTAGAGACAGTGGAGACACTGGTTCAAGATAGAGAAAAGAGTGTGGCAAGTCTGCATTCTTTCATCTCTCTTATTTAACCAGCATTCCAAAGTGATCACAAGGAAGCTGAACTTGAGGAATCAAAAATCAGAGTAAAAATCAGCAGAAGGACTATTGGCAATCATCAATATGTTGATGACATAACTTTCCTTTCAGAAATCAAAGAAAGTCTGAAAAATCTGATCAAAGGATTAAATAAGAAAGTGAGAAATTTGGCCTCTTCATCAACATCAAAAAGACCGGACTCATGACCACTGAAAAGAATGGAAATGTCACAATAATAATTGATGGTGAAGAGATTGAATGAATGCAAAGGAAATGCTCTTTCCTAGGATTGCAGACTGATGAAACCAGTGGATACAGTCCAGAAATAAAGCACTGAATCACACTAGGTTGCACAGCAAGGATAAGCATGAATCAAGTATGGAAAACCAAAGGTATACATGTAGATTAGTATTCACTATTGTCTTTCTCATAGCTATCAACAATTGCAAAAGTTGAACCATGACAGGAGAAAAATCTATTCATTCAAGCTGTGGTATTGGAAAAGTTCCTACAAACTCCTTGGGCAGCAAAGGTGACAAACAAGTACTTGAATGTATAAAACCAGACAAAATTCTGCCTTGCTTATTCATGTAACTTAATTCACTCAGTTTTTCAAACTCAATTGAAAAAGCAATTATGCTTGTGGTGACGAAAGAAAATAGGCAACTAAAAAGCATAGTGGTTAGATACCATCAAAACTGACACGAGGCACTGCATAAAACAACTGAAAAGAAACCAACAAAATAAAAAAAGATGGAGAGAGTCAGTCCATAGGATCAATGAGAATTTGATAAGATTGAATGGATGACACCACCACAATCATCAATTCAACCTTAATAATAACAGAGGACTAAAAAAGAAATAACATAATCACTAAATGGGGGAAAGAAACTAACAATAACCAATTAGAATAGTCTAGATAACTGTAATTGTACATTTTCTTTTTCTGTCTTTGACCTTAAATCCAGATGATAATGATGATGATGATGATTTTAAATCTGTAGCAGGTATATAATTAATGGTCACAATGTTTTAAAATATTTGATATATGTTCTGCTATGCCCAGATTGAACCATTTTAGTAGCTTTCATGGCTGCTAAGCAGAATTTAGTTACTGAATGTCTAACATTGATCTGATATCCTGTCAAGAAAAATTATCTGTCTGTCTGTCTGTCTATCCATCCATCCATCCATCTACCTATCTATCATCCATCTATCTATATATTGATAGATTGATAGATTGATAGATTGATAGATATAAATATAGGTATAATAGGTATAGATATAAATCTTTTTTCAATAGCAAATTTTTGGGTTTGTTTTTTTTTGCAGGATCCTATGGAAATTACAGCATTTACTGTAAGGATTTTATAAACTAGACAATATCATTTTTTCATACGCATAGCTTCATGAGATGTATAGAGATACATCACAATATTTCTGATCAGAGTTTCTAAGGGGCTTCTACAAGATAAAACACAGTAATATAAATAAATTAAGTAGTATACATCAGTAAAATCTTCAGTGTTGATAGTTTTACAATTGTATGTGGCTCTCATGGTTTATATACTTTCTCTGACAGTATTTTTTTAATAATATACCCTGTTATCAAGTGTCTGTTCTTGTTGATCATAAGGATTTATGCTAAATCATATATTTGCACAGAAACATTGGATATGAGACCAACAAATCCTTCTCCTTGTTATGTGGAAACTATATGGTATATACTAATGAGATTCAGAGAAGGGAGCTCACCACTTCTCTGGAAAATAGATTTCACTGTCAAACTGCCCTGATATTTGAAAAATTTCCTAACATTCAACCGAGAACTGAATTGGTTGAAGTTTTAAGCCATTATTCTATGGCTACATAGCTACAATTTTAAGCCATTATTCTATGTTCTATTCTCTGGAATAATTGAAGGGGTATTTTTGGATTTCTTCTGTGTAGCACAACCTTTCTTCATTTTTGAAGGTAAAATATATTTACCAGGTTTTACATTTCCTATATGTTTTTCCATCTGTCATCTTCCGAGTGGTTTTATTCTCAGGTTTATTCTTGAGAAACTAATGTTTTTAAAGCAACTAGAATGCTTTAAGCAATTCTCCTCTCTTTCATGCCAATTTTGTTGCAATTTATTGTATCTCTTTCTAGCTATCTCTTATGCTCATAAAGTTGTCAGTCTGCTTCATAGTCTCCATAAATTGTCATCAAAACTGTAGACGATTTGCTACCAAATCATTTAGACAAGGGGAGTCAGTGGTCCTTCCATCTTAAGATAGTTTGAAGATTCACCCTCTTAGCACACTTCATGGGTGACATGTGCCATTTCCTTTTTTCAGTCCTAAAATTCTGCAAATCACTATGGAGAATTCCTAAAGCCACATTTTATAAGAACTTTGAAAGAAACTTGGCAGATACCGGACACATTGTGAATCGTTCCCCCACATCCAATCATTCTCAAGCAGGAACACGCAGGAGTGTAAGCTGAGCTCATAGAGGTCAGTAATGGCCTTCATTTAACCTCTCCCATATGACTTCACTTTCCCAGTCTGCCAGTCTGTAACTTCTCTCATTATTGGAACTAATTGCATGAGAACAAATCAAGAGATGGCAGAACATCTGGTTTGCATACTGTACATGCCACTGTAAGTTAACCTTTCACACTCTGCCAAAAACTATGTGAAAGTATGTTAGAAGTGCAGCTGCATGTGGAATTTCGCACAGAGAAAGTATCTATGGATAGAAAGGAAGAAGGAAGGATACATTCCTTTTATTTATGTTATTTTTCAGAGAGAAAGAGAGTTCTAACATTGCCTTTGTATCAACAATAACTTTGTGGGGGGGGGGGTTATTAAGTTTAGATCAGAAGACCGTTTTTTTTAAACCTGTTGGAAATTTTTAGTAACTGGAAAAGTTTCCTCTAGTGACTGTTGCCCAGTTTTATTTAATGAATCATGCTTTTTATTTACCTGTTAAAAATATATCCCAATGAACATTTTCAGAGTCCAAAGTGGCAGCTTCCCTTATTTTAAGCTCATAATAACTACCCTGTGATCTAGATTGGACTGACAGAATATGACTTACTGAAAGCCATCCTTTGAGCTCTATGGTCAAGTGTGAACTTAAACAGAGCTATGCCAAGTTTAATACCTTATTGACTCAACTATACTCTCCGAAAATAAATTTAGAATGATGTAACATGACGTGGAACAAAAATACAAAGAGAAATACAGTATAACATGCTGTTTTGCATTAACAAATAGAAGAGAAGGTTTGGTGGAATAACAGGAATATAAATTTCATAGAAATATATGTATTTATGTAATGTATCAACTACTTTGCCTAAGTGATACCACACTTATGTGAAAAAATAATTATTGTTTTTGTTTACATAAGGAAATCATATATCTCTCTATTCAAAGTAAGTCTTTTGTAAATTCAGGACAATTGTAGCTTATTTTATGATTGAAGTAAATGTCTGCAAATAAGATAAATAAACGAAGGAGTAAAGCTTTTTCATAGCTTTTTAAAGAATTTAAATCTATTTACAGTGGGAAAGAATTTTATGCCTCGAACATAAAAAATATTATTGTATTGGAAGATGAATTGGTGAACAAACAAAGGTCAGTGTGAGTTTATAAAGTACATGTATTTCAAGCAATATGAACTGAGCTGAGTCAAATTTCCTTGCAAGCTAAACCAAGCCCATAAGCAGCAGTGTTCAGGCTTATAGTATAACAGGGAAATTAAAGAAGTTGTAGGAAGAGCACAGCTGGGTGTCTCAAGGGAAAAATTTGCAACCAGTCTAGGAAGAGGAAAGGGAATTAGGATTTAGGGAAAACAACAAAAGCCATTGTTAAATAAAGAGAGAGACATATGTAGTCAGACTGCTCATTTTTCTTCCTGTCTTCTGGGTTTTCATAAAATCAGTGAGTGGATCTTAACACTGATATAATTCTTTCCGTGGGGAATATCAGATAAAATTGAATGCTGAATCAATTACAAATATTGTTAATTTGAATAACTGCTGAATTAACTTAACAAAAGCAATTTTTGGTTTTGTCTATTTGGAGACAAGAATTAGAGTATTGTTCCAAAGAAGGATAGCATATTAAGGAAATGCAGCTGTCCACTAAAATGTTAAAAGTTAGATCCATTAAAGATTCAAATGTTGGTTTTCTTGATCAATAGATCAATATCCTGCTAACATTTTACTAGTTGCTCCATTGTTCATTTTGTTCTATGGCCTCTTGATTGTGGAATTTCCCTATAGGCCACCTTCAGAATGATTCAAATACTTGTAAAAAGGGCAGCTTGATACCTGGTGCTTCCCTGAAACAATTCCCTTGGGTGGTTGGCTCCTGAGCAACTACCAAGTCAATTGCTCAGGGGCAAGTACCAATTGCCCAAGGGCACTAAGATTTATACTGTAAATACTTAACCATTGCTATTCAGGCATCTCTCTTTCCCTCCCTCTCTCCCTCTTCCTCTCCCCACCTCTCTCTGCAAGGCCTAAGGCAGAAACAAAATCCTAACATCACAGAAAAACATGAAGTCTGTGGGTAAACCATAGCTGACAGCTGATCTCTGGACTGAGTTCATGTCTCCAAGGGTCCCAGGACTCCCTCGGCCATATACTGCTATTGCAAAAGTGAGTTATCCATCAATAGAAGGAGGAGTAAAGTTTTAATAAAAATTGTCAGCATTCATTTGCTAGATCAGATATTACAGAATAGTAACATACATTTTTATCTGAACAGTCATTTATAAGTGCACCCAGAATTGCCCCTGATCTTGGATTCAACTTAGAAAAAAATATGAAATAATTGCAGAATAGATCATTGTGAACTGTACTACTGTTGCTGCTCTAATTGTTTGTAACTACAATATTGTTGAGGAGAAGGATTGCATGGTCCTGGGTGTTATGTCCTTATAAGGACATCCGCCCTGATTGGCTGCTAGCCATCGGGCGGGAGATTTGAATCCCTGGCAAGGGGCGGTGTGTCTGCCGGGAGCGAATATAAGGAGAGCTCCAGCAGCACACCGGCAGTCTTGCTACTGTTTCTATTCTTAATAAAAGTTACTATGTAACGAGCTGGTCACGTCTTCCATTCCTGCGCCGATCTAACACTGGCGACGAAGGTGGGAGAGAAGAAACGAACCTCACGGCACCAAGCCAACAAGACCAAGACTCCGGCACCTGAAACTACAGTAGGCATTTCCAAAGGCATGGCATCCGCTGAAGTCACGTTGCCAGCCCTTGCTCCTTTCCGCCCAGGGAAGGACAAGTGGAAATCCTACATAGTGAAATTCCGGCAATACCTGAAAGGCAACAACATCAGGGATGCCGATGATGACCGGAAAAAGGGCATTTTCCTGGCCAACTGCGGCTCCGAGGTCCTCGACATGGCAATCGATCTTGTAGCACCACGAGACATTGAAGAAGTGCCATGGGCAGACCTGCTGCAAATCCTGGAAGACCACTATGCCCCAACAGGAACACCGCTGGCGAACCGTTTCACCTTCCATCAGAGGGACCAGATGGAAGGTGAGACTATCAAGGAATTCGTGGCCGCCCTACGCCAGATCGCAGCCAGCTGTGAGTTCGACCACGTGGACAATGCCATCGCTGACCGCGTGGTTTTCGGCATGAGGGACAGAGGCCTGCAGAAGAAATTCCTGAGCAGGAAGAAACTCGTGCTCAAGGATGTGGTGGAGGAAGCCACCGCATCCGAAATCTCGGAGAAAGCAGCGGCCGCAGTAAGCAGAGCAAAGGGAATCCACAAGATTCGCTCCACGGCGCAATCATCAATAGAGGATTCCACAGCTGGATCCGAGTCGGAGGGAGAGTCCACTGTCCACAAAGTATCCAGACCCCCAAGGCGGGAAACCGCCCAACGGAGCTACAAGGGGGAGCGCTGCGCCAGCTGCAGAGGGCACCATGCCAGGGCAACCTGCAAGTGGAGAGATGCGACCTGCCGACGCTGCAACAGAAGGGGTCACATCGCCGAAGCTTGCAGGGCCGAGGAACCAGCCCCAGAGCCCCCCAGCCACCGCTCCCGGGAGAATCGGAAGGATTACCAGAGGGCAGCCAAACAGTCCTCTGGCCCTTCCAGACGCAGAGACAACGAGTTTCCCCGGAGCGGAGCGGTCCACCAGACGACCATCGCACACACGACTTCGGACAACGCCACCAAGTTCCACGTGACCATCCACGTGGAAGGAGCACCCTGCAACATGGAGGTAGACTCGGGCTCGGTCTACTCCATCATGGATTGGCAGCAGCTGAAGCGCCTGCATCCCAGCATCACCAAGCGAGAGCTGAAGCCACTACACTCCAAGCTCGTCGACTTTGGGGGAAACCCCATCGGAGTGTTAGGAAGAGCCTACATCCGAGTCACCTACAAAGAGTTCGAAGGCAAGCTCCCCATCACCGTCGTGAAGGACAGCCGACCGAACCTGCTAGGAGTGGAGTGGTTCAAGCCGCTGGGACTTTCAATCGAAGGCATCAACCAAATTCGCAGGGACGAACTCGACAACCTCATCGAAGAGTTCAAGGAAGTCTTCGATGGTAAGCTGGGGAAATTTGTGGGGAGGCCAATCTCTTTCAATCTGGACAAGGGAATCACCCCAATTAGGCCCAAGCCCCGCCGAGTTCCGTTTGCCCTGCGGCCCAAGGTAGACGAGCAGCTGGATAAGCTGATCGCCCAGGGCGTCCTGGAACCGATCGATCATGCTTCATGGGAGACCCCCATTGTGACCCCACTGAAGCATGATGGGTCTGTGCGCATCTGCGCCGACTACTGTTGTACCATCAACAAGGCGTTGGCACAGAGCGCATACCCAGTCCCAGTGGTGCAACACCTGCTGCATTCCCTGGGATCTGGATCAATTTTCGCGAAACTGGACCTGGCCCAGGCTTACCAGCAACTGCCAGTAGACGAAAAAACGGCGGAGGCTCAAACAATTGTCACGCGCAGGGGGGCATTCAAATGTAACCGCCTCCAATTTGGAGTCAGCGCTGCCCCCGGCATCTTCCAATCCATGATGGAATGCCTTCTCCAAGGCGTTCCAGGGGTGGTGCCTTACTTCGACGATGTGCTCATCTCCGGTGACTCAAGAGCTCAACTCCTTGAAAGGCTCAGGCTTGTCCTGCAGCGATTCAAGGCCAAGGGCTTGAGGGTCAGGCAGGACAAGTGCATCATAGGAGTACAGGAAGTCGAGTTCCTGGGCTACCTCATTGATAGTACAGGCATCCACCCCACCAAATCAAAAGTGGAAGCAATCCACGAAGCTCCAAGCCCAAAAAACAAAACGGAGCTTCAGGCTTTCCTTGGGTTGCTCAACTTCTATGCCATTTTCTTAAAACAGAAAGCCACAGTTGCTGAGCCGCTCCACCGCCTGCTGGGGAAATCGGCTTCCTGGAAGTGGGGCCAGGAAGAGGAAGCAGTGTTCCGGGCCATCAAAGGACTATTGACGTCCAAAAGCGTCCTCATCCAATACAGCGAGACGCTGCCCATCAAGCTGACTTGTGATGCATCTCCATACGGGGTGGGGGCAGTCCTCAGCCATGAACTGCCCAACGGCACGGAAGCCCCAATTGCCTACTTCTCTAAGACAATGTCCGGCGCGGAGCGTAACTACAGTCAGCTGGACAAAGAAGCCCTGGCCATCGTGGCTGGAGTGAAGCGCTTCCACGAATACCTCTACGGAAGACGTTTCACCATAGTCACCGACCACAAGCCACTTCTGGGGCTCCTCGCAGGCGACCAACCCACCCCGACCTTCATGTCCCCACGGATGACGAGATGGGCCATCTTCCTAGCCGGCTACTCCTATAGGCTCGTGCACCAGCCAGGCACAGCCATAGGAAACGCCGACACGCTCAGCAGATGCCCATCGAGGAATCCAGTCGAAGACCCAGCCCCTACGCTCCATCTACTCCATATAGATGACGACGCCAGCTGTCCGGTGTCATCCGCAGATGTGGCCGTACACACCCAAAAGGACCCCACACTCCGCCAAGTGAAGTCCTGGATCCTCAGAAGGTGGCCATCGGAAAAGCCAGAGGAGAAATTCAGCCCGTTCGCCAGGAAACAGAAGGAGCTGTCCACCATAAAAGGCTGTCTGCTATGGGGAGACAGGGTGCTGATTCCAAGCACTCTGCAACGGCGGACGCTAGAAACGCTGCACAAAGGGCATCCGGGCATCGTCCGCATGAAGGCCCTGGCACGGAGTTACGTCTGGTGGCCCCCCATGGACAAAGACATTGAGCAATGGGTCTCCAGATGCAACCCGTGCCAAGAAGTTCGCCCAGCGCCGCCGCAATCCGAAGTCGCGAAGTGGGAGACCCCCAGCAACCCCTGGTCGAGGATCCACATCGACTTCGCGGGTCCGATGCAAGGGCGACACCTCCTCATCGTGGTAGATGCCTTCTCCAAGTGGCTCAAGGTGGTGCCCATGGCATCTACCACAACTGAAGCGACGATCCGAGCCCTGCGCCGTCTATTCGCCACACATGGACTACCGGACGTGCTGGTCTTGGACAACGGCCCCCAGCTCACATCCCTGACCATGGAGTCCTTCCTGGCAGGACTGGGCATCCGCCACGCCCTGTCCGCCCCTTACAGGCCGGCCGGAAACGGACAAGCAGAACGCATGGTCAGACTGACCAAAGAAGCCCTCACCAAGATGGGCCCGGGAGACTGGCAAGAACGCATAGACAACTTCCTCCTCACCCAGCACATCACGCCACATGCCACCACCCACAAGAGCCCGGCCGAACTGCTGATGGGCAGAAGGTTGAGGTCACCCTTGGACCGGCTGCACCCCCAATACAGCCCGGAAGTGACCGCAACTGCCAGCCGCCCGCTTCGCGCCTTCAGCAACGGGGATTCAGTTTTCGCGCTGAATTTCAATGGCTCTCCCAAGTGGCTGAAGGGGAAGATTGCCAGCACAACCGGCCCCAAATCCTACACCGTTGAGTTGGAAGATGGACAGGTCTGTAGACGGCACATCGACCAACTCCGAAAAAGGTGGGGGGGGCACACAAAAACCAGCCTGACGAGGGAGACCTACAACACCCCGACGAGGTAGGCCTCCAACACCCCAGCGAGGTAGACCTACCACACCCAGAGGAGGTAGGCCTACAACACCCCGGCGAGGTAGGCCTACGACACCCCGACAGGGTAGGCCTACCACACCCCTGCGAGGCAGAACAGCGCCATTCTGACGAGGTCGGCCCAGCCCACTACCAGGTACTGTCAAGTCGGCAGTCCAGCGAGGTAGACCGGGGCCAACCGCACGGGGGATGGCATCACCAACCCAGCCAAGTGGGCACCCGGCACAACAGGGCCAGGGAACACCAACCCAGCCCGCAAGTAGACCGGGGCCTGCCCAGAGGAGGAGCAGCGCACCCAACCAGTGACGGCAGTCATCACCAGCCCAGCCAGGGAGACCGCAGTTCCAGGCGAGTAGACCGGGACCCAGCCAAGACGGGCACCCCACTACCCATGGGTGAGGGTGGCACACGACTCCCCGGTGAGAAGGACCCCCGCCCATCGCAGAAGACAACCTGGAAACAACAACCCAACCAGGAGGACCCCAGGCACCACCTGACGGTAGACCAGGGACTAGGGGGAAGGGAAAGCCCATAACAACCCGGCCAGGGAGACCTACACCACCCCGGCAGGGGAGACCTCCGCCGCCCCGCAGAGGTAGCCCTGCAACAACATCCCGACCAGGTCGACCACCGCCAACCAGACGGGGGAGACCTACGCCAGCCCAACCGAGGGGACCAACGCCACCCCTGCGAGGTCGGACAGCACAACGCAAGCCAGCACCACCCGCAGACGGCGGACCGGGCCCGAGGGCACCGAACGGAACCACCACCCAAACGGCAGCAAGCCAGACCGCGACCGAACCACAGCGCCCGGGGAACCAGGGAGGAGCAAGCTATGGACTTACCGAGACTCAGACGCTCTTCCCGGGTCGGAACCGAGCAACCGAGACGAGGCAATAGATCCACAGGCCAGGAGGAAGACCATCAGAACCAGCCATCCAAGGTCTGCGGTCCGGCCGGAGGCGCTGGGGGTGACCCCGCTCACTCGACAGCCGAACCAAGCCCGGTTCCGGAGAAGGAACCAGGAGACGAAAGAGCCCCGTCCGTCCAGGCCGGAGACAGAGAAGAAGTGGGACTGCGCAGGTCAGCTAGGGTGCCGAGCGTCCTACGTACCTGCGCGATTACGTGACTTTTGTGGACGAGATTGACAGTTCGGACTAAGGGGGGAGGAGTGTTATGTCCTTATAAGGACATCCGCCCTGATTGGCTGCTAGCCATCGGGCGGGAGATTTGAATCCCTGGCAAGGGGCGGTGCGTCTGCCGGGAGCGAATATAAGGAGAGCTCCGGCAGCACACCGGCAGTCTTGCTACTGTTTCTATTCTTAATAAAAGTTACTATGTAACGAGCTGGTCACGTCTTCCATTCCTGCGCCGATCTAACACTGGGGAAATTCCATCAAGTGGGTGTGCTACTTCAGCCATGCTACTCTCATAGGGAGCCAACAACTATTCAGAAAAGGTTGGTTTTCTTTGTCCAACTTCATTATGAGATATCAGTTTGCCTTGTAAGCGTCATCTAAGGATGCCCGATCAGCTGTAATACTTCCTCAAGTAATTCAAAAAATCTATGAGATTATTTTTTAAAAAAGAAATTTACAGATCTCTTGGAAACATGGAACCATTTTTATTCTAAGGCTAAAATCAAAAGTCAAGCTATAATTTTTTATCCTCTATTTATTTATTTTTTTACAATTGTAATGTTTTTTAAAATGCTTTTTATGTTGTAAACTGCCTAAAGTTGTTGGATATGAGATACATGGCAAATGAATTTTATAAATAAATAAATTGAAATCAAATGTTTGGTTTTGGAACTGAATTGTTGTGTTTCTTTGGTGTGGAAATTTCATTTTTAAATTGATTCTTTGTTTTTCATAAATTTAAAGCAACAACAGTGTTAGCTGTCTGATTAACTGTTTGATACTATGTTTATCTTAAGATATCTTTTCCAAATCAACCAATATTTAGGAATGCTAGAAAACCAATCAAATCTAGGAATACTGCTAGTGAATTCTGCACCATTAAGAATGTTTTGGATGGTCTTCATCCACAAGTTTTTATTCTTTAATTTCAGGGATTTCATGGTATTGAGTTATGGGAATGTTTCCTCTGTCTACTCACCTTGAACGTGTCTAAATTGATTGAGTCAAATTCTTCAATTCAAGCTCAAATGTTTTTAAGAAGTTTGAGTATAGTAGGAAAACAGCAGAACAATGAAAATATTCTTTGCCATTCTATTGAATGTAAGCACTTCTATTTTTCAGACTGGAAAAATAAACCCTTTTCACTATACTTTCGGCATAGCCAAATAATTAAAAATAAGAACCTCAATAATCACAGCAGTCCAATACATGTTTATTCAGAAGTCAGTTCTATTGACAAGCTAGATGCTTGCAGTCTTTCAAAAAACAAAAACAAACAAAAAAACTCCTTTAAAAAATCCTGAAGCTCTGCATCTGCAGGTGCAAATCAGTTTCCTAAAACATGATTGATGGGCTTTGTCTTCAGCAATTTTAGAGAAGTTTTTCTTCCCTTCCGAGTGAGCTTCTCTGTGTTTCAAGGATTAAAGCTATTCTTTAAACAACAAGAATGATTCACTGCAGAGCACTCTTACATTCCTTAAATACAGCTTGTTTTTTACATTTCCATTCTTCTTCTGGCTCCACATTGAACACAGGAAGCAAAGAGAAGTTAGGCAGAATGTTTGCAATTAGATTCTGCACTTAGAGGGAGCGTGGAGGAAAATAAAGAAATAGGAGGGCAGAAAGGGTCATGTTGTTTCCAGGCTGAGTCCAATGAATTTTGCAGCTGTACCAGAAAATCCCAAATTCCTACCTAATTCACTACCCACATGTGCAAACTCACAGACAAACACACATACGGCGGGTGGGGTGGGGGGGAACCATTGCTATACATCACTCTTCTGCATTTGGCATTTTAGTTTTGTACATTTTAATTGAATAGTTTTTAATGTAGAAAACTTGATGGAAAGAATGTCACTGGTTTTCTCTGAATAACTGTATGGGAAATTTTAGTCTGCAAATATTTATCCCAGGATAGCACATGAGTTTTATTAGTTTCTGCTATATCCAACATGTACTTTTTATGTGGGGAGTTATGTCAAATATTGTAAATATTTATAAAGTATTCTGCTTTGATAGTATTTATTCAAGTATAAGTGATTCTAATTATTAGACTTATTACAAATAGGGAAAGGCGCAAATACAAATGAACACTGACTAAAAACCTGACTAAATGGAAACATTGTGACATAACCATATCAATGGGCATAGATATACATTATCCATTAAAGTAAAATAGCTTTAACTGATCTGTTTAACTTTTTGTCCTGGAATTTTAGAAAATGTATTTTAAGAATAAGAAATTATTTCTGCATTCTTTCTTTAAATTTTTTTTATTAAACATTTTTTTAAAAAAACAAAAAAGAATTTTTTACAATTTTCTTCTTTTCAACAATTTTGCATCAGTAATTATTTCTTACATATTCATTTTTAGTTACACATTGAGCCTCAATTTACTTGTTTCCTTTTTGTACAGAAATTCTCCTTAACTTGAAAAACTGCAGAGTTGTGAAGTTCCACTATGTTTGGTCCAGTGTCAGTGTAGGCTGCTTCTAGCTGGAGCTGTTGGTGCAGGTCAACTATTGATATAATAACATTGACAATTCATCATTTTGAAGGCATTCTTCGCTCATAGAAAATCCCTCATAATGATTTTTCTGGTGATTGATTGATTCATGGAAAGCCATTGGGGCTCAATGACACTGGGCAGATAATTGTGTTACAAGGAATAGGACATTTTGTTCTACGGTTCTTAATGGAGATCCAATCAAGATGTTTGTCTCTCCTCCAAAAATTTATGGATCTGTTTGATTTCTTTGTGATTATGTTAACATAGGCAAGTTATTATATTTTGGCACTGATCTAATAGCCAGGAAAAGTTATAACTTTTTGTTGTTGTTGTTTTATTATATTTTTAAAGCAAACAAATAAGCAGGTAAAATTGTTATCAACTTTGTGGTATTTTCCTATTTGCAAGCTTATTGAATTTTAAACATCGAAGAGGAAATAGCTGCGGTCATCATAATAATATATCGTCTTGAGGAAACATACAAAAAGGGTATTTTTATCTTGGTTTTTCTAAATACATAAGCAATGATCACAATATTAAAGCTCCATTTTTAGCTAATATTAGAGAGTTCCTTACTTTGGTCATTATTGTACAGTACTTCTTTTAAATCTTTTCTATTCCTGTTTCCATAAGGGAGTGCTGGAAGAAGGCTTGGATCAAGATGTCATCAAGATTTGTAGAATATACAGGTGTCTCCATTTAATCCTGAGGTGGCAGTTGCAAATACTACGCTAGTGCCTGGATGAAAGTTAATAAATTGCAGCACTGGTTTGGATGGATTGCATTTGTTCCAAAGGTGCTTTTTCAGGAGGCAACTGGATTTTCTTGTTTTTCTTTGAAGACGTTTTGCTTTTCATCCAAGTAGTAAAATGTCTGTTCAAAAAAACAAGAAAGTCCAGTTGCCTCTTGAAAAAGCATGACCTGGATGACTGAGAATCTCCATAGACATGGATTGTGTTTGTTTCTTCACTCATCAGTCTCGATGTTGCCTTCAAGGTAACAGCACTATTTATAAATGAATAGGTCAGAGACTTGGGAATCCTTCTGAACTCAGGGGGATTACTGGTAGGACCATTGCAGCCTTACCTGCAGCATCAGGATCTCACAGTAGTGATTCGTGCCTTCATAATTTAGACTAATACGAAGTGGTGTATATGGGAATATTTTGAAGACCACTTGCAATTAGCACATCTGGCAGAAGTTATCATCCAAGGGCACACTAATCAAGAAATGATTGTCAGTATTGTTGGCTTACAAGTACGATTTGGCACTTACCTACTGTAATTCACCAACTGGAATAGGTTCATCCAGTTAGTTCATCCTGAGATAACCTCTTGACTGTCCTATTTTATGCAACCAGAAATTTTACAACTGTTGCCAAGTTCTAAAAACTGCTTAAGATAAAGCTGATATGCAAAGCATTTGGTTGTTACTATTATTGTTTATATTTTTTTCATGTATATCAATAATTATATTCAATGTATCACTATTACTTAGGCATATTATATGATATCAACTTTGTACCAATTTAATTATAATATGGGCTTGGGGATCTATTTTTATCATGGATACTTGAATTAATTGATTGTAAAGTGGCTAGGAGTCCCTGGTATATTTGATGGTATATAAACAAATTAGTATAACTGAAAACATCAGTTGTAACTGAGTGTTCCCTCTGCATCACAGTTGTAACTTTATTAAATTATGTCCTAATGGCACATTTTATTTAATGCCTTTTGAGAGTATTCTTTCCTCCCCACCCCCTTTGGCACATAATACCAATAAATACTATTTAAGGTGTTGCACTTTACATAAAGGGAGTCCTGAAATCTTCCTTAGTGCTATTATTCAATTATTTTCAATTTAGATTCTTTAGACAGGACTATGTACTACCTACACTTAGGTTAAGTTAAATTACCACCAGTTGACTCATTTCTATCATTCATAGCATGTTTGGTTATTTTCTTTTCCATCCAAATAATTTGTAGTAAATGTATCTGGTGTTTGAGATTAATGACTCCGGTTAAAAAAGTTGTTAAGTACCCCAAGCACTTTATTGATTGCTTGATTGTATACCTTCAAGTCATTGTTGAGTCCTGGTGACTGCCTGACAAGGGCTTGCAGATTTCAGAGATGGTTTGCCATTTTCTTCTTCAAAGTTACATTTGGAATATGACCAAGTTATGACACTTTCATTTTCTTTGCTGCAGCATTAAGTGAGTAATTTGTCTATATCAGGACTGTCGAACTCATGGCCCATGGGCCAGATGCGGCACATACTAACCACACCCAGGTTTAGCGAAGGGCAAAAAAGTCCCAATATGTCATGTGCCACCGCCGTGACGATGTGAGTTTGATACCCCTGGTCTATATCTTGTGCTT
This sequence comes from Arizona elegans, assembly GCA_022577455.1. Lineage (NCBI taxonomy): Eukaryota > Metazoa > Chordata > Lepidosauria > Squamata > Colubridae > Arizona > Arizona elegans. The sequence continues at coordinate 56,161,763 of JAKOOJ010000005.1, read as the reverse complement.
GAATTAGAAATGGCTATTGTCGCGGCATCACAGATACTAACTATGATGAGAAAACTGTTTTCTCAAGATGGCTACTAGGTTACCAACTGTAAAAAATTATATTTCTCCACTTTCCTAAGTAAATTGCTTCCAGGGCAACGTTTTGAGTTTTGGAGAGGAAGGAGATAATAATACTGTTAGACAACCATCAGTATCTCCATCGATACCATTAGAGTAGTGTGGGAATCAGATACTTGAAACACGTATAGATTGAAAGTAATTCAGATTCTGCTTATTCCCCTCACAGGAGGATAATAGATGTCTCAATCATAGGTGTTTATAGCAAGGACAAGAAAGGCAACTGACAATATGAGCATTGCAATCTCATAGTGCAAACCATGTGTTTTGTGCCAGATATCAGAACACAAGTATGAGAAGCTGGGATTTACATCATAACATTGCAACCCACATTTCTCTATTGTTTTTTTATTCAGTTTGTGCTAAAGACATATGGTCTTGATTAATTTTGAAATTAACCAAATGTTGATGTCTTACAAACAGCCCAATTTGCACAATCTGGTTCAGATAAAGTGAGTTGTCTATAACTATCTGAGAAAACTCTATTGTTTCTTTGAATGTCATAAAAAGTTATAATTGAAAAGCAAGCATAGGAGTATTTTAATGAAAATCTTGCAATAGGATATAATACATAAATGTAAATAATAATCTAGGATCAGAATAGGTTTTGGTATATGTACAGCCACTGTTAGCATTGCCTTCAGAATAGATTCAAAGCACATGAAAAACATGCTAAAAATCCATAGAAACCACTAAGCTTCAGAATGATAGGATTTATATTTTTTCCCTAGTTCGAGAGTTACCGTATTTTCCGGCGTATAAGATGACTGGGGGTATAAGACGACCCCCTACTTTTCCTGTAAAAATATAGGGTTTGGGCTATACTCGCCATATAAGACTACCCCTCTTCCAACGCACACCAAATAAAAATTAAAAAACATCAGATTTGATTTCAATATGTTAATTTTAATTCAAATGCTTATGCCTTTCCAAGAATCTAGTACACCAGGATACAGTGGCCTTAAATTTGTTGCTGTGATCTGGGTTAGATTTGGCCCACTGAAGTGCAAACAAACGTATTTTATTTCGTGTCACTACATAACCGTTTTGGCGATGCTCATTCACCATGTCTGCTACATGTTTTTTGAGTTCTGGCCAATGTGGGGTGCCTCTTCTTAATGCACACTTACCCCTTGGCATACTCTTTAACGCTTTTACATTTGCTTTCCAGTCCCGAACCATCTTTTCTGTTACTCCATATTGTCTTGCAGCAGCACAGTTATTATGTTCCATGGCAAAGTTTACAACTTTAAGTTTAAAACTGGCTTCATATTTCTTTCTTCTTGCTGGTGGAGCCATGATGGGGTCTTGACTGTTATATTTGTATACTATACTGTATGTACTGTTGCTGTACTGTAGAGAAAGGTAATGGGCTATGCTACGTGTAGTGGCAAGAGGGCTATTTTGTACCAGGTTTTTTTCCTTCACCCATGCAGCCTTGTCGAGATCCGCACAGCTTCATGAATCTGAGTTGCTGGCACTGACTGATGACGCTAGGGGAGCGCTGACAACATTGACAGAAAGCTGTGCTGATCTAGTCAAGGCTGCATGCTGCTGAATGCTGGAACCAGCTGGCTGTTGAGCAGAGCTTCTCCCAGGCATCTAGGGGGGTATTACCGACGCTCCGACTTCCCCAGCTGACCCCCACTGATGGTGAGCTCCACCAGTCTGGGGAAGTCAGAGCGTCGGTAATCTCTCCCTGGATGCCTGGGGGAAACTCCGCGCAGCAACCAGCTGGTTCCAGCATTCCAAGGCGATTCCAAGGAGGTCCACGGTGAAAGCGGCGCCGCAGTTGACCTGGGCCAGCACCTTGCACACCTGGCTTTGCGTTTACATTATGAGAAGCTCCATGCGACTTCGCATGTCTCTGCCCCAGTCACGCAGCTCTCTCAATCCGCTCACCGGAGGAGCCATGAAGTGCTCGCACCGCCTTGCCAGATCTTCCTCATCCTCCTTTCCCCATGGCTTTTCCGGTTGTAATTGCTGCTGCTGCCGCCGCCGAAGCTCCTCCTTCATCTCCACCCGCCGCACCAGACCCAGCCCGGCTAGCACCGCCGTGGCTCCCGCAGTCCAAGCGGATAGGCACCTGGGCTCGCAGGTGAAGGGTGGGAGTGCGCAGCGCACTTTCCTGGCTTGGCGCCGATCCGGATGGCTGCAGAAGGAACTGGGCACCGGCTGTCATGTCTTTTCTGCTGTGCGGGATTCGGCACCTGGGCTCCCGGGGTTTAAGCCTCCGGGCCAGCCCGCGCTGCTCCAGGATGTTCGCTTCGGGCTCCTTGGAATCGCTGCCGGGCGGTTCTTCCCGTTGGGGCGATGGTGGGTGGCAGCGATCGGCGTTGCTTGGACTGCGGGAGCCACGGCGACTCCTTCCCCACGAGGTATTGCTCTGCATTTCACCACCTCTTCCAGGCTTGCAGCCACCCACCATCGCCCCAACGGGAAGAACCGCCCGGCAGCGATTCCAAGGAGCCTGAAGCGAACATCCTGGAGCAGCGCTAAGTTACCTTCCGGGGTGGAGGGGTGTGTGTGGAAGAATAGGTGAAGCTAAAACGGCTTTCTCATTCATCCCGGTGTCGGGAGAAGCGGCTTGAGGGGCGCCCGAGCTTTTAAGATTTTAACCTGGGCTAATCGGGCAGGGGAAAGAAGTGCTCTAGTCTGCAAACGAGGCAGGGTCTTGGGTTTAAAGGATGGGGGGGGGCAGAGAAACTTTCAAGGCAGTTTTCTCTCAGCCAGAGGTAGAATCTGAACGGGAGAATATGGGCGTCGCTGCGTGGATTGCATTATTTCGCTCATTTCTGAGAATATCCCTGCGCCCCTTTTCGCCTCCCGGAATTATGTGGCTCCCACCCACCCCAACCCACAACAGATCTGAGAGGCCAGAAAACTGTGGGTTTCGTGTGTGTGTGTATGTAACAAAAGGTGCAGATGTCTCCCCCCCCCGTTTCTTTGCAGCTGCAGCCTTTCTTCTGAATGGGGTCGGGCTGGATACGCCGCGAAAGAGATCGGCTTGGGGGAAAAAAAACCGGTCTGCCGCCTTTACCACTACCTCCCCTCTCCACAAACACACACTTTTTGTTGTTGTTTGTTGCTGATAACATTCCCCCTCTCCCCCACCCAATTCCACGGGTTCAAAGCCGCCGAGAGAGAGAGAGAGAGAGAGAGAGAGGGAAAGAAAGAAAAAAAAGAGTTTTGATTCTGCCGGCTTATCGCGAAGGCATTGGAACAAGCAGACTAGAGCACTTCTTTCCCCCGCCCGATTAGCCCAGGTTAAAATCTTAAAAGCTCGGGCGCCCCTCAAGCCGCTTCTCCCGACACCGGGATGAACGAGAAAGCCGTTTTAGCTTCACCTATTCTTCCACACACACCCCTCCACCCCGGAAGGTAACTTAGCGCTGCTCCAGGATGTTCGCTTCAGGCTCCTTGGAATCGCTGCCGGGCGGTTCTTCCCGTTGGGGCGATGGTGGGTGGCTGCGAGCCTGGAAGAGGTGGTAAAATGCAGAGCAATACCTCGTGGGGAAGGAGTCGCCGTGGCTCCCGCAGTCCAAGCAACGCCGATCGCTGCCACCCACCATCGCCCCAACGGGAAGAACCACCCGGCAGCGATTCCAAGGAGCTCGAAGCGAACATCCTGGAGCAGCGCGGGCTGGCCCGGAGGCTTAAACCCCGGGAGCCCAGGTGCTGAATCCCGCACAGCAGAAAAGACATGACAGCCGGTGCCCAGTTCCTTCTGCAGCCATCCGGATCGGCGCCAAGCCAGGAAAGTGCGCTGCGCACTCCCACCCTTCACCTGCGAGCCCAGGTGCCGATCCGCTTGGACTGCGGGAGCCACGGTGGTGCTAGCCGGGCTGGGTCTGGTGCGGCGGGTGGAGATGAAGGAGGAGCCTCGGCGGTGGCAGCAGCAGCAATTACAACTGGAAAAGCCATGGGGAAAGGAGGATGAGGAAGATCTGGCAAGGCGGTGCGAGCACTTCATGGCTCCTCCGGTGAGCGGATTGCGAGAGCTGCGCGACTGGGGCGGAGACATGCGAAGTCGCATGGAGCTTCTCATAATGGAGACGCAGAGCCAGGCGTGCAAGGCGCTGGCCCAGGTCAACCGCGGCGCCGCTTTCACCGTGGACTGCTGGGAAAGAAAGGAAGGTGACCCGAATTCTGGGGTAGAGTGGGGACGCGTTCCTTTCTCGTGGGCCGCGCACTGCCTGGCACCTCTTGTAGGTTGGAACTAATTTGGAGTACAGCTTCCCCTCAATGTTGCCGGCGCTCCCAAAGTGTCATCGGTCAGCGCCAGCAACTCAGATTCGGGTACCCGGCGTATAAGACGATCCCCGACTTTTGAGATGATTTTCCTAGGTTAAAAAGTCGTCTTATACACCGGAAAATATGGTACTTGAACAGCTATATGTATTTTTATAAAATACTGGAAGTCTTTTATGATTTTTTTATAAAGAAAAGGAGAAAAAGTGAAATGGTGATTTCTGGATTTTTTACTTGAAAAAAGTTTTGAATATTGGATAAAAGGGAACCTTATAATGGAATTTCAAAGAGGGAGAAAGCAAAATATGTTTGTTTGTAATTATAAAGAAAATTGGACATCACTTCTTTAATTATCCTAAAGATGTTTTTCAAAAGGCAACTGGACTTTTTCCCTTGAAAATGTTTCACTTCTCATCTAAGAAGCTTCTTCAGTTCAGTTCTCTTTTTCTTTTTTGTATTGTATTAATATTGTTTTCTGTACTTTTTCTTCTACCTTTTTTCTTCCTAATTTTTCTAATTTCTACCTTTTCTTAATATGATTTCCTGCTTATCTTTTATGAGGAATATTCTTGGCATCTGTCAGATAAAATCATTTGACTTCACTGTGAACTGAGCTCTGGCTGGGCAGACCTTTTGAAACTGACTGAGAGATATCTGAACCAGTGATGGGTTTCAATTTTTTTTACTACCAGTTCTGTGGGTGTGGCTTGGTGGGCGTGGCATGGCTTGGTGGGCGTAGCAGGGGAAGGATACTGTAAAATCTCCATTCCCTCCCCAATCCAGGGGAAGGTTACTGCAAAATCCCCATTTCCTTCCAATCAGCTGGGACTTGGGAAGCAGAGAATAGATGGGGGTGGAGCCAATCAGAATTTTTACTACTGGTTCTCTCAAAATTTCTGCTACTGGTTCTCCAGAACTGGTCAGAACCTGCTGAAACCCACCTCTGATCTGAACCCTGTTATCTGGAAGGGGTTTAAGTCAGTTGATCCTGAGGAACTAGACAGAGCTCACCTACCTATGTTCTGGATCCAATGTCTCTCCTGATTGGTTAAGGCCCTCAGGAGGTGACGTGTGGCTGGATTCCAGCAATGTTTAATGCCTTTTTGAGGGATGGGCTGGTTCTGCCTGCCTTGAAGGAGATGGTGGTGTGGTCCTTTTTCAAAAGACTATCATTGAACCTATCCATATTAGGTAACTTTTGTCCAGGCTCCAATCTTCCCTTTTTGAGGAAGATTGTTGAAAAGGTGGTTATGCAGCTTCAGAGGCTCTTGGATGAAGTGGATTGTTTCGACTCTTTTCAGTTTGGGTTCAGGCCAAGGATATCATCGAGATAGCATTAACTGTACTTGTTGAAGACCTTTGGAGGTCTCCAGCTTGGATGGTGCAACTGTCATAGCTGTTCTGGGTCTCTTGATAGCTTTAAATATCATTAACCAGCTTTGGGGGTTGGAAATGGAAGGCACAGGTTTGTGGTGTTTCTTCTTCTCTCTCCATGACTGGTTCCAGGCAGTGATGGTGGGTGAGCAAAGATCAAGCCCTAGACTCCTACAGTGTGGGGTACTTCAGTTCTCAGGTCTCTCACCTCTTCTCTTTATCATCGACATGAAACTGCTAGGTGAGGTCATCCAACAAGGGATATGGTACGCTCAGTGTGCTGATGATACTTGGCTATGCATCTCTAGTCCTGACCAGACAGGTGATCCCATTGTACTGCTGTCCAAGTGCCTGGAGGCTCTATGGGTCTAGATAGGCAAAATAGACTGCCACTAAGTTTTTGGTCCCCAGGGTCTGGTGACTCGTCATCTTTGTTTCAGGATGGAGTTGCACTCTCCTGAACAAAGCTGGCAAACAAAATGGGGGTCCTGGACTCATAGCTCCTGGTTGATGAGCAGATGGCAGCTATGGCTAGGGAGACCTTTGTATGGATCCATCTTGTATGCTAACTGTGCCCTTTCCTGCATTGGAAAACCTTATTCGTGATCACTCATGCTTAGTCACTACCTATTTGGCTTGCTGCAATGTGCTTTACATGAAGTTGTGCTTGAAGATATGTTCAGAAGTTATAACCAGTTCAGAATGCAGCAGTGTACACAATATTGTATGTTCATAGGTTGCCACATTATACCTCCTATTAAGTGAATTGCACTGCTGCCAGTTCTTCCAGATGTAATTCAAGGTTCTGGTTATTATCTTTAAAGCCTTATATGGCATGAGACTTGGATATTTGAAGGAGCACCTCTCCCTAAGCATATCTGCACATTCCAGTATATTGCATAGGGTAAGCATGATCCAGATCTCATCTCTGAACTCCTTCTAGCAGTGAAACCTCAGAAACATCTGTTTTCTGCCCCTACCTTATGAAACACCTCCCTCCTCAGTGATTCAGGAAGCCCCCACTTTTAGCCTTTCAGAAGGCCTGCTTTTTTACCAAGGCACTGGGATAGGATAGAATGGAATAGAAATAATGAAATAAGGGCCACTGGAATTTTCTGCCATTCTAATGAGGTGATTAAAATTGTTTGATCATTTTACTGTTTTATAGTTACGTTTTACAGTTACTGGTTTTACTGTTGTTGTGAGCTGCCCACAGTTGTTTAAGATGGGCGTTCATACAAATCTTTTAAATAAAGAAGTTTATTAAGTATTTTAAACCATCATTGATCTACTTTTTCAATATCTCTCTCCCTCCCTCCCTCCCTCCCTCCCTCCCTCTCTCTCTCTCTCTCTCTGTTAAAATATCAAATGTTTAATATTTTGTGTTTTTAAAGCTCCCTCCCCTCCCCACTTTTCTACTTTATAAATCTGGAGGGTTTGTCAACAAACTTTCCTAAACGGAACAGTAATCCTCACTTTTAAAAACTTTTTATTCATTTGCTCTATTTTCAGACCATGGCTGGCTACTAAAAATAAAAGTGAAATAATATTCAGGTATGAAACAGATTATGGCTCACAGCTGGAGGCAAAGAAATTGCAACTCTGTCCCAATTATTCTAATTTAATTGGGTGTTAAAACAACCTGGAATCCCAACAGGAGTGCTTAAAACAAGAACTGCAGATGTCTAACTAGGAAAAGAAAAGCCATCCTTACTTTTTAAAGGCTTCTTTTAAAACGAGAGAGTTATTCTATTGTGTTGGCTTACTTATTGTAATTGGTGCTTTAGTGAATCATTCTTCAGAGAAGCAATGTATTTTTCTTTTCAGAGCTAAGACATTAGCTCTCTTCTAAGAGTTTCAGTTAGTAAGGAAGGTAGAAACTCTGATTTACGAAATAGATTGGTTCAAGTTACTGGACTACATTTTTCTATACCTCCCAGAACTCAGAATATATTTTTCATGAGGTAATGGAAGGCCACTGTGGAACCTTATATGGCTAGTGTTCACCTGTGAAATCTATTGTGAATAAAATGTATTTATGCTGGTTATGAATACTGGAGAATATTGTATTTTTTTTTTAAAAAAAAATGAAGATCATTGTAAGCATGATAGTATAAAATACTTTGCTAAACATTTCTTTGATACCATTCTTCATTTTAAGGCTTCAATCAAAAGATTGTAATATGATGATAAATGGACTCCCTCCCCCTATCCTAATGTGCATTTTTGTGATTCTGTGCCAAAAGTTCTTGTAATTCATAAAACTTGTACAAACTACATCCAGATGTAAATGAGTTGCTGAACCATAAGACCTTTTGTTTCTCCAAAGTAATGCATGAAGCCCCCAGAACCTTCTGGAAGGTGCCACATAAGGGAAGACTGTTTTTTATTATTGCAGGAAGCTCGTTCCAAGTAATGCAGCATTCTCAGGGCATGCAGTAAATTTACCAGTTCTATAACTGTTTAATTGCGAATTAAAATTTTGGGATTATAGTATTGATTTTATTAAAGTCATAGAACAGTTTGTCCAAGATAGTTTCTCCTAAATACGTTGAACAGTTGCCATAATCCAATCAATATGGCCACTGAGTTTCTGCCTGGGCATTCTTTATTTATTGTCAGTTGATTATCTCTCTTTTATTTAAATATGACAGCACTCTGATAACTTTTATTTATACTGTTTGTTAAAGGATTGAGATAATTTTATTTGCTTAAAAATAACAATTTTTATTATATTATGTATTCATTTATCACAAATGGTCAATAACAATCATTGATGGTTTTTTTTTTATAATTTGTTATTACCTATTTGCCATAATTTACATTCTTGGGCATTGGAGCGATTAGAAAGATTAAGGCAACACCCATGGATTTGGATTTTGTTGTTGTTATCTTGCACATTAGTTATCTTATATGTTGGTCTTTAGACTTCTTCTTACCCCTTTCCACAGTATTTTTGTCCCATAGTTTTAAAGTCACATTATTAATATTCAGTTTTTAAATATGTGCAGATTTTAGTGATTTCATATTCTGTGTTAGCCATTCATATGTATGGTTGTTTAGTCATTTTAGCATTATACATAGTTTTATAAAATATAAATCTAAGTGCTATTGCTATTAGGCCAATTACCTAGATTTATATAGCACAGCATGCAACATTTATCTTGTATTCCTTATTGGATTTACAATCTTATTGGTATTGGTGTAACCTTTTATGGTATAACCTTTTCTCTCAGTATATCTAGTCCCAGTGGTTCTTAGAAACCACACTATGTTAATCTGGGTAGAAAATTATAGATAGCTTTACTTCTTAAAACAATTGTTGGAAAACATTTGACCATTAGAATTTGAGAATGCCAGAAGTATTCTTGGGCAGCATATTTGGCTTATTGATCTTCAACTAATTTAAGTTTTTTTTCATACCTAAAGCACAAGAAACCTTTTTAAATTTGTATTTTCTACATATTTCTAATATTCTGCTAGGCTTTCATTTGGCTAGGCTGGATAAATCCTCTCCTCTCCTCTGTTTTCCTCCCTTCTCCTCTCCTCTCCCCTCTTTTAGCCTTTAAAAAAAACCTGTTTTATCTGCACATGATGGCTGTGTTATAGCCATAACAAAGATTTGATTTTATTCCAGAAGCTTCATGTGATCAGAATGGCTGAATGGTATTAACACTTTCCTAACATTCTTATCCATGACAAACAAATATCATTATATATAAGAAAGCTGGCAGAGCATAATCATAGAATGAAGTGATTGTTTCTATCAAGGGCCAATTCTCTACAACCGTACAGACAAACGAGTTAGCAGTTGTGTTTTTACTGAATCCCTTTCAAAGGCTGTATTTTAATCAAATAGCACACACACAAGCTATTTTTCCAAACATTTTAAGTCTCCTACTGAAAGCTTACATATTATACAATTTTTAATAGTTAAACCAGTCAATCTGAATTTATTAATGAATTTTCTATATACACAGTTCATGCTATTTTGAACTTGAGATTTACTTAAAACAGACTATTACTAAACTTAGTTCAACTGTTCAACAACTCTTTAAATTGAAATTGAGATATATTCTACATGTTATCACTGTCATATTTTTTAATTAATTAAAACTGATGATAGCAGGAAAATAAATAAATAAAATAAGGACATGTTTCAAATATTATAATAATATAGAGAAAAGGGTAAACAATATGATGTAAAAGGCAGTTATGATATCAGTGTATAATCGACATTCAGAAAAATACTAGCCAATGTTGACTTCAAAAAGCAATTGGAGATTACACTGAGATATTTCCAAATAACATGTTGCACTTAAAATATTTTAAATCTGCCTTATTTATGTGTCAAAAACATGAGATGTGAATGGATAGCTAGCTGCCTTTCTGTCTGTCTTTCTATGTATCTGATTTAAGCCTGTTGAATGCAGAACAAATCTGAGTATTTTACAATATAAAATAATACAAACAATGGTAAAGAAAGAAAGTATGTTATGTCCAGACAAGGCAAACCCTATGTATAACACAAAAATATACCTGACGGGCTCAGTGTTTCATGTCATGTCTATATATCTATAAAATGTCTATATAAAATGTCTATCAATATCAATTATATTTTATGAATGTTAGTGGATTATGTGTTTAGAATTAGAGTTTAATTTGGCAATGGAACTGTATGTGAGGTTAAAATAGGTGGACTTGTTTCCTGATTTCCAATAATGAGAACAATATTGGTTAGATAGACTGTGTATAATACCTGTTTAGACTAGAGTAGAGTAGAGTAGAGTCGAGTCGCGTCGAATAGACTAGACTAGACTAGACTAGAATAGACTAGACTAGAATAGAATAGAATAGAATAGAATAGAATAGAATAGAATAGAATAGAATAGAATAGAATAGAATAGAATTTTTATTGGCCAAGTGTGATTGGACACACAAGGAATTTGTCTTGGGGCATATACTCTCAGTGTACATAAAGAAAAGATACGTGTTATTTTAATGTTATTTGGTTCCATAAACTGGGAATATTATACCCACTTATTGTTCTCCAAACTGGCTTTCTCAACTCAAATTACCATATCTTGTTTGCTCACTTTTATTATCCATAAATCTTTACTTTTTTATTACAAATCACAGATCCACCAAGTCTATTAAAACAGTCTAATAAATTATAGTAAAACAGCAGAGGAACACTACAGCATCCTAATATTCCACATAATATAACCAATAACCAATCCCAGATTAATTTACTGTTAGCTAAACATGAATTCAATAATGTACAAATGTAAATTTAGCAACAACCAATGTTGTTTTGTAATCTTTGTTTGCCAAGAGAAGCTTCACGTAAAATTTATCCAGTTGTCTGGGGAATGGCTTAATGAGAGGAATTGTAAGCACTACAAATGTCTCAATAGAAATGACAATAGAGTAAAACATGGGTCAATGGTTCAGTATTCGCAGACTGACAAGGGCAATCTTTTCTGCATAAAGTTTGTTCTGGAACAACCCGTCTAGTAAAGCTGATGGAAAAAATATCAAACCACAATAAGATGACTAAAATTCTTGAATTAAGTTTTTTTAAAAAAATCTGGTTTAGCACAATATATACAGCCAACCATTTAATAATAACCAAAGGTTATGGCCCAAACTGGTAGACTTTGGCTTGGTTCAAAATGAGTCATTTAGTTTTGGAAGAGGCTAATATATGCTATTTTATAGCGATCTCAAGTGATTTTAGAGATTTTCTGTGTGAAAGATTCCAGTGGAAAAAATTGGGTTGATGTGAGATTTGTTAGGTTATTTATTTCTATATAGCTACATATACACTGACAAAGCTTGACTGCCTCTTGAAATAATGAATTGCTTTTCTGGGTTTTGTAGTCAAATATTGGTTCAGGAAAGGTTGCTGAAAAATGTCTCCAGTGGGAACAGTCATCTTTTCCTTTCTTACAGTATTTCTAGGAATTGTGTTCTGTTGTGACACAACATCATTCCCACTGAATTAATTTGAAGATTTAAGAATAGAGAGAACTGAGGTCTTCAGCCTCGCTATTGCTTCATGCCAAGCAAAGAAATGCGAAAATGCTCTCTTGATAATATATCAAAAGTAATACAAGAATTCTAGTTCCCTATCTACACCTTCAAAATACTCACTTCTAGTTAAATGATGAAATAATGAATGTTATTGCCTTAAAATTTGCTTTGATAAATTAATAAAACTGGACTGGATAATTTTAGGCCCATTTCCCCACTATTTATATGAAAAATGTTTTTTTCTGTTCAGAGAATCTTTTTCTTTTTACTTGAATGAATAGTTTTATGAAAACATAGATTTAAGTTTAACCTCATATCTGAAAGATAACCCCCAGTCTTTATAGTCTGTTAGTGATTCCTACAACTGAATGACCTCTCGATGACACCTTCAATGGGCCAAATATGAAGAATAAAATCAGATAGAAAGGCATCCTCTTTGGCGGCTGTTCTGCAGCTGTACTGCTCTATTTTTCTGGATGTTTGCCAAAATTTGGGTCAGAGAATTTTCAAGAAATAATGTCAGATTACTTTAGAAGTTTGGCAGGATGTCAGTATGTAGATTTTTTTTTAAAAAAAAATCTTAATGTTCCAATGCATTTCTATTTTCTCTCCCAAAAGTGAATAAGTAATCTAATTGATCTAGTCAATATAGTTAAAAAAAACCCAGAAGACTGATGTTACATATTGCTGGACCAAGGTACTGATTCCCTCTCAGTTTTGGAAACTGACTGTGGCTAGTCCCTGTCATTCAGATTAACTTTCCTTAGAGAGAGAGGGGGGGGGAGGGAGAGAGGGAGGGAAAGAAGGAGAGAGAGAGAAAGAGAGGGAGGAGGAGGAGGAGGAGGAGGAATTATTGCTGAATTTAGTTTCTTAGAATTAGAATTGTTGGACATAGCCTGTGAAAAAGATACAGATGGATAGATGGATGGAGGATGGATGGATGGATGGATGGATAGATGACAGACTGATAGATCTATAGATTTGTTTTATTTATAGTTGTAAATTAGTTATATTATCACTTCAAATGTAATGTGTCCTGTGTATATATAATGTTGTAATGTAAGATACGTAAGTCATTCAATAGTAGGTTTACTATTATATAATAATCATGCAAACATATATTTTATGGCTATGATAATCTTCTTCAACCTAGGAAATCTCCAAATGCAAGGTTTCAAATCCCAGAATGGCCATACTGGAAGAATTCTGGGATTGAGGATTTCTACATTGAGAAAATCACAATGCAATTGCAGATAGTAGTTTGGCTTGCCAAGCTACTTGTCCTGTTGTTGGAAATGTCTACATGTTTGCCAAGGGGGACCACAGGAGGGTGAACTGGCTTTGCACCAGAGAGAAAGATGAGCAGCTCTTTCCTTCAGCATCACCCAAGGTTCCCTCCCTTCTGGAGTTTCCCTGCAAATGGGTACCATAACTGGGAAGGTTCAGAGCCATGAAGAATCTGACTGCTTACACAGAGCACCAGCTTGTCTTCCACCAAAGTGGTACCTATTTGACTTATTTGCATAGAACATGCTTTCAAACTGTTAGGTGGGCAGAAGCTGAAGTAAGTGACAGGGGCTTGCCCTGCCAAGCAGTTATAGGACTCGAACCACCAGAGCAGTGACCATCTCCAGCAACATTATGCCACTAAAGTTTTTAATAAATTGACATTTTTCATAATTAACATAAATATTCCCACATTCTAAAATACCTCAGCAAAGATATCATAGTACTCATTTATCTTGATGTAATATACCAAGTATGAGATCATCAGATAATGTTTATACATTCTGTACATATAGTTCATTTTAGTGAGTAACAAAAATAACCATATGAGTGCATATTTGGTGACAACCTATTAAAGAGAGAAAATGAAATCTTGCACCTACTATGGCCAATGTAGCTGTGGCTACTTCCCTGATGTCCACTGAACTTCATAACCCAACTAATAGTATATTTAATCATTAAAATGTATAAGGATATGATACTGAGCAAAGTCTCTAGCATCATTTTTATGTTCAAATATTCATATAGACCCAATATAAGCATCCAAGGCATTTTTAGAAAACAGGTTTGTGCTATGTATGAAAAAATATGCTCCTTAAGAAGAAAAAGGGTGTGGTAATCTAACTGGTAAAAACAATCATGGATTCTAGAGGAAAAATCTGAAAATAATGTATCTTTGTTGGCATACCTTACCATAGCAAGCAACTTTATAAACAGTGGCTGCCAATTGTGAGAGCTTCCATGATATGCTTTCAAAGATCAAAAAGTGGTCTAGGCCTAATTTTTATGTACTGTTCGTGGTCATTTTAGGCTCATAAAAACTATGTAAATATAACTGAGAACCAGCCTTTTATGATAGAAGGAATTTAAGACACAATTTTTAGAAAATGGAAAAGAGAGTGAATACTATAGTGACAAAATATGTTTTTGGGTGTGTGAGGGAGAAAATATTTGGAGTACTATAATTGGGTTGCATTTTTCACAAGAGTAATAGCTGAGAAATGCAATTATGAATTTTCAAACAAAATACTATTTAAATGTCAGAAATCTGTCAGCCTTGCTTCTAGTTTCAAATGCCAAGCCACAAAAATTGTTTCAAAATTGTATACTGTACATGTTTCCAAGTTCCTGAGAGAACATATTTTACTATATCATCAGACATTTGAGCAGATATTTTATTAATGTCCATGGACAGTTTGACAGATGCTTGTTATCAAAAGTTTTCATTTTCTAGGAAATTTGCTATAATTGTTACTTTAGACATGTCCGTATTATATTTTTTCCCTCTCTTTCAATTGGTATTTTGTTGCTCTTTGACAATTTTTTTTAAAAAATAGAGGAGGAGATAGGCCTATGGACATTTGTTTTGTAAATATTGGTTATACATTTTTTTTTCTTCTTTCTATCAACATTAATTTTTTGGTCTGAATTAAAGAATGAATGAAATAGCCGCAGAATCTTTGAGAGAAATGAAATAACTACAGAATTCTTGAGTCCAATTTTTTGCTTTCATCACAATGCAGCTTGTGCCACGATTTATTCAAAAAGCTCAAAAAGAATTGTATTTTTAGTAACACATAAGCACAGCCTAATTGGAACTAAACATATGAATCCTAAAGCCTTTCCTTGTATATTTTCTTTTCAATGGACTTATTAGTTGTAGGACACTGAAACAGAAGGTGGCAGTAAAGTATAACCTAGAATGAGTACCTCATTTGGAGATACTGTGTTGTAGAATAACCAAGTATACACTTCTTACAATTTGTTTATAGTTCTGCAAGTCTAAGCTACAAAGCACAATTTTGTAAGTGTTTTTGTATGCATAAATGAAGCTACAATTAGGCCAAAGCTTTTATTAAAAATAAAACCCAGAAATAATATCATTTTAAAGTAATGTTTGAAAGGGTTAATAGCTAGAAAGTAAAACTGTTTAGAGATAGAGTTCAGTTATAATACTATTACTTATAAGTCAAGTATGTTTTATTTATTACAATAGAGAAGGAATAACATATTCTATATTGTTAACACTACCAAAAGCCTTATTTTAAAAATTCAGTTCACACAGTGCTCTTCTATGTGATTTTCAAAGCTTCATTAGGTGTTTTTGTTCAGAGCATTTCATCTCATTTCAGTTATATTTATTTATTTGGTTTCTTGAACAACTTTCAGATCAAGCACACAACAGTTTTCAGAAGAAAATATTCTTCATTCTTTGTAGGTACCTTTCTCTGAGCCAATTAAACATGCTGTTCACCGAGTTTGATATTTTTATTCATTTCTGATTTCAAAAACCTACCTCATCTCTTGATTTCAAGTTCCTCTTGTTAATAGCCAATAAACAACTACCCCCTTTGCCTGGCATTGAGGGGTTAGATAATTTTCTGAAAGAAGAATTCACATTGTGACATCCTTACTCTTACAGCCACAACGTCACCCATCATACGCAGGCATCACTGTCACAATCTCTGCTATGGCTAATATTATTTTAGGATTTCAGTCATTTCCATCCTGTTGAAGGTAACTTCTAATATCTCTTTTTAAAGAACAGCTGCTTCCTGCGTCCATGCTTTAGGAAGACCTGAAGTGAGGATTAGAGGAGAATTGAATCCATCTTTAAAAGCTGAGCATTTTACCCAGGGCCTTAAAGAACAAATTGTTCATTTAGTGTGTAAGGACAGCACTTCACAGTTTACGCAAAAGAAAGAGTTCTGAGGCAAATTCTTCATCCACTATTTGCAATGATAAGTTTATCCAAAGCCTTTCACTGCATGTCTTGTAATTGCCTTTATTACAAGAAGTAAGAGCAATACAAAAATAATAACATTTCTTACTTTCTGTAAAAGGCCAGCACTTTGATTCAGGTGCATGACTGAAATATTTGGAAAAAGGGAGAACTTACTTTTAAAAGCTCCTTTAGCATCAGAGGCAGCTCATCGACACACTTGCCCCCAAATAATTTGGGCAATATCATTACCTTAATTGTTTTCAATCTGTTTCATTTGTTCTGTCAACATAAATCTCTTTAAAAGAGGAGTGAATGTAGATAATCAGAAAATGGTGTGTGTGTGTGTGTGCGCACACTTGCATGTGTGTGTGTGTGTGTGCGTGCAGTGTGGCTTGATGACTTACTTGGTATTTAACCTAGCAATATGCAAGGAAGCTGGAGAAAATATTTATTCCTGAAACAGCACTAAGGGATGATAAAGTAACAGAAGCAGAGCAGTTTATCTGTGTCTGTTTAGAACTAAATAAGAAACAAATAAATATGTCTAGTTTTTATTCTGTGGCCAGAATATTCCACTGTTTCATTCTGTTGGCAAACTACAGAAGGTTATAATATCAAACAACATCACTCGCAAGAAGTTCATTCTTTTCTTTATCTATTTGATAATGAGATTAATGCCGTTGGCTCTTCAGCTACATGAAGTAACGAATCTATATTTCAAATTATAACACTGCTACAAATGATGTTAGTATATCAGTCTCAAAGATATTGTTTAAAAAAACCACCCTGTTTTATTTATGAATTGTTGCTTTCTTTGATTTTTTTTTTATGGTCTTGTAACTAACTTTAGTATTAAAGAATCATTCAGCTGCAATTCTTGTTTTTCTATGAACATTTTTATGCCAGATAGCTAAATTTGGGATGCACTTAGCACTAGCTTTCAATGTTAACTTTTAGAGGAGATATAGATTAGAAAAATGCAGCAAGGATATATAAAGAAACATCTGTATTTGATTTTAAAGGTATTCTACATGTATTTTTGATAAAATCAAAATAAATACAATTACCTCTCTTTCCTTACAGTATTTTAAAATTGTCATATGACACAATTTTATCAAATACTTTAAGAGAAAAAATATCACTTGGCAACTATCATTTAAAATCAGAATGACTATTTCTTCAGAGTTAGATTGCTTTTGTGAATTAAAATGGCAGGATTTGTTTTTTAATATTATTAAATATTCTATTTTCAGTAAGTTGAACTGAATATGCCAATATTATGTTTTTAAAAAATCATTTAAAAACTTTTGAAAAATAAGGTGTGATAAAAAAAACCCACAATACCAATTAGGACATTCAATTTAAAAATCAGGCAAATTCTTTTTATTTGCTTTATAGAAGAAAAAAGGAAAAGGAAAAGGAAAGCAAAATTATTGCTTAATGAAATTGTAGTTGCTAAAAACTGATCTGACTTCATCATAATTTGCTTGGCTTATTTTAATCTTGTTTTTTACCACATAAATTTAACTAAAATAGTTATTATGCGCAACTGGATATGTCAAAATTCAATTTCGATATAAATACGTGAAATTATGATTTATTTAATTCTCTATGTCCAAGGTAAAAAAGAGATTAGCAAGACATTTACAGATTTTATACTCAGAAATATCTGCATGAATTTAAAAGCTGATTTCTAGGCAAATATTCACAACTATGCTCTATTGCTCTCCAAAACCAAGACTAAGTCCTTCAATCTTAAGGATTTCTTTTAATAATGGCCAAAGTTCCAGACAGTGCTCAAAAACACACACACACACACACACACACTCACTCACACAGACACACACACACAACCTATTTATTTGTACACTTATAATATGCAATATAAATTTCAGATTAAAATTTTATCCCACAGGATAAGATTCCCACCGATGTTAATGTTGTAGATACTAATTAGATATTAATTAAGGACACTATGTATTAACTTAAAATAACTGTTTTAAGAAGCACTACTTAAGAAATGTTTACACATCAAAAGCACAATTACAAGAGGGAATCTTATTTTTGGTAAGATTATACTTAATGGACTAATTCAAATCCAACAATTATATTATAAAGTTGCAATTCAATTCTGTACTCCTTCGCCCTCTCTGATATGAGATAGAAATTTTATTCTGCAATACCCATGGCCCCAAAGCTGATATATTTTACAAGACTTTTTAAAATGTGTCTTTTTATGTTGGTTTTTTTCCTAGCGAACAGCTGTTCAAGTATTTGTCTTGCTTTTGAGAAATGGGCAACTTTTCTATGAATCTGTACTGAATTGTTTTTAAGGCTTGAGAGTCACAGTGAGTAGTAACATAAAGGAAGCAGAATGCATTACTGTGTGTGTGTGTACACAGTGTGTATGTGTGTGTGTATACGTGTGTGTGTGAATGTGATATTTTATTCATTTTATCCTGCTTTGTGATACATTTTTACTTGTTCTGTATTGTTTCAAATTTCAATAAAATGTATACATTTTAGTAAATATATGTTTATAATTTGTATGTTGTTCTGTTTCAAACTTAGTCTTACACTTTTCAAAAAGATGAATTCCTTTGTCTAATTTTTTCTATGAATTGTAAATAAGCAAACACATTGCAAATTATATCTTCTATCATCAGTTCTTGTCTTGATTTTATTTCACATTTTCCTTGACAAAATTCTAGTATCTCACAATAAGCTAGCCATTTGTATTTGCCTATTATTTCTGCTGTTTGTGCTGAGATCCATAAAAATCTTTTCAGGAACCACATGGCTTTATATCTATTCTGTATTATCAATATGGTATATCTAACATAATGATTTTTAAAATCCACATTAATCTTGACTTTATTATACCAAAAATATCCATGCCATCCAAATCTAGTTTCTGTCCTTCAACTTCAATAGCCTTCTATTTTCTGTAACACCTACTCTTTCTTTCAAACAAATAGTGAATTGCAAAGTATAATTTCAACTCAGATTAACCCAATTTCCTCTTCCTTTGCATTTTGTCCATCTTATATTTAACTCATATTTTTTCCTCAGACTCACAAATTTAGATATATCCTTCTACCAATTTTTAAATGGTGCATCAGTTGTCAAAGCAAATATTGTCTGAAACAAAAACATCATTCTAGGCAAGACATTCATTTTATTACAGAAATTCTCTCCAGCAATGACAGTTGTAGTTTCTCCAATCTTAACATATCTTTTAAAACTTATTCCATGACTGAACATATTATTTTGAAATCACTTAGAATTCACATTTGTCATAATGATACCTATTCTTCTTCTTCTGAATCTTAAAATCAGTCTTATTCATCAATTCTGTTCAGTTTTCTATTTTCACATTTTTGTTATTATCTTAACTTTTTGTTAACATCTTCTGATTATTTATCTTGAAACCTGATAATGCTCTAATATCTTTTAATTTGTCTATTAATATGTCAATTTCCTTTAAGGAATCTTCTAGTACCAACATCAGATCACCCTGGATCTCCCTTAACAGTTTTTTGTGCTTTTGCAAGTGTAAATCAATCTTACCTGTTTTAAAAATTTCTTTTTAAAATTCGTATCTTCCAAAATCTTGTATGAGAAAGCCCACTTCAAATTGTGAAAGGTCTTCTCTGCATCTAAGAAAATTAATGTGGCTTGTTTTTCAGTATTTTGCTCCAAACATTAAAAATGTCAAGCACATTTCTAACATTGTCTTTTAACTGTCTTTTAAATAAAAACCCATAAATTCTTGCAAAATCATTTTCAGTGTTTCAGCTAGAATTGTTGTGAACAACTTGTAGTAATTGTTTAACAATGGACTATAATTTCTTACTAAAGTCAAATCATGTCCCTCCAGGTGTCAATGCTATATTGTCTTCCTTCCAATTCTCTGGCATATTTTATCCCTGTAGGATAGAATTTATTGTTTTGTAAATGTTGTAAACTTTCATTCTCAAATAAGAGTCATGTATTAGAAATAGGCAGTGTGTAGAATACATTTTTACTCAATTTTTATTCTACATTAAGCAATTGTAATCCATAATGTAATCCCATTTTTAGAAAAATTGATGTCTATAGCATCTAGTTCAGTATTATTGATTTCAGTTTCCTGTCTGTTGGAGGTTTTGTGTAGTTTCCTCTGACATGTCCATTTGAATCGCCTTCTCCAATTCCTCTTTGAATTTTTCTAGAATTCCCCTTACTTTGTGAGAAGAATTTAATTGAAACCTTTGCTGTTTAAAAGTAAAAAAATCAACAACACAATTTCTAATTAGCCCCATTTAATGGAATCTTTTTCTGCTTTAATCTTTTCTGCTTCCAGTCAAAAAAGAATACTCTTTTCTGTAATGCAAGATTCTAGCTATTATTTATTTAAGAACAATTATCTCTGTATTATCAATCCTCAGTATTGTATTGAAATACTTCTGCAAAATATGATCCCTTGTTTTCTCCCTGACAAAGATGTTGCACCCAAACTTCTCTCGGAGCATTTCTTATTCTCACAAATCTTGTAACTATTCTATATACTTTTATCAATTACTGCCTCTGTATCCACCATGTCCCAATAAAAAAAATGCTAAGACTTTAATAATCTTTTCTCTAATATCTTTACCAGAATCCTCTCAAAGTTTCTTTACTCTCAATTCCAATAGGGGCAATTATTTACCGTAGTTCCCTTTTCATTTATCTGTCTATAACTTCTGTCTTACTCTCCAGAATTTCCATTTTGTCATTCATTTGTTTTATATCTCCAGACACATTTTTTAAAGAACTTTTCATCTTCTTAGCGCCTTCTTTCATCTCCTCTTTCGAACTGATGAGTTTTCAAAAGCTGGCAATTTAGTGACAAGTAATTCAGCTAACTTACTGCCCAATTGCTCAAACATTTCATGAAGCAAATTTGGTGTAAGCCCTCCCTTTGCTCAAGCTCTCCCCTCCCCATTCTTACTGGTTTGGATAGTGGCTAGTGAAAGTCTGAATAGTGGGCCTGGCAGTACCTGGAGTTAGCAGAATAAAAGGGATAAACTATAGAAAATCACAAAACATAAGGAATAGTAAATAAAAGTAGAATGACTGTGAGAAAAGATAATACTAATAGTAAGAAGCACTTTGGGTGCAATACTAAAACATTTTGAATACTACTTGAACACCATTGACAAAATCACAACCAGTCATACACAATAGGTAGCTTTACTTGGAACAGTTCACACCCTTCAAGGATATTTTTAATGCCATCAAATAACAAATTCCTGTAGTAGGTCCTTGGAAAAGGACATAATAGATAAAATAAAATAAAATAAAAATGCCAAATCCATATCAGTCTGACTATGCAATGAATCACAACAATAAACTATAAGCAGATATGCTGATTTACTTTGTTTTCCAAATCACAGCTGTTTCCTCCTCCCAAAGAATTCCAATATAAAATTGAGTGAACCAATCAGCCAGCTCCTATTGCATTCAGTTTTATATCCATGGGATCCCACTAATCTCATTTGTTATTTTTTAATAAAATAGTTATGAAAATTTTATCATATTTTATATGCAACAACCCTCTTCAAAAAAGAACACTTCTCCCCCATAAAAAATTCTGCCACTGTACTTGTGTATGTGTATGAGTGTGTGTGTGTACTTATGTATATGGGTTCATTTGAATAGGAATATAGTCCTATACATGCATGGCAATTGTACTAAAATATGTATCCCAATTCTGGAAACTATCTTGTCATAATCTGGGTTTGTGTTTTCTTGTTTAGGCACACTTGAAAATCTGGAGGAACCTGTTTGACTAGACCCTGTTTCAAGACCAGGGATAAGACCAAGCCAGAATAAAAGATCTACCTGTTCCTGAACAATAGACAAGCCTCAGGATAATACAATTCTGTGGCTCTTGAGGGGAATACATTTCATTGCAGTGGGCTATAATAGGGTTACAAGAATGCTTTGTTTCAGTCCCTCTTTTCCTTCTTGCCTGCAGCACAGTGTGCTGATTTAAAGTCTCTCTGGAGGGAAAGACATACATGCACTTCCTGCCAGTTAAATGCTGGCACAAGGAGAACTTCTTTAGAATTCTGGGGATCAGGCTGTCTGGCTATTAACCAGATACAGTTTTGTGGGCAACCTTCAAATGTTTATGGTAAAATAGTACTTAAGTTATTGTACTGAGCACCATGTTGGGAACTGGAAAAAGGCCTTCAATGACCAACTGTCAAGGCAGGAAACAAACATTTCTCATTTATAATAACTAAAAGTTGATGCAGTAACTGAAAAAGTACCAAAAGTCCAAGGGATGTTTTTTTCACCATATAATTGAAAACATGAAAATGGAAACCCTTTTTTCATCATAGGCTAGTATGAAAAAGATAACATCGAAAGTATAGTGAACGAAGAATATGGGACACAACGAAAGCCACCCATTCAGATCTTCTTAGATTTCCCTATTGAAATTCAAAGTATCATATAAAGCAGGCACATTGTATTTGATCTGAAAAACGGTGACTTTTTAGTGGTCTGTTTCTAAAATAGTTGTATAGCACTGGATTCAAATGCTATATTGTCATTTTGACAATATATACATGACATTGTATGTGTCATAAAGACTACAACTCAGAGCAAAGGTAACTCAGTACAATTTATTTTTGAGAAAACATGATAAGACTGCGCTTGCATTAATGATAGATAGCTTAGAAATAAAAAAAAAACCTGAGAATCAAGTAATCTGTAAAATCAAGAAATGAAAATCTGAAAGATTATTACAAAGGCTTAGTGAATCATTTGGAGTGTATATGAATTGTGTAAATATGTTCATTTATCCAAATAGGATGCTTTGGTAACTCTAAGTTTATTTAACAAGTTTATTATTTTTAAAACTAGATGATGCTCATTCATAAAGATATGATGTAACAATCAAAAATAAGTCATTCAGCAATGTAATCAACAGTAGTGTAATAAAAATACTATGCTCGTTCTCTGGTGAATGATTCCAAATTGTACATACTCCTTTCAAACTCTTAGGCTAGGTGAACTTCTGAATGAGGATGTCAATCCTTGAGATATTTTGAAGCTTGATACTAGGAACAGCCCTAATTTTCCATTTTAAAAAACTTAATGGTAAGTATGAAAGTATACTATAATCCAGCTAAAGTTTCAAAACTCTTTACTGGAACCTTTGTGAAAAGTGGCACAGAATATGTGAAGTAAAAATAAGCACACACACACACACACACACACACACACACACACACACACATACAAGTAAGCTTAAAAAATCAGAGTTGTGAATGAACATAAAGCAGAATTGTTGCAAGCTACTTTTCCATACAGTTGCCAATTATATTTTCAAGGTTATATGCATGTAGTCACTGTAAAATAAGCTCAGCTTAAGGGCATTTATCTCTTTTTTCCATAAGCAAGGATGGATCGGAGTTTAATTTATATAGGAACCATAATTATTGAGTATTGTACTCCAAACAAGAAGCATTCACATAATTATTACATTATGAAGAGAATTACAATGTCCTGGGATGAAGAATACTAGAGATCCATCCAAAATTTTCAAAGAGGAAATGTCATATAATCCCATGAAAGTTAATCAGGTATCATATCACAGCTAGAGATGAAAACAGAAAATAGTAGTGTGTGATTTATTTATTTATTTATTTATTTATTTATTTATTTATTATTGAATTTCTATACCGCCCTTCTCCCTGAGGACTCGGGGCGGTGTACAGCCAGAATTAAAAAACATGCAGGACAAATATTAAAAAACAATTAAAAGATATATAAATTTGGCCCAATTAAAACTCACTACCAATTAAAACATTTAAAACATTTAAAAACATTTAAAAATTTCTTCTTAAGCCAGCCGGCTTGCTTGAAAAAATGGGTTTTAAGGGCACGACGGAAGGCACTGAGGTCTTGGATTCTCCTTATCTCTGGGGGGAGCTGATTCCAGAGGGTAGGTGCCCCCACAGAGAAGGCCCTCCCCCTGGGGGTCACCAGCCTACACTGTTTGGCTGATGGCACCCCGAGGAGGCCCTCTCTGTGGGAGTGCACGGGTTGATGGGAGGTCGTCGGTAGCAGCAGGCATAAACTCTTTAATTACCTACTCTCTCTTTTGTATCAAACTTTGAGACATTCTTTTCCCAATGCTTTTCAAAAACTGCTGTGGGATTTTGTATGGATTTTTAACTGGACAAACTTAGATGCTGTTAAATCTTATCCAATGATTCTATTCCTAGTGTGCATATTGCCAGATCAAGTAAATTCATTCCCACTGAACTTCATGGATTATTTCTTTTGTAATACTGACTTTTGGCTACTGATATTATTATTTAATCCATGCTATTACATCCACCAACTGTATAAGGCTACACAGGGAAATTTTGATCAACCTGAGGAAATATAATATCAAGTGCAAATATCCCCATCAAATGTCTCAAAGTTTGATACAAAAGAGAGAGTAGGTAATTAAAGAGTTTATGCCGGTTAATTTACATTTTAAAAGCCTGCATTAAAAATATTTACTGGAGAGAATTACATCAGGAAATTTGCATTAAAAAGATTTCTCTGGGAATTCCTGTTAACAACTTTGTTTAATAGAGAAAACCTGGAAATATAAATGATATGCATTTTCCCCTTTAAATTGCAGATGTATAATTTGAAATAAAAGTTTAAAAGATATACAACCAATAACATAAGACAAAAGACCAGTAGATTTCTGATCTAAATCTACTGTATTTCCAAAATATAAACTATTTTAAACCCTTCCTTGATTTCTGTCATGATGAAGTTAGAGAACTAAGAATGTCAGATTATGCTACTTTATCAATTGTTAGCCAAGCTGCAGAAGGTTGTAGGAAAATGGTTCTCAAGATCCTCCCAACACACATACACAAACAAACACAGATAATATATCTTTAATATATTACTAAAACTTTCCTATTTGTCTTGTTTGTAATCTTCATCTGGGTGAAATGGTGGATCATAGGACTATAATTTTTGAATTAATGTATCTCAAATGGTCTAACAAAGAATGTGACCAAAATAACACACAGCTCCAGTGGTATTGAAATTAGGCAACGTTGTTGCTTTAGCTCTGCCATATCACTGCAGTCAACCACAATCATGTGAATATTGTTTCCAAAGCACTCTACTCCCTTCTCCCTACTTTCATAAGGAAAGTCAATGGGGAAGCCAGCAGGAAGTCAGAAATCACTCCAGCTCCTATTGCTTTTTTCTTCACCCATGGCCATTCTGTTTATCATTTTAGGTAAGGAAATATATCTGAAATGAAATGATGAACCAATGTATCATAGGTTGGCTTTGGCAGGCAGGAAGGCAGGCAGGTACATATAAATGCAAATACCTATACACATACATACAGAAGTGTATATGTGTGTGCATGTGCTTATATTTGTTCTCTCCAGTATTGAATGCACCTTTTCTAATTCTGCATATTCAACACTATTTTTTTACACAATTCCACTTTTTTTAAAAATCAACATAGTTCTAGCAATATTTTTTCACAAAATTTCATTCCATTTCACAAAAATGGAATAGAATATCAAATATGTAGATTTTTTTTTAAAAAAAAAGATAAATTAGCTACAGGAAAGCAGTGAATTTTAGGATTATTTCTTTCATATTTTATTTTTTTAATTAATAATTATTTAATTATTTATCTAAATAATTCTCCATCCTACAGTTCTATAATCTTTCTTTCTTTCTTTCTTTTTTTCTTTCTTTCTTTCTTTCTTTCTTTCTTTCTTTCTTTCTTTCTTTCTTTCTTTCTTTCTTTCTTTCTTTCTTCTCTGCTTCTTATGTGTGTGTATCCCTGTAGCTATAGGGCTTTTTATTCTACTATCTTTTCTTTGATATCAATAAGGACTTCTACTAAAAAATTAATATGAGATGATAAGGCCCAAGGTATTCAAATTAATGAGATGTTAAATAATATGTTGCTTTATCGCTAATTAGATGACATAGATCAAGTATGATCCCAAGAGCATTTCACAATATTTAATATCATACAACATACAACTCAGTTCTGAGATGGACCAGTGGAATTTTCTCCATTCACATTTCATGGTACATAATCTGTTGATTTTTCTCTCCCTTCATTACAAAAAATTTGCTACAGAAATCTGCTTTTCTCCTCCACTCATTATTATAAACACCATTATCAGAATGAAAACTATTCTGTGGTTTGACAGAATTGGACCTGGTACTTTGTAAACAGGTAGTCTACAAACATCTTGTGGTAGAAGAAATGACAATAAGGATTAGACTCACAAGATTTATAATCTTGGAAAGGGACCAATTATGTTATTAAGCCCAATTCCTTTGCTCAGTGTCACAGCATAAGAATTAAAACTTATGTAATGAATATATCTGGATTTGTTTGAACACATCATGTGCATGGGAATTTGTTATTTCTCTCGGAAGGTGGGTCACCCTCAGACAACTAAAGTTAGGAAGCAGTTTTCTTTCTAGTATCCTAACAGAATCTGCATTCCTGTAACTTAATCCATTTCTCTATATAAGATTAAAGGGAAGAAAAAGAAGAAATGATATGGAGAAATATTATCTAAGATTGAGAGAATGTTCTGGAAAAGGTGGACAGTTGGGGTGATAGAGTAAAAGGCAAGAGAATGGTAGAAAATTGAACAGTTTGATATTTGTATGAGATTTGTTGAAGTTCTAAGAAAAGTGGGATTTGGAAAAGAGAGAGACAAATTCTATCTGTGATAGCGAGCGAACAATGAAGGAGTAGAAATAAGAAAGTTGAGGATGATTTTGAGGATAAAGTCTTTGTAAATGAGTGGTAGATAGCCTGGGAAAGAATGAGAAAATAACATTTTGAATCAGTGTTTGTTGTAGTCCAAGTTCTCTCTGGATCTTAACGCTATATATAATCAAGAAAGATTATGGCTACAACTTAAACTATTATTAATCACAACCCAATATAATTAATCTAGATCCATTCCAGTCGGGTTTCAGGCCTGGGTACAGCACGGAAACGGCATTGGTCACGTTGGTGGATGATCTCTGGAGGGCTCGGGACAGGGGGTGCTCCTCTGTCCTGGTCCTGTTAGATCTCTCAGCAGCTTTTGATACCATCGACCATGGTATCATGCTGCACTGGTTGGAAGAGTTGGGGGTGGAGACACCGTACTACGGTGGTTCTCCTCCTTTCTCTCCGACCGGTCGCAGTCTGTGTTGACAGGGGGGGCAGAGGTCGACCCCGAGGCCCCTTATATGTGGGGTGCCACAAGGATCGGTCCTCTCGCCCCTTTTGTTCAACATTTATGTACAGCCACTGGGTGAGATCATCCGTGGTTTTGGGGTGGAGTACCATCAGTACGCTGACGACACCCAGCTGTACATCTCCATCCCAGACCACCCCAACGATGCCCTTGAAGTGATGTCCTGGTGCCTGGAGGCCATACGGATCTGGATGGGGAGAAACAGGCTCAGACTCAACCCATCCAAGACCGAGTAGCTGTGGTTTCCGACGTCCCGATATAGTCAGCTGGTGCCATCACTGACTATTGGGGGTGAATCATTGGCCCCCACGGAAAGGGCTCGCAACTTAGGTGTCTTCCTGGATTCACGGCTGTCTTTAGAAGAGCACTTGACGGCCATGACCGGGAGGATTTTTCATCAGGTTAGCCTGATCCGCCAGTTGCGTCCCTTTCTAGATCGGGACTCCCTACGCACGGTCACTCATGCCCTCGTCACCTCCCGTCTGGACTATTGTAACGCTCTCTACATGGGGCTCCCCTTGAGGAGCACTCGGAGGCTCCAACTGGCGCAGAGTGCGGCCGCACGGGTGGTAATGGGAGTGACGTGGCGCTCCCATGTAACACCTCTCCTGCGCGAGCTGCATTGGCTCCCAGTGGTCTTCCGAGTGCACTTCAAGGTTTTGATTATCACCTTTAGAGCACTCCATGGCTTAGGACCTGGTTATTTGCGGGACCGCCAATAGCCTCCCACCGACCAGTACGCTCCCATAGAGAGGGGCTCCTCCGGGTGCCGTCGGCCAAACAATGTCGACTGGCGGCCCCCGGGGGAGAGCCTTCTCTGTGGGAGCACCTACTCTCTGGAATGAGCTTCCCCCAGAGATATGGAGGATTCCGGATCTGTGTACCTTCCGTCGCGCACTCAAGACGCTCTTATTTCACCAAGCTGGCCTGACCTAAGTTTCTTCCCTTTTTAAATGGAAATTTTAAATTCGGTCTTAAATTATTGGGGTTTTAAATTTTCAGCCAAATTATTTAATTCGTTTTATTTTATTTTAAATTTTGTATTCATATGTTTTATTCTATGGCTGTTCACCACCCTGAGTCCTTCAGGAGTAGGGCGGTATACAAATTGAAATAATAAATAAATTAATTAATTAAATAATACATTAAACAAATGATATAAAGACAATAATATGAATGAATTGACAATCTATGGGCAATTAGAACAAAGAATGTTTAATGCTATCTTACAAAGCAATCAAATTAAAAATCTGAGAAGTGAGCATATTATTCAGTTCAATGTGAGAGACAGGAAGTTCAGAGAGTAACACATTTAATTCAGTAAGTTAAAGATGAAGCTGGAGTTCAGAGAGTGCAGAGGAAAAGAGAAAAGTTTTCAAGAATTCTATACACTTTATATAGCATTCAGCTATAGAAGAGGGCAGAAAATGAAACAAACTCTCATTGCAACAAAGAAAGTCAGAATTTTTGAGCTTTTCTGCTACAGCAAGGAGGGAAAAGTATTTCTAAGATGTAGCTTCACACATACACACACACACACATACAAATACAAGGAATACTTTTAGCACATGCAACTATTTCACTTGTTAATGGAAAATAATTTTTTTCTGAACTGAAGAGATGGAGGAGTCACCTGTTGATTATAGCTTATTTGATCCTCAAAGGTCAGTGTTAGGGAAGGGACAAGAAAGGATCCCTATTAATGTCTGATTTGCCACTTCATAAACTGCTCTGCCTTTAGTAATTTTTCTCCAAAATGAGACCAGCTATGAAACTGTCATTTTAGGGTAGGGAGAGGCTGGACTGTTGGGGACAGCTATATAAAAGTGTAAGGAAAAGGGCAGATGCAGTGAAAATCATTGTCTTCCTAAATTTTTCTTCTCTCTAGATCATGTGAAGTCTTTCCTTCTTTTTATCAAGATTTCACACTAGTTGAAGAAGATAAAAACTGGGTTGGGGCAGGGAGGCAGCAATCATCTGGCTGGAAGATGTAGCAAGATTACCAGTACTGTAGGAACTGCAACCTATCCAAGAGTTTGCTTTGAAAAAACATAGTTGTTGGGGAGGTTCTCTCTCTGCTGTATTGATTATTTTGTCCATGGAAAACTCCCTTTCTTTGACACATGCTTGAGATAATTCTAATCTTCCTCACTAGCAGGCTGGGCAAGAATTTCAGGCCAGCCGCAAAATTATGACTTTATCTAACAGACTATATTGGAAAGTTGGAACTGAGAAACAGAAGTCTCAGTTCTATAGACTGGTCCTCTATCATTATAATCTTCTATCATTATTAACCTTAGATACCTGTCGCTAAGAACCACAGTGTGATATCTTTATTTTGAAAACAAGATACAGGTAGAATGGCTACATTCACCTACACATCTTTTTTCTTTCCTCCCTCCCTTCCTCCCTCCCTCCCTTCCTTCCTTCTTCTCTCTCTCCCTCCCTCCCTTCCCTGATATCAGACAAGTTATAACAAAGGATTATTTTTTACATTTCCTGCCAATTCTTCCTTATAACAAATTGTGTTTTCTTTTGAAAATGTATCTTCCAATAATGCATTTGCTATATGCTTTTTCTTCTTTTTCTATTTCCAAAAGGATTCTATCTAAATTCCAGTTCATCATAATATAGCTCATTATCTGTAACAGTTGTCTTGGCAATTAGGATACATTTTCCAGTCTAGAGACTTTCAGTATATTTGCTTAAATGAAAAAGAGAGATATTAAATCTTATATTCTATGTTCACATCAAGTCTTGTGTTTTGTTTTCAGGACAGTACAAGGTGAAATTAAGTATAATGATCCCCTAGAGTAATTTCTTCTTTAATTTAGCTGTAGAAATCCAAAACATTATTATTATTTTATAGCTAGCAGACTTACCACAGGTTACTTGAAGATTAAAAACATTTGGATATTTTTATGTCTTTGTACTGAAATGTCATTATTAAATAAGAACATCAGAAAATATGTTTGGAGGAAAAAATAGTAGTATCAAATCAAATAACACGTAAAGAAATATTCCATAAGTTGCTTATTGAGGGATGGTGACCACAAGCAGCAATATGTTTTCGTGGCTTGAAACTCATCTCATATTTTTAGCAGAATCCGGTGCTCATTATTGCCGGGAGGAGGGAGGCTTCCTTCAAATGCTTTGATAGGTCAATACATCTTTAAAGGAAAAATGGGTAAATTGGGGAGAAAGTATGTTTTGGTTATTTTCTCAGGAATAGGCTGTAAATCAGAGGTGTCTTTTTCAGAAGCTCAGAGACTGAGATATCGAATAACCTTCCCATGGAGTTTCACTGGACATCTACTGTGCTGAATTTTCAGCCATAGCAACAAACTTTTTATTCTTCTGGATTTTTATAATCTGGAATATTTGATGTTAATGTCGTCTTTTAACATTTAAATTTTAAGTATTATTGATCCTTCCATTCCCATTACTTATATAGTTACCCATCTGAAACCAGTAAAATTGGGTAGTGAGCAATCATAACACAATTAAAAGAGTTAAAACAAATGAAAAAAAAGAAATTAAATACAAATTATAATCTGTCAATGTCAAGAAATACACACTCAGGACCCTAGACCATGGCACATGGTCTATATTCTACTTAGTTGACTTGAGTGTAGATGAGCATTCTGACAAATCATCTTGACAATTATTTATGTAGATTCTTGACAATATTTATGGAGATTCTTATGTGTCATGGTTGCCCAAAAGTGCTTTTTAAAAAAGCAACTGGACTTTTGTTGTGTTTTCACTGAAGACGGTTCACTTCTTATCCAAGAAATAGCCTCAGTTCTGATTGAAAGCTGGGGAATGGAAGGATTTATATTCCTTTCAATTATCTGGTTGTTAACACTTTGAAAGTGGGTCATTAACTCTCTGAGAGTTGTTTAGGTCCCTTGGGGTTTATCTGTGCCCTCAGGGTCACCTGAATCCAACTGCAGATGGGTGTTGAACCTTCTTGAAACTGCTGAAAGGATTGTGTTGTAAACTGGAGATAGGTGGTGTCATATCTATTGAGAGAAGACTGTTCTGTTTTAACATAGATGGCCTCTTTTACCGCAAAACATCTTCAAGAAAAATAAAGCAAAACAAAGTTGCCTTTTGAAAAAGCACCTTTGGGACATATTGACAATACTTTCTGTATAGCAGTGTTTCCCAAACTTGACCCTTTGAAGATGTATGGACTTCAACTCCCAGAATTCTTCAACCAGGCATACTATTCCTCAACCAGGCATACTGGCTGGGGAATTCTGGGAGTTGAAGTCTATGCATCTTAAAATAGCCAAGTTTGGGAAACACTGCCGTATAGAATGAGAACAACATTCTTAAAATGTACATTCTGAAAAATATAACAGTACAGTTTAGCTCTATCTACACCTAATTTAAACTATGAAGGGCTCAATGAGATATAGCAGCCTTTTTACAATGGTAAGCTATAATGTCAAAACATATTTCACACTAAGCTAAGAATGAACTAAATCAGAGTTTATTGTGTTATGTATATCCAATTTATAGT
This sequence comes from Arizona elegans, assembly GCA_022577455.1. Classification (NCBI taxonomy): domain Eukaryota; kingdom Metazoa; phylum Chordata; class Lepidosauria; order Squamata; family Colubridae; genus Arizona; species Arizona elegans. Next base: position 56,129,932 of record JAKOOJ010000005.1, on the reverse strand, counting down.
TATTTCTATTTAAGTTATAGAATTTAAAACTTTTTGCTGAAAACTTAATTTGGTTTCAGCAAACAAAGCAGTATAAAAAATTCTGGTAAAACCAAAATGGTGTATGTAGACGGGAATAAACCACATCTACAGTATATCTTTTAATTCAATAGATTTTATTCCCTTCTAATTTGCAATTGCTAAATATTAAAACTGTAAGCATTTAATCAGACTTGATGGTACCAAATGACACTGCTGATTTATTTAGATAGGCAGCTTTTGCAAAACATTGGTTTAGTGAAGTGCTAGTACTATTTATTTATGAAGACTGAATATCTAACAAGTTCTTCAGCCCTGACAAAATGATGTTTGTTTTGATTCATAGCCTACCTTTCTTTTCTGATGAACATTTCAGACAGCTAACAAAATTTTAAAATGGAAACAGTAAAAAAGTAAAAAAAAGAACAACAGCAATTAAATTTAATAGAATTCACATCTCAGTTTTATTAATAATTTATCTCTCAGTTCTATTTTCTTTGCAAAATCCTCTGATATAGAAGATGATTTCTGGGGAAAGGAGGTATATAAGAGAAAAGGAAGTGCGTCAACCTTTGTTCTGCTACCTAGTTGTCCTTTGACCCTTCCAAGCCCATATTTGTGACATAACAGCCCAAAAGTAAATACAGCTGCAATATAACAACATTGCTCTGCACAATTCATGCCCTAACCCCAGCTCATGGCAGCTCTCCAAGAACTCAGTTATCTTCCTTTTTATTGCCTAGAGTATACGTAGTTACAGAGATAGATTGTCATGTAGCTGATCAATGGCCCACCCTGCATGACTGGTGTGTCACATACTATACAGCTGGTAGTAAAGTAGGGTTTTGTGAGAACTTGGCCTATAGCCAATTCTAATTGTGCCTTATTATTCAATAACATTTAAAAACTTTTAAAGTAATAAATGACACAGCTTAATAATCACTATTCTCATTTCAATTTATTTAAAGCAATCAAGAAAACATGAAAGATTATTTGGAAAAGATTATTTGGAATTAGCTGTCAGAGTGTGAGACTTTCTGTGTCTATGGCTAGTTATTTTAAACTTAGCCTAAAATTAATTATGTTCTTTAAATTTTGTACAAAATAGTTAACAAATCCCCCATGTTATCCATAAAGAAGTCTGTAAACCAACTTTTCTATTGGAAGAAAATGCAACCATCACATGCTACCTTTTACATTTGATTCTTTTAAAATTCATTCAATAATATTTAAACCAAATTACATTATTTCATGGAAGTATCACATCACATAATAATACTTTATGTTCAGAGTAATTGTATGGAAGGAAAAACCCATTAAAATAAGTATTAAAATTAATGAAATAAGTATTAAAAGTAATGCGTACTAAGTCAACAAAGCACTTCACAAAGCACCAATTTACAAGAATGTTACTTGGTAATTGTCAATTCCTTTCTTTCTGACTGGTTATGAACTTTGGAGACCTGAAGAAATTATACCAAAAATATCACATGTATTTGTTTTAGCCATCTTCATGAAGTCTGTGATAATTTGGCAGCTGTTGTTCAAAACTCAACCAGTATTTCTTATGTGAATGAACAAACTCACATTGGCCAGGGAAGTTTGTGTCTGTGTGCATAGATAAAATGTAAAGATTGTTAGAACAAGGAGCTTAATGGAAGCCATGGGATGCCTGAAAGTCACAATTTGGAGTAAAAATTCAACAAAATAAAATTAATGAGAATTTTGCACATGATAATATCAAGAGGGGGGAAACTGGGGTATGTGTGTTTTGTTTTTGAGTTAGTTCCAAACTGAAATACTTTTCTAGAATGATCCCATTTGTGTGAACATGGAATACAGGTAATGTTTAGGTCAAGATATGTCATTAATCCAAAGGAGGCTCTCAAATCTGATGTGTGATACATAACTGACATTACTACAATAATTATATTTGTCAATGCCCTATGTAAAAAACTTCTACCTGCAAATAGGACATTTATGCAACTAAAAGAATGGGTTACTTTTCCTTTTCTTTCTTTCTTTTTAAGTGAGAAAAAAATACCTTACCAGTGATCTAAAATTGTACAGTCACTCATATCAAATATAGGACATTACTTATGTACAGCCAGGACCAGAAAAGGCCTGAAAGTCTATTTGCTTTTGTAAAATTGAATGGTGGGACTTCAACCTCCCCCCTAAAGTTTCCTGGTAGTTTTCTTTTCAGAAATTCAGTATTTCTGTTTGAACAAACTATTTCTATTTCCATAGATCCAGGCTTGTCTATAAAGTATAAATTGCTTATATGTAAAATAGGTTTGCTTGCAAATTTGTAAACAAAGATATGTTTTTACAAATGTGCATCCAACAATATTTGTAATGACATTATTAAGTCTTCAATAGGCTCCTGCCTTCAATTTCCTTTCCTTTCATTCTCCCCTCCCCCTCTCTACTAAGTATAAAGCCCATTACTCAGAGGAGCTAAGCTATGACCCAATTTGTTAGAGTAGCTCGGTTATTCTCTGCCCTCTCCTTTTTCCCTGAGTTTTTGAAAGCCATTTCCCCTTCAAGCTGCTGCCTGCCCTGCTAATAATGCCTTGTCATGCAGTGACAGAATTATGCTTTCACACTGGTTTCACATGTCACAAATAATTGCTCTCATTGCTTTTCATATTGAAGTTGTCAGGACTCTCTTACGCTTATAATTTGTGTGGGTTGATCATACTTTGGTAAATCAACAGGTCACGGCCTATGCCCTTTAACCCCTGTGAGTGGCTGAGACTGACCTACAAATCTTCTGACAGGGACAAAAGGCAGGCTACAGGATTGCTCAAAGCACTGTGTCATTTGGTGTATTTTTCCCCTGCCTTTGGTCATTCTTTACTTCTTTATATTTTTCTTAGTTTATATTATTTTAATATAAGTTTGTAATTAATAAAAATTATTGCAAAAAATGTTTTACAAGTAGATGTCACACTTGTCTTCTATTTCTTCATATTGTTTGCTGTATGCATTAGAGAGCAGGGACATGTTTACCTATGCATCTAAGCAAATGCATGTTTACATGAAGTTCTTTAATTTTTCATTCATCTCTCGTTTCAGTCATAATCACCTGTGCCAAATGCTAACATTCTTCTTACATTTGAAATGTACCTTTGCTTTACATGCTTCTTAAGTGGCTATGACAGTTTTTTTTGACTAACTTTCTTAAAGCATAAAGGTTCAAATATAATTTCAGGCTCAAACTCTGTTTTCATCAAGCTGCAATGTCTGCAGTCTCACTCCCCCTAACACACAAGGGAAGACATGATATTCTCGATGAAGACTTTTATCATGGATGAAAAGCCAATCCTGATATATTATGTCATTCCAGTTGTTCAGTAGTTCAATATACTAGAACAGTGTTTCTTAAGCTTAACAACTTTATGATATGTGGACTTCTCATAATTCTAGGAGTTGAAATCCACACATTTTAAAGTTACCAAGATTGAGAAACACTGCACTAGAGAAATGGAAGCTGCAAAATATCTATTCTGTATAGCTGTTTATACGTGTAAAAAAAATTATGCCAGAGAAGGAATGAACAGAAATATCCTTTACAGATAGATGTATCCAAAGCTCTGTCTTACCTCCCTCAGCTTTCATGAGCATTAGAAAGGGTGAGAAAAAAGGATTTGTCTTATGTACTTATTATTCCAATTGCAAAGACTACAGCTGCATTGCCAGGTGTTTATCTGATGCCACATGTTTGTTTGAAGGCCTTTTGTAAATTGAATAAATGAAAGCAAAAGATTACCGATTTTTTTCAGGTTTCAGTTTAAATGCACCGAACAAATCCATTTTGTTTTTAGGAACATTAAAAGCCCTGCTGATTAGTAATGCAAAGTGAAGAAGCTTATTGTAAGAAAATTTCTGTTTATTTAGAAAACACTCTTTAAACTTTTGGCCACTGATGATCAGTTTGGCTCTTCATTGGCATGGCCAAGGGGATAAATTAGGAAAATGTAAGATCCAGAAATGATTTCTAAGTTTCTTGTCAAATGCTTCACTTTTGCAGATTTACGCAGCTTCTAGAGATGAAGTATTTAAAAAAACACTTCTTTAAATTTCTTTTGGTTTTTAACTGATTTTTTTTCTATGATATTGTAAAGGAGCATTTCCTGAAGCAAATAATGGTAACTTTCAAAATAACAGTTTTATTGATTGAAAAAAGGAAAGTACTGTTGAATAAAAAAAAAAAAAAACTTCAGTAAGCCATATTGGGAAATACCTACAAATAGAAGTGATTTCTGTTTCTCTACTAGTTTTTCCAGTTTTAAGTCAAGATTACTTATGACCATTAACAGAAAACATTTAGCAAAAACAGTATTTTCATAATGAAAAAGATACAATACCATCTTGTTACTCACTTCACTTTCTAGGATTATTATGGAATATTTCCTACATACTAACAATATCAGGAAAAATGATCTGTAATAAAATAAGGATATGCACTACTTTTCATGCATTGCCTCCTCCATCCTACTGTCCCACACAGGGTTGTGCAAAAATTTATTAACACTGTAATTTTTTTATTGTGCTACTTTGTCTATGCTCAGGTCATGCAGATCTGCACTATGACCTCTTGAAGACTCTTCTAAAAATTCCTAACCTAACTTCCTAATCTTTATACTTTTTCAAAAAACACAAAAAGTGTAGGTTTTCTTATGTTCCACTGCTCAAGGGGTAAGAGAAAGCAATTGTGGAAAAATAAATGTTTGTGTTCCTATGAATGATAGTTCTGGGAAAGCAGGCTGAATTTTGATGGCTTATCTGAAAAGACATGGCAGCTTGAGAAATAGGAACAATAGAAAGGATCCTCCTTTTAGTGAGAACAGGCTCTTCCTTGAAGACAATAAATGGAAAACCTGGTATACAAAGAAAAGAGACTTATTTAAGGGGAGTAGGAAGAAAAATCTAAATCCATATATGTAACTGGAACATTGCCAAGTGGTACATGGGTATAAGTGAACCACAAACCTTAAAGACAGTCTTGTAGTGTATAAAAATAAAAGCGAAGAACTTTGAAGAAATGTAGTCTTTGTTCTCAGTTACATGATTAAGCATGTTTATTCTTTTATTCACAATTCCCAAGAGCAATTGAACATAACTTTGTTTAATAATAGCTCTGACTGAAATTACAATTTATCCAACTTTGTATGTTCTGTTCTCTCCACTGATTGTTTCCAACCACATCCACTGATTGTAACAACAAAATACAAGCATGTAAAAAAGAGAAATAACTTTGTGTAGCACACTTGAGTTTCTGAATACCAAGCAACTTCAATAATGCTGAAGAATCAGAATTTGAAACAGAGATCAGTAGGAAATTTTCAGAAGCAGGATACTGTAGATCATTGTATCTTGGTTTTTTCTCTCCACATCAATCCATATAAGTTGAAAAGAACACCTTGCTTATTTCACTTTCTTCCTCTGCCAAATTTTTTTCCAGTTGCTATATCCTAAGTGCCTCTTAAGATTTCTAGCTTTATTGAAGGCTTCCTGAAAGATTTTTAGAAGTTTACCTGGACTTAATTCCTCCTCTATCTTAGCTTTTTTTCTAAGAGATTCAGAATAGTGCTGAAATTAAGCTTGAAAATCTGCAATCTTTCCAAGAGTTATGAAATAATTTTAATGTGACAGAAGACTGATATTATTAAATAATTTGGAGAAATAATATATAGTCAAAATTAGAATTTAGCCTTGCTTTGATCACTCATTACAGTACTTGTTATAACCAGTGGTGGGTTGTCCCTTGTTCCAGTTCTATAGAACTGGTAGTAAAACTGGCAGGACGCTCTGCCCATTGACCCTGATCTCATCAGAAGTGATCTGCACAATGCGATTCCATTGCGAACCAGTAGTAAAAGTAAGTAGAACCCATCCCTGGTTATAACTCAAAGTGTACTCATACAATCATACAAACTTACAATACCAAGGACATAACACTCATTTGAACATCTGCAGTCTATAGGAAAACCAATTAAACCATCAATGAATTGTAGTTCTCTGGGTCCTCAAAAATGCCCAGAAAGGAAAAAATCTATAAAGTCTAAAGTAGACTATTCCACACTTTCAGCTCTTGCCATCAAGAAGTTTTTACTTATATTTAAATAAAATCTAGGTTGCTGCAACTTATGCTCACTGTTTTTGCTCTTAGTTTCTGCAGCCAAAGAAAATAGTTATTGACAATCTTCTTTAGTAGTTTTGCTTTATGTACATAAACATGTCTCTTCTCAATCTTCTTTTCTCCATACAAAATATCACAAATTCCCCAGGCTAGGCTCAAGGACATCTCCTAAATTCTACCATCTTTATTACTTCTCTGAATCTGTCCTAATATGTCAATAACCTTGTATGTTCAGACTGAACACAGTACTGTAGTAAAGGTGTAGTCTCACCAGTACTGAATACAGAGAAATAATTACTTCCTGTATCTTCTTCTTCTTCTAATTGAGCCATGAATCTTGCTTCTAATTCAGGCAAGAATCATGTTAGCATTGTCTCACATCAATCAATGTCTCACATTGCTATTACCTTGTTATCAAAGAACACACTCAAATACTTTTCAGAAATAATATTTCCAAGCCATAAAAAAGTATGTTCATAAATTAAAAATAATTCCAAAACAACATTAGTAAGTTCAAATATTTATTTGAAAAACTGATTTGGAAGGAAATGTGTTATCATGAGCTAAGTCTGAAGTCAGATAATTTTGAAAAATTAGAAAAGTTAAGACTTTTTTTGCTGATCTGTTCTAAATATATTTATTTCAAAACCTTTCACTGTTGTAATGATCTGTGTTTAAAAGTGATTAATATTTATCAATACCAAAGAAGATGGCGGCCAGCTTATGCAAAATTGTAGAATAATATTGTCTTAAGTTTGGACAAATTCTGCTAGAGAGAAGTCCCCTGGATGTGCTCCAACATGATTCTGAAAGCTCAGAAGACTAAATTTCTGGTCCTGGTGACAGATCCAGATAAATTTGGATGATTTATTGATATGGCATTTCATGATCACTTTTTAACATTGATGTATCAATGTGATTTACCCATTTAGTTCATCCAGTCCAATCCATTTAGTCTTTTTAATATATTCAGGAATCAATATAGATGGCTGTTTTTGTAGCCAAATGAAATACCATGTATATTTTTTTTATATAATCTTGCACTAAAGTAGTGTAACTGAACCAATACATTTATTAATTTGCTGAAAAATTAATAGAGGCTACAAGTTTACCAATCAGATGGTGGCCTTGCTTCTGTGAAGAAGTTTCTAGGAAGGCAGTATAACTCAAAAGTTTACAAGCTAAATAGGTGTGATGTTTTGGAATCCCTCACAATATTATTTGAAAAGTTTTCTATCCATTACAGCATTTCCACATAGGAAGAAATTCAGACATGAGTAGAGAAATAATCAGAGTTTTGCTTGATAAATAAAAAAATAATCTGGTATTTCTATAAATTAGTACCAAAAGTCCTTAATTATACAACAAGATTAGTCAAAGTCTTGGAATAAACCATTGCAAATACATAGACATTGACCACTAATCTGAGTAAGTTTGTAGAACTACATTACCAGCATGTTTCAGAGTAAAGCAGAAACATAAATCAGAATTTGCAAATGTCATTTAAGTTTTCACCTGTCTCAAGATTCAGAATTATTGGCTATTCAATAAAAAGCATATGTGTGTCTTTAGTCTTGGGAATAGTAATGAAGTGAAGCAGACACTCTCCAGGTTTCCACTACCATCTCTTCTCTTCTTTATTTCTCATTGAGTCAAAATAATTACTGTATCCTAGAGGGAACATTTCTCTCACTCTGCCGATAAATGCTGCCATCTTGACTCTTCATGAACTGTTCTTCTTCCTTGTGGGATTATGACTTGATTTATGAGAAAATAGAGGGCAAATTGCAATGTCCATGTTGATGGATGACATAGTTTGGACTGTTTTGCTGATTGTGTATGGATAACTTTTTTCATAGTGTTCTTGCAATTGATCAACTGCAACATAGCAACTGAGAACAAACAAACAAGCAGGATTTATTTTCTGTTTCTTTTTCAAACTCTCCTTTTTCTTAGTGCTGTATAATCTTCTCTGCAAATCTCCTCCTAATAGTTCACTCATATCTTTCCTATCTCCAAGGCTAGCTCTACATTCCTTGACCTGGGACTGAAGGAAAATATATGGCTCATGGTCATCCAGCTGGGTCCCAGATCTAAGGAAGCCTAGATCTTCCCATTCTTAATCAGTGAACCTGTCATAAGTAAATGCCTTATTCTATAACAAGAGATATGTATATATGTACAGGATATAAAGGGTTAATTTATTCATCCTCCTTTAATGTATTCATGTGTAATCACCCCCCTTCCTTGACTCCTCCCCTTTGATATAAATAGAGAGTGCTTTTACCTCATGCTTGCTTCTCACTGTAAATCTGACAAGAATAAGTAGAATGCCTATTATGAATAAATTTTTTCTTTAACTGAAGAAATTGCCTCTGAATTCATCATTGAGTCTGATCCTCAAAATATTGTAACAAGCTGGTAGCAGAGGATGGTTTGAACTGACTCAATAAAATCCAACATGCCTAAGAAAGAAAATCTCAAGAATAAAAAAGAAAGACCCAATACCAGGGCAAATGATAAAGAAACAAAAACAGATCAAGAAATGATCGACGAACCAATAAATACAACAAAGAATCTGAAGATAACACCACAGACATCGAAGAAACAGCAGATGAAACCGACAACCAAGAAGAGAACAAAATAAAAGACAAAGACCTCAGATCGGAGATACTGAGGCTAATAAAAAGTCAAAAAGATGACCACAAACTCATCGCGGAACTCCGAGGCTTCTTGGAAGAAAACGGAGCAGTGAGAGAAAAAGACATTGAAAAAGCCAAACCCGAAAATACAAAAATGGTGAGCGAACCTACAACGAACGAAAAAATAACCAGAAGCAAGACCAGAGGTCCCGCTCAAAATTTTGAAAGGCAGCCATCTTCTCTTCAACCGGCCACAGAAATGAACACGGCTGAACCAATCAGAATGCACCATTCAAAAACTCTGGCGCGAAAAAACATAAAAAATAGCAAAAAATATATTTACTCTTCTGAAGAGTCAGAAACAGATACAGAGGAATCATCCACCGAACAAAAAATCGAAACACCCATGAGAAAAATATTTAAAACGTTTGGCACAAGTCTAACAATTTCAAAAGAATCGATAAAAGCCAATAATGCAAAAATACAAAAGAAACGAACCACAGCTGCCAGCAGAACACCCAAGATCGAGCCGGAGACCGAATCATCAGAAGGAGAGCACTACGAGGGAGCTACAGCAAAGAGAACCTCTCCCAGCGGCTTCAGCAGAGAAATGACCAACGCGCATGCACAGATGAACACAGAGAACTACAATGAACTTTATGAAGAAGGAGAACCTTTCAAGCTCATCAGCAGAATACCCACACCATTCTGCAATTTTCAACATCTACAGGACCATGGACTACCCACAGTTGTAAGTAGTGGGAATAGTAATATTGGGAATCTACCTAGTGATTTCCCAAAACTTAGAATTGATGGCATCAATTTACAGGAATGGTGTCAACAAATTCAGGTTGTCTTTATGAAAGAAAATTTATTATTTTTTGTAACCAATCCTCCCAAAAGACCTTGGACTCTAAAAATGGACTGCCTGCATCACAGAGCATTCTATTTAATAATTTCTAGCATATCACCTGCCATGTACTACAGTATTAAGCATAATCTTACTGTTTCAGAAATAATTCAATGCATGTTTAAATTGTTTCATAGTGAAAGTGTAGCAACAACCACTAGAATGTCTAAAGATTTCTTTTCAGCCAAATTAAGATCTGGAACCACCATAAGTGAACATTTAATATCCTTAAACAAAACCAGAGCAGAATTACATCTAAGAGGAGAAATAATATCAGAACAGACAATGAAAAGCGTTATCCTTAACTCATTAGATTCATCATGGGATAACTACATATCACACTTAGACTCAATCAATCTAGGATACTTATCCATAGAAAGTCTGTCAAATAAGTTAATAGCTGAAGATAATTTGAGGAGAAGTAGATACAATGCATACACAGAACACAGACAGACAAAAGGGGTAACCTTCCAAGAAAATCACCAAAAAACAATTGAATGTTACAATTGTGGATCCAGAAAACACTCTAAGGGAGATTGCCCCATGTTTCATAGGGAAAGACAAAACCGTGATTATAGGGGTAGATATCAAGACAGGCAATCATCTATTGATAGATACAGATATAGAAACTCCCCAAACTACAGAGAACGCAGAAAGGATAGAGATAATTCAAGGGACAGAAAATCAGGATCATTAAATGGATTAGATAAACATAACGATGTCATCACACAAAATTCAAAAAAACAATACTTGGCTCATAGATTCAGGGGCGACTAATCATACAACAAATAACAAGAAAATACTGTCTTCATTCACAAATGATAAATTTATGATAAGAGTAGCCAATCAAGAAAATGTTCAAGTCATAGGGAAAGGAGATGTAAATATACCTGGTTTAGGTAAAGTAGAGGGGGTATTGTTGATACCAGAAATATCACATAACATACTTAGTGCAGTGAAATTAAGCCAAGATTTCAACATAAATATAATCTTCTCTGGAGGAAAAGCAATACTAGAAAAGGATGGGACTAAATTGAATAGTGTAGTTATCGAAGGGGGCCTACCCTTCCTTGTAACAGAAGATAAATGGTTGCATAACATTAATACAAACACTGATGACGACATCAACATAGACAGTGAACATAGTAACTACAATGACAATGAAGAACCCAATACACACTGTAATCACAAAGACACACCCACTAGTGATACACACAATAACAAAAGACCCAATATAGGCAAACCAATTCATGATGAATGTGCACACATGTTGCATAGGAAATTGGGACATGCAAGTTTCCCTGTAATACAAAAAATGATTGAACATGCTGATGGCATTAAAATAAAGGATTGTAAAAACTATTTGGAATGCTCAGTATGTAAATCCTCAAAACTCAGAACAAACCCAAAACCAAAGAGGGCAACAAGGACCTCTAACCAAATTTTTGATCTGGTACATATGGATCTGGTTGGTCCATTAACACCATCCATCACATACAAAAAAAGATATTTCCTAACTATTGTAGACGACTATAGCCGTTATGGATTTGTTTATACTTTAAAACACAAAGATGAAACTTTCCAAAAATTCAAAGAATTTTACAAACGTGTAGAAACACAACACAATATCAAAATAAAACAAATCATGACAGATAGGGGATCCGAATTCATGTCAAAAGAATTCTCACAATGGATAAAAGACAAAGGAATGATACACTTCACGACTAGCCCATTTTCTGCTTTTCAGAATGGTACAGCAGAACAAAAGAACTCGACACTGCAAACCATGATTAGATGTACATTAGAAGATGCTGTTTAGGAAAACAATTCTGGTCAGAAGCATTACTATATTCAAACTATACCCAAAATAGGACCTGGTCTAGCATCCTAAATAAAACACCATACGAAGTGATGTACAATAGGAAACCAAAAATATCACACATGCACATATTTGGAGTTACAGCAGACGTACGCATACCAAAACAATTAAGACGTAAGGGAGATAACGTATCCAGAAGGCTCAGATTCATGGGATACGAAACAGGCACAAAAGGATATAGATTCATTGACAATAATAACAAATTCATAGTCTCAAGAACAGCAGTATTTCATGAACAGGCCAACTGGTCTAAGATACATCTTAACGAGATAATCCAAAATACAGAACCAAATATTGAAAAACAAGACAGAATAGAAAGAGAGAAACATGAACATAACACACATGATGACAAAAACAAAACATGGACAGGTAACCATACCAGGATAAAAACAGATTCATTAACCAAAAAGGAAGCAAGGTATCTACACGATAATGAAAGCATTCCAATAAGAACAATCAGGTGTAACAGAAAACAATTACCCAATAAGTATAAGGATTATATAATGTGTGTGAATGACGAGACACCAACACCTAACACATACAAGGAAGTGTTGAAACTTCCCATGGAAGAAAGAGAAAAATGGGAATTAGCCATAACAAAAGAAATGAACAGCTTGCGTGAATTAGGTGTATTTACACCAGTCCCTGCCCCTAAGAACAAGACAATTATAGGCACCAGATGGATATTCAAAATCAAAGATTTAGAAGAGGGTAATAAATTATATAAAGCTAGATTAGTCGCACAAGGTTACGCTCAAAAATATCCTGAGGATTACACTGACACATACTCTCCCACTGTAAGAACCGAAAGTGTTAAGACAGCTTTAGTCATAGCTGCTATACTCAATCTTGATGTCTTTCAATATGATGTGCAGACTGCATACTTACATGCAAAGCTCGACAAAGAGATATATGTAAGGGCACCTCATAGCCAATGTACAAATAGAAATGAGACCTGGTTACTTAACAAAAGCTTGTACGGATTAAAACAATCCGGCAAGCGTTGGTATGAATGTCTAGTCAGCGTGCTTAAAAATATGGATTTCAAAGCCATAACTGCAGACAATTGCTTTTTTGTTAGAAAGGAAGGTGAATCATTAGAATTTGTGTTAATCTATGTGGATGATATTTTGTATATAGGCAAACATAAAGAAAGGAAAGATTTATTTGTATCCAAGCTAAGTGAACATTTCTCTTTAAAGTCGCTAGGAAGGGTAAACAAATACCTTGGAGTTCAAATCAATAAAACAAGAAAGGGATTCAAATTATCCCAGAGAGATAAAATTATAGAACTTCTGGAAAAATGCAATTTAAGAGATGCCAAACCTTGCGATACTCCTATGCAGACTGATTTTCTAAGGAATATGGATGAATCTTCACCTGAGTTTGAGAACAATACATTATATAGATCAATTATTGGTTCTCTCTTGTATATATCTAATTGGACCAGGCCTGATATAGCTCTGCCACTTAATTTATTATCTAGACATGTAAGTAAATCACTTATGTATCATTGGGAAGCAGTTAAACGAATACTAAGATATCTAAAACACAGCATAGATTTCTGCCTACTCTTAGAACCCAATAATATTAAAGAACCTATTATCACCAGTTACGCTGATGCAGACTGGGCAGGTGACATCAAATGTAGAAAGAGCACCTCAGGTTATGTATTATTTTTAAATGATTGCCCAATATTCTGGTACACTGGGAAGCAAGATTTAGTAGCGACTTCCACAACAGAGGCAGAATACGTCTGTTTATCTAAAGCCTCAAATAATTTAGTGTGGTTTAATGATTTATTATCTGATATTTGGATGAATCCAATACTACCATTTGTCATACATGAAGATAATAAGGCGGCAATAGAAATATCAAGATCTGACGCCATTGGTCAAAGGTCCAGACATATAGATATCAAATTTAAACACGTGAGACAATTATCTCAGGATTGATTCATTAAAGCAATCCACTGCGAAACCTCAGAACAAATAGCTGATATATTAACTAAACCTTTACCTTCTAAACAACACAAATACTTGACATCAAAATTACAAGTACTATATAATTCTGAATCCGAATGCAATCATTGTTATATGTCGAATCGGCATTTAGAGGGGGATTTGTCATAAGTAAATGCCTTATTCTATAACAAGAGATATGTATATATGTACAGGATATAAAGGGTTAATTTATTCATCCTCCTTTAATGTATTCATGTGTAATCACCCCCCTTTCTTGACTCCTCCCCTTTGATATAAATAGAGAGTGCTTTTACCTCATGCTTGCTTCTCACTGTAAATCTGACAAGAATAAGTAGAATGCCTATTATGAATAAATTTTTTCTTTAACTGAAGAAATTGCCTCTGAATTCATCATTGAGTCTGATCCTCAAAATATTGTAACAGAACCTCTGGTGCTTTTGCTCTATTTTGCTCAAGTGTAATACAAATAATATAGGGCACATGTTGTCTGATGTGTACTGATTTATGTAAGACAGCCTAGGGTTATTTCTATTTCTACGACTGGGTTAAACCATTTGGAGAGCCACTTTGCAAAGTTCATCTTCTAACAGTTCTGTATAAATCCTATTAATTTAATTGACATAGTATGAAGGAACATCAAGTCAATCTTGCCAATCTCCAAAAACAAAATGTTAAACCTGAAAGTATTAAGATGAGAAACAACCAGAAAATGTACAGTTTAGCTTAAATAGGGAAGTTGAAAAAAAGTCCCAGAGATTGAAAAAGTCATAGAAACAGACTATACAGACTACATCCACATGCAGTCAAGAAATACATAGTTGGTAATACATAGTTAATTTTATCATCAATTATCACAAAAATTATCATAGTTAATTTTATCACCAAGAAACAAGCTTGACTTTAACCCCAACCATTCAGTTAAATATAGATCATTGTTTTGTGAGTCATTCATCCTGAATTATAGTTCAGATTGTGGACAGTTTTAGGGTTACAATTAGAAATTAAAAGTTGTTTAAATATTTAAAAGCATTACAGGAGCAATTATGTTAATTTGTTTTGCAAAACTATGTCCTTTATAAAAAAAAAGAACCTTCAACAACTTGGGAGACTCATTAGACTCTTGTCATGGTTGGGGTCATTTCCTGTTTGCTTTGATGTGTTCTGTGACTACTCTCCACTAGAGTGTTAAAAAATCTATTTAATCAGTCCATCAGTATCTGATGAACTTAATGAAGTAACAGATGGAGTGTGGGATAGATAGGGATATACAAATTTAATAAATAAGTAAATAAAAATAAATAGTTCTTGAAGCTCCTGGAATGAACAGGTAATATTGACCTTGAATCAGATCACACCCAATTGGATTCTTTGTCCCTCCTCTATGCGGTGCCTCAGCTATTAAGTATTTTACCTTTCCTACTTAATATCTACATGAAACTACTGGGTTAGGTTCCCTTGGCATGGGATTGAGTACCATCAGTATACTGATGATACATCATTTACTTCTTCAAAGAATAAACTAATTTAAGGGGAGTAGGAAGAAAAATCTAAATTCATATATGTAACTGGAACATTGCCAAGTGGTACTTGGGTATAAGTGAACCACAAGCCAGGTATGGTCTTTGACACATAGATACATACAGTTTATATATCAATTGTTCGCTTTTCTAGATTGGGAAAACTGCTCATTACCACTCAGACCTTCATCATCTCCCATGTAATACCACTGCTGCATGATCTCCCAGCAGACTTCCAGGTTCTAGTTATCACATTTTAAATCTTATGTGACATAGGTCAGATTACTTATGGGACTATCCTAATCTACCTACCTATCCTAATGATTTCTCCCCATTTTACTGGGTCTGGCAGGATGGGGTACACCAGGTCCCCTTGGTGAAGCAATGTCAAAATATTGGCCATTGGAAGGATGCCTTCATCTCATCTGAATAATGGAAAAGCATTGCCTCCCGAGATATGGATAATCCTCACCCACTTGGCCATCAGGAAAGCTCTGAAGATTTTTCTAGCTTTTTCTTCATGTGGAGTCAATATATAGATAGACTTGGCATGGGGTGGTTTGTGTATATGTTTGAGCACTATAATGGCCTCAGGGCTGTTTATTGTTTTAAATTGCCTTTTTAATGCACTGTGTTTTTATTGTATTTACTGCCCAGATTTCCTCTGGCAGCTATATAAATCTAATAAACAAACAAACAAACTTGAGAAGAAACTGCTCACAATCATGGCTTTACTTGGAGATATTCCCAGATTCATTCTTTGCCATTTATAGTTTAAAAAAGTTTTTTAACATACCATCTGGTATAAATCTTTACTTGGTTTATGTCTCTGGAAAGCAGCTGTCAGCCAGGAAAGATAATACTGAACCAAACACCCAGTGTTATAAGGCAAGTTCTTAAATTCCTAAGTTTCTTAATCTATTTAAACTACAATTGGATTCATTGCAGATAGCTAGCATTAATACTTATTTTTCTTAATCTATTTTAGATATTTAAAATGAACTGCTCTACCAGTTGGTCCTTTAATTTTAACAATGATATCTTACAGACAAACATTCCGGGAAATGCAGATAATAAGGCAACATGTACATGGTGAAGCTCCTTATGACTATTGAAGAAGACTGGGAACTCAGAAGGGTGTAATAACATCTATGAGCCATAAAGCCATTCATTATCTCTGTTAGAACCCAACACTGTAATTTAGACTTATTTGTTAGGTCAGAAAAGTCTGACCAATACATCCTCTGAGATTGGATTTTTTTTGATTAGTGCAATGTTTCTGAGATTCATTAAGGAAAGCATTGTTTGTTTTAGGAAAATTTACAAAAATAGACAGGTTCAGAACCTGGATGACTCAAACATGAAAAATCAAGAAAAAGCCTTATGCTCACATTAATAATCTACTAATAAAGGGTAGATTTCTAGAAAATCTACATACAATGTCCTGGATATCACCAAATCTAGATTGTGAAATAAGTGCATTATTAGGGATAATGAATATTCTTAAGTATTTTTAATCAGTGTCTGGGTTCTGGATGAAAGATCTCAATCAAATTATCATCTCTGCTGACACTATTGATATTAAATTGAAATTATCATTGACTAGCCAAAACATGGCATAAGCAATAAATGCTGGGTTTAGAAAATCACTTGAATATGACTTAGAAGTGCTTTTGCCTGCAATAGTTTGTTAGATGTGTCTTGTTAATGAAAGTACACATATATCTAAGTTTATGTTTAATTAAATTATTAGGCTACCATCTCTCAATATTAGTGAATGGAAACATTAAGGCTAATGTAACACATCATATGTTCCATAAAAACACATGACTACATAATCTTGATAGAAAAACAGAACAGAACAGAACAGAACAGAACAGAACAGAACAGAATAGAATAAGAGTAGAGTAGAGTAGAGTGTAGAGTAGAACAGGTACGTATTGATTTATGTTTTTTTCTATGTTGCTAACATATTGCAGTGATGTGCAATCACTTTTCCCTCAATGTGCTTCTTCTCAGGTAAGACAAACATAAGGGGCCTCTGTTACTCTTACACATTGGAATTTAGAATTTGGTAGCAAATTTTGAAAGGGTTCTGGGACTGCATACAAGATTTCTGAAGTCAAAACATAGTACTTGTCCTTCAGTTTTATATCTCTGGTTTAGGATGACAAGAGGAATTTAAGACCATACTCTAACAACTGATGCAGACACTTTAAATGCATGCTTATGTTGTCATGTTTAACTTTAACATTGAAAAGTTGTAACAACTCCAAACAAGAGAAATGCTGTTCATAGCCATCTCTAAGGAACTGTCAGGAAAATCCTGGATTAGTTATGATTAACATTATTAATGATTTTGGGAATATTACGTAATCACTTGAAGAGATGATAAGTCACAGAGGAAGCCAGAAACATTTCGCCTGAATGGGGATGATCTCAACATCAACAATAATGAAAGCAGAATGAAATTCAGCAATAAAACCTGTACCATGTGAAGGCCACGTGTTTAGGGATTATAACAGACCTCATGACATTGAAAAAGTGGAAAAACATCTGATGAGCCTGGAAGTCATAAGATGATAGAGTTACCAGGAGTTCTATCTTTTACCCATGGATGTGTATCTGATTCACAAAGAAACAATTTAGCTCTTCTGTTTTCATGATGACAAAATTCATGATGCTGCTTTTATACAAAACAGAGAAACTAGTTAATGAAGCAAGAATGAACGATGCTAAGTATTGATGCACTTGGCACAACAACTCCTGCTCTGCTGATTAGAAGTGTAAACTAATAAGTGTAAATCTAAAAATATTAAAGTCCATATGTCAAGTCCAGGACAACTGATTCCATTCTCCAACCTCAAAGACCTTAACCTTAATGCAGAGATACAGCTGAAGCTTCATTTCACACAACATTAGAGTCTTCTCCACAACTGAAAGAAGCTGTTTTTAAAACTGACCATTAGCTTACAAAAAATGGGAGAATACATTATGGGAGTATGTCCACATATTTAACTTTCACCACAAGCTGTGTTATCTCAATCTTTAGGGTTTAGACTCTGATTTGGAAGAAGACACCTGGTTGCCCTGATAGATTATCTGTTAGAGGAGAGACAGAAGAAGTATAATGTTGCAATTACTCCTAGAGCTCTCACTAATTGACCATGACATCTCAGGTGGTAACTTCAAGGTTGGATTATCAAAATGTGCTTATTTGCAGTGAGAGACTGATTGCCAATTAGCATCTGGATGCTCCTACACTGTTATTGAACCATCCCATTTCCACCATAATCTCTGATGATTACAAGGAAGGCATTATCTCTCAGTTCCAGCCAGCAATTCCTTTTCATCATTTCATGTAATGTATCCCTGGCCCTCTGTTAGATCATGGTGCAGGTGCAAGATTATTAAATATTACCAATACATTTGTAGTGTGGATTGGATTCAGTGCTAATGGACAGTTCTCTTTTGACTTAAACCTGACTCTAAATCCTGTAGATGCAAATCATTTAGTAGGATTGGCCTATACCAGGGGTGTCAAACTCGTGGCCCGTGTGCTCAATGCGTCACATGCTGGCCATGCCAACCCGTGGTTTAGTGAAGGGGAAAAAGTTGCAATATGTCATGTGATGACAATGTGATGCCGTGAGTTTGACATTACCAAAGAAATCCAGCACAACACACACACACACACAAAAGGATGATATCATTAAGATATGAATAAAAAAATAGGTGTGGTAAATAATGGATAAAACAAGAGGAAGTACAATCAGAGGTTTCTTTTTCATTTTTATAGGGCATATATCTAAGTAGTTATGTTGATAGGTATATTATTTATATGCATGTTTTCTGCTCCTTTTCCTGCTTGTCATTTCATTGCCTGAAATTTTAGATTTAAGTACCTTACATTTCCTAAAAGAAAGGATCTGTTTTTCTTATTAGCTACGTATGGAAGTGAAAGAATCTTCTCATCTAATAAAGCACTTTTAGTTCCTTGTTTTATTATAGTCAAAACTAGTAAAAATTTTAATTTGGATTTTTAAAATGTGATGCTATTTTTTCTACATGAAATATTAATTTGCAATCAATTTATTTTTTATCTTTCCTTCATACCCAAATCCAAAACATACAATCTTATTGTTCTTAATGAAAAATCATTTTTATTACTATTTGTATAATTAGTACCAGAAAAATGAAATAAATTGGTTAGAGAAAAATATATGTATGAATATTGGAATTTAGATTCTGAATCGCATCTTACAGTGATGTTACTTAGTTCTTGGTACCAGTTACTTGCTAACTAAAGATCACCTATAAAGTTGTCTCTGCAATTCTGATTGGCACCATTTGGAATAGATAATTTATCTTGAGTAGTACATTCATTTTGATAACTGCAGTTAACCAAGATAATTTTAATGAACGAATACACATTTCAAGGTTTCATTTAATCTCTAATCAATCTTACTTTGGTATATTTCTTGAGGTACAAACCAAGATATTCCACTGAGTGACACCAGACTCTTCTTGTGGAAAAATGATTTTTCTTATTTTAAAAATCTTGAAAGATTTTTGGTTTTGTATTCAGAATATTCTCCAAAACTGAATAAATGAATTTTCATTTTTGTTGCCTTCTTGATAGCTATCATTTTCATAACATTTAAATTGATATTCCTTTCCGCAATTTCAGACACCTATTATTTGTTTATCACCTTAGAATTTTCTGCCAGTATTTCTACTATACTGAGAAAAATAGTTATCATTTTCATAACATTTGAGTAGATATTCCTTTCTGCAAAATGTTTTCCATATCCAAAGAGATAAATGCAGCTTTCTTTTTTGTTTTGTTTTAAGTTCTCTTGTATTAATTACATACCAAACTATTGCCTTTTATATTTCTCTTTGGAATAAAGCCAGTTTAGTCAATACTTACAATAACTGAAATATATTTCTTCAGTCTGCTTGCTAACATGTGACTATACTTTCTGACTACGCAATTATAAATACATGCTGTTGCTTCATAGGAAATGACAGGAAATTCCTTTCTTGCTTTTTAAATTTACATTTAACCTTGCCAACTGACAACTTTAAGTGGCCCAACTTGATTTAAAAAATTGCATAGTAACTCGGTTCCACAAATGCAAATTTGTTACCCAGCTTCCAGGCTAGAATCTACAAACAAAATATTGCAAAGCCAGTTATTTTTAAAAGGGCACTTTAAAACACTTTTGTGAATCATCCAGCTTTGAACAGAATTAATGGCTGTCAATCTGAATGCTGGAAGCATTGATTTTAACAGTTTACCATGGCCTCATTTTAAATAGTAATTAGACTTTTTTGCAAATGTGTAAACAACTCTACCTGGTATTTTTTCATGAATGAGAATATGATTTTTACTGTGAAATAATTACTGTTAAGTATTGAAGGAGTTGTTGAAGACAGAGGAATTGGGAAAAGTGCAAATGACTATAGACACTATGTTGCAAAACGTACCTTTGAGGATTAGCTGTTATTTGGATGTTAATTAAGTATATTTTTCTTTTTCTATATAAATCTTTTCATTTTTTTCCTTCTTTTTCCTTTCCTTCTGTTTTCAATCCAAATTGGTATTCTCCTTCTCTTCCTTTCCCTTCCCTTTTTAATTTCTGTCTCCAGTCTGTTTTTTGTTTTTGTTTTTCTTTAGAAGAGTTGTTTGGGCTCAGAGTAAAGAGGGAACTCTCAGTGTTCATATCCATGTGTACTGCATTTGGCTCTGGGGACAGAATTGTATATCAGAATAGGAATTGATCAACTATTTTTTTTAAATAGAATGACCTCATTTTACTTGCAATTAATTGTAATTAATATCTAATTGAATTATTCAGGGAATGGTGGTTTCCTGCCTATGTTCTTTTTGTGGAATTGGATTTCCACCAAGTACATGCATACAACTGTGTCATTTGTGCACAATTACTGGCTGCAGATAGTGAAATCCTTTAACTTTAGGATAAAAGAGGAGAAAAGTTAGGCATACTCTTAAATGTTCTTAAATTGAGATTTTGTTCCTTTCTCATGAACAAAACATTCCTTTCCTACATTTCTACTTATTTAAGGAAAGAACATATTTTAATCATTATTTCAATTGACAACCTCATACAAAAGAAAAATCTAAACTGTTCCAAACTATGTCATTCCAATCTTCTCAATAAATTACAGCCAAAATTCCACTAAACCAAAACAAACTTATAACATGTTTTAAGGGTGGGGTAAATCATGAAACAATATTTTTCTGCTTTCCTAATTTATAAATGTATTCATTAATATTCACTAATGCATGACTAGTGTGATTAATACAGTTCTACCAAGAATAGTTTGCATTTTCTTATACAGGTAGTTCTTGACTTACAGTGATTATTGGAAGTTGCAATGGAACTTTAAAAAAGTGACTTATGACATTTTTCACACTTACGACCATTGCAGCATTCCCGTGATCACATCATCAAAATTTAGATGCTTGGCAACTGGCATGCATTTAGGATGGTTGCAATGTCCTGGAGCAATTTGGTCACCTTTTCTGACTGTCTGACAAGCAAAGTCAATGAAGAAGTCAGATTCTGTTAGCAAACTTGTTACTAACTTAGCAACTGCATTGATTCACTTAACACCTGTAGCAAGAAAGGTCATAAAATAGGGCAAAATTCAGATAGCAACTGTTTTGCTTAGCAACAGAAATTTGGAACTCAATTGTGGTCTTAACTCAAAGACCATCTGTATAGTCTAGGCAAAAAAATGGGCATGCAGGCATATTATCAACAGGTTGTGTTGAGAAAAAGCAGATGCAATGTAGCCTACTATAAAATGGCCTGTCAAAAATACATGCCTAATTGTGTCTGCCCATCATATCCAGCAGGAAAGGTATGTTCCATATCCTGTCTACTAAGGTGTCATTCAGCAGGTTCTAGGAAGACAGACTTGCTGTTGTTGAACACACTAGTTGGAACTTCATCTGCCAGAGACAAGATTAGCCCCAGATGATTTGGCCTTTTGTAAGGCCTTGAAGACAAGCTATGTCACAATGCATAGAGGTCAGAATGTATGACATACTCCATGAAATGGTTATGTTAATGCTGATTTAATGAAGGGGAGTTGGGTTTTATCTTAACTATCAGTTATGTATTTGTTACTGTATAGCTTCTTTAATTGTTAACCATAGACAGTCATTATTTTGAGTTGGGCAACAGTATAAATTGAAATTAACAAATAAATCCCCTATGACTCTCAAACTGCACAAATCAATTTACTCTCATTAAATTGCTCATCACCTCTTTTGCTCATCATATCATTTGTTCTTATTATGTATGATATTCAAGCAAAATGTCCTGTTGCCTATGGGCCCAAAATGATATCAAAAAGAAACAAACCGAATGTGCTTAGTGTGCTTAGTGGCATGGAGAACCAACTTTGGTGGAGGGAAGGGAGACAGAAGTATAGGCTAGAGGGATTGATATAACTGAATACCAAATAGTAAGGACTTTACAAAACAACATTCACTGGTGTACTATTTAGTATATTTGCATTGCCATTATTTTTATAACACTGCATGTACATAGAATAAGAAGGCTTTCAAATCCAAGTTGATTTGGTATAATTGAAGGACTAGGATTCATATTTCAGTTCTGACTATCAAGCTTATATTTGCTTTTCCTAACTGATATATATATATATATATATATATATATATATATATATATATATATATATATATATATATATATATATAATTTATTTATTTTATCAGGCATGTATAAGATAACAGATATAAGCATAAACATGGTTATGAATACATGTAGTGGATACAAATAAATGGAGACAGTAGAACAGGGACGGTAGGCACATTGGTGCCCTTACAGACCTCTTAGGAATGGGGTGAGGTCAACAGTAGACAGTCTAAGGTTAAAGTTGTGGGGTTTGGGGAGGAAACCACAAAGTCAGGTAGTGCATTCCAGGCATTGACCACTCTGTTGCTGAAGTCATATTTTCTGCGGTTTACCTTAAGTTTGTATCAGTGGTGGGTTGCTACCAGTTTGCCCTGGATTGGGTGAACCAGTAGTGGCGAGGGGCTCTGTCCACCCACCCGGACACTTCTGTGCATGCGCAGAAGCATTGTGTGCATTGTGCACACATGCACCCACGAGCGAACCGGTAGCAACGGGTTTTGAAACCTGCCCCTGGTTTGTATCTATTGTGTGCTCATGTATTGTTGTGGTTGAAGCTGAAGTAGTCATTGACAAGTAGGATTTTATAGCAGATAATTTTGTGTGCTATGCTTAGGTCAGACCGAAGGCAGCTTAGTTCTAAGTTGTCTTAAGCCCAAAATTTCATTTTATGTGCTAAATAAAATCAAAATATGTGCTGTTGAATACTTTGCTGGTGCACCCAGCCCAGTCCACCCCAGTCCACCCCATTCCACAACTTCTCCATATTGCTCAGAAAGATACTGTGCTAACTGTATAACAAATACATTATGGCTTCATTCTTAGAAAAGGGGGAAAATAATGATTTGATCTCCAGAGCCTTAACTTAAAGGATTAGAATCAATCTCCCACCCTAAATATGTATTGAGATTATATTTTGTCCTGGAATTTTGGAGTAGTCACTCTTAATATAGCCCCAAGCTGGGAAAGGCAAGGCACTGCTTTTACTCTCAGTGTCTCTCTAGTGCTCTTCTCTGTTGTGTAAGGAGCTAGTACAATTCCCAGGATTCCACAGTATGTAACAAGAACGAGTTCTTTTAGGCATGAAATTCTCTACAAGGTTTTTTTTTACTGAGAAAAGAAAACAACTGCAGTGATTGTGAGATTCACATACAATAACAGACAATTATTTTGTATGGAGAGCATACATCACATCAGTATGCATTTGGATGAAAAGGAACTCATTTAATTATGTATTGAGTTTTGACTCCCCAAAGAAATGGTTATGTAAAAACTGGTGTTTGTTTATATTTTCAATGCATTCAATTGAAAAAGAGCAGCTCCCCACCAAGCTATCATTACCTATGCCTATGCATTTCTACAATATTTGAATTTTATTTGGCTTATATTGAAAGCTAGTTCCTTTGATACCAAAAATCTATACTTCTTCTATCTGATGACTTTTGTTGTTGATATTGCTGTGCAGTCAAAAGGCAACATTACATAGAGACTGCCTGATTTCCCTAGAAATTTATCATATGGATCAAATCTGTGCTTGATAGTATTGCAAGGTGAAGGATGGATAAGGGAGAAGGAAATTCCAGAAGAGTATTATTTCTTTAATTTATGCCTTCTCTCACACATTCTCTTTCCCTTTATTTATGGATGAGAATGTAAGTCCAGTTGATAGAAACATGTTTTAGAGTGGTATCTATAGGGTAACAAAAGCTGTAGGATAATAATTCCTTTCTGAAATATTATTATTATTATTATTATTATTATTAATAATAATAATAATAATAATAATAATAATAATAATAATAATAATAATAATAATAATAATAATAATAATAATAATAAAATTTGTATACCGCCCTACTCCCGAAGGACTCAGGGCGGTGAACAGCCAAATAAAATACATATAATACAAATGTTAAAAAACCATTAAGATACAATTAAATAATTGGCTCAGAGAACGAAATTTAAAACACCCCAAATTCATAAGACAAATTTAAAATTTAGAAATTTTAAAAATTTTAAAAAAGTTTAAAAGAGAGGTTAGGCCAGGCCAGCCTGCTGGAAAAGAAATGTTTTGATGGCACGGCAAAAAGGCCGCAGGTCCGGGATCCTCTGTATCTCCGGGGGGAGCTCGTTCCAGATGGCGGGTGCCCCCACAGAGAAGGCTCTGCCCCTGGGGGCCGCCAGTCGACATTGTTTGGCTGACGGCACCCTGAGGAGCCCCTCTCTATGGGAGCGTACTGGTCGGTGAGAGGCTACTGGTGGCAGAAGGCGGTCTCGTAGATACCCCGGTCCTAAGCCATTGAGTGCTCTAAAGGTGGTAACCAAAACCTTGAAGCGCACCCAGAAGACCACCGGGAGCCAGTGCAGCTCGCGCAGGAGGGGGTCACATGGGAGCGCCCTATCGCTCCCATAACCACGCGTGCGGCTGCTTTCTGGACCAGCTGGAGCCTCTGGGTGCTCCTCAAGGGGAGCCCCATGTAGAGAGCATTGCAGTAGTCCAGGCGGGAAGTGACAAGGGCATGAGTGACCATATTTAACGAGTCCCGATCCAGAAAGGGATGCAACTGGCAAATCAGGTGAACCTGATAAAATGCCCTCCAGGCCACAGCCGTCAAGTGCTCTTCTAAAGACAGCTGTGAGTCCAGGAAGACCCCCAAGTTCGAGCCCTCTTCATGAGGACCAATGACTCGCTCCCAATAGTCAGTGATGGAACCAACTGACTATATCGGGATGTCAAAAACCACAGCCATTCGGTCTTGGATGGGTTGAACCTGAGTCTGTTCCTCCCCATCCAGATCCGTATAGCCTCCAGGCATCGGGACATCACTTCAAGGGCATCCCTGGGGTGGTTCGGGGTGGAGATGTACAGCGGGGTGTCATCAGCGTACTGGTGGTACTTCACCCCGAAACCACAGATGATCTCACCCAGTGGCTTCACATAAATGTTGAACAGAAGGAGTGAGAAGACCGACCTTTGTGGCACCTCACATACAAGGGGCCTCAGGGTTGACCTCTGCCCCCCTGCCAACACTGACTGCGACGGTTGGAGAGGAAGGAGGAGAACCATCGCAACACGGTGCCTCCCACCCCTAACTCTTCCAGATGGTGCAGCATGATACCATGGTCAATGGTTTCAAAAGCTGTTGAGAGGTCTAAAAGGACCAGGACAGAGGAGCAGCCCCTGTCCCGAGCCCTCCAGAGATCATCAATCAATGCGACCAATGCCGTTTCCGTGCTGTACCCAGGCCTGAAGCCCGACTGGAATGGATCCAGATAAACTGATTCATCCAGGTACTGAGGGAGCTGTCGTGCTACCACATTCTCAACAACCTTCGCAACAAAGCGAAGGTTGGAGACTAGATGGTAATTTGCCAATACTGCCGGGTCCAGGGAAGGCTTCTTGAGGAGACGTCTCACCACCGCCTCTTTCAAGGTGGCGGGAAAGACACCCTCACTCAGAGAAGCATTTATAATCCCCTGGAGCCAGTTTCGTGTAACCTCCCGAGAGGCCAGCACCAACCAGGAGGGACACGGGTCCGATAAATATGTGGCAGCATTCAGTCTACTCAGTATCCTGTCCACATCTTCGGGAGTCACAGAATCAAACTCTTCCCAGATAATATTCTCAAGACCTGCCTCCATCATCCCCCCTGAATCTACCCCGCCAGAGTCCAGATGTCCCTGAATCTGAGTGATTTTATCATACAGATACTGTACAAAGTCCTCGGCTCTACCCTCCAAGTGGTCCTCCCGCGCTTCCTGAAGGAGCAGGGAGTGGGTCACCCCAAACAGGGCGGCCGGGCAGTTATCTGATGATGCAATAAGAGTGGCAAAATAGTTACATTTTGCCGCTTTTATCACCACAAGGTAAGTCTTAATATGAGACCTTACCAGTGTTCGGTCAGATTCAGACCAGCTGGCCCTCCAACTGCTCTCCAGGCATCTTTTCCAGTGCTTCATCTCCCTCAGCTCCTCGGTGAACCAAGGAGCCAAGTGAGATTGGCGCCAAGTCAGAGGCTGCAAAGGCACAACCCAATCCAAAACCCCAGGGGCTGCCCTATCCCAGGCGGCCACCAGGTCTTCGGTCGAGCCGTGAGCCAGAGCCTCAGGAAATGGCCCAAGTTCCATCTGGAACTGATCCAGGTCCATCACGTGCCTGGGGCAGAACCACCTCATCGGTTCCACCTCCCTGCAGCGGGGTGTAGCGGTTCGAAGGTCAAGGCGAAGGAGGGAATGATCCGACCATGACAAGGGTTCAGTCACTATATCCCCAATATCGAGATCATTCAACCACTGACCAGAGACAAAAACCAAGTCTAGAGTGTTTCCCCCCGTGTGAATAGGCCATGCACTAACTGGGTCAGGTCCATAGCCGTCATGAAAGCCATGAACTCCCACGCTGCCTCAGATGCTTCACCGATGGATGGCAGGTTAAAATCCCCCATGACCATAAGCCTCGGGGTATCAACCACCACCCTGGCTATAACGTTGAGCAGTTCGGGCAGGGCCGCTGCCATGTGGCAGGGAGCCAGGTATGTGATCAGCAAGCCCACCTGTACCCCATGACCCCACTTCACCAGGAGGGACTGACAACTGGCAATCTAAGGAACAGTGGCCTCCCTTGGACCAAGACCTTCTTTTATAACAACTGCCATCCCCCCGCCCCTACCCTGTGACCTCAGTTGATGAAATGTGTGGAAAACAGGAGGGCACATTTCAACAAGAGGACCCCCCCTTCTTGGCCCAACCAGTCTCCGTAATTCCTGCCAGATCTGCTCCCCCCTCCTGAACTAGATCACAAATGAGGGGGGCTTTATTTACCATGGACCTGGCATTGCATAGCATCAGCCGAAGGCCCAAGGCCTGAAATAAAGCAATAGATGAATACATAAGATCAAGTTTTCTTTTGAATTGTATTGAATTGCCTTCAATTGATCTAACTAAATTAATCCAGTAAAGATTGCAACTTTAGGAACAAACAACCCAAAGAAAAAAGTAGGGAATTAGAGAAAAGAAAGTTTAGAAACAATAATCTTGCTTGGTTGTTTGCATTCAAAAATGCTACACAGATATCTGAACATACATAATACATTTGTATAAATGAATTGAGCAACCTACTTTGGAGGTGAAGCAACTCTCCTCCTTATTTTCCCCACAACATGTTAATCAAAGTAAGGTTGATGATAATGATGATTTACATTTGTACATCGCTATGCGTCTAACGATAAAGTGATAAAGTGGTTTATAACCAATAAAAAATACAATAATCAAACAGAACATTAAAAACTCTATATTTGAACTCATAACTTGGTTGCAGAGAATTTCTCTTAATACCACCAAAGTCCCACCATTATGTCTATCAATATCACAGGGCTTTGATCAAATGATTACAGTCACCTTAATTTGTTTACCTCCTCTGCAGTTGCTATTGGATCATGTGTTTGTATGTATATGTACAAAATATGAATATATATTGGTCTGTTAATTTAATTGAAACCATGAAAACATAAATGATACCAAAAAAAAAAAAAAAAAAAAAAGGATGATGGGGCAGAGTCAATGGCTCAATTAGTCTTCAAGTTATTTTTGCATACAAAAGAAAGAAAAGGAACCTGGATGGCACATTTTCTTCCATATTGGATCAAATACCGAAAAATCAAAAGTCATCTATTGCAGAGATTAAATAATGCCTTTTTCCCATTTTTAATTAGCTAGATGTGTCCTAAGAGGACAAAAAACAGTACAGAATGTCAAATCCATGGTGATATTTTGAATCCAGATCCAATCTACTCTGTGCATATTTGACTCAGCAAAGTTTCTACTACACTTATATTTTTAAAGTATTTGAGAGTTATGCTTGATTTTAAATGACCCTTATGGTTTAAAATATGTCAGATTAAACTTGCTGAAATCCAAATATCTAAAAACAAAAAGCCTTAGTATATTTGAATTGAGAACTGAACTTTGAATACTGCCTATTCCCTTTCTGGGACATGAGTGTAAACTAGGAAAGATGGATAGAACCCCTATGTGTTTCTTAAACACTTGTTATGAAAACTTGCTTCTTGTTCACTCGACTCAATGGTCTGAATTAAGTCAAAGCCTACAATTAACCATTAGGATTACATAGAAGGTGGTGATTTCCTTGAGGCTCACTTTATAAAGATATGCTATAAATGGTAATAAATGGTCAATGCCTGTACTAAACATGAACATTGTTTTAGTCTAAGCCCTTTCAATGGCCCCTTGGAAGAGAGTGTTTAGATTGTATTACACTCTAATATATTCCAGGTGCAGAGAAGAAACTGAATAATAAGATCCTGATGGGCCAGGCCAGTTAAAAATAATGTATTACATTCTTCATTCTCTGAATTTAATTTATTGTTAATCACTGTTATTACTAGCATTTATTAGGTAGGAGTTTTTAAATGATTTATTAGGCCCAACATTTAATAGTATAATCCCTTGTAACTGACTATCAGAGAAATCAAAAACATATTTCTTTTTTTCTAAAAAAAAAAAAAAAGGTTTACCGGTGAAATTATCAGCCTGTATTTCTACTGAAACAAAAAAGAACATCAGAGATAGTACACTCATTGAAAAAGAATATGTCCAACTTTCCACCTGTTGGATCAAATAAAGCACTGGATATGGGAATGGTTAGGCTTGCTAGGTGTTGGATTTAATTAAACAGTCAAATGAAATAGGCAGCAATCAAATTTCAAGGGCAAAGACTTTTTTTAACACTTCAAGCTGTAGTCCAACTTTATGGGAATATTATCTTGTCATGTGAAAGCAAAACTGTTTAGATTTATGTATTGAATTTTGCTCGGTGTTGTAAATTTACTTAATTATTTCAAAACTTGTTGTGGCTTTAGTTACACAAGATCACTCTTGCAGTGGAGAGACCATCTTTCTTCCATTTCATTTGTTTGTATATGCAACAGCAACAGTTTTTAAATAATCAAATTCTGATGATTCTATGCTTAGTTTTTTGTTAAATCACTTTGTATTTGAAAACTGAAAAAGGAGGCAATTAACACCACATCTAAAAGAAAGGTAAAAGGTAATATTCACAAAAATCCTAGTGACTATATGAAAACACTCTCCTAATTTTCTTGGCAACAGTATGGATTTGGTTGGCCTTTTCTAGGACTTTTCATTTTCCACATTTATTTACAGTCCTGTGATTTCCTGATATTCTCCCACCCTAGAATTAACCTGTCCAACCTTGCTTAGCAAAATTTAGCTAGTTCCTGATAACTTTCTGGACTAAAAGGAAAACATTGTAAATATAAGAACTATTTAGGTATTAATAAAAGTGTAAGTGTAATTTTTTAGAAAGGAAAGGGTTACAACAGGAAGAGCCAAAGCACCCTAAACCTAATACAGCAGTTGTGATTTTCCTGTATCCTGACATTTTTGTGGCAGTGTGCCTTTAAATCAAATCCATGTAGTTTTCTTAGCAACTTTTTTAGAATGGGTTGTCCTTGCTCCCTTATTAGGCTGAAAGGAAGTTATTGGCCCAAAGTCAACCAATCGAATTTCATATCCAAGGCATGTTTGGAGGTCATGGCCTCCCAGCTTCTAGACCACTACTTTTCTGAAGTTTAATTTTTAATTTTTTCTCTCTTCTTCCTTCTAGGGAATTGACCAAAAACTGTCAATAATCTCCTGAAAGGACAAGAAACAGGGTTGTGTTTGCTAATTTTTCAAATATTGCCTCACCCAGAACTACACTGAATAACTCTACATCAGGACTGTCAAACTCATGGCCCACCGGCTGGATGCAGCATGGACTGGCCACGCCCATGTCTGGTTTAGCAAAGGGGGGAAAAGTCATGATACATCACGTGATGCCACTGTAACGAAGCGAGTTTGACATCCCTGCTCTACATTCTGCATGCCATATATCCTTTTCTCCAAATATCCATATTTATGTCCCTAATGCCTGCAGGAAGGACGCCTACGGATCTAATTGTTGTCTACATCAAAAGTATAAGCAACCTGAACTAGATGCTTATGCTTTTGAATTAATATCTCCCTAGATGTAAGATGATACAGTTGTTTATGCTATTTGTCCAGTCATCTGAAAGAACGGCTGTAAAATACATGTACTAGTGCTGCACCAGATGGATTAGGAGCATAACTGCTCAATGGTTACTTTTCACTATTACCACTAATAATAGACCTGACAAGTATCATCTCAATATTAGCTATGACATTCTGTGTAAGACAATGCTTACAGTTCACTTACTTACAGCTGATGAATATATTCTGTTTATTTAGGAAGAGACATCTTATTCCTAATTTGCTAGTTTGCCATTCTCTGCTATTCCTTGGATGGATATTAAAAAAGCTCATTTTCTCTAGGATTGCAGAAGAAAGGCATTTGACAAAGGAACAAGGATGTGAGAAATGGATTCTAATTCCTATTCCCAAATTCCCATCTCTCACATCATCTAGCCTATGATAACTTTAATTATATAACAGGGCAACAAAAACAGAACTGGATTAAGAAAGAGCCCTGATGAATAACCATTAGAGACTTGCAACCAAAATTAGTCAAACTGACTGAATTAAAATCCATGTAATAAATATTAGGGATTTTTGAGTAACGATAACTAAATGCTACTAAGTAAATAGTATGGAACCAAATACTATTAAAGCATAACCAAAGTGTTAAGTGGATGCTTTTGGGAAATATATGTCCTTCTTTTCTTTCTTTGACCAAAGACAAGAATTTGTCAGATTTTTTTTCATCTCCGTCAGAGAGAAATCTTTTTATAACCAATGCCCTTGTGTTGCACTAAACTAGGGCTGGAGTGGTAGGGAGAAATACAGCTAGTCACCCAAAGGAATCTCTGAACAAGCGCTCCACAGGATTCCTCAGCCCTAATGAAAAGTTGAATAGCCACAGACCTTACTGTTTTCATTCCTTCACTAAACTACCAAAGAAATTCAGATTATGATCCCAGCAGGTATAATATTGATCAACTCCAATAAATTCTTGTAAATAAAATATCTTGTATTCCCTTTGTAAATATTTCCATACAATACTTTTAACCACTGTCTTTCTTGAAGAAAAAAATCCACCGGGATCAGAATCCAAGCTAGCTCACAGGAGCACACACATTCGTAAAAGTAACTTTCCAACATTTTTATTTCCCTTCTGCAACAAATAACCCATGCCAGCATCTCTGCAACATTTTTTGAAAAGAATCTGTTCTCTTCATAGTCAACGGAATGCTGTTTTTAATCTATCGCTGGCATTTATTACCGTGTATGTCAATTCTTTCATTTCCATTTTGGAAAAGAAGAATGTTAGGGGATCAGCCTTTGCAGCAACAGTTCAACATCTTCAGTACTTGAATCATATTTTGATCTACCCACCAGGGGTGGGTTCTAAAAATTTTTACTACGGTTCTGTGGGCATGGTTTATTTTGTTGGTGTGGCTTAGTGGGGGATAATGTGACTGGGTGGGTGTGACCAACTTTTTTTTTAACTTTTAAAAGCATTTTTTTTACAACCTTAAGAGGTTGCAGAAAAAAATGCTTTCAGAAGGCTCTGACAATCAGGCAACTAAGCTGGGATCATCAGAGGCTTTTAAAGGCATTTTTTTTTTCTACAACCTCTTCAGCCAAAGAGGTTGCAGAAAAAATCCTTTCAAAAGCCTCTGACGATCCCAGCTGAGCCGCGTGATCATCAGAAGTTTTTTTTTTAACTTTTAAAAGCAATTTTTTGGCTGAAGAGGTTGTAGAAAAAAAACTTTTAAAAGTAAAAAAAAAAAAAAGCCTCTGATGAGGGGGGCAGGGTAAGTGAGCAGCAACCAGGCCGGGACCGGTTCGGGGGTGTAGCCAGCCAAAGTTATTACCGTTCTCTGAACTACTATAAATTTTTACTACCAGTTCTTGTGAACCGGTGTGAACCGGGAGCAACCTACCCCTGCTACCCACCCTAACTGGTGATATCACTAAACCTTGTATTTTCTGATCTGGTAATATAAACATTAAGGTCACTTATAATTAACTATGCTTAAGTTAACTCTGTTGATTTCCAGTATTGCGACACAATTATAGGGGGAACCTACCATTGGAAAATACATGGCTGCCTTAACAGAAGTTAAAATGCTACAATACTAGTCCTCTAGAACATACTCTAGAACATCTTGTTTTCTTGAAATGAAAGATATGTAGTTGTTGTGAAAATGCAAATTTCAAGCTGCCTCTCTAAAGGTTACATTATAATACTCTTATTTCTATAGTCTATCTAATCATACAAGCCATAAACCACAAGGTTTTTTTTTATTTTTATGCAAAAAGTTCATAAGAGGTTTCCAGTCACTAATAAATGCAGATAATGTATTTTTTTTAAATCAGAGAAGTTAGTTCATTCATCTAAGCAAGATCTGTCAATTTCACCAAGCATTCCTCCATAGCTGATAGTATCAACTCATTCCATCTCAGATCTCACAGCAGTAATTACACACATTCCTTTTGATATTTCTCCTTTTGTCCTGTGTCTGTCCAATTGCAATGATGCTATAACTATTACTTTTAAATTTTAGAGAATCAACCTACTTAAGTACAATCCCTCTGGCTATATTCTGACCTGGTTTCTTTGTCTGTTTGGAGCTTCACCAATATCTTAAAGCATCACTTCCCAAACATTTATAATACTTTAAAAATGTCCCTGAAAATAATAGAGAAGTTTCAAACAGATTTTTTTCTTTTAACTGTCCTCAAACTGTTAAGATTTCTTTTGCAGATCCAAAAGTACAATATTCCAAAAACAATTTACTATAAGTGAATATCCAGTTCCTGGGTTACATTTTGAAATAGGGTAATTGCAAAATCCACAATTGTTAACATGATTTTAGTTTAATTACTGTAAATATTATGTTCCTTTGGGTATGTCCTTAGGATTCAAATCTGTCAATATATCATACTGTCAATAAATATTACTGTATGGGGATGGAGGATGGTATTTGTTTCTTTTGCTAAATTAAGAAACAAAGAACAGGGTTGTTTGCTATCTCATTTTATAGTTTTTTAACATTATTGTTATATCATATTGTTACACTCCAGCAGTATGTGGACTGAGAACTACCAGAAGTACAGGCAGGATTTTGAAGAGGCAGGGGAACTAGAGATCAAATTGCCAACATATGCTGGATCATGGAGAAAGCTAGAGATTTCCAGAAAAAACATCGACTTCTGCTTCATTAACTATGCTAAAGACTTTGATTGTGTGGATCACAACCAATTGTGGCAAATTCTTAAAGAGATGGGAGTACCAGACCATCTTATTTGTCTCTTGAGAAACCTATATGTGGGTCAAGAAGCAACCGTGACAACTGGAGATGGAACCACTAATTGGTTCAAAATTGAGAAAGAAGTTCGGCAAGGCTGTATACTGTGGCCATGCCTGTTTAACTTATATGCAGAGCACATCATGAGAAAGGCGGGGCTAGATGAATCACAAGTTGGAATTAAGATTGCTGGGAGAAATATCAACAACCTCAGATATACAGGCTTCCGGTTTGGTTTCCGTCGTCGCCAGATGGTCTTTCGGGACCGCCAGCCTCGTCGCACATAAGAGCCGCCTCTACAGCTGAGAGACGGCTCGAAAAACTCCATCTCATTGAGGAGATGTGAGAGAGAGCTGGCGAGAACAGGTAGAGCCCTCTGCGAACTCCCCAGAGTTTTTTTTTTACTCCTGGGGAGGAAGCAGAATGTGGCTCCCTATCCAGCTCGCTGCTGCTCCAGGCTTCGGGGGAACTCTGCGCTTGCAGAGCCAGGCGATGGGACCAATCCAATCAACGAAAAATAACAGATTGTTTGAACAAGCAGGATGAAATCCGGATTTGGGACTCTAAATTGCAAGTATTTCTAACAACCCTATGACTGATTTTAAAAGTGAAGAAAGAGTGAAAGGGGAAAAAAGTTTAAAATGGCGACTGGCTGAGGCTTGAGAAGAAAGCTGAAAGCGAAAGTCCTTCCATTTGAATAGTTTAATACGTTACAAAGTATCTGAAACAATAGTGCTGGCTAGAAGTGAAGAGAAAAATTCCTATTTCATGCTTCTTCCTTCTTAGAGACTTGATATTGATATTGTTTGGAGAGAAGTCTTTTTCTTTAAAAAGAGTCTGTTTGTGTGGCAGGATGGCGTTAAAACTGACAAAGCCAGACAACCAAACTGTGGGGGGGGGAGAGGGCTCTCCCATTTATAAATCACATGAACAAGTTTTGAGCTTGCAGATGCAGAAGAATGGCTTTAAAGACCTAAAGGAATTTGTTTTGGAGGGGATGGCAAGACATGATGAGATTGTGAACCAGAATCTTGAAAAATTTAGACAGGAAATTAAAGAGTTGGTACAATAAAAGTATGATAACCTGAAACTATATATTGTAACAGCTTTGAAAAGCTTTTCAGAAATAATTATAAAGATGGATAAAGATATTAACTTAGAAATAGAGTCTAAAATGAAGGAAGCTGATTATAAGATTCATAATCTGGATAATAAAATACAAAGAATTGAAAATGATTTGATAAATATTCAAGAAAATAGCTCAGAAGTAGAGTCTAAAATAAAGGAAGCTGATCACAAGACTTACAATGCAGATAATATAAAACAAAGGATTGAAAATGAAGTCACAATGATGCAATTCAGATCCATGGAATTTGCGGTCAGAATGAGGGGAATACAGGAAAATAACAGAGAGAACTTGAGAAAGATGTCTGCTGAAGCTCTGGCTGTGATTTTAAAGGTTAGTCCTGAAGAGGTATTCTGTAAGATTGATAAGGCCTACAGAGTAAATTCTTGGGTGGCAAAGCAAAGGCAGTTGCCTAGAGATGTGGTGATTTACTTTACTGATAAAGGAATAAGAAATGATATTGTGCAAAAGTCTTTTAACTCCACTCTAGAAATGAATGGTGGGATGCTCCAGTTGGTATAATATTGAGATATCAAGAAGAAAGATATCAACTAAATACTGTTGAAAAAGCGGAAGAATTTTACTACAAGGTTTTTAAAATGGGCCCAACATCTCCACGTATGTCATCAGTGTCAGGAACACAGGAGGGGGATAAAGAAAAGCAAAATGAACAAGAGACTGAAACTCAGGCTAATAAGATGGAGATGGAGGTAATGGAAAAACAACAAGTTACAGAGGGCTTTTTGGATGAGCTGCTTCTGAATTCTCCTTCAGAGGCTATAGCTGGATCACCTATAAATATAAGAGAGGCAGCTTTGGATTTCGATCTGATGTCTTATCAAGTTACAGACCAGCATGTAATTCAATCAGCTGATATACAAGTCCTAGAAAGGCAACCAGGATGGAGATCTAAACCACAACAAGTTAAGAAAAGAAGAAGGTTCTACAAAACTAAAAAAAATTAAACTAAACAAAACAAAAGAAAAAAAATTCTTTTTTTTTAGCCAACAGATTAATGCCAGTTATTTAAGAGACAATTAAATATAATAAGCGGGACTTATAGAAGGCTGATACATGAAAATATAACGGAGGCAAATTACAGACTTATACTATTTTGAGAAGAATAACAGATCTCTGCAGTGCTGGTGTTTTTGGGATGTGGAAGATGGCCTTTGATTGAGCGGATTGGAACTTTCTATTTTGGACTCTTTGAAAAATGGATTACGTATATGTTGAGTTATAAGGCAAGAGAACTATGGAATTGGGGCATGCAGAAGATCTGGTTGTTACCCTAACGTGGTGGTTGGAATTAATAATCTAGACAAAAGACACTACAGAAGATATTACATGGATATAAATATAAAGTCACTCGGGTGGTTTTTTATATACAGAAACACTTATTATTGATGGGGGCAGATGGTAATTGAAGATACTGAATATACTGCTGGAAGCAGAACTTGATGTTACCCTAACATGGGCGATGGAATTAATAATCTAGTTGAAAGACATTACAGAAGATACTATATGGATTACAAACTTAAAGTCATTTGAGGATTTTATTTATATATGGAAATATCTTTTAGTGGTGCGGGCAGAAGAATAAAGATATTAAAAATATTATGTATGGTAGACCTGTAGGAAAGGGGGTGGAGATAGGTTAGGTTACTGATTGTTTATCTAGGAAAAGGGATGTTATGTTCAGATGTTAATATATGTAAAAGATTTGAATTAAGAGATATATGTATGGAGGTGGAGGAAATGGGTAGATTATGAGTTGAATAAATGCCAAAGTAGGATTTATTATATAGTTTTATAGCTGAATGTTGCTTTGAAATGTATAGTATAGGGGGGATATAATAATAATGTTAGAAAGAAATGGTTAGCACATAGGGGGTGGTGTAAAAGGGTGGTAAAGTATTATATAATGTGATATCAATTTGGATTTTATCTTGGAGAAGCCATGGGGGGAGGGGAGGGGGAGGGGGGGTTAGGGGGTGGGAAAAGGGGGGAAAAAATCTGTATTTGAAAAACTTTTTCAATAAAAAAAACAACAACCTCAGATATACAGATAATGGCTCTAATGGCAGAAAGTGAAGAGGAACTAAAGAGCCTCTTGATGCGGGTAAAGAAGGAGAGTGCAAAAGTTGGCTTGAAACTCAGCATTAAGAAAACTAAGATCATGGCTTCCAGCCCTCTTAATTCCTGGCAAATAGATGGGGAAGAAATGAAGGTAGTGACAGATTTTATTTTCCTGGTCTCCAAGATCATCACAGATGGGGACTACAGCCAAGAAATTAAAAGATGCTTGCTCGAGGGGACGAAAGCTATGGCAAAGTTAGATAGCATACTAAAAAGCAGAGACATTACCCTGCCAACAAAAGTGTGTATAGTCAAAGCTATGGTTTTCCCAGTTGCAATGTATGGTTGTGAAAGTTGGACTATAAGGAAGGCTGAGCATCAATTGAGGCATTTGAACTATGATACTGGAGAAGATTCCTGTGAGTCCCTTGGACTGCAAGATGATCAAACCAGTCAGTCCTAGAGGAGGTCAATCCTGACTGCTCTTTAGAAGGCCAGATCCTGAAAATGAAACTGAAATACTTTGGCCACTTAATGAAAAGAAAGGACTCATTGAAGAAGAGCTTAATGTTGGAAACAATTGAGGGCAAAAGAAGAAGGGGATGACAGAAAACGAGGTGGCTGGATGGAGTCACTGAAGCAGTCGGCATGAGCTTAAAAGGTCTCTGAGGGATGGTAGAGGACAGGAAGGCTTGAGGAACGTTGTCCATGGGTCGCAATGCATCAGACATTTTTATTTTATTTTATTTTTTTAAATTTGATTTATATGCCGCCCTTCTCCGGAGACTCAGGGCGGCTTACAATGCGTTAAGCAATAGCCTTCATACTTTTGTATATTTATACAAAGTCAGCTTATTGCCCCTACAAACTGGGTCCTCATTTCACCTACCTTAGAAAGGATGGAAGGCTGAGTCAAGAGATTGGAGAGATTCAAACCAGCAGTAAATTGCAGGCAGCTGTGTTAATAACAGGGTGCTTATATCACTGTACTATCAAGGCTCATCAAGGGACATGACTTAGCAACTAACAAGAACAATTGTTACATTTCTCTGCATATAATTTTTTGTGATTTGTTTGATTTAATAACATTTTTGTTTTAAAATAAAACCTTTCCCTTGCAATATTCTCCATCTATTTCTGCTTTGCACAGAGGTATGATTACAATTGGCATATAACATAAATCAAATTTGCTGGAAAAGTATCTATAGACATGTAGAGTTTTTAATTTAGTTTTAGACCAGAATTGAAAGGATTTTGTACTGAAACCTCTGCACATATGTGATTAAAATTTTACAAGTTGATTCTTAAAACAGGTCTTTTGAGACTACAAATGTCATACAATTATGTTCGCAAGTCAAATAATCTCAGCAATTTTTGAATTTACCTGGACATTCAGTAATCTATATCCTACTAAAAATCTCATTGTCATGACCTTTAACTGGGAATGAGGGAGGGAAAGAAGGAAGGAAGGAGGGAGGGAGGGAAGGAAGGAAGGAAGGAAGGAAGGAAGGAAGGAAGGAAGGAAGGAAGGAAGGAAGGAAGGAAGGAAGGAAGGAAGGATTGTTGAATAGACTGTGCTCAAGTACAACAAGATCCAGAGACACTCTGAATAAATGGGGCCATCCCATGGGATCCTGTTCTTTGCAATTGTGATGACATGCAGACAATAACAATATGTACAGTATACCTGTCCTTTGTGTCCCAATCAGTGTACACTTGAGGACTTCATGGCAGCATGACAGAACACAATGTTGCTAGTTTCTGGGCAAGATCTGTTTAAGTTTTACATATTTTAATCTTGTATTTTGTGAAAGTGAGTTGCAAATATTATTGCTAGCAGCTAGAAAGCCAATATCAAGTTTACAAAATCCAGTTTTATATTTTAAATTTTATGTCATAAGGCATGCCTTATTTTATTTATTTATTTATTTATTAAATTTTTATACCACCCCCTCTCCCGAAGGACTCGGGGCGGTGAACAGCCAGAATTAAAAACACACAATACAAATATTAAAATACATTAAAACAAAATTAAATTATCTTAGGCTTCTCCAATTTAAAACCCCGTTACCCATAAAATTCACCCAATTAAAAATTTTTAACCCAGCCCGGCTTGCTGAAATAAAAAAGTCTTCAGGGCCCGGCGGAAGGTCCGGAGGTCCGGGATTAGTCGTATCCCTGGGGGTAGCTCATTCCAGAGGGCGGGTGCCCCCACAGAGAAGGCTCTTCCCCGGGGAGTCGCCAGCCAACATTGCCTGACAGACGGCACCCTGAGGAGACCCTCTCTGTGGGAGCGTGTTGGCCGGTGGGAGGTTATCGGAGGCAGAAGGTGGTCTCGTAAATAACTGGGTCCTAAGCCATGGAGCGCTTTGAAGATGAGAACCAACACCTTGAAGCGCACTCAGAAGACCACTGGAAGCCAATGCAGCTCATGCAGGAGAGATGTCACGTGGGAGCGCCATGTCGCCCCCATAAGTACCCACGCGGCCGCATTCTGCACCAGTTG
Organism: Arizona elegans; assembly: GCA_022577455.1. Lineage (NCBI taxonomy): Eukaryota > Metazoa > Chordata > Lepidosauria > Squamata > Colubridae > Arizona > Arizona elegans. The sequence continues at coordinate 56,090,116 of JAKOOJ010000005.1, read as the reverse complement.
GAGCCTCCGAGTGCTCCTCAAGGGGAGCCCCATGTAGAGAGCATTACAGTAGTCGAGGCGGGAAGTAACGAGGGCATGAGTGACCGTGCATAGAGAGTCCCGATCCAGAAAGGGGCGCAACTGGCGTATCAGGCGAACCTGATAGAAAGTCCCCCTGGCCACGGCCATCATATGCTCTTCTAAAGACAGCCGTGCATCCAGGAGGACACCCAAGTTACACGCCCTCTCCGTGGGGGCCAATGTCTCGCCCCCAATAGTCAGCGATGGCACCAGCTGACTATATCGGGACGCCAGCAGCCACAGCCACTCAGTCTTGGAGGGATTGAGTCGGAGCCTGTTCCTCCCCATCCAGACCCGCACCGCCTCCAGGCACCGGGACATCACTTCAAGGGCATCGTTGGGGTGGTCTGGGGTGGAGATGTACAGCTGGGTGTCATCAGCGTACAGATGGCACTGCACCCCAAAACCACGGATGATCTCGCCCAGCGGCTTCACATAAATGTTGAACAGGAGAGGCAAGAGGACTGACCCTTGTGGCACCCCACAAACCAAGTGCCTTGAGGTCGACCTCTGCCCTCCAGCCAACACAGACTGCGACCAGTCGGAGAGATAGGAGGAGAACCACCGTAAAACAGTGCCTCCCACTCCCAACCCCTCCAACCGGCGCAGCATGATACCATGGTCGATGGTATCAAAAGCCGCTGAGAGGTCTAATAGGACCAGAACAGAGGAGCAACCTCTGTCCCGAGCCCTCCAGAGATCATCAACCAACGCGACCAATGCCGTTTCCGTGCTGTACCCAGGCCTGAAGCCGGACTGGAACGGATCTAGATAGACGGTTTCATCCAGGTACTGCGGGAGCTGTCGTGCAACCACACTCTCAACAACCTTCGCCAAGAAGCGAAGGTTGGAAACTGGACGATAGTTTGCTAAAACAGCTGGGTCCAGAGAGGGCTTCTTGAGGAGGGGCCTCACCACCGCTTCTTTCAAGGCGGGAGGCAAGAACCCCTCACTCAAGGAAGCATTTATATTCCTCTGGAGCCAGCCTCGTGTAACCTCCCGGGTAGCCAGCACCAACCAGGAGGGACACGGGTCCAATAAACATGTGGTTGCGTTCAACTTCCCCAGCATCCTGTCCACGTCCTCGGGAGTCACAGGGTCAAACTCATCCCAGATAACCGTCTCAAGACAGACCTCGGACAACCCGCCTGTACCTACCCAGTCAGAGTCCAAGCCTTCCCGAATTTGAGCGACTTTATCGTGCAGATAATGCGCAAAATCCTCAGCACGACCTTGCAAGGGGTCTTCCCGCGCTCCAAGATGGAGAAGGGAACGAGTCACCCTAAACAAGGCAGCTGGGCGATTTTCTGCCGACGCGATAAGAGCGGAAAAGTAATTACACTTCGCTGCCTTTATCGCCGCTAAGTTGGTCTTGATATAAGACCTCAGTAGTGTACGGTCAGGTTCGGAGCGACTGGCCCTCCAACTATTCTCTAGGCGTCTTTTCCGGCGTTTCATCCCCCTCAGCTCCTTGGAGAACCAAGGAGCTGGGCAGATTCGGCACCGGGTCAGAGGCTGCAAAGGCACGACCCGATCTAAAGCACCAGCGGCCGCCCTATCCCAGGCGGCCACCAGGTCTTCCGTCGAGTCGTGCGCCAGAGTCTCAGGAAATGGCCCAAGCTCCATTCGGAACCTATCAGGATCCATCAGGCGCCTGGGGTGGAACCACCTGATCGGCTCCGCCTCCCTGCGGTGGGGCATACCGGTCAGGAAGTCAAGTCTAAGAAGAGAATGGTCTGACCATGACAAGGGTTCAATAACTATATCCCCTGTATCTAAGCCATTCAACTACTGACCAGAGACGAAAACCAAGTCCAGCGTGTTTCCTCCTATGTGAGTGGGGCCCTGAATTAACTGGGTCAGGTCCATGGCCGTCATGGAAGCCATGAACTCCCGAGCCACCTCAGATGCTTCACCGATGGACGGCAGGTTGAAATCCCCCATGACTAAAAGCCTGGGGGTATCAACCACCACCCCGGCTATAACATTGAGGAGCTCGGGCAGGGTCGCTGCCACGCAGCAAGGAGCCAGGTACGTACCCAGCAGGCCCATCTGCCTCCCATGGCCCCACTTCACAAGGAGAGACTCACAACCGGCTATCTGAGGTACAGTGGCCTCCCTAGGATCAAGACCTTCCTTTACAATAACCCCCCCCACCCCTACTCTGGGCCCTTGGCTGATGAAATGCGCGGAAACCCGGTGGGCACATTTCTATGAGGGGGACCCCCCCCTCCAGGCCCAGCCAGGTCTCAGTAATACCCGCCAGGTCCGCTCCCCCCTCCTGGATCAGCTCACAAATGAGGGGGGCTTTATTAACCACGGACCTGGCATTGCACAGCATCAGCCTAAGACCCAGGCTCTGAGACTCCGGACAACCCAGGGAACGAGAAGAGCATTGGGGGCCGGAGCATGTCACCGCTTGGAGACAGCGGATACGTGCCCCCACAACATGATATGGCCCCCTGCTCCCACCATACCTGCCCCTCCCACCCACGGTCCTGATGACATCGCCCTCCTCCCTACCAACACCAACCCCCTCCGATCCCCGCTCCACACCTCCCCTAGCGCGACCCTGTGCCGGGCCTGGTCCCCTCCCCAACAAATCACTCTCCCTATCCTTTGCCAAACAACCCTCCCCCCTCCCAAAACCCCTTAAAAGATTGGCAAATGACAATTTTAAAAAACCCCTCAACCCCCTCTTTGCCGCATGCCATTTTAATAGTGATACTTAGGACATGAATAAACAAACAAACAAGGAAACTCAATAGGAAAGCCATTGAGGTCAGAAGTCACTCCTCCTCCCATTGCTGTTTTGCTCACCTATGTTCATTTTGTTTTTCTGTTTACATAAGAGAATATCTCTGAAGCAATGACCCAATGGATCATGGGTTGTCTAGTAAGATATAAAGCTTTAAATTTATGCATCTGACTTTGAATTTGACAAATTGAGGATTCTGGAAAGGAACCCAGTTGAAACAGGTTGTTTTTATAACTGGCAACTGGAATGCAAATTGACAAGGAGCAAGGAAGCATGCAGATGGATAACTAAATGAAATGGACATCATCCTTTCAATTATGCCTCTCAAGGGTTTTGCGTGTCTTTGTGATTTCAGTTTAATGTTGAACTTTGGCCTGTCAAAGATCAGCCAAAAGGCTAAAAATTTGGCTCAGGAGCAGGAGAAAGATGTGACCGGAAGCCAGAGGTATGGCATATAATAATGACAGGGCAGGATATGAAAGAATGGCTTGGTGCTATGATGGCACCATCTCATCTTCTCCAAAAGAATTTCAAATGTATTCTTTAGTCTAACAACAGGCTCATAAAAAAGTGACTCTCATATCTGGTTCACTAAATAGGAGGAGATATGTATTACAAAAATGTTTGAGATAAATAAGATGGTGTGTGAAACTGATTGGCAGATGTCACCAGATTTATTCTGTCTTCTTAAGTTGCCGTTTGAAAAACCTGCTCATATGTGACCTGAAAACAGAATAAGACAAAATGAACACAGAGGCATCAACAAAGGACTCTCTACAAGATTTCAAAACAAACAAAAAAAAATGTAAATTAATCACTGGCAGGAAGAATCTCCAAAGGAGAAAAACATTCCAGTTTAAGCATCACCACTAAAAGCATCTGTTCACTTTAATATAAAAAGATAATCGTGACTAAAAGTGACTAGATGGGAAAAAAGAAAGAAACCTTGCAAGATACGTTGATTTTCAACTCAGCTAAAGAGGAAACATGATGGCACATTAAACAAAAATGTTCACATGGTATTCTTAAATGAAGCTGAGGTAAGTACAAGGTTTAAATAAAAGCAAGGATGATCTCCAGCTAACAAGGCGGAAAACTTGATTTGCAACACATGATTAAATCTAAACTTCTTTCAGTGTTACTTAGTGAGTCAACTAAATTTCATACAGCCTAAATGAGGTAGCATTTTCATGCTTTTATTTTTGAATGTGGTAGCATAATTATGATTGATTTATTAGCCTCCTTGTAAAGCTGTAATGTGAGCTTTAATCTTTAGGATTTCATGAATATCCTCAGCAAAGGATTGCTCTTGCTGCTAACATTAAACCAGATGGATCAACAACCAGATAGAATAGAATAGAATAGAATTTTTTATTGGCCAAGTGTGATTGGACACACAAGGAATTTGTCTTGGTGCATGTGCTCTCAGTGTACATAAAAGAAAATATATGTTCATCAAGAATCTCTTAATGAGATTCTAATGATAGTCATAGGGTACAAATAAGAAATCAGGAAACAATATCAATATAAATCGTAAGGATACAAGCAACAAAGTTACATACAGTCGTAAGTGGAAGGAGATGGATGGTGGGAACAATGAGAAGATTAATACCTTGCCATACTAAAGAAATCAACAATTGATTTTATAACTACATTATGAGTTACTATGATCTGCAAACCCAGCCATTGACTACACATCCACTTCACTCCTTATACCCAATGATAAAAGATTCTCTGTGATCAATGAACACTTTGTTGAAGAAAAGTTATTATTTATTGCACAAACTGCCTTCTTAAATGCATGACATACTTTCATGCATATAATACTGAACTGTGTGTTAAACATTCCATTTATTCTCACAACATTATGTAATTCAAGCCTATTCACTTTGGTATACATTTAGAGAAATAAATCTCTATGCAGGAGCAAATTGCAAATATTAAGCTATCAGCCAACAAAGCCAATATCAAGTATATAAAATCTAAATTAAGGATAAGAATTTAACGCAGTTCAGCTATTTGGGACCTAAACTCCCAGAATCCTTCCTTTTGGACATGTTTCCTTGTGTTCATGAGACTGAAATTCTAATCTTTGAGCAAAATTGCCTCTCCCTGATCAAAATCATGTGAAAATATTCTACAGTATGTAGCAATAGCAGTAGCACTTAAACTTATATACTGCTTCACAGTGCTTTACAGTCCTTTCTAAGCAATTTTACAGAGTCAGCATATTGTCCCCAACAATCCTCACTTTACCCACCTCAAAAGGATCGAAGGCTGAGTCAACCTTGAGCCTGGTGAGATTTGAACTGCCAAATTGCAGGCAGTCAGCAGTCATAGCCTGCAGTACTGCACTCTAACCACTGCGTCACCATGGTTCATGGTGGTTTGAGGCTATAATACTATTTCCTCTATTTTCTCCAGATAAAAGATATGAGGTATTATCTGTTTTCTTGAATGTTTGATAAAGAAAAAAGCAAAAGTTTTATTCATAAATCACAATTATATTATTGGGCTTTATGGCCCAGAAAATTGGAGATACCTTTGTAGACAAAGAGTTTCCTATTATCCCAGTTTCCCAGTTTCTATTGTTAAGATTGTTGAGAATTTTCAACTATTATAACGAAAAAAAATTGGTCAATCCGGAGATCACAAAACTGAATCTTGTCAGAAGGTACTTTCTTATTATTTTTTGTTTTGACAGGGAACTATACTTTATTTGAAATGAAACAGTGTTAGTACAATCAAGTAATATTGCTTGATGAAAATATTTAATTTCAGGCTAGAAGATGGTCTGTTACACTGTGCCTGGTATATTGGGAACCAACTTTGAGGACACATTACAATATGAATTTTAATTATAACTAATCTAGAAAGGGCAGCTGGTTTGTGTTTAAGCACTATGAAGAAACCAAAGAACTGTTCATCAAAAACAAGAGAAACTATATATAGCAAAGCAATATCATTGAATAAAATAGAACAATAACACCACCCACTAACAACAATAAGTGTGGGTTGAATGGATAATGCCAAATAAGATATGGGTGGGAGACAAAGTTTAATCTCTGTAATCTTTGCTATTGTTCCAGTTCAGCTCACTATACCAGGACAAATCTCACAGCTAAAATTACTTTCAGTTATCATTAATTGCGGAACACCCAATAATGGAACTTCACAATTTGACACATATTAGCTGAAGGGAATTTTGGGGGAAATATAGAGTATATCTTGTGGATTATCAAATAGGAATCCATTGAACAATTTTAAATATTCATATAATGAAGGGATCAGTAGGACTGTCAAAAGCCCTCGCTGAGTTGGTGTTCTTCAAATATGTTGGATTATAATTTCTGCTAGACCCAAGCTCATCATCCATTGCTATGTTGCCTTGATAATTATTATCTATCATTTCACAGGAGGTCTAGGCTAGGACAGAAGGTAGCAGAGCACACAATCATCCATTTTCAAGCATGACACTGCAATGGGCAAGCAGGTAGGTGAGTACTGTAAAAGTTTTGTAGGAAAAGGTATCATGTGGAAAGATCTTTTTTTTAATCCCAGTTGGTTTAGAAAGCAAAGGACTTGATTGAAAATGTAAGCTTGATTCCACAAAGTGCTATGTTATCTAACCAAATCAAAGTACTGAGCCCCTGTGATTTTCTCCCCTGCCTTCTTTGTTTTCCTCATTTGCTGTTTTATAATATCTGTCTCTTGTTTAATTGTGATTAAACTGGACATTTGTTTCTCTGAATTTCATTTCACCTTACTTTTATGTCCTAAATTGTTATTCAGATGGTTGGATTTAAATGTTTATGTAGAGTCAGACACAGCATTAGCTGTTGCCTGCCCACTCTCCCACCCTCAGTGATAGACTCTGATGCTCATACATTCACTTTGGCTTCTTTACAGCTGATGCCTGGAGCATTAAATGAAAGCATCTCTTTTATCACCGAATTCTTTTGCTTCTGAGCTCTTATTCTTATTCAGGTGCCACTTAGTTTGAAATACTTCTTCAAAAATGTGATACATTAAATAAAACAACCTCTATTCTCTCTCTGTCTCTCTCACTCTCTAACACATGCACACACACACTCACACGCACACATGCTAAATAGTTAATTGCAAGAATCATCAATATCTTTTTCATATTTGTTTGTTGTTTGTTTGTTTGTTTGTTTGTTTGTTTACTCATATACAGCACTATGACACTTGTAGGGGTATTTAATGGGTTCAATTATTCATTCAAAAAAACTCACTTGTGGCCAATCTATTTTAGCTTGCAGCTAAATAAATCCAACATCTTGGAATAAACCTTCCTGTATCATTAGATAATGGGCTGGGAGAAAAAGCACTGAATATTTATTTGGGATATATTAGGAACATTCCTATTCAAGGACATAGAATTTTTTTTTTAAAAAAATATTATTTAGAAAGGAAGATGGAAAAAGAGGTTTGTGAGAAAGGAAAATTAAATTTTGTTTGAATCCATAATGAATGAAAAGTAGTCAAACTTTTAATAATTCAAATATACAACTATCCAAATGAATTGAGTTTCAGCCTCTTTTGGTAACCAGAAAAGGATTTTATCTATGGCCAAGTTCAAGGATTTAAAAGTTGTTACCTTAAGAAAACCACAAAATACTACTGGGGGCTGAAAGTACCATTACAACATTGTCATCTCCCATGCAAGTCTATGAAACAAATTGCTTTTTTGTGCTTAGGCTAAAGCTCACTAGTGAAATAGTAATAATCTAGTCCTGGTGTTATTCTTACTTTTCAATATGAGTACCTAATACACATGGCAAGAAATGAGAGACAATTTATTGGAAGAATGACGCTACCAGTGATGACTCACACCCTGGTCAGACCTTCTTTATTCTCCTACCATCTGGAAGGAGATATAGAAGCATAGGCAGCCACACAAACAGGCTGAAGAACAGTTTTTATCCAGACTCCTGAATGAAAAATAACTCTACAAAAACATAGTACGATTGACTTGCGGGGCAAGCACGACATGCAATAAGTTCACCGGTTGCAGTAGGACTGAGTGTTTGTTAGTAGGATTCACTGGGCTAGGGATTTTCTTTTTGTCTTTCATTGTGAGTTGTATTATGTTGGGCGGATTGTACAACATGTGTACAATCTCATTGTACACATGTTGTACTCTGACAATAAAGGTTTGAATTGAAAAAAACTAATAAAACTGATACTTTTCCATTGGAGTTGTGTGTTCTGCATTTAAAAGGATTCAGTCTAATTTTATTTATTAAATTTAGACAATGCACATCTTGCTATCATCAGACCAATCTACAAAAATCCCTTAGATAACAGACAGTGAAAATCTGTCATCATTCACAGCATCTTTTTTAGAGTTCAACAGGGAAAGAAAAGATGATGTAAATAAGATAAAATTCCTAGTTTTCTATTTCTGTGATTTTCTTTCTCGCTTTTTTTAATCCCTGCAAAATTCAGCCCATTTAGATCTAAGTTTCTGAAAGAAAAATAAAGCAATATATCAACTTGTTTTCTAGATTTCACTTCCAGAATTGGCCATCTTTAAACTGTGCTTTACAATAGCACAATTGTTTTATTCATGCCTGCTAACTCTCTGAAGGTGGAATGGACAGATCAGCTTAACTCTAAGGCAGCAAGAAATGTTTACCATGCTCTCGAGACATGACTAATCAGGAAACAAGCTGACAGAGTTAAAATGCAGTTTATGTGTAAATTTTTTGAAAGGATGAAATTATATAACACTGAAGCTGAAATACATCCAAGTCAAAAGAAAACAGCAATCAAACGCCAGACTTTAAAAGGCTCCCATCGGTCATTACCGTATAATAAGTTATTCAATTACAAAATAGGTAGTTGCACAATTCATCCAATTGCAAATAGAACCCTTTTATTATTATTTTTTTAAATAATAATATTTTAGCCCATAAAAAGACTTTAATTTTAGTCGTAGAAGCAAATAAGCTGTTTTTGTTTACAAAAATACTTTTATTGTGTCTTTCTCTGTGCAGATTATACTTCTCATATACTAATTGGATAGCTGCCAATGTCTTTCATCAAATCAGCATACAGTATTAAGGAGTTTGAAAGAGCACCTCCTCTTTTCCTGTTTTATACTGTATTGTAAAAAATGATAGTATTTTCCCTTTTGTTCATTTAGAAGTCATGAACTCATAGGTTTCATCAAGCACTTAAGTGGGGATATGGAATAAGAGCAATCCTAGATATATATTATACTCAGCTGCAGTGTATTTTTAATTCTGTATTTATGATGGAATTTTTTAAAAAATTTATATTAAATTTGTTCGCTTGGAATAATTTGCTGATATGTGTAGCTATATAACTTGAATAACTAAATACAGACAATATTAAGGTGAAATGTATACAGGTAGTCCTCGACTTATAACCATTTGTTTTAGTGATCATTCGAAGTTACAACAGCACTGAAAAAAGTGACTTATGATTGTTGCAGTATCACATTTTGAGACCCTCTGACAAGCAAAGTCAATGGGGAATCCAGATTCACTTAACAACCACGTTACTAATTTAACAACTGTAGTGATTCACTTAACAACTGTGGCAAGAAAGGTTGTAAAATGGGAGCAAAATTCACTTAACAACTGGGCTCAGTTGTGGTTGTAGATCAAGGACTACATGTGCACAGATTGTGTAAAACATAAGCCTAACAAAGATACAGAGAATAATGTAAACTATTACTTTAAGCACACTTACTGGAATTGTTAATTTTAGTTATAATATTCTAAACAGGAACTATTTTTTTTTTTTGCATTTTTCTTGGGTAGGTAAGCACATTTTCAATGTAGTGGGCTATGATCTCCCATTAATATTATTTCTAAGAATAACTTTAGTCCATTAATCTGGCTCATTATCTTGGTATCATTTCCCAGCTCAATAAAATGATATGAATCGAAGTGGGGAAGCAAACATCATAAGTTACCATATAAGAAACACAGAGTTAGACAGAAAATAATGATATTGACAGAATGATATTAGGAAAATTATACAAATTATCAAAACAAAAGACTTGATTTGGGTTGTTTTTACTAGCAGCAAAACAAGACAGCAATTCATCATTCATAGCGAAAGTAGCTACACAGTTCAATCAGTTTTTAATATTGGGAACCACGATTGCTGGTTGGCTTGAGGGCCCAAAAAGTGCACTCACCACTAGCTGATTTATGGAGTAAGAAGACATGTCATCTATCTCTTGCTTCTGTTTTTTTTTTGCATCATTCTTAAATTAATCGGTGTAGTTTTAAAAAGTTTAGAAAGTTTGCTTTTCTATTTATCTTTTAATGAGCTGTGCTTTTAATGTAAGCCATCCAGAGTCACCTTATCGGGAAGATTGGTGGCATATAAATTTAATAAACAGACTGACTAATAGTGCAACTGAAATGTGACATATAAAATGCTGACCTCCAAGAAAAGAAGCGCCAGGTATGCAACAAGAATAATGGAGAACTGCTTGCTTTGTTTCTCTGCATTGTTGCCTGGAATTATGGCTTCATAGCAGTAGCACTTAGACTTATATACCGCTTCACAGTGCTTTACAGCCCTCTCTATGGGGTTTAAAGAGTCAGCATCAATCAGCCCCCAACAATCTGGGTCCTCGTTTTACCAACCTCGGAAAGATGGAAGGTTGAGTTAACCTTGACCTAGTCAGAATCGAACTCCTGGCTGTGGGCAGAGTTAGCCTAGAATACCACATTCTAATCACTGTCTGAAAACTGCCAACTAGAAAACTGAGACTCCTTGAGGTCTTTTACTTGATATGCATAGGACTGAGTATTACTACACGGAAAAACACAGCATATAACATTTCTGAATCCTAACCGCATCAATATTATTCATTTACCTCTATTTCTTTTTTGGGAGGGGGGGTTTGATATTAGAAATGCTGTTCTTTGAGTTAAAAAGAAATTGCCTTGTTTCTGTAGGTGTTTCTAAATGGCAATGAATTTTGACTATAAGTCATATCTTTTAATTTTATTCTTCAAACATGACCTTTAGAGAGATCATGTTGATCCCCTGGGCTAAAACATTCCCTCGGTGCTTAAATGATCTGAAGGCCCCCAAACTCCATTGAAATAAATCCCAATTAGATATCCATTAACAACTGTAAAAAGATCACTGGGTCCATTACCAGCAGCCTTAAGACATTTTAGCTCTAATTTTTTAAAACAAAATCTCCCATCTTCCACTTATTTATCTCTTTAATCAGCACAAAGAAAACCCTACATCACATTTCAATATCATCAATTTAACTGCAGCACTCTTTCAGGATGTTTGATTATATTTTGGGTTTTCTATATTATTTCAAAAATATTGTACAATGATATACATAAGAACAGACTACATTCAAGCAAAACAGACCCAAAATATTTTTTCCTTATTTTCAGGCATCATGCCAAAGGAGTCTAGCATGATATTGGATGGTTCTTACAGACTGGTTTTATGCTATGCACAATAAGAACCAACAAGGGATGTAACATGCCACATATATCAAGTCTAATACTTCTACCATAATCCTTTTCCTTTAGTTTAATACTCTACAGTTTTAGGAAACACAATCCCTCCACTTAAGAATCACAGAATGACTTCATATAGTTATATCGTTCACTAAGAGTCAACCACCATGTTCCATATTCATTAGCCAGATGTTGTCACATGCCAAAGATTATTTCCCCACCACTAATTTAGAGTGTCAGGTACAGTAATCCAACCACCATTTTGCAAAAATAATAGTAATAAGGACATGATTTAGACCACTATAATGAAGACTAGTGATGCTATAAAAATATGAAAGCCCCCTGCACAGAAATGGTGAAATTAATACAATTAGAATATGCAATATGGTGAATGGTAAGGACTGAGTAATCAAAGCTTCAAACTGCATAGGCATTTCACCTCTTTTCTTTTGAGATTCTGAAGGAACACTAATAGCCTTATACCTCCAACTTCCCCGTTCTGCAGCTGTAGTGGGATGGACTGATGATATTGAGCAGAGACAGTCCCTCAGATTTCCAGGTCCTATGTCATGAAGGGCTTTTAAAGGACCTTGAATGCAGTTCATGGAGCAGAGATATAACATGAGTTACTCTAGGAGAAAGTGTAACATATCAGGGCCCTAACATTTGATAAAGTGACGCTTTTTGCTGTCCCCAGCTCCAGAGCCTCTTTAAGAGTCTCTGGAGGCTGGGGACAGCAAAAAAGTCACTTCCTGTCCAACTGGGAGTTGGGAAATGGGTCATTTCAGGCCTCCGGAGGGTCTCCAAGGGGGTGGGGAAGGCTGTTTTCACCCTCCCCAGATGCCTAGAAAGGATCTGGAGCCAAGTGAGAAAGAAAAACAGGCCTTCCCCATCCTCCCCAGGCCCTCCAGAGGCAGGAAACAGCCTGTTCCCCTACTTCTGGTGGGCCCAAAAGGCCCGAAAATCAGTTGGCCAGCATGCACATGTGTGCCAGAGCTGAGCTATCAGGCACTGATATGCCTATGTGTTCCACCTGTGGCATGCATGCCATAGGTTCGCCATCACGGACTTAGAGTGTTCCAGTCAGTGAGACAAATGATCCATATTACTCTATCAAGCAGTGCATTATGTGGCACTGGAAGCATCAAATCAAAATACTTTTCCATATTGATATTTAAGAAATATTGATATTTCTTAAATTACAGCACATTCTGATTTGACACCTAGGGCTGTTTGTACCTGAATCTCATGAGTTTCATTCTTTTTCAAAAATTATTGTTTATACTATGATTACAGTTTCAATGAAATTACATTTATATGAAAACTACTATTCTTTCACTATACAAATTGAGTATTCTGCAATATCTTCTGTATTCACTGGATTGGTTCTACATTGTGCAACATTTACAAACAAATGACACTTATTGTTTGCATGGTTAACACCTTAGCAACTGCCTATATATTTATTTGTGGAGAGGTTTGTGTGATGATATCACAGAAATTTATTCTGGTGAACTAGTTATCACATTTATAAAAGATGTTCTTGTGTGTTATTTTTTGTCAAGGTTCCCAATTATTCCTGTTCAGTTATCAGTCTTTGACTGTTAAATGACTTCTATGTTTATTTCCTTCTCGTAAACAAGGTCTTCTTTGTAATATTTAATACAACATATAGTAACATGTAATGCTGTGAAGCTTTATTGTCTAGCTTCAAAATTGCAACAGGGAATCTACATTTAAAAATAAGTCTTGGTGCTCTACAATATTTCCTTATGGCTGTGGATTTGGGTTTGAGTTTTGGTCTTTCTTTCCTTATTTTGCATTTGTTTGCTGGGCAATGGCTGTCATAAATTGAAATTCTGTTCTCAGTTTACTTGTGCAAATCATAGTTATTTTGATCAAAATTGATCATAAACGCATTCTGATTTTATTCTTTATTATTTTTTTAAATACATTTTGTGGAATTATCCATCTTTTAATCAGATGTGACAGTAAATGAAGAAACTCAGGAAAAGCACTCTAGCTCTGTTATCTCAGAGCTCATAATTGACTTTGTAGAGAGAGTGATTTCCTCTTCCCAGAAACACTTATTGGTTTCATCATAGGAATTTTTTTAGTCTTATTTGTTGGTTGCCACATATAGTGATGGATGTTGCTTTTCAAACATAAAATCTACTATTTAACCTTCCTAACATCTTCCAAAAGAGTGTCTGACAAGTATTTGTAAATCAGGGCCTGGCGAATCCAAAATTTAATAAATTTAATAAAAACTGTAGGTAGATCCTGTCTTGAGAAATCTTCTATAACTCAAGACACCAAATCATGCAGATTAAGTTAACAGAATCTTGATTTCTCTATATTATCAGATAGTTAGGAAATGATCTACATATATAACAAGAATTTCAAAGCAATAAGCCATGTTAGAGAATGATAGGTTAACTGATGTTGACATATTTGAAGTTTAGTTTAGTTTACTTTATTGTCATTGCACATGGTACAATGAAATTAAATGCCGTCTTCAATGTACATTATAACTATAAAAATAAAAACACAAACATAAATCATTTACATTCTATATAATTGAAATTGAAAACTTGATATTGAACTATACCATAGAATTCAATATGGTTTTTGACCTGGGATAGAAGCTGTTTTTCAGCCTATTTGTCCTTGTTTTTATTATCCTGTACTGTCTGCCAGATGGTAATAATTCCAAAAAGGGTGCCCAGGATGAGATGGATCTTTAAGATTGTTTCTTTCTTTCTTTCTTCTTTCTTTTATTAAATTTATATACCGCCCTACTCCTGAAGGACTCAGGGTGGTGAACAGGCACAAAATAAAATACATAGATACAAAAGTTAAAACCATAATTAAAACCAGATTAAATAATTTAGCCCAAGACAATTAAAAATCCCAATAATTTAAAACAAATTAAAATTTCGATTTAAAAGAATTTTAAAACAGGGGAGAAAATTAGGCCAGGCCGGCTTGCTGGAATAGGAGGGCTTAAGAGCATGCGGAAAGTGCGCAGATCCGGGATCTTCCGTATCTCTGTGGGGAGCTCGTTCCAGATAGTGGGTGCCCCCACAGAGAAGGCTCTCTCCCTGGGGGTCACCAGTCGACATTGTTTGGCTGACGGCACCCAGAGGAGCCCCTCTCTATGAGAGCATACCGGCCGGTGGGAGGCTGCTTGTGGTAGTAGGAACTTTCTTAGGTAGTTTGAACTTTCTTAAGGCAGCAGGAGCTATAAAGCTCTTCCAAAGAGGGGAGAGGGCAACCAATGATCCTCTGGGCAATGACGTTGACTCTCTGAAATGCTGTCCTATCTGCCACTGTGCAATTTGCAAACCATACACAGATGCAGTAAGTTAAAATATTTTCTATGGTGCAGCAGTAGAAGGCTACCAACAGTTTTTCATTCAGTTGTTGTTTCCTGAGAAGTCTCAGGTAGTATAATCTCTGCTGGGCCCTTTTGACCAGTGCTGCAATGTGAGTGCCCCAGATCAGGTCCTCTTTTATGATAACACAGCCAGAAACTTAAAACTGGCCACTTGCTCCATTCGGTCTCCATTGACAAGCAAGAACTGGATTTCTGATCTATTCCTTGTATAGTCCACTATAAGCTCCTTGGTCTTATTTGTGTTAAGGACCAAGTTATTGTCTCCACATCATGAAAGCAATCGGTCCACCTCATCTCGATAAGCAGACTTATCCCCTCCGGAGATCAGTCCCACCACTGTTGTATCATCTGCAAATTTAATAATAGTATTACTAGCGTGAGTGGAAATGCAGTCATACACATAAAGAGTATAAAGTAAGGGACTCAACAAACAACCTGTGATGTACCAGTGTTAAGAATAAGGGCTGAAGAGATATGATTACCTAATCTGACCCTCTGAGAGCAGCCAGACAGGAAATCCATATCCAAAGGCAAATTGAATAAGAAAGCCCAAGATCCATAAGTTTATACATTAGTCTATGTGGAATTATTGTATCCATTTTGGAAAGGATCAACCAAACTTTAAAACAAACTACATATATAGCCTTCTCTACTTTCATTGCTTTATCCCACAAAACATTTGTCTAAACTAACTTTTGTCATTTGTGTTTTTGGTTTTTTTTTTCCAATTCTTGGGGTCTTGTGCAGAGAATTCTGTACAGAGGCAACAAACATAAGCAGGAAAAACTCTTAGCCCATTCGTATGCATACATTCTTATTTTCAAGGTAGAAATTTCATTTCTTTTAATGGAAAGAGGTATTTTGCAGAATTTTGTCTTCTACCTTCAGCACTTTTAAATGGTCTTCTCCAACTTAATAGATCTACATATATTTTAGTTTCCCTTCTGTTTGGCCTAGACATTAGAAAGCTAAAATAGGGTTACCATACATCTGGCAAAAGAAGGAGACGTTTTTCTTTTTATCCTCATGTGCTCATCCAACAGGCCTTAAAATGAAAAATTGTGCAGCTCTTAATTTCCTGAACAGCTTTTCTCTGCAGTGAGTCTCTTCCCTAATAAATACTAACCACAAGCTAACAAGCTCTGCTCTGTGACCTTGATTATTACCCACATTTTTGTGATTGAAAACCAGTCTTTTTGACAATGAAAAAAGTAATTTTATATACATTTGGATCTCAGCCAGTAGTGAAATGTAAAATTTGTTACTACCAGTTCTGTGGACATGGCTTGTGGGTGGTGGGTGGCGGGGGGGTAATGTGACTGGTGGGTGTGGCCAACTTTTTTTTTTTTTACTTTTAAAAGCATTTTTTCTACAACCTTAAGAGGTTGCAGAAAAAAATGCTTTTAAAAGCCTCTGACGATCAGGCAACTCAGCTGGGATCGTCAGAGCTTTTAAAGGCATTTTTTTCTACAACCTCTTCACCGAAGAGGTTGTAGAAAAATGCTTTTTAAAAGCCTCTGATGATCCCAGCTGAGCCGCATGATCATCAAAGACTTTTTTTTTTACTTGTAAAAACTTTTTTCAGCCGAATAGATAGTAGAAAAAATGCTTTTAAAAGTAAAAAAAAAAAAGCTTTTGATGATCGTGTGGCTCAGCTGGGCATGGGGGGGAGGGCAGGGATTTTTGCTACCGGTTCTCCGAACCACCCGCTGCCATCGCTACCAGATTGGGCGATCTGATCCAAACCAAACTGGGAGCATTTCATCTCTGATCTCAGCACTTTTTTTGTAGTTTTTCCTCTGTAATTTTTGTTGTGTATGCCAAGGAGGTTTAATAGTGCATTCTTCTTTATTGTTATTTGTTCCCCTTTCCAATTGTCCATGTTGTCATTTGCTTGTTTATATATCTAGTAACTAGAAATGAATATTTGTAAAGTAGGACCAAATGCTGCTCATTCATGACCATCCTTCTATCCCCTTGTTAAGCAAATATTTGCCTGCTGCTTTGCATTAGTCTAGAGGCAGAACGGAAAGAAAGCCATAATACATATTTGAAATCTAGGCTCATGCACCTCAGATAAAATCTTTGTTCAATTATGTTATTGTTTTTCTACTCTTCTAGTGGAATTTCTTTTTAAAATGTTGATTCTGAGCTGGTGTTGGTTCATGATGAGACATGAATGATAACTGCAAGGGATTAAAAGATAAAGGCTCCCCTCGCACATATGTGCTAGTCGTTCCCAACTCTAGGGGGCAGTGCTCATCTCTGTTTCAAAGCCAAAGAGCCAGTGCTGTCTGAAGACATCTCCGTGGTCATGTGGCCGGCATGACTAAATGCCAAAGGCGCACAGAACACTGTTATCTTCCCAAAAGTAGTCCCTATTTTTCTACTTGCATTTTTTACGTGCTTTCAAACTGCTAGGTTGGCAGAAGCTGGGACAAGTAACGGGACTCACCCCATTATGGGCACGAGGGATTTGAACCGCTGAACTGCCGACCTTTTGATCGACAAGCTCAGTGTCTTTGCCACTGAGCCATCATGTCCCTCTGCAAGGGTTTATAACAGGGTAAAAAAAAATATTCCAGCCATATCTGCTATTTAATTATGTTGCCTTCTCTGTTTCTCCATGTACATGGAGAAAGAGTTTACTGAGAGAATCTTAATATTAGAACCTATAATATAAGCAGTGAGATGGATAGCAAACTGCTTCTGTTCTTATAAAGATGAGACTCTTACAGGGCCCCTTAAATTTCCTTTGGCATTAGCTATTTGGTGGATTAAAAGCTCAATTAGGACATTAGCTTTCTAATGAGGCATGGGTAAATTACACCAACCTCTTGATAGAATCTCTAGATGAATACTGCTGCTAATCCAATGGGCCAATTAGAAAACTTTAGTCTAGATTTAATGATGCTATGAAGGTCCAATTTAAACAATGTTGTGTTTTGGATTAAATGCCAGACTGTTGTAGAAAGCAATATATACTGTATAACGACTATCCCACAGCTATAAAGGGCACCTGAGTGGGTACCAATATGTCCACAATTAGCTGACATATTGATGCCAAATGCATTTGATGCCATAATTTCCTGCCAATGTCAAGACTGTCATGTTTTACTTTGGAACTATTCTGGTTATAATTTAAAGGAGAGAGAGAGAGAGAGAGAGAGAGAGAGAGAGAGAGAGAGAGAGAGAGAGAGAGAGAGAGAGATGATGGTGAAGACGATGATGATGAATTGTCTGCCAAGTTGCTTATCTGCTGGAATACAGAGGACAGAAGTATCATTTAAATGTACCAGAAGATAGAGCCAGTTGAAACAAGTTCAGTATTTCAGAGTGAGCTTGCTATAGTTGCTTCAACTGGTTCTATCTGCTGGTACATTTAAATGATACTTTTGTCTTTTGTATTCAAGCAAATAAGCAACCAGGCAGACAAATCATCATCATCTTCTTAATCATCATCATCATTATTATCATATATCTCTTTCCCCCTCTCGTAAGCTAATTATATTCATTAGACTTTTTGGGGGGGTCTTAAAATCAATAAGTTTAAGTTTACTTTATTGTCATTGCACCTCGTACAACGAAATTAAATGCCATCTTCAGTGTACATCATACATAAGAAAACTATAAAAAAATAAAACAAAAACACACATCCTTCACATTCTACACAATTAAATTGAAAACCCGATACTGCATTAACATTGCACTATACAAATACAACTAAATACAAATTTCCCTAAAGCCCTCTCCCAAATGCAATAAACTACTATAAAACTATAAGCCAAAGAATTTACCAGAATGTCCCAATATTGAAACATGCTGAATAAGTAAACTTTCCACACTTATAAGAGGCTTGGGCTAATGCTGTTTTAGATCTCTGTGGAAATGGTTTGAATCTACAACTCAATATAATAAGTATCTAAATGTGTGCTATGAAAGGAGTCACAAATTAATTCTCATAAAATTTCTTTGTTACATTATGACATGCTTCTGTTAATTGCTTTTAAATATTGACCTATGAACTCCACCTGAGAAGCTGCCTAGCTCTAAATCTGCTTTTTCCGAAAATGATGCTCATAACAGAACAATTTTTCTCTACCTAAAATCAACATTTCTGGAAACTCCTGCTGAAGAATAAGATTATCTTTTCACAAGCTTTTCTTGGCTCAGAACATTTGTATGCAATTATAAAAGATATCCACTTCTTTCTGATCAAATGATAGGGCATGTGAGCTGCTGCTGACAAATAATAAAAACAGACTATTTTTTCTCGTTGCCAAGGCCAGCATGAACCGCTGTTAAGATTATGTGGTAGAAATGTCCTTTCAAAGTTATTTGAAAGCAACACATTGACTGTCTCACTAAGAAATAGTTAAGAGCCAAGTAACATTGTTAGTATCATAATAATTTATTCCCTTTGTTGTTAAAAATATGTGGAATTTTTCATCCCCTCCATCATAATTGATTTAACAAAAATCTCCATTGACAAATTGATTTTTCTGAACCTGCCAAGTTCCTACTGCACACTTAAGATGAAATAATCTTTAATTTATTCCTACCAGTTAATCCCAACAAACCTCTCAAGCAGCTGGTCTCTATCAGCACAATCATTATAACAATAGCAGCATGACCTGTTTGTAGACACATTGGTAAAGTGAGGTCACTGTTGCTTGAACATGTACCTGACTAACAGAATGGTTTCATTTGTTGATTATGAGATGACTCCATAAGGAATTGGCCTCTTTGTGAAAGACATTCAAACAGATTATGAGGTTAGTAAATAACTGTATTGCAATACTGACTTTTTAAATATCACTGTTGGGCAGATTGGTAAATAGATCCTAGAATAAATAGTATATTTTTATTTTCTTCCATCTTATCACCTAGTTGTCTGCTAAAGTCAAACTAATAATAAAACTAATAATTTATGGATTTAATATTTTTTTTTTTCATTTTTAAGAACCACAGGTTCGGGACAAAGCCAAATCTTTTAAATGTGATTGATATTTGCTGAGAAGTTAATATCTGAAGAGCTAGACTTAAATCACATTTGAAAATAACAACATCCTAAAGTTGTTCCTTATTTCTGTTCTAAACAGATGGAAATTGTAAGCCAAAGATACATGGTTATCTTTTCAAATATAGCCAAACGTACAACAAAAAGCAACAAGACAAACATGGAATAGACAAATACAATGGAATAGAATATCATAATCTAAAATGTTATATTTTAATTTTTTTCCTTAGCGAGTAATATATCAAGCGTTGTGTAGCAATTGTACATTTCTATAGTTCATAAACATCTGTTTCTAGCCATGGTGATATTAAAGTGAAAATATGTGCATTGTGACATAAGGGTACAGACTCTCTCCTTTCATATTGCATTGCAGTATCACACACAACTACATAAGGAACAGAGTCTGCATCATAATTCATGTTTTGCCACTTGTACCACTTGCAAGATGGATCAAAATATATGTAGGTATTTATTTATTCAATTTATATTGAATATTTTTTGTAGTTTTGTATCATGGTCATATTGGATTCAGCTTTGAGTCTCACATCTCTATTCAATTAGTTTTTACATGCTAAAGGTAGAATATAACTCATTGCTGATATTCACCTTATTGAAGTGAAGATATGAACTATGCACAGACTGCTAACAAAGTGCCAAAGTCTAGTTAAATATTCAAAGATTGGATAGAGATTAGATGGAAACAGGCTCTTTGATCTGACATGTGTTCACTGAATGCGTGAGGTTCCTATTTGTGCTGCATTGTGACATTGTCTTCATTTTCAGATGAAGCCAGCAACATCCCAGAGGACCAATTCCATTATGCAACAAGATAGAAAGAAGCAATACTGAAAATAAATATTTTAAATGAGGATGATGAAGCTGTGTAAAAGATGTGTCTTCGGGGAATGGCTTTCTTAAGAGAAACGTTCAGAATAGCAGCTTCTTAAATTAGGAATTAAAGTTGAACTGTATGTCATTATTTTACAGAGTAGAGTAATTAAATTATTAGTGGCTAACACCAGTATTTATTTATTATTTATTAAAATTTTATTCCTTTCATTTCTATACTGGCAAGTAGCTAACAATATTTTAAATCATTGAATATACTATTTTTATAAATGAACATACTATTTGTACATTGTCTTCTGGATTCCCCTCTACCCCCAAGGTTTAAACACTTTAGCAAACAAACATGTAGAATTAGGACTTGGACTTCATTTCCAGAACAATCTGCATGCAGAAAGTTTTGCTTGTTTTGGGTTCCAATGGCCAAGGCTGAAGAGGACCTCATAGTAGAAATGATCTCCCAGGATGGATTAAAAATGCCAAAATCAAATAGGTGTGCTAAAGTATAGACTTAACGTACCCATTTTTCTGATTACTTCAGTAAAACACAATAAACATTATTCAGTTTTGCTCCAAATTTCGAAAGCATGTTCTAGGATTCACAACTGGCCAATAAAACATTGGACCTTGGATTTTTTCTCCCAACTAATGCACTAAAGATTATCAAAAGAACAAAACAAAACATCAAACAGTGAATTCAAAATGTATAATGACAGTGGCCAAGATAATCAAATTATGTTCATTCATTCCTTCTTTCCCTGCGCATGTCGGCTGTGCTGCCTCATCCTATCAAGCAGTGGTAGTGGTGGGAAAGTTTGTGTTTCTGGAAGGGATAAGCAAAGAATATATTGGGAGAATATGTGTATAAACCCAAAGTATGAGTTTATCAGCTGCTCAGTTAAACCAAACAAGCACCTATATCACAAAACAGATATAGGAAGATGCTGGAGGCATCACTTTAGCATCAACAACAAAGGCAGTTCAGTTCAGAATGTATTTACAGCCTCAGAAAATAACAGCAAAGGCATAATTTCATACTGTGTGGGAGAAAGCAATGGTAAAATACTCCTGATATTTTATCAAGAAAACCACACGGACCAACAAGATAAAGTGATTGATGATGTAGTGCTGGATGATGGGCCCTTTAGGTCAGATGGCAGGCAACATGCTACTAAGGAAGAACTTTCAGAGTATTACAGATGTTTATACCACAGATAGATTAAAGTTTCTTCTCACCTAGTTGATGGCGTTGCCATTCAATAAAAGAAAATCCAAAGCTGCAAAAACATATGGAAAATCTGATGCTGTAATATATGGAGCATAGAATCATAAACGTGAGAAAGCTTAGCATAGTGAAAGATTAAATGAATTGCCTGACATTCTTAGGTATCAGTGTAATGAAATGGATTGGAATTAGAAACTTTCACTCAGAAGATCATGAAAAACAAAGAAGAAATGATGTTGCTTTCATAATCAGGAAGGATATACTGTAGAAAGGACAGTACTTGGGTACAATGGAATGAATGATTATAATGTACCATAGTCTTTGTGAACACTCCTGTAATTATGATGGCTACCCAATTTTATGGTCTGGTCCTCCCTGATCCAGAAAAAGAAGACATTGATTAATGTTATGTTCAATTCAATCTGAAATTAACAGATTATAGAAGCAATATGTGTTAGTTATAGTTGCACTCTGGAATGTCAAGGTTGCAAATATTAAGGAAGAAAAGTTAGTTGAACTATTTACAGCCTCAGAGAGAAGGAGAACTACTTGTCAGTTTTTTTCCACTTGATTATTGATAACAATTAGAATAATGCCTAAACAATTTGATTGTGGTCTCTCCTCTCTCTCTCTCTCTCCCTCTCTGTCTCTCCCTCTCTCTCTCTCTCTCTCTCTCTCTCTCTCTCTCTCTCTCTCTCTCTCTCTCTCTCTCTCTCTCTCTCTCTCTCTCCTTTCTCTCTCTCTCCCCACTCACTCACTCACTCACTCACTCACTCACCCAAACACACCCACACCTATCTATCATCTATCTATCAAATTTATGTGGCACCTGACTCTGGGCAGTAGAAGAGTTCAGTAATAACAGCAAAACCATGACCAGGTCTGGTTGTGGAACAAATCACAAACTGCTTATTTGCAAATTTCAAATGAAGCTAAAATGGAATAACAAAGCCAACTATTTTCTGGCATATGACTCCCACTCAGTTGACAAATAGAACACCAGGAATCACTTAACCTCATTAATAGAGATCCAAAGGAATTGGGGAAATAAATATGTTTTTAAAGATGAATGTGAAAACAGACTGTTAAACTGCATATCGGTACAGATTGGTTGAAATAAGAGAGGAGAGGAGAGGCGAGGAGAGGAGAGGAGAGGACTATCGCCAGGAACTTAACAGATTTTCAGACTGTTAAAAGAGACAAGAATCAGAATTAAACAGCATCAATAAAGACAATGAGAACAGACAGCCACTGAAAAATAAGAACATTTTTCACAAGATCTCTGTCTTTTAAAAAGTTTTGTTTAAACTGAGGCACAAATATCTCTCTCTCCAGATCTCAACTATAAATCTCAGCATCCCTCATCAATTTCTTGTTGATACTACTGGTAGTTGTAATTTATTGACATCTGGAACACTGGAAGTTCGACATTCTTGAATAACAAGGAATTTGAGTGGAGTTTACATGCATAACATAGGAGAAATGAGGAATTGAAATGATGGCCATAAAAAAGAACCTAGATGGTTAGACTTTTAATTATAAAAATTAGCCAAACTTAATAAAAAATTTATGAATTTTGAAAATTTATAAACTTAGTCCCTATCTTCATGTTCCTCTTCCAGCCACAAATCCAAACTCCATTGTTTTAAAACACACACACAGAAGGAGACACACCCCACAAAAATTAGCGTACCACTTCAGGAATTCAGTCCATTGGCTAGTAGTTTTATTGTACCTTACAGATTTTTCTTACATATTCATGCAGTGAATAGCCAAAAATCTTGGGGGAAGAGGGAGTGTTGCAATAAAGATTGGTATTTCTGAGAGGATAGCAGATGCTAGAATTGCCTTATTGATATTGATATATCATGCTATTACAAAACAAGTACTTTAAGCCCCACTTTTGGCCTATCTGTTTTGCCTTTTAAGTAGTGTTCCAGTTAAGACTGCATTAAAAGACCAGGCTAGTCCCACACAGATCACTAGCTTTTCTAAAGCAACACAATGTTTGTTTTCTAAAATGATTGAACAATGCTATTGAGGATTAATAAGCTTTAATAATAGATTTTCCTACCCTAATCATGTCTCCTGTCCCCAATGCAATAATTTGATTCTTGATTTCTATCATCGGGACTGACATATTCAATGGTTCTATATTCAGAATCCTAAAAGTTGCTCAGTACTTGATCTTAAAATGTTGCCCTCCTATTTTAAAGTTAAGTTTCTCAAGCCTTATGCTAACCCACTGATTGAAGGCAAATCTGCCACTTTTTTCCTCCAAAATTACCCTTATTGTACACCGGGGGCTCTGCTGAATGCATTTCAGACACATTCTTTGGCAATCAGACTTTGTGTTCTGATAAAAAAAAAAAATCATTAATCTTCTTGCCACTCTGCACTTGAAAAGACACAATTGTTTTTTATTTGCTGAAATACAAAGAAAAGTGGTTCAAGAGTAGAGAAGAATCAAGCTGATTGCAAAATATGAGACAGTGAAGCCACCAGAGATTTGTTTGCATTGTGGTGGTGAATATTTGTCTCTTCATTAGGAATGGAAAGTTAATATGGCATATGATATACTTTTGGGGGGCAAAAAATGCCATCATGCCTCTAATTAGCCAGTTAATATGATCTTCATGAAGGACTATCTGCTAGATTCTATGAGGTCCTATTCCAAACTGCACTGATCCAGAAGAATAATGTTGAGATGAAATGTAAAATCAGTATCAGGGTGCAAGAGAATTCAGAAAGAAGAAATGAAAATTGTGTCAGCAATACATGATTCAGAATTATGATGATGGGAGACACTAATTACATAGATCTATATCTCTGTCAGAGGTAATTACCATACATGCATGTAAAATTGGGAGACAGGGAGAATTTGTTCATATAGATACTTTATTCACATATAAATATCCAAACTGGATGAAATTCATATGGAAAAAAAAACACAAAAAGGGAAAAAATTCAAAAGAAACACACCAGAGGTGGATTTCAGAAGGTTCTGACCAGTTCTGGAGAACCGGTAGCGGAAATTTTGAATAGTTTAGAGAACCGGTAGTAAAAATTCTGAGTGGCCCCGCCCCCATCTATTCTCTGCCTCCCGAGTCCCAGCTGATTGGGAGGAAATGCGGATTTTGTAGTAACCTTTCCCTGGACTGGGGAGGGAATGGAGATTTTACAGTATCCTTTCCCTGCCATGCCCACCAAGCCACGCCCACCAAGCCATGCCATGCCCACCAAGCCACACCCACAGAACCAGTAGTAAAAAAATTTGAAACCCACCACTGAAACACATATACACGCGACAAAAATGAACATGAAAACATCACTGCGTACTATTTTGTTTATTCTACAAACAAACCAATGCAGACATAAATAAAACTGAACTTATAAATTGGAAAATGAGAAACTGAACAAAACTGCAAGTGATAGATTTGCCTGCCTTTCATAAATCAGGATTAAATACCATGCGATGAATTAGAAGGCAAATACAAGATAGAGCCAGAACTAAATAGCTAGGATGATAGCAGAAGTCAGGATGAAAATAGAACTGAAACTGTGAAGTTTAAGATCAAAACTGAGAATATAAGAATAAGAATTTGAAGCTAGATATGAATTAGAGCTGTGAAAATCTTTGACTTGGAATTTCAGTTCAATTCAGTTCAGAGTTTTAACTGAATCAAAGTTTCAGTATGAACTGATTAATACTTCAGTGAGACAAAACAAATCAGATGTCTTCAAACTGATAAAAGATTCAATGGATTTTGTGCATGGATACTCACAATTTTATCCAATTGAATTCTATAATAAATTGACTTTACTGACAATCTGAATTTTGAATCATAAATTGAAAACAAACTGCACAATTTGTAACAGATCTAGGATAATTTGTGCACCCATTGTAAGAATATTGTTTTGCTCCAACAATGCTTCAGTGATACAGAAAACAGCCTGTATTATTATTATTATTATTATTATTATTATTATTATTATTATTATTATTATTAATCAAATTTCTATACCGCCCTACTCCCGAAGGACTCAGAGTGGTGAACAGCCAAGATAAAATACAGATAATACAAATATTAAAAAATCCCTTAAAATTATTAAATATTTCGGCCGAAACACAGATTAAAACACCCAATTTATAAAATAATGAATTAAAAAAATTTAAAAATTTAAAAGATGGGAGTTAGGCCAGGCCAGCTTGCTGAAATAGAAAAGTTTTGAGAGCACGGCGAAACGTGCACAGATCCGGGATCTTCCGTATCTCTGGGGGGAGCTCGTTCCAGATGGTAGGTGCCCCCACAGAGAAGGCTCTCCCCCTGGGGGCCGCCAGTCGACACTGTTTGGCCGACGGCACTCTGAGGAGCCCCTCTCTATGGAGCGTACTGGTCGGTGAGAGGCTATTGGTAGCAGAAGGCGGCCTCGTAGATACCCCGGTCCGATGCCATGGAGCGCTCTAAAGGTGGTAACCAAAACCTTGAAATGCACCCGGAAGACCACCGGGAGCCAGTGCAGCTCACGCAGGAGGGGGGTCACATGGGAGCGCCACGTCGCTCCCATAACCACCCACGTGGCCGCATTCTGGACCAGCTGGAGCCTCCGGGTGCTCCTCAAGGGGAGCCTCATGTAGAGAGCATTGCAGTAGTCCAAGCGGGAAGTAACGAGAGCATGAGTGACCGTATTTAACGAGTCCCGATCCAGAAAGGGACGCAACTGGCGAATCAGGCGGACCTGATAAAAAGTCCCCCTGGCCACGGCTGTCATGTGCTCTTCTAAAGACAGCCATGAGTCCAGGAGGACACCCAAGTTGCGAACCCTCTCCTTGGGGGCCAATGACTCGCCCCCAATAGTCAGTGATGGCACCAACTGACTATATCGGGATGTCGGAAACCACAGCCACTCGGTCTTGGATGGGTTGAGCCTGAGTCTGTTTCTCCCCATCCAGATCCGCATGGCCTCCAGGCACCGGGACATCACTTCAAGGGCATCATTGGGGTGGTCCAGGGTGGAGATGTACAGCTGAGTATCATCAGCGTAGTGGTGGTACTTCACCCCGAAACCACGGATGATCTCACCCAGCGGCTTCACATAAATGTTGAACAGAAGGAGCGAGAGGACCGACCCTTGTGGCAGCCCACATACAAGGGGCCTCGGGGTCGACCTCTGCCCCTCTGTCAACACAGACTGCGACCATTCAGAGAGAAAGGAGGAGAACCACCGTAGGACGGTGCCCCCCACCCCTAACTCCTCTAGCCGGTGCAGCATGATACCATGGTCGATGGTATCAAAAGCCGCTGAGAGGTCTAATAGGACCAGGACAGAGGAACAACCATTAAAAGCATTTAATGCAAAGTCACAATGGGCAGGGCAAATCCATAGGCTGAAACCTATGGAATTAAATTTGTGCTTTCCCCATAGCTCACTCTAATGTCTGTAGCCCAATCAGAATCCTTGCCTTCTTTTGACAAAGTCCCACATTTTTTGAGAAAATGTGACTTGTACTTTAACAGTGATCATTTTAGAATAAAATAGTTTTCTTCTAAATGAGTATTTTCTTCAACTCTGCAAAAAAAAAAAAAAAAAAAAAAGACTCAGAAGCATGCTGTAATAAAAATGTTGCCTGAAACTTATTGTCAGTAAAAACTTTGCAGCACACACATTTATCAAAGAGATTCTATATTATTTAAGATAATATGCAATGGTTATGCAAATAGAAATGATTTATCTTCAGCAATATTACAATTAATTCTCTCTGACGTAAAGCAATTTTCTACATTTTACAGATAAAATAATTTTTACCTTACGTTTTCATTGTGCTTAGAGAATATAACATATTACTTATATATCTTGGCTGTAGGTGGTCACTTGTAAACAAGGCCATCTGAACAAAATTCAACATTGAGCAAAATCAAACTACAAACAATTCAGCCAAAGAAAATAATTTAAGACCCACTGATTTGACTGATAATTAGCAATATCCTAAAGTTATATTTATTGAAGCCAAATGTTAAAAGTGCTTAAATCTGTCCAGATATTTTCCAATAGCTACAAATGCTAAATTAAAGGCATCAGCGTATTTCTCTATCTCTATCTCTATCTATCTCTGGATTCCAAGCAGATGTTTTCTATACACTGTCCTATTGATATAACTAATTGTTATATTAGAATGCCAAAATTTGGAATAAGTGGCTGATTTAAGCATTGTCTATAAAAGAGACTACATTACAATGCAAAACAATTCACAAAGTTCACTATAGTGAATTGTGCAATAAATAGCATTATCTGCCCTACTTGTAAAAATAAATCTATTTCACAGGAAATGTTTTGCTGCTAAGAAAATGACTTTCGCAGAAAATATTTGGTTATGAAAAATAGTACTTTTGTCACTTCATCAGCTCATGATCATCTGCAACTGAAGAGAAAGAAGGGCTCAAATATTATGTCTTACTTTCATTAGGCATTGAGATGCAAATATCAAACAACAGCATTTGTGTGATAAATTTGAAAGAGCCAGTTTGGTCTAGCGGTTAAGGCACCTGGCTAGAAACCAAGAGATTTTGAGTTCTTGTCTTAGCAATGAAAGTCAGCTGGTTGACCTTGATCCAATCATACACTCTCTTTCAGCTTAACTCACCTCTTCTTGTGTGTTGGATATGTTTGATACTTTAACTTATTTACAAAAATAATAAAGGTAGGATATAAACAAACAAACAAACAAATAAATAATGTCCTCATATTTTTTTTTGTCAAGAACGTATTAGGTAATATATATATAAGTATAAGCATGAACTGAATACAAAAATATGAATAGACGAAACATTAATAATAATAATAATAATAATAATAATAATAATAATAATAATAATAATAATAATAATTTTATTTCTATACCGCCCTTCTCCCGAAGGACTCAGGGCGGTGTACAGTCTATTTAAAAACACAGACAAAACAACAATATAAAATTTAAAATAATTAAATAAGGTGGCTCAAATTTAAAACCCCAATAAATTTAAATACCCAATTTAAAACTATTGTGTTGATAGTCCGGCCTGGCGGAACAACAGGGTTTTCAATGCGCAGCGAAACACCTGGAGGTCGGAGATCTTACGAATTTCCGGGGGCAGTTCATTCCACAGGGCTGGGGCTCCCACAGAGAAGGCCCTCCCCCTGGGTGTCACCAGGCAACATAACTTGGCTGATGGCACCCTGAGGAGACCCTCTCTGTGGGAATGGACTGGTCGGTGGGAGGCTATTGGTGGCAGAAGATGGTCTTGGAGGTACCTGGGTCCTATGCCATGGAGCGCTTTAAAGGTGGTAACTAACACCTTGAATCGCACCCGGAAGACCACTGGGAGCCAGTGCAGCTCGCGCAGGAGGGGTGTCACATGGGCACAACGGGTTGCGCCCATAACCACCCGCGCGGCTGCATTCTGGACCAGTTGGAGCCTCCGAGTGCTCTTCAAGGGAAGCCTCATGTAGAGAGCATTACAATAGTCCAACCGGGAAGTAACAAGGGCATGAGTGACCATGCGCAGGGTGTCCCGATCCAGAAAGGGCTGCAACTGGCGAATCAGGCGAACCTGATAAAAGGCCCCCCTGGCCACGGCCGTCATATGCTCTTCTAAAGACAGCCGCTCATCCAGGAGGATACCCAGATTGCAAGCCCTCTCCGTGGGGGGCAAAGATTCACCCCCAATAGTCAGCGATGGCACCTGCTGACTATATCGGGGTGCCGGAAGCCACAGCCACTCGGTCTTGGAGGGGTTGAGTCTGAGCCTGTTCCTCCCCATCCAGACCCGCACGGCCTCCAGGCAGCGAGACATCACATCAAGGGCATCGTTGGGGTGGTCTGGGGTGGAGATGTACAGCTGAGTATCATCAGCGTACAGATGGCACTTCACCCCAAAACCACGGATGATCTCACCCAGCGGCTTCACATAAACATTGAACAGGAGGGGCAAGAGGACCGACCCTTGCAGCACTCCCCATGCGAGACGCCTAGAGGTTGACCTCTGTCCCCCTGCCAACATGAACTGCGAGCGGTCGGAGAGGAAGGAGGAGAACCACCGCAAAACGGTGCCCCCTATTCCTAACCCCCTCAACCGCTGCAGCATGATACCATGGTTGATGGTATCAAAAGCCGCTGGGAGATCTAATAGGACTAGGACAGAGGAGCAACCCCTGTCCCGAGCCCTCCAGAGATCATCCACCAACGCAACCAATGCCGTTTCTGTGCTGTACCCCTGCCTGAAGCCCGACTGGTACGGGTCTAGATAGATAGCTTCATCCAGGTGCCGGGGAAGTTGTCGTGCCACCACGCTCTCAACAACCTTCGCCACAAAACGAAGGTTGGAGACTGGACGATAGTTGGCTAATTCAGCCGGGTCCAGGGAAGGCTTCTTGAGGAGGGGCCTCACTACCGCCTCTTTCAAGGCGGCAGGAAAGGCACCCTCACTCAGAGAAGCACCTATAATCCCCTGGAGCCAGCCTCGTGTAACCTCCCCGGAGGCCAGTACCAACCAGGAGGGACACGGGTCCAATAAACACGTGGCGGCACTAATCTTACCCAGAACCCTGTCCACATCCTCGGGAGTCACAGGATCAAACTCCTCCCAGATAACATTCTCAAGACCTGCCCCGGTCTCCTCCCGTGGACTCATCCAATCGGACTCCAAGCCATCCCGAATCCGAGCGACTTTATCGTGCAGGAATTGCACAAAGTCCTCAGCACGACCCTGCAAGGGATCTTCCCGCACTCCCCCCCCCGAAGAAGGGAGTGGGTCACCCTAAACAGGGCGGCTGGACGGTTCTCTGCAGATGCGATAAGAGCGGGAAAATGGTTAGATTTTGCCGGTTTTATCGCCACTAGGTAGGTCTTGATATAAGACCTCACCTGTGTCCGGTCGGAATCGGACTGACTAGTCCTCCAAATGCTCTCTAGGCGTCTTTTCCGACGCTTCATCTCTCTCAGCTCCTCAGAGAACCAAGGAGCTAATTGAGATCAGCATCGGGTCAGAGGCCGCAAAGGCACGACGCGGTCCAAAGCTCCAGCGGCCGCCCTTTCCCAGGCGGCCACCAGCTCTTCAGTCGAGTCGTGTGTTAGAGTCTCAGGAAACGGCCCAAGCTCCGTCAGGAACCTTTCAGGATCCATCAGGCGCCTGGGACGGAACCATCTGGTCGGTTCTGTCTCCCTGCGGTGGGGGCAGGCGGTAGGAAAGTCTAGTTGAAGGAGTGAATGATCTGTCCATGACAAGGGTTTAATATCTAGGTCCCCTCTACCAAGATCATTCAACCACTGACCAGAGATAAAAATCAGGTTCAGAGTGTGTTCCCCTATGTGAGTGGGGCCTTGAACTAACTGGGTCAGGTCCAAGGCCATCATGGAAGCCATGACGAGCCACCTCTGACACCTCACCTGAGGATGGAAGGTTGAAATCCCCCATGACAATAAGTCTGGGGGTATCGACCGCCACCCCGGCAATGACGTCGAGTAGCTCGGGCAGGGTTGCTGCCACGTGGCAGGGAGCCAGGTACGTAGTCAGCAAACCCATCTGCACCCCACGGCCCCACTTCACACAAAGGGATTCACATCCGGCTATCTGAGGAACAGTGGTCTCCCTCGGACAAAGACTCTCCCTGATGATCACCGCCACTCCCCCACCCCTCCCCTGGGCCCTTGGCTGATGAAATGCCCGGAAACCTGGTGGGCACATCTCTACGAGGGGGACCCCCCCCTCTTGGCCCAACCAGGTCTCCGTAATACCTGCCAGGTCTGCACCCCCCTCCAAAATAAGATCACAGATGAGGGGGGCCTTGTTAACCACCGACCTGGCATTACATAACATCAGCCGCAGACCCTGGGCCTGAGGCTCTACACAACCCAGGACACGAGTTACGCATTGGGGGCGGGAGTGCGCAATCGCTCGGAGACAGCGTGTGCGCACCCCCGACACTTGATATGACCCCCTGCACCTGTCATACCTGCCCCTCCCACTCAAGATTTCAATTACACAGCCCTTTCTATCGTCCCCCTGCCCCCCGGTTAAATTTCCTTTCGCAACCCCTCTGCTGCAGCTAATCAACCCATCATCCTGCACAGTCGCTATCTGGACCCCCCCAGGTCCACTTTTACAACTCCCACCCATCCTCCTGGGTCCCCTTAAAATTTTCCTTAAAAATTTTGCTAAAAAACCCCTCAGCCCCCTCTTTGTTGCATGCCATCTCTCGGGGTCCCAAAGCCCGTCATCAAGATAGGCCCTCGATAACATGGAGGGCCAGGCCTGCGAGAGGGGGGAGTCTCGCAGCACAAGAAGGTTGGTTTTTTGGAGCATCAATCGAACCAAAGATGGGAAAAGAAAAGCCAGTCCAGGAATCTGTCATGGTCCAAGGGATAAGTGAGCATAAAGGTCACAAAATATCCATTTATAGGGCTGGACTCCACTGTCCTCTCACGACAGGGAGAGGGTCCAATGTTCTTTTTCTCCAACGGAGGCTAATGGCCAACCATCCTCTCGCAATGGCCGGTCCCGTTACAAAGTTAACAGGAGCAATGTTCTATCCTCTCCATTGGGATGTGGAAAATCCCTCAGCTCTCTCAGGTGGTGCTCAGTCTCTCCTACCAGCGAGGGCGTGAGTGGAGCATAATAAGGGGTCCAAAGTGTCCAAAGTGTAGATGTTAATAACGATGGTAATAATAAAGATGTTAATAAAGATAATAATAGACCCACGGGCACAAGATCTTCCTTGAGGTGAGAGTAGGAGTAGCGAGACAGGAAAGCCCAATCCAGGGGTGGTTGGCCATTAAGGCCAACACCTACCCATACCTGGGGAAAAGGGGGGGAGGGGAGGCCACCCGAGGCGACCAACAAGCCAAACCATGGTCAGCCTCCCGCTTCTCCAACCCGAATTTCCAGCCCCCAGTCATAGCTTTGGACAGGGACGGTAGGACAGGGACGGTAGGCATGCTGGTACTCTTATGGATGACCCTTACAGACCTCTTAGGAATGGGATGAGGTCAACAGTAGACAGTCTTAGGTTAAAATTTTGGGAGGTTTGGGATGAAACTACAGAGTCAGGTAGTGCATTCCAAGCATTGACCACTCTGTTGCTGAAGTCGTATTTTCTGCAATCGAGTTTGGAGCGGTTCACTTTAAATTTGTACTGGTTGTGTGCACGTGTATTGTTGTGGTTGAAGCTGAAGTAGTCATTGACAGGTAGGATATTGTAGCAGATAATTTTATGAGCTATGCTTAGGTCATACCAAAGGTGGCATAGTTCTAAGTTTTCTAAGCCTAGAATTTCAAATCTGGTAGCATAAATTTCAAGTCTGGTATCATTTGGATTTTATTGTGATTTGCTGTGGTTATTCATAAATATGTTCCAATGACTGTTAGCTACAATGCTATTGTGTGATTAGAATAAGGTAGATGTCAACATTCTCTACCATATCTATGCCTTATTTGAGTAGGATTGCCAGGTCTGCTTCCAAAAAATAACGGACAAACGGGGGGAGGGGGGTTAAGTAGTAAAAAAATAAAAAAATACAATTAAATTATATATTTTATTGCAAACATTTTTAAAATTACATTTTACTTTGCTGTCATGTGTATTTTTTATTTGACTGTGCAGCTTTGATCAATTCTTTGTGTTTAAGGAATAATTCTTTAATTTCAGTACAACATTGAGAAATATTAAAAAATATACAAAGTTCATTTTCAACTGATGGTACAAGCAGTCGGTTACATTCGTCAGTCCACAAATTTCCCATGACGCTGAAAATTTGTTCAATGTTTGCATTTGATACCGGAATTGATGCACAATACTGGAACAGTTTCAGTAAACTCGGAGCTGGCTCTTTCTTGAAAAAGTACGTCCACTTATCAAGGGATGAATCGCCCTGCAGATGAACATAAACTTCTTCTAAGGCAGAAATTTCATCGAAGAGAGTGTTGGGTGGAAGTTCTTCTCACCATGGTGATAATAACCAAATGTTCGTCATTTCTTCTAAAATTGGAGGATTATTGTGATCAATTAGATTGAAACAACTTAGTGTCTCATATACTGAATCGGTGAAATTATACCACTTTTCTAGGTACGCAATGGCTCTTTGACACACGTTGATGGCTTCTTTCTTGAACTTTTGCACGGCATTCTCAGGCAAATGTTTTTTACGTAAGGCAAATAAAACTTTCATTCCAAAAAAACTGCTCATCGTATTTTTTGTCTCATTCTAACTTATGAAAAAAAAGACAAAACACGATTCTTCTATTCTTATTCTCTTAGACTGTACAGTTTTAGATTACATACCATTTCATCATAAAGCTTTTGAATAAAAAAATGTCCACTATTTTGTGAAAAAAATAGTGAACATAATGTGAAAAAAGCGGACTGTCCGCTCAAAGAGTGGGCACTTGGCAAGCCTATATTTGAGAATATTTATTCTATAGATGTTGATGTAGAAATAAGTAGCACCAAAGTTTCTATGACATATGGTATGACAGAATAAGTTATATATAACTTTTATTTGCAGTCTCAGATCAAAATACAAATATAATTGCAAAAGAAAGTGGGGAAAGTAACATCATACACAGTTGGCTACCAACAGAATAAGTTATGACATGAATGTAACATTTTCCCTCCCAGTTAAGTTTCAGCTGTACTGTAGCTTACTATTTGTTATCAACCATGTTTTCTTTTAGATATACATACACTTTATATTCATAACATCTTCACGATTGCACACTGGATGGTAGATCTTTTCTAAAAGAGTCCTATGTGGCTAAGAACTATGAAAATTACAATGAAATGACTAATTAATTTGCTAATGCATTTGTTTCAAAGTATGCTTTAGAGACCATTTGAAAATGAACATTAAGCAACCTATCATTTTAAACAGCTGCTAGATAGCTGCAGGGTAGCCTCAAAATGGCAATGGGTAAGCATCTCTGAATCCACACTACCTGTTTTATTTCATTTTATTTTACCTTTCAACTTGCTAGTTTAATTTGTATATACTTTTTATTTATTTTTTTATCAGCTGTAATAATTGGGAAGTCATCTATCTATCTAGCTACAACTCAGCAAAATACAGATAGGATAGTGTTTATACTCCACAACACAAACACTACCCAAGATTTTGAAATACCAGAAAATTGATAAATATACAATAAACCAAAAGACAATTTCAGGAAGTAACTTTGACCCTACTTACTCTCCAGATACTGCTCTTAACTCTTTGAAATGGGATCTGTAGTTATAAATTGAAAGTCAATTGCTTATAGAACTTTCTATTTCCCTGGTAGAGAATTATTTTGCTACCTAGACTGCTGCTGTTGGGAATGTCATAATAGTACAATGGGTTGAATATCATAATGATATGATTTTAAAAAGGGAGAATGTAGCTGACTTCATAACTAGGCAATGCCTATTCACAGGTAATTTATGAACTTGGTCTTCAAATTTTGAGTTCAGCCTCTATTAATTATATGCAATTGACAGAA
The DNA here is from genome assembly GCA_022577455.1 of Arizona elegans. NCBI lineage: Eukaryota > Metazoa > Chordata > Lepidosauria > Squamata > Colubridae > Arizona > Arizona elegans. Next base: position 56,054,798 of record JAKOOJ010000005.1, on the reverse strand, counting down.
AGAAAATTCTCTCTTTAGTTAGAAAATTTTATATGCAAGTTAAAAATAAAGCTATGTTAATGTAACTTTTTTATCCTGCATGTTTTAATTCCTTTAAAGGTGATTCAGTACTACCCAATGAAATTCTCTACATTCCAAAATTGTTAAAAATTTCTCTCAATAGCTCCAGTGCTATATAATTGGTTAGAGAAGGAAAAGTAATAGTATCCTACCTATATGTAGATGGTTTTAATAACTTTAATCTTTAAAGATAAAAATGTTTATACCAACTATGATTTAATCTATGATAGACTAGCCGGATGCCCATGCTTCGCTACAAAACTATGTGATTGGGTGTGATAAATTGACACTTAAAGCCTGAAACTTAATGTAGAATGTGTAACTCCATAGCATCTGAGTGTGTTAATATAAGGCAACTGGAATAGTGGTGGGCTGCCCCTGGTTTGGACCAGTTCACAAGAGGCCCTGCCCACTGCCCGGATGTCATCATCGGCGATCTGTGCATGTGATCCCATTGCGAACTGGTAGTAAAGGTAAGTAGAACCCACCCCTGAACTGACAGTTGGAACAGACGGGTAGGGGGAGTAGAATGTCCCAGCCCACATTCTGGCCATGCCCACGCCCAGTTTAGCGAAGGGGTAACATCAGAGCATGTTAATATAAGGCAACTGGCAGTTGGGACAGAGTTCCTTTCAGGTGGGGAGAGGGAGTAGAACATCTAACTCCTTAGCATCAGAGCATGTTAATATAATACTGTATAAGAAATACTAATGCTCTGATGGTCATTTCAAAAAATCCTTTCTTAGTGAGCACCTAGAAGGCAAAAGGAACATACGTGCCAAATTTCAAGTTTCTAGGCTTTACCGTTCTGGAGATTTCGTGATGAGTGAGTGGTATTTGGCTTTTATATAGATAGATTAATGTTTATATGCATAAAGTTATTTAAACTTTATATCTAAAATTAATTGTGGCATTAATAACTGCAAAATATCTTTTTGTTAAATAGAATGTTATTGGTTACTGACCAGTATTTGTGAGATAATAAGGCTTTCTGTCTTAAGCTTAATACTTAATTCTAATGTCTCCGTTGTATTGTTTATTATTATTTGTGCATATGAAAAAATGAAACAAAAAAGAAACAAGAATAAAGAACCCAAAAAAGAAAAAGTAAAAAAATGCTATTTAATTTCTAAACCTACTCTCTTGAAATTTCAAAGGACTGTGAGAGCTGAATTAGAGCTCCTACAGTCATTTCAGCATTATAAATAAATAAAACTTAAAATAATATTTCACTCCACTACAGTAATTTAACTTTCACCAAGTTTATTCAGGCAGCTATGAAGGAAATACTGTGAAAACCTTCCCTTAAAGGAAAAAGAATTCTGATTTAGGTCTTATAATAATAATAAAACCAAGGAGGAATAAACCACATACAGAAAGTCAAATGGTCAAAGACATATATTAATTCTAATCAGAACTTAATTTTATCTTAATTTTTGAATGGACAACTGAATAGATAATTCAAGTAGCTAATAAACATGCATGTGTGAGTTTATTTGCTTTCTTAAGAACTACTCCAAAATATTTAGGCCCGTGATGGCGAACCTATGACACGCATGCCACAGGTGGCAGGCAGAGCCCTCTCTCTGGGCACGCCAGCCATTGTCCCAGCCCAGCTCCACCATACATGTGCATGCATCTCCTGCCGGCCAGCTGGTCTTCGGGTCTCTGCCATGCATGCACAGGGGTGGTATGCATGTGGGGAATGCATACGTACATGTGTGAGGAGAGGGGCACATGTGTGGGAGTGCAGGTTGGTGCAGGAGGCTTTTCAGGCCCAAAATGGAGTTCGGGGGGGAGGGGGCTCATGCAGCACCCTCATGTTCCATTTTGGCTTCCATTTCCCGTTTCCTATTATGGGCCTGGAAAGCCTCCTGCACCAACCTGGAAGCCAAAATGGGACATGGGGAACTGGGATGTATGCGCAGGGGGGCTCTAGCATTGCATTTTTGGGCATTTGGGCACGTGCGCATGTGTTTGTGTGCGTGCATGCGCTTTGGGCACTTGGCACCAAAAAATTTAACCATCACTGATTAGACTATTAGGCCAGAAAATGCAAACAAACACACAGACTCAAATTCCATATTGATTTATTTCATATAGCTTCAAGCCAGAAATTAACCTAGGAAAGTTAATTTCTAATATACCTTCCAAACTTAATTTCTAATATGTGTGACAAAATCTATCCCAGAAGATCTCAACAAAATTCAATAGTTGTGAAGCTGCAAAATTTATCAGTTTTGCAATCTCATAGCCAACGAGAAGACTCTGTGGCTTCCACTGCTTCTTTAAATGTTGTTTCCAAATCATGATTTTCAAAGAGATGAAAAGCAAAATTCTTAAATTCTTAAATAGTAATCTTATTTTTAAAATCAGTAAGGTTCAATTCCGTTTTGTTTGCTTTGTGCCTTTGAATAAGTGTTGATTCTTTGCAACTACCTGGACTATTGCCTGAATTTTTTTGGCAAGATTTTCAGAAGTTTGCCATTGTTTTCTTCTTAGGCTTCAGTGATCCAAGGACTGGTCCAAGGTCATCCAGTTGGCCTTGTGCCTAAGGCAGGACTAGAACTCACAGATCCCAGTTTCTAGCCTTGTGCTTTAACCACTACACTAAACTGGTTCTAATTTCATTTTAAATTTCATTTAATCAAATCATTTCCTGATGATTTAGAACAAAATCCTCAGCATATCAAGTGCCACTCTCAGCTATCAGAAAATTATCTGGTCCAATCTTAGAGAAAGTTTCCGAGAGCTGCAGAACAACTTGGCTTACGTAGGTAAAACCTGGCTAGAAAGAATATGCACATAAAAACCTAAGAAAAAGGAAAAACACACACACACACACACACACACACACACACACACACATATGCATATTCTTTCTAGCCAGGCTAGAAAGAATATGCACATAAAAACCTACGAAAAAGAAAAAGAAACACACACACACACACACACACACACAGAGAGAGAGTACATCCAAATTGCAATTCATCTTGTCCTGGAAAACAAGGAACTGTCATGAATCTACATTTCCCCAATTAGGGATTTCAATTCAGGCAGCAATTACATAGATAAAGTATACATTTCCTTACATCCTTTTACCTTGATTGAAATGTGGTTTACGTATGCAAACATAGCTATTTTTCTATAAAAACTATTTTAATTAAAAGTTTGAAGAAGATTGAATACTGTGCTACATCTTGAATTAAAAAAAAAAAGGTTATAGACCACTGAGAGGATCCCAAGTAGATATCTTTTCTCTCCACTGCCTATAGGTAAAAAAAAGAAAGGCAAACATTGTTAAAAAGAGGTTTTCTTGTTTTTATAAAAGTACAACAGCGATACTTCAACTCTACTGTGGATCAAGTAATTCTGTAAGTCTGATAGCTTCTAACTCCAGGCGGTCTTACTAGAATATGAAGTGAAATTGAGATGTGTACCTCTCTAAGGGATACTTCCTATAAAATACAAATTCTCATCCAGTCAGAATACAGACACATATATTTTAATGCTTTTCACTGCCTTTTCGCTCTGGAACTGTTAAGAAAGAAGAAAGCAGAGTGGTTTTGTATCGGGAGGGAAGAAAAGGAAAGTTCAACATCTGATTCCATCTCATTTCATGAAACAGATTTGTAGCAAATAACTGAGAAATGAACATCATTATAATATAGTATAATATAATCAGACCTTAATGAGTAATTTTTTAAAAAGTGGTTATGGTATGTTGTAAAAACTAAGTTATCATAATAATGCTTTCAAAAATATCTTTTTAACAACAATTTTATAAAAGATCCAGAATCCGAATTTTAGCACAAAATAAAAAAAAAAAGATTTGTTCTCTTAGTAAAAATGAATTCTTTTTGAGATCTTTTTCTTTTCTTACTGCTTGCTTTTTAGATTTATTTATGGAATTTATACATGCCAAACTATTATTTTAAGGAGATAATGCATAATTTAGATCCCTTCCATATATAATTTTCTAGTTACAAGATGAAATTAGACATGATAATGAAAACTTTATCCTGTATAAATTGGTTCTGCCCCAAAAATTATATTCAACCCCTGTACCCCATGTTATTCTTTAGCATACTTTTACACAATTAAAATATGTTCAGTGCTCATTAATGCTCAGTGAGCATTAAAATATGCTGATTATGTTCAATGGAACAAGCCATCAAAATAAATGTTAAATGAAAATGAGGTGGACTGGAGCCAGTCAGGCCAACCCACAAGACTAAAAAAATAATAATATACAGTTGGATGTAAGCTGATTACTTAAAATAGTTATAAATCTCCCAGTGCACTGAAGACTTACTATGAAAAAATATTAGGATTTCTGAAATGGTCTGTTTAAAATAAATCTGTTTCTGTTCATATTCAGTGAATAAATTCTCATCATGCGTATCATTCCTAGAATGAAGATGAATGATATAATCCATATTGTTATGGGTCACCCAATGTACAAGATGGAAATATTCAGTTTTTCCAGTAAGTTCTGAATGGATAACTTTCATTAAGCAATATAGATATGTCCTTTCAAACCTTTCTTTTAATTTCCAAAGGCAGGCAAAATCAATTTTAAAATGTATTTGATATCTGCAATTGTGACTACATTAATTAATTTAGCTAGAAATTAAAATTAATTAATTTTAAATTTGTTCCATTTGTTCCAATCAATTATTATCAGCATTGGAATCATAATTTGCCAATTTTGTGTGTAGTAGGGAAAGCATATGCAGAGTGAATGTTTATAAAGAGTTACACAAAAGTCACGTGGGGCGCAAGGGGCATGATTTGGCAGTCTACAATTGTATTGGCCTGGGCAACCCAAACATAAAATGAGAGCTATACAGTAAAAAGTTCCCATTCTCCTTAGGTTCTGGATTGTACTACACACAAAAGTAAAATAAAATCTACAGTTTTTCATATGCTCCTTTTCCAACTTATCCACAATGTTTTAGCAAGCTGCTATCTTATTCAGCAGAAATCCTGTTAATTAAAATTTTGTTTCAGTCATGTTTTTATTTATATTTCCATGAGTTAGAGTAACTGTATGTTTATTTAGAAATTGGATGTTTTGGTATATCATCATCGTCCTTGAGCAACTTTATCTGTATAATCACAACCCACTGTCATTTTTTTCTACTTGGTTTATTGTCAAGAGAAAGTATCTTGGGATTGTATTTCCTTGGAGTTTATACAATGATAATGAGAACAATTATATATCTCCATCTGGAATCCATTAAATGTGATTATGATTGCTGACTTTCTTATTCTTATTACTATCTGGATTAGCTAACCCCATTACAAAGAATGTACTCCCTAAACTCTATGGAAATATTATTTCCTGTCATCTAACCATGGACTCCTATTCTCCTCATGTAAACGGCATCATCTTTTACCTCAATTACAAGAACTGTAATACATTTAAAGTCCCAGACGGCATATCTGCAGGTGTTTAACCAAATAAACAACTCCCCTCCCCATCTGATCTTCCTAGGATCAGGTCTTGGATTCTCTCAGTCAACCAGATGGCTTTGTGCCTAAATTTTGCAGGTGCTGCAGGGTGGAACTTCCAGTGTCATGGCCTTTCAAATCTGAACAAGTACATTAAAGAATAAATCAGAAGAAAATACAGATGTATAATGATTACATCCTAGTTACAAATTCAGGGTTTTACTAATAGAAATACAATCAAAATTAATTTAGGCACAGTCTCACTGCTTGATGACTTCGTAAAAATAACACTAATCTAAAACATATGTCATGGCATAAAAGCCTCATTTTCTTTGTGTACCATATATTAGTTTGTTTTTTGTTTCAATTAGGCCTGATGACTTTTAGAATTTATCTTTGGTTAGTTTGGCCAAGCTTTCATAGACCAACATTCCTAAACTATATATGATTTTAGAAGAACACATTGCATCCTATGGCACAAAATGAATTATTTAACTCAAAACATAAAGAAGCAGGTGAATCTTTCTGTAGTAGGTCACATATCTCATTAGTCTGTGGCAGAGATATTGTATATTTTCTATGCATGTAGTTGGATATACACACATGTCCAACCACAGATGTTCTACACTGTCTCAGATCAGCCGAAGGGAAATGATTGTTCCGCTCTCTTTGTTTTCAGTGAGTGAATTTGTTGATGAACAGACATACACAAAGTCCCAAGCCCTTTATTATAATTTCTTCCTAAAATTCAGCTAGATTGGACATAATAAAAACACCTAATGGCATGGAAAGAAATAACATCATAGTGCTTTGTATGCAACCTGAATCCCAAGAAGAAAGGTGGAACATAATCCTAACAAATAATAAGAATTGGTTGTCATTACAACTAACTAAATATCAACCAATTGTAATAGTTGACTACATACTTTGTTGTTGTTAGGTTTTATTACCCTCAGTGAAGTGATGCCTGGATAAAAAAAAAAAATAAGCAGGTCAGGTTTTAAGGGAAATGGAATGTATTGCATCATTTTCTGCTTTGTCTGCCTTTGTTTTTAGAGAAAACAACCAAACAATCAAATGTTTGAAGATGACCTAAGCAAATTGCTTCAGAAATCAGTTAAGTTTCATTTTTACTTCTTTTAAAATGAAGCACATTAGCATTAGTAACCATGCTTCTGATATCATGACCACATTCTTCCCTTCTTCACACATCAGTTCTGCTTTATACACTAACTATGAGCTGTCTAATGCATTAGATCTTGGCACAGTTAGCTTAGAATTTCAAACTGTTTGTTTTGTTCTCAGATTACACATTCATTTTCATTCTGAAAAAGGATTGCCTAATTATAAGCAGGCATTCCAACAGAAGCCACTTACAGTTCTTTCTAGCCATAATAATTGTTCTTAATGATTATTTAAATGGGCCGCCTGTGGGTTGCATGTTCAGCTGGTATTTATTGGCTATCATAGAATTCAGGAAAAAACATACACCTCATAGGAACAACTTTTTTGCACTGAACGATGACATAATTTTTACAGAACAAATATACAGAACAAACAAATTTGTAATCTGAAAAATTAATAAGTCTAACTCTGAATTTCCAAATAATGCCAAAACTAAATCATTATAATAAAAAGCGTATTACTTGGAAGTGTTTACATCCTGCAATGATACCTTTAACATCATCAAACAACAACATCTGTCTATTCCACAACTTTAAGAAGGACTCAACAGATGGATAACAATGCCAAATACAATAAACATATGACTGACTGTGTGACCAACCATAATTATATTAATATCCCCTGCGAGGCACTACTTGATGTGGTTTTGTGCTCTGAGGAAGATAAGAGCTATGCCAGAGGTTTAACCGTACTGACAGACCTCATCAGAAGAGTCTGACAAAGAGTTTCTCTCCCAGAAACAATATGGTGAGACATAATTTATAGCATAATACTTATCTCTTGCAAGAAGATCACATGGAATGACTACAAACAGCAGTGTGACAAAGTAGCAATGGCATATTGGAAGATCTGCAAGAAATACCATTTACCAAGCAAGAACTAATGAGACTCAACTATCCTCTTAGAGGACTATGTGGAGAAAATTGCTCAAAATTTCTGATGTTACCTGACTGTATTCTCAGCTGGATGCTGACCTTATTGTAGGTCTTAAGGAGGTAGGCAGATTCTTGCCCTTTTATCTTGGATTGGTGTGAAACTGTTTGGCCTGAGAAAGCTGACAGTTTTTTATGGCTGTGAACTTGGCCACCTGCTCTTGAGATTCATATTCCTCCTGACTAGTTAAAACTGTCTAGGTAATGTCATGTGGGTGAGCCCAAGGGCGGGTGAATTCTTCGTAAAGTGAAGACGTTATTCCTCCAATTCTTAAAGAGGGGCTGGTTCTCTCTCTTCTCAAGAAACCATTGCTGGTTCCCACCATACTGGATAATTTTTTCCCAATTTCTCACTTCCACTTTTTGAGGAAAAGGATTAAGAAGATGGTTGTTCAGCAGCTTCATGGAGCTCTGGATGAAATGGATTATCTAGATTTCTTTCAGTCAAGATTTAGACCTCAATATGAGATGGAAATTACACTGGTCACACTTTTAAATGATCTCTGGTGTACCATCTCTTTTGATGATACTCTATAGTACCATTAAACATTGGCAGCATTGGATAAAATGAAAATTTGGGAAAACATTGTAAAAGTTAAAATTGGCTTTCCAATTTTAATGCCCTTTCATATTCATTGCTCCTTTTAAATTCTTCATTTGCAATGAAATTCAAGTTCAGTTTTGGCATTCTCCACTGGAGCAGAAAAGCAAAACTGTGGACATCCATGTCACTTCTTCACTGCATCTTCAGTTCCACTGAAACCAGCGATCTGGATTCCTTCACTGTCCTCCTGCCTTCACCCCATGTTTGAGGAACATATTTGCTCCCTCAATATTAGCATTTCCCAATGTCAGGATGACATAATGTTTAATAATTATCTTACATTTCTTCTACCCAGTACCTATCATCTGCAAGTATATTGGTATAGTTGCAATTTGTACTTTCAATTCAAAACATTATCTCCAAGATTGAAATAAATGCATTATTTATATTTTATAAATCTGTCATGCATTCTAACACTATGGTACATAAATAAAAGAATGAGTGTTGTGAATGACATCTAACAAACATTATAACTGTCACAGATTTCTTATTCATCAGGTTTACTATTCTATTTTCATCTGTTTATAACACATAAAGTAAAATTTATTCTACCCAACTATGAATTAAAATGTAATAGTAACATAGCAAAGGAAAGTAATTTATCATATTTCACAGCATTTTGTACCATTAAATAACAAAATGAGATTATTCATTCACTCCTGTTCTTACATTAATGAGTTTGATTGTGTATACCTTATTGTATGCCCTTATGCATCAGTTCTCAGTAGGAAGATTGAGTTTTCATAAAATAGCATAGTAATTTAAACATTTAGAGCAAACTAACCCTGTAGTGTAACAAAACCTATTCAAACTCAGCAGTGTGTCTGTGTCTATTCTCCCTTTCAGAGACTATGTATGAGATGCATTATTTCTTAAGCTTAAGAAATCTTAAGAAGTTTCAGCAAATTTGCATCTCGAATGTTTACTGTCAGGTTTTGTGTGTGTGTGTGTGTTGATTTAAAAAAAGCATGGCTGCAGATCTCATATATCAGAAGCCAAGATCCAGATGGATTTTGTTTACCTTCCCTTCTCTTAAAATATTATTCAAGAGAACTGTACATTTGAAACAGACCAAGAAATATGTCTTTAGAATCCCAACCAACCTTCTTCTGATAGAATTGCTTTTAATCTAACTAGGAAAGATGATTATCATTCCTTGTACAGTTCTTATCTGTCCCAAGGGCCTAGCAAAGGGCTGGAATTAAATTATACCAATACTGTCTATTCCAATAATTAAACTTGATTTTCCAGATGCTTCATAGTCTGTATAAGTATCGGGAAGGGTAAATAACAGTACCAGATACTTCATACAAAAACTCAAGGATTGCATTTAGCAAACATGCTTAACTGGGTCAAATAAAGTTCTAGTAGATGATAATCACAACATGCTAAGATTTGTTAGCATTGATTGGAGGACGGGTTTTTTGGGACTTCATGTGGGACAAACCCAGGTTCTTTGATAGGTCATGATTCAAAGCATTGGGTAAAGCAAAAAAAAAAAGAAGAAGGGTAAATTTAGTCATCACAGTTAACCATAGCTTTACTGTACTTAGCTACATCAAAACTATGTGTATATGTACAAGCTTGAGAAGAGAAGTAAAAATATAATATCAGTTTTGAGGTAAGCAGCTAGCAGCCTAATATGTATATTGCTATAGAATTTTACTGCTATCAGAACATATTAAAATAAATAATATCAACACTATTATTTGTGATATTTTTTACTTTTGCCCTGTTATTGTCTTCATATTGTTTCAACATTTCATTTCTTTAATTTTGCAGTCAGGATTATTCAATTTGATTTTGTAGATTGCAGTTTGAGTTGCTTGTTGTAAATTCTAGCTGCATCTGTTTTTAATTGGCTTATTTCATCCTTTGCTTATCTATTCACAATTTATTAAATTAGTAATTTTTGCTAGTCAGCGAGGTTACCGGAGGTGAATTATTTCATTAGTGACAGGCAGAGGGAGATATGGTGCTAGTACTTGTGATATTTAAGAGCTGTTTCTTCTTCTGATTGTTCTTTCTATCAGAAAGAATTTTCTACTATAAAATTGATTTGCCTGTCCTTGTCTTTTTCCCCCTGAAAGTTTAAGTAGAATGGGGCCAAGGCGTTCAGTTGGGCAACTTTGAGCGTGTGTATGTGTGTGAGAATCTAGGATTGTTTGTATCACTGCAGTCCAGAAATAGTATCATATCTTCTCCCCCTTTGTTCCTTTACAAGCAGAAAGGATGAGAACCAAAAGGGAAAGGAGTCAGTCAGAGGTGATCACCAGGAAAGTTACCAGGGTCACCAAGATGTTCATCTCCATGTTGCTGCTGATAAAGCCAGAACTGACAGCAGAACAGCAGTAGAAAAGATGGAAGCTGCCATGACAGCATTTTTTCTACTTGTTTTTCCTTTCATCTTGTGACATTACTCTTCTGCTGCATTCCTATTGGGATGTTGTCCTTGGGCTGCCATGTTTGTAGTGCAAGGATACAGTCTAACACTAGGTGTGACAGAAAACGGATACAGCAAAATAACACTTTGAATCCCTATACTCTGTGATCACTTTTGATGAAAACTTGGAGCAAGAAGTGAGCACTAAAGTAGACCCCACTGACCCTGTGCCTGATATACCCAAAGCAGGGTTGTTGTTCTCTAGCTTCATTATATTTAATCCAATGCCTATGTATGTAGTACTATTTTTCAATGTAATGTTTTTACAGAATAAAAGTTATTTAGTTATGAATGTGAAGGGGCATGATGGTCTCAGTGGTTGAAGCCAGTGAACTTGACAGCTGGAAAGCTAACAGCCTGGGTTTGAGACCCGAGCTCTGTGCAATGGGGTGAGCTCCCATTACTTGCCCCATCTCCTGCCCATCTAGCAGTTCAAAAGCATGTAAGTGTGAGTAGAATAGGTACTTTGGTAGAAAGGTAACAGCATTCCATGTGCCTTTGGTGTAGAGCCATGATGGCCACATGACCAGGGAAAATGTCTTTGGACAATGCTGGCTCCTTCAGCCAAGAAACAGAGATGAGGATCATTCCCTAAAATTGAACACAACTGACAGGGAAACCTTTACCTGTTGTGTTAAGTCCTCACATTTACGAACTCCTCTGGAGCCTCCCTTGTTGCTGCCCTGCTCTGATTGGGTTAGACGCGAGCAGGCAGTTAGCGGGAAATCGCTACATTCCTATTGGGTTCCGCCGATCTGACAGCCTCTATTTAAGCAGCTGTCAGACGGCAACAAGTTGTCACTAAGTCTACGCACGCGTACGGCGTTGATTGTTACAAGAGTTATCCTGTTAATAAGAAAGCATTGTGTTACGATAGCCAAGCCTCCGTCATCCTTGCCTCGTTCTTCCAGCTAGAACATGTTTAATTATGAATGTAGGGGTAATGTTGGCATATACAACAAGTTGCTGCAGAAGCAAATCCTGAGGTGGTGAGATTTCTTGTTAGTTATCAGTTTATAAAACAGGTTTAGCCCATGCCTAAGATCCTGGATGGATGACAGCCAGTTGCTTATAAAGATATTCATCAATTTAGAATAAAGATCTAAATGGGAGATTGCTAGTTTATCAAATAAGCTTCCAGCTATCTTTTAGTATTATGAGGCAAATATACTAAGACCTTGGGAAGCAAATACATCTCACGGTCCAGCTGGAAGGTTTTCCATGTCGTATGGAGCTCGACACGGGCTCCTCCCGTTCCATTATTGCATGGCCCACCCTTAAGGCATTGCTCCCTACCTTCTCCCAACGGCGTCTTAAAGCCTGCACGATTAAACTTAAAGATTACCAAGGGAAGTATATTCCCACGTTAGGTTGTGGTTCGTTCCGTGTTGTTTATGGCTCTTTTTCAGGTCGCCTGCCTCTTATCGTCGTACGGGACCGCCTTCCCAGTCTATTGGGGTTAGACTGGTTTGATGCCTTACACCTGAGCGTCTCCGGAGTTCACGCTACCAGCTATGACATCTCCACTGAACTGACTCGCGAGTTCGCAGATGTGTTCGATGGCCAACTCGGTAAATATACAGGGCTTCCCATTTCATTTAATCTGGACCCCCAAGTGGCCCCTAGGCGACTTAAACCTCGAAGGGTACCTCTTGCACTGCGGGCCAGGGTGGACCAGGAACTGGACAAATTGATAGCGCAGGGGATCCTTGTACCGGTGGAACACTCAAAGTGGGAGACCCCCATAGTTATCCCCTTGAAATCAGACGGATCCCTTAGGATCTGCGCTGATTACAAGGCGACACTTAACAGGGCATTGCAGGCTAACCATTACCCCGTCCCTGTGGTTCAGCACTTACTCCATTCACTGGGCCAGGGTAAGGTTTTTGCGAAGCTTGATCTGGCTCAAGCTTATCAGCAGCTCCCCGTTGACGAGGACACTGCCCTGGCCCAAACGATAGTGACTCACAGGGGAGCGTTTAAGTGTACCCGCCTACAATTCGGGGTCAGTGTTGCCCCGGGTATTTTTCAAAGCTTGATGGAGCGATTGCTCCATGGGCTACATGGAGTCGTGCCCTACTTTGACGACGTCCTGATCGCGGCTGCAGATCAGGAGGACCTCATCTCAAAGATTAGGGCTGTCCTCACTCGTTTTAGAGTAGCGGGATTGAAACTTAGGGCTGATAAGTGTCGGATGGCGGTTCCCCAAGTGGAATTTTTGGGATTCTTGATTGATTCTGCTGGAATCCGCCCTGCTCCATCCAAGATCAAAGCGATCAAGGATGCCCCCACACCCACCAATCGGGCCGAGCTGCAGGCTTTCCTGGGCCTCCTTAACTTTTACGCGGTGTTTGTACTGCACAAGGCCTCCCTCGCAGAGCCCCTCCATCGTCTATTGGACGCTAAATCCCCCTGGCGTTGGGATAATACGGCGGCTGCCTCGTTCAACGCCGTTAAGGACGTTCTCACGTCTGATGCCGTCTTGGTCCAATATGATGCAGGTCTGCCTCTAACTTTGACCTGTGACGCTTCTCCGTATGGGGTGGGGGCTGTCTTGAGTCACCTGTTGCCCAATGGGGCGGAAGCCCCCATTGCCTACTATTCACACACCTTGTCACCCGCGGAGCGTAATTATAGTCAGATTGACCGGGAGGCTTTAGCTGCCGTCACGGGGATCAAACGGTTTCATGATTACCTTTATGGTCGTGTTTTTTACCTTGTAACTGACCATAAACCGTTATTGGGTTTATTGGCAGCCGACCGTCAAACCCCTCTTGTCCTCTCGCCGCGCATGTTGCGGTGGGTGGAGTTTTTGTCTGCATATTCTTATGAACTGCAATACAGACCCGGAAAAGCGATTGGCCATGCTGATGCCCTTAGCCGTTGCCCCCTTCCATTAGTTGTCCAGGACCCTGCCCCGACTACATCCGTCCTCCTGGTGGACGAGATGTCTCCCTTGGTTACCACAGCAGACATTCGATCCCAGTCGGCTGTTGACCCCACTCTTTCCCTTGTACTTGACTGGGTGCGCAGGGGCTGGCCTTCGGCTCATCCGGCAGCCGAATTCTTGCCCTATATGCGCAGACGGCACGAGTTGTCCGTGCTGTCAGGGTGCCTCCTCTGGGGAAACAGGGTAGTTGTCCCCCCCGTACTACGACCTCAAGTTTTAGCCTGCCTCCACGAGGCTCACCCGGGCATCGTATGGATGAAGGGTTTAGGCCGTAGTTATGTTTGGTGGCCAGGGATCGACCGAGACATAGAGGGGTGGGTGGCCCGCTGCCCCCAATGTCAACAATCACGGCCTGCCCCCCCCGAGGCCCCGGTCCAGGAATGGGAAACGCCCAGGGGTCCCTGGACGAGACTGCACCTGGATCTTGCGGGCCCTTTTTTTGGCCGCACCTTCCTGGTCACAGTGGATGCGTACTCCAAGTGGGTGGACCTTACCATCATGACGTCCACTACCACGGACGCGGTCACGAGGGTTCTAGAGGGTCTCTTTGCCACTCATGGGTTGCCCGATACCATAGTGACTGACAACGGCCCGCAGTTCACATCTGCACCCTTCCAGTTATTTCTTGCTAAGTGGGGCATTCGCCATGCCCGTATGGCCCCCTGTCATCCAGCGGCGAATGGATTGGCAGAGAGGGCCGTGAGGTCCGCTAAGGAGGCGTTACGTCGTCTAGGGCCCGCAAATTGGCACCAGAGAGTATACCAATATCTGTTGGCACAACACACAACTCCGACTGCCTCTACCAAGCACAGCCCCGCCGAGTTGTTGATGGGACAGCGACTCCGCATCACTCTGGATCGCCTACATCCGAGTTATACAAAAGAGTCATACACGGGGGGCAAGGGTCAGGCTCGTTTATTCGCTGTGGGTGATCTAGTCTTCGCCTTGAATTTCGACTCCACAGTCAGGTGGCTTCCGGGGCAAATCATAGAACTAACCGGGCCCTATTCTTATAGGGCCCTGTTGGCTGATGGCCGAGTGTGGCGGCGACATATCAACCAATTGAGGTGACGTTGGGCCGATGTTGTGAAGCCTCAACCGCCGCAAGTTGTCCCGTGTTTACCGACGCTTACAGCAGTTCCGGAAGCACATCTGGCCCCGCCGGCCTCCAACAACCCGTTTCCGATAGAGACACTCCCGCCGGAAAACTTGCCAGAATTCCCAGAGTTTGCCACTGTGGGTGGTCCTCCTGATGCGGGGGTCGTTGAGTCAGCTGAGAGACCCCAGGCTGAAACTTCACCTTCGTCTCCACCTAACCCTGGGCTGAGGAGATCTGGGCGGCTTCGACGTCGCCCTACTTACTTGGCAGATTACGAGTGCTCTATCCGGGGGGAAAGGGG
This sequence comes from Arizona elegans, assembly GCA_022577455.1. NCBI lineage: Eukaryota > Metazoa > Chordata > Lepidosauria > Squamata > Colubridae > Arizona > Arizona elegans. The sequence goes on along the minus strand of JAKOOJ010000005.1, from coordinate 56,039,767 downwards.
TGTTGAATCCTCGCGGGTAAACACGCCCCGCGCCAGCTCCGTCATCAGCAGGCTCGGATTGGTGGGGGCGCACAGCAACTGTTTAAGCGGGATGCTGCCTGATTCAGGATTGGTCAGACCGTCTGACAGCTTGGGTATTTAAGCAGCTGTCAGGCGGGGCAAGTTGGTTCTGTTACTTGTTGATCCTGTTAATAAAAAGTTATCTGTTCGGAATCCTGGCCTCAGTGTCGTCTTCACGGATCTAACAATTAGGATTACACTCTTTCCACTTTTCTATACCAGATTCATTTATGTAGAAAAGGGAGTGTGGATAGAACTAACATAATAATAAAAGAGGCGTAATTTTCATACATATCATATAAAATCAATGCATTTTTAACAAGATCTTCTTTGGTAAGCTTTTTGCTAAGCAAAAAGTGCTCCAGTAGAAAGAAAATGCCTAAACCAGCTATGTTAATAGCAAATCCCAGTCAAGATCTAGATTCAGGGATGGCTGCTGTCCAGTTTAGCCCTGTCAGAAATGCACACCAATTGGGGGGAGCCTGTAAGATACAATAAGATAAAACTTCCAGTCCTATGATTCTATGTTCTGTGATTTTACCTTACCATCATTTCTGATTTTCACCTGGGGGACTATTTCCTTCCCATAAAGCCATCTTCCTCCAGTGAGTGCTTCACCATCAAACACTTTTCATGCAAAAGAAAAAGAATGTATTGATTCATTCCACTGCAGTCAGGCAAGCAAGAATTCCCCCTTAAATGTCCTTATTCTACCTGACTATCTTACACAAAATCTAAATCATGTAGCAAAAGCCTATCACAAGTTAAGCATAAAGTTTTTATGAGTTGAACTCTGAACTTTAAAAAGTCTGAAATCTTTAGCAATTGCTTCTTGCCTGCAGGATAGATACAGTTAGTCTTCTGCCTTGTGGGCATGCCCTCAGCTGCAATCCTTATTGATGTTCCTTTGCTACTGCTTTCAAAACTGTTAAAATTCCTTCACTCAAGTGTTCTTAGCACTTATGTTGATAGGGAATACTTCAAAGGATACATCTTTACTTTATCAAATCTGCTCTAATTTTGCAGATGGAATCAAAGAGCTTTATTTTAAGTCTAGTCAAGTTTGCCAACTGTCCTAAGCCCCAGAAATCAATTCTCTGTAACCACTGTAATCAAATTTGGTGTAAAAGCTTGCAATGCAATGAGGCAAGTTACTCCTTGGAGTAACTGTTGAGCTCAGCTATCTTATATGAGGGGGAATACAGGCTTACAATTTAAGGGTCGCCCCTCAAGGCATAACCTGATATATTTCAGTCTTTGACTGCAGTGATAGGTGACCTATACATCATTCCCTTTCCTTCTACTCATTATTCAGAAGCATGTTGTTTTGCTCTTTCTTCAAATACAAACAAACAAATAAACAAACAAAATTCTCACCAGTCCTCAGGACTGAAACACAACTTGGGTGTTCTGATGGAGCTATTACAATGACAGGAAATATAATGCAATCATAGGTGCTGGCAGGCTTTTATGAGTAACTTGTATGAAAGAAAATAATAATAATGTAGCTGAAGCCTTGGGCATTAACTTCCATCAAACACTGAAGGAATTTTTTTCCTGCCTTCTTGCTTACATGTTTAAATATCTAAATCCCAGAATGTGATATACATAAATCAAGCATTCCTGCCATTAAATTATACAGATATAAAGACTTATTAAATAGGTTGCTTGTCAATCACAATTATTCAAATGCAGTAGCATGCAATATTATACAATATTTATCTCTGGGAAGAAAAAGAATCCTTCAACTGTTAAAAGTTCATTACTTTTCAAAATCAGTTCTTAAATGTCAGTTATATAGAACGAGTCTTTAATATTTTGGTTAAGTACACTTATCTTGCATTGTTCTATTCATGTAATGATTTAGGAATTAGACCTGGAAAAGAGGCAATGCAAAAGTCACAAAGCTCATTGGGTCATTTTGATTAAGATGCTATGAGGGTACAATTAGGAGAGGTTCTTATGTAAACTATCTTGATTTCAAAGAAAAATATAATTTATAAATCTAATAAATATATACCTGATAAATATATCTGAAATATACTGTACTAGAAATATATAGGCTTGCTTACCTGCCCTATACATTATTCTATACCTGAATTATCCATCCCCCTGAACTATTAACTAGAACTATAACAATGGAAGACACAAATTACAGCCACTTGGAGCCTCAATTTAAGTGGACTTTAAGATTTGCTCTCAGGGAACTTTTAATCAGAGAACTATTTTAGCAATGCTACCACCTCAGCCTTTACCTTTCCTTTTCTGAAAGTTCCAGGGATCAGCTCCGGAATTTGTTCTTTCACAGAATAGAAAGAACAGAAAGAAGAATAATGTTTGGGATAGGGAAACTTTGATAGAAGCAATCATGGGGGAAAGCAAAGTAGGTCATTCACACAAACAGATCAATGAATAGAACCACTGCTGAAATTTAAAGCAGACATTGGAATGCTGTCAGAAGCAACATAGGCAGCATATCTATTGCCATTTTATCACTTCCAAAGAGCAGTAGAAAAAAACAGGAAGTCACCTAGATAGCTAAAAAAAAAAAAAGAAAGGCAAAATCAAAGGAAAATGTTTGGATAAACTGGGCAGCTCTATCTATCTATATCTATCTATCTATCTATCTATCTATCTATCTATCTATCTATCTATCTATCATCTATCTATCATCTATTTGTCATCTATCATGTTTCCCTGAAAATAAGACCCTGTCTTATATTTTTTTGAACCGGGAAATAAACGCTTGGCCTTATTGCCATGCGCTCAAAATCCCGATTGGGCTTGCTTGCTTGCTTGCTTGCTTGCTTGCTTGCTTGCTTGCTATTTATTTATTTATTTATTTATTTATTTATTTATTTATTTATTTATTTATTTATTTATTGGTTCGATTTATATGCCACCCTTCTCCGGGGACTCAGGGCGGCTTACAATGCGTTAAGCAATAGCCTTCATACTTTTGTATATACCTGCTTAGTAGGGCTTTCAGCCCTCCCTAAGCGGTGTTCTTTTTTATTAACAGGGGATGTCTTATTCTGGGGAAAACAGGGTATCTATCATCTATAACTAATTTATATAGCCATCCATCTCACAAAAAGTCATTCTCGGTGGCGTAGAACATTTTTCTATACATACAAAACAATGGTTTTCTATGGTGAGAAAACCATGTGGCTTGCCATTAACTACCTTTCTAGAGGTTCCTATCAACACAATCAATTGAAAGAAATAAAAGTAATTCTAGTTCATCAATATATAAAGGGCTATGTGTTATTTATCCCTGATTATAGTATCCTGGAGTGGCCCATAGGAAAAGTAACATGCTATTTCTATTTCTTAAAGGATTGCTGATTTCCCAGAAAAAGGGGAAATATAATGTAGTACATACAATGGCATGCACAGAATCAAATGAAGATTTGATGACTTATATATAAAAAGCAGACACACACACACACACACACACACTCCAGCATGATAATTTAAATTTAATCATAATCTGAATTTATATTTCAGATCAATGAATGTAATTGATTATCAGCTATAAAGCCTTATTTAGTTCAGGGCAAAGGAATCAGCAGGATCTAATGCTGTCATTTAAATGACTAAATGAGTGTTGCTCCATTAGATCACAAGCTTCTGCCCCCTGACATCACAAGTTGTGTACAAAAGGGACAGAGCTTGCATCACAACACTCATTTCAACATGTCCCCGCACCTAGCATAGATGCTGCCCTCAACCCATTCTTGCTGAAAGTTCCCACTACAAAGAGATGGGGCGTTGGTCCTACCTGATACGCCCCTTCTCGTTGAGTGGAGACAGCAGCCAGACGTGGGTTGTGCTCATTGGTCAGAAGTTGGACTGAGCCTGTAAAATCTTCTTAAATCCTTCCCCTGTTGCTAAGGCACCCAGTTTTTGTCGAAGGAGAAGGAAACAGACTCGGTGTGTGGAAAGAACACAGGAAAACAACAAATGAGATAAAATCAACAATAGCATTACCAGACTGAAAAAGAACCAGGGTGGGGCTGGCTGCTGTCTCCACTCAACGAGAAGGGGCGTATCAGGTAGGACCAACGCCCCTTCTCCATTGAGGGTGGAGACAGCAGCCAGATGTGGGACATACCAAAGATCACTGTCCCAAATCACGGGCGGGAACAGTCTGGGCCGAATACCCCTCCCGAGTGACCACACCTTGTAACACATGCCTCCCAAAATCAGCCTCCGCCAAGGCGAACTTATCTAGCTTATAATGTCTAACAAAGGGTGAGGGCGACGTCCAAGTTGCCGCCCTGCATATCTCATCCAAGGAGGCCCTCGAGGTCCAAGCCGCCATGGTAGAGGCACTTCTTGTAGAGTGAGCTGTGATCGACGCAGGAGGAGGCAATGACCGAAGTTCATAAGCAGTCGTAATTGTCGAGCGGATCCACTGCCCCACCGTGGAAGAAGTCACTCGTTGACCTAAAGAAGACGGCAGAAAGGAAACAAATAGCGATTCTGTCCGCCGAATATCAGCAGTCCTCCGAAGGTAGAGACTCAGTGCCCGCCGGACATCCAACGTGTGAAAACGGATCTCCACAGGACTGGAAGGAGGATAGAAATCTGGTAAAACTAGTTCCTGTAAACGATGAAAGGGAGAGTTAATCTTAGTCACAAATGTCGGATCCAATCTGAGGACCACCCGATCTTCATGAAACACACACAAATCATTTCTATCAGACAATGCTGCTAGTTCTGAAATTCGACGCGCCGACGTAATTGCAACCAAAAAGGCCACCTTGCCAGACAATAAACGCAAGCTGACCGAATCAAGAGGTTCGTATGGTGACTCCATAAGAGAGTCCAGCACGAGAGAAAGATCCCAAGAGGGATACCTATGTAGAACAGGAGGGCAGAGATTAGTAGCACCTCGGAGGAAACGTCAAATCATAGGTTGCTGAGACAATGAATGTATGGAATTATACATTAGAATGGAAGAGATTGCCGCAACTTGTCTCCTGAGGGTATTAGGAGACAGACCCTTGTCCAATTCTGACTGAAGGAACCGAAGAACTTGCAAGACTGAAGCTTGAAGTGGCGAAAACCCCTGGGAAGAACACCACGAGGAAAAGGATCGCCAAGTAGCCGAATAAATCCGTTCCATCGACGCACGCCGTGAGGCCTGGATGGTATGGATCACGTCTGAGGGGATGTGGTCTCGCTGCATAGCTGCCCACTCAACCGCCAAGTGGTCAGCTGAAGCCACTGAGGCTCCGGATGAACAATTGACCCTTGGGTGAGACAATCCGGGAAACACGGAATCTTCCAAGGAGGAGATACTGAGAGATGAATGAGGTCTGCAAACCATGACCTCCTCGGCCAATGCGGAGCCACCAGTACAATCTCCGCTTGTTCCAGTAATAATTTCCGAATCACCTTCGGAATGAGGGGAATCGGAGGAAAAGCGTACAGTAGACCTTGCGGCCAAGGGGAGCGCAGAGCATCCACAGCTTCCGCTTGATGGGAAGGGAAGCGGGAGAAGAAACGTGGTAGCTGGTTGTTCTGAGGTGAAGCAAACAGGTCTATTTGAGGGCTTCTGAAATGAGCCGCTATCCTCCGGAATAGGAGCGGGTGAAGGCTCCATTCTCCGTGGTCCAAGTGCTGGCGACTTAGCCAGTCCGCTGTTACGTTCGAGACTCCCGATATATGGTCCGCCTTCAAGGAGGCCAGATGCCTCTCTGCCCAAAAGCCTAATCTCTTTGCTTCCCTCATCAGCGAGATAGACCTGGTACCGCCCTGGCGATTGACGTGCGCCTTGGCCGAAGTGTTGTTGGTCAGAATCAGCATATGTTCACCGGACAGCAGATGTTGAAAAGCCCGAAGAGCCAGGTAAATTGCCCTCAGCTCTAACCAATTTATGCTGCAGGCCCCCTCCACGGCAGACCAGGTCCCTTGCGCGAAGTGAGTCCCGCAGTGGGCCCCCCAGCCGGACTTGCTGGCGTCGGAAGTGACCGTTACCCGCTGGGGTTCCAGGAATAGACAGCCCTTGGAGAGCGCCGGAGACGTCCACCAGTGAAGGGATGACCGCACTCCCCGTGGAACTGCCACCTTGGTCAAGGAGGACCCCTTGCCCGCTTTCTGAAAAGGTAAGAGAAACCATTGAAGGTCTCTAAGATGTAACCTGGCCCATGGGACGATGGAGATGGCCGAAACCATCTTCCCTAGTAGTCTGGATAGAAAAAGAGGAGAAACCCTTCTCTCTCTCAACACCTTGGCCACCATGGATCTTAAGCCAGCCTGTCTGTCCGGGGAAAGGAAAACCCTACCCAGGGACGAGTCAATTATAGCCCCCAAATGAAGGATCCTATTAGAGGGAGTTAGATGGCTCTTCTCAATGTTAACAGAGAAACCATGTGACGCCAGTGTCTGAATCGTAAGACGAAGATCAGACATGGCTTGCTGATGGGAAGATGACATAATAAGTATATCATCCAGATAGCACTGGAGACGCACGGCTTGAAGCCTGAGATGGGCCGCTAAGGCCACCAAAATCTTGGTGAAACTACGGGGTGCGGAGGAAAGACCGAAGGGCAGAGCCCTGTACTGGTAGTGAACCCCAGCATAAGAAAAATGAAGGAATCGCCTATGAGAAGGGCGAATGGGGACATGGAGGTAAGCCTCCGTGAGATCTATTGAACAGAGATCGCCCCTCCGTACGCCGGCCAGAATTGAGGACAAAGATTGCATTTTGAACCTTCTATAGACCACGAACTGGTTCAAACGTTTAAGGTCCAGAATAGGTCTCCACCCACCCGATGACTTAGGGACCAGGAAAACCCTGGAATAGAACCCTTGTCCCACCTGATCGCAGGGAACCTGCTGAATAGCTTTAATGACCAAAAGATGATGGATAGCCGAGTCCATGCGGGCTCGATGCTCGGTCATGTGGGACAGAGGACATCGTATATAGGACATAGGAGGGGTGGAGACAAATTCAATGGCCAGTCCAGACGAGATGGAAGCCCGGACCCAGCAATCTGAAGTAGTACCCTCCCAAACCTTGGCGAAGAGGCCCAATCGTCCGCCAATGGGAGGATCCCCGGTACTACTAACGCCGGCATCAGATTGAACGACCCCCTCCCCCTCGAAAGGGCCGCCGGAAACTAAAATTCTTCCCCCTAGCTGGTCTCTCCTGAAAATTCCTCTGCTTAAAATTTGAAGACCCAGGGTAGAAATTACTCATGTTCCTGTGGGGACCTGTGCCCCCTTCCGACGGGCGGAATTGAGAACGAGGAGGATACGGAAAAACCCTGGCTCCCCTCTACGGAAAACAGCTGGTAAAACTTTCCTTTTATCTTTGGTCTCTACGAGAAACTTGTCCAAGTGGTCGCCAAACAGCTTTGACCCTGAGAAAGGCACCGAAGTTAGCCGCCATTTATGCCTCGCATCCGCCTGCCAATGGCGAAGCCACACTAGACGGCGGGCCGCAATGGAAGAGGCCAGAGACTTGGCTGCAAATCGAGTGGCATGCAAGGTGGCATCTGCAGAGAACTGCACTGCAGCTATGATTTTATTCAAGTCCTGTTTCAGCCTAGAGTCCTCAGAAGACATCTTTTCCTGTAGTTGTTTAAGCCACAGGATCGTTGTACGATTAAAAAACGATGCAGTGGAAGCCGATTTAATGGCCCAGGCCGCACCTAGATGGGCCCTCTGAAGAACCTGTTCTGCTCTACGTTCCTCAGGACGAAGACCCTCTTCTGGATTACCAGGAATGGAAGAAGAAGAGAGCAAGGCCACAACGGGAGCATCCACTGAGGGAATCTGAAGCAGAGCCTCTAGATCCGAAGAAACTATGAAATTTCTTTTGTCAGTGGAGGTTAGCACTGGGACCGAGGAGGGAGCAGACCACTGCTTTTGGATGACCTCCAGGAAAAGCGGAGGTGTAGGGATGGCTGTCACTGCCTTAGGTTGTTCGGCAAACAACGGATTTAAAGAACCTGCGGATGGAGGGGGCTCTGGAAGAGAAGTGGGTCCCAGTTGAGCTGTGTTTACTGCTTTAAACAACAGAGACTTAAAAAGAGACTGGGGAAAAAGGCCAGTGAAGGCAGGCTGGTCTGGAGGCAACCCCTCATCTTCTGACAGCTCTGGCTCCTGGGACTCCATGATCACATCCTTGGAGTGATCACTGACCCCGGAAACAGAAGGAGAATCAGAGCCTGTCAAAGAAATGGCATCCTCCATATCGAAGCCACCCATAGAAGCAGCCGGTTCTGCCAGAACCGCGTTAGAAAGAGAAGGGCCCGGAGCAGGATTAAAATGGGTGGACAACGACTGATGGACTGCAACGGAAATCATTCGCTGAATGTCCTCAGGCTGTCAATTGACCGGAGGTTGACCTGAAGCCGAGCCGGCTTCAATAGAAGCACGGACTGGAGCAGAAGTGACAGGAGGGTGAACCGTAGGTAGAAAGGGAGCGCTAGACTCCACTGGAGGATGAACCACTGTCAAAGGCGCTGACCCCCAGACTTCTGTTGAAGGGACTGTTATTTGAAGGTCTTGTAAAGACCTTTGATCAGGAGTCACAGAGACATCTCGTCTCCAGTCCTCAGAAGAACCCCTGGTTCTATCTATAGGGGTTCTAGTGACCGTCTGTCTTTTGGACACCTCATTGGCAGGTTTACCCTGAGACTTGGGTGCCTTGGAAGGTCGCGAGGGTTGTTTGGCGGAACAGACAGGTGCTTGCAACCCTTCGCTGAGAGCCTGAGTGTGGTTGTCTCTCAAGGAAGCCTCAGACTGTTCACGGACCGAGGCCTTCCGGCCATGCCTAGATTTAGATTGTGCTTTGGGCATGATCAGGGACACAACAACCAGAACAGGTAGGCTCAATGATACAATTAAGAACAAGCTGTAGAAATTGGGAAGCCCCAAAGGAGACCCAGATAAACAGAAGACAGCAAGGGTAGAATGAGAAGATGTAAGGCATGTTCCAATGGTGAAAACAAGCCCTTAACAAGCCAGGGAGGAGGAGACTCTGATCAGAGTCTTGCTAACTCTGCCCTCCCTTGGATCTAATCTTCAGAATGGCTCCCAGTGAACTCCGCCCTCCTTTGAATGTAGCCTTCAAAATGGCGCCCAGAAAACTGAGGGAAGGCTCGAGGTCTTAATAACAAAATGGCGCCCTAGGGAATAACCGTTAGAGCGCAAGGCTCTTCTTCAGGGCACTCGCTCATCTTAAACCAGTAAGGAGACCAGAGAGAAGCCAGAAGACCCTTAAGACGCTAGAAAAAGCGTCCACAAGATCGCAGGGCAGCTCTTCATCTTTAAAGCCGACCAGCGGCTACAGCAGGGAGCGTGCCGCTCTGCTTCGCGCCAAACAGCTGAGCTAACCAGGCGGCAGCCGCCGCAGCTCCGAATTGAAGCCTCGAGCACTGACAGGTAAAAGGGCACAGAACGACTAGCGTTAGAAGAATTAGAGTCCCCAAGAACTCTTTGGCACCAATTAGGCTTCTAGGGCAGCAAGGGGAGGAGGGAAAGCAATCGCCGACAAGCGGCTACCCCAGGAAAGTGCGAGACTCCACAATAATAATAAAGGGGAAATTAACTTTAAAGTAAATGGAGAGGTGGGGGGGGCGCAAGGCTCCACAAGCACCAGAAAAAAAGGCACGTAAATGCTTAACAGTTATAGGGCAAGAAACTACCCTTTTCCCCAGAAAGGGAGCGAAAAGCTCCTCCAAAGGTTCAACTAACTGTTTATTTGGAACTGACAGCAACTGAAGAGAAAAAGTCAGCAGCTCCAGGGAGCTGCTGAAAGAAATAGACACCTAATCCAATCCAGAAGGCCAAAGAATAGTCAATAAGGAATCCAAGTCAAAAGTCCAGAATCAATCAGAAAGTAATAGAAACCTAAGATCTCAATAGAACTAGAGAACACTTTCCACACAACTGTCCAGTCTGACGACTGAGCAAAAAACTGGGTGCCTTAGCAACAGGGGAAGGATTTAAGAAGATTTTACAGGCTCAGTCCAACTTCTGACCAATGAGCACAACCCACGTCTGGCTGCTGTCTCCACCCTCAATGGAGAACCAATGGGAAAAAGCAAAAAGGGCCTTCTTTCTAGGGGGCTTTGCCTCTTTGGACCAACAAGTGTATCTTCAACCCTCAAAGCCTTCCAGAAACTTGAACCAATTTAGCTCTTCCAAAAAGTCTTGGGGAATGGAGTATACTGTAGCTCCTAGTTTGGGGAATGTAATTCTTACTCCACTACAATTAGCTATTTTGTAATGGGATGAGTGTCCTTGTATATTCTGGTATTTATTTTATTGTTAAATTGGCTTTGCTTTGGTCCTGTACACTGCTTAGAGTCTTCCAAATTGAAACCGTTTATAGTTTCGTAAATAAATAAAGCAAATAACCATTATTCTTCATAAGAAAGGACAAAAAAAGCTGCATGCATTCAGGTCAAGAGTATGTATCAGAAAGAAGAGTACTTTTGCGCCTGAATATGCTAAATACTGTCAACTGGATTGACTCAAAGTCTGCATCAGAATACATACTTGGTTGATAGAATCAATGAGATACTACAGGAGACTGTAGAATCAGACTGGGGATCAAAACCAGGATGGGTGCATACTGACAATGCCTGTTTGATGTCTTCCAAGATGAGGACTGGCTTTTTGCACACAAGGACTATGGGAAGGTTGTTGTATTCAGCAAAGTTGCTTGACTTGTACTGACTTGTTGAAGACTGGCAGTCAAAGCAGAGTAAATGTTAAAAGGAGTGAATTTAAACATTGTTTTGTTTTGTTTTTTTGTTTGGGACTTTGTCATGTGTCCACTTTAAGTTTGGGTTTGGTTTTGTTTTTTAAAAGAATACTTCTTTCAAATCATTTTTGTGGCAGTAAATATGGTGCTATCAAGTCACAAAATTGTGAACTGCTATCTTTAATGGATATTTCACAGATGTCACCAAAGCAGAAATGTTGCTTTAGAGGTTAAATTATATAAAATGAATAAGTAAATCCTGCCACTATATCAGATGCAGATTTCCTAGAGGAATATACCTTTGGAGAAACTGGCTACCATGCTTAATAGCCAGTTTGAATGTGAAGCTCATTTGTGCCTTATTAACCTTCATATTACAATCCTCTAATTTTTCTTTGATTTCCTTTAGGCAACATAGAATGAATATGTATGTATATGTATGAGATTCTGCTTCAATTGAAGAGTAATCAGTTAGCACCTAAGCTATCAGTAAGAAAGGAACTTTCTCCCTCCATATGCATGCACACATAGACATGCACACATATGTATGTGTGCATACCTACACTCACATCCCAACATAGGAACTTCTCAATATGGTCGTGGATGGTGAATGTGATAAATGTCTAATGTAGTCAGATACTAAGGAACGGCCAACATATTAAAAAAGAAAGGATGCTCTTTACTTTCATTATACCCTTGTTTTCCCCAGAAAGGAATAAAGTCCAATTCTCATGTCAATCTTATGGTTTAAATCCTGGCATATGCCAAAGAAGTTTCAATTTTCAGAGTCAATTACTCTTTCTACTTCTAAAAAATGCATCTTGGTCTCTTTGCCTAATTTCCTTTTGAAGAATGGAAGATTGAGTCTGATTTCAGAAGCAGAATCTCATTGTTCAGAGCCCTGGTGGGATGTAACATATCCTCTGATCAAAGTGCTCCTAACAGTTAAAGAGACTAAAGAAATAATTGCAATCTTGATCAGAGAAATCTCTATTAGAGGGATTAAATTGTAACATCTCTCTGGGTGTATGTGGCTGTATACCTGTAACATTTCCTTCCCACCCTAGTGAGAATTATTCCTTAAATAAGAACTGCTAAAGGAACAAAAAAGGAACAAGAACAACAACAAAAAGGTCAGCAAACTGTTGCCTGTTACAGCACTATAGAAATTGGAGATATTTCACTGTTTAGGCTTCTTTTCTCCTCTCCCACCCCAGAAATCTACTTTCATGACTTTGGGCTTTGTTACCAACTTACATTAATAAGGTTCAGCCAATGCAGATTCTTTTGACTCTTTTTTCACTCGCTGTCCTCACCTGTCAGCCCTCTCTTCATCAACTATATTTATTACAATCAAGCCCTGTCAACTGTCACAGCTTACATACAGACTGCCGGTAAATATGTCTTTCCAGTCATTAGACATTCCTTTCAGTCACCTTGGGATTTCTACCTTGTCTATCTCACTCCAAAAAAACTTTTGTTCAGAAGTATTAAACTCCCACAGAGCAGTGTCAGCTTGGGGCCATTACTGTAGGAAGTGACAGAAAACACCAAACTGTCACTCATTAAGGATCTGGTTTTTCCAGAGTTGATGCAAGTCAGCCTTAACCCCCCAAACGAATCATGATTTATTTAATATATTTGCTTCTACAAGTGTCAACTCATCAGCTTAAAATGTTTCTCCTTTAACTCTATTGAGGCCTGTACAGCAAGTTGCTTTTGAAACTTTTTTTTTCTTTTTCTTTTTGTTGCTCTAAGGCTTAGTAATTAAAACAGAATAGAAAACAGTGGAGATTTTGCTCCATTGCTACAGTTAGTAGCCCTTGGTTTAATAATTATATGTACTGTACAAAGCATTCCTATTAAAATTAGAACTGGACACGCTTGGGAAAAGACCACCTAGCGAGTGAATTACTTTTATGCCAGGCTCCTAAATCAGGGCAAGATAAATTATCAGTCCATGGACAGATTTAAGGTGAGAAAAACAATTAAGGAAGGAAGGTAGGAGGAAACCCCATTTTCCTCTAATTATGCTGTGAAGAATTGCTCTAATAGATCCCTATTCCCAACCCACCTGAAGCAAAGCAGTAAAGGTGAGTTGACTTCTGCAGTTGTTCTTACAGCAAGAAAATGTTCTTTCTTTTTCTTTTCCTTTGTGTGTAAAGGCTGGGGGTAGTACAAAAACATTAATATATTCCAAAACATTTTTTTTCCTTCTTCACAAGAACAATGTTAGAATGATTTGTCAGAAATGATCTCAATTTTGGATTACATTTTAAACTGCGATAGAAATTTCTCTGCCTGCGAAAGCAGAATTGTTAAACATTGTTTCAAAAGTATATTTAATATGTGTAATTCTTCCCCGAGATGAGAAAGAGGAGCCAGTCCTCAATTGGCATGTTTGGTAGTATAGAAGAGATAGAGTTATGAGTAAGGATTTGGGAAAGAGACAAGCAGTATTTGAAATCAATATAATGATTAATAATAGGCAGAATGGAAGGAAGATTGAAAAGTGGGAGAAACAACATTTTTAAAGAAAAGATATGTGTAGCACACACAAGAGATGGAATTCATTGTGCCCTTGATTTCTGACACAAGACAGGTAGAACTAAGCGTCTGAATGTTGGATGAGTAAAGAATTTCTTCACTATCTAAAAGAGATCTTTCAATGGTTGTGCTGCCATTGTGATTCTACCATTTGTGGGTTTTTTTTAAAAAAATATATTATGAATGAAATACAGGAACAACTGGTAAAAAGAACGGTATACAGAGTCTGAAGAATCCTACAATGCTAGCATTGGGCAAATAAGCTGCCAGAATTCTAGCTAGCTTGCATATTCAATGCAGGACCCCCCTGCCTGGTAGCTCCTATGGAAGGCTAAATAGGCCCTTCATGCTGCAAGGAAAACAGATGGGTCAAGGGAGTTTAGGATGATCAGGGAGCAGATGAGGGCATTATGGTGGTGAAGGGCAAAGGATGGTAGGATACAGGAGGTGGACTACTTGCGGGGATTCTAGTTTCTTGTGTACAAATCAGTGGAGGTCTTAGTCACCACTTAGTCATCCACTTTATGCACATGGAACTTGGAGAATTTTCTAGTTTTTAAAGAAGTCTGAATCATAATGCAGTATATTGTACCTAGAATGCAGCTGGAAGAAAACAAGGAGACAACTGTACTGTGCATGAAAAATAGTCTTTCTTAGTTATAATCTTACTACAATAAGAGCAGCAGAACATAATTATTCTATCTCCCTTATTATGTCTGCAGAGGATCAGCCAGTTTATCCTGGTTAATTAAAGGTCAAGGAATAGTTTCAGGCTATTCTGAGGACTATATTAGGTAACTGGCAGATAAACTGGACTCTTAACTGTATAAATCTTATGGACCTGGTTCTTGAAGTGTACAGGGTCCTTAAAGCTATGAGCTCAGCCTCCTGAAGACAAGCATCCAGGAAGGTGACATATGGTTAGGTCAAGTTGATGGTTAATACTTCTTTGCAGGAGGAAATTGTGCCACTTGCTTTGAAAGAACAATTATACAGCTTCTCCTTAAGTAGCCATTGCTAAATCCAGCAGAACTGGACAATTTCTGAGGAGAACAGCTGGCACTGGCTTTGGAAGCAGTGGGTTATCTGGAGCCTTTGCACTAGGCATTAAGACCTGTTATAGCACTGAAACAGCATTGGTTATTCTTGTTGAATGTCAGATTTGAGACAGAAGTCTACATCTACCACTTGATCTCTGAGCGGCTTTTAATATATTGATTATGGTAGCCTGGTAAGGCTCAGGGACTGGGTGTGGAAGGCACTGAATGATAATTCTCCTTTATCCAATGACAATTTTCATTCAGTGTTGGGAGGTCGGAAAAATCACATCTGAGTCCCCTGCTTTCTGCAATCTCTCAGAATTCCACTGTTCCTACTATTTACTTTATTTATTTATGTAAAGAACTTTATGGCCACCTACTCACATAGTGATCCTAGTCAACTCACAATAACCAAAGAAAGCAGTAGAATAACAATAGAACAAGACTTCCCATCAGATTTTAGACCTAAACAATTAACCTCTTGACTCAACCCATTCTAGCCCAATACTTGGCAGAAGAGCCAATATCCTTGTCTTGGGGAGGGGGAAGCAAGGACCATAACCCTTCCATATTGCTATGAGTCAGCTGCACCTAGTTTCTGCCCATCTAGACCATATAGCTCCAAGCAAGCACCTAACTAGTATCATAAATTTGTTTAATAATTACATAAATTATACATTTACCTAGCATGGGACACAGATGTATTATTGGGTACCATCAGTATCTTGAAGAAATATATGAAGCTCATGCTGCTACATGACCTAACCCAGGCATCATATAGATGTTAACCAAGAAGAGAGAGAGCTGAGCCATGAGTTCACCCAACACAACAGGGATCTAGGACTGGACCTCTTCTCCCCTACCAACATTGTAGAGTTCAGACCACAAAGGAAGGAGAAAGACCATTCCAATAAAATTCTACTTCCTTTTATATTAATAATTTTATTAAGCTTGTCAAAATATAAAATACAAAAGAAAATGAAAATATTCAAGAAATGAGGGAGAGAAAAGGAAGTGAAAGAAATTTAGGGGAAAGGGGAAAAAAGAAAGAAAAATGATTTCCAATTCTTTTTAGCACAGTAGAATAAAATAATAACATTACAACCTCAACTTTCTACTTTCACATACTTAATATGTACAAGCTATTGACTAGCTATAATAAACGTATCTAATCAGATAAACTCAAAGTGAACATTTCATCTTTTTTTCCATCTTAAGCCCAAAGTCCAAAAGTAGTTTCTAAGTAGAAACAAAGTTGGATTTATTATTTTCTTTGATTAAAGCTGTTAAATTAGCCATCTATGCTAGTTCCATTGGTTTTTCAGTATCTTTCTATTTTTGTGAATAAATCATTCTTGCTGCTATCAACATTATATAACAACCTTCCAGATTTTTTTCTAGTTCTTTGACCATTTGACCTCTTTGACCAAAGAGAAATGTCTTTGGTTTAATTTTTATATTCACTTTTAGAATTTTCTGTATTAAAACATGAATCTTAGCCCAGTACTTCTTTGCTTTATCACAAGTCCACCAAATATGGTAAAAAAAGCACCCCATTTTTACATCTACATTTCCAACATACATTTCAAATATCTTTATATATCTTTGATAATTTATTGCATGTTAAATACCAATGATACATCATTTAAAAAATATTTTAAATCATAATATACATTTTAATCCACGTTTTCTCATTATTTGAGTATTACAATATACCTGAAATTCTTTGCCTATTGGATCACTCAATGCTTCACATATTCATTCTCCATATTCAATTTCAGTAACTATTTATAAACCTTGGCAATTAAGTGCTACTTCCCAATAGATCTGGTCCTGTAGGATACTATGGATGATGCTATCAAAAGCTGCCAAGAGATCCAAGAAGGCAGGATGATCTGCACCCATCTCTATCATGAGTCCCCTAAAGGTAATGCAGAGATGCAACCAATGCTGTTTCAGTGCTTTAGCCTGTTGTGGCCCGCTGGTGGCCAGCGGAGCTGGCAGCAGAGTCGGACAGTGAGGAGGTTGGGGAGGAACTTGGGCCAGTCCTGGGGGCTGGGGAAAGCTCAGACGAGGCCTCTGCATCAGAGGCAGAGAGGGAGATAGACAGCAGCGAGGCAGAGGAACAGCTGGAGCCCGTTCCCAGTGTGTGCCTGTGCAGAGCTGCCAGAAGACAAGAACAATTAAGAAAGCAGGGTTGGCTTGGGAGTAACAACACACCTTGGAGATAATTGGCCTCTCCCATAGGAAATAAAAGAGGAACAAACAGGGAGTGGGTTTTTGTAGGAAACAAACTGTTCTGACCTAGGCTCCCTTAACAAGTAGGAGGCAGGAATTACTGGCAAAACCTCTTTTATTTACATGACTGTGAATGAATGTAATTCACAGTCGTGTGAATAAAAGAAGTTTTGCCAGTAATTCCTACCTCCTGCTTGTTAAGGGAGCCTAGGTCAGAACATAGCCTGATCTGAATTTTAACTGAAAAGGTTCAGATAAAGTGCTTCATGAAAGGCCTTCACAACTGAAAACACTCTCTTTACAGCCTTCCCTAAAAGAAAACATTGAGACCAATGGAAAATAATCTGTAAAGTCCAAAGCTGAGCTCTTGACGAGGGGACAAACCACTGTTTCTTTCAAGGCAGGCAGGACCAATCCATTTTTAACATTTATATGATGACGGGGTAAAGTAACCAGTAACATAAAGCTTGATGTCCTCAATGTGCTGATTATATACAATTACACATTTTTGATCTGGGTTTACCAAGTGATGTCACCAAGATTCTTTCATAGTATCTGGAGATTGTAAGAATATGGATGGAGGAAAACAAGCTTCAATTCAACCCTGGTAAGACCAATTGGCAATGGGTTATGGCACCTTCTGGTTATCCAACTTTATCTCTGAATGGGAAAGTGCTTCCCCAGGCGGAGTTGGTACAGAAGTTGGAGGTCCTCCTATACTCATAACACCTGTTTTTAAAAAATGCAACAGGTTGTAGAGGACTGACACAACCATGACAATCAGGGGTTTTGTACAAGTTCATCCTTTGCACCAATTGCACTCCTATATGGATTGAAATCCCATACATTCAGTATTGAAAATACACTACACTAATGCCTTAGTTACCCACTAGTATTCCATCCTCTGGCTTAGTGGGTTTCTGAGTACAATTCAAGGTGCTGATTGTCACTTTCAAAACCATACATGTCTTACAGAACCATGATTGTGTGATTGTTTCTGCTCATCTCAGTTAACTAGCTTTCTCTGTCACAACCCTATGAAATAGTATCCTCCTGTGGAAATCCAGATAACCTCCACTCTCTTGGTCTTTTTTAGTGTCCTTTCAGATATTTGGACTAGGAAGTTAAAGCAGCCCTGCTTTATTATTTGAAAATGGAATGATTTTTAGATCTTTGTTGTGTTATTATTACTGTTTTGGATATTTATTTTATAAATTATACTTGGTGGAGAGGATTGGGAGGAGATAATTAATCTTTTATGCACCACTAAGAGTCACTGGTTGAGCAACTACATAAATTGCTTAGATTAAAAACAAAATAGTTAGCTAGGGAAGATATTTTCCTGCTCTCTCACAAAATGAGCCCTGAAGAGCTAACTCTTTCTAACACAAATCAATAAGACTACCTTGGGTTAGTTATTTGCCCTTGATTGTAAGCCTAGTTTATCAGGGTATGACCTTTGAATATATGACAAATTACAGGATATTATGGCTTGAAATATTATGAAAACACTACTTGATTTCTGTAGCTAGGTTACTGAAATAGTCATGCTCATTAGGCATAATAACTGTTAATATGTTCCAGAAACAGAATATTTGAATGGACACATAGGAGCATTGGAATATCAAGTTTTATGTATATGGTACAGTAGCTTAGATAGAAATGTCCTGTTTTATGCATATTCATAAGAACATCAAAATGTACAATAAAGGAACAATAACTAAGAGGAATGAAGTTTTATTGTAATGAAATAAACAAAACTAGAAGAAATAAAAGATGTGTGAAATCCCTAAAGTAGAAATATAAGCAAGATGCAAATTACACACCGTCTCTGTTCTTTACTCAATTCTCCACTAATAATCAACAGACAATGTGAAACTTTGCCTCCAAACTGAACAATACTGAAAAGATTTCACAAGTCGGCCTTTTAAATTTAATTGACTGCCATGCATAGGGAAGCTACAGACTAGGTTAAAGAAATCTTCCCAGGATTTCTATTGTGCCAAAATAATTATACAGGATGCAACCAACAAAAGAAATAATTGCTATTATGGTTTTAAGGGAGAAGTGATGATGGGGAAATCAAGAGGTTCTATGAAAAATAGATGCGAGCTGGAAAAACATATAAACAAAAAAATCTTTTAGCATTATAATTTTAAAAGAAATGGCAGTCATATTTTGCAGGTGTACATAAAGAACTCTCCGGCATTTTGCCAACTAATGCTCTGGCTCCCATTTCCTTTTGTCAAGAGGTATTTGACTGAAGTCACAATTGTCTTGGGAAAGAAAAGAATGAACTGCTACATGAATAACTTAAGTGAGAGATTGTAAGTAGCATCTTGGCTGCAGCAAGAAAAAGCCAAGTTAATGGATTTGAACACAAAATAACATAGGAAACAAAACACCTAGTCATCAGGATTAAGGCAACAAGCAAAGCAAAAACCTTGAGCTTCTCTGAGGTAAATTGCTTTTACGGGAGAAAAGAGTTATATTTGGAAAATTAATTCTCTTTATATTAAAATGTAAAAGATTTGGGGATCTTTTGCGGTCAATTTAAATCCAAAAGTCTTCTACTTTTAAGTAATAGTGATAGAGTATGTATGGATACAATATAAAAAGATGAAAATTTTTATGAAACCACTCTCCTCTGTATTTCTGCTTCTGGCAATTTCAGAAAAGTACAATTCTGAGAGTTAAATTTACTTTGCTGAAAAAATGTCAGTTTGTCTTTTTATTCATTCTTTTAAATATAAAAGAAAAAATGTTTTTTTTTCATAAGAAAATAAAACTTTTGAGAAAGTTTCATGGGTAAGGAAGGGTATATCTGTATTTATCTTTATCATAATGTAGCCAAAGGGTTTTTGTGTATATCCTAACATTTCCCCAGAAGTCTGCATCTTCTATAGATTTTTACACTTCAGTTAAATCCCAAGAGAATGAACTGCTCCATCCAACTTTTTTTTTCAGTTCAGAAGTGTGACCAGCCAGGAAGGCTGCTCAGAAATGAAGATACATGATAGAAATTATGACATCATCCTCTGCTATCTTGTAACAAGTCAGTTTAAGAAGAAGGAGGTGGAAGGGAATATATTTGAAATAAATTCAAAAATAACTACTAAAGATAAAAATGAAATTCTTTTTTCCCAATAAACTGGATATAAGATTTAAACATACTATTAGGAATTTGGTGAAATTTGTAGTTTTTGAAGGAATTATGTAAAATGAATAATCTCAGTTGCTTTTTATTTAAAATAAGACTATAAATGAGTGTGACATATGAAGCAACCATTATATTCAAGTTACTCTAACAAATGAATTGCACAACAAGTTGCAGTTCTTGAAAAGCTGTTTTTACAACTACTAAAGTTTTCATGTTTTACAGACCAGGTCTAAAATGGTCATCTGACTATTTGCAAAAGACTAGAAGAAGAACCCCCTTCATGGATTACTGCCTTGTTGTGATGAAGGGCCTTGTGTAGCTCAATGAAGCTGTGAACTATGCCATGCAGGGCCACCCAAGATGGACAGGTCATAGCAGAGAGTTCTGACAAAACGTGATCCACTGGAGAAGGAAATGGCAACCCACTCCAGTATCTTTGTCATGAAAACCCCATGGACAGTACCAAAAGGAAAAAAGACATGATGCCAGAAGATGAACCCCACAGTCAGAAGGTAGCCAATATGCTACTGGGGAAGAGCAGAGGGCTAGTACTAGTAGCTCCAGAAAGAGTGAAGCAACTGGGCCAAAGCCAAAAGGACGCTCAGCTGTGGATGCATCTGGTGGTGAAAGGAAAGTCTGATGCTGTAAAGATTTTTTCTCCATAGGAACCTGGAATGTAACATCCATGAATCAAGGCAAGCTGGATGTGGTCAAACATGAAAAGACTGAACATCGACATCTTAGGAATCAGTGAACTAAAATGAACAACAATGGGTGAATTTAATTCAGATGACCATCAAGTATACTACTGCTGGTAAGAATCCCTCAGAAGAAATGGAGTAGCCTTCATAATCAATAAAAGAGTAGGAAAAGCAATACTGGGATACAATCCCCAAAATGACAGAATGATCTCAGTTCAAATCCAAGGCAAACCATTAAATATCACAGTAATCCAACTCTATGCCCCAATCACTGGTGCTGAAAAGGATGAAATTGACCAGTTCTATGAAGCCTTACAGCACCTTGTAGAATTAACACCAAAAATGATGTCCTTATCATTATGGGGGATTGGAATGCTAAAGTAGGAAGCCAAAAGATTACCAGAATAACAGGCAAGTTTGGCCTTGCAGTACAAAATGAAGCAGGGCACAGGCTGATAGAATTCTGTCAAGAGAATACGATGGTCATAGCAAACACTCTTTTCCAACAACCCAAGAGATAACACTACACATGGATATCACCAGATGGTCAACACAGAAATCAGATTGACTATGTGCTCTGCAGCTAAAGATGGAGAAGCTCTCCACAGTCAATAAAAACAAGACCAAAAGCTGACGGTGGCTCAGAGCATGAGCTTCTCGTTGCAAAATGTATACTTAAATTGAAGAAAGTAGGGAAAAGCACTAGGCCACTCAGGTATGAACTAAATCATATCTCTGATGAATATATAGAGGTGACAAATAGATTTAAGGAATTAAATATGATAGACAGAATGCCTGAAGAACTATGGATGGAGGTTTGCAACATTGTACAAGAAGTAGCAACTAAAACCATCTCAAAGAAAAAGAAAGGCAAGAAAGTAAAATGGTTGTCTGAGGAAGCTTTGCAAATAGCTGAGGAAAGAAGGGAAGTGAAAGGCAATTACTTATTTGTGATTTCTTTGTGACCAAATTAAATGCTATCCTCTAGTCCTTGAGATAGCAGAAATTACTGCTATAGTTTCACTGTCACAATGTTTCTTTTCCTAGTTGTGGGTCCTACCCTGCCACTGGCAAATGTTGCTGTCCTTATTTAGAGAAGAAACATATCGATTGCTTTCCTTACCATGCTATGGGGCTGGGGTTGCAGAAGAGGTAATGTTTTACAAAAAAGTAGACTAGTGGGCTTAGCCATCTGTCAAAATGTGTTTCAATCTTGCACAAATGTTTTGTGTAGGTGCAGCCAAACGGAGCCCAATTATAAGGGACAATTAGACTCCTTTGTACATGAATTAGCACTATTCCAAGAGATTGCTAAGCATATATTCCAAAGCAGGCATGGGGAAAGTTGCAGAGTAGATGAATAACCCTCTCCCATTTCACTATGCAATTCTACTGTTCAAGTGCACCTGTGTCTCAAAGTTGGGGACCATTTTGGTGACCTGCAGAATACAGAGGGATAATTGGAATGAACTGAACTTTCCTGCTGACAAAATAGAATTGCCTTGGAAGACAGTGTCAAAAGATTGCAGTGGTAGAGACCTGTCTGCACATTCTAAAGTGGCCAATACTGTTGACCCTATAGGTCACTCCAAGGGTGACCCAAGGGTCACCAAAAGCTGAGAGGTCAGTGAAGCAAGTCCAATTGTTTCCAGGCAAAATCTATGGTGTGGTAACAAAGGATACACTTTATAAAATGAGTATGATAAAGGTAACTTAAGGCTGTCTCAGTAGGGATAAAATGACAATAACATGAAAATGTTTCAGAAAAGAGGTTTCTGGGACATGTTTGCTCTATAGTTAGATGCAAAGGAGAAAAGGCTTACAGGAAAAAAATCACATTAAATCTCAAGCTTTACTCCCAGTTATCTCAGAATGCATTCCTTTATATATTCTATTAAAAACTGGCTTTAAAATGTTTTCCCCTTCTTATAAATTCCAAAAAGAATTGTTGTAATAAGAAAGGAACCAATTTCACACTTTGAACAGAGAGATCTGATAGATTGGCAACCACAATAATATCTTACTCATTCCCTTGTTAAAACATTGCCAAACTGGGTGTGATCTAAACTGCATGAATAAATTTAGCTATTCTGGAATCCTTATCATCAGGAAGAGTACTGATAACTAATCTAGGACTTTCCATGGGCATAATATACTCATGCCTTAGTGAGCATCATACCTGCCGAATATTTGTCAAATGAAACTCTTGGATATTCCTTTAGTACAGACTTTCTATTTTAAGAGAAGTGCAACCTAATCAAGAATAGACTGCAGTCCAATCCCAAAGCCTCAATTTCATATGATATAACATTGTTTGGTCAGTAATAACAGAGTTGGAAGGGACCTTGGAGTCTATTACTCCAATCCTCTGCTCAAGCAGGAAACCCTATACCATTTCTGACAAATGGTTGTACAATCTCTTCTTTAAAAACCTCTCATGTTTTTAAGACTTCAAAAGTTGTAACCTACAACTTCTGGAGACAATTAATCCACTGATTAATTTTTCTAACTGTCAGGAAATTTCTCCTTAGTTCTAGGTTGGTTCCCTCCTTGATTAATTTTCATTAGTCTCCATCATCATCATAATTATGAATGACAATGTCAAAGGTTACTGATAGGTCCTTTAGAGTTACAAAACAAAAGTAATAGAACCTAGTGTCAAAACTCTAATATGTCATACTACTCCAGATGATCTCTCCCAGTAATTTCATATAGATATTGAATAATAGTACTAAAACCTACATATGGTAATAATGGTCTTATTGCTGAACACTAGTTCATGGTACCACCTTCTTAACCTGGTCTTCAGGAAAGCTTGTAACTGTAAGACAGCGATGCCAAAACTGGAATTCTGCAGGTAGTTGAAAATAATCATGAAAGCGAATGAGAAAAAGAAGAGGTTTTAAAGAGTTGTACTCATCCTCAACTAGCTCTTGGCATAAGTAGTCCAAGATGATCAAAACAAGCCTAGTGGAAATGGGCATGGATGATTAGTTGCAAAGCTCCATGTAATATTTATACAGAGTCCCTGGGCAAAGTCACTGAGTGTCAATCAGGAAATAAGCAGGAACAGAAACTTGTTTTGCCCTTCTAAGCTCCTATTATGCTTGTTCAGAAATTGGCGAAGTGAAACGCAGCATATTCTGTCTATTAATTAGGTAGTGGGTCAAAAGTCATTGAAAGAGTGGCCCCTTTTCCCATAAGAATCATAATATAAGGGAAAAACTTATTGACCCTTTTACCAGCATGGAAGGCAGACCTGTAATGAACACTTTCTCAGCTATTGCTGAGAAATACCTGGAATAGGAGAAATGAAAACATTTATCTAGGATGATGCCAGCCCTGTTTCATTGGACAAAGAAAGAAGAATGAAAACTAGTCTTCAAAGGTGGGCGCATTGGCTCAGCCTCAGTTGCATATAAACTTCAGCATATTGTTCATTGGCTCCTTTTCCCTCCCTTTCACCCACTGCACATCTCTCCTTTCTTTCCTATCAACCCTAGAATAAGGACTCTGTGTTAGTTATTACCTTTAAAGCCCTACATGGCTCAGGGCCAGGCTATCTTCGAGACAGCCTTCTACTGCATAGCTCCCAGCGACCGGTAAGATTCCACAGAGTTGGTCTCCTCCGGGTCCCGTCAGCTAAACAATGCTGGCTGGTGGGGCCGCGGGGGAGGGCCTTCTCTGTGGCTGCCCCGTCTCTCTGGAACCAGTTACCTCCTGAGATCCAGACTACCCCCACCCTATTGGCCTTCCAGAAAATGGTGAAGACCTGGCTTTTCCAGTAGGCCTGGGGCCATTGATCTCGCTGTTGCAATCTTGCGAGATCCAGCCATGAATGGTGTGCATGGCTTTTAATGTTTTAAAAATGTTTTTATCATGTTTTTTAATAATTTTTCTATGTTCGCATTATTTTTGCTGTAAGCTGCCCAGAGTCCTTTGGGAGTTGGGTGGCATAGAAATGCGATAAATTAAATTAAATTAAATTAAGTGATGTGCTCTTGAGGCAAGGAGTGACTGAAAGTAGGAGGAAAATTAGTAAGTTAACAAACAAGTAGGTACGAAAGCAACTAAATATATTGATGAGGTCCCATTGTATTTTTGGCTGAGAGTGTGCAGATGCTGAAACTGTGTCTAGATTGGGAAGGATGATGGCTAACATGTTGGATGAAATCTGACAAAGGTGACCCTGTAACAAAATGGTTTTCCTGGATATTGGGTTGCTACACAAAGAGTTACTGCCCTCTGATAAGAAAGGCTATGGTTTGGACATATATTTTGATTCACTAAAAGGGCACTGGTAGCTAAGAGCAGCTGTGGTGGCAGAGTGGTTATAATGCTCTATTGCAAGCATTTGATCTTGACTTGCTCAAGGTTGACTCAGCCTTCCATCCTTCCAAGCTCAATAAAATGAGGCCCAGATTGTTGAGGTAAATATGCTGACATTGTAAACTGCCTAGAGAGTACTATAAAGCACTATGGGGCAGTATATAAGTCTATGCTATTCCTACTTTGCTAGTACTGGTTGGCTTAAGCAGTAAGCCTTATGGAAGCAGTAAGCAGTGATTTATTTTGTTTTGTAACAGTAAAAAGTCTAGGAATAGTGTTGTTCTGTTTCTGTTAAAGAACACATTAAAGAAAACAATGGGTAAATTCCCTATTTCCCATCCTGCCAACACCTGAAAGTGGGAAAAACATCTACCAATCCTCTTTCCAACATGGACGGGGCAGAGTTTAGCAAATGTAACCAGGGGCTTGAAACAGAAAGTGTCAGGGACCACTAGTGTCTAGTGCAGTGTTTCTCAACCTTGGTAGCTTGAAGATGGGTGGACTTCAACTCCCTTCAACTGCTGGCTGGGGGATTCTGGGAGTTGAAATCCACCCATCTTCAACCTACCAAGATTGAGAAACACTGGTCTAGTGCAAGCACTAGATTACAGGTATGAAGGTCTTCCATCTTTGTAACCTGACATTTGGAATACAGGTAATCCTCAACTTTGACCATTCGAAGTTACAACGTCACTGAAAAAAAATGACTTATGACCAGTTTTCCTACTTATGACTGTAGTAGTATCCCCATGGTCATGTGATCAAAATTCAGATACTTGGCAATTGACTCATATTTTTGACAGTTGCAGTGTCCCAGGGTCACTTGATCCCCCTTTTTGCAACCTTCTGACAAGCAAAGTCAGTAGGGAAGATTCACTTAACAACAAAAGTTAACAATTATAGTGATTCACTTAATACTTTGGCAAGAAATATCATAAAATGGGGCTAACTCACTTAACAAATGTTTCACTTAGCAACAGAAATTTTGGGCTCAACTGTGGTTGTAAGTCAAGGACCACCTGTAATTTTTACCATGTGTTTAGTATTTTTTTGGCATGCAATAATGTAGGAATTAATAATTGATAACAAGCAAGCTCCATCTTCCAGTAGTACTGAAAGAGAATGACCTTATCCTCAGAGCCAGCAGCACTTAAAAATAGGTATGACCAGTAGTGGGTTCCTCCCGGTTCGGCGCTGTTCGGCCGAGCTGCTAGTGGTGACGATATGATGTCGCCAAACCGGTTCTCTTTGTTCAGGAGCTGGGCCCTCCCGTCCCCCATTTTATTCTTACCTTTTGTTTGGCCCTTCCCCCAAAGTATTCGCTGCCACCCGAGTCCCAACTGATCGGCTAGAAGGAAAAAAACTGTTTAAACTCTTGCCACGAGGCTTCAAAGGGCCGCTGATCAGTGTTAAAAGGCAGTGTGGTGGTAGACCAGTGTGCTCGAAAAACAAATGGGTAGACTGGTGCCTCCAGAAACAAATGAGTAGACTGGAACGCTCCAAGAACAAATGGGTAGACCAGTACAGCTCTGCAGGCAGTTAAAAGCCTGGTAGACCAGTATCTCTGCTAAATCCTAAAGAAATGTCAAATGACCATCAAGCCACATCCACAAAATAAGCCACGCCCACAGAACCGGTAGTAAAAAACTTTAGAACCCACCCCTGGGTATGACCTATTTGCTTGATTAAACATTTTTAACTGGCTGGTGTAAATTATTTTAAGTACTGCCATTCCTTCATTTGGTGAATGGAGTACTTTAATTTTTAACTAATGCATATATTATACGGTGCATACTTATTAGATATTATTAGATATTTATCTCTGTTTTATTTTATCATAGTGTTAGGAGAAAGAAAACATTGTTTTATGTCTGGCATAGTTCTCCATAATAGTTCTGGCTCAGGTTTTCCCTTCTAGAACATTGCAACTTTGACTGATTCCTTTTCATTTTCTTTTAGTTTCTTCTGCCCTGTATGACAGACATACAGAACTGGTGGGAAATCCATCTGCTTATTCCACTCCTTTCTTTACCATTATTCTTGTTACATTACTGTAGTTCCATACATCTGGCTCAGGTCATTCAAACCACTCAGGTTCTTATTCCTTGTTTCCCTTAGAAACAATGTCTCTCAATCTCGCTGAGGAAAATGGTCCTTGGGCCATCAGGATTAGTCTCCAGAGCCTCATCTGGATTGAAAATATCCAGCTGGCTTTTGAACTTATTGCATATTGCATCAGAGACATCGTAGGTCAATCCATTAATCCGGAAGTTTTAAATCCAAGGAGATTTAGTGTAGTGATCTGGATAATCTTAAATATAATGTTCAAGACATTACATTACTTTCTTTACTTTTTAAAAACATTTTTCTATTTTCCATTCTTTCAAGCTAGATGAACCCTTAAAAGTTGTATCCTTTTTTTTTCTTATGGAAGGCTTGTAATCAATACGTTACTTTTCTTTATTGTCCTCCTTAACATAAAACAACTATTTGATTAACAGTGTTATTACCAACCTTCTGATTATTCCATTTTACATTTTTAATGTTATGTACTTTTTTTCTGTGAAAGTGACATCCTCCCACCTCCTTTATATCACATTCAGCATTTTTGTAGGGCATAATTAAAACATCAAACATTTTTTTTCTCTTGGTTATGCTCTATTCTAAGAACTGGAGTCTGTCGCATTATTGGAAATTAAAATGTATTAATCTTTTGCATATACATAATGGCCTTAAATTATTATCAAAAATGGTCTTGTACACTATTATATAAAACTGCCTGATAATGCTGAAATACCTGAATTAAGAATGTCTCTAATTGGTAGCAAGAGAATTCTTGTTAAAAATATAAAATATGTCTTTTGGCTCATTATTTTCTCAGGCTTAATGTGCCTAATTTTCTCATGCGACTTTGTCTCTAAGAAAAAAATAAGAAGTGAAATATATTACCAATACATAAAGTTGAACAGTTCTTGCTTACTTCCTTTAGATGTAATTGTGATCAAGCAGATTAGTGTGGGATAATTTTAATTCATTTGTGTAGGATCATTTAAAATCAAATAGGTGGATAACTTGAAAATGGGGTAGATAAAACGTTCTGTGGTGGCTTTGGTCCACAAAATAAATGAACAACACGCTCATAAAAATGTTTCTTTGAAATAAAAGCCTGTCAGAGCCAAGAAGAGAGAATGCAACATGAGGTAAAATGAGTCCACACAATGCTTAGATTCTAGTAAGGCAATGTATCTGTGCAATAGATACAAAAGTGTTCTAGAACATTACCTCACAAGTAAAAGGCATGTAATTAGATCGGGGTGGGCAAATGTGGCCCTTGTAGACTTCAACTCCCAGAATTCCCGAGACAGCTAAGCTTGTAGTTTGTTTACCAAGTTTACAGGTTGTACAAGGGCCACATTTGCCCACCCCTGAATTTGATGGTTGCATATATTAATCCATCTATTCCCAATACAAGATAACAATGCTGTGTTATCTTGTTTTTAAAGAACTATCCTTATCAGCTCCAACATATCTAGAAGAGAGCAAGCTGATGATGATGACGGTACTATGGAATATGTGTATGATGAAGATAGACAATATTTAGGTACTCTAGTAAATACCTAAATGGGAAACCTCCCAGATAAGCTTTTAAACATTTAAAAATTATTCACAATCACTATGTACCATTGTTACTTAGATGCACATTTGGCTGGTTTGCTATTCCCATTCTCTGTCACCAAAGCTGTCTTCTGAAATGAAATCTCTCCTAAGATCCATGTAGATCCAACCCTGCTGCAATTATGGAAGGCCTTTAAGACTTGGTTGTTCTCCCAGGCCTTGGGTTAAAGTAGAAGAAGCCCTTGTTGGATGTGCTATTTACCGTATTTTTCTGAGTATAAGACACACCTTTTCCTCCCTAAAAGAGGGTGAAAATTTGGGTGTGTCTTATACACCAAATGTAGCCCCACCCACCCGCCGGCCCCCACCCTTCAGCCTTCGCGCATCCTCTCAAACGGAGCTTTTGGAGGCTGCAAATGCAGCTTCTCAAACAGAGCCTCTCAAGCAGCCTCCAACAGCTCTGCTTGCAAAGGAGCTTCTCTTTGCAAAGTTGTGTGTGCGCTCACAATGAGCAACTCTTGCTAAAGTTTACTTCTGGGAACAGCTGATTAGGGGTATTCTGGGAGGCAATCAGCTGCTCATGCTGAATCAGGCTAATGTGCTGAACTGACCAGGCTGTTTGCTAAGGACGCTAGCCAGATGAATACCAATGGATCCTGGTAGGCAGAGGCAGATTTTTTTTTCTTATTTTCCTCCCCCAAAAATAAGGTGCATCTTATACTCCAGAGCATCTTATACTCTGAAAAATACAGTATATACTTTTTTCTTTTATCTGAGAAGTCTTGTCTGTTTATTCTGTATTTTGTTTTTATTTTGTTTTGTCATATAGTAATGGAGTTAGTATGGATGTTTGGGTAACAAATAAACAAGTTCATTAATGACTTTAATTCAGCTTTGAGGCAAGTGTCAAGTGGAGAACCACAGGATTGTGTCCTGGGCCTTGTGAGTTC
Source organism: Arizona elegans (assembly GCA_022577455.1). Lineage (NCBI taxonomy): Eukaryota > Metazoa > Chordata > Lepidosauria > Squamata > Colubridae > Arizona > Arizona elegans. The sequence continues at coordinate 56,010,395 of JAKOOJ010000005.1, read as the reverse complement.
AATGTGATCATTAGTGATTTGAATGTCAGTGATTTGAGGGGAAACTTATATAGTTTGCAGATGACACAAATCTGGAAAGGGTGGCCAATATTTCAAATGAAAGAAACTGGAGCACAGAGACTAAACCAGGGGAAGCAATTTCTCCACAGAGCTCTTTTGGAGTGTTAAATACAGTTCTAGGTTTTACAGTTCAAAAAAGAATGTTTGGAACAAGTTTGTGGAAGGGATACTAAGATTGTAAATGGCTTGAGAACCAACATTTATGAGGAACAGTTAAAGGTACTGGTTATGTATAGCCTACAGAAAATACTGCTTAGAGGAGTTACCATAGATATCTTTAGATATAGAGAGAGCTATCAGGAAGGAGGAAACTATGTATCCAAGAGGTCAGGATCAGAAGCAGTGAATTAAAATTAAAGGTGATATAAATCAAGCTTGTCATCTGGGGAAAAATATATTGATTCTATAAACTGCACCTCAAAATAGTGAGCTCCCCTTCACTGAAGGTCTTCAAAAAGAATCTGGGTATATATTTGTCAGAAATGTTCCAGTGGATTCTACACTAGCAAGGAGCTGGATTACATGGTCTCTAAAATTCCTTCTAATTCTATGATACTATGACAGCCACTTTTCCTTAGCTGGGTTATAATTAATAAATAAGTAATTGTATTAATTCTATAAAAGAGATAGACTATTTTTCTTAAATTAGTCTTGGTAGTTCATAGAATGTGAATCTAGGAGAGTTTCAGTAGTCAAAACTGTGATATTCATTCTACATAATAAATTTAAATAAGCAATATAAACACAACCAAGGCATTTTACAAACATATATATCACTTTATTGTAGAGACATGACAGTGCATAGCTGACCTTGAATTATGTCACAAAAACTGATCAAAACTAAACTTAATTAATATTTGAATGGGAGTATTTAAAAGACCAATGGTAAAAACTAGCCTTGAGAAACAAAAATAAATAAATGATAATTTTAAATTATCCTGGAAGATTATAGTGGCAAACCACTTCCATATTATTCCCAAGAAAACAGCATGGATGTATTCACAAAAGTCAAGTTCAATTTGAGGTAGGCTTTATTTTTTATGCATAATTGAAACTACCTATTCTGATCTGAAAAGTTATAAATTGAATGACTTTAAATTCCATCATGCTTTTGGAAAGGTTTAAACATTAATTTAGGCAAGTGTGGTGGCCTCTCATTCAGTCCTTCTTAATAATGGTTTCCTGTTAAATTACTCACCATATGATTAAGGAAGAGTAGGGCCTCAAAGGATCACTGAAAATATTTTAGTGACTCAGCTAGGGATTAAAAGGAATATATCAGAGATTTTTTTTTTTTTTGAGAAAAATAGCATGATCTGAGAAAAACATATCTACTGTGGCATAAATGAAGATCTAACTTACTAATGTTCATCTTGAAATATTTCTAGCTCATGCATATTGGGAAAGTTGCATACAAAAATGTGTATATGCAAAACAAGTTTTAAAATATGCCTTCAGGAAAGATAAATATACAGCAGAAGCATAAAGTTACGTAAAGCAAGTATATATTTATTTTATATGTTTTAAAAAATGAAAGTTTGACAGAATGATTAATACTTGAATATGCAACATATTGAAATAGACCACAGGTGTCAAACTCACCACTTCACATTTCCATCACATGACATTTCACGACGTTTTTCTCATTTGCGGAGCGGGGGTGGGCGCCAGTTTGACACCCCTGAAATAGACTGTATTCAGACAGAATTTTCTAATCCTAGTCTCAGTGAATTCAAGTATTATGACTTCTTCAGATACATTCAATTAATCCATTAATCAATTCAAATGAAAACTTAATGCAAATCTTCTTAAGGATGTTGAACTATTTTTCAGTGCATTGTTGAGCCTCCTAATTTCATCTTTGTATCGTTAGTTCATCCCTTTGCCTGATAAGGCATATAATAATAAATGACAAAAAAATGGATGTTTCTTAATTTCTGACTCACACACATCAATATTAGATTTTTCAAAATTAACTTCATGTCTGGAAATTTTTTCTTTTTTAAATTCTGGAAGCCTTTTCATCTTGCAAAATCAGTCATAGAAATAAATAGGCAAATTAAGTAGGAAGGTTAGCCATATTGTCATATCTCCAAAATGGAAAATTAGTAAATAAAATCAAATTATTGCCAGCATCGCAGTAACTTCTTATCTTCATATGATCACATGATTGAAATTATTATTAGGAACAAAACTATTAGAGGCTCCATATGTCTATTATGTTAATAACTGAATACTAACAACCAATTTTCCTGTGTCTATGAAAAAATATTTTATTTGTTTAGATATATATATATAGCTTCCCAACTCTCATAATCATACATCAAACAAAACAATGATTTCAGGTAAGAAATCTATAAAACCTTTAAAAATATTTATCTCAGTGATAAGCAAATCTGTAATGATATATGATTACAAATTTAAATGATTCAAGTTCTTTTTATATCATGTAATCAAATAAAAGTATTTTGGTTTCCTACTCTACAGAATATGCAAGAATCAAAGTCAAATGTCTGAAAATTCCCTTATGACATCTCTCTTAAGAATCCACACATTTTCTGATACTAAAATTTGATTTGACTGATCCTTGTTTCAATGAGATTTAGCAAAGGTAGTGTGCTGAAGTATCACTTTTGCATATATTTTTTTACTTTATAGTTTTATTGTAATAAGGCAACTTTTTGCCTTTAATAATTAACTGGGGAAGGGTAATTGTCTTTCATTCTCTTAGAAGATGTTGTAAACAAGATAATGGATGGGGTATGAAATAGTTGTATTGAAAGGAGTGGGGTCTTTTGAACATTGGCCTGAAAGTTTTCCATTATTTTTCTCTTTCTCCTGTCGTCAGTTACTTACCCGCTCTCATCTCTGTGGAATTTCCCCACTTTCCTCCTCCTTTCCTAATACAATCTGCCCTCCCCTTCACAAAATTTAGTCTCTGTTGTCTTCCTTTTTCTTTTCTTTTTTGTGGTCCCTACTAAAAATAGATGAAGAATGTGTGGGGATGTGTAAAAGAGCAATTTGAGTATGTCAGAAGAACTACACGATCAATTTATTTTATAATGTATTACAGTATTTTATTTATTCGTTTACTTGTTTATTTCATCATATTTGTGTAGCCACATATCTCACAAAATAGGATTCTGGGTGATGTACAATAAAAACAAAATATAAAGTAAATAATTTTAAAAAGAATCCTACTGTTAAAAATATTGATACCAGACGAGAAGATGGTTTGGTGTTATAGACAATGCATCCACCTAACTAATCCACTATTTCCTGGAGATCCCGAAGTCTGTTGACACAACCATCATTCACTCAAATATATGCAGGGAAATCTCCCACAACAGTATGAGGTGGAGTTAGTAAACAGATGTTGACAAGACAGAGAAATTGGGCATTGCAGTGGATTTAGTCTGTGATTATACTTTATATATACTTTATATACCTATGCTTCCTTGTGAAGTACATGGCACTGTTTGGCTTTAGAATATTTATGTTCTCTTTTTGTTTTTTAAAAAAGGATTATGTATCCTAAAAAGATACAGAAAGCACATCATTTGTATTGTCCTGAAAGTGACAATATAGTTATTATGTTTTTTTTAAATGGATTGTGAACATCACCATTTAGAGTTTATAGGAATCATTATTAATTTATTCATGTATTTCATTGGATCTGGAGGCCACCCGATTCCCAATTGGTCTGGAGGCTTATATCTGAAAAGGAAGAAACAATAATATAAAGAAAATAAACATAAACGGACATAAGGAATTGTCAGGGGCTTGGCAATCACTCAAACCCAGGCCTGGGAGGAAAGCTGGGTTTTCAAAGACTTTTGGAACAACTGGAGACTGGGAGTCATACAGAACTTTTATGTGCGGGGGGGTGAGGGGAGAGATGGAATGATGTTATAGAGAAGAGGTTGGCAACAGAGAAGGCATACTTCCTAGATACCAGTAGATCATACTGTTCATCATGGATTGTGCCCACTCTCTCTGATATTACTGGATAGGCTGAAACTACTGGGAACGGGCATTTCCTCAAATAACCAGGCCTTATGCCATGCATGATTTTGCAGGTGATCTTAAATTGCACTCAGAAACCAACTGGCAACTAATGTGGCTCACAAAATAATGAGAGAACTGCTTTGTGAGCTACATTGATCCATGAACATATCATGGCATACCCATCACAGCTCAAGCCATTGCAGTTGGGATAGTCCTGAGTGGGAAGGTACTACCACTCCATCCAAAAGAGGATCTAAGGATGCCCCAAACAACCACATATGGTCTTTTCAGAATTGAGCTTGATCTGTTCTTCCCCAGCTGCACACAACCTGCAGGCAATGAGTCAGCCCGGGGTTAAGATGTATAGCTGGATATCATTCACATATTGATGATACTAGATCCTGAATTAACAGATGACCTCACCCAGTGATAGATGTTAAACAAAAAGAATAAAAATGGCAAGCCCTGATGGAGACAGTGTTCCAGGAGAAGGTTAAAAAAAAATCTCGCTTTTTAACATTTTGGATTTTTAAAATGTGACCTATGTGAAACCTTTGGAAGCTTTTCATACCCTTTTTTCATCTGATTTTTGGAAATGTCACATTGAACTATTATGTTGCTACATTACAAATGTTTTTTGCCAGAGTTCGACACTGCAATCAGGGTGGGCTCTGAAGACATCCAAAAATATGGCTTATGGCCTAGAGTAAATTAAATTAAGGTTTTTTAACATTATAATTTTTAAACTTTTCTAAGCCTCCTCCATGAGACTTGTATAGAAGTTAGCAGTGCTTTTTTGATGTTAAAATTCTAGAATTAATCTATCATTAGTAAATGGATATTCAATTTGCATAAATTGTGGATACAAGACTTATCAAGAGCCAAGTTTCTTCTTTCTCTCTCACAACCACTCTCATTAGCCAACAGACTGATTTCCAGTCTGGAAACTGGAGTTGGGTCAGGAAGGTGTTTCAAGGCTTTTTCCTCTTACTTTAGAGAAATGTCTTTGTCAATCACACAAAACTAAAGTAGTTGTCTTCCAAAAGTGCTCTATTTTAAGCTATCACTCGTAGAAACGTAATAGCATCAATATAAATCAGGATACATTTTAAAGTATCTTGGGGATTCTTTCAGTGGCTAAGCTTCCTGGAAAGAATATTTTATGGGCTCCACACCACTCTCTGATCCCCACACCAGATGGCAAAGCCAGGTCTTTATGCCCTCCCAGAAGGGCATCATGGTCCGGGCCAGTATGATTTTAGTGCTGCTGTGTAATATTGTGTTAAGTTGTAATGGTAGCAAACATAACTTAGCACTTATTAAGAAATACCATACCATACCAAAGGTTTTATTTTATTTCATTGAGGTTGTCCTGACAAAACTATTAAGAGCTTTGCAAACTACATACAACTGTATATCCAATTCCCTGTTAAGATTGAATCTGTTCTGATCTTGACTGATATTTATGTGCACTTTTCACCTACAATATTGGTTTAAATTAATCTAATTTGTGATGTCCCTTACACTCTTTACTTCTTGATATAGCTTTATAACTTCATGGTTAAAATGTAAAATTATGTAGACTTTCCACTCAATATCACATTAGGATCTGAAAGACTCCCACTAGAAGTGAGAAGGTATTTGATTTAGGCTTAAATTCTAAATCCAAAATGCATTGTTATGTAACAAGATTTTTTTCAGCTGTTCCCTATATCATTAATATCCGATGCTCAGTTTTCATTCTGGCTAAGTATTACATGTTGACATTAGCATTATTGAATGAAAGGTTTGAGGATATTCTGTTTCTGTTCCCTTGACAAAATTGAATTAATTGACCATATTCTTCTGCACTGTGCCTTCTGTTCATTCTGGCATAAGGCTATAACCCTGCCATTTTTGTTCAACTACTGAAGCGATACAAAAGATTCTGTTTGCTTCCTTCTAGCCACCAAGTTAACAATGTTATCTAAGAATGTTGTATAATTCTGTGTAATCAGCATTGCAATTTGGTATCCGTATTGTTATTGCATTGAGTTATTATTTTGCATTAATTTTATTGCTATGCATTCAACTTCATTGCCCCAAATGTATTTAGTAAAATCTATTTTATATAATTTTATGGATTACAGTCAGTCTGTAACTAAACTCAACTACTACTAATGCAGAATATAATGCAATCATATATAACATATGTAGCATCATTTATTTAGATTTATTTCAAATAAATAAATAAATGAGTATCCATTTGATTTCTCCAAGATCTTAATTTTCAATGTGAATTAAATCCCAGAATTCCATTTCATTCATACTTCTTTTTATCAGATATACTTTTTCAGGATCATAGTTCTAATCTCAGTGCCCTCAGCTTTTGCTAGTTTTTATACAAGGCAAATTATTTTGGTTCTCTTTATACTCACTGCCCCCAAATATTGGTTTAAACTCCCACACAAATGTGTGTTTAATACAGATCTGTTTGCTTGTAATTTCAGAATCAACAATGTGTTTTTCTTTTCCCTAACTTGTTTTCAGGATAATATAGAAGAATAGTTTTGATTATTATTTTTTTTAAAGTTAACTTAGGGAGAAGAAAAAGCAGAGTTGTCTAGGAAGGATTAAAAGTATATAAAAATCATAGGTGAGTGCATAAAATCAACTCACATTAGGTACTTTTGATATCAGGTAGACAGATGTAGGATTAGGGCATGAATTGAAGTTCAAAAAACAAATTCAGAGGAAACATAAGGAAATACCTTGTCAGTCAAAGAATAATAAATGTTTGGAATAGCCTACTGGGCAAGGTTGTTGAGGAAAAGGCAGTGGGTTTGTTCAAGAAGCAATTAGATGTTATCCTGGGGGAAATGCTATATTACACGAGACAGGCATCAGTATGGTGAATAGAGCCTTTTCTTCTTACTAATATTTCCTATGTTCTTTTACTACAGCATGTGTTTCTAAGGATCTATAGGCCCAGTGCACCATATCAAAATGAAAAATCAGCCCCAGTGACTGTTTTATACTAAACTGGGCTAAGAGAATGAATAAAAGACTTAGTGTCACTGTCAGCATGTTGAACTGTATGGCAAACTACATTGATTTTTTTTTTTTGCTGGATCCTTATAATCTGAGGAAGAGAATGGATAGGTTTCTTCTTTATTTTTAAATGCTCAGAGATTTAAATATCATCATCCTGGAACTGTGTTATTTTTGTCTCAATCTTGACATAATGGTGACATTGCAAAGGTAGAAGATGTTCCTTACTCCATAAGGCACTCTAAAGACTTCAGAATAAAATTTTCTTGATAAATGAAAGGCTAGGCCATGGCTGAACATATCTTTAAATGGAAGCCTATCCCAAGTGTAAAAGGCAATGAAGGAAAGATCTGTGAGATTGTTTGAGGGAAATGGATTCTATCAGATAAAGTTTCCTTATATACATAGAAAAAATGGCCAAGAAACCAATGAAAAAGAACTTTAATAGAGGCGTTTGCCCTGGAATCTCCATAAATAGAAAATTAGTGACTCCTAAAAACCAAAGAAGCTAAGGCAAAAGAGTCATTGGAAAAGAAGAGAAGCCATTGTTACAGAAGTGTGGATCTCAATTAATGGAAGCCATTTGCAAATCTTATCAAAACAGTCAAGAAGTGTTTTTTATAAACACATACACACAACTGCCAAAATAGAGATGAAACCAATTGTCTTCTGCCCTGAAGAGACATTATCTTTATAGAAAACCTTAGAACCTTTTTGCTGCCTTGAACAAATAACACATAACAAAATTTTTGCTTTCAATCCCAACTTTACTATAAAATTTAGATTAAAGGCTGAGAATTGACACATAAATAAATGTGGCTCAAAAATCAGAGAATGTTCATTAATTATTTCTTCATCAAAAAGGAGACATGTTGACAATGATGCCATTAGGATAGGTCAAAGGTCATCTGCCTTTCAATATTTTATATTAATTATTTGGATGAATATCTGGAGAGAATGTTTTTTAAACTAGATGCAATAGCTGAAAGTCAAAAACAAAATTAAGGATGATCTTGATAAATTAGAGAAATGGGTTGAAGGTAACAAAATTAAATTTAACAGAGTACCAGGCAAATATTTGACTTACGAAACAAATATAAAATGCACAAGCATAGGATGACAGAAAAACAGACTTGGAAAAAGTTTTCTTAAGTAATAGTTTTCTTTTCCTGATTTTCATTCTGTATCCTGGTTTTTGTTTTTTTTTTTAAAGTCCAACATAGCATTATTTCATTATTTTTCCAGTCTCCTAATCTAGAACAGTTTCATTCCACCTCCAAAATGTTATTTGACCAATTTAAGAGCTGGAGGAAAGTTGAATGACTGGAAAAACATTCAATAATGCACTACTGGACTTACTTCAAAATGAAAGCAAGGGAAGATTGGAAAAGAAAAATAGTAATTGCTGCCAGCAACCTGTTTTAAGTCAGCAACCTTCAATTTATAAAGAATGTGCTTTGATAATAGTCTATTATACAGCATTCATAGTTAGATTATTTCTAAAAGGTATTATAAATGAACAAGGTAGTGAGAAAACAATCTACATGTATGTGCATTTTGATGCTTTGATTTTGTATAGATAAATCACATCTTATTTTAGATGTAGGAATTTATATACACACTTATAAAAGTATATGTCTAGTAACAACCCCACATAGGAAACAAGTGAATTGGTTGTTGTTTTCCTGCAACAGAAATGTGGGCGTGTGGTGGGTTGCTACCGGTTCAGTCCGGATCTTGCGAACCGGTAGTAATGGCAGCAGAAGGCTCCGACCACCCACCTGGATGTCATCATGGATGCTCTGATGACATCAGATGCGCAGTTTGCTCCCATTGTGAACCAGTAGCAAAAGTAAGTGGAACCCACCCCTGGCATGTACAGTAGCAAGGAAATTGTCCAATAGAAGGACATGATACCCTACAAAGTTTGGATATCTAGATACGCTATTGGTAAAGTATCTCAATCCAGACAGGATTTATTTAAAGACAAAGCTGGCATGAGCACAGTTCCAGACCAGCTTAAACAATAACTGCAGATATGCATAGAGAGAAAAAAGCCAGCAAACGAATGTATGCACAAGACTACTTATTGAGACTCACATTTTCCCAGCTTTACCATAATTCCTTTCTTCCAAGAACTGGTCTAGCTACGTGTAAGCGTTTAACTTTATATTCTGTTCAGTCAACATTTACCAATCTCCTTCTCTGACTACTCCCAATTATTTTTATAGAACCTTCCTCCAAAGGAGTTGTCCTATTTCTTGAAGTAACACAAAGAAGTTCTAGGCTTATAATCATCAAAGTTTGTGAGTTCTGCACAGGCATTCTTCATCAACCTATCTTTGATAGAGCAGCAGCAACAGAGAGGTATAGGCAATAGTTAAGACACTACCTATTTGTTCTTTTCTTCCACACAACCTAAATCAGTACGTCATCCTTTTAAATCAAATTAACTCACCCATCTCAATGATAATTGTTTCTTAAGCATCAGAATATTTTTTCTAATGCTGGAATACATAGTAAAACTGCAACTTGATAGATGAATTTGCCTTGCTTGTAGAGCAAAATCAACAAAATATTTTCAAAGGTATTTTTCAAATACTGTATGTTTTGATAAAAATTGTCTTCCAATTCTTCCATTGTTTTTGTTAAAAAGATCTTTCTTTCTCTTTCTTACAAATGAAAAAAGATATCTAAGAGAAGAAAGAGATAGATAGATAGATAGATAGATAGATAGATAGATAGATAGATAGATGATAGATAGATAGATATGATAGATGATAGAAGACAGATGATGATAGAGTTTACATCAAATCACCTTGCTCTCTGCAAAAGGCTATTCTGATGCCATAATTGAGCATATAAACTTTATACCTCAGTTCAGGCTTTGTAAAAAAAAAAACAGTTTCCCAAGTCAATACATTCACTTAAAAAATGGAAACAGCTAATCTCCAGGTAACATACAGGCATGTCCTGCATATGTCCTCATATACTTTGTACCTTAAATAATAAGAGCAATTTAAAGAGCAGGCATTCCATTAAGTGCTTTTGCCCTGTTGGGAATCTTTCTATCTAGCAGGAGGCAAGGTCTTAGATATGGAGATGTCCTGTAGAGAAGCAAAACTCTGAAAGAACATTCCTAATGATGTTCCCGCATTGCTCCTGCTGTGGAAATGCTACCCTTCATCTCATTATCGTTTGGAGCCACAATAGTATCACAATGAGCTCAGAGAAATGAACGTGAACTAGAGTGAGGAGGCTGTAAAATGGCTGCAAGCCTGATGAAATGCTTACTAACCCTACAGGTATCTCTGAGATGCTTTTTAGTAGACCTAGATGGGACTGCTTGACAAAAGTTTTGAGAATACTTACCAGAGAGAGGGGCAGGAGAAATAGCAGGATTATCTATTTTCCAAGATCTTAAGGCAACAGAACTGTGTGTCTTAAGTGTTTACCTTCGCTCCATTGAAATTACAAATATATAATTCTTTACCTCATTTTCAACATTTGTTTGCACTCTTTTGGCAAGGGAGGCACTATAAGGCTGCATGTATATTTTATATAACTTAAACCAAAGAGTTTCAACCAATCTCTAAAATTCCAGAAGACCAAGTGGTCGCAGCAAAGTGATAGGAAACATTCTATTAGCTTCTGGCTATGCCTGACCAGATCAGAAACTTTATTATTGTTTCTTTCTGTTTGTAATCCCAAATCAAATTATGTTCAGAAAATGTAATCCTTGCTCATAATTTTTCTGATCTACACTACTTACATTCTCCATTTGGGGGGCAACTTTATTCATTTTATTCTATAACTCAACAGAATATATCTATTAAAAGTAATTTCTCTGTTGTATTGTTACAACCTACTTCCTTTAAACTTCATCTCCTGTTCTTCATCATAAACTCCATCAATTTCAGTTTTTATTGTTTTAAGGAACTCTACCTTTCATCCCAAATGGGAATGAACTGGTATCTAGGACTCTGGAACTTTTTGCACTATTTTGTTTCAATTTCATTTAGGACTCTCTTAGTTCCTTTCTCATTTCTATTTCTGACTCTTTGGTAATAATGCTCTTCTAAGCATTTGATCATGCAATTACTACAGCTGGATAACTGCGTCACTGTGCAAGGCAGTGATAGTCAACACTGACAATGCCAACGGTATTGCTAGATACTCAACCCATAGCTAGAGTTTATTTGTAATATTGTACTAAACTATATACAACACTGCTCTCCTTTACTATGGCATATGAAAAATTTCATATTTATATACTAAAACTATATACTATAAATTAGCATTAAGTTTAGCTGCTAAGAATGTTCTGTGCTGTGCAAATGAAAAGAGAATTCTCTTCGTTGCATGGTTCACTTTACAAGGATACATAAAATCATTTCTGCTGCATTATTTAGCATTATGGCTGATGTGAGAATTTAAGTTTAAAGCAACTAGCTGCTTATTTTATGTATTCATTGATTAATCAATAAAAACATTCCTTGATGGAAGTTGCTTAAGGTTATTTTCCTACATGTTTTAACAACATGATGGCAACATACATACACTGTAAAGAAGGACGTTAATCCTTTTATCCAAACCTGCCCACTTATATTTTAAGAGAGGTGATAATGTTTACACATAGGGACATTTTTAATAGGAAATAAATAGCAGCATCACCCATCCTAATAATGAAAACAAATCACACCTAAACAACTAGAAAGATATATATTTTCTCTACAGCATTTTTTCACATAACAGAAAACTGATGCATCAGTTTTAAACCTTTTAAATCTATAGGTAGGAAAATTAGCAGAAGAAATGAGGGCAAAACCCTATCTACAAAAAGAGAGAGAGAGAGAAAGAGAGAGAGAATGGGGTGTGTTTTTTCTACAGGAAGAACTCAACTCAAAGCTAAGTCCGTTCAAGGACCCGGATTTCATAATAGCCTTTGCTCATTGTTCCTTATTATCAGAGCAAGCTGCATTCAGACTAAGGCAGATCTTGTTCCTAAATTTATGTCTCTGTGTGTGACCGCTACAAAATGTGTTTTGTATGCTTTTTCCTGGAAGCTTAATATAGTGACACTGGTGACACAGCTTGGACTCTTCCTTTCATGTATATTACCAACTCAAACTGCAACCTGCTGGCAGATTTTTCTTAAACTCTAAAATGAAGGTCTAACCTTCTCTTCTTTTTCTTCTTCTTCTCTGTTACCTATAATCTTGATTTGACTCACACAAAAGTGACACAGTGGGAAATCCACTCAAGTAGACTTTGACAACTAACAATGGAAGCCTACCTACATGGAAGCTGACTGGTGTTTTATAGAGAGGAAATGTATTAAAGTTTAAAGATGTAATCTATGTTAACTGATCCGTGTTGTCAAAGGAAAGCTGCATATACATACATATACAGTTTTAGTAGAATGCAAAGAACAAATTAACCAATCAATTGAATTTGTTTAGAAAGAGCAAAACTGCAAAGAATTAGGGCAATGCTTAAATACTACTATGCCTGAACAATAATAGTGCTAGAAATTATAAATAAGATAGATATAGTATAATGAAAGTGGGGGAACCTACTATCTGGAATGAGCTCCCCCCGGAGATATGGAGGATCCCGGATCTGCGCACCTTCCGCCGCGCTTTGAAGACCTTTTTATTCCACCAGGCGGGCCTGGCCTAATCTTTTCCCTCTTTTCTTTTTAATATGCAAATTTTAACCTGTTTTTTAAATGATTGGGGTGTTTTAATTTGTCTGGGCCAAATTATTTAATTCGATTTTATCCTGTTTTTAAATTTTCTATTTATGTATTTTACTGTTTGGCTGTTCACCGCCCTGAATCCTTCGGGAGTAGGGCGGTATACAAATCAAACAAAGATAAAGATAAAGAAAGAGAAGTGGAAAAGTTAACTACAAGTGTATCTTAAATTTTTTCTTGTATTGTGTGTGATCATTTTACTGTTCTTGAAGCCTTCTAACCAATAATAACATCTTAGATATTTAGTCTTTAAATTAACCCTGAAATCTGATCATTTTATTATTATGTTTTCTTTACAATAGTTTCTTTGTTTGTTTGTTTGTTTTATTAAATTTGTATACCGCCCTTCTCCCAAAGGACTCAGGGCAGTGAACAACCAAAATTAAAATACATACAGTAGAAAAATTAAAAAAAATTAAAACAGAATTAAATCAGTTTGGTTTCCCTAAATTTTTAAAACGCTTTACCCATAAAATAACCCATTAAAATTTTAAGCCAGCCCGGCTTGCTGGAATAAGAAGGTCTTCAACGCTCGGCGGAAAGTACGGAGGTCCGAGATCAGTCGTATTCCTGGGAGTAGCTCGTTCCAGAGGGTGGGTGCCCCCACAGAGAAGGTTCTCCCCCTGGGGGTCGTCAGTCGACATTGCTTGACCGACGGCACCCTGAGGAGACTCTCTGTGGGAGCGGATTGGCCAGTGGGAGGTTATTGGTGGCAGAAAGTGGTCTCCTAAATATCCGGGCCCTAAGCCATGGAGCGCTTTAAAGATGAGAACCAATACCTTGAAGCGCACCCAGAAGACCACCAGGAGCCAGTGCAGCTCGCACAGGAAAGATGTTACATGGGAGTGCCATGTCGCCCCCATAATTACCCATACGGCTGCATTCTGGACCAGCTGGAGCCTCCGGGTGCTTCTCAAGAGGAGCCCCATGTAGAGAGCATTGCAGTAATCCAGGCGAGAGGTGATGAGGGCGTGAATGACCTTGCATAAGGAGTCCCGATCCAGAAAGAGACGCAACTGGCGTATCAGGCGAACCCGATAAACCCTCCCCCTGGCCACGTGCATCCAGCCGTGGATCCAGGAGGACGCCCAAGTTATGAGCCCTCTCCGTGGGGGCCAATGACTCGCCCCCAATAGCCAGCGATGGCATCAGCTGGCTATATCGGGACGCCAGCAGCCACAGCCACTCGATCTTGGAGAGGTTGAGTCAGAGCCTGTTCCTCCTCATTCAGACCCGCACGGCCTCCTGGCACTGGGACATCACTTCACGTTGGGGTGGTCTGGGGTGGAGATGTACATCTGAGTATCATCAGCATACAGATGGCACCGCACCCCAAATCCATGGATGATCTCACCCAGCGGCTTCACATAAATGTTGAACAGGACAGGCAAGAGGACCAATCCTTGCGGCACCCCACAAACAAGGTGCCTCGAGGTCGACTTCTGCCCCTCAGCCAATACGGACTGCAACCCGTCAGAGAGATAGGAGGAGAACCACCGTAAAACGGTGCCTCCCACTCCCAACCCCTCCAGCCAGCGCCGCATGATACCATGGTCGATGGTATCAAAAGCCGCTGAGAGATCTAATAGGACCAGAACAGAAGAACATCCCCTGTCCCGAGCCCTCCAGAGATCATCAACCAATGTGACCAATGCCGTTTCCGTGCTGTACCCAGGCCTGAAGCCGGACTGGAACGGATCCAGATAGACAGTTTCATCCAGGTACTGTGGGAGCTGTCGCGCAACCACACTCTCAACAACCTTCGCCACAAAGTGAAGGTTGAGACAGGACGGTAATTTGCCAAAACAGCCGGATCCAGAGAAGTTATCAATAGTTATCAATATCCCTTATGCTGCTGCATACTATCAATCAGTTCAACAAAACAGTGCAATAAATGAATCAAATATTTGTTTAAATCTTATGTAATAGTCCTGTTGTCAGATATTAAAACTAGGAGATCATTGAAGTAAGCAGAAGTACTGACACTTTCATTTAACGCAGCAACAAAATCAGCTTTTGTCTCACTAGCTCCTGCCATTATCAGTAGATCATATTGGAAAATCATCATTTTGGTGTTGATTGACCAGTCAGCTCTGCATGTTAACTTTCCAGGAAAAGAAAGATAGATGTAGACTGTCTGCTGATTTTGTTACAATTCCTGGGCAATTTAACAAATCCTTAATGGGAAAAGCCCTAAGTTAGGGATGGAAGAAATTCAGGGAGACATCCTGAAGGCATCAAATAGCTCAAGCCACAAATTCAAAAGGTGAATAGCACTTGAGCAGGTTCCTTATCATAATCTCTCAAATATATTTTTCAGGATTATTTCTGAATAACAGGGAGTATTCCTACAGTAGATGTGATGAAGTGACATAGGTCTTCACAGGAAAATCATCAACCCAAACCAAGAGGGAGGGAGGTAACATCTTCCTTTTTCCTTTCTTTCCTAGCTGTGCTCTAAAGTGGTCGAGAATATGCATAAAGTGGTTTGGGATTACAGTATATATTATATTATTAAACCTTGAGGTTTAAAATGTATAAATTGGTATGTAGTACCAAGTTGCAAACTTCTATATTTTCCATTATTTCCATTATTTCCATTATTTAGAGTATTTATAATTCTTTTTATGTGGTTCTCACTGAAAAAGTAATAAACATCTTTTACTTCTGCAATGAACTTTGTCTCATGACTTTTTCTATGCATAGGATCAACGATACCATACATATAGAAAAGTAGAAAGCAAAGTCATCAGGTCCTACAGGAAGCTCTGCCTGGAAGCATATTGTCTATTGTGTGATTTATACATAGAAGACCTTGGTCTGCACTAATCTGCTCAAAGTGGGGACTAAGAAGAGGTGTATTGTTAGACCTAAATTTGATGCCATTATCAGATCACTAACCGCTAAGAGTCTTCACCTGGGATTGCTAAATATATTCGGATATATAAAATAGAAATACTGGAAGGGTCCAATAGCATAATAAAATAAGTCATGATGTTCTCTCTAGAATCACTTTATTCTGCTTGATCAAATATATCAAATCAAATATATATATTTCATATTTCTAATTTATCTTTCTACAATCTAAATCTTATCACTTTTTTTGCTACATTCCAGATTCTTCTTTTCCTACCATACTCTGAAATGATACTAACAATTCTTTTATTATAGCAGATGATTTGGGACATCTTACATTATACTAATGTCAGAAATGGTAGGAACAGTTTGTTTTGCCCCTTTGCAATTATTTGCCTTAGGTCATATTCCTCCATTGCTTCTGTTTCTTATGGCTTCTGAAGAAAAGATCTCTAACAAAATTATCAGCCCCATATACTTTCTGTCTCCTTATCCAAGATTTCTTTGATTCATATCAGTGGTGGGTTTCAAAAATTTTTACTACCAGTTCTGTGGGTATGGCTTGGTGGGCGTGGCTTGGTGGGCATGGCAGATACTGTAAAATCTCCATTCCCTCCCCAATCCAGGGGAAGGTTACTGCAAAATCCCCATTTCCTCCTGATCAGCTGGGACTTGGGAGGCAAAGAATAGATGGGGGCGGGGCCATCTATTACTACCGGGTCTCCAAACTACTCAAAATTTCTGCTACCGGTTCTCCAGAACTGGTCAGAACCTGCTGAAACCCTCTTCTGATTCCTATGTACATAATGTCTTCCATTCTTCGTATTGTTTCTCATATAACTAATAAAATGATCATTGTTAATGGCAGTTTTCTAAATTCCCTGAAGCTTGCTTCATTTCATCCATTAAAAAAGTAATAATAAATAGATGAATAAATAAATAAATAAATAAATCATTTTCTTAATGCTTTGAGGGTTCTTCTTTCAGAATTTTTCCACTTACACCATTTTAGGTGGTACCCACACCATTTCTGTAATTGTAAAAAAAGGTAGAGATTCATAACAGATAATGATGGATTGGTTCTTGGATTCCTAATTCCTCTTCTATTATTTAATTCCCCAAATGTGGTGGTACTTTGAGGATGCACATTGATAATAGTTCATTTTTATAAATTACTATTTATAAAAAATAGAAAGAAGGGAAAGAAAAGAAACATATTTCCAGAATTTCAAAATGCTCAAGCTGTTTAGCATCCCTTGCTCAATTGTCTTCTTGTAATGTCATAATAGGACTATTCCCATGTTGCAGTCAATGAAAGAAGCGGTGATTTGCAATGAAATCTTTAATCACATGTTCATGAGATCAGCTCAAGCAGATTAGTGTGCAAAAGAAGTATCCCTAGAGAAGCATATTTTAGGCATTAACTACAAGAAGGATTGTGATTGCTTTTTCCAATGTTTTTTCTCCTCTACAGAATCAGTCTTGTTATAAAAGAATACAAGACCATTGTTAACATTTTTTTAAAAAAAACTTGTCTTCAGATTGATTGACCATATGCTGATTACGGTGTCTTCTTCTCTGAACTGAAAAGCTGACAAATTTGTACTATTCTCACATTTTGATACAGTTTTTTAAATGCTATATGTAGGTGTTTGAAACCTGCATGAAGAATCAGAACTGAGGTATAGCATGTCATCGCTGAGCAGAAGATAAATAATGAGCAATTCTGAAAATATTGAAGCCAGTACTCCACCTCAAGCTTCCAGCAGTGAATTACTGGATTATTCATGTTTACAAAAGAAGAAAACAAAACCACTAACGAGAAAGTATCTATAAAATATTGAAGCTGATTCATTGATTATGTGCCATCAAGTCATTGTTGACTCTTGGCCACCACATAAATAGATTTTTCGCCCTTGATAATAAATGCTTAAGTAGTATATATTAAAAATCCGCATAAAAGTAACCAAAAACTATTTGCAAATACTGCTCTTCTTTTTTTGCCATACATTTTTCAGCCCAAAAATGCATTTTGAACAAGAAATTACATTCCAATAAATTTTTGAACAAAGCATCTCAGCTCTTTGTCAGATGTTATCCTTCAGGTTCCTCTGCTCTGTACCTTAATGGAATGGATTTCCCAGGAGTCAGCTAAGAATTAGTTGTCATCCTTTATACACGCTCTGGGCTGTAGAAAAAAGCCTGGCAAAGTAAGAATCATTCTGATATGAAGCCATAAGCAGATATCCCACCATAAGGAACCAAATTGCCAAGAATTTAGGATTTAATTGAGAACTGATTCTGAATAGACCAAAAGGATTAGGCTACCTGCTGCCTGCTAGATATTTTGAATACAAACTTCCATGTTACCAAAATGTCCTGTCCTATCTCTGTTATAGCTTTTGGAAATCTTTATATTTAATTGAATGGAGCAAGTGAAAGGCATTACCATAGTATTAGATCCAGGAGTTCATTTCTTCAACAGGAAAAGAGCTAGTGATGTTACCCGCCCAAGTTCTCCTCATGCTAGGAAGTTAGTGATGTTACCTCACTACGAATCCTTAAAACTCCTGCAAAACCTAGATAGACTCACAGAAAGTCTGAACTTCAACTTTCAGCACTTCTGGGGATTTGAAGGAATACAGGTAGTCCTCAACTTAGAACAGTTCATTTAGTAACCATTCAAAGTTACAACAGCACTGAAAAAAAGTGACTTAAGACCGTTTTTCACACTTTACAACTGTTGCAGCATCCTCATAGTCATGTGATCAAAATTCAGACACTTTGCAACTGATCCATATTTATGACAATTACAGTGTTCTGGGATCATGTGATCACCTTTTTCAACAAGGTAACAAAGCAAAGTCAATGGGGAGACCAGATTCACTTAACAACCAGGTTACTGGTTAAGTTAAGAACTGCAGTGCTTCGCTTAACAACTATGGCAGAAAAAGTTATAAAATGGGGTAAAACTCACTTAACAAACGTCTCGTTTAGCAACAGAAATTTTGGGCTCAATTGTGGTTGTAAGTCAACTACCTGTAAGTAAACTGCTTCTGGTTTTAGTTCTTCTGAATCATAAAAATAATTCCTCACATTCTTTACAATGTTGTATTTGTGTGTGTGTTGTTGAGTGCATACTGTATGTAAAATAGAAAGGCTCATGTTATAACCATAATTTCATTAACATATAGCAGAACCGTTTATTCAAGGCATAAGCAAGAAATTGAATTCTTACAGTTGATTAATTGCACACAAGGAAAAGATAAACTAGAGAAGAAATAGTTTCTCTGAACGAATTCTTCTACAAAGTGTAACATTTGCATGTGGGCTAAAAACTGCTCGGAATAAGCCAAACTTTGCTTATTTTAGTTCATATTCAATGACCTATGAATGGAAAAAAAAATCTGGCCTCACTAATAATGAGACAGAAATGAGATCACTGCTGTTGAGGGCTCGGTTTGTCAGGGAAGCTTGCAACAAGACATGCATTTATCTGCCTTTCTATAACCCTTTTCAAGCCCTCTGGTAGAAAAGCTAAATTGAACAGCCAGTTTAGGAGGAACTTGGAACCTGCTCCAACCTCCGTAAGCCCTCTGGGAAAAGACAAATTATTGTTGGCAGGCCTGCTTGGCTCCAAAAGTTGTTCCAGCATCCCCACCCCCACCCCCACTCTTCTCACCCATGCAGCAGCAGCAACAACAACAAAAAGGCTAAGAATGTTGTTATAATTAAATACCAGAGGGCTGATTGGCTGGAGGTGGACCTGAAGCTGTGCTAAGGCAGCACAAAACAACCACTGCTATTCATTGAGAGCAGCAGCAGAGAGGCTCAGAAGCTGTGTGTTTCCACTCCAAATTTAGTCCCCACCTACCTAAAAATGCCAACTCACTGTGTTTTCAAACGACCACCTGCTTGGCTCTTTTGTAGTTGACATTTTTGAAAGTGACAAGAAACACACAGCTGGGAATCAAGAGGAAAGCAGTTACCTTGTCACAGAAGATCATGAAGGGTTCTGGCAATTGGTAGCAATAAGTGGGCTTGTTTGCAAATATGATTGCAATATTTTCTCCAGGCTTTCTTCCTCTCTCGCCCAGATACTCCTGTAGAATATACGAAATAGGATTGCGGCCAAGCAAGACATAACGTTCACAAAGCTGCGCATTGTAAGTATTCCACAAATATGAATGGTCTCTCTACATTACCCCACACAGGAGAGAGTGTCTTTAAGTTCGCATTGCTCAGGCGTACGTGGAGGACCTCAAACAGCATTATTGACTTTGCTGTAAAACTGTGAAGAGTCCTGGAGCTTAACTGCAAAGAAAAGTTGGCCTTGCTCCACATGAACAAATCTAAAGAATGTAATAATTTACTAGCCCAATATCCTAAATATATTAGAGAGGAATTTTAACAAGTTAAGGTTCAAGAGTAATTAAGCAATTAAGTTTGAAACACACACATATGCACTGTGTTTTATTTATCTATTACATTTTCACACACTGTTGTAGTGACTTACAGAACAATATCCAAGCCATTTTATAGAATTCAACCATTAAATAGTTTGGAGATCTTTCATTAAGCATGAAGGCGGAAAAGACCAGGTATGGAAAGTCATTGGTGGCGAGTGGGAAGAATGCATTTATCTGTGTACTTTTGAGTCAGTATTGACTTCTGACAATTGCCTAAACAAGTCCTTGCGTTTTTCTTGGCAAAATTTCAGAAGTGGTTTGCCATTGGTTCCTTCTTAGGGGTGGGAAAAAGTGAATGGCATAAGGTCACCCTTGCGACCTTGGCTTTGAACCTAAAGTGCTTTGAACCTAAAGTGGAACTAGAAGTTACTTTCTAGCATATTACCAAAGTACTACACCAAACTGTCTGATGCACAAATTGTAAACACAGATTTTTTTTTCCCTTGTTGACTCACCATAATTCATAACTGTAGGATTTGTTGCCATCAGGTATGATGATGGCCATTAATTTAAAAATAAACTAGAAGCATTTGTGGAATACTTTGTTATTGGCTATTAATATTCAAGTTATATCATTAAACCTAGGTTAAATATCTTAAAACACTGGACTAGATGGCTCTTTGGCCTTATGCAGTAAGATTATAGTATGGGGAATTAATGTTTTGGCAAAAAAAAAAAATGAGTGCATACCAAAGAGAATGTTGAGAATGGGCTTTTAATGTTATTGCAGAAACAAGGATAAAAGAAAGCTGGTTACAATAGTCATTCGTTAATTTATGTTTGACATGTCAACCAAAAGCAGTTGGTAATCCAGTAGTGGTCCACCAAGCAACTACAAGGGAGAAAATACACGTTTTTTGAGGGAAACCCCCCCAACTTTTTCAGTACATTAAAGCTTTATTAAGGGAAGATATAATATTTCTGCAGCATTATTTATTTTTCATGTTTTAAAATGGCAAAATGACTTAGGTCATGAGTGTCCAACTTTCTGATTTACCTGAGTGACTTTGAGTGAAGAAAAAATGGCTTGGTTCTCACATAAAATATATAATATAGTTAATGTATATAAATCACATAATACTATTTAAAGTTTATGCATTTGTAGGGCTGCATTATTAGCTCTTCAGGGCTACATGTGGCCTGCAGACCACAGATTCAACATGCCTGATTTAGGCCATAGCAGATATTCTGAAACTGTTGCATGCCAATAAAAGAATACATTCTATTTACACCAGGAAGGTCAATGCAAACACATGAAAAGGTTTCATTTTTAAAAGAAGCCAAATTAAACTACAGTTTGGCATGATATATGCATTTCTATGGAATCAGACAAACTAGGTGCTCAGTTTGTAGTAATGGTTCTGGGAAGTCATGTTGTAAAGTACCTATAATAAACAGCATTAAAGATGGAAGACAGACAGAAGAGCATTGATGAGATGTGCAGGCAATCTCAAACTGTCAATACATTTATGTTGTATTATATTTGTTTCTAAAAAATAAACAAAGCCCCTGAATATATATTAAAAATCAACAATCCAGTATTGATCCAAAAGTGAGAGCTAAGCTGTGAGACCAACTTTGGGGTAAGAGCTGGAACTCACAATAAAAAATAATAGTAATAGAACATTATATTTAGTCACAGGAAAAAAAAATAGAATACTGAAAGTTTTGAAAGTTTATATATTTTGAAAAGGAAACATCCAGAGAAAATGAGGATAATTGGAACCAGTGAATGAACCTAGAATATTTATATATTTATTTTGTATGTTTAAATCTCAAATACTACCCAAGAGTGTATATGTACATAGGAATGTCCCTTCCTTTTATCTCAATAGAAGGCCTGTCAGGTTGGATGTAGTCTACTGTACAAAATGAAGAATATATTATTCTGCTTTTCTGAAAAATGGAAGCTGAAGGCTGGGTATGCAAAACTAAAATGTGTGCTTTTTGGACTGATTATTTCTATTCCTTTTGTTACTTTTTCAATAGTACTTTTATAATGTCCCATCAAAAGATATTTTTTTACTTACTTCTTTTACTAAAATAACCGAATTTATGCTTTTATTTATCATATCCAAATTTTCTCAGGCAAGGTCTGAAACATTTATTTTGGAAGTTCATCTATGCTAATTTCTACCATCATCTTCACATTAGTTTCACTAACAGCACATCTTACTTTCAAAAGTCTCCCTAGTTTATTTTTTCACTATCGTGTTTTCCTGAAAATACGACCTATTCAAAAAGTAAGGCCTAGCCCATTTTTTGGGAGAGGGAATAATATACGGCCTACCTCCCAATATAAGCCCTAGTGAAAGGGTGGTCATGGTCAGCACAGGAGGGAGTCCTTTCCTTCCCCAATCATCTCATGGCTTCTCGGTCCCTTAACCACAGCCCACAGATCAACTGATCTAGCGAGGGCCAGGAATTCTGTCTGTCCAGATGCCTGGAGAAATTTCCAGTGCACTCTTGCTAGCCCCAGCCCTGCCCACAGTGCCAAGCAACCTGGCAGCCGGGGGTCCCTCTGTTCCACAGCTCACCTTGTAGCTATGAAGCAGGTGGTGACCATGCTTTGAAAGGGTTTCTTCTGCACTGTTTCTCTTCTCTGCTCCAGCCGCCTGCCCGCCCCCACATCTGGGCCTGCTAGACACCATCTGCCCCAAACCAAGCAGCAGGGAGGCTTCGGGACAGCATCCTTCTAGTGCCCACCACCCTGGCAAAGGTGAAGGTGAAGCAGGTGAGAGCCCCGTGGGGCTCCTTCGATGGCATCCCCATCCTGCCCCATTTGGGGGCAGCCCATACACGAGGTGTGAGTATGGGTTGACTATGGCATTTCACCTTTCTGCCTTTTGTGAACTTTTGACTGCATTCTACGAAAGCAGCAGAAGCAGTAGAAGTCTTTGTTTCTCTCCCCCGAACTCCACTAGAAATGAGTGTTTGTGAGACTCGTCAGGCTGCTGCAACCTCTTGGAGCAGGACTCTGCAAGGCTTGTTGTGCCATTGCACGCATGAACGGCAGCACCACCGCAAGCTTCATCATACCGGCACAACTGTCATCCTCATGGCTCGCGGCTGCACCAGTATGTCGAACCTGGTGATGGTGCTGCCATTCGTGTGTGCAAGGACTCATTTCTGGTGGAGTTTGGGGAAAAGAAAGAAAGACTTCTGCTGTTTCTACTGATTTCCTTGCGTGGAGCCAAAAGTAGAAGCAGAAGAAGTCTTTCTTTCTCTCCCCCCAAACTCCGCCAGAAATGAGTCTTTGTGAGATTCATTGCGCCACGCTGCCTCTTGGACCAGGACTCTGCAAGTCTTGTTGTGCTGTTGCATGTGTGAACGACAGCACCACCACAAGCTTCACATACTGGCACAGCTGGCATCCTTCCCCTCGCTTAGCCCCCTGTCCCCTTTATCAAGGGGTGGGGCAGGGGAGAAGCAAGACATGTGGAGCAAGATGGGGCTCCTCTTGCCATTTCTTCTCCCCGGTCACTGACCATGGCAGGGCTTCCTGAGCCTCACTTAGCCACCTGCCCCCTTTATTGAGGGGAATGGCAGGTAGGGAGGGGTGGGGGGGAGAAAGGGTATTCCCAACTCCCAGACCAACTGGCTTCTTCCCAATAGCTCTTTCTGTCTTTCAGCATTGGCCGTCAAAAACGAGGATTTTCTGGGCAGAAAAACTTGCCCCACCCACCACCACCCAGGTGCCCTCACTTCCTCCAAACCTTTCTTTGCCTACTGGTACTTGATTTCCAGCTCCGTCGCCTTTCTCGCCATTGTGTGCAGGGAGATATGTTTGTGGGACTACCATAAAAAAAATAAAACAATTCTCGCAAGAAGTTGGAATTAATTGATTGAACTTAGCAGGTGGCTAAGCGAGGGGCAGGAAGCACTGCCATGCCTGGTGAGGGGGGAGAAGAGACAGCAAGAGGAGCCCTGTCTCACTCCATGTGCCCCAATGAAAGGCAACAGCAGCCAGGCTGCTTCCCTTCCCCGCCCTCTCTGGCGCTGGAAATCAACTGACAGGCACGCACTCAGTCCCTCATTCATTCCCCCTCTCTCTTCCCTTCCCCGCAAAGATCAGCAGGCCAGATTCAGTGAGCTGAACATGCAGCTGCCACTTGGGAGGAGATGAATGTGAAAAAAGGGCTCTCTCACAGCAGCACCCGGGCAGCAGCAGTGCATCTGGCTAAATGAATCTGGTCTGCTGATTTTGGTTGACAGTGGCCATGACCCGATCCTGGCCAGCAATGCTGTGGGCATTGCGGGCGCTAGAAAGGTGCTAGAATGGCGCTGTCCCGAAGCCTCCTCGCTGCTTGGTTTGGGGTGGATGGTGCCCGGCAGGCCCAGGTGCAGGTGCAGTCAGGCGGGTGGAACAGAGAAGAGAAACAGCACAGAGGAAACCCTTTCAAACAGTGGTCACCGCTTCATGGCTGCGCAGACAGATCCTGCACCAGCCACTTCTCATAGCTCCAGCGCTGGTCCCCCTCCCCCCAGTCCCAGGTTGACAGGGCTAGGACTGGCAAGAATGTGCCAGAAACATCTCCAGGCACTGGAGAGACAGAAGTTCCGTCCTTCACAGGCCGCTGTTAAGGGGCCAAACAGCCATGAGGTGATCGCGCTCGCCACCTCCTGCACCTCAAAAAAAAAAAAAAAAAGACCTTCCCAAAATTAAGGCCGCGCGATTATTTTGGGTGTCAAAAGAAAATAAGACCTGGTCTTATTTTCAGGAAAACATGGTATGTTAACAGAATAAGAATTAGAAGAGACCCTAGAGGTCTTCTAGGCCAACCCCCTGCTCAAGCAGGAAACTCTATGCCGATTCTGACAAATATTATAGGCTAGCCAGTTTTAAACTTGAACCAAAAGGAAGCAGACTGAAAAAGGGTTTGCCATAATAATATATCATTTATTTATATATAGAAATTAAACTCTGTGTTTAAGATTTGCAGCAGGAACTTCTTCTAGAGACATGAAAGTTTCTGTTTATGTTCTTCCTAAAGTGGATGCATTGTCCAAACCATTATTTTTCACTGTCTTTATCTTCCTCTGAGAAAATATTTTGTAGAATGAGACATTGGGCTGGAAAAATGGTGGAATAATTCTCTGGTGTGCCTGATGCCCATCTCTGAGGAAAATTATTCTCAAGCCACTATCTGAAGCAGGATTGCAGAACTGATTCTGTAAATTGCATTTTATTTATCAAAGTTAGAGACCACCAATCTCACTTCCATTTTTGGTGCCCTCCACAATTCTTCGCAGTTTCATAGAAAAACTTTAATGAACTTCAAAACCTAACAGCAAAGTAAAAATTATCTCCCGAAAGACATATTAGAAGTGCATAATCATACGTTGAGTTTTCTGAGATGCACCTGCCAAAATCCATATTAGGCATCTAAAGTATTGAAATACTTAGTCCTTGCCAATTCACTCAATTTCTTTCCTACTAAGAATAGGAACATTTTTTTTCCTTTTTCACATAAAGTTAACTATTTGGAGTTAAGGCTTAGACAAAGAAGACCATCCTGAACCTAAAGCTCAGATACTTTGGCTACCAAGTGACAAGACAGGACTCATTGGAAAATACCCTTGAAGGCAAAAGAAAAAGACAGAGAATGAGATGGTTGGTGTCATTGATGTACTGAACATGAATTTGAGCAAACTTATGTTCAGGGGAAGACAGGGGAAGACAGAAGAATCTGACATGGTATAGTCCATGGGTCATGAAGAATGGGACATGACTTAAGGACTGAACAAACAAATCTTTTTTGGGGGAGGGGGCAATGTCTGGAATCTGTTAGTAGTGAAATAATTATTATTATTTTCAGTAACTTGTAGTGCTACCAACCTATCCCATTTAATTAAAATTATTCTATTTATTGTAAATCATTTTAGATAATAGGCCATGTTAAATTTAAACCCTGTACTTGTGAGAAAACACTAATGTAACATTTTTTA
Source organism: Arizona elegans (assembly GCA_022577455.1). Lineage (NCBI taxonomy): Eukaryota > Metazoa > Chordata > Lepidosauria > Squamata > Colubridae > Arizona > Arizona elegans. The sequence goes on along the minus strand of JAKOOJ010000005.1, from coordinate 55,984,265 downwards.
AAAATGTTAAGTTTACTCATTCACCTGAGTAAAATAAAAGTCTAGTATTGTAGGTTGTACGTTCTTTATTAAATCCAGGATTCCTTTTAATTTAAGAACTAAGATAAGCAGCTCAATATAAGATATAATTACAATTCATTTCTATATGTTTTGATTTTGAATGCTGTCCAGTTTTAACTTCCAATTCACAAATACCCACAGGTGGAATTATTTTTCTTTTCTACATAAAACTGTAAGTTATCTCACACTTAGTAATCACTTTTGTTTGGGCCACAATGTCCAATTTAAAATTTGCCTGCAATATAGTATTTCAGTTTTCAAAAGTAGTAATTTCTTGGATGATTTTACCAGATAGACAAAGGTTAGAGAATGGCCCTAATCATTAGGCAAAGCAAAGTAATTATTTCAGGTGGTAAACTGGGAGAATGACAGGTAAGGCAAAGCTCTGATTCACTATTTTCCTGATCAGCTGCCCATTTTGGAAGACAGGATTACTTGCTCTTTCCACTTATCTGTAAGTGGATTGATATGGAACTATTGAAGCAAAAGTTGTAGCCACTAGCATGTCATTTTGAGTTTCCTCTAGAGAAAACATTATGACTCGCCATGCTTCAAGAACAATTTGGAAGAAACCTTTTGGACCTTGTGGCAGTGAGAGCCCATCACTTCTCTGCTATTTATTAAAGCAGCCTGACTTTGAAATAACTGACTTCCATGTGAGCCTGAAAAAAGATTCCTTTGTTTTAACGGGTCTCTCAAACTACTTGCAACTTTTATACTAATATGGATCCCTTGGAGCAAATATGGACTATATTGCACATCAAAATCACTATGCTGTTCTATTTTGTCCTTACTCTTAAGACCGAGATGGGAATTCAGGTGCCCGCAAATATTGAAAGAACGCATCAAGGCTTATACTCTTCAGGAGTGCCGGAATGGCTTCTGGGTGAGTACCAGAACTGCATTCAAGACCGGTGAAGTTCAGGATTTGAAAGGCAGACCCTGACCACTTTCAGTGATTTATAGCCTCCTCACATATTCTTTCAATTTTGGAAAAAGGATCATTTGAACTTTTCCTCTCATCATCACATTGTACTTCATTATTTATTGTACTAAACCAAGAGTGGAAAATGGGTATGTTGATAAAAATATTTCATTTTAATGCAAGAACATTCTGTTTTAGTCTTCCAGCTTGTACTTTCCCATTTGTTTTCACTTCAAATATATATCTGATTGTTCCTGCCAGTGCATTTCTTAAAGGATTTTATTGTCAGAGTCACCCCAAAAATAAGTTCACTTAATGCAACAGAAAAGTTTGCTCGTTATTACAACTGACTGCAGAAAAAAGATATCAATAAATATTATTACTTTTAGTGTCTACTTTGGAGATAAGCTGTACATGTACTTAGATTTAAGGATGGCCCTATGTCATTTTTGGAACAAGTTCTCCTGCTCAGAAGAACAAAATCCACATGTTATTAAACGTATTTTGAAATGAAATTGTTGAATAAAGCCAAATCACCACAATAAGTTGTATGGGATACCATAAAAAGTCACAAATAATCTTGATCACTTATTTGTTGGATTTCTGTCTCAAATGCATTTTTATTATATAAACTAAATACGGGGCCTTTAATGGCCTGATGACAATTTGCCTCTCCTAGTCAACATTAATGCCTATATTTTGATTTAAGAAATATAGTTATTTGATTTTCTTGTATAATATATTTGTCTTCTGATAGCGATAGCAATAGCAGTGGACTTATATACCACTTCACAGTGCTTTACAGCTCTCTAAGCGGTTTACAGAGTCAGCATATTGCCCCCAACAATTTGAGTCCTCATTTTACCCATCTTGGAAGGATGGAAGGCTGAGTCAACCTTGAGCCTGGTAAGATTTGATCTGCCAAACTGCTGGCAGCTGGTGATCAACAGAAGTAGCCTTCAGTACTGCACTCTAACCACTGCGCCATCGTGGCTCAGTACCTTTCATCAATTTGATATTAATAAAAATACACATTTTATAAGATGATAATGCTATGAAATGGGAACTTACTGCACATATTGATGATAAAATTCTTGTAAACACAGTGATCAATATGGTACCTTGAGCTAAAAAGCTGATCTTTAGTTATTTGCAGTCATTGAAATGGCTTGATAGCCCCAGTTTTACTCTTAACACCCATAACACAGTCTCATCTCAACCCAAGGTTGAGTGGCTGGTGAGCCACTATCAGTCTGCTGAGCTGATGGCTCAGCAGACTGATAGCATTGTGATTAACACAGCTGTCTGCAATTACTGTAAGTTTGAATCTCACCAGGCTCAAGGTTGACTCAACCTTCCATCCTTTCTAAGGTAGGTAAATTGAGGACCCAGTTTGTGGGGGCAATAAACTGACGTTGTATAAATATACAAAAGTATGAAGGCTATTGCTTAACGCATTGTAAGCCGCCCTGAGTCTCCGGAGAAGGGCGGCATATAAATCAATTTTTTTTTAAAAAAAAAAAGTATGTCAACTTCTCAGACTTGTTTTCTACTCCATAAAGCATGGCCAATAAAAAACAGTGAAAGTATCAAAGAAGCAAATTCACTATTATGCCCAATCTTTCTATTGTCATAGCAAAGGATAAGTTCTGCTGAGATTTGCTTCAGTAAAAAAAGGATATTTCTGATTTCTAAAAATTTGGTAATAAAGCCAGTAGCATGATAGCAATGTATTTCAGTGGAAGAAAGGATAATTCAAGAAGGTTTTAGTAATTGGCAGATATAATATACATTTCTCCTAATCATGTTCCTGAGTTCTTGTAAAAAAGATGGGTTAAGTAAAGTTTATTTATAATCAGTCTGGATCAGAATGGTGTCTAAATAGGAATCAGAGAACTGACTTGGAGTTCTTCGGGAAGTCCTGTGATGTTACTTATCTGTTAGTCAGATGGGAACTGAAACGTGTCAAAATGAGAATTATGTGTGTCTTCTGGACTTCCTTCCAACCATTCATGAGGATTGGGAATGGAAGGCACAATTTTATATTTTTTTCCCTAATTAGACACTTAGAGAGTCCATATATTGGTTTGAGTTAAGAGTATCATCAATATCTAAGGGACATGGTGGCTCAGTGGCTAAGACACTAAGCTTGTCTATCAAAAGATCGGCAGTTCAGTAGTTTGAATCCCTAGTGCTGCATAATGGGGTGAGCTTCTGTTTCTTGTCCCAGTTTCTGCCAACCTAGCAGTTCGAAAGCACATAAAAAAAGGCAAGTAGAAAAATAGGGACCACCTTTGGTGGCAAGGTAACAGCGTTCTGTGCCCCCTTGGCGTTTAGTCATGTCGATCACATGACCATGGAGACGTCTTCGGACAGCGCTGGCTCTTCGGCTTAGAAATGGAGATGAGCACTACTCCCTAGAGTCGGGAACGACTAGCACATATGTGCAAGGGGAACCTTTACCTTTACTTTATCATCAATATGCTGATAGATGATGATCCGGCCAAAGGGATGGTGTGTCAGTTGTTTTTTTGCACTGAGAAGCTTTGACACTGTGATTTACATCTTTTTAAGAGCACTATTGCATTCTATGTGGTGCTGCCTTTGAACCTGAGGTTGATACAACCTGAGGTTGGTACAAAATCTCATTGCCCTGATTACTTGTAGATGTCCATTCCAATTTAAAATTCTTAACCTATATTTGTTTAACTATAAAAACTATAAAACTTTGTTTAACTATAAAAACTATTTCAAAGTGAAAGCACTTTTTCATTTTCATTACTCTGAACCATCTATTCATGTGAATCATGCAAACCCAAGGGAACATTGCAGATCTTATGTTTTTGACTCTGGCATATTAGTTTTTCTTTAGTAAACTACTCCTAAGCATACATTATTATAAAATTCTGCTAGATTGGGCTATAATGCAGTATAGCCAAGCATGCTTTTTCTTGTTGCTGATGTCACATCAGTAAGCTGGTGTCACTTCATCTAACCAAATGCAGTTCGGGTTACAAATGATCTCAAGAAGTTTAGTATTCTTTTATATTTCTACTGATATTTTTCCAAAGTGTTCATTAAAAATCTTTGTTTATATTATTAGAATCTCTCTTTAAAACATTTTTGCATGACTTTTTTTTTAAAAAAAAACTTGACGTGGTCATATATATTTCAGTGTTAAAAACACTGTAACCATTTTCAGATCGTCATCCTTAATTTTATTTTTGTCTGATAAAAAAGTATCTTCATTTCTTCAGTCACTGGTTTTTGAGCTGTACTGCTTCTCAGGTTCCTTCCTGTAGTCCATTGTAGTCTCAGCCTGAAAAAATGCTATGTTCAAAATCTGCTTCCAATTCTCTAAACCATGTGAAAAAAAATCCCCCGAACTTTTTTTCCACCTTATTCTCAATGGTTCTGAGTTTTGAAAAATCTTATTGTTCCGAGATGTAGAAAGGAGCCAGCTCTGTTTTCAGTTATACATCTCTCCATCACTCTGCAAGCTTCCTGGCTGATCCTACTTCCTTATCTAAAAAAAAAAAAAAAAAGACTCAGTGGAGAGCCTAATGATGTTGTCCCTTGGGATTTAACTGAAGCACGGGAAGCCACAGAAATACAGAGGTGTGCAGTGAAAAGCAGGTCATTCAAACCATCCCTACCTTTATACTTAAGAACCTGTCATCAGCCTGCAAGGAATCTACCAAAGAAATTCTTTTTAGCTGTTATGAACAGGGTTGAAAACATTTTTTTTATCTCTTAACATTTCTGTTCTGTTTCTTTCTGAATTAGGCATATCAAATGGTCTTCACACAAATGAAAGCAAATTCTTGTAACTTCATGAGTCAGCCATGGATTTTATGATCTTTTTAGCTTATAGAAATATCTTTCTCCCCGCTCTCTCTCTCCCTCCCCCCTCCCCCCCTCTCCCTCCCCCCCCCCCCCTCTCTCTCTCTCTCTCTCTCTCTCTCTCTCTCTCTCTCTCTCTCTCTCTATATATATATATATATATATATATATATATATATATATATATATGCATGAATGGGTATGTGTATATATAATTCGTGTGGTAGGTATAAAATTATGCAAACCACTGATTTCTGTTTCCATTTTCTGCTGCCAATTTCTCAGCTTTGTAACTCTATTGAAATGTATAGGGTTTTAATTTTAGATCCAAAATGTATGTATTTCCAGGCTCTGGAATGCATTCCCTATTGAACTGAAAAAATACTCTTCTTTGCTGGGTTCACAGCATCCTTCTTCCCATACCCAAACCAAACTGTTGCATCTCAACCCGCTCCTGGGAAGACCTGCTACCATCCACTATTTTACAAAGAATATTACTCTTGCGTATTTACTTAGAGAAAATGTGTGAGAAATCTCCTGCTTTCAGTTTTGTTTTGTTTGCCTTTTTTGCAGCTAGCAGCATAGCTGGGATGCATGGTAGGCTAGGGATCCCCATTGTGGTCCACTATCAGGCCATGGCCTATTCAGAACTGAGATGTGCAAGCAGTAGGGCAGCGTGCACATGTGCACAGCTCAACTTGCGCAAGTTGAGTTGCTCACTCATGTGCATGCATGTCGGTCCACATGTGGCAGTTTTAACTTATGAAAGTAATACATAAGGAAGTAATACATATCCATCTTGTGCAAGGCAAGATATGCAAGAGCAAGTATGACTATGTGCAAGAGCAAAGTATGACTATGATCTGATTTAGATCGATCTATGAGGGCCTTTTTTTCTTTCTTTTTTTTTTGTCCTTTTTAAAAGAACTCACCTGAGAGGGAACCCTTCTGGCTCCTGATTCAGTTGCTTGGGATTTCTCAGGCTCTGTTGGTTTCCAAATGGACATGTTTATATTTTTTTGCTTTTTGGAAATGGGTTTTCCCCCCTTCTTTATGTAAACATAAACATTATACATAAACACAAATGTTTAATGTTATTGTATGGTATATTGTAAACCATTTTAAGTAGTAGCCTGTGTGAACATAATTGTAGCAATAACTTACAGATTGCTTTCTAATATGCATTGCAGGTATAGACAATCATTTGGTAACTGAGGTTAGACTTGTCAAATATGGTGGGGATGAAGACTTCAGGGGATGGGTGCCTGATGTCAAACAGCTATAGCCCTTGAATAGGATTATGCTTTTCTTTCCTTTTCCACATAAACCTATTATAAGGGTTACTCTCCTCATTCCAGCTGCTTCCAATCTCAAAATGTTAGAAAGCCTTCCCTCTTCTGAATTTTAATTTTTAGTCCTATTCTGCATTCGATTCCTTAGACTCGCTTTTCTTTCATTGGGGTAAGAGCACTTGAGAATGAGAGGAGTGAATGACAGAAAGGAGGTGTCAGTAAAAGATCTTTAGACATCAAGGGGTGTTGTGGGGACCTTTTGTTCCCTTCCAATTGAGAAGTTGTTTTGGACAGTGCTTCTTTTCATCAGCCTAATATGACAGAAAGACCAATGTAAAGGGACACAGACACAAAAACACACTTCCTATTCTGAAGGTGAACTCTCAGCCCCATTGGTTTTACTACCTGCCAAAAATCAGTCAACAATCAATTGAAACCTGCCTGGGGGAAGTTTTATCATTTTAAGATTTGATCAGTGTGTCTTCCCATGATTCACACAGCTGCCCAAAGAAACCAATATATTCTGTTGGTCAATTACTTCCTGTAAGGGTTGCACATTTAAATGATGTCAAGAGATGGAAAAAGGATATTCTCAGGGCCTGTCTGCACATTTAATCTATCTTTTCCCTCTCTATTTCTTCCAGGCATAGGAAATATATTCTTTACTATTGCTTGTATCATGGCTCATATGGTACTATTCAAGTTATTAGCTATTACCGTCTTCTAGGCAGTTTTTCAATTTTAACCTACAATCTAGGAATGTTCTGTAATATTCCATGAAGTCCTAGCCAAGGATGTGTTCCTCTTTAGTTTCTGAATCCAGGCATGTTTGACCAAAATTGCTTTCCACCTCCTGCGAAAAAGATTTTCTTGATTTGAAGAAAATTATTTGATTTGATCTCTGTGACTACATAGTCATGACCGTACAATTTATTTTCTCTTTTTTTGGACAAATAGTACCAATATGGAATTTTTTTGCTATGGCTGTTTTTCCAGTATTCTGGGAGGGACTTAGCAGCCTAGTCTATAGCTTTGACATATCTTAGTAGTAGACATTTCTCTGCAACTACTAATCAAGTTTGACCCTCCAGAGATTTTCCAAATCCAGCTAGTATCTAGTTGCCACTATTCTTAGGTAAACAAAAATGTAGGAAAGGTGAATGTGTAGCTTTATTAGCAATTAATGAAAGAGTAAAATAAAATTATATTTAAAACTGAATTGTTGTCTTTAACATATTGTCAGATCTGTAGTCCACTTTCAGAATCCATTATATCAAATAGGTTAAAACACATTAATATATTTTACAATAGGTAAACACATGCTGATATTGAGAGACTTGTTAACGTAGTTTTATTTAATTAAATATGCATGAATATGGTATATATGGGTAAAACAATATTTTGAAAGTAGGGCAAATGTTTTAGATAGTGAATATATTATATTAAATCAACATAAAACAATTGTTATTATCATGCCAAATCTATTTTAAAAGATCCCGTTCCTAAAATAAATTAATTCCATATAGGTAAGCTATTTCTTGGCTGTGAAAGTTGGACCATAAGAAAGGCTGAGCGCCAAAGAATTGAGGCCTTTGAACTACGGTGCTGGAGAAGACTCCTGTGAATCCCTTGGACTGCAAGGCGATCAAACCAGTCAGTCCTAGAGATCAACCTTGACTGTTCTTTAAAAGGCCAGATCCTGAAGATGAAACTCAAATACTTGGGCCACCTAATGAGAAGGAAGGGCTCACTGGAGAAGAGCCTAATGCTGGGAAAGTTTGAGGGCAAAAGAAGAATGGAAAGAGAGAGAACGAGGTGGCTGGATGGAGTCACTGAAGCAGTGGCATGAGTTTAAATGGACTCCAGACGATGGTAGAGGACAGGAAAGCCTGGAGAAATGTTGTCCATGGGGTCGCAATGGGTCGGACATGACTTCGCAACTAACAACAACAAGCTATTTCCTCTCCTTACCTGTTTGCTAATTCAGCATTTAAAAAATCAGATTAAACTGTTATACTATTATACTATCTATCTGAAACAGTACTTTTGGGAATAAGGAAGTTGTTAAATCATTACTAATGCAATCATTGTACATTTAAGATTAATTACTATGTTTATGTCTGAAAGAAATTGAGAAAGTTTGCAACTGAATTTAATATATTTTTAGATGTTTACTGAATGAGTCCTGGGATGAAAATATTATTAAACTGAATATTTGTAGAGTAGGAAAGTTGGTAGGAATGGTACATGAAAGTGACATGGTCCTGCTAAGGGAAAGATTGCTGATAGAAAGCAATACATTGAATCTGAACAAAAGCTAGATGAAGGAGATGAAAAGAGAGAAAACCGTAAAGTCAAAAGTTTCTAATGTACTTCACTCTCTGCAGGGATGAATGCCGATCTTAGCAACTATTAAGACAAATTAAAGAAGAAATAAACACACAGCAGAACAAAATCCTTTCCCTAATGTCCTAATTCATTTCTTAAATTTTGGAATATAAAAAATTTGGGGAGGGAGAAAAACAGGGCAACCTAAGAAACTACAGTGTTGAATTAATGTTGGGGAAGCAGACAAAAATAAAGATTTAAAATATTGGAAGATTGCGACAATGGTCCCAGGACGACATCCATTGAATTCTGTCTTTTGCATTCTCAATCATTCAAGTCATGGATGTCCTAAAGGTGCTTTTTCCAAAAGGCAACTGGACTTTCTTGGGTTTGTCCAGCTACCTTTTGGAAAATGAACATTTGGGTCTGTCTTTTGTAGTTACTGCATTCTCTTTTTCAACAGTCAGAAAAGTCTAGAAAGAATCCACTAATAGCAAATTAGCATTATAGCACTGTCTCCGATACTGGAAGATGATAACTATATTCAATTAATAAGCCTAAATAAACCATAATGAAATGGATGCATATATTTCTTAGTTCTTTTCCTACCCTTTTAAGAGCTGCCAGGATCAGAATTTCACCAATATAGGTCTTTCACTGCTTTCTTACATTTTAGTAGAGGATATTTATGCAACTATAATCACATTCCAAAGGGGATGACTTTATTGAGTTTTATAGTATTACATACTGTTGTAGCTTGGATGCTTATGTTACTATACGCAAGATTTTGAAGAAAAACATTTAGTTTTTAAAAGTATTTGTGGCATTATGTTCCACCTTTTCTTCAAAATCAATCAAGGTTGACTCAGCTTTCCATCCTTCTGTAGTCTCCATATAGGACAGTAGAAAAAAGAAATACAGCATATGATTCCTTCTGGTTTAAATATTCCCATATCTTACAGGGAAAAACAAAATCCGAAGAATATTTATTCCTATTTTTAAAAATTTTATCCATTACAGTATATCATCTTCTAGACCAGAATTTCTCAACCTTGGCATTGCTGGCTGGGGAATTCTAGGAGTTGAAGTCCACACGTCTTCAAACTGCCAAGGTTGAGAAACTCTGGTCTAGACTATTATGATTTATGATCTCCAATACAGGTCATCTTCAATTTACAACCACAGCTAGAATATTTTCCATCGCTAAGTGATGTCATAACTGAGATGCACCCAATTATATTATCTTCTTTTTGCCACAGTCATTAAGCATGGTTATTAAGAGAATCACAATTGTTAAGTGAATCTGGCTTCTTCCATTGACTTTGCTTGTTGGAAGCCCTCTGGGAAGATTGTAAATGTCAATCACATGTCTCTGGGATACTGCAACCATTGTAAATACAACCTGATTGACAAACACCTGTCTGATCATGTGATGGTGGAGATTCCATGAAGTATCAGTGTGAAGACCAGTCGTAAGTTACTTTTTTCAGTGCTGTCGTAACTTCAAATGCTTGTCAAACTAATGATCGTTAGTTGAGGACTACCTGTATAGATGGAAGTGGAAGAATGCTGCAAAACTATGTCTATGTTCATGGTATTATTGCCCATCAATCTACATTTTGTAAATATACATACAAAATATGTATATGTTGTAATTGTTAACTCTATTCATTTCTAGGTGAAAAATATTCATTAAATTTAGCATATGATTAGATTTTAAGAATCTTCAAAAAGCAAAACTCCTCTTAACCATTCCAAATTGTACAAATTCTCCTTGTATACTTTTGGGAATAAATTCTAAATCAAATGTTCCAGAGACACTTTTCCTTTGCAGTGATTTTTTATATATTTAAAAATATACTAAAATATATTTTTTTAGTATATTTTTGAATTTTTTTATATACTTAAAAATATACTTTTATATACTTTTTAAATACTTTTTTATACGTACTATCACTTGTTAAAAGGTATAATGAATTTCCATTGTGAGAAAATAATGCCGTATAGGGGAAATAATAATAATGGAAACAAGAAAAAAGCTTGCTGCCAAATATAGGATGCATGCATTGATGGAATAAGTGTTTTCTATCATGTCTGAAACTGCAAAATTCTTGGAATTGATTAATCTCATAAAGTTTATCATGAACCATTAAAGCAGAATGCCTAAAACTGAATTTAACAAATAAGTAATTGGAAGTCTTTGGCGGTAACAGTCATTTCAGCATTTTATGTGTCACAGATGCATTTTATCATTGCAGTCAAATGCAGATGTTGCATCTGTTCTCCAGTATAGGAAGCAATGTGTTTGCGCTTACTGAAAATCCAGAATGAAGGCATTGAGACAAGCGTAAGGATTTAACATAAAAGAGAAATTCTTCCTTTTTCTAGTATTTGACATGGGACTTTTACAGTAAGTTCCAATCACAGGAATAGGCAAGGAAAGAAGTCTGTAATTTTCCAATATTGAAGGGAAATCTCCAACTAAGCACCTTGAGCTTCTGGAGAAAGTGTGGAATACAAATCTAACAAATAAATAATGTAGAACGTGGAGAACTATCATTTTTTGCTTACTGGAAGAAGTTATAGAAAGCAGAAGCACTGAGACTTATGTGCTTCTTCTTTTAATTGTTTCTTGAAACTACTAGAATTTCTTAGCTCTTTTAAAGGAAGCCCTATTTAAAAAAAACCAAAAACCTGACAACAGTCCCAAGGATTGTCTAAATTTATTAGATTATGAGGTTCAAATTTAGTACATACTGTGAATTTGGGCAATTCCTAGCAACAATTACCTGTCCTGTCTCTTATTGGTCCTGAATCTATTGCATATTGTCCTGAATAGAAAACTTTCTACACAGCATTCAGATTAGGCAATTAATAAATATTTAATAACTATCCTTACCCCATGGTTGTTGGCAATTTTTTCCACAAACTATACACACACAGTTTATGTAGCTATTGTATAAAATGGAGGCAAAAAGTACATGGTTGAAAGACTTTTTGGCTGTGATGTAGACCAAGGATTAAAGGAAGCCTATGGTAAATGAGCTGAAACTTTTCATCTGCACATACTAAGTTGCTTTTATTAATCCAGAACTGCATGCTACAGATACTGTACAGCATGGACATTTATTCATTACAAAAATGGCTTCCAAACCATTAAAATGAAAAATTGGAATAAGAGCAATAAAACGGAACAGTAACATCACAACTGTTAGAAAACATTCAAAGGACCCTCCCCCCGCCAAAAAAATATGTCATAGTTAGCATCTTTAATAAACCAGAGAAGAAAACTGGAGACAGTTTTACAATAGCTTCATGTCAACTACAATGGCACTGGATGAACAGATGAACATTTTTTTCAGCTTTATACAGCATTTTATCTTTAAAAAAAAGTTTTTTTTTGCAACATCAACATGCCTAGGATTTTTTAAAAAACTTTGCTACCTACCTGTATGTAGTTAAGTGTACATAGAAGTGGCAGTCTGGTTTTTCCTTTTATGAACAGTCTAATATACAGAATTTGGCCCTTTAGGGTTTATACCTCTTCATTTTTAAATGCTTTCTGGACAATCTGCTACCAAACACATCTGTAATAGGTAACATTAAAAACTACATACATATCTACCTATGTAACATCACAGCAAAACAGGATGAAGAAAAAAATACAGTGTAAAAAAGTTGTGGAAAGACAAAAATCACTGAGAATTTTGGCACATAAAAGTTTTGCTCACAGCCTACAAGTGGCAGGGAAATTTATTTGTATTCCAAAAGGAGACACTGCTGCATTTCCAACAGCATCACAAAAAAGTTCTGTGCTAAATTTTCAAGTCTTATTTCATGTAATGGCTTTAAAGCTTATATATAAGCTTTATATACACACACATACATACTATTGATCCATCTGCAAATGTCCATTTGGTGGCAACTGCGTGATAGAAAACAAAATAAAGAATTAAAGTAAATAAAACAAAAAGTAATAAACAAAAATATATATAACATTTATACATAAACTTAAAAACCTTGTACAAATGAGTTGTTTTTATATATATGGTGTGTACACTAAAAGGGAAAAAAACTTTACAAAACATCTGAAGGGGGAAAAGGAAAACATTTAAAAAATGGACAACATACAGGTAACAACAAGCAATTTCTAAAGCAATAAATACTACTGGTCCAATAGCATTGTGATACTTTTTAATTGAGTAGCATTCCCTCCCCCAAAAAGGACAACACCATGGAACAATGCATATTAACACATTTTAACCTTTGTTTCTGTACATTTAAACAATAACAAGTAACGTCACAAGAAAAAGTTGTATCGCACAAAGAAAAAAAATGGGAAAAAATTAGTGGCACTGCATTCGTTGTGCCTTTAAATTTTTTTTAAAAACCAGATGTAAAATGATTGGTTCGCAAGCTCGTATTTAATACAAATAATAAAGAACCAACGCCTTCAACAAAGGCTGCTTCAAAATTGCTTCTTTTTTCATTTTTAAAATCAGTTCTTTGAAATTAAACTATTGGAACTACATAACAGTTATGTATATATATATTTATATGTGTATATATATATATATATATATATATAATATTTTAAACGCTACAAAGACTTTAAACAGCTGTTGATAAAAATTTTGGCAGAATCATGAGGCTTTCTTTTCCATCTACATATTTAAAAAGAAAAAGAAATGAAATAACAATGGGTCAAATATTGACCAATGAACTTGATTGACATTAACTAATGTAGCCAGCCATATGGCACCATTTTTTTTAAAAAAATACAAATGAGAGAAAAAAAATATCCTGACACAAAAATGAAAATAAAAAGAACACTCAGAAGCTAAAGCTATTCTAAAGACTTAGTTACAAGTGACAGGGGCTGAGGTTGTGTCCCAGACAAAGAATTATGGGAATGCAAAGAGGATGTTGATGGTTGAGCTAACGAAGAGGCCGGTGCTGATTGCTGTAGAGTGGCTGACTGATGGTCCAGTGCCCCATTCTGACAATTACTAGCAGGCAGACCATTGGATTTGCCAGTAGAGCTTTCAGTCAGGATTATGGAGGATGTCTGAGGTGGCATCATTGAAAGATGTGCCAATGGATCAGGTTTCAATGTAAGCGAGAGAGGCTGGGTCTGTTCAGTCTGTGGTTTTGAGTCTCTTGTGGGGGAGGCTACCATATTAGGAGAAGATGGAGGAGAATCTAGTAGGCTTCCATCTGAAGAGGGTGGGCTGACGCAGCTGCCTTCACCTTGTATGTAGCGAACGCACTTTTTTTTTCTCCTAGAAACAGAAAAAATATATCTCCTGTAAGTACAAGAAAATATGCTATTGAATTGTAATCAAAATAAGAATTTTAAAAAAGACCAATGAATGATGCTGGATTCCTTAATCACATCCAATGGGCTTACCAACATAGTACTAGTTACTAGTAGACAATCATTATTTCAGAAGTCTGTCTCTGCTATCTAGAGCAAATTGCTATTTAGCCTGTTTTAATAAAAAGTTTCACGTTACTTTTGCATTAAATGAATGCATTTTATCGTTTAATTCTGTACTTTGTATATTCTTATTCCATTAAACAACTTCCATGTTGCTGATTCTGTCTGACTGATACCGAATCAATATTTTAAATTTCATTAAAATTTTTACTTATATAATTAGATTATATATTAACTCAGGAATCTCCTGTCATTGAGTCCTGCCTCTTATGAATCAAAGTAGTTGAAGATCTATCACTTCTGAATGTTTCTGTTTAGAACCACACCGTGTTGAATGAAAAAAAAAAGTGTCAGAGACAAAAAAGAAAAAGAGAAAGTAACAGGAAAAATAAAAGTGGGGAATGAAGAAAAAGAAAGATTAATGTTAAGTATCATCCATGTTAACAAGAATAACTGGTTGTATTACCTGCAGGGTTTAAGTTACCATATATATTTTTCTTTTCTTTCTTTTCTTTTTTTTTTTTTTTGTAAGGATCGGAGGGGGGGAGGATTCAATTTCTACTTTGATTTATAGGAATGTCATTTGAATTCATTTTGGCAACTTAAAGAAAGTCTAAACGGTTGGTGCAGTGCACACATTAAGCAACAGTATCATCTTAAAAGAGTAAATCAGCCCTATTATGTCAAGCCATAGTCCATGCCCCACTTCTCAAACTTATATAAAGATGACACCTGTCCAATGCACAATGCAGCATCGTATTCAGCAGATATGTCTATAGGGAGAACAAAAATAGGACACTAACAATGAATGTAGCTTGTAGACCAAATATAAACCGGTCCTAGGAAATACTGGTTTTTCTTTGCTAAATGTATTCATGAGGTATAATAAATTAACCAACTGAAAATAACTTGCACATTTGCTGTCATTATGAGAGTGTTAGCTAATATTTTCAAAAAAGGTAAAAAGAATAATGGATACTGCCATAGGTTGCAGTTAAGCAGTATTCTGAGAAAAAAACCTGTATAGAAGACAGGTTCCTGTTACCAGAAAGTTATTAGTATAAAATCCAATAAACGAATATGCAGTTTATTGTTACTGCTTTTCATTTCACAGCTTTTCTTTCATTGCAGTGATGTCTGTTTGGGTGCAGCCCTTTGCAGCTTTAATCACAAATTATATGTGATGTAGAGGTTTGTTTTCGTTCTGAAGACCCAGATTCATTTCTTTACATTCCCTTTCATCTAAAACCACAACCATTGGTGTATAGACAATACTGAAGCAGATGGACCAATCATTCGGTATAAAGAAGCTAACAGGCCATGTTTAAAAACATTAAATAAATAAATCTCAGCATCTCACAACATTTGTTCCATAGGGTTTTCATATACATTTGGAAAGTAGAAAACTAAACATTTTTTCCCCTCAATAGTTAGATTTTCAGCCCAAAACACATTCAACTGTTATGGGAATGGAGAATTTTAATCACACTAATGTACTGATCCATGCTAGAAACTAAGAGAGCCATGCATGTAAAATTTAAGAATGAAACCATTAAAAGAGAGTTGTAACAAAGATAAGAAAATAACAGAAAAGGTTGAGATAGCAGGCAATAGCAAATCATGCTGTATTAAGGCAAGAAAAAGACAAAAAGAACAGTTTGGTGGGCTCTAAACAGAACCTTGCTAAACATCTCCTATACATTAATCACAACTATATTAGGCTTAAATTAATGTAGTTCAATGTTCTGATATCATGTCCTTTATGCCTTACTCTTTAATTAGTCCCTATGGGCAGAAAGGAGGCAATGCTACTGAATAAGTGTTTAAAGCAGCATTTTGTTTTTTTTAAACCGACCCAAGGAAAATGTGCAATATTATGCTAACATAGTGCTATTCATATTTGAAGAATACGTTCTATGAAGACATTTAGCATTTGGCATGCAAAGTCTTGCCTGAACAAAGCAGTTTTCCAAGTAGTACAGAAGTTCCTACAAGTAAATGTAATAGGGACCACGTGGATAATTTCCCATGCTATTGGTAGAAAGTTCTGTCAGGCCATGCAGCACAAAGCATAGGTGTATACTTGTTTATGAGTAAATGGGTACGGTTTCAAAATACAGCCCCCTTCCTTCCATCATCAATCTTACACATGCCTCTCTTTGAAGTCCTGGTTGCCAAAGATATAACCTATAAGGATCAGTGAATAGGAAAAGTAACAAAAGTAGACATGTTCTTGTCCTGAGATGACAATGATATTGACATATTCCTACATTGAACATTTTATATATATAGTAGGGCTGGGATCAGTGCTTAAAATTTAGTTTCTTTCACTCTCTACCACTCAATTTTTCCTTGTTCAATTTAAATATATTGCAATACTTAACCAAGGAAATATAAAACATTAATCCAAAATGTAGTGTAATCCAGAAACTTTATTGCATATTCTTTGCTGATGTTATGAGTTTGGTTGCTGCCGTTTCTAAAAATCACTTCAAATTAAAATCAATCTCTTATCCAGTATAATTAGAGCAAACTTATCTCTACATACTCAAAGACAGCAGGTATTAATGTGCCTTAGGACATGTGCAATTACTGTTGCACACCTAGATGAAATACATTAGCTATACATTTACAATTGGATTAATGAGCCTTGAATTCTGAGAGGATTCTAGAGGCTGCTGTGTCTTCAACGAAAGATGCTGTTTCTCTTTTTATTATTTTATTTGTCTGAAGCATATTTATACTTTCTCTACCCATAAATGTTTTCAGAACAAATGGTAAGCTTAGATTGTATGCACATTGTTCTTTAGAAAACCCTGTGCTATGATCATCCAAATTATAAAATAGGTATTTTCTTATTTTCTAGTTGATTCTATTTGAACCAATATTATGAGGGGAAAAAAGAAGTTTGACCACTGGATATTCCAATCAGGCCACCTCAGTATTTAATTATTCAGAATGCATGTATTATCTTCAATATTTTATTCATATATTCAAGTACCGTATTTTCCGGCGTATAAGACGACTTTTTAACACATGAAAATCTTCTCAAAAGTCGGGGGTCGTCTTATACGCCGGGTGTCATTCTCCTGTAACCAGGCAGACCAGCCCGAAAGACTCTGACGAGCCTTAAATGGCTCTGGCAATCCAAGCTCTGACGATCCCAGCTTTGCCTGCTAATCAGGCAACTCAGCTGGGATGCCAGAGCCATGTAAAAGGAAAAAACGTGGCTCTGACGATCCCAGCTGAGTTGCCTGCTAATCAGGCAATGCAGCTGGGATCGCCAGAGCCATCCATCCAAGCTCTGACGATCCCAGCTGAGTTGCCTGCTAATCAGGCAACTCAACTGGGATCGCCAGAGCCCTGTCAAAGGAAAAAAGTTTTCCCCCTCCAGCTTGCTTACCTTAGCTGCTAATCGCAACGCTTGCCTTGCTTCGCTTGCCTGAATCCATTCCATCAGCAAGCCACTCCCTGCCTGCAATCAAGCAGGCAGGGAGTTGTGGACTTCAACTCCCAGAATTCCTCAGCCAGCAAAACAAAGCTGGCTGAGGAATTCTGGGAGTTGAAGTCTACAAGTCTTAAAGTTGCCAAAGTTGGAGACCCCTATTCTATTGGGTAAGTTTTTTCCCCCTTTGGGAGCTTTAAAAAAAAATAGTTAATTGGGGTTTTTTTAGTTGTTCTTTTTTAGACCTAACCATTTAAAGTTTAGGAAGTTTTAAATTTAGTTTTCATATAAAAATAAAAATAAAATAAAATAATATTTGTGCAGCTTTCTGAGATTTAGTGTGTTTCTGTAGTGTTTCACTCTAACTACACAAACACACAAAATCTCACAAAGCTGTATGTGGAATTTTGTGTGTGTAAAGTGTGAAAGTTGTTTTTTTGGGCTTTTGTGGCTGTGTGAGGTTCCTGCTTGTTGCAGGGGCCATTTTGGGTCTAGCACAGCTGCTTTTACATTGTGGGTGAGCCAGTTGATGTTTTTTAATTTTTATTTGGTGTGCGTTGGAAGAGGGGTAGTCTTATACGGTGAGTATAGCCCAAACCCTATATTTTAACAGGAAAAGTCGGGGGTCGTCTTATATGCCCAGTCGTCTTATACGCCAGAAAATACGGTATTAGTAACTTGCTTCATTTAAAAACACACACAAACATACTTAGGGTGTTTCATTGGATATACACTACCAGATAGATAATGTAGCTATTCCTTTTTTATTTATGAATTACCAGAGTGTGGACAAAATATTTAGCTTAAAATCATGTTCAATTAAGCAATCAATATATCTTTGAACAAAGTATTTAATGTTCAATACATCGTATTTCACCCCACATAGAAAACCCAGCCCAAATGAAAACTGAGGATACTTTATTATTCTACAGTTACTTGCTTATCTATAGTAGAAGTGGTATTAAAAATAAATCAAACAAACCTTTAATTTCAATGTTGTAGCCAAATGGGACTATGAAGAATAGACCACTATTCCTTCTGAGTGCAAGAAATCAATAAAGAGGTGGACTACTAAGTTTTCTATAAATAGTGACATGAGAGTAGCTGCTTGATCTTACTGATTACGAACCTGAACTTGATTTTTGAAAATTAACAATATTATTTGTCTGTTTGAAATCTACTCCATTAATGAACTTGCAGTGTATTAATAAAGTCACACTGTGTTTAAGGGCTGTAATCTATCATTATTTATTGCAATTTTTAAAAAATCTACAAAACTAAATTTACACACATTATAGCTTCCATATCCTAGTCTGAACAATGTTTTTTCATCCAGATGAAATATGTTGTACTCAAAGAAACATGTCCTTTTTAATGTGCACAACTCAAGGATAATACACTAAAAGCATTCCACATCAATAACAAAAAATTTTAAAACTGGAAATTCCAGTTACAATACATGATTAATGAAAGATGCTACTGTAATTTAGAGTAATGACAGTAAGATGGAAATTACATCTGATAATCAATGCCATCCCTTTCTGTTCTTCTCTCAAGATATGGTCTACCCAAAGAGTTTTGCACTGGATCAGAAATTATATTCTATTATCTATGCCCTTTTTGCAGGCCAGGATAGAATTAAATATGGCAATACACAGATGTAATGTCTATTGGAAATGCCTATGCGAAAATCTTCTATTAAATAAGTGGATCTTTTTCTTCCTGCTGCTTTTGTGGCTACAGCCAAATGGGTGGAATCAACACTCTTGGTCTTTCTCAGCTCAAAACATGTGGTCTTACTGAGTACAAATTTGGAACACTACCTCAATATACCGTGCTTGATTAATACAAGAATAGATGCCTTTGGTCACATAAGTTTTAGCTATAAAATTTAGGCATTTAATATATGACTTTACAACAGCATTTGCTATTATTATTGCTTCTCTCACACAAATCATAGTTCTTAAGCATGCATGGAAAATTACAGGGTATAGGTGGAATTCAACACCCCCCCCCCCAAGACTATGCATGAACTTTATCTATTAATTATATGTATCATTTTAAATCCATGTGTATAGCTCAGCATCACAAAACTAATAGAACTGGCATGCATATAACATGAATAACTGCTCTACTTTCTAAAAAAAGGAATGAAGCATATGATAAGGGTGTGAATCAGAGGGGAAGGTGAAGAGGGAAGCACTACATACAGAAAAGAGTGTGTGTCAGAGTGAAATACCTACCATCATAATAGTCCAAATTCAAAGACTGCTTGGATCAGAACAGAGAAATAACAAATTTAACCATATTAGGGGAAAAATGCAGAAAGAAAGATAGTTTGCTTCCCTTCACCACGTGCCTACAGAATTTACCAAGGGAACTTAAACCTGTAGAAGATTGTTTCAATTGTTGTTTTGCATGCCTTTAATTCTCAACTTGAGTTAACAAATGAACTAGTATAAATATTTCTTCTAGGTGACTCCTGTGTGTGCCAACTATACATTTTAGTAATAAGATGAGCATTAGATCAAGTGATGAATTCCTTTCCCATAATTGTGCCCCCATTCTATTGCATAAATGACATGCCAAAAGGAGTGCAGAGCACTGGAGAAGAAGGCATAAAATAGTTCCATTAGTAAAAAGCCAATCATCATTTGAATGATTCAACATTGTGAGTTGTAAAATCCCAATTTGCATCTTCTTTGCTCAGATCTGAATATATCTTGTTGCAGATGATAAAGCCTTTTAATATCCTTTGGAAACTCTAGACATACACAGAGATCCTTAGGTAAATGTTTACTTAACACAAGAAATACTGAAGTTTCTTGCTTGGATAAAAAAAAATGTAAGTTACTTCTCCATAGATGAGCACGTGTGCATAACCAGTCCAGTTCAGGTACCAAAAGAGATATCATTGTTCAAGGAAGAAAATTCAATTTGTATTGAATCAGCAAAGAATGTCAAAGATCAAAATTTATTAGCAATCTGATCTCACAGAAGCAAGGAAGAGAGCAGGAAGAGGAAAGGGTTAAAAATAAACCACATATGTAACACTAAGATGACAAAGTTCATTTACTTCCCAAAAGGCCTAATGGGTTATATACCTGCACGGTTTGCACCATAAAGTCTGTCGGTCAAGCCCGAACAATGCCCGACACTTCTTGGGAGTATTTGCATCTGTTAGCACAAGGTAAACATAAAAAACAACAACAACAACACAATGGTGGATAGAGCTCAGTTGGATGCGAAATCTCAGCTACAGCTAACATTTCACTCCGTTCACTGCCAATCTCTCAGACCAAAGGGCATGAAAGAAAGAGGATCTCTGCAAGGTGACACACACCTACAATGCCTACACCTGCTGTGCATTCCTTGACTTAGCCCTGTGTCTTCTCTGCTGAACTGCTGCACTGTGATATCAAAGGATGTTTGGCAATGTTTTCTAACAATGTATGCAACTTTCCAGAGAGAATGATGGAATTGTGTGTGCAAGTCTAGGCTGACGCTGTCTTACAGTGGGAATTTTTTTTCAACTAGCGGCAGTGACAAGGACTGGGAAGAAAACAAAATGGGTGAAGGAGAGCAAAATCCTTTAAACAGAAAGAGAGGATCATTCACAGCAGCATTCCACTCCCTTGTGTGTTCTAGATCACAACACAGAGCTACAAAGCAACGAAGCAGGAGAAAAGGGAAGGGCAGGGAAAGTACCAAATAAACCAGCTGCAAAACCAGCCATTGCAAGTTGAAGTGGGGGAGACTATACACACCTGCAGGGACCGCACCAGTTATTCTGTTGATCAAGGCCAAAGCGCGCTCGGCATTTCTTAGGAGCGCTCAGGTCTGAATGAGGTCAAGAAAGAAGCGAGCAGAAAGAGAGAGAAAAAGAGAAAAAGAAAAAAAGAGAGAAGATAAGAAAAAAAAGAAGAAAAAAACAAGAAATAAAAATAAAAATAAGAAGGAAATAAAATCAATGACCTCATTATTAACTGTATAATATAAACGTTTGATTGTTCATTTCTTTCTTTTTTTTTAAAAAAATAGTGATTATCGCATTTATCACACTATTGAGATTAGCTGTTGCAATTAAAGCTGCAGTATCCCTGGAAAGGACTGTCCATAAAAAAATAAGCTTTAACCAGTTAAGAGACACTGAAAAGGCAGCCATCAAATATTCCTTCATTAGCTCCAGATGCAAAAGGAGCTATATGAGAACAAAGTTTGATGGACTGCACAGTTGGGGAAGGTATTAAACACCAAAAAAAAAGCATAGGGAAGAGCAGTTCAATATGAAGATCTACAACATGCTTTCTTCTTTAAACTGAAACAAAATGAAATAAAAGAAAAGTTTCTTTTGGAGGAGGCGGGTGGGGGGATAATGCAGCTTTGAAGTAAACATTCCATTTATTGTTCTTTTATTCTTTTTAAAAATGGTTCAGAATAAGCAGATAGCAAAATGGATATGTTAGTTTCAGCCAGAAATAAAAATGATCAGAAGCATGGAAGTAAGCAGTATGCAAGTAAAGCAGAGAATAGCCATGAATATGTTGGAGTAGAAATGGAAAATAAAATATTTTTTTAAAAAATATTGTGGTTGCATGCTGGCATGAGAAGACTTAGTGGGTGCCGCGTGAAATGCCATTAGATTAAGGAGGTTCGTTATTAAGGGTTTTTCAGTTTAGACCAGTCTCTTTAAAGAAATACTGCATATTCAATTTGCACAGTTAGTACAACTGAGTGTCTCTTACTGCATTACTGTTTAATTGCCATTGTAATGAATAACAAATCAGAAACAACAAAACTATCAATCATAGCACATTATAAATATACATGTATGCTACAGATGTGTGAATGATTATTGTTATGTCAGTGTTTAAATGTTAATAAAATCTAAAATGGCAGGACGAAAAAAATATGTAAAGCAATTTACGCAACTACTTTTAAATGGCTGAAAATGACATTAGCACCTGTAATCGGAGGAAGTGAAAGGCAAGGATTTAGGAAACATTCGCTGTGTTCTGAAAAAAAAGAACAAATTATACAAAGGCTTCAAAGGAAAAAATTAATCAGGATTTTTCCAAAATTGACTATGAGATTGCCTATGCAGTATTTCTAATTTTCTAGAAAGAATGGCAAACCTCCTTAATTTTTTTAAAAAAACAATGGCTGTAATTTACCACTGTAAAGGCATGCATCAGACCACACAGGTACAGCTCAAATTAATGTCAAACTCACAGATGCACACACACACACACACAGAGAGATACACCCAGACACAGCAAATATCTTAGATAAAAATGCCATATGCATTAACAAACTATGGCGCTATGGTGAGTGGCTTTAAAGAAAAATGAGACTACTATTGTAGGACTATCCATGCACTTATTTGGCTACATGTTTTAAAAGGCAAGCAGTATGAAACCAATTTTAGTGGTATTTAAAACCCAGCAGGAGAAGCTGGGTGGACTAATGGACTTCTAAGAAATAAGGCTACAAACTTTCTAACTTTCTAATTAGGAAATTATGGCCTTCCTTGTATCTATAAGGAAGAAATACTAGTTTTACTTACCATTGGTTTCTCCTGGCTGCTTGTCCCTTTTCCTCTTCTTTTTCTTTCCCTGAATGAAACATAAATACACGAAAAGATTGTTAAAAAAGCATCTTACAAAAGGAGATGAGGGAAAAGGACTATTTTGCAATTCTTACAACAATGCTGTAAATCACTAAAAACACACACAGTTAAATGGTATAATAATAATTTAAATTATACTCCTTTTGAACATTCCATTCCATTAATATGGATAATACAACCATATCCAAAATTGATAGCTTAATACAATGACTGATATAGTCTAAGAAAAAAGAAGTATGGATAAGGATTGATGAAACAGTTGTGACACACAAATGCACAATCTAAATCATGTAAGTTCAAGCTGGTCTTGCAAAAATAATTAAAAAACAAAGCAGTGAAGCATATTAAACATACAGTAGACCATTTCTCATTATAACTGTTTAGAAAACTATAATGTGTAAACAAGTAGTAGTGTTAGCATTTAGTTTGATCCTTACAATTTCAAGCTCTTTCCATCCTGCATAATTATATTCTAAATCAGCATGGTTAAATAAACTGGGCTTTAATTGACAACTTTAAGAATTAAACATACATAAGGATTATCATGTTCTTCCACATTCAACTCTTCTTTCCAACCTCATTTGCAGAGAATTTAGAATTTGGAAAGTTCTCATAAATAATATGAACCAAGTGAAACTCACTATAGCTACACTAAAAATGTTTGTAAAGTATCATGAATAAGAATGAATTTCAAAATGGTGCTAAGTATGGGACATTTTCCAAAACATTATAAATTAGATACAAAAGGATGGAAATGCTCTGTATAGTAAATTATATTTTGCTGTAGAACTTCAAGGAAATTGGTATTCTTTATAAAATGACCTCAAAAACTTTCATTGTGTGTGAAAAGGAACGTTTTATATCTTTGGTAATAAATAAACTTTTTTTCTCTAAGCAGTAAATAAATACAATCTATTAAGTTTAATCTTTAATTGGCCTAAACTAGACACAACATGGTCCATTAAACCTTTGCTTCAAAAACAAAATAATAATGGAAATTTACAAGGACTCAAATATTCCATCGATTGTGAATGGGCATCATATTGTCAGAGTGAGTTTAATGAAAATACAGCTATAAACATAAGAAATTATGATAATGGTTGACAGGGTTTTTTCCTATATCTGTCATGTCTTCTTTTCAATAGCTCTGGTGTAGTTGCCACTTCAACAATTCATTTCAGGTTTCTACTCGGCATGTCCACTACGATGTTTATGCTACCTGGAATGTACCAGCAAGAGCAGGAGATGTGAATGTTCCTTTTGAAGATACAGCTCCTACAGGTATCCAGGCACAAAGCCTTTGAACTTGCTTCTCTTTCCTCATTCAGATGGTAAACTGCAACCCTGCTGTTTTGGATGTAACAGACAAAGTCTTGTTCAGGAGAATTTTTGGTGACAGAGGGAAGACTGTGTATTTGGCTCCTTGTTTTGTTAAAATTTAATGCACTACTGGGAATACTCTAACAACTGAATAAGGACTGACTGTAGCAAAGGTCCAGTTTCACTTATACTTTTCATGGGGTGATTTGTGGGGTGGACCTGGGATATCTTTTCATCCCTGGAGTCTAATATCTCAGAGGTTCCTGTGCTAAAAATCAGTTGTATTGGTAGCAAGCTAAATTTTACATCAATTACTAGAGAAATAGTTAAGTGCTTTAGAATATAAAATACAAGAACAGGACACTGTCTCTAAAACAAGACTAGTTGTCATAACAAATTTTATTGATGCATAATATATCATTTACTAGTTTGGAAGAATAGGACAGCAGTGAGATATAACAAAATAAATCCCTCTAGAGGAGAAATCATGGAAATATATTTCTTACTGAAATGACTTCCTTCATTAATCACCATATAATAAAAGAGCCTATTGAAAAGAAAAAATAGAGCCCCTAATAAGACACTGTAAGTAAGTAATGAACAATTTTCTTGACATACAGTATATAGGGATGAAAATACTAGAGAAAGGAAGGTCAAAAATAGAAGTCAGGACCCGTATGAGTTGGTATGAAAGAGGGACAAATAACAAATCAAGCAAATAGAATAACAAAAGCAGGCACTTGCAGTCTGCCACATTTTGTTGCAATTCTTAATCAGTAACGCCTAATGAATAAAATTGGACTGACTGTTGTTTTTGACTGGCAACTATAAAATACACTAAATGCTACAATACACTGGATCATATACATCGATTTTAAATAAAAAATAGCAAAGTAACAGCAATAAAATTCAATTTGGCCAAATGTCTTCACTCTATAATAGCAGTTGCACAAGATTTGGTCATGATATCAAAACAGCTACATTCTAATCTGAGAGGGTTCTGAAATGATCATCCAATTTTGATATTTTTATTAAAATAGGCACAGCATATAGTATATGAAATGACAGTCTCCATAATGAGGAGAGTATTGATATAAATGTCCCACCATTTCAACTTCTCTCATGCCAATAGGAGGACGAATGCTGTGGACATTTCCCTCCAAAGGTAGGAAAATATGGTAGGAATGTGAAGATGTCATTTAATGAACAATTTTTTAATTTGCAGCTGTAAATTCATCAAAAATTATATAAATTATATTTTTCTTACTTAGTATTTAGGCATATCTAAGCAGAGACATCACCCTGCCAAAAAAAATGCGTATAGTCAAGACTATGGTTTTTCCAGTTGCAATGTATGGCTGTGAAAGTTTGACCGTAAGAAAGACTCAGCGCCAAAGAATTGAGGCCTTTGAACTATGATGCTGGAGAAGAGTCCTGCGAGTCCCTTGGACTGCAAAGCGATCAAACTGGTCAGTCCTAAAGGAGATCAACTTTGACTGCTTTTTAGAAGACCAGATCCTGAAGATGAAACTCAAATACTTTGGCCACCTAATGAGAAGGAAGGACTCACTGGAGAAGAGCCTAATGCTGGGAAAGATTGAGGGCAAAAGAAGAAGGGAACGACAGAGAATAAGGTGGCTGGTGGAATCACTGAAGCAGTAGGAGTGAGCTTAAATGGACTCCAGAGGATGGTAGAGGACAGGAAGGCCTGGAGGAACATTGTCCATGGGGTCGCAATGGATCAGACACAACTTTGCAACTAACAACAAGATTATTATAGTGTGTAGTGTAATACACTTTAATTATACTATATTAAATTAATATGCTTTGGTACTAAATATACCATAGTATATTAATTGGTATTGAATATATTACGTCGAGAACTCATGGAACATTGAAAATAAAGATATATTTCTACACTATATATTGGAGACATAAGAAATTTGTAACTTAAAAGAACTGCTTTATGTGATTAGATAAATCTCTATTTTCTATTTTTTCTGTTCAAAATTCATAATCACAAGGGGTGGATTTTCAATTATTGTGCTCTTGCTTTCCAATGTTCAGAGATTTATGGCAGCCATTATATGTGTTATCGAAAATATTGATCAACTTTAAAAAACAATATAGGTAGTCCACAACTTGAAACAATTTGTTTAGTGACCATTCAAAGTTACGTCATTGAAAAAAGTGACATATCATCATTTTTCACACTTATATCCAGTGCAGCATTCCTATGGTGACATGAACAAAATTCAGATGCCTGGCAACTGACTCATATATATGATAGTTGCAATCTCCTGGAGTCATGAGATTAGCTTTTGTAACTTTCTGACAAGCAATGTCATTTGGAAAGCCAGATTCACTTAACAACCATGTTACTAATTTAATAATTGTAGTGATTCACTTAACAACTGGAGCAAGGAAGGTTGTAAAATGGGACAAAGCTCACTGAAAAACTGTCTCATTTAGCAAGAAAAGTTTTAAGTTCAAGTATGGTTGTAAGTTAAGGACTACCTGTATAATATATCCTCTATTTAATGGCCTGTTTGACAGAAAGGATATTTGTGCTAAACACAATGTCCATTAAATTTGAAATGTTCATAGTTTGCATAATTACAATATATGTAAATTGTCCAGACAAATTTTAGATTTATCCATTAAACCTGAGTGATTGTCTGCTAAATAATGGTGAAGTATGAACTCATTTTTTGTCCAATTAATTTAAAACCCATTAAATTGATTACTGCTAAATTAAGGTGCAACTGTTTTAACTAGTAGAAAACAAAATGGCATATGTTAATATTGTACTATAAGAATTCCTTATAGTTCCTCTTTTTCTTTCTTCTTCCATTATTGTCATAATTTTATAAATTCCTTTCTTATTAATCCTTTTGTTATATTTCTTAACATAAAATCATAACCTCTGAAAGCTATTTTTGCAAAGACTGTTTCTTTGATCATTTTATATTTCTTTTTTCTAGTTTCTTGTGTCCTTTTAAAACAGGAAACCAGAAACAAATACTGGCATTCATTTTATAAATTTTTATCTTCTGTCACTTTACTCATATTTCTTCACAGCAAATTTTATTTCTTTACAAATTTCTTTACAAATACCAAGCAATAATTTTAATGAGTACTTTACCTTGAATTCATTATTTCTTTAACAAATATGAATTGAAATGCCTAAACACTGATCATTGTATAACATGTCTGCTATGCTGTTCCATTGATTTTAAGCATCTTACTGTTATTTGGAATATAAAAATGTCCTTATATTGTATGAGTCTTCAGGTACATTGTATTGTTCTCATTGTGAATTTCACTGAATATTTGAAGCTGCTGGGAAATGCCTCAGCTTTCTTTGCCTATCCTTTTGAGCTTCAGATAGAAAGATATTTTCAGTGGTTCCACATGAAGAACAACTAAAGGTAAAGTTAAAGGTTCCCCTCGCACATATGTGCTAGTCGTTCAACTCTAGGGGGCGGTGCTCATCTCCGTTTCAAAGCCGAAGTGCCAGTGCTGTCTGAAGATGTCTCCGTGGTCATGTGGCCGGCATGCCTAAATGCCAAAGGCGCACGGAACACTGTTTCCTTCCCAACAAAGGTGGTCCCTATTTTTCTACTTGCATTTTTTACATGCTTTCAAACTGCTAGGTTGGCAGAAGCTGGGACAAGTAATGGGAGCTCACCCCATTACACAGCACTAAGGACAACTATAAAGATCCAAATGCTTATGACAGTGAACATGCTCATATGTCAATATCATAGGGAAGTAGGAGGAGAATATGTTTCAAGCCTTGCAGCATGGCCTTCTGAAATCAGACTGTACAGTAGCAGAAGGAATTTCAGTTAACTCCTAGGAACAATTTTGAACTTGGAATTAATATACCCTTGGGTTGCAAAGGAAATTATCTCAAAGAAGGTCATGAGCACTGCTATCTGCTTAGAAGCAAGAAAAAAGCTAGAGCTAATAGGAATAAACTTTAATAAATGGGACAGGCATGGATTTGGAAAGGATAATGTGAACATTTTGATACCATATATGGATTGCTAGTGTTTAAAACAAAACCTTAATCTATGCTAGTCTCAGAAACAGAACTCCTTGTACGTTGCTTGATGATATGCTTGATATGATTGGGTGGCCATGTAAATGTTTACATAAATATATAAATAGGTAATCTATGTGTTTCTATGTAGAAACTTGTTACAATAACCTAAGTAGAAACACAGACTCAAACAGATTCATAAAAATGAATTTAAGAAATATTGTTAAATTACTGAAATAAGAATGAGTGAATTTGTTTTTGCAGAATGGGCCAGTGTAATATGTGAACAAGGTATTTCCTTGTTTAAGGGAGGTGAAACTAAAAATCTATCAAAAAGCAAAAGAAGTCAGGCATCCTCCATATATTACAAATACATAAATAGAGCAATTTAAGTTGTATAACTGTTTATGTTTGAATAGCATGTCATTCTAAAATTTCCCTTTCCCTCTTTTTGGCAGTTGGCTATCTTAAGAGTTATGAACCAGAACCTTCTGAATTATATCTTTCTGAAAACTCAGTTGCTTAAACAGGATATCAGACTCTACATCAACCTGCAGAAAATGTGTAAAGTTCTTTATTTAATCAGGTCAGATATGATGGATCGATAGGATGTTTACCCCCCATTTTCATTTCTTTGGTTTCAGAATTTAGGCAGATTATCATTTTATTTTTACTGCCTTTACAAGGCAATGTATTCATTTTATTTTAATTGTTTTATAACTGCCCAATACAGATGCAAATCTACCATGCAGTACAGCCATTTTTTGGTGATAAAAAATAGGAGAGAGTTTTATATAAACAGAATGAACATGTTTTTCTCAATTTTTGACTTATATTCTACCAATTCCTAGTGAAAATACTTGGCCTCTGTTTAAAATTATATTAACACTTTTTGGAGCGTTTAAGTTGTGCGATTGGTTTGGTTTGGTTTTATTAAGTTATTGGTTCATATTGGAAATGGTCCACACTGATGCAATACCTTCACTGGGAGATTCCTATTGCACATTATGAAATAAATTCATATTTCAGTCACAAATATATGGAAATAAACAATCATGAATACAGACTGATGGATCCAATATAGATCTTCAAATCCTCCCTCTATATCAAAATACACATCCAGCCATTTCAGCCAAGCTTAAATGAATACTAGAGAATAAAATGTTCATTTACAATGTATCAGCAAAGTTAACACATAGTCAGTATTATGTATGATGCACTCTTTAACCAGGCTCCCAATTCAAAGAAAAATTCCTTTCAAAGGGAAACTTAGATAAGAAAGGGGCTAAATAACAAAAGCCAGTGAAAGGTAAGTGGTAACCAAATATCATTTTAAACGAACTGTGATCATGACAGACAATTGTACAATGAAGTAAAATATAAAACAGTAGAGGGTGGAATAATTTATTTAGCCCCACTTGAGAGCAAGACTTCCAACAAATCTTTGCCTTCTCTGAAGCTAGGGTAAGCCATTCTTCCACTTTCCACCATACTCTCACACAGGTATGCAACAAGGCACTCAATTTTGGGGGTTGGAGAAAGAGATGAAGGTGAGAATAGAAAGAGAACTGTATTATTATTGTTACTATCATTTTGGTAAAGTATAAAAAAATGGAAGTTCTAATAGAATATAAATTCTGCAAGAAATTTGTTCTCACCAAAACTTTACTGACACACCTCTATTGAATGGGTGCCAATTGTATCCAATTGAGTTGGTGACAGAACGGAAACATCCGCTATAATTACCGGATTGGTAGTCCTTGTCTTTCGTGTGTGGGCGTACTTCAGCAGATTACAGCAGTACTTGTCTACAATCTCTACTACTGAAAAGAATTCTACCTACATAGCCACCTACATAGTTATCCCGTGCGGACCAGCCGGGGTAAAGCTGCATGTGAAGTTGTCGCTCCTTTCTGGCTAATTCATAATATTTTGCTTGTTCTTCTCTAGATAGTGCATGCCACTGTAAAGAAAAAGAGAGCAAAGCCACAATCGAAAGAGTATTTGGTATTTCTTAGAAAGCTACATAACATATCAATAGATATAAATAGATATCAACAGAACATATAAATAGATATCAATAGATACATTGTTGCTGATAAAAAGTCTACTTCATTATTACTTCAGTCAAGATTCAATTAATTGCCATTTAGGAAAAATGAAAGGTGTAATACCTCAAGGATGGTTAGGTTTGTACTAAGCTATATTTTGAGTGAGACAAAATTATTTTGTAGCCTTTATATCATACTAACTACACCCTAACCCTAACCCTAACCCTAACCCTACAATGATGTATGGTTTGCCTGCACAGTAAACTGTTTAACCTTCAACAAGGTAAAAACATAACTTTTTACCAGTCAGTCAGTCAGTCACCCCTAGAAGGAAGGCATGGCCAGTTCCTAAAACACTGCCAATAAGATTGTGTGGTTTTGTCTTGAAGTCGCTGGGGATCATAGCTTGCTAAATGTCACAAAAATAATAGTAGAAGTAGTAGTACCTAGTAATAGTAATTCTACATTGTTATTAGTTCTGTTGCTAAATGATGGTTCTTAAACATCTACTTATCAGATATTTAGGGTTCTTGCATTTAGAGATTCCAGCATTGATGTCTGAAACTTTGTGGAGGGGATGTTCCTGTTCCAAGAGACTGCAAATATGGATCAGAAATTGAATCCATCCACTAGAGTACTTTTAAAAATCAAGAGAAATAAAAAAGCACACCAAATATTTTTGAGAACGGAGGCACCAGATTTGGCTGGCAAATGAAGATGAGAAAGCAGTGATTACAATCAAACTTAAAAATCAAAGGAAACAGGGAAACACATCTATTGACATTAGATAGCAATTAGTTATCCTGTAGAAGTGTAATTACATATAGATGTAATAATCATCTATATGTAACCCTAAAGCATAAGGAAATGCCAAAAGCCCATCATGTTAGAGCAACAAAGTCAGAAAAAGGCTACATATTCCATGGGATAGGTATAATCTCTCCTAAAGTATGTTTATGGATTGTGTATTTTCATTTTAGCCATCTTGCTTGTTTCATCTTTCAAGGTGTGTATACATACCCTGACTAGTTACCTACCCTTCGACCAAGAATCTGATTGATAGCAGCACTCTCTTTCAGCGTGCATTCTGCTACAACTTTCGCTCTCATTTCCTTCATGTACAACATAAATGCATTAAGAGGTTTCTTTATGTGTGGTTTCTTTTTCTCCTCTTCTTTTTTGGAGTCCTGATGTTTTCTAGACAGTTGAAAACAAATAATAAAAAATATAAACAGAACTTGCATGACATTATATATTCTATATTTTAACCTCTTCTCAAATAAAACCATAGCAACAACTAGAGGTTTTTTAAAAAAATTCTTACAATGAGATTCATTCAACAAGGTATAAAAATGGGACATTTTATAAAATGCAGGAAATAGTTCTATTTAATTTTTAGAAGTGCAATTTATATCCCATTATGCAGGGTTAAAATCTGCTTGAAGTCAGTCAGTCTGTCTGTCTATATCTATCTATCTATCTATCTATCTATCTATCTATCTATCTATCTATCTATCATCTTATTTAATATACACATAATGAATGGGGCTCCTGCAAGATAGTATGGTACTATTATTTCACAAGACTATAGACAAGAATGGTGCACTACATTGTTGCCTTTTCATTTATTTCAGCAAAACGGGTGGTGTATATGCTGCAATAATGGCTCAGACCAGAGGAAGATTTTTTTATAGGATAGTCTCAGGAATCAGTAATTGAAAAAAAAAAAATCCTCAGCCATACAGGAAAGAAACAGAAGGTTTAGCATGCTATACACAAGATTGTGCTTGGTGGAAATATACGAAATGTTCATTTGATTATTCTAAAGTTGAAAAATAAATACACTGATTTTATAGCAAATGTACTTGAATCATGATAGGATCAAAAGATAGATTGGGATTAAACACATGAGACTGTAAAGAATATTTAAGGCTGTATACCCCATAAGCTACACAAATGAGATTCCAGACTGTTCCAACTGTAGTTTATGATCTTGACTCAATTACTATATGCATGTCTGATATATAATTTCACACATAAAAGCATAAATATGCTTTTCACAGGTACTCTCCAAGCAAAATAACTACTTTGTCTAAATAATTTGACATCCATTCACTATGAACAAAACACACTGATTGAGGAGTCAACAGAGATCTTAATTAAAGCCTAAATGCTCATGTAAACAAATTTAAAACAAATGGATAATAGGTCAGTGATTGAGCGTAACCTTACAGGACAAAGGTTGATCCTTTGATCCCTGTCAGTTTCCAATAGGATATTAAAAGACTAATGCTGGAAACCCTGGAAAATCACTGTAAATCACTGAGCTAATTGGTCCAATGATCAAACTCAGCCTAAGCCGGCCCCCTATGTTCTACAATGTCAACCCCAATGGTATACAGAAATGCTTTCCAGCATTGCTTGCTACAAATTAGACCATTATTTGAAACTAAATTTAAATGTAAACAATGTAAATGTAAGCAACAATAACAACAACTTACGAACTATGGAGTGAGCCAACATCATTCTGGGAAGATTCTTGTTTGACTGTTGGGGTGACTATTGCTGGATGAGGAATCCCAGTTGTATGTAAACTATGATGTGGAGGGACCATGTGTGGAGGGAACCTAGAGGAGATAAAGCTGTGTAAATCGTCAGAATAATGAATGAATGGGGACAGGTGTGTACACACATATCATAAAAGAGACAATACAAGAATATCTATTAAAGCATATGAAACTTGGTACCATTACTCAAAATACATTTTTTTTAAATATGATGTATTAAATTATCATTAAATTGAAGAATTCATTTAATAAAAATCACTGATTTTTTATTTAACACATATAAAGTAGCAATTTAGTTCATGAAACACAATGAAATTACAGCTCATTCACTTGAATATAAAGCATACATCTTAATTTGCAGCAAATTATGAAAAATAAAACATTAGAAATTTAACCCTCAGCCAGAATATCAAATCAAATGGAAAATTAAAGGTGGCTGTTTTATTATATATATTAACACATAATAAAATGTTAACAGTACAATAGTAAAGCAATATAAAAATAGGTGTGCAATTTTTATATGATATTATGTATGCATATACTTATTTTAGATATATTTTATTTTAGATGCTATATTAGTACTTAAAATTGGAAGTGGAAAATAAAATTTTGGGCATTTGTTTTATAAGGATATTTAGTGGGTATTTCTATGTAACTACATTTGAGTAAGCATTACAAAGATAAGCATATGTTCTGAAGTTCACAAAATAAGAATATATCTATATTCTCCTGGTATATTTTATTATAAATTACATTATTTATTATTAGCTATCTAATATTACATGAATAGTACAACCAGACTTAAATAATGAATTAATGCAGGACAATTTTGAATAAGTGGGAAATGGAAAAAGTCATACAGAACAATTTTTTTTTTAAATTAAGCAACAACTTGGTAAAATCCATAATATTGGAATATATGTTACATACATTATTACCAAGATTACTGGAGATGATGGTTATTGTAGTTTAACATCTCAGGAAAATGAAAATTAATATCTCATCTTTCTAGTATTTAAAATAAATAACTGCAAGCATATAACTGATTAGCGTCAATCACTATGTTTACTTAAAATCCTAACAAAAGTCTATATTCAAAAGGTGAATAGGGTGGTTGTTGTTTTGTGTTTCTTTCTGTGTGTGTGGGGGGGGAGATAACTATATTAATAAATAAGCTAATTGGGTATGTCAATTTATAAATACTTGGATCTGAGAGAAATAGTTCAATTAATCTAGTACCAATCAAAATAGAACAAAATATCTATCTTACTTAAGCAACACCTTTTCACCTGACAAAGGAAGATTGGTGTTTCTTTTTTTCCAAAAGCTCATTAAATTTCATGGCCTTAAATTATAAAATAAAACTCCAACTGTCGATAGTTTTTTTAAAAAATCAGAATCAAAATACAAAACTACCTCAACATGGATGGCACTTAAAAATATAGGAGTAGAATTCTGCATCTGTGGCTTGTCCCTATTGTGGTTGGCATGCTAGGGGATATAAAGGCGGTTTTTGTCCTGGATCATTCTGACTTGTGTAGAAAAGAGAAATATTTCCTATACTCTTATGTCACGGAGTATATAGCATGACAGTGCTTTTACCTCTATGGGACTATACAAGGTTGACACTATTATTATTATGCTTGGTTGCACAATCACTCAGTTGTTTAGATTGGGCATTTTTGTCCATTTATCAAGTCCTTCCTTACGACCCCAGATAGGTAGATATTATTGTTTAATAATATTAAAGATATTCTCACAGGATGTAAACTATTCCAAGTAAAAATGCCTTTTACAATTGACTGGTGGTGATTTGTCAATGCTGATGGTGTTCAAGTGATGCTCTGGGTGTTTTGGAATTACATCAAAGGTACCTATCTACTTTGGTACTATCTTTGTCCTACTTCCCTTTGCAGGTCTTTCTATTTTGGTTCTCCCACCCACCCACCCCAGTTATTTCTCTCCTATTCTGCTGTCTTTGGATATTCCAATGTCTGCTTTCTAGTCTTTTTTGTCTTTCTTATCCACAATTGAGTCTGTGGCAGATGCTTGTAATGCTTGAATTCTATAGTCCCAGGGCACTTTAGCTTCTTCATTTTCTATTACAGTTCTTGCTTGCAGGCAAATATCACTTTAGATAGCAAGATGGGTGGCATATAAATTTAGTTGGTTAGTTAATTAGTTAGGTTGGTAGGTAGGGAGGTAGGGAGTAAGCAAGTAAGCAAGAAAGCAAGCAAGCAAGCAAGCAAGCAAGCAAGCAAGCAAGCAAGCAAGCAAGCAAGCAAGCAAGTAATAGGTATTTCCTGCATATATTCCACTGTAGCCTTGTTGCTATTTTGTTGTGCCATTGTTTGTAGTTGGTCTGTTTGATTTTGCAGCAACTAATTAGATGGTTTTCTGTTTCTTCTGCTTTTTAGCAGAGGTGGCATTTGTTGTCTTCTCAATTCTGACCTTGTATATATATTTATTCTTAAGGCTTGGTCTTGTGCAGCCAGGATTAACCTTCCATTTTCCTGCTCTTAACCATTGCCCACTCTCAACCATCATTGTTATCTGCTTTCCCTGCTAATTATTTTTTAAATGTATCAGCCATATAATACTTTACCTTGCCATGAATCTTTTGTACTATTCATTTGGTCTTTCTTACAGGTCAGTTGATCTTTTTAGAATTCAATCAGTCTTTATGGTTCAGTGCATTTTCTTCACTGTCCTTCAAATATTCTTCCAATACCCTTTTTTCAAGGACATTTATTTCCTTGGTAATTAGAATCTGTCAATATCACTTCATGGATGAAGGACATGATTCATTATCATTATTTTTCTGGTCTTCCTATTCAGAGCTTTTACTTAGGTTCAAGATCAATCTAATAATCCAGATGTATATCTAATGACTGGTGTTTCCCAACTGTTTATTACCTTGATGGTGTTTCACCAGTGAAGTTAGACTTAAAGATTTCTTCATTCTTCTGAGATATTCACTACTAATCTTCTTCTTGACTTCAACATGCTTGATGTTGTTAACTTGAAAGATGCCCAGGTATTTTTAGTGATCATCTTCATTCATACTCTTGATGTTATTTCCATAGGACATCTGGATTATTTCAGTTTTCAGTATTTTTTTCCCTGTTGATGGTACGGGTGGTATATTTGTCCAGCCTAACCTCCACTGCAGTATTAAGAAATTTCCTCCTTCATCACAACTAAGTATATTCAACACTAGCAACTTATCACTGTCTTTTAAAACACAACCAAATACTTCTTCATTCCATATCTCACTCTATGTCTATAAACTCACCTCTAAATCGTCTGCTATCTGACAAAACACTTTGATATTTTATAGCCATGGCCTGCCCTGTTCAGTATTGTACATAGATGAATCAGTGCATTAACAAACAGTAACAGCGATAGTGAGTCTGCTTAAAAGATTCATCTCTTGACACTAATCTCTTCCATCTATCAGCATTGATTAGAAACTGTGTCTTCCATTCTGCAATTAAACTTTGCACAAAGCTTCCAAAATTTCTATTGACTCGATATTTCTAGGCACCTGATTATCTAATCATATGTCAGGGAGTCAAATACCTTCTTGTAATCAATCCAAATTAAGATAGTTCTCACCTTCTGACCATAATTGATCCCACAATTGTAGTAATAACTCATGACAGTCAACAAGCACATCATCACATGACCATAACCAATTTTACAGTCTTTTTGTTACGTGAATGTTGTGACTGTTAAGCTTCCCATTGTAAGTTGAGCACTATCTGTACATTCAAGTTCATCTTCCTTCTCTTGCAGTTTTTCAAAATGATCTTGTCTGTTGGAAACTGGTCTTTTGAGCAATTTTCCTTTCTGCTTAGGTGGAAAGAGCTTGTTTTCAACTCGATAATGTTGGACTGCATCAGCCAACCAGACTAATTACCAATTTGAAATTCGTTGGCAAGCAGGTAATTGGCCTGTAGTTGCCTGGTGCTGCCCCTTTTGCTAGATCTTTCATTATCAAGTAGATTTTACCAGATGTTAAGTAATCTTCAACTTCAATTCCTTTTGGTATGTTGTTAAATGGCTAGGCAATGAATGGGTTACAGCCAAACAATATGCACTTCATCTTCACTGAGTGCTGAACAATTCTTGATTTTCCTTGCTCTTTTCTCCACCACTTCTATTATTATTACAAGTTTTTTCATTTCAATTTTGATCTGCAAGTCCTGGTATTTTATATTTTTTTCCACTTCGAAAATCTGCAAATTTTCACCTGTCAATTGCAAAAGGCAATATTGCTTGGAACTGTAGATATATTATGCTAATACAGCATCCTAGTTTCTTGGGAAGCTTTATGTTCATGAAAACAAAACCAACTAAATAACTGGAAGTTGTGATTTCATATTGTTGTGAACAGATAACATTTGGAGCACCAGTTGAACACCAAAATCCCCATAAGTTAATTGCAAATTTACTTTCAATAGCTCATATTTCTGTAAAAATATCTTTAATACCATCAAACAACTACATCTGCCTATCCCAGGTCCTTGGGAAGGACTTTAGGTGGATAAAAATGCCAAATCCAATCTAAACATCTAGTTGACTATGTCACAAACCATAATAATAATTTTTGGAACAGTTTACATCCTGCAACATTACTTTTAATACCAACAAACAACATCATCTCCCTCTTCCAGGTCCTGAGGAAGGACTCAATAGATGTATCAAAATGCAAAATCCAGTCTGAACATCTGACTGACCATTTGACAAACATAATAATAAATTTGGCCTTGTCAACATTAGGATAAATATCTTTCCTGACATTAATTATTACTTGTCATTGCTATGATCTCATTTTTATTAATATTAAAGAAAACAATTCTTGGCTACCAAGCAACCAAAACTGATAATAAAATCTGACATTTGCTTTATCAGGATTATCTGAAGCTTTCTGAAAAATCAGAAACAGAAATCCAAATATATGGTATAGAATTTGACAAATATGGTAAGAATTATTAGTACAGATTTTGCGAAGGAATTGAGACTATAGAAATGTGTTCATGTAAGAATAAAGTGGATAAAATCCTGTATAGTAATGGAGTTTAAATGCCAAATGGCCAAATCATCAGGAGATTGGCCAAGAAGAAACAGTGATGCAAGTTAAAAATTTACTGAACGATAAATACTTAGTAAATGTGCAGGAAACAAAACATGAATATCAAAACGATGTAATAAAAACTAGAACAGAATGCTGGCAAAAAAAAAAAAAAGCATTGCATGATCAATTTCTATAAAAGATTGAGAGAGAAGATGATAAAGATTAAACTGGGCAGTGGTTTACAAACAGAAAAGAAGAAGAAAAGAAACCAAAGTCTTTCTTTTGGCGGCTCAAAAGCAAGCTATTCAAACAATCAAGCTATTCAATGCAATCAAGGCCAGAATTGAAAAATTGTCAAATGATTCAAAGTGCAAATTGTGCAAAAAAGGAGAAGAAACAGTAGATCATCTCAACTCAATTTATTTAAGAAGATTCTATATACTGACTATAAACAGTAACATAACGCAATCACTTAAATAATTCACTGGAATATCAGTAAAAATATCATGCCACTAATAAAAATGATGAGAAATAGTTTTAAAAGTAGTAGAAAATGAACAGGTTAAAATATTGTAGGATTTCCAAATACAAACTGATAAAGTCTTGGTTTATAACAAACTAGATTTTATTATGCTTGAAAAGAAGAAAATGTGGATAATTGAGATGGTAATGCCAGGAAATATTAAAATAGAAGACAAAGAATTGCAGCAGATATCAAGATCAGAAAATTTAAATTGAAAGATTATGGCATTAAGTGGCCATGGTGTGCCATTGGTTATTGCCACACTAGGTACAATACCAAAAAATGTGGGATGGCACTTATAAAATATCTACATTGACAAAATTTCCATCTGTCAATTACAAAATGCCACACTGCTTGGATCCGCACATATATTATGTCAGTATCTGGAGCACCACTTGAACACCATTGGCACTGACAATGAAAATAGAAAAAGTTGTAAAAGACAGCTTTACTTGGAGCAGGTTACATCATGGAACAATATTTTTAACACCATAAAACAAGAAAACCTACCTACCTGGTCCTTTGGAAGGGCTGGAAAGGGGGATAAAATTGCCAAACCAAGTCCTAAATATCTGGCTGAAGCTGCAACCCACTATAATAATTCACGGAAACAAATCTTACTGTACTACTGAATAAAGCAAAAACTATCTCCACCGGTGAACGTGGAAAATCCATTTCCACAGGTAAAACTCTTGTGGAAAATGATGAAAAACATCTAAGATCTTATTTCAGTGCATGGGTATACCTCATCACCTAACGAGTCATTTCCTCAGAAAGGATTCACATTCTTTGACATATATAAAAACAAATGGGATAGGAAGACGTGATTGAAAGAGGACAGAGAATAGAAAATGAAAAGAAAAAGCTTTCAATTCCAGATTAAAGAGTAACAGAATAACAGAATTAGAAGGCACTTTGGAGGTCTTCTAGTCCAAGTCCCTGCTTAGCGGGAAACCCTATACCATTTCAGACAAATGGTTCTCCAATCTCTTTTGGATCATAGTTGACTATGGCAAATTGGGTGTAGTTTTATTGATACCTTGTAAAAATATTTGCTTGTTTTTTCAATTGCGTTCCTTCAACAATGTGGATAAGCAGTAGATTCTCTTAGTTGAATGTCAAAACCTAAGGGTTAGGGTTAGGCTTTTTCCATAAAGGAAAAAACATGGTACCAAATCTAACCTATTTTTATGAAGGTTGTATTATCTTAAATAGTTCTTAACTTTTAAAAAGCTTGTAGACAAAAGGATCAACAGTAAGACAGATGTGTTAATTTTAAAGCAAGTTTGGAAAGTCAAATTATGGCAAACTGGTTGAACAAGGAAGAAAAATAAAAGGTGATGAAGAGCTATTGGACATATCCTAAAACAAGGTGATAACAAAAAAGGAGCTATTTAATTCATTTCTGTCTGATTTTTGATAAGAGTGGGAAGAACTAGCTATATTACTGCTAAAAACAGATGATGTTGCAATTACATTTTGCTGTGTAAGGAGAAAATGTGTATTATTATTATTATCTATGTAGAAATACGCCCTTCTCCAACCTGAAATCTTTCAGAATTGTTCCCCAGGAATGTGGCCTTTGGGAATTTTGGAACTGAGCTTTCAGCACACAACAAATGGGCCTGTATTAAACTGTATACTTTAAACTCTGACTGTAATAATGCATTGAATTCTTTATCTTAGTGTCATTAGGACAGGATTTTTTCCCCCATTTGAATGAAAAGGAAAAATTCACACAATTCTCTACCTATAACTTCTTTCCTAATTCACTCTGGGAAAATCTTAGGCAAAAGTCATGATGAGAAGAAGCTAAACCTTGTGAAACTTAACCTTGGAAAAATAATATAGTTAAAGCTCTGAAAAAGTCTAAATTTAGGAAAATGCTTAAATGACGGGAAAAACAGTAAAGATCATTGATGAAGCAAAGAAGTAAAGGAAGAGAAGATTTTCCAATGTTCTGAAAAACAATGATGACTCCCAACTTCAAAACTAAAATCTGTTTGATTTTAAAAAGTTTAAGACTCAGTTTCTGAGTTTAGTGTTATTCCCCAATGATGGTTTTACTTTGTATGAAAAAAAGAGTTGATTTTGAAACATGTATGTATATGCATCAAAATGCCAGGAAAGGAAATTTACTTTACTTTCTTATTTTCATTGAAATGAGATGGCACAGTGTCAAAAGTATTAAATATTAACCAACAGAATTACAGGTAGTTCTCAAGCTATGACCACAATTAAGCCCAACATTTTTGTTGCTAAGCGAAACATTTGTTAAGTGAGTTTGCCCCATTTATGACCTTTCTTGCCACACTTGTTAAGTGAATCACTGCAGTTTTTAAGTTAGTTAAATGGTTGTTAAGTGAATCTGGCTTTCCTATTGATTTTGCTTGACAGAAGGTTGCAAAAGAGGATAACATGATCCCAGGACATTGCAACTGTCATAAATACAAGTCTGTTGCAAAAAAAAAAAAAACCACTGAATTTTGATCACATGACATGGATGTTGCAATGGCGGTTACGTATGAAAAACAGTCATAAGTCACATTATTCAGTGCCGTTATAACTTCGAACAGCCACTAAACAAACTGTTGTAAGTCAAAGACTATCTGTATTCATTACAATATGGCAATATAATAAAAGCAACATTAATCGTTAAAGTCACATTTTTCAAAACTATGACCCAGTCACACAAAAGGCACATTAACTGTGCCATTTGTGTGACTGGGCCATAGTTTTAAAAAATCCCCATATTAAATAGAAATGCCAAAAGTTATTTTTTAAATGTCTTCTCTGTGTATGTGATACACGTGCCTCTATGTACATATGGAGTTTTGCTTTATGTCTCTTTGAGTTCCTCAGTATATAAGGAATAGTACTCTATACATTATATAAGAACATAAGACAGAGTCAGATCCTATGACTTCGACTCTCTTCTGGCAGACCAGCATCTATCCGAATTGCAATAAACATTGTAAAAATTCTAAGTAGCTCATTATATACCCTGTCTGCTTTTATGGCTCCAAGCCAGAATATAATGATGAGCTGTAACTTGTTAAGGACAACTAATTTTTTGTTCCCGGCTGTCTCAGGGGCTTATCTCTCTTATTCACTCTTACTTTATTTCACTGTTGACATGTTTCTGTTAACTGGATGTCATCTGCCTGCCTTGATTTTATGCACAAGCAGTGGGATGCATTTTTCCATGCAACTATTCTGCTTTGAGTTGCATTGGGTTTGTCATTATCCTCTCATTTTCCCCTTGCACTCGTAACATTTCATCTATTCCTGCCTCATTTTATTTTATTTTTTTTCCTGAACCATGGTGCACCCACATTATGCTTTATACATGATCTTGCTCCCTTTGAAGCTGGCAGATTTCAGAGCCAACCCTCGTCAGGAGAAGTGCCTACGACCAATTTAGCAGGCTGAGGGCCCCGAGCTTCAACATCTCAATCTAAAGGGGGTCACGGAGTGGCACAAGCGAGTGTCAGCAAGTGCTGTTTAATTGCCAATCTAGGTTTCTCGGTGGTGTTTAAAGTATAATGACCCATCACTTAATTCTGAGAAGTCCTGGCCCTGCTGCTGAATAGAATGAATATCAAAGGATGTGCCAGAGTAGGGCAAGGAGCATACAATTCTTATAACTGTTGTAAGTATAATAGACTTGTACTTCTGTCATCCCCTTATCACAATAATGTATTTGGTTTTCTGTATACCCCTTCTAACTAGCTCTCTTTCATAAAGGCGTAGCTGAGGAATATATTGTCCCCCTTTCTCTCACGTTTCCCTCTCCTGAGAACTAAACAAAATAAATAGAACAACCTCACTGATAACAATTAAACTGAAGTCAATGACATCTTTTCAGATCTGCTTATTTTTTACACATATACAAAATTAATAGCAAAATAACAACAGAGCATGGAATTTTAATAATGTGTTTGCAGATAGAATTTGTTTATTTGGCTTTTTCCATTGGCCAAATGGAAAAAGCCTTCCTTTCTACTTCTTCAAATCCCTGCTATTTTTAAGACTCTTCCCCTTCTGCTGTCTAGCCTTCAGAGACATGAGGTTGAATCTAGATCCTTGCTATGTAATACATGCTAATTCAATTCCGAGCCATCAACAAAATGGATTAGCTGATTTAGCCCATCAGGAAAGTCTAAACCTCCACCGATTTAATTAACTGGACTGAAAATCAGATGAACAGAAAATAAAACTATCATTAGGAGCAATTAGTGATTACTTAAACATAGCCCTACCAAGCAGTTTGTAAATAAACTATCATCTCTTGGAAAATTAGGTGAAATTAATTGGAGTTTGGGGAAAAGAAAATAAATATATCTCTTAATCATTAGAGGATCAGGTGGGTCTTTTTATCTGAAGTAAAAATATTTGGGAATGAGGAGAAATTTTAACACCCTTCTAACAGCAAAATAAGTAGATTGCTTCTGTTCTTCACCATGTTAGAAGGAAGAGGCCACTGGGAAAACAAAATGTGTAAGAGCATAAACTCCTGGCTTCTTAATATCCTAGGGTTAGTAAACTGTTTTCCTCCAGTTACTGTAGCTATCAGTTAAAACAAATTAACTTCTAATCACAGTATTTCATTATATATGATAGGGTTTTTTAATGGGAAACAATGGAGGATAGTTTTTCATATTAATTGGGGAGATCAGTGTATAATTAAGGCATATGATTTAGCAAAGCTTTGTCATTCAAAATGAATAATAAATGGAAGTAGCAGTTGACCCATATCTTAGACCCAGGTATTTTGAACTCACCTTGACATAGAAGCATTGACGGTTAAAGCAGTGGGATAAGGATGTCGGAATCCTCCAGTTGTGATTGGATAGACTGGCTGACCTTGCCTAGAAAGATAGGGAAGGAAATGAGTAAAAAAATAAGAATTATAGGGGATTTAAAAAAATAAAAATAAAGTTCTCTGCCCAGTAAGTTTTATTCTCATTTGATTGGAACAAAAATCTTGGGGATTGTACAGCAACAGATCAAAGGAAAGAAACTCAGAACAATTTGAATTCCATAAATCTGATACGAATGGCTAATTAAATTTTATAACCTCTGCTTATGTCAATAGAGACCCTCTCCCCAAGCTGAAACTAGGTGTTTTGTTGTAATAATTAAAGGCGAAGTCTTGCTTGCTTTAATGGAGCCATCACACTAATTGAGGGCTACACATCCAAAGGAAAACAATAATGAATGTAAATTTATACCAAAATAAAGTACAGTGAATCAAAGGACTTCAGTTGCGCTTTGGGCCTCTTTTGGTATTTAGATCTCGGTGAGAAAACATTAAATTAACAGAGCTTAATTTGTAGCCTTTTGTCAGATTAACAAGTGTTGACAAGAGTTACCAGGGGAGAGTCCCCAAGAAGTATTGTGGGTAACCAATAGACAATCATACCTCATTACAATAATTAAAAAATACAGCAACATACCAAACATCATTTTTATGAAAGCTTCATAGATTTTTCTGACTGAGGTTTATTTGTCTGTGCTATGTTATTTTTCATCTGTATTTCAAATGTTTGAACTGAATGGAAAATATTTTGTCTGTGTATGTATTGTTATTGTTGTTAGTACTATTAATATCCTAAATACATCCAATTTGTTTTGGTATAGAGTGGATCCCATGTTTGTTAAATGTAAATTGGTCAAAAAAGCATAAAGAGATAAGTAGACTAATCATATTTTTAAAGTATTTGGTATTGAGGATTTTTTTTTACCATGAATGTTGTAGAAATACAATAATGTGCTTTATGTAAATATAACCAGAGATAAAGCTGTTAAATATTAATTTATTTCTTTTTTTCTGAGAAATGATTCATGCAGACATATGCTACAGAGATAGCCAATGAAATAAAACATTGTAGAATCTTGCTACTGTATAGAAATGCATTGCTTTTTTCATTTGTTAATTTTCTCTGGCATAAAATCATTAATTTTCTTCAGTCTCTGGACCATACTTTTCATCTATAAAATAAAAACAGCTTGCATAATGTAAAGAAGAAGCCTTTCACAAAATATAATAATAAATAACTTTATAGAGGTAAGCACGGTGAAAGCCATTTATTGTGTAAAGCAGCTGACAACCTTATTCTTATTGAAAATAAAACA
Organism: Arizona elegans; assembly: GCA_022577455.1. Taxonomy (NCBI): domain Eukaryota; kingdom Metazoa; phylum Chordata; class Lepidosauria; order Squamata; family Colubridae; genus Arizona; species Arizona elegans. The sequence goes on along the minus strand of JAKOOJ010000005.1, from coordinate 55,939,576 downwards.
TTAATAATAATTTGTATAATTTTATGCAATAATTTACATTATTTGCATTATTAATATGCAAAGGAATGTGTCACATAGATATGAAATATAGGTTTGCCATGCAGATATTATTAGTCATAGAAGATAATTTAAAGCTAAAAATTAGAAAATTCAAAAATCAGGAAAATAATAAGCAAAAGCTAAACATGCTAAAAATGTTGAAATATAAATTGTATGAAGAATTGCACATTTTATTGAGCCTCTCTTATTTTGAGCATGTTGTAGTAAGTAGAATGGAACAAGTATGTGCTAAGAATTATTTGCTATGGAGAATTAGACTAAATGTGTTAGACTATTTTACATGCCAAACACATAATGCTTGATAACTTGTCCTTTTTTGTTTTGTTTATTGCTAAGTAAGAGACTGAAAATATTGATTGAATATTTCTAGTGTGATCCTCGTGTTCTGAGTCATGTCAAGTTGATGAACTACTGTAAAGTTGTCATTACATAGCTTTAAAAAGGCAATAAACACTCTGATTAAAATTGGAGTCCTTGATTAATTTTCATGTTATTTACACATTTTAAAACAGTTTGTATCCAGTCATGTAGCTCCCTCTTAAAGTTTGAAATATGTTTCATAAAAATAAAAAATATTCCAAAACATGAAAATAATTTATCTTTAGGGAAGTATTAAGAATCATAAAAATGACTATCAAAATTAGCAAACTGTTAATATTAAACTATCCTGGAAATTTTATTTCCAATACTTAGTACTAACATTTGAAATAAACATTTCATGGATCACCAGAAATTAAAACAAATTAAAAGCTGCACATCATTCTTATTCAATATTCTATGTCCCATCATTTAATCTTTATTGACCAAATTATTGATTTCTCAGTGTCATTAATTTGCAGCTGGCAAACACGTTTATTTTCAAATGCACATTTCAGGCAAAGGAAATAACCATAATAAACATCCCCTTTTATGTATATATTCACAAATACACTTATACATAAACAATGAAAAATAAAAAAAAATAAGAAAATGGAACTCCTTACTGTGGTACTAACCATCCTAGCGGATGGGGAATTTGTCCTACAGTGCCCGGTGATAGCGGATAATAAGGAGATATATCTGGAGGGTGTGGAGGCCGTGGAATTCCTAGGAAAGAGGAAAAGGAAACATCATAAAATTGGGTCAGGGCAAAGCACAAAAAGAGGAAAATGAAGGAGGTAGCACACAATCCTAATTTCTATGCTGTGAGTGCTACCCATTTTCAAGGGCAAGACCTACTGACTGGTCTTCTTTCCCAGAACAACCTGTTTAGTATAGTACTACAGAAGTAGACAACTGATCTGTCTTCTTCTCCACATTCAAAGATCATAGAGGTCTTTGTTGTGCAAACCTTCAAGGCTAAAGCTCCCACTCTACCTCCATTTTGTACCATAAGGTGTGTTGCTCTTTTTATCCATACCTTTAATAACTGAAGAGGTATTTTTTAAAATAAGATCATCTTATGATGTGATGTATTTTTCCTTAAAATTTCTTTCTCATCTTGCATGGATAAATTTGTTCCAGTTTTTGCTTGTTTTAAACCTTTACAACCTTGATGACAAGAGGATGAACCAATCTTCAACCATCTTCAAGGAGATGGGATAGTGTCATCTGTTATTTGCTGCATATTAATACTTTCTTTCGATTACTTGACTTCTTTCCTGTATACTATAAAGTTTTAAAATGTTTAAAACATTTAAGTTTACTACAATATTAATTAAGGAACTAAATGACGTATTTGTAATCCCAGTCCATGCATTTGATCGGGCAGCATGACTACAAATAATGTGTTGGTAGCAAAGAGGAATGCAACCAGGATTGGTAGTCTTCCATGTGCTCAAAAGGATGGTGTATTTTTCCAATTGTTTCTGTCCATTCTATTAAAATTGACAGGGTAGACATGATTCAAATCTTGTCCATCAAACAGTGTCATCTTGGGGGGGGAAGGGTGACAAGAAGCATGCCTTCTCTGTCAAAGCACCTATCTTTTGGAACACCAGGCCTTTCAGATTCACCTGTCTTCAACCCTGCTGGCATTTCCTAATAACTTGAAAATATCGATGTTTCCTTAGACACAGGATTTGGATGTTTGGTTATATCATCAATGTGATTTTTTTTTTTTAGTATAGCTATTATATGGACTGGGTTAGATTGCCCTCAGGCACCATTATGTTATCATTTTGTTATTCATTTTATGCTTATAGTTTCTTTTTTTAAAAAAAATCTTCAATTTGCTATCAGAGTTACAATTGCAAGATGGCAACTATAAAAATTATCTAAATTCAGTAGCTGTGCCATTGGCATAACCCGATAGAAAACCAAAAGAGAGAGCATTTAGGGTTTGACCTTAAAGCTGTTCTGTTCCTCTACAAATTAAGTTATAAAAATAAACACAGAGAGATGCTTCCTATCTCCTGTCATAGTTGCTATGAACAAGCAGTTCTGGGAATGACAAGATTCAGCACAGAATGCATACATTTATTTTATATCATTTTATCATTATATTCAAGTAACCAAAACCTTAAAACAACCTCTAGAACCTAGACTTAAACTTATGACATTGATGTAATTCACTAAAATCAGAAATAGCTGTAGAATTTCTGTTTAGTCTGTATTAAGCCACATCAGAATAAAAGTCAAAGGAGAAAGTTACATTTTATACAGTTTTTACATACAACAAAATCAGCCATTCATTTAATTGGAAATTTATTTTTCCTTTAAGCAAACTTGCAAGAATATCTGGATAAGAGATGTCAAAGAGAAGAAAACTCTTTTTATGCCTATCTCAGTATAATCTGAATCCCATGTTTTACATTTGTAAGGGAAAAAGAAACAGATGTAATTGCTAAGGATAGGGATATTACATAGTTTGTCCTTTATATTGTGAGAATTGGGTACACTATAAGTAATACTGCTTTTGGATAGATTTGGATAGATTGGGTAGATGCAGCTTGATTTCTAATAACATGCATGCTGCTACACCAAATCCGGTTTTATCACTACATTATTTATTTTATTTTATTTTATTTTATTTTATTTTGAATTTGTATACCGCCCTTCTCACTGAGGACTCAGGGCGGTGAACAGCCAAGTAAAAACATCAAGTACAAATATTAAAATATTATAGAGAACAGCAACTAATCCTGTTTTTTAATGATTAAATATATTTGAACTATGTATTTACCCTATTTGAATTTAACAATACTTTTTAAAAAAACACGTGATTAACTTGAAATTTTTTTAAAAAATCCTCATCTCCCTAATTTTGTGTTGCTGATTGGGTTTTTAAGTCTTTGGCTAAGATAAATGGATGCCTGGAAAGTGTTTATTTGGAATTGTCCAAAATGTGCAGCTGTTCATAATGATATTTCCTAAACTTGTATCCTTCAAATGTCTTATGATCGCAACTCTTTGGCCATAGATTTAGACTAGAATATTTCAACATGTCTATAGAGAGTAGATTGAAGAAAGATAGGTTATAAATGTATATCCTATAATGCTAACTTTCTCAGAAGAGTAACAGTTGGTTAGTATTTTAAATTGCCTTGATGCTTTTCAGTGCAGAAAAAGCAAGATTCAGAAGAGAAAACATTAAAATGAAGAGACACAATATTCACAGCTCTAAAACTATGTTTAAGTTGTTCCGAAAGCCTTGATTATAAATTAAATCTTCCTGTAGGATATTTTCAGGTAATGGCAGGTTTTTTTTTTTTTTATTACCTGAACAGATTAACTAGGCTTTAAAAATTTAGTGAGTAGTTTACACCCTTGAAATAATGTTTCATAGAGCAAAGTACATAAAGATATCAACATATTTTAAAAATATTCCATATATAACCATTCTTTAAATGGTAACTAACTGCCAGATATTTGCAACATTCATAGATGGATGCATGCATGATATTCCTTTTAAAGTTAGAATTAAGTGAAATGAAGAACAGACAATTGTGGCGTGTAGAAAAAATGCAATGCAACAATGCATGCATTTCTGGACACATTATCTAAATATGTTATCTGAAACTATAGTAATCGTTAACTACATTTGACATATATTCAATTATAAATTTTACTTTTTAATTTATTTTCAAGTTTGATTGGATTCACCTCTTCCTCGCAAGGCCTCTTAAATTCTCGATCATATAGATCATATCTATATGATCATATCTATATGATCTAAAGAGCAAAGATGAATACCACCACTGCAGCAGTCTACTAAAATATATATATTTAGTTAACAAAATAAGGCCTACTTCTTAATGCTAACAAATCTCAACCATGTAAAGAATACAATTCAATAATAATTATTTAAAAGGTAAAAGGAATATACTGCACATAGTACCAAACTTTTTTAAAAATATCCAAAAATGCTTGAAATTTATGATTCTTAAACTAATTTTTAAATAAAAACAATAATAAATGGCTTTGAAGACTGGTAAAGACTGAATGTTATTTATTTATTAAATTTATATGCCACTTAGTTTGCCTAGAAGTGATTCTAGGAGGCTTACAATCACTAAAAGCATTGCCCTGTTTCTTTATTAAATGTTGATTTAAAAATTTCAAAAACTACCATGACATTTTTGTTCAGATAATAGTAGGGCTCATCCTGTTCAATTTTGAATCAAAATTGTCTTAAACAATTCATAAAAACCTGATCTAACGATGAGAATGCCTTGAATAGCTACAATGAAACTTTTTGAAAGAAGTTTAGGTCAAATCTGGATCTCCTTCTTTTTCAAATACTTTGATTAAAATGTGAATTTATTTTTATCCTTTGGTTTAAGGATTAACTTGGTTGTTAAATGAAATAGCCATAATGAAACTGAGACTCTGCTTATGATCTTATTTTATCTTAGCTTTGCTTTACAGACCTGCGAAGGTCGTAAATTCAAGGATCAGTCATAAAGCTACTTTTTCATCATCCTCATAACTGGAATAGTTGCTAAACAAGGGAGTCACTAAACAAGTACTACCTGTACTTCTTTAATTTAATAATAGCACAATTGGCCTGTTTTGTAAGATTTAAAAATGTAGTCTAAATGCGACTGAATACAAAACTATTATTATGTTTTGTGACTAATTATGACTACTATACAACACAATGTATAGATACAGCATGACAATTTTAGATGCATAGTGTAGCAATATCAGTATCAGATGATTTGTACAGACTGGGGCTTTACCTGATGTTTGGATACATTTAAATATATGGGAATAATTACTTCAATAATATTTCCTTTCTGTAAATGTAATATCAAATGTTCATACTGATGTAAATAGATGTCTATGGATGTCTATGGAGATTCTCAGCCATCAGGTCATGGTTGTCCCAAAGGTGCTTTTTTCAAGAGGCAACTTGACTTTCTGGTTTTTCTTTGAAGACGTTTCATTTCTCATCCAAGAGCTGAAGAAGCTTCTTGGATGAGAAGTGAAATGTCTTCAAAGTCCAGTTTCTGTTGTTAAGCAAGGGGGTTGTTAAGTTTATGACCTTTTATGTTGTTGCATTTTTGTTAACTAGTTTTACTCATGTGAAACTGTTACGTTACTGGAATTGATTAACTAGGTGACAGATAAATATATAATACATTAACAAACAAATGACCAATGGACTTCTAGAATATTAAATAGTATCTTATATTCTTAAGGAGATATTGGTTCACTAATATTTTTCATATTAAAATGTTTAATAAAGATATGTTAGCTTTATTATGTAAAATCACAGAGTAAACATTTGACGTTTGGCTTGCCTCACAATATCTATCTATCTATCTATCTATCTATCTATCTATCTATCTATCTATCTATCTATCTCATATAGCTTTGGAAAGGATAACATTGTTTAAAGAAATTTATTTATTTTGAACAGCTTTAGAAAAAGTTGAGTATCATCTTGGTATTTTTCTTTAAACCATAGATTTAATTTCAGGATGGCATCAATGTATCTTACCCAAAAGTAGACATTAGAAATGGACTTAATTATAATTAAAGTGCATTGAATGACAGGTCACATAATTTCAAAGTGATACATAAAGGAAACTACAACTTACATAACTTGTGAATTTTCTTCACATACAATTAGTCTGTTGTTTTCCATCATTTTGAAATTGTTTTTGTTATACTTTACCAATGTTTTTCTTCTTTAATCGGCCAGATACTATCCCATTTAAGCAATTGCTTTAATGTCTAGTGTCTTCTCAAACATCCCACTGTAGTAAGTCTTGCAACTTACCTGTTTTGGGATCTACGTCGGCTGGTAAGTGTGGAGGAGGATTGCCTGGCGTGAAGTGCTCATTGCTGTATGTAATAAGCGGTGTAAGAGGATGTACATGGTGTGGGTGTTGCACAACTGGGACTTTGTTAGACTGTAAAAATAGAAAATAAAAAGTGTAGGAAGATGTTGCATTAATATGTTCCAAGTAGACATACTGAACAAGTTGTTTATACATATGCACATGTGCCCACATGCACGCACACACACACACACAATCATAACACAGTCACAGATGTTTTTAGCATTTATGACTCTTCATGTTCAGAATGTGAAAATATCTTCCGTAGTGCTCTTTATTCCTCCTTTCTCTGATGCTTTGGGATTCTTAAGTTTATTTAGTAGGAAGTAAACTTTAATAAACTCAATATTGTTAAGAATGAAATTTTTGGAATGAAATTTCCTGACCTGTAAAATGAAGCCTCTTTACTCTCTTTTAGGGACTTCTTCACAGTCACTCTTGAAAGCTGTTAAATGGTTAAAATGTTTTTTCAGCGACCTGTCATGTCCTTACCATGGCTATCACAAAACACTCAGGACAAGTCATGAACTGGCTAGTGTTCCATCCAGTAGATCAATGAAAAAAATAGCTTCCAGTGCCCCCCTGCCCCTAATCCCAATTTAACCACATACAGTACACTTGTTTTTACTGCACAGTGAAATGATGAGGTGCCATGGAGACTTGTCTTTAAAGGAAATGGAAAGCCAAGAAGGTGGGGCAACATAGGGGTTCCAGCCAATGGGAAACCAGCTATTCTGAAGTTCCAGCATTAGTACAGCAAATTGTGCTTGAGTCTTTCCTTTTCCACTGTTTTTTAGTTAGAAGAGGTCTTATATGGTGACAGAACGTAGCAAATGCCATACATGGAAGAGCCTAGGCTTCATTTATATTTAAACTTTCTAAACTGTGATATATTTTAAAGATTTTAAAGATTTTAATTGCTATATAAAGAAGCATCTTATCATTTGGAGCAAAACTGCTGTTGTAATACTAAGGTTTTTTTTTTTTTAAATTAAGACATGATGTTTGCACTATTGAATTTTGAGGGTGTGACAAAAGGTCTTGAATAGTAGTTGTTTACTGATCTCTACCAGGTATAAACATATTTTTCACCCTTTGCCAAATAAGTAACTCTAAAATTGCTGACACAGAGATCTTACTCAAGCCAGAGATGTGTACGCTGCAGAGTTCATTTCAGGGCACATAGCTCTGGTCACATATAAAATCCATGTGTCAGCAATTGTGCTGTTGGTGGACAGGAACCAACCTGAGCCAATCATGCAGCTGATCCACCTAGAAACAAATTAGCATGGGCCCTACAATATTTAAAAGAAAAGGTAGATTTTGGCTTTTTCAAATGCAGCTATCATACTATAACACAGCTTTTCTCTGAATACTTTCAGAGGATAAAGTTTATCCTCAAGATATGTTCATGTTCAGCTCCATGTCTTTCTTAAATTAAAATTTACTACTGACCCACCAACTATTCCTTTTAATTTTATAAGTATGTCCTAAAGAAAGAAAAAATAATAATTTGGAATTTTAGTTCATTAAACAAAAAACAAAGCAAGCAAGCAAAATTTATCTGATTGTCTCGAAATGGTAAAGCCTGGTGCAAGGCAAACATCAGGGAACTGAATAGGACTATTGAATTCCAGGGAAATTGAATTCTTCTAAAATAGGCACATAGTCCAGGGTCCCAATTTTCAAATAACAGAAGATATTAATATGTACTTTCTCATTGGTAGTGAATACAATTTAGAGGCGGGAGGTAGTAAGAAGGACATGCTTAAAACCATATCACCACTCTCAAAAATAAAATATCAAATACCAAATGCTGTATTATAGTTGAACTATTATTCCTCCACAACAAAGATAGAAAGAGAAGAAGAAAAAAATAAAATGGGGATGCACAGTTAATGCACAGTGAAATGCACACGCGTGCACACACACACACAATCACATACAAATGAAACAAGCAGACTGCTGAGCCATTTTTTCCTGCAAATAATCCAATTGCAATTCACACAGATGCATACACACTCACAAGAGAAAAGGAGAAGAGGAAAAAAAAACCCTATTCCCTATAGAGGATTTACACTAAAATCCTACAAGAGGGACATTTAACCAGATTAGGTAGCAGCAAAGATAAAGAGTCTAGTATTAGATGAAGAATGGATTAGCGTCAACTTTCATTTTCAAATGTGTCTTCATTTCCTTTTATTACTTTCAGTAAGGAACAATTTGCATTAACATCAAGTAAAAGGAATTACATTAAAAGAATAGGGACAGTGAGTAGTGTCTACAAGTGCCACCTTAGTCCAGGAGCTGTCATAATGTTTACCATTATCCTCAATCTAGATTAGCAGTTGTCGTTCCAAAAAGAGATCGATGGACACTTTCAAAAGATGCAAGAAAACTAGAAGATGCCTTCTTTTAAAATTACATGAATTTCCTTTGAAATACTTCAATCTTTCAACATGTTTCATTATGCTATATCAAAATTACTTTGTAATTTTTCAGTTGGACTGAAAAAAAAAATCAGTAGAGTGTGTGTGTGTGTGTGTGTGTGTGTGTGATGAAAATTAAAATTGTACCAAAGCTATTTATTTAACTACTATACATGTAAAACTATACACTTTTTTTAAAAAAAGTAGTAGTTTTTAAAATTGTTATAAAACTTATTTTTGAGTAATTTGCAAGACTCCTTCATAATGCTACAATGATTAAAAACATAACTAGACAGAATCACTGAATGCTTAGGGACTTAGTAATCATGGAATAATCACACTCTATGATAAGGAAGTTAAATGGAAATAGAGGTAATTGTAATAAAGATAAATTAACTTAATTCACTAGTTTGAAAAACAGTGAAAATACTAACAGTTATTGTTATCTGAACTGTGTGGTGGCCTAGTGGTGAAGACACTCGCTTCCCATTCAGAAGGTTATCTGTTCACAACAATGTGAAGTCACAGCTGCAAATTCTTTAGCTGGTGTTGGCTTTCATACGCATCGAGAAACTAAGATGTCGTATATTGGTATAATATATATGTGAACTCAGAGTAGTTTTTGCAATTGACAGATGGAAATTCTGTCAATGTGCAGATTCTTTTACATCTGTTAAAGATTTTTTGGATTGCTACCCAATGTGTGGATAACCACTGAGACCACCATGACTGGTTTATAATCTTTAAATTTTGATTTTCAGATCTTCATACTTTTTGATGTTCTCCAATTCTTTGTCTTCTTTTCTACTATCCCCTGTTAATTGCCACATCAATTATCGCCACTTGCTTCTTTTCAATTACAGTTATCGCTGGTGTATTATGAGCCAAAACGTATCAGTCTATATTCCGAAATCCTACAAAATTTTAACTTGTTCATTGTCAACTACTTTTTCAACTTTATTATTGTTATAGAATTTGTTTTACTATCTCTCTGGCAAGGTGAACATACTTATATACACAGCCAAATAATTTGACAATTTAAACCTACTATTTTATTCATAGTTCTATGTCAGATAGATCTCTGAAATTCATTTTATTTGTTGACATAGTTTGTTCATCTTTGCACACTCATTCAGTATCCAAGCACAGAATTTTGATACTGAAATTTAGAGGATGTGCTTTATGAATAATCATCAGATCTGCAATGGATGTTATGAAGGAGATCCTTACATTCTTTTGATGTTTTGCTATTTTGATTCAATGCTTAATAGAAAATACGATACAGACTTAATGTGAAGGTTCTCTATTATGCTATTCTCATTCCAAACTTTAGCTTTCTTTTTTCATGAAGATAAATATCTTATTGAGGTAACTCTTATATAAAATATTAAAGATCATATGGTGATAGCCATTACTATTTAGAGACTGTCAAACTCCACATAAATCCGTGTAGCTTATAATTACAAATCATAAAGGGCATAAAACCATGAATAAAATTTTGAAGCATGTGCTTCCAGAAGACATATGATATCACACACAAACACCAAATGGGGGTTGAACATCATCATGGTGGGAGTTATGTGGATGTTTTTTGTGCAACTTAAATTTTTGACAGATACGTTAAAATATATTTTATATTGTGGAAACATGCTGGCAGATACTTTTATACTAACACCTAGACAGAGATAAAACTGAACAGTGCCTGTCGACTACAATTTAGTTTTATTAAACGTTTAATGGCTCCAATATGTTAGGCAGATTTACTGAAAAGAGTTAGGGCAAAGATGGCCAGCAATTTAATTAAGAAAGCAAAGGTAATTTTTGATGTACTTCTGGTTTGTAATAAAGGAAGCTGATTTTGCAAGCAGAATTATGGAACTGCATTAAATAAACTTTCTGGGTGGCAAATATTAGGGAGAGACTATTAACAATGTGGGTTTTGAAAATTAATATTCAATTTCTTTTTTTGAAACAGAGTAATTGCCTAATCCCCCTCCCCCCCAAAAAAGCAGTTCTGGTACAATCAGATGAGCATAAAAGATAACACAGAGAAATTAAGATAAAAAGTACTATTATATTATCTTGGTTCTTTCCCTTTTGCACAGATTATTATTTTCTACTGTATATTTCCCTATTAGTTTCGTTTTGCTTACATTATAATAAAACTATTCTTACAACACTGAAATTATATGAAAGTATATCTTTTTGAATGTCATTAATGAATAATAGAACAGGATTTTTCTTATTATAGTTAATAGAATACCAACAAATACAAATATAAGATGGGTGAAAATGTCAGGAGGATCCCATTTTTGGTAAACTTGGTATTTAACTTCTGGCTTTATGAAAAAGCAAATTAAAATACAAATAATTGGAAAAGTTAGGCTTTCCTACCGTTTTTCTTATTGTCTGTCAACCATTGCCTGAAGTAAAGCAGATTCCATTACAGACATGGAATCAATACTATGAAATTACTGGACAAAAATTAAGAATGGTTTAATACATGTTTAATAACATATACAAGATCTTTTTATTAGAAGTTTCAGCCACAGTATATTAAAAATGTAGCGGTGCCTTGAATAAATTACTATAAATTACTCCAAGAGAAAGGTGAAAAACCTTAGGAGTGGTATACAATTAACTCCCTCTGCTGATGGAACAGCTTGTCCAAAAAGGAGGTAGGAGAAATAACTTCCTCTTCCTCCAGTTCACCAGCAAAATGTCGTCATTCTCAAAATCTACTCTGGAAGGTTGTGGCTAAAGGTAAGAAGAGAGGAAAACACCTATTTGTACAAGTTGGTTTGCACAATGTTGGGATTTGATCTCAATTATTATGTATGTGGAGAAGTAATATCAAAGATATGTAAATGCAACGGCAATAAATGTACTTCATACAAGAAGTTACATGAAAGAAAGTAATAAAGACAAATAGAAATAAATGGGGCCCAGGTATAAGAAATAAGTTGTATACCTACCTGAATCATAAATTTATGCTAAGACAATTAGCAGTCAGGGATTCTAATCCACAGATTACTTTCGTTATCTTTAGACATTTTAACTAGGCACTGTGTTTTAGACCTATGTATTTTAATTCTTACTCTAAGATACTGGACAAAATTGTAAGAGAAACAAAGTTTAAATTCAGCAGTAAAATTGAAATACAAATTAAACTACATCTCTGTTTTCCATTATAAATTTTCTACCATGGCTTCTTCACACTAGTCTTCGAGTGTAAAATATCGCAAAATAAAAATTGGACTATAAACTTTAAACTGACTTTATAAATCTGATAGACAAAAATCAAAAGCAATTACAGTAGGTCTTGTAGGCTTTCTATATTTTGTGTCAGAACTCTGCTTTATACTATTTGCATAATTTTTAATTTTTAATAACTAAACCTTCCAAGGTTATAACATGTTTTTCTTTTAAACCTGGTATCAGTTGTTTACTCTCAATAGATATTATAGTCAGTCTTATTTATCTCCAGCATAGTTAAAAAACTTAGGAAGAATTAGGTCAACAAAAGCATTTTGGAATTATTAACAATATCTAACTATTTTCTAATATTTTATACAAAATGCATGAACAGGTATCTTAATGCCATAGTTACATTTAATCTTTTTTTTCCCCAAATGTCACTTTAAATACTTTTTGCACACAACAAATACAAACTACTCAATTCCTTCTCATTGTTACTCTTGAGCAAATTAAGAACCATTATATTTACTGACTCAACATACATTTTATTGACATAAAGAATACTTTCACACCTGACTAAGCATTTTCTCCAGGAATCTACTTCTCCTTAGTCTATTGTCACTGATACAGTGCTCTGAATCCTTTCAAACTTTAACGTAGCTCATTTCTGCCTAAGGTCTTGCCCTAAGCTCATTCCCTATTGTAGCAAAGGACAAGGCTTCCATTGATAAACATAGCTCCTTATGTTAAAAGGACTCATTTTCTTCCCTTACGTGAATGATGGCGGAGTACTGACAGCCATGTGTATGGACAATACTTTTCCTAGCCAGACTTTTTTTTAAAAAAAAAGCCTAAGCCCTATATCCCTTAAATCCCCTTAAAAGAGGGGGTAACCTGAATACTACCACTTCTGTTCTGTTTTTCTTTCTCTGGCTGTTTCCTGATTGGAGAATTGTTCCCATTAAATAAGGGTTACCAACTTCCTCAAAAACTTATCAAGCTCCAAATTATTATCTGAAGGGTAACTTCTGGCTTCAGAACTTTGGAATATGATATTCCAAAGAAATATCATAAAAATTGGGAAATGTTGACTTAGACCCCATAGTCTTTTATCCAGGTTCTCCAAATGTCTGATAAATTAACATATTAAAGAAAACTATTTTTGATGGTTCATATATATTTTACTTAATTGATTTGCAAGAATTAAAAAAAATATTGTCTTGTAACTCTTTTTTCTAAGCATAACTATTAACAAAGAAGTTTGAATAAACTCAGGAAACTTACTAGGAATGGTAAAGATGAAATCAGGAGCATTAATTACTCTGGCAGGAAAAGGAAGAGGAAACCCAGAAAATTGAACAATTCCAAAGGGAAAAAAATTAAGCATATACTTAAAATGGATTATACATTTATTTAGCAAATTTATATATTCTGCCTATCTCATAAAACTGACTGTATGGTTTACAAACAAAATTCCAAATTCTAATACAATGTGAAAGAAAAAAAGATTGACTACTAAAAATGTAATTTCTAAATAATATTCAAATGTTTAGATAAAAGATTTTTAGAAATTGATATCTTGCTTGAAAAGTTAAGTTTTCATCATTAATAAGGAAATACTGCATTGAGCTATTATTTAACTTGCTATTAAAGTCATCAGCCACATTTTGTTTTGCTGCCATTATAAAAGATTAACCATTTATGTTCAAAAAAGATGTCTGACATGGGAAGTTATGATGACAAAATCAATATTTTGGAAATCCAAACATTCTTTGTAATATTTATATTTTCTCTAAACCATACTTTGTTGTTATACATTGCATTTGTATTTAATACAAGTAAAGAATATAATGCCTGAAAGTGAAGAAGGGTCCAAAAAAAAATCACAACATATTTCCAGAAGTCAAGGATGCTACACTTTACAAAATCAGAAAAAAGTCACACATTGCTTTACTCCAAAAATATTGTTTTTGATTTTTCAAAGTCACCGCAGGACGGCAATCCATGTATTTATACATGTATTATGAACCGGACTGACTAGTACTCCCAAACACATTTAATATATATACTAAATAGCACACAGTATTTATACTAGAGAAAAATAGCACGGTTTTCAGTAAAAGGAGTATTTGGAAGCAAAATCTTTTAAATTTCTAATATCTAAAGTTTTGACAGAGTGAAATGAAAGATAAGATTTATCATTTATAAAGTTTTGCTTTCTGTAAAAGATTATCAAGAATTACAAATTTAAAAAACTGCTACAAATTTTCTAATATCTTTGGAAATATATATAATGAATTCTGCAATAGTACTTATCCTATTTCGCTTAGAAATGTCTTTATATCACATAATTAGTATAAAAGTAATAGTTGTAGATATACCCAGAGCCATCAAATAAATGACATTTGTTTTATCAATTTTCTTGGGGAACTTATAACAGAATAATTTACTCCACACTATTTCATAATAACTTTCATTGAGTTCAATGACTTTAATTTCTAAGTACTATAGAATCCTTCTGAGGGTAAAATCTTGTGTTAGCAGCTATAGAACTAAGCATATGTATTTCAGAGTAAACCTCATATAGTTCCATGAAGTTTATTTCTGAGAAAATATGCTTTGGATAGTCTTAGCCAACTATTTTTTTTAATTCCTTTAAATAAAATAACTAATTTTTCAACAAAGTTTAAAAAAAAACCAGAATGAAAGAAGTTAATTCATAAGTAGGCCTAAATTTCAGCAAGAGATAGCTTGTAAATTACATACAAAGAAGTATGTTTTGCAGTCCCTAAATGCGATTTGAAGAATTTTAAATACATATTTCTTTTCATTTAAAATGATATATTTTGAAGATATTATTAACCAAATAATTTGGTGAATTTGTTTAAAAATCATATCACTTTTGATGCAACAAAATATACATTCCCCCACCACCACCAAATTAATATTATTTACAGATGAAACCTTTAACTGAGACAGTAGATAAATAAGACAATGTAAAGAATCCGAAACATACTTATTATATATAAAATTCAAATAATTTTTCTGGAATCCATATAGTTTACTACTATAAGTATGCAAAAAGGTAAAATCTTAAATGGACAAATTGGTTTTAAAAAATATTAAAACAAAAGTCCCATATCCATGTAACTCAAATAAGCATGCCTGAAATCAATGAAATTCACTTCTGAAAAGCCACACATACAACCTATTTCAGTAAACTCAATAATTATGTTCTAAATAATTTTTTCTAAAATAAGGAAAGGTAGAACATGCACAACAAAAGATGTTGCGCTATAAAATAAATGAAAATATTATATTTCAGTATGCTTTATGCCTTTTTGTAAATATTTTACATAAGTAAAATATCTTCTCCTCCACACACATTTGTTTTCATTGGCAAGCTTTACCCAGCAGCTTTATTTCAATAAATATAACCAGCTGCAAATTTTGAAATCCCCTTTTCTATGACAACACTACAAAATGAAAAGAACTTCTCTTCCAAAACAAGAAAAATCAATTTTAATAGTCCCACATCTTTGCATGTGGAAAAAATATGTTTTGGGTTGTTATGCAATGTTAAGCATATTAAGAGCTCTCACTAGCAAATTACTTTCTCTATTCTCTTCTCCAAAAATGATTCTCACTTTTAAAAAAAGATTATCTTCTGTTTTTAATGTTACCTTTCTGCACTAATGAAAACAAGTTACACAACTAATTCATTACTAGAAAGTTGCACATGCACACTACATGCACCAAAATTCGTACTCACATACATACAAATGCTACTCACCCAACAATTCAAATTGAGATGCCAACAGCCAAAATGCTGGAACAGAGAGAAGCCAGAGGCGAGTGTTTCTCCTTTACCATTCAAATCTTCCATTCCCATTAAAAGTGCATCTCTTGGGTACATTACAGCTTTGTTTTCCCCAGTCTTAATCCTAAAAGCTTTTGTTTCTTCACAACCAAATGAAATTGTTTTATAATTTTCCCTGTCTGCTTTTCCCTTTCTGTTTCTGTTTCCTTCCCTTTCCTTTACCCATGTTTTCACTTAAAGAATGGTCCTAAAAGATCAAGATGTTTCCAGTTTTGAGGCCTGGAGTTCTCTGAACGTTCAGCATCCATTATGACATCGAATGTTGGCTGAGAGAAGTGTCTCGTTTTCTAAGAGTTCGACTGTGGATAGCAAAACTCAGAGTAATCATTTCTAGGTTCCAATACTCAAATTCTCACCCCCATATCTTTGTCTGTTAAGGATAATTTAAAAAAAAACAACAGTTACCTTGGAAATCAATGACAACAATACAACAATTCAGATAGCATAGTAACATTTAGCTGTGAAGCAAGGCAGCAAGAGAGAATCATAAGGAAACATGAGCATCTAAGTGAAGCAAGAAATTCATTTTATATGAGCAACTGTCAGATAGCACCAAACTATTTTTCTGTGATCGACCTGCAGGAGGAATAAGTTGATTTCCTTGTCACTCTGATGCAAATAAAGTCTTTAGCAGGTCTTCTGCTTTTAGATCAGTGTTCCATGTCTTAACTTTTGCTAGCATAAGAAACTGTCCCTTTGGGTAAAATTGGATCATTTTGTACAAAAGTGAGACAAAATCACCTTAGTATGTTTTCAGGATTTTCTTTTTTAATGGAAAAGGTATATTCCGCAGCAGCAACTTTTATTAAAAGTTTCTATGGATGAACAGTAAAGAGAAATATTGCTTCAGTTTCCTCAGTGATTTGAACAATGCTAACTTATTTTCTCCGTGTGTTACAAGTTATTCATGTCAGCTACTTTTTTTTATCATTATTGATTTAGGAGAGAAAAGTTGCCAAGACAGCGCTCTAATTTCTACCATCGAATTCACTACAAATCTAAAAATAACTAGTGCAGAAGAAAAGACCAATGTGATGGTTAAGCAATTTCTAGCACAAAAGAACATGATCAGTTATTAATACAAAAGCAGCGCAAATAAAGTTCATACACAAAAGCATAACATATTTTACCAAGAAAGTAAGTTCCCAGTAAATATTCCTAGTAAAGAAATCTTGTTAAATCTTCTGAAATCTTGTTAAATCCATAAAGACCTGTCACTCATGGTTTTTGACATGAATGTAGTAAATTAACCCCAGAATACATTTTTGATAAAAAGGAAAAACTTTTTAAGCAAATCATACAGCAAAAATCTCTGCAACTGTTATGCATTGATTACCCTTATTTTACAGGTGCATTGGCTGCATTATATTCAGAAGTGGATATGAAATCCTAAGGGTCTGGAAGAACTTCTCCCAAAAAGAGAAAGAGTTCTTCTATTTGATTTTCTCACCACCATCCCTTTCCCGCACTTATCCAGCCTTTGCAAATAAATTGTCAGCCAGCAACCGTTAAGGCCCTTAATACCAAAACAAAACCCTGCAATTTCCCTTTACATGGTAATAACAAAAGCAATGAGGCTCCAGTTTGACAAGTAAAAAGCTCCAACAGCACGGCAACTAATTGCATTCCCTCCCTCTATTCACAGCGGCCACCACACTCCATCAGTTGCTTTTGTCCCACGTGCAATTTCTTAAATAAACTGCAAGTTCTCTGGCTGGTGATGGACAGTTCCCAATCATTTAGCAACAATAACTTATAAAATACAGCAAACAGGATGGATTGTCTTAAACAGAAGGTTTCCTTCTGGGTTGTCCCAAAAATAGGAGGTGAGAAAGAAAGAGAACAGATTTTTTCCTGTATTTTTTTTTAAGAGAACAATGTCAACCTACCTTTCCCTCTCCCTAGGAGAATTCTTCTGAACTCATTGCAGGAAAGTCATTTACTTAATGCAATGTCCAAGAACTGAATTATTCTATCATCTATCTATCTATCTATCTATCTATCTATCTATCTATCTATCTATCTATCTATCTTCCAGTTCAGTATTTCCGTGAAGTTTTAGACCCCCTCTCACATTGCAGTGAAGTTACACTTATGCATGGGATAGGGGAAATTGAACTTCTGTTCAATCAGATTCCTCTTAGATCCAGTATATAGGTGTTTTTTTTTAAAAAAAACTTTATTATTTATAGAACTTGGAGAAAAAGGGTGCTGAGTTTTTCTACCTAGGGAAGAAAAACTCCCAAACATTCTCTTTCCCTAATTCAACTTTATGCTGATGAAAGGAAGGCAATGGCCTTACTTAACCCAACCGTCAAGAGCTGAATAAGCCATAAGGAATAAAGTACACCTTCAGTGAAAACAAAATAAAACATTAAAAAAAGGATTCTTCAGTCATAATGGCAGAAGCTAATCTAATAAAAAGTTCCCAAACTCCAAAGCATTCTTCTCATGGCAAAAGTCTCCTACAATTTTCTGAACTGACAAAAAATTAACATGCAACGAAAACATGCAACAAAAATGCAACTACCCGTGATGATACATGAAATGCAAAGTCTCAATCTGCTAGCCCCTGTGTGAAAGGAGGAAAAGGTATAGCTTACCATTTACAACAGTTTTAATCAGGATGCTTCACGCTGCCTGGTTTCAAGCATGCTGCTGCTTGTTATATTAACATACCTACATGATGTGTATTAAGACTGCAGTTGGTTGATCCACTGGAGGGCAGCACCCTACCTAAGCCATTCACCACGGAGCTGCACTGAACAGATAAACACACGGGAACAGCTCTGCAACACCAGCTCTTCAGAAAAGATGCTCAAGTCCAGTTCCATTCATAGAATTATTTCGCTTGGTAGGAAAACGAACAATGCCTGCTTCTCCCTCTGATTCAATACCAAACCACACAAAAAGTGGGGGGGAGAATAACTTCTCATTTCTCTATCTTCCTCTCCACCTCCCCTCAAACCCCCATATAGTCAGTCAAAAGAACAAAAGCTGATATTTTGTTTGCCGACTTGGCAAATATAATGGAAATCTCAGTTCTCCAAAGTTCACCTAACTTGGTGAAAACACTGCTTCACTGCTCATCAGGGAAATGAAGCTTTAATAGCTATTTGATGCCAGTCAATTGGGAAAGGGGGAAGAGGAGGTTCAATTTCAGTAAAAGATGGAAGATTGTTTTGCTCTTTTTCTTCTCCCTTGAAAAAAAATCTTCCATCCCCCAATTCTTATTGACAGGAAAAAGTGAATGATATATTATTTTATAAACATCTTTAAATAAATTAACATATATGTCTAAAAATGGGACCAGCAAAAAAATAAATAAATCAGAAGTATTCCATATATAGATTTTCTAAAAAGCTTAAATAGAAAAATCACACGAAGTTGCAGATGCCTCCCTCTAAAGAGAATGGTCCTAACACATATTAAACCACCGCTGCGTGTCTCCTAACCAGAATAGGAAAAAATGACTATTGATCTTCAAATAGTGATAATTGAAAAGATCAAAAAGATTAAACAAAATCACAAATGTGCTGACTTACCATGCTATGCTTTTTTTTGTTGCAACTTTGTAGAAATTTCACTCAAAGAAACTGCATCAGAGGTGTCAAATTTTTGAGCGGAGTGTGATCGTATTACTTCCGCCGCCCTGCTTTCCAATGCTTCAGAACTTTTTCCCTTTCTCTTTTTTGTTTGTGGTACCTAGCTTTTTGCCATAGACTTTAAAAGGCTTCAGCTCAGCAAACCAGCACAAATTATCTTGCCACCTTGCGTAGCTCTGATGCTTTGGCCGCTAACTTTGGAAGGCCCTTTACTACTGCATCAAAATTAGCATTGTCAAAGCAGTTAATGAATATTAATATTGTATTTGTCATTGGAGCTGGCCCGTTGCTGAACTCCGAGTCATCCATCAGGGACAAGATTAAGAACACAATTATTTCTGACTGACAGGGACCAAATCTGCTAGAATTTTTTAAAAAAAACAATTCGGGGGGAACCCCCACCCACCCAAACATCATCTTAAGGTGCTTCCCAAGAGATCAGGAGCCAAATTAATACTCTTTTAATGAAGTGCTGATCATTATTGGGTGGGGATAGACTATCCATGATACTTAGTTGTATTTATTGTAAGATTTTTTAAAAAAATTAAAAATACCAATCGACAGTTTTTAATTCATAGTATTTTAAGAAAATTAAGGTTTTTTTTCCCTTAAATCTTTGTTATTTAAAGAAAAGAACAAAGAACAAGCAATTCATACCATCTCGAGTAATTTTCCATGTCTTCATTTTTACTACAGCAGCTCAAAAAAGCCAGCACAGTAAATAATTCCTACCCAAATTTGAAGACACCTTCATCTCCTACAAATTCTTTCTGCACCAATTCCCCAGTTCCCAAGAACTGTCTCACTCACTTTATCAACAATTCCATTTATAGAAACTCTTAAATTCCTTTTTAACACTGACATCTTTCTGTAATAAACATTGGAAACTGCACTTGTGGAACTCAACAATAATTATTAAGCAATCAGCAACCAGACAGTAGTCTCCCCTTGGGCTTGGAAAAGATCAAACATTAATTTTCATTCAATCAGGTACAAATTTCTGAACATCAAATCAACCTTTATGATAAATTCTAATTAATAGAATCATGAAATCAAAAGAAACAAATTGCAAAGGAAACAAATACTGGAGAAAAGATTAGAATTCTTCATACAATGCTCATTTCTGAATAACTTGAACAATCATTGCTGTTAAAGAAATTAAATGTTTTAAAACTAGCCTTTTCTGATCAATTTATCAAGATCTACACTCAGTATACATGTACACACAAACATTCCCCCTTGCAGAAATATCCAGAAATCAGTTACTTAATAATGCAATTTTTACAGAGGCATTTTGGAACATACCTTTGGTGGCTTCTTTCATAGAACTTGCTTTTTGGCAATTTTTATTAATCCTGCCCTTCTGCCTTTTTTCAAGGGAAAATTGTTTATTATTTTAAATGTGGCAAAAGGGGAAGAATTAAAAGGGATAAAAATGACAGATGTGAAAGTTAATCTGTCCATGAATCATGGGGGTCTAAGTAAAGCTGCTGTGGCTACTGCGCTAATCTACGGCTCCCACTGACCAGCCTCCTGGCCCCCTAATGCCATTATCAACCCTTAGATGAACATTCTAAATTAGAGTTTTGTTCCAAAAGGGTGTGAAGTTGACCTCTGATGCAAGGAAACCTCTACCATACATACAGATGGAAAAGTTCTTATGATTTCTAAAAAAGAAATTTCTTTTTAAGAAGGATTATGCATTTACGCATGTCTGTGTGTCTCAGTTTGTAAAAACTATTCGGGTTGCCATCAACTATGCCAGGATGAATGTCGCACCGATACAAGAAAAAATAATTTAGCATTTTATATCAGTGTAATTTTTATTTTTCTATAAATAATATTGCCAAAAAATTGAAACTACCTTGTTTTCTTTGCAGTCTAAAAAGAAAATTAATGCAAAATAAACAATATTTAAGTGGGTTCTTATTAAGCTTTTGCAATATATAGAAAAAAGGATGGGTGAAATATTAATTGTACATACAACCATATACATACAACTACAGCAAGGTAGAATTAAAAGCACAGTACATTTCCTCCGGCTATCATTTGTACTGATAACTTCACTTTGCCTTAAAGCATTTTTTTAGGTATAAAAGCGTAAAATGGGGGGAGGAATCCATGAAAAATATGCAACAAAGCATCTCATATGCCATGCTTTTTTAGGGAGGAATATCATCTTCAAGAGATATAAAATGTTGTGCTTTGTTCAGGCCTTTTATTTTACATTAAACACATTAAAATGTTGCCTGTATTTCTGAACCAAACCTTGGTCATAACAGAAAACCACTAATTTATCAACTCCTTCAAAAAAGCAAACATCTAATTTTCCTCTTAATAATATGTTAGAGCTTGGAAATTTTGAGCTGTAACATTCAGAGTTTGGAATTTTGTGGATAGAATCAACAACATCAAGCACTTCTCCGCATCCCAGATCTTAATAGGTTGCTTTCTCCTGCCTCTCTCTGCGTCCCCAGCACGACTGCATCAGCACTAGTATCAAATTAACTCTCCGACTTTGAAACTTATTGATCTGCTATTAAGACACCAGTGAACCTGATGAAATGAGTGCTGTAGGTGCAGTCAAGACTTCAAAGTCTCACACAGCCACATAAAACAAGCGCCTTTGATCCTAACTCCGATCTGCTGAGGGTTTAAAGCCCAATTCTCCCTAAGCTGCCCTTCTTGCTCGTCATGTCTGATGTCTTACCAACCAGTGACTTGATAATGTTAATAATGCAAATTTTAGCAATTTCTTTTTCTGGGCAAAATTACGATATGAATTTATGCTCCTTTCAATTTGGTTGTATAAAAGAGGACAACAAAAGGAATGACGGCAGCATTTACAGGAGGGAAAATGATACCGTAAATCCTGTTAATGATCTACTTTTTTTAAAAAAAATTGTAACTGTTTTTATATTTACATTGGCTATGCCAGATTGAAATATCTATTATTTCCTGCGTATTCAGCCGTGTTCAGTGGTAAAAGTTATGCAATAATATCAGCTTTCTATAGCTGGATATGCACTGAAAACTATTTGTGATCTCTGCATTTCCTTTCCCCCCCTTCATGCTTGCTATTTGCTTCAATGGTCAGCCCTTATAATAAAAATATGTGTATACATGCTATATAATTACATTAAATGATATTAGCTTTATAGAATATATACAGTCCTTAGGAAATATATGCATTATGCACAACAAAAGGACTTGTGGCAGTTATGTGATGAAAAGACAATATTGCATGAAAAATACACAGAAACTTGGTGGCTGAATCCTAAAGCATAAATATCTAAGGACTACAAATGCATGCACACAATTTTTCTTACAGTTTCCTCTCTTTATATAAAATCTTTCAATTCACTTATACATATTTAAGCATTTGTATATATGCAGCAAATATTTGTATCAAGAATATTATCTTTCTCACAAAGGATTCAACAATTACATCTACATGTAAAGAGAAACATTCCTTAATATTTAACTGAGAGCATAATACAAATATTAGTCAGATTTTTGGAAAAAAACTTGAGAAAAGTTCTTTGAATATAATGAATTACACAATAACTTTATTGTAACTATTTTTTTTAAAAAAAATCCTTTTGTAATTATTTTTTGGACATTTCTCAAAAGTACATTTATTAAGAAAAAATTATATATGCGTAAATGTACAATAAGGATATTTAACATTATTACCAAAATACTATTGCTGAACATTCAGACTATTTTTCTGAAATTTATCTCTACCAAAATTTTGATTAAAGATTTTTTTTGGGGGGGTGGGGAAGAACTCTTAAAAGATATTGCTATGTTGATACTCACTTAACCTACTTGCAATTCTAAAGAAGTCAACACTTGATTGTGACACTGTTCAAAAGAATTTCCTATGCCACAAGCACAGTAAAAACTTTCACCAATTAGTGCAGGAAAAAAGGAGGGAAAAGCCACAGCGCTGGTGCTCAAAGAGCTAGGCCTTGCGGCAAAGCTGTCATGTCGAGTGGATTGATCAACAGGACCACAATTTCTAATGGCATGTTGTCATGAAAAGTCAGCCACGGGGAGCCACCTGCTTTACTGCTCGTAGACAGCTAGGAAAAGGAAGGGGGAGCCTTTCATTCCTAGCTTCACTAGACCCTTTTACTAGCAATTTTGGAAAAGGTCTCCTGATTTTGATTCAGGAGGAATATGTCTCCAAATGTGTTACCCAGCCTCTAAGATTATAGCTATAGGAAGGCTGAAATTCACTTCTTCTCCCTCTTCTTCTTCTTCTCCTCCTCCTCCTCCTCCTCCTCCTCCTCATTTTTCTTTCTCTCTTTTTTGTAAATCACATACATCTACTTTCCTTTTTTTAAAAAAAAAGGTAGAACCATAGTGTTACCTTCTCAATCCAAATTTTCTCAGATCAAACCATTTTTGTTATAACTGAGTCTAAAGCAATCACATCCATTGATACCTTAGAATGCCTGCTTTTAAAAAAATACAGATTTCTTTCTTGTGTCTTCAACAGACATGCTACATTTTATGCTATATAATATTTTATATTTGGATCCTTTCTGTACATCACATTTTTGAAACACTTTGTGTTTAGACTTCTATGCTATTTGCATTTATGGACAAACGTGGCATTCAGTTTTAGGTATGATTTCTATTGTAGAAAAGAAAAGCAATAACATTTTGGGTTTCAGGTAACGTATCTGATAGGTGTTCTACTAATTTCCCCACAAAAATGAGCCAACTCTGTTTTAATCATTTCAGAACATCTACTTCTAGGATGGATATTCAATAGGGATTGTAGTGTCCAACTACAATTCCTACTGAATTTTAGTTATGAGAATTAATTGTCATACTATCTTAGGATGGTGAAAGTTGTAGTCCAAAACATCTGTAATACATCAGCTTGGAATAGGCTATTTTCATAAAATGTATTAACCTGTGATTTGGACTTTTAGAATAAAGGAACCATATTATACTTAGGTCATATATAGTGTAATGTGATCTAGATGACATTGATGCCATGATTATGGTTTGGTTGAACACAAAAAGCAACATTTCCTTATAGAAAAGTAATATGTTTCCCAATTCGGGGAAAAAAAATTTTTCCTTTAAGATGAATGTGTACAAACATTGAACGCTTATTAATCAAACTTCAATGCGAAATCAATCATATGATTACTTTTGTTCATATAAAACATATCCAAAACAAGGCAAAAATAGTAATAATTTGCAATGTAGTCAATTTAAAAGTTTTCTTTAAGCAACAAAATAACGTGAATATAAAGAAAAAAGTCAAATAAAAGTTAAAGAACTTTCAGGTTCATGTAAGCAACCCCCAATTAGCATGCAAATCACGTACTGTAACCTTTTATCGGTGCAGCCTCTGGTCTCATCAGTCGATGAAATTCTCAGCCCGCGGCAACAGCTTAGCCGAGGGACGCAGACCAATGAGATAATATTCATTGTGTTAGCATTTCAAATGGCGAGAAAGTAAGAAGAAGCGCTAACTGATCACTACCCATGGAATTAATTGGATATTCCAAGAATAATGTCTCTTACTGAAGATCCTTGGAGGCTGAGCACATTTTGTGCAGTGCGTTCAAAAAAAAAAGACTGCTTGGGGGTAGTGAGCATATTGGGGGTTAGCGCATTTCACTAAAGGCGAGGAGAAAAAATCAGATGCACTGAACCAAACTCGGCTAATCCATTCCATAATTATATACACAAAATCCAATAAACTCAGTCACATTATTAAAAATTTAAACTATTATAGAAAAACCTTACTATAGTGAGCTCATCTGGCGCTATGAATTTGATTCAAAGAAATTTGGGTTAAGCATACGGATTTATGGAATAATGTTCTTACAATGAAATTTTCCTGTAGATGGAGTTATTTGTTTACTAAAGACTGCACAAATGTCCTTATTTTAAAAAGAAGTACATTTCAGCTTTATTAGTCAAAACATTGTGTGATATTAGTGTATGTTACCCTAAGAAACATGTTTAAACTTTTTCAATACCTCTTTTCTTTCAAGCTCAAAACAGCATAAAAATTGGCATTGTTGAGGGGCGTTCAAAGATTCAACTAAGACTTTGGCTTGGTCCAAAGCATTAGCTCTCTCGATAAACAGCTGCTTGTGCAGCTCCATAAGCTCCAAAAGGTTAAAAAGGAAGAGGGGGAAAAAAAGAGAAAAATAAGATTAAGAACCTTCCCAAATGTTCCATCTTCTCTATCGACCACTGGCCTAGCGTGAGGTGTCAATTTTGACTCCAAAGAGAGCTCACAAATTCGCAGTGGTCCCATTATGCGGTCTCTGCGCTCATTGTAAATTCTGTCAACGAAGTCAATCTTATTAACTTCCGCACTGGTTCACACATGACATTTTCTTCAATTTTCTTGCTGACATCAAAAACATCAATTAGCAGCCCGAAAATAGGAAGGAACGAATGACAGAGCCTGATAACGTCAACTATTTGAAGCCAAGGGTAAATCTATTCTCCAGTTCTGAATGCGTTCATTACAATTGCATTTTCAAAGAAGACCTCCAAATAGCAAAGAAAATTAAATTTATCATCTAGAAATGCCTAGAAATTGTTTTTTTAATCCTACGTCTATCTCTCAATCCCAGAGTGTAATACAAAGTATCAGAATTCATTTTATGATAACATGCCACAACTTTAATAGAAAGTTTATAAAATATGCAGTTCCTGCGATACTTCCTACAATCAGAAACTAGAAGGGAAGAGAAATTTGTCCACTAGATTGGAGCACTGTCTTGTCTACTGATCAGTTCTTATAGGCTGGCATAGCACTGAAGAAATGAGGTGGGAGGAAGAAAGGAAAGGGAGACAGAACAATATCTACGGTAATAAAGATAGTATGGACAATACCACCTTCGACTAACTAATGTATTTAAAACAATACAGGCATTATAAGACTTCAGAGTTTGCATTTTTCCCCATCTCAGGTAGAACAAAATAAAGATAAAGCAAAACAAACCCCACATTCATTAAAGCAAAATGAGGAGTCCACTCAGAGGTTTTACACTACCTGTCAAAGCCTGAAAGCATAGGTCTTCAATCATCTCCTTGAACTTCTACTAACTGAACTATTATGCCAGCTCATTTTATTGATGTTTTCAAGAAAAAGAACTTAAAAACATGTTCATCCTAAACACTTATACACAAAATGGTATGCTTGCAGAGTTCAACAATACATCTGTGACAAAGATAGTAGTCTAATTCAGGAGGGGAAGGTGGGGGTGATGTAATGCCAAGCTGGTGGTTTAACAATTTTTTTTTCATATGTGTCTGCTTTGTGCGACATCGTAACTTTCATGCTTGTATTACATCTCCTAGGGAGTGAATGAAAGCAGCTTCCGTGGCTACCAAAGACACTCACTCGGACTTAATGCAAACAGAAAGAGCGGCTACACCCTGATAAACAGATCACATTCCTTCGTCCCATTGATTTTTTGATCTTTTGCCATCTTTTAGTTGCTTCCACTCCCTTCCTTGTCTTTTTCTCAATGCCACAAAAGACAAAAATACTCAAACAATGAATGGTGAGGATATCTATTAGCTGTCAATCTGCCTTTTTTTCCCCCGGCACCGACTAACAAATTCCCAAATAGAATGCTAAGAACCGGCATGATGATGTATCACAGCATTTCTTTCAGATATACCTAATCATGACCTCACTTTTCATCTTTATCAAGCACAATTTTTCTGGGAAGAAGTTGGTGCAGGAAATTTGGAATGAAAAGAGACCTATAGGCATGTACAAACCAGGAATTTAGTGCAAGTACTTCAGTCTTATATATATATATATATATCCAGAACTTCACACTTAAGACGGTATTTATAAAGACAAAAAAATTACTTAAAATATTTAGAAGTTAATGATATTAAAGAAGAAAGGTCCAAAAATTTTCTGAAGCATAATATAATTTTAATTTCTATTTATATAATTATTTATAATCTGATTAATGAAATATTATGTTAATCCACATGTAAATAATATATGAAGAAAATATTTCTTATAACACAATCCTATGCATTTTTCAAAATACTATGGAATATTTCCAGACAAAATTTGAACCACAGAGTGATATAAACAATATAAATTGATATGTAAAATCATTATTCTTAAAATTACTTTTTTTTGTAAAATGTAAACATCAGTTGCAATAAATAAGAAATATCTTATACAAATAGATATCACCCAATTCATATTGTTCTAAACATAAAATATTTTAGTCTACTGATTACAACTTTTTCTTCTGTTTAAATCTATTTCTAACAAAAAGCTTCATTCAAATGCTTTTTGCATTGAAATGAATAAAAGTTCTGCAGTAATACATTTTTATACATGAATGCATACTCTTATGCTGTTCCCAATTATTTCCATGTAACCTGTATAGAAAAACTTTCCTAGTGAATTATATTGTAACATTTGAATCAGATTAGCTCCGAAACATCTGTAGAAACAAACCTTGCAAGCATTTTGAAAGGAACCTGTTGAATGGAGTATAAACAAGGGAAAGTATATGAAAAACTATCACTGATAAAATGAAAACAAATATAAATTATACTTGCATTTAAACTTTCCTATTACACAATAAAAGCAGGAAAAGGTGGAAATCTGGCTGCTTTAATAACAGTATTTAATCCCTTTGATTTGTTTCTTCTCTAGAAAATGATCAGAAAAATATAGTATGCTTTTCCCTCAATAGAAAAATTTAATATGACCACAGGTATTTCTTTTACACAAATATATAAAATATACTTGACAGTACGGAGATATTTAATATGTTATGAAAAAGTCAAAGTGTAATAGATTGTAATATTTTACTGACAGTGCCAATAAATTGACCAGAGGTTATAGATAGGATGAACTGTGGTTATGTTTTTTAAACCACACACTGTCCTTGAAACAGAGTCTGCATACAGCTCCATTAGAACTAGCTCCAGTGCGCTTGATCTATTATTTACAAAGAATAACCCTTCACTGCTTAAGTGGCGACTTCTACTTCATCCTTCCATTTCTGACGCATCAAACAACTTGAGGGGGAGGAGACCGGAAAGGGAAAAGTAAATTCATAATACAATATTCTGCAAGTGAAATTTCTATATGATTAATATAAAATAAGGTTATCTGAAATAACAATGTCATTGTCAGCAGAAAATATATGACAGTTTTATTCAGTTCAAATAGCTAGCTATCCTGATGGGAAATATTGCATAATAACATTCTTTTAAGGTTTTAAAATAAAAGCATGCATTTGTGCATTTAATTATAAACTGATGATTCCCTTGTAATATAAACATTTATTTCATTATATTTTTCTTCAAGTTTGGTATAATCATTAAGATTATTATTTAAGTCCATTCTATCTAATTAGAATCCTTAGATCTCACCTCTGAATTGAACTTTCAACTCTGTGATGCCAATTAAAGAGTATTTTAAATATATTTCCCAATTAAATGAATTCCTATGATCATTTCTGACATAATAAATGAGCTTTTCAGCAAAACCCTTTCAAAGAAACAATCAGGTGTGACTATACAAAGTTGGAATCTTACATAATATTTAGATAATTACAAATATGTGGTAATTTTACCATTTTAATGTTACCAATGCCACCTGATACTATTGCTATTCTATTTTGTTACATATATATATGTAGATACCTATAGTTTTATCAATGACATTAACATATGGTTCCAGCCAATTACACTTGACATTAAGTATTTGAGAGGGTTTTTTTTAAAGTACATGAAGGAATCAAGCAGTTTAACTGTGAAACATTAAAATTTATAATTATTTAGGTGCAGTTACCTATTAGGAATCACATCCACAAAACAGTTTTCTGATATGTAACTATTCACAATCACATGCTTTCAGAAAAAGCAAGAAGGTAAGTCAATTTATGTCCACAGCTGTGGATACAAAGAGAAATGTATATGCAAATAGAATATTTAAGAAATGTCTATCTGTAGTTCTCATCATTCAACAACAATTTGCATAAAACAGTGCTATCCCATTAAGCTTTCAGTTTATTTATACTTCATAGTTTTATACTAGAACTTTTAAGGTGGGAAATATAAAAATACCCAACAATAGAATAAGCCTACAAACAATATCCTATAATAATATCTAATCTAATAAAATTAAGAATATATAAAAAAGAAAAATGTTCAATCACTATATGAAACAATTAAATCAAGTTATTACTTGTTACATATTGAAAAGGGAATTACAAGATGGTAAAGCTAAGGAATGTTAGAAGTTACAATGAAGAACTCTGATCTTGTGTAACTAACAATTAGGAGTAGGACACAGGTTACATTAACCTAATTTGCTTTCTATAGGAACTGGAATGTAGTGAAGCACTGGAGGCCTGATAATTCAGGAGCAATGCTGGATAAGAGAATGCAGGTCGATCCCAAACAGATTATATACCTATTTCAGATTATATATATGTTTTAGCTTTATTGCTCTAGCTTAAAACATTTTTTATCTTGTAGATATTAAATCTCAGTGTCTACCAGAAGCCATCTACCACTGAATTTAGACCATCCATTGCCTCTTTGAAATTAAATGAAAAAAGATACAGTGGTAGATGCTTACAGCCATTAATGTCATCTACCTTCAAACCTCTGGGCAATTTCTCTTGATAATTACACATGAGTATTAAAAAGATTGGAATCCTGCATACATAGAGAACTGCTGTGCACATTATCTGGAGGCTTTAAAACACTACACTGAGTGTTTATGTGCAAAGCATCTTGGCAAATTATTTTTACTGTTCTAGAATGTCTATAAAATTAATGTATGATACAATAGCATCGCACATATTGTATGATCGAAGCACAATTCTGTTCAAGAAGTCTGGTCACTTTGGTACCAGTATATAGTATGTGAAGAACAGTAGATTGAGGGAAGCTGGAGACCAGCTAAAGTTAAATATCTAGCAACATCTTGCTTTTATAGACTAATCTTCAATTTTGCTTTATCATACAATTTCTTATTAAGGAAGAAAATGCAACTCTATATAGTTAAGTGCATTGTAATAGGTATATATAAAAAAGGCTCATTTCATGATGGGTACAAAAGAATGTGTACCAAATACAGTATTAGTCCATATATGGAATGTAAATTGCATGAGAGATAATTCCAGCTGTATTAAGTACCCATTTCTAATGCAAGGCAGTGATTCAGTAGGCAAATATATTAAGGAAAAGTGCAGGTTTGGAGGTTAAGAGCAGCAAGGCGAAGATAAACATATCATTAAAGGCCAAGTGGTTGACTTGAATTTTCATGGCAAACTCTAATCCACCCAATTCTCAGAATTATAGTTAATCATAGTTTTTAGAGTGTATTAGCTGCCTAAATGAAATGATTACAAGCTGTGTTTGTAGGAGAGATGTACTTGATTGTGCAAGTTGGTATCTGTGAGAAAAAAAAATCAAATGAATATTTCTGTACTGAATGTCTTCCTGCCTCTGTGTTTGCCTAGAGTAGAATAAGAAAATATTCAGCTATTTGCATTTAGGAAGAACACAAAATTAAATCTGTGATATGTTTTTTTTCCCCCTGAACGTATTACTATACAAGATTATAGATCTATTTATCTAAGCTAACATTAAACAAATATACAGTATCCACATCTAAAAAAAATCAATTCTGAACCCATACTCTTCCTTTTGGTATTCTCAATATTGTCTATTAAACAGATCATTATAGGAAACTATTTTTCAAAAAGATTTTTCTTCTATTTTTCAAAAAGATTTCAAAAGATTGATAAAGCATTCGACTTGCACAGCTCCTAAAGAGATTTGTAGTAAAACAGTAGAAAATTGTATTTTATAGTAAATATGGATGAACTGTATTATATTTATTATTCTTCATACATTTTACTTGCAGCAATATCTAGGTAACAAAACAGATGATGGTTTTATACTGTTAATAAAATTGTTCACCATTAAATGATCACATGTATGATGGGATACTGCAGAAGAGTAGATTTCTTGGATGTTAATTTTTCTTTTGAATTGTTAAAACATTTATGACTGGGCAGTAGACTTATAAAAAATAAGCCCTGATAGGGATCACCATATTTTATCATATTCAAAGCATAATTGACTATCATGTTTAGTGGCCTTCTGAAAACTAGTATGCTGAAGCCATGATCCACTCAATGCTAGCTCTTCTGTTACATTAATTTCCCCAGTATCTAGTAAAACATATTTCTAGGTCTACTGCTAAATATTACTTTAAAAGCTTTAAAAGATATAATCTGGAGAACAGTATATTTTCATTTGAATTTACTGTATAATGGTAGATAATCTTAACAAATAACGATAACTGAAAAGAAATAAAAAATTCAAAATGGAGCTGCTTAGAATTACTCATTTTAATTGGTGAATCTTACTCAAGAGATTAGTGCTGAACTGTAGCTTTTAGTGAAAGGATTTAATCAAGAATGATCATGGTAAAGTGTGATTGATTTAACATAATTTAGTGAATGAGAGCACTAAGTTTATTTATTTATTTATTTATTTTTATATGCCGCCCTTCTCCGGAGACTCGGCGGCTTACAATGAGTTAAGCAATAACCTTCATACTTTTGTATATTTTATACAAAGTCATCTTATTTCCCCCACAAACCGGGTCCTCATTTTACCCACCTTAGAAAGGATGGAAGGCTGAGTCGACCTTGAGCCTGGTGAGAATTGAACTTGCAGTAATTGCAGGCAGCTGGATGTTAAATGCTGCCTTAGTAGGAGGCATTAGCCTCCTACGCCACTCAGGCTCCTTAAGTTTTACACTGCAGAGCAGGAGTGTCCAACCCTGGCAACTTTAATACTATGAACTTCAACTCCCAAAATTCCGTAGCCAGCTATGTTTAAAGTTGCCAAAGTTGGACAGCCCTGCTCCATCTCTGAGAACTACAGAGATAGCCTTGAAGAGATGCAAGAACTATTAAGCAAATGTCACCTTTGTCTTGGGAAGGAAGAATGAGATGAGAAAGAAACTCAAATGTAAACACTTATGTATTATTTATTTTACAAATTTAACAATCAATTCTAAATTATTCTGGGAGCATGTAGTTAAACTATCAGACAATGCAATTTAAAAACACTAGTCAAATGCTCAAAGAAAAGCAATCATTAAAAGACAATGGAGGTGGGTCCAACTTGTGGAAATGGTATTTCAAAAAGCAGAGGCATGATAACCCCTCCTTGATTCTATTTGGTATAAAAGGGAAAGTGGGAAACTGCAAAGGATCAGGACCATATATTAAGTTGCAGTTCAAAATATTTATTGCTTTACACAGTAATCTAGTCAACTGAAGTTCAATGCTAAATTGGCACCAGATAAAGAATTGAATTAAATTAAATTAAATTAAGGTTGGACTTGGACTATTTGTGGTAATATAACAAATCTAAGGTGATCATATGCTTAACTCTGCCCCAACTCTGCCTGCATTACTCCTACAGACAGGTTTTCAAGATTCTTTTATTATGTTTTAACAATAGTCCTTGCATTGTCTGTTCCCAGACCTGGCTCAAAGATTGACTCATACATATGGAGCTATAACTTTTGTATCATACTCCATTCCAATCTGAAACCAATTTTAAATGTCCCTTGAACTTTTTGAACCAATTGTCAACTGCATGAGAATACAATGGTAGCTTTGGAAATGGGCAATCGTTTGTTTACATGAACAGAAGTTCACCGAAGTCGATTTAACAATTCACAAATAACATAACTAATATGATTTAGTCATTATGAATATTAATTAAATCAATTAACACTAGAAACATTTTAGCTACTATTATGTTTGGTAATTACCAATACATTTCCATGGATAGTGCATTCACCTTACCATTACAGATAATTTTAGCATAAGATCCAGTTTGGTATAGTGATTAAGGTATCACTACACCAAACTAGAAACTGAAAGTCTATGAGTTCTAATCTTGATTGAGGCACAAAGTCAGGTGGTGACTATGGGCCAACCAGTCTCACTCAGCCCATGGAAGATGACAATGGCAAGGCATTTCCAAAATATTTCCAAGAAAACTGCAGGGATTTGTCCTTCCAGATATTATAAGTCAGCAATGATTCAAAGCGAAGTGGGGGAAAGTGATTTTTTTCCGGTTATATTTGCTTAGATATATATGGTCTGTCCTCTGGAGTAGGGATGAATGATCAAAGGATCTTGTTCCGAGTCCATTGTGTGGTACTTGAGGCCTATTGCACCTGCCAGGCTCTCGGTCCACTTAGATTTCGTAAATATTTATTTAAGAATAACAAAATGAGAAGAAGCTGCAGAGCAGAGCCTCAAAATAATCCATATTTCCAATACCATTGCTGAGATTATTTTTCAGGAGTTTCTGGTTGATAAATTTTATGGCAGTTTATCTTTGCTTTGATTTTTATTAATAACAATTCTACAGCAGTATAAAAATTGTTTTAAAATTCTGAAAGTATTGTTTTAAAGCGTAACAAAAATACATGCAAAATTATTATACTTAGGTTATGAAACAATTTAACTGTGGATTGTGATGGGCCTTGAGTAGGTGAAAAAAATCCCAGGTTCCCACAGCCTAGCACAATGAGAAGTAAAATTATTTGCTTGTTGAGGAATACAGTACAAAGGTCAAAATTTCTGTGGTTAAGCAAGAAATTTGTTAAGTGAATTTTACCTCATGAACTTTTTTGCCACAGTTGTTAAGTGAATCACTGCAGTTGTTAGGTTAGTAACACAGTTGTTTAAGTGAATCTGGCTTCCCCATTAACTTTATTTGTCAGAAGTTTGCAATAGGTGAACACATGACCCTGAGACACTGCAATCCTAAATATGAATCAGTTGACAAGCATCTGGATTTTGATCATGTGACATAGGGATGCTGCAATGGTTGTAAGTGTGAAAAACGGTCATGTCATTTTTTTCAATGCCATTATAACTTTGAACAGTCACTAAACGTACTGTTGTAAGTTGAGGACTATCTATGTAACATTAACACACCCTTTTTAAAAAAAAAGGAATTTGTGTCATGCCTCTTTAATTTGGGAAAGAATGGGTACAAACACAAAGTTATTGATCAACTAAAGACATGGTGAATTGAATAGAACTGTAGTTCTGAACGCCTTAGTGTGATGCAGCCCTGTCAATCCTCACAGAGAAAGCCAAACCAATTAAAATCTCTTACTGCTATACAGTGGTTTTTGCAGTCTATATCTGATACTCCGAAACATGCCTTACATATTTAAAAAAACAGATAATAAAGATTTTTTAAAAAATTGGTATTATGTTACATTATTATATCATGCCACTGACAGTTTAGATTATAACCACAAAAATAATGGAGTTGGGGAGCAAGAAGAGCTTACTCCACTCCGTTTCACACTTTAAATGCAATTATGACAATCTGTGATTATATTAGATTGTCAATGAAAGCATCGTGGTTGTTGCTAATTCCCCTTTATGCATGTTATGTAGCTTGGGAGACAATTATAAACAGCTCTCAAAAGTGCAGGATATGAAATAAGAAACACTGAAACTCTTGCTCATAATGAATATTGTAGCAAATGTATGCAGAGTGAAAGAGAGAGAAGGGTGTGTACGCATGCACTCACCTGCTTTCAAATAGATCTATGGAATAATTTTTTCATGCTCTAGATGTCCCTGTTCAACTTCTTGTACCAGCTATATGATTATTAGTTCAGAAGCAAAGAGAAGATTCTAAGTTTTGGAATGACTATTTAATTTGCACTCCATGCTTCTGTTTTCTGATAGTTCCTTTTAAGAAATTAATATTTTATTACAGAACTTGAATGTTACACTGTTTTGCTTCCAGTATTGAATTTTTATGTTAAATATATTACATTTGTATGAACCAATATTTCTTCTAGCTCTTCTTTGAACGATTTATCCACTTATCCTTATGATTTATATTGACTGTTTCCTAATATGATTTGATTGCTTATTTGTACCCTATGACTATCATTAAGTGTCGTACCTTATGATTCTTGACGAATGTATCTTTTCTTTTATGTACACTGAGAACATATTCACCAAGACAAATTCCTTGTCTGTCCAATCACACTTGGCCAATAAATAATTCCATTCCATTCCATTCCATTCCATTCCATGTATTTTATTACAATTCTTTCATATTCTGTTGCATGACATCTTGTCAGAAAAAATAAGTTATTGCAGAAAAAAACATAGAAAGACGAATATAATGCAATTTTATATTAAATATCAACAAAGCTATCTCAGAGCTGGCAATCTGTGGCAACTTGGAACCCCTCAGAATCACACTATTGAAAATCAGCAACAAAAATATCATTGTTAACATTAAGAAGCTTTAGCCATCTATTTCTCTGCCTTCTTTAATGATGTTAAAAAATGGCCAAAACCACATGCTGCTATAGCCCTTGAGATTGGAAGCAATTAGCTAGTCATCTATCCTCCAAGTAAAATTTTAACGAATTACTCTGACTTGAGTTATTTGAAGGTAATTTTCTATTACCTTAATTTTTTGCCAAACAGACAAACATTCAATCTGAAATGTTCCTACCCAATTTTATCATTCACTCCATAGACAGTGGAAGTGTTGAATTCTTTTAGCAATTCTTCATAGAAGCAAAATAAATGCCAGACAGGTACTTCTCACTTGCCAATTCAAAGTTATAATAGTTTAAAACAGCCCTGCTTTGCAACCGATCCTTACATTTATGATCATCACACCATTACATAATTATGTGATCACCATTCAAACACTTCACGATTTACATTTTCATTAACAACATAGCAGCATCCTAGTCATGTGCTTGTCACTTTGTGCTTTCAATTCATTTGCAACAAGCAGTTAATAGACAACACAGCGGTGAACTGTAAGTCACCATCACGTCAGGTTCTGTCTAACAACTATTGTGACTGCTTAAATGAATGGGAAGTGAGGTCATAAGCTTATCATGGTCATATGATTTTCTGCTTAGTGAACATGGCACTTAGAGATGGAGTTGCCATTTATAGCATTTGTCCCATATGTGGCCATTAAACAAGAAGTTCCTGTAATGAGAGCAACAGCCCTTTTGAATAAAATTCTGCTTTGGGTGCTGGGGGATCACACCTGAAATTTAAAGGTTTATCATGAGCATTGTCTCAAAAAGTTGCCATAATAATTCTTTTCTCTTTAATAGAATATAGGTACAAGTAGAAGGGGCAAGTCACAAATAGATTTAGAAGAAGGCAAAACTTAGACTAATCTGAAATCCAATTCAACATATTGCCATGTTCGACTGGAGTTCCTATTCCTTTCAATTTACAAGAAAATATGTATGACTTAAATGAGACCCAGAAGCATTCTTATTAATAAAGTTGATGTTAGAAGCTGGCATGGACAAATCAGCTTGACATGTAGTGGTTTTAAACACGAGAATGCTTTAAAAAAAAAGAAAAAGAAAAGATGCAGAAAAGAACAAAGTGTGAAGTATTGTGTTATCTGTTCCATGTAGGAGTCATTCTTAGGAGTATTTTGGCCACTATAAGTAGACGGATAAATTCATTATTTTGGTCTATGCCATTTAGCCAATAAATAATTTACAAATAAACAAATTCAAAATTAATTATATGTGATAAATTAATTGTCTCACAGTTGACTGTAAGAGTAACCACAGCTAAGGATTTGGGCTACTTCAAGTATGGCTTATTTGACTGATAAATTGTGTGCCACCAGGAGGTCTACTAATAACAATCACATAGATTTAGGTAGGGTTCTTACTACTAATTTTAGTTTACTTTAATCCAGAATTTGAAAACAAGCTTCAAATCATGGGTTGAAATTTTGGTTAAAAATAACTAACAGAGGCTTCATTCTATTTTATTTTATTAAGATAAAAGGAAAGGCTGGAAGAAGTTTCTATGTGAAAGAAGAGACCAGAGAAGTATACAATTAATATTAGAGCAATGTACCTAAAACATTTCAAAGGAATGTGAAAGTTACACATGGATTTGAAACAAACAAAAAAGCATTTTAGTAAACCATAATTTAATGCTTTAATTTGTGTTCTGCTGCGCTCTCTTTATTTCACATACTATGTGCAGAGTTCAAATGTGTAATTTTAACAAAATTAAAACCAGAAAAAGGCAGCCCAAGAATTATTTTCTTGAAAGTTGCTCTGCAATTTATTACTCACAGAGAAGGTCACCATGATTTCAGTTTAATTTTCAGGACCACAAAACTCTGAAACTGAATTTGCAAGCATGGTTTGGGTAAAACTGAAAGACTCCTTTGTCAGCATGTTTCCTGACAATAATAGAATGAAGAACCATCTCAGGATTTTGAGAATGGAAGTCTTGAAAAATGAGATTTTTCTTTCTCAAAACCTGCCTGCTGAAATAGAGATGAGGGTTCAAAACTAGCAGGAGTTCTAAGCTATAAACTTTCACTCATGTTACCAACGCCACAGGTTATCCTTATTACCCTTTATTAAAACTTAATCACATGTTCTGGAGAAAGGATTTGTTAAAGAGCTGACAAATCTGAGATTTTAAAATATTGAATCCAATCAAAAAGATACCAGAAAAGAGGAGCTTCTACATTTCTAATTCAGATTTAATTTAATGGAAAGTACACTATTTTCTTTAAATATTATTGGGAAAAATAATAAATACAAATTAATTTCATCAGTGATATCACATTATAGGTAGGTAGGTAGGTAGGTAGGTAGGTAGACAGCTAGACAGACAGACAGATAGATGATAGACAGACAGCCAGACAGACAAATGTTTTTATTATCTTACTTTTTTTTTTCTTCAATTCAATTGTATCTGATTCTAACAACTCCCTGCTGTTTTCTTGGCAAGATTTTTCAGAAGTAGTTTACCATTGTCTGTTTCCTGGGGCTGAGGGAGTGACTGGACCAAGATCACCGAGTTGGCTTTGTGACTAGGACGAGACTAGAAACTATTAACCTGAAGTCTTAACTGCTGCACCAAATTGGCTCTCATCTTACTTTTAAATGTGTTCAAATATAGCCAGGTGACCTTTGGTTTGTACAAACCCAGAATGCATTTTATCTTTTCCATATATATTATATGAGTATATGGCGCAAATAATTTCCACATTTTGGCATGTTTGTAGCTATTGCTTCCTTATTGATAAACTTTTTTTCTCAGATTGAGTAGTTTAAAAGGAAAAAGGAAAATCTTCATTGGTACCAACAGACAGAAAGAAAAGAGAAAAGAAAAAGGGAAAAGAAAAGGGATTAATATTTATATTATGGGAAATTTATCTTGCCAGTAGAGGGGATTTCAATATGAAACAATGAAAACAATTGTGAATTTTAAAGAAAAAAAAGTCAGAGGTCATTTGCATCCAGTTTAACTAACAAGCATGTGCACAGGTTCTAAGCTGTTAGTTCTAAGTAGAATACATCCTAACATTTTTCAGATATTTAAAGGTTAATTATTAGTCTCCACAACGTTCCATATTTTCATTGCTTTAAGTTTTAAACAATATTTTGAAATAACTCACTATTCCAAGAGCTTAGAATACTGTACATTAACAATAACTTTGCCCTGCTAGGTGGCAGCACTTAGCCAACTTCAGCACCTAGCTTAACTTCAGATCTGAACATTTTATAAGGGACAGATTAGTAACTGTATGAAGTACAGGAGAAAATTCCAAGCCTGTAAGATAAGTCTGGAAAAACATTCTGAAAGAAAGCAATGGACACTTCAAAATCTACAAGAACATGTCCGTGAAATCACTAGGCATTGAGCTTCTGACAAAGAGGGCTTTATTTCTTAAGCAACACCTATCGTCAATTAATATAATTCTGCATTGGTACAAATTTCCTATAGCTTCTCGATTTTTCCCCATGCATCAGATTATAGAAGGAAAAGATAATGCCTTAGAAGACACATAAACTGGGAAAGTGATTCTGCAGGAAAATATCAGAGACAATATGTGTGGGGAAAGAGGCAGGAAAAGTTCATGACCTAGAAAATGCAAAAAAGGCTGATATGGTTGTCCAATTACCACATCAATTAAGACTGAGATAACAAATGATTCCTACAAACTCTTTCTCAACTTTCTTGTATTGTATTTTCCATAAATACATGTGCTTTTAATATTTTTCTATTAATATAAATGGTAGCCTGAACTTAATTGGACTCCAGAGGATGATAGAGGACAGGAAAGCCTAGAGGAATATTGTCCATGGGGTCACAATGGGTCGGACATGACTTCACAACTAACAATCAAAAAAATGGCAGCCAGAAAACAATTTCATTGGAACATGTGCAGAATATCTTTCCTACATAATTTAACTTCTATTCGTCTCACTTTTTCTACACTTTGC
This sequence comes from Arizona elegans, assembly GCA_022577455.1. Classification (NCBI taxonomy): domain Eukaryota; kingdom Metazoa; phylum Chordata; class Lepidosauria; order Squamata; family Colubridae; genus Arizona; species Arizona elegans. The sequence continues at coordinate 55,899,752 of JAKOOJ010000005.1, read as the reverse complement.
CAAAAACATACAATTTTTCATGGACAGAAATTAATTATTTTTATTGTAAGGGATATTTAACTGTTTGCAAAATCTGGTGAATGCAGATGGCATATGTCAATCCAATTGGGACTACAACAATGGACAATGTGCTATTTCCTTAATTTTTGTACTAGAATCTCAATCTAGATTTAATCCTCTGCATATTCTTTTTGAAAGAAAACTATTAAGAGTTTGAAGCTCAGAAGAATAGTTTCCTCTTGTAAACAGTATTTCAGCAAAAAAAATAAATCATAAATTTCTTCTCTAGATTTTAATTTTCATCTTTTAGCAGTCTAGTGAACATTGCTTTTTAAAAAATAAAAATTGCTAGAAGAGAATGCAAATTGTGAACAAAAAACCATTCCTTGTCCTTCAGCACTCTATCACCAGTCTGAAGTATTTTGACGCATAGTCAATCAACTGCCTAGACACACACAGAGACAGAGAGACAATTACATCATCAACCCAACATTTTACCTAGTTGTGAAGGAAAATATCATGCAATACCTTGCTTCAAATATTTATGAAATCAATAAATCCTGTATTTACAGTACTATGTGAACTACAAGTTACAAATGAGAATGTATTAACTAAAGCCTAGATCAAGGCTAAATTAATTTGAAATCCAAACATTTACATCTGTCCATGTAAAGAAAATGTATGTTAGAATCCAATCTGTTCTTTTTCATTTTCTGGAGCTTCAGAAAGATTAAATCATACTTATGTTTCTTCTATATTGCATTGAAAATGTGGCAGCAACTCATGCACACATGAGCACGTACCACGAAGTAAAAAAATAATACAAATGCTAGATTAGATTTCCAAAGAAACCTATTTTCAAGACCAAATTTTTTGGACCTCTGAATTAAATTCCCAAATGTATTGGATACCATCTCTGCACATTTATACTAATAACTTGGTTTTACTTCTTTATGAATAGCTAAATAAGAATGTTGAATATCATACTTGACATACAGATACTTAAATGCAGGGTTCATAGAAGATATTCCTTAAAATGTATGATAATCCTTATGTATACACAGTTACAGAATGTGTAGACTGTATAATTTACTGAATCATTACTATAAAATTGGCAGAGAGTTATTAATGTCCCCAGAAGATACTAATATCTTAAAGCAGAAAGAATTGTAGAAAGAAAGTTATAAAATAGAAAGTTATATGAAGCACATCTTCTACCCTTTGGCCTTTACTCATCATTTTTAATCTTCCAGTATTTAACTAGCAATCTACTCAAAGCTGATTGACAGATTTACTTAGGAAAAATGATTCCATTGGAATCAGATATTTAATACTAAAAAGTACATATGAAAAATTATGTACATCCTGCTTCTAAATCTTTCTCATCCATCATTTAAGGGTTGGTTAGTGGGGTGTTGTGAATGGAAAATATTTTCAGTAACTTTTCTTTCCTGGAATAACTCATGTAGCTTTGGGAAAGGCCCAATGTCTTGGCTTTGATTCTCCAGTAGCCACACACATACAAACATACATCATTCAAAAACCTCAGCCAAAAGTGCTATATGGAACATTAGAAACTCTTCTGAATGGACACTTGAGCCAGTTATATTGCCATTTGCTGACAGATTATTAGCATTAGTTTCTAATATACCACAAAAAATTCTGAATAGGAGCAAAATCATAAACATTGGTATATCTCATATGCATTCAGTTGAAACAATTCATTCTATTATGAAAGAACAATATTCATAGCATATATTGCTTTCTTTGTATTCAACCAATGCTTTTACCATGCACTTATAACTAACTCTTCAACTATTGGTGATCAAAATGATTTTTGTAGCTGTTTAGTTGTAATCATTTTTAGATTGCAAAGCCAAAAGATGGGACTGCCTTGTTTTTATTAGCCATTAAGGGAGATTTTCTGAATCAAGTACAGAAAAAAAAAGGAGGTATTAAAATGGAAATATGTAAAGTCTAAAAAAAATAGAGATCTTCATTGCTCCTGATAAGTCTGCCACAATATTTTACACGGCATATAAAATGTTGAACACTCTTACATGCATAGAATCAATCTAACATATATGTGGTGTAGTAAAGGAAATAACTGTTTTCGCTTTAGTGGTTATTAAATATGATGACCACTAGTCAGGCAATGAAATAATCACGATCTCATAGCTATTCTTGGAAACAGAATTCTGGGCTCTTTTGTCCATGCAATATACCAATTATGCTAAGTACTAAATTCTACTGGATAAAAAGAAATTAATAGTAATGAACAGCCCTGTTTTTAAAACAGAAATTTAAAGCAGTTTGTACCATTAGTCTTATTTAAAAGTGCAACAGTTTGTCTTTTGCCAGACAACGTAACTCACAACATTTTGATAGTGAGAATTTCTAATGTTTAAAATTATCTATAGAAGTATTCTCAATTACCTCATTACAGGGGTGAAATCTACTTACCTTCCTTACCGGTTCGGAAGCGTGTGCGCATCATGTGCATGCGCAGAACTTTTGCTCATGTGCAAAACCTTCTGTGGCATGCAGAGAAGGTAAAAAACACCTGGGCGGGTGGGGGGAGCTTCGCTCCGCCATCGCTACCAGACCACTGAACCACCAGCCAAGATTGCTACCGGACAGGGCGATCCAGTCCAATCCGGGAGCATTTCACCCCTGTCTCATCACCTGTAGGCTGTACACTTGCCTAGTCCTGCTTCACGAAAGGGAGAGAGGGAGACACCTGCCTAAGACATTCCTGCATCTTTTTCTATTCATAAGGGCATATAACAGGAACAGGATGCCAGCAAAACTTTGGCTGTTTAGTTTTGAAATACTTGCTGTGCATAGATCCTTGCAGGAACATTCTGACAGTCCTATTGGGCAGGATGTCAGGACAATAGATTAGATTTTGAATCGGAGAAACCACAATTTAGTAATAATAACTAAAGATGGAGGGAATGGAGAGGGAGACAGAAAGAGAGAGAGAGAGAGAGAGAAAGATGAATACGACAAATAGAAACAAAAGCAGCATCTTTTTTCCTACCAAATTATTTTTTCTTTTTTCAACATAAAAGACATGTTATTTTAGAACTTAATAGCATCTAAAGTAAGTCTCATGCAAGGTAATATCCACATGAATCTTCTACTAATATAAATAAATCACATTCACATCATTTGTTTTGAAATGATATCTAATATCTAATTGGGTCCATACCAGTCTATTAAGTCATGATTTGCCTAACCATGATTTGTAGAAATCCCAGAAGGCTTGTGTCATAAAACATACTAAATCAAAACCAGTTAGGTCACATTAGCTCTTTGGACAGTATGTGTATAGTGATTAACTTGAAGAAGTAGATGGGCTTAGAAAGCTATTTAAGTGTCATTGCTACTTTGGAAAAAAAAATGAGGGGGGAGAATTACTTAATATACATAACATTTTTTCAATTATGAAATTGCTGGCAAATTATAAATATTTGGCTGCATCTGGGAAAGAAGGGGGTTTTTATAGCAAGGATATAGTCCCATTCTCTGTCTTTCTCTATAAAAATTAAGTGCTGATTCAAGACAAGTGCAGTAAGAAGTTTGCAAGGAAATTATTAAAACTTTGAATTAAATTATGAAAAACCCAGTTGCATCTTAGTCATAAATTTATTACTGGAGCTGCATCAAAGGTGACCTGTAACTATGGTCAAGTGACATTAACTTTCCCTAAAGGACAGAATTATATTTTTCTTAATCAATTGATCTGAAAAACTCCTCATGAGGCAAACTGTGGCAATCTATCCTGAAAAGCAATTTGTTGGCATATAGTATGTGCAAATCCCTGAAACTATGGGAATCCTACATCCTCAAATTGAATCAATTTAAGTATACACAGTGGTAAAAAAACAAAATTTATGCATAATTCTGAAGTGGTAAATTGGAAATTTGGATGACTGGCACACTCAAGCTTCCCCATGTGCAACCTGAGATTGAACAGCCCTGTGAGAGGACTCTACCAAGTGCTATCAATTAATTACTTATGAATCCGATCTTTGTAAAGAAAAATAGAAATATAACCAGTGGCCGTGGCCTTCATGGTCCTACAATGAATTCTTCAGGAGGACAGGTGGTCTAATGTTTTGCTAAATACATGATTAGTCATAAAGAAGTCCTTGCACTTTTGACATTGTCAATTTACCAGTCTCTAATATGATAATTTTGGAAGAAAGGTAATAGTTATATTCTTTTAAGCATCCTTGTAGCTATAGATGCTGCATGACACTTTAAAAAGCCTGAAGTGATTCCACTTCCCTCCATTATCATTAGCATGAATGCACTAACAAACAGAATTGAAACAAGCAAAAAAGCAAGCTGCCAAGCAGTCCACTTGTATATAGGTCAATATACATTGTTCCATTTAGCAGAAACAAAAACCGCAGCAGACCGGCTAGAATTTCCCACTTAAGGCAAATGTTGTACAACTTCAAAGTTGTATGATATTTGCTTTTGAAGTGATTGTTTTTTTAAAAAAAAACTAAGATGCAAGAATCTTACATTTTCCATCCCCGTCATCAAATAAAATAGCCTAAATACTTGTGCAGAACATGAATAATGAGATACATTAACCAATAGGAAAAGACATAATTTCATAGGAAAAACAGTGTAGAAAACCCATATATATATATATATATATATATATATATATATATATATATATATATATATATATATATATATATATGCTGAAAACAGTGTTGTAAAATGTTTGTAACTGAAAGGAAAAAATATGGAAAATCCCCAATCCTAGTTTACAATATTGGTGTACCACTGAAAAGACCCTAAACACAAGTCACTTAGTCCAATTCTCAAATTCAATTGTAGCAAACAGGCACAAGCATGTGGGAATGGGCAGAGTCTTGGATGCTTCCCCAAGTCGTTCAGATCTTAAGTGATTAGGGACAGCGCTTTAGTCTGGAATTAACTGACTCTAAAACCAAGTGTAGATATTGTAAGACCAAAGTACTTTGTGATAGTTTAATGCTCCAGATAAAAACTGAGCTGTATTTTGCAAGCTCTGGCCTTACCTGCTCATGTACCATAATTAAGTCATAGGCTGGTCCCTAAAAATAAATAAAGGATTTGTGGATGTAAATACTTTCTGGAAAAGGCTGTAATTCTGGGAAAGGTAGAAGGAAAAAAGATGATGATCAGCAGCATGGTGGTTTGATAAACTCAGTTACAGTGGCAATGGGTATACTACTAGAAGATCTAAAGACCAGGTTAGAGATAGATTGTCATGAACAAAATCTATCTATATGGCTGCTAAATCAGTCATACTCAGTGGCATATATCAATCAAATGTGAATCCTGAAATTTGTATAAGGTAAGGGAAAACAAAGCAGGATCTTAAGTCAGTGTTGTCAACAGCTCTAACCACACACCCCACCAACATTGACAAAGCAAGTTACTCTATATAAACAAGGAGCATGTCCCACACTCACTATCTCTGATGATGTTACCTAGTCAGGTAATGAAATATCTGTAAGCAAACAATTAAGTCAGAGAGTATGAAAGATTCCACAAAGCAGAAAGAATCTGGTAAGACCTATTCTGACTAATATAGTTTATTAAAAGCATAAGCTTTTGTGAGCTACAGTTCAAGACATTAAATTCATGGAGTGGCCAAACTGATATAGAAATTAAATTGGGAACAGGATGAAGCAGGGTTGGGGTGGCAGCAGAGAGAAGGAAGGCAAACATCGGTGGTTGTTCAAATTATATGAGAAGCAGACTACAAGCACCTTATCAATAAAATTGTATATTATGACTCATTGTGTTTGTGGAGGCCTACTGACACAACCTGAAATTTTGATGTGAAGTCAACAATCTCTTGCTCAACTTATGCAATAAAAAGTTTTTTTCCCCTAAAAATGTGATATCTACAATATCTGAGAGGCTGTTACTATTATTTGTTAAATTTGTGCCCATTAATTCTTTTGTACAATGTTTGGCCTGTTTGTCTTAACATAGAAGCCAAATGGCATTCCTACCAAATTATGGAACATATTATATAGGAGGAAGAGCATCTGAAGTCTCTTTAGTCTGTTTAGTTTATTACACATGTAGCCTGTATCTGTTTAACCAAGCTGTCTTCCACTATCTCTTCCCCCATCCACACTTCCTCAACCTTAAAATCCTACATCATTTTAGCCACTCTGTGGTTCTGATGAAATGAGCTGTAGTTCTTCTTTTCATAAAAGGTCTTAAGTGCTACCAGGCTCCTCTTCAGTTTAGACTACCACAGACCAACCACAGTTTACAGGCAAAGACACTAAATTGATATTGACTAAATTGACTTGAGCAAAGTTTATTGCAACTGAAGCATATAAATGAGAATTTAATTCTTGCAAGATTCTATAACTAATCGCTGTGGGCTGCATATGCTTTATTTTGTAGATAAGGATAAAATAATAAATAGCTTTCTTAAAAGTTAACATTGCTTCATTAATATTTTTAAGAATGTCTTGAAAGAAACAACGTGTTTTGAGTTGCTGCAGGGAGGTAGGGAGGCCTGTCATAGACTTTCCGCATGTTGGAGAGGTGCTATAGTCTAGTGCAAAGCTGCAGCCATCCCAGCCTGGCCCAGCAGTATAGTGCAAAGCTGTTATGTCCCAGGAAGCCTCAGTTGCCACACCTGATCTAGCAGCCTTTGAGACTGCAGGACCACTGCAACTTCCCCCACCTGCTCATCTCCCCACCAATCTATGTCCTTTTGCCCAGCCTGTACAATGGTGGCAGGGCAAGCACGGAGGTGAAATAGAGGCTCAGGGATCTTCCGCAGTTTCAGCCAGTTGCCACCACTTCCAGGCCTCTATTCAGGCCCAATGTCACTCCTGCCATTGAGAAATGCTGCCTCAAGCCGTATACCACAGCCAGTCCCCCACTGTTGCCATTGTATAAAGCCTCCTTTGTCCCTGCCCACCCTGTGCTTCATAAGCTCTGCTGAGCCCAGTTGATTTTGGCTGTTTTACACCAGCTGGGCCTAAATGTACTGCATGAGAGGCCGGCTGCTGGCTGTAACAGACCTTCTTCCTCAAACCAAAAGGGCATAGGCGGGTAGAGGAGGACTGCACCCCTGCAGTCATAAATGTGGGTGGGATGCCAAGTGGTCAAATTTTGATCATGTGAAGATAGGAGCACTACAAGTTAGGGCACGGGTGATAAGCCCGGTTTTTTCAGTATAGCTGTAATTTTGAGTAATTGCTAAATGAATGGTCTTAAGTTGAGAACCTGTATTCTTAAAATGAAACTATTAATTCATTATAAATGAATTAATTATAAGAGCCTTGGTAGTACAGGGGTTTAAGGCACCCTGTTATTAAGCTGGTTATTAAGACCAGCTGCCTGCAATTACTGCAGGGTTCGAATCTCGCCAAGGCTCAAGGTTGACTCAGCCTTCCATCCTTTCTAAGGTAAGTGAAATGAGGACCCAGTTGTGGGGGCAATAAGCTGACTTTGTATAAATATACAAAAAGGATGAAGGCTACTGCTGAGCACATTGTAAGCCGCCCTGAGTCTCCGGAGAAGGGCGGCATATAAATCAAATTTAAAATAAATAAATAAATAATTAATTAAATCCATTAATTTTATGAATGTAGTAAATTACTTTGGGTGTGAAAATACATTCAAAATTGCCACTTAGTAGAGGCACATTATCAGCAAAATTGATGGAAATTTAATGTTATCTTGGGACTAACCAACTTGATTGCTGGAGGAGTTGTTTTAATTTTCTGTTTTCAGAAACAAAGACTTCCTATGATATGATGTACATTTAAACAACTCTGAATGTCAGAATCGTGGAATCCTGGGTTGGAAGTGAGTTCGGAGGTCTTCTGATACAACTCCAGGGCCAGGATCCTCCTATCAATCCAGATACACCAAACTACCACACAATTGCTTATAAGAAAAAAATAATAATTTGTGTTGTGGTCCGCCATCAGCCTGTGGAACTGGCAGTGGAGTCGGACAGTGAGGAGGCTGGGGAGGAACATGGGCCTGTCCTGGAGTCCGGGGAAGGCCCAGACAAGGACTCTGCATTGGAGGCAGAGATGGGGCCAGGGCCATCTGGGAGTGATGCGCAAACTCTGGAGCCCCCAGTGTCGGATAGCAAAGAGGCAGAGAAACAGGAGGAGCCTATTCCTAGTGCATGCATGCACAGAGCTGCCAGAAGTCAAGAGCAGCTAAAGCAAAAGGGACGACTCAGGAGTAAGCCAGAATTGGCTCCTCCCATAAGGCTTAAAAGAGAAACAAAGACACTAGAGCCTTTTGCAGGAAAGAACGTTGCTAACTCTGTTTCCAGTCGGCATCTCTTGTTTGTTTCTGAACTCCGTGGGGTTTTACCAAAGTAAGGCCTTTGGCAGGGTGTCAAAGAAGATAAAGGTTGGTGATTATCCCGAAGGACTTCTTCCAAAGGACTTGTTTTGCAACTAATTGGGACTCAGCTGGGAATGAACTTAATTCTCAGCTATTACAATAAAATAGATTTGTTTGGGACTAATTGTGTCTTGTAATGATTCAGTAAGCGTAGGTCACAATAATTTGAGAGGTATCGGGTGATAATAAAAGAAGGTGGTATTGATACCACAGTGCTTCATCAGGACTATACCTGAACAAATAACTTATTTGAAGAGGGGACTTAACTGGCATTTAACTGTATGATTCATATAAGCTACTTTATAACAAAATTAAAAGAATAGTCAATGTTTGCACTATTGTTTGTATCAAAAGGAACAAGATACCAAGGATGAAGATGGATGATGGGTAGGTGATATGCAAACTTTGACACATTAATATATACGCCCTATAGTCACTTCCCTATGCCTTTTTCATTCAGAAGATTCTAAAGGCTGTAAACTTTGCCAGAACACATAAATTTGGAGGAAAACCAAGTGACCATTGAGTGTTGGCAAAGCAGAATCCAGACTCAGTGTACACTGACAGCAACATTCTTTCTCCAAGATTGTTAGGACTTTTATTGGAGGAATTTTGCATACAAAGTATGTGCATTGGTAGTAAGTTATAGAATCCAGAAATCTTTTGTGCGAAGCCTTGCACAAGCCAATGCCCTCTAGAAACATTGGAAATGGACTTCTATTATGCTTGGCCTGCATGTTGAAACACTGTACTCCTAATACATTGAAGGTTCACAACAGCTTGCAGAAATGTTGTTTGAAGATACTTGGAGTGATAGAAAAAGAAGGAAACAGGGAAAAAAGTGTTCAGGTCTTGTGTTCTTTCACAGCAAATACTGAAAACTGACTCAACACATTCTTTAGATAGCATTAAAAAAAATTGGGTAACTTCTAACTTCCACATTTCAATATGTTCTTAAAAGCAGATTTCTTACCTGTCATTTCAGATTGTGGTAAACGTGATCCTGATGCAAAAACTACTGGTGCTGATGACACACTAAAATAAATGTCTACTGATTAAGGCCCTTATGATCACCTTTGACCCCATTTCTGCAGCTCATGCTAAATCTAACGTTATCTCCCTGCCAGTGTGTTTTAATAAGAGCAATGACTTGCTGGAGAGTTATGGCCTGTAAATACTTTTGGAAAAATGTTGGAAGTAGAAATTTAAGGCAATTATTGATATTCAGTGCTAATCTCTGAAGCTCAATCTTTTTTCAGCAAACTTTTGCACTTCAAACAAACATTCTGAAAAAGATTACAAAGGGCTCCTGTTGCAATAGAAAAACAACACCAAAGGAATGAGTTGAAGGTGAAAAAGAAACCTAAATGATTTTTTTTAATTAAAAGAATTATGAATTAATTTCTAGTTTACCAAGAAGCATAATTTTTATTGTACATCACATTAAGATATAGAATAATTTCTAACAGATCAGAAAAGTTATATTGTACCATTTCTTTAAAATGAATTTTTAAAGAATTTATTAAAAGTTATAAAAAGAACATAAAAAGGGAGGAGGGAGGGAGGAAGGGAGGAGGAGGAGGAAGAAACTTCTGATTTCCTTTGCAGAAATTACAAGTATGATTACAGAGTCATCTCTTTAATATTGAAACCAATTTCTACATACAGTAGAAGATAAGCTTAGCTGCACATAGAAACATACAGTAGTTGTAAATTCTGCTTGCATTAGCTAAGATAGTTAAACATTAATTTCTCATTATCATTAAATTCATCAAATACATTAATAGTTAATAGTTATACTTATCCAGCCTTAAAAATCATAGTGTCTTTAATGCAATGCTGTGTAAATGGTTTTATAAATTCTGAAGTGGAGAACAATTTATTTAACTTGATCAAATAAGTTCAGATTCCAGTTGTATTAGTGCTAGAAATATAATTATACACTCCAATGTAGACTTATACTTATTCATATTTATTTATATTTCCTATTTCTTAACCACCCAGCTCCCTCAGGGTTAGGGTGTTAAATTATGATCCTCAAAAGACCACTATTCCTATACTTCCATATGTATTTATATGTATAAACAATAGAGGCTCTTAATATTTCATCTGCTATATTAATCTATGATAAAAGTTTCTGTGGCACCTTAAGACACTAACATGTATTACAGCAAAAACTTTTATGGAATAGCTCTACCTTATCAACTGTCAGTTTAAAATACAATGCTCTTTGAATGTTTTCATTGATACAAGATACAGTCATGACATTTAATTACTTTCTTTATAACAGAAAAACAGAGTTATTTCTTGGAATGCTGCATCACTATAAAACTTTCTAAAAGCATTTTACCATATTGCGTTTTTTAACTCTTAAGAGTTTGTTTACATAATTTAAAGGTGAAGATCTGCAATGGCAATGAAAGCTAATTTGATCTCATGACTAAGGCACCGAGGTTAGAAACCAGGAGACAGTGAAATCTAGTCCTGCCTTAGGCATGAAAGTCAGCTAAGTGCAGAATGGGACAACACGCCATGACCAACTTGCTACGGCCAGCTCACCACAGGACAATTCACCTGGCTAATTCACCATGGGACAACTCACTCAGGGACAATTTAACAATTCAATTTAATTATTTAAATTAAATAAAAATTATTTTAATTTTTGACATTCACATTTCATTCTGTCCCTCCTTTCTTTAATGATTCTATTCTACCATTTTTTGATATTGGTGTAACTCTTGTCCTGTAGCAAGTTGCCCTGTGACTAATTGGCTATGCCGAGCTGTCCTGTCCTGTGGCAAGTTGTGGTGAATTGGCCACACCTAGAAAAAATATGTGCATAACAAGTAACATATAAGAATAAATAAAATAGTTACAGTTGGCAGATGACTTTGGCTCCCCCTTCGTACTGGCTAAATGAGCATGAATGTTCCTCCTGGCAATCCTAAGGAGGATTTTTTTCATCTTCCAAGAGCCTGATTTGAACCAGACCCAGGTGATCCTCAGGCTGCTTTAAAAGTTTCAGGATCAGAGCAGCTGCTACCACAATAATGTGCTGGTTCCTCCAGTTGCTTGGCCCAAAACTCATACTTGGCTCTTCCAAGGTGACAAATGTGCATCGAGATATTATGGCACAATTTTTGTGTCTTACAGACATCATGTCACAAGTACCAAAGAGCTAAGTTTACATGATTATTGCATGATGCACACTTCCTCATGATGGTTAGGTATGAAAGTCTGTGGGATGAAGAGTTTGGGCTTATGTGAGAAGAGGCAACAGATACAAGAGATGTGGGAAAAAAGATTTCTAACATATCCTGCCTTTGTTAATGGCCTATCACAGTGATGGCTAACCTTTTTGCCATTGCGTGCCAGGAAGGGGGGGGAACGGGGTAGGTTCGCGCGTGCGCGTGCCCACACCCATAATTCTATGCGGCCTGCCCTGCGCATGCGCATGCAACCCCCCTCCTGCCACGTGCTCCTGGCACGTGATGGCCCGGTAGGCCCGTTTTTCTTTCTTACCTGGCTCCAGATGCTCTCTATGCATCTGGGAAGGGTGAAAAGAGCCTTTCCCACTCCCTCAGAGGCCTGAAAGAGCCCATTTCCCAACTCCCGGTGGAACAAAAAGTGACTTTTTTGCCGTCCCCAACCTCCAGAGCCTCTCTAGGAATCTCTGGAGGCTGGGGACAGCAAAAAAGTCACTTCCTGTCCCACCGGGAGTTGGGAAATGGCCATTTCAGGCCTCCGGAAGGCCTCCGAGGGAGTGGGAAAGGCTGCTTTCGCCCTCCACAGATGCATAGAGAGCATCTGGAGCCAGGTAAGAAAGAAAAACGGGCTTTCCCCATCCCCACCCCCACCCCCAGGCCCTCCAGAAGCATGAAACAGCCTGTTTCCCTATTTCTGGTGGGCCCAAAAGGCACAAAAATCAGCTGGCCGGCACGCACATGCGTGCCACAGCTGAGCTGGTGTGCCCACTGATATGGCTACGTGTGCCACAGGTTTGCCATCCCGGTCCTATCATTCAGACTGGGAATTTATTAACTGTTTTCAAGATTTTGTTTTTATCCTATTCTAGCCCTAAGTATATATTCCTATAATCTATATTATTCTTGCTACTTGGTTTGCCTGCAATGTGAGCAGACATTAGCTATGGACACCTGACAGCCAGTCTATTTGTAACATCTCCTTAGCAGCTACCAGTAGAGTGGGAGACAGGTCCCCTGCCTTCATTTCTTGCTAACTTGTGGAAGCAATAACAGTATACCCTCTGCTTTTACTAAGCAAGCTGGCAAGTTCTTACAACCCTCCAACTTTGCACAACTTTAGTAAATCCTGCTAAAACTGTGATTTCTCCAAAGTTGGTCACGTTTAACCATATATGTTTGTTTGTATCTTGTCTTTACTATTTTTTTTAAATAGATAATTCAAGGCAATGAGCATATCCTCAAGCCTTCCTTCTCCTATTTTTCTCTATTACAACCACCCTGTGAGATGAGTTGGGCTGAGAGAGAGTGGCTGGCTCAAGATCATTCAGCTGGCTTTCATGGCCAAAGCAGGTCTAGAACTCAAGTCTCCCACTTTATAGACTAGTGCTGTAACCACTAGATCAAATTGGTCTATTAATATATAGTGTTATTCTTATATGTTATCATGCATACAGCTCCAAAATCCTGAACACAGCCTCCATAGGAGTAATCTTATTTGTGGCAGAATTATCTTAGAATACTGATGACGATGATGTCTAATCTAAAGACCCATCCAAAGTCAAATAGGTAACTCAAGCATTTGACTGGAAAAAGAAGTGAAAAACAATGTTTTTTATTAATATGCCCTCTCTCCACTAATCCTAATGAAACAGAAAGAGCTGCTTCGCTATCAGGAACAACCTTGCTCTTAGAGCAATTATAGGGCCTCGGCTTTGCCTTTTCCCTGAGTACACACCCTGCTACTATCATTATTAAACTATGTTTAATGACCTAACTACCACCATTGCTTGGGGTGGCTTGTTATAACTAAACAAAAGGAAGTGAATGATCCATTTTCTATGATGTTTACTTACTTAGTAATGTTTACTCTGGAGATCTCCTCCCCTTCCCCCTTCAATGCAAGGTAGTGAGAAAGATTCATTTACTACATTAGGAGGTCGGAAAGGAAGGAAGTGTTTTTTTAGAAAACAATATACAACTATAACAACAAAAAAATCCTATACTTTTATTCCAGGAATAAAGAAAAACTGCCACAGAACACTGAAGGCTTCTATGCGGTGGAGGCAGGGGATTGTCATTCTGCTATCCAAAGGATTGAATTTATGGCCACAGTTTCAATTGGTTGCTACCTTTGTTATCTTCTAACTTTGTGTAGAAAAACTGAACTATGACCAATTATCAGAAGGCTTATTCACAGAAAGCAGACACAAGGGAATGTGACAGATATCCCTAGTGTCACACAACTGATCTATACAGACCCAGATATACTTTACAACTGTCATCTTAATATAATTAAAAGAAATCTAAATGCTTTGATTTATATAACTACATCTGTAGGGGTTGGGGGAGGCAAGCTAGTGATGAAACATAACATCAGATGTCAGGATACAACTACAAAAGGCCACAATGTGTTTTGTGATGTTGTGAAATGCTTTCTTTGTCATTTTCCCATTGTCATGGTTTCTAGCAGCCACCTGTGAATTTTAAATGCTGCATTATGGATTTTTTTCCCCTTACATTCAATTATGCAGGTTTTTTTCAGCAAAGTTTTTCAAAAGTGGCTTGCCATTGCCTTCTTAGGGCTGATGGAAAGTGACTGGCTTAAGGTCATCCAGCTTTCTTTGTGCGAAGGCAGGAGTAGAACTTACAGTTTCCCAGTTTCTAGCCTGATACCTTAACACTAAAGTACTGTATTTTTTGGTATATAAGACGCACCTTTTTATCCCCAAAAAGGAGGTGAAAATCTGGGTGCATCTTATACGCCGAATGTAGCCCCGCCCACCCACCGGCCCCCACCCTTCGGCCATTTTCGGGCAGTTCCAGGCGGCAGGGATCTGAGTCGGGGCAAAGCCTGAGGAACAACCTTCTTCATTACGGTGTGTGGGGGAATCTGCCCGGCAGCTTCGGGGAACAAGGCGGTACCACGATTTGCGGCTGGTCACCCCTCTGGCTGCCCAGCAGGCACCTTAGGGCAGGCAATGGCCTCAATGACTTCACTCCCTTGCAATGTGAGGAGCTGCCACCTAAGGCCTCTGCGCCTAGGAGCTGAGCGAGCCAAACAAGAGCTGCTAAAGCTGCTAAAGAAAAACGCTCGTCCTTTCCAGCCACCGCTGCCCAGATTCCCCAATGCAATAATCAGAGCCGCGTTTCAGGCAGCAGGTGGCCAGTTCCCCTGCAATGTGAGGAGCTGCCGCCTCTCTGCGCCCAGGAGCCGAGCGAGCCGAACAGGAGCTCCTAAAGTAAAACGCCCCTCCTTTCCAGCCACCGCTGCCCAGATTCCCCAATGCAATAATCAGAGCCGCGTTTCAGGCGGCGGGCAGCCAGTTCCCCTGCAATGTGCAGCGGGGAACTGGGAACCATTTTGGATTTGGGGAGGGGATTGCAGCGCTGCCACCTGAAAGTGCTTTTCTTCCCGTTTCACCATGTTATGGTTGACTCTCCTGCACATCATCAATCTTTCATCCCATAGCAGGGAGCTAAAAAGTATAACAGGGAGAGAAATGGTGTATCTAGAGAAGCCTAATTCTGGAGGCAAGCACTTCGGGAACTTCATTCCTGTTATTGCAAATTTCAGACAATATTCCTCCCTCTAATTCTATCTTAACTATTATATTACCAAAAAGTTACTGTAAGTATATACTGTGTGAATAACATCAAGCGGTATGGTTTTATTTATATTGAAGTCATGATTATGTTTCATTTATTTTAGTGGAACTACTTTGAGTAAAGGTAAAACCCTTATTCTATGCTTTAAAAAGCCTGAATTTTTTTGGGGGGGCGGTGTTTTGCCCCTTTTGATTAAGCTCTTTGTAGGGATATACAGTTTAAATTAAAGTTAAAATATTTATTACATGTGCAAGCAACCTGCATTTGCTTGCCAAATTTCAAGAGCTCTGTTTGGTTTGGCCTGCAGTATGCAATCCTTCACTTGTGTTTCCTTAACTGCAATTATACATCCATTTCAAGAGTGGATTTGTTCCTGTGATTTTCTAAGAACAAAAATTAGTCAGCTTTAACATTAGAAGTATTAGCAGCTTATGGAAAAATTTCCAGATATTGCTTTGACAGGTTCTCATGACATAAATAAAAATGTCCTTTAAAAGCTAAAAAATAAGCAATCAAACATATGAATGCAGATTTTAAAAAGGAATATAATGCTGAAATTGTAACATTTATTTCTTGCAGCTCACCACATTTCTGTTTTATCAAGAATTTCATCTGCATTTTCTAGTGCTTTCCCATCAGATTTTCTCATCTGATCTATAATTACTAGACAAGTACCTACAAATTTTTCCATATATTGATGGATACAAAGACATGTTTACAAAAAGCATCCCTAAGTATTGTGGAAATGGCACACTTCTTTCCTATCCACAACTGAACAGCCACTGCACATTTGAAAAGCATATTCCAAATATGGAAATATGTACTTAGGTTGTTTCCTCATGTTGAGTTGGTTTCCTCCTTGAATACAACTGATTTATATGCATGGATTTGTACATATAGAAAAAACCCCAAAAAAACAGAACAACAGAGTTGGAAGAGACCTTGGAGGTCTTCTAGTCCAACCCCTGCTTAGGCAGGAAACCCTACACCACTTCAGACAAATGGTTATCAGTATCTTCTTAAAAACTTCCAGTGTTGGAGCATTCATAACTTCTGGAGGCAAGTCATTCCACTGATTAATTGTTCTAAGTGTCAGGAAATTTGTCCTTACTCCTAGGTTACTTATCTCCTTGTTTAATTCCCACCGATTCCATGGTTTCCACCCATACTTGTGTCTCAATAATGCCAAAGAACATTAGCTTGGAGAAATAGTAATCAAAATCTGGTACTTAGGACCTGCAAATCATTTATATTCTCATCAAATGATAGAGCTGTTTCTGCAAACTTTCCTTAGAGAGTTCCACCTGAAAATTTTATTTGAGAAAGTGATTGTTTGGCAATTCAAAAAGACAGATCAAATTTTACAAAGACTGTGAGGGCTACCTTGCTATATAGTGTAACTCTGAGGAAATTTGTGAGTGAAATTTTTTTAAAAAATGATTATGTGCCACATTCCAAGCCAATTCGTATTATTTATTGGTTCGATTTATTGGTTCGATTTATATGCCGCCCTTTTCCGGAGACTCAGGGTGGCTTACAATGTGTTAAGCAATAGCCTTCATACTTTTGTATATATCTGCTTAGTAGGGCTTTCGCCCCCCTCCCCACAAAGCGGTGTTCTTTTTTATACAAAGTCAGTTTATTGCCCCCACAAACCGGGTCCTAATTTTACCTACCTCGAAAGAATGGAAGGCTGAGTCAACCTTGAGCCTGGTGAGATTTGAACTTGCAGTAATTGCAGGCAGCTGGTGTTACTTAACAGTGCTTTAGTCTGCTGCGCAAGGTATTGGTTGCAACTTTCTTGTTACTGGTGCTTCTTTGTTTTTATTGAGCAGTGTTTTGTCTTCCAAGATGGAAAAATGAGTCATGTTAATCAAGAAACTAGGAAACTAGTTCTTAGTTTTGTCTAGTGATTAAGGCACCAGGCTAGATATCAGGAGAGGTGAGTTCAAATTCCACCTTAGCCATGAAAGCCAACTTTAAGTCAGTCACTCTCTCTTAACTGAACCCACCTCATAGAGTTGTTGTGGGGAAAATAGGAAGAGGAAGGTGTGCTGAATATGTCACTGCCTTGAGTTAATGTAAAAATAATAAAGGTGACATATAAATAAATAAATTATGGAAAATAACAATGCACAGAGAAAAGATATACTATTAAAATACTTACCGTATTTTCCGGCGTATAAGACGACTTTTTAACACATGAAAATCTTCTCAAAAGTCGGGGGTCGTCTTATACGCCGGGTGTCGTTCTCCTGTAACCAGGCAGACCAGCCCAAAAGACTCTAACAAGCCTTAAATGGATCTGGTGATCAAAGCTCTGACGATCCCAGCTTTGCCTGCTAATCAGGCAACTCAGCTGGGATGCCAGAGCCATGTTAAAGGAAAAAACTTTTTTTCTTTTACGTGGCTCTGCAAGCTCTGACGATCCCAGCTGAGTTGCCTGCCAATCAGGCAACGCAGCTGGGATCGCCAGAGCCCAGAGCCCTGTAAAAAGAAAAAAGTTTTCCCCCTCCAGCTTGCTTACCTTAGCTGGTAATCGCAACGCTTGCCTTGCTTCACTTGCCTGAATCCATTCCATCAGCAAGCCACTCTCTGCCTGCAATCATGCAAAACAAAGCTGGCTGAGGAATTCTGGGAGTTGAAGTCTACAAGTCTTAAAGTTGCCAAGGTTGGAGATCCCTGTTCTATTGGGTAAGTTTTTTTCCCCTTTGGGAGCTTTAAAAAAATAGTTAATTGGGGGTTTTTTTAGTTGTTCTTTTTTAGACCTAGCCATTTAAAGTTTAGGAAGTTTTAAATTTAGTTTTCATATAAAAATAAAAATAAAATATTTGTGCAGCTTTCTGAGATTTAGTGTGTTTCTGTAGTGTTTCACTCTAACTACACAGACACACAAAATCTCACAAAGCTGTATGTGGAATTTTGTGTGTGTAAAGTGTGAAAGTTGATTTTTTTGGGGCTTTTTGTGGCTGTGTGAGGTTCCTGCTTGTTGCAGGGGCCATTTTGGGTCTAGCACAGCTGCTTTTACTTTGTGGGTGAGCCAGTTGTGTTATGTTGTGTGTGTGTGTAAAGTGTGAAAGTTGATTTTTTTGGGCTTTTTGTGGCTGTGTGAGGTTCCTGCTTGTTGCAGGGGCCATTTTGGGTCTAGCACAGCTGCTTTTACTTTGTGGGTGAGCCAGTTGTGTTATGTTGTGTGTGTGTGTAAAGTGTGAAAGTTGATTTTTTTGGGTTTTTTGTGGCTGTGTGAGGTTCCTGCTTGTTGCAGGGGCCATTTTGGGTCTAGCACAGCTGCTTTTACTTTGTGGGTGAGCCAGTTGTGTTGTGTTGTGTTGTGTGTGTGTAAAGTGTGAAAGTTGTTTTTTTGGACTTTTTGTGGCTGCGTGAGGTTCCTGCTTGTTGCAGGGGCCATTTTGGGTCTAGCACAGCTGCTTTTACATTGTGGATGAGTCAGTTGTGTTGTGTTGTGTTGTGTGTGTGTAAAGTGTGAAAGTTGTTTTTTTGGGGCTTTTTGTGGCTGCGTGAGGTTCCTGCTTGTTGCAGGGGCCATTTTGGGTCTAGCACAGCTGCTTTTACATTGTGTTGAGCCAGTTGATGTTTTTTAATTTTTATTTGGTGTGCATTGGAAGAGGGGCAGTCGTAGCGAGTATAGCCCAAACCCTATATTTTAACAGGAAAAGTCGGGGGTCGTCTTATACGCCCAGTTGTCTTATACACCGGAAAATACGGTAGGCTATCTAGAATATTGGGTAAGATTGGTCCTCAAAAACCAATAAAAGTCTTGGTTTACAGGGCAAACTTATAGTTTCCCTAACAGGGAAATGAACACAGAGCCCAACTATGATTAGCATTTTAAATCACTAAAAATATTTTGTATTTTAGAATAGATGTAGTGGATGGGTTTAATAATTGAATATAAAATGAGGTAAAAAGATATTGATTCTCTTTAATTTGTGACGGCCTTTGCATCAAATAATTTTGTCAAATGCAATTTCCACCTTAGTCATCAAACTATCCCCCTTAAAAAATACAGCTGTCCCTGAGATAAAAGAATTTTCTGAATGTTTCTTCATCTTTAGGGATACTAACTTGAAAAGACTTGTCCCTTTAAGTCTAGGGAGTGGTGGGATATTGACATTATTTTGAATTATTTAACAGAAATTTCTCATCCTATGTCTGTCTCCAAGCAAAGAATCATATCCTTATGTCTATATTGTAAACACAGTTTCTGGAGTTAGAAAATGGTTTGTTAAACATATAGTCCTAGATTTCAGTAATTATATTAATTTCTACTTTATTATAAGAATGACATATCCTGTCCTACCTAATGTTATACTAATAAAAGATCAGCAATACATATTAGATACTAATTGACCACCATGACAGAAAGTTTGCATATTAGATTTTATCTAAAAGTCTGATAGAAGGTATTCTTAAAGGCTGAACGAATGAGAAAACTATGCAACTGCTTACTACTGTTGCCAGAGTCTCCAAAATGGAGAGATGAAGAGAACAATGTTATTTTTGTACAGAATGTTGAAAGTGGGAATAAAGCACATGCAACCAAAACTATCACAGATTTGTTAAAGAATACACAAAATTCACTGTATTAATGGAATACATTCTTTGAAATTACCATTGTGATATTGATAGTATAAATGGAATGCCAGTGTATTACAAAATATACATGTTCCTCCCACTGCCCCCTATTTTGGACAGTGGTTGGATATGTGCTGGCATCACATTGGCAATCACAAATAACAAAGCCAAAAATTATTCCAACTAAGAATAATTAAATGTAGCTATTGAAAGAAACAGAGGTAAAGTAAGGTCACATTTTTTTAAAATGAAGACGACAGATTTAATAATGGTTGCCAAGTGGCAAAAAGCATTTGTGGGAGACTTCTTTAATCTGCTCTAAGCCCAATGATAAGGTGTGCTACAACATTCATTTTGTAAATATTATCACTGTAATACAGATTGAGAACTAAGAGATTACCAGTTATTTGTGACTTTTCTCCTTATAGGAATGATTCATCAAAAAACATCCAGGTCTGAATATGTGTGTGGGCACTCCCACTATTCCTCTGATATGACAGTTCAAAATGGAATTCATCTTTTATTTTCTTACATTTTTTCAACATAAAAAGAACAATAAGAACAGTATCAAAAAGATTTGCTCAAAACAAAAAGGAAAGACAATAAGATTTCGGAAAACCCCAAGAATCCCTTGTTTATTCAATACTGAGAATGTTCCAAAACTATTATGAATGGTTTTCTGGGGGGAAATGGGTAAGTTTTATTTACAAAAGGAATAAACTTCAACAGAACATTTCTCTTCCTCTTCTTTCTTTAGGAAACTTCCCATAGGCATTTCTCAAAAGTATGCAATATTTTGATACAATGTAACTGAAACTGTGAAATTGCTAAAGTTTTCTTAATGATTTCTTGAAAAATGTTGGGCTGATTCTTATCAAAGGGGCTTCTAGTTTTCTACTAATTTATGAAAGTATTTTAGATTTTCTTTTCATGATACTCAAACTTATTTTATTGCTACAATAAGGCCCTACTTCTATTCCTGTTTTTTCCCATTTTGTTAACACAATTAGAAATTATTTATATATTATATTCAGAATAGAGCTGGAAGGGACCTCGGAGGTCTTCTAGTCCAACCCCCTGCTCAAGCAGGAGACTTATACCATTTCAGACAAGTGACCGTCCCATGTCTTTGTTGAATTCATCACAAATTCATTTATTCTACCTTTTCTAAAACCCATGCTTTCTACTTTGGAAATGTAAGAAGTTATTCCATGGTATCTTCTATTAACTTTTAATTTAAATGTGGGAACTTTGAAAAGTTATAGACAATTAATTATGGAATAATGCAATTTCCATCATCATAGAATTAGAATACAGGCAAGAATTACTGGCTCTCTGCCTCTGTGTCTCGCACACATATCAACATCTTTTCCCCTTAAGGTGATACAATTAAAACAAATATTTTAAAACTGACTTTTTTTTCATTCAGTAACAGTTAGATTTGATTAGTTGATTCTACTGGTATTGAAAGACAATATAGTTTTTACAATTAAGAAAATTCCACTCTACATTACTTTCCTTCATTCTTTCTCCAAATTTAACTCTGCAGATTTGAGCTTGAATGCCAAGGAGATAGTGGAGAACAGGAGATGAACGGAAAAAATTATTACAAAAACAAGTCAATTTTGAAATCAGAACATTATCATCTGGTACAGTATTAAGTTATTTATTTATTTATTTTTATTTTTATTTAATTTGTATACTGCCCTTCTCCCAAAAGGGACTCAGGGCGGTGAACAGCCAAAATTAAAATGCATACAATACAAAAGTTAAGATAATTAAAAGAGATTAAATCAATCGGCATCCCAATTTAAAACCCCAAGTCTATAAAATTTAAAAATCCCATTAAAAACCATTTAGGCTAGGCCGGCTTGCTGGAATAAATAAGTCTTCAGGGCCTTACGGAAGGTCCGGAGGTCCGGAATCAGTCGTACTCCAGGAGGTAGGTCATTCCACAGGGCGGGTGCCCCCACAGAGAAGGCTCTCCCCCTGGGGGCCACCAGCCAACATTGCTTGACCGACAGCACCCTGAGGAGGCCCTCTCTGTGAGAGCGTATTGGCCTGTGGGAGGTTATCGGTAGCAGCAGGCAGTCTCGTAAGTACCCTGGCCCTAGGCCATGGAGCGCTTAGGGCCAAGTTATCAATCTTGGTGGGGGTTTTTTAAGAAAAAAAAGATAAAAGTAGCAATATTTTCAACATTTGTAATTATAACACAAATAAAAAGACCCGCTAATGATGCCTAATCATGCCAAAAATCATGCTTTTTGAGGTAGTGGCACAGCTGCCTTGAAATTTTGCAGTAAGCGATAAATACAAAGATTTTAATATAAGACCAGAATTTCTTCATTAATTAGACAAAAATTCTAATGAAAAAGAGAAGCAGATTTTTTTTTTCCAAATGCACCAACACAAAAATATTGAAACCAAGGCCTCCATTTAGGTCATGCTGATCTGAGTCCCTTTAGTTCTCATCAATTTTATTCTTCACTGAAGATGGTATACCTTTGATGTGAACTAATTACATTCAAAACATTTTGTCAAACAGCTTAATGTGGATGCCAAATAAGCTCTATCTGTCTAAACAGGGCTTTAGAAAACTTATCACTTTCACTGTTAACTAAGAGCTATGTTCCACTTCAAACAGACAGTTATCCTGAACCCAAAGGCAATCTGCATTTAAAAACAGCTAGTGGCAAGTAAGGGGTAAAAATGAACCCCCAATTTCTCTTTTAGTTTTAGTATTTACGTCGCAATCTATAGAGAAGCATTGTTCTTTATTCTCTACATGCGTGTAATATACAGAATAAAGCATACAATGCCCAAAGCAAGATGTTTTTTTTTATCTGATAAAACCAACATGATAAGATAAAATGTTTCAGGACGAGCATACTTCTCTGATATCTGCAGCATTATTTTAAGATTCTATCTCAAAAATCTTGTTTATTAAAAATGCATTAAAAAGGATTATTGTAAAACAAAGAACAACAATAAGAGAAGACCACATAGAGAGTATTGGAACTTCGCTGCTGAAGCTTAGAAAATGCTGTTTAGCCCTGTGAGCAAAAATTGTACTTATTTAAAGATTTTGTGGAAAAATAATTTTTCTTTTTCCTTCTTTTAATGGAAGATTGTATAGATCCGTGATGGCAAACCTATGGCACGCATGCCAAAGATGGCACATAGAGCCCTCTCTGTTGGTACACGCACCGTTCCCCCAGGTCAGATCTCCATGGTGTTTCTTTTGTGAGCTTCTGTTTCCCTGCAAATGATGAAACAGAAACTCATGAAAGAGAAAGATCTTACCTCTTGCCATGTTGCCAGTGTTGGGATGACCCACCTCCTGCTGGCCAGCTGGTCTTCAGGTCTCTGCTGCACATGCACGCATGTTCGCACATGTCCACGAATGCACATGTTCGTGCATGTCTGTGCATGCACACGTTTGTGTGCATATACATCTTTCAGTTGGGCATGCATGCTTGCGCTGTTTGGGTACTCGGTGTCTAAAAGGCTCGCCATCGCTTGTATAGATGCTTAAAATGGCAGACTTAGTTTCAAGAAAAAAAGCTAGCTGTTTTTTAAACTATATTTTTGAAGTAAACTTATACCTTACAAATCCTTCAAGACTGCTTTTGCAATGAAAACTAATATATAATTTATAAAATAAATCATTATAAATCATAATGGTCCAGTTAGTCAAGACAAAGTTGTGAGAAAATATGGCATTTCAGAGCATTTTTGGAAGTCTTGACTTTAAGGGAAGAAAAAAATCATTTTGAATGGTGTGTAAATGATGTTTACACACATTTATGTGTCTATTGATAACTGATTTGTTTAAATGCCAATCTTTTAGTTTCCCAATTGAAACATGGGTTATTTTGTCCATGTGTTGTGATATTTAAGAATTTTTCATCTTGCCTTCTGACTGCTAGTTAGACTTCATGGATGTGCTCTGCTAGACTTTTGCTTGTCTGTTCCACATAATGGCTATTACAGTCCTTATACTGTATTATATTCTATTACTGTATGTCCTTCCCCCTCAACACACACACATGCCTTGGGCTACTTTGGTATTTTGGGCTTCCTTAAAATGTTTTGGAAGATTTTAGTTGGTTTGTCTGCTACAGTAATACCATGTGGTTTTAATAGTCTATTGGTTGTTTCCGAGATGTTTTTGATGCATTGAAATGTTATCCTTTTTTATAAGTTGTGTTGGTTGTGCTATAGTGGTTTGAATGGTGAAGCACTCTTTGAGAAAATTGTGTGGGCATCTGTTTTGTTTGAAGATGATATATAGGTAGTCTCTTGTCTTTTTTTAGTATTCTGAGTTGTGCAGTACATTTGTACTTATCTGAATAGTGTTCTTACTCAGCTCCTCTTATGAGAGATTGAATTGTTACTTTGATGATGGACTACTTGGTTAGTGTAGGATGTTTTTTGATAGTCTATCAAAAAACTATCAAACTTGGTAATCGGACAAATCATTTTGGTGTTCAGACAAATCAGCCATTATTAGAACATAGAGATAAACCACACCTTTCAAAAGAGATAATTAAAAAGTTACAAAGGAAGCAAAAAAACCAGAACGTATCTTCTCCAACAGCCTAAACCCAGATAAGCAGGGATTAATGCCAGACAAATAATCAAGTAGAAAACAACAGTCTAAAACAGAAAAAAACAGAATAACAGAGTTGGAAGGGACCTTTGAGGTCTTCTAATCCAACCCCCTACTTAGGCAGGAAACCCTATACCACTTCAGACAAATGGTTATCAAATATCTTCGTAAAAACTTCCAGTGTTGGAGCATTCACAACTTCTACAGGCAAGTTGTTCCACTGATTAATTGTCCTAACTGCTGGAAATTTCTCCTTAATTCTAGGTTATTTCTCTCCTTAATTAGTTTCCACCCATTGCTTCTTGTCCTGCCCTCAGGTGCTTGAATCCCTCTTCTTTGTGGCAGTCCCTGAGATATTGGAACACTGCTATCATGTCACCCCTAGTCCTTCTTTTAATTAAACTAGACATACCCAGTTCCTGCAGCCATTCTTCATATGTTTTAACCTCCAGTCCCCTAATCATCTTTGTTGCTCTTCTCTGCACTCTTTCTAGAGTCTTCACATCTTTTTTATATCATGGCGACAAAAATGCAGTATGCAGTATTCCAAGTGTGGCCTTACCAAGGCATTATAAAGTGGTATTAACACTTCACGTGATTTGATTCTATCCCTCTGTTTATGCAGCCTAGAACTGTGTTGACTTTTTTCTAATCAAGGAACTACCAAAACCGCCATCATCAACTCAGTAGGACAAGCTACTGCATATAAAAATAGAAAAAAAGACCCCCACATACAGTAGCACTGATGATATTACCTAGTCAGGTAATGAAATGTCTGCAAGCAACAACCAAGTTCAGAGAGCACCAAGGACTCTATAAATATATCATGTTCATATATTTATTTAGGTGAAATGTATCATATACAAATTTGTTTGTGTCCTGGATAGATGTGCTAATCCAATATGAATGTGCATATGAATTAATCATATTAACCCATTTCAAAATGAACATCTGAACTGATTCAGAAGATCTGTCTATTCAACATTCAAATAATTTTCATAGGAAATTTCCCAATATGATCTATTTTGGGATGATTCAGATCATAAACATTTATATGATCATGGTCAGAATGTATCTGAATCAATCTGAAATTATTCAAATAATCAAATATTTGCACACAAGTAACACTTTGCTTCACTATATGCTTAGAAATACAATATAAATTAATCCAATGCATTTAGAGAGAGATATACATAAAAGCGGACACCACTTTTTCCAAATGAACTCTCTTTGTAGACAATCAAGAGATCTGAAGTAAACATTGATAATGAAAGGGCAAGCAAATGACTTGGTATGATTTGATATGCATGTGAATACTTGAGGAAAAATTACATTCTGCTTGTCATGCACCTCTTAAAAGAGAGCTTTAGAAGCCCTTACAGTAAAAATGCAGTGGCGGTTAGGGTTTTATCTTAGAATAAAAAGGGAATGTATACATATGTATAACATATCTCTGAAGATATCTATTCTGACTGCAAAATTCAGATTAAAGGTCAAGGACTGGGTGAGTGAAAGCAAAGAATAGAAGCTAAACCATATTAATCCACAGGCTGAAAATTATAATATCTAGTTCTAGTTAGTATCAAGGTTCTACATCAACATTGCACACACTAGAAATCCTCTTGGATTTTTACCATTGTGATTTGCCAACCAATAGCTGTCCTCACAAACCAAGAGAGCTTAAGAATGCATTACTTAAAAATTGCTAAAAAGGATGCTTTTAGAATAGCTCTTTTATCTTAAGAATGGACCACTATAAAGAGTTATATTTTATTCCTCTCACATTCTATAGGAAGTAGTGGGTACATCTTTCTTCATGTGCCAAAGCCTACTGATCCTTTCTTAACCAGAGGATCCTTTAATCCTTCAGTTTTAACACACTCAGCTATAATCCAGTAAGAAACCAGGGCATAATGCATGTCTTTAAGAATTTCCAACACAGCGGGTCACATTAATGTCAATTTAGCTGACTACCTGAATGCTACAAACTAATATACTCCGTTACCTGTTTCCATATAATTTTCACATCAGACATTATGAGATTCATTTTCACCTTCTAAAGTAGCTAATTGCATGACTGGCAGCTGAGTTTCTGTAGGTTTTGAGCACAATCAAAATTCTCAATAAAGCATAGTCAAGCTCACCAAAACACTTGCATTTTTTTTAAATTTACACCTTTCATTTACTTCGACATAAAAATCCAGAAAGATATAAATGCTGCTTAGTCAAGAATTA
Organism: Arizona elegans; assembly: GCA_022577455.1. NCBI lineage: Eukaryota > Metazoa > Chordata > Lepidosauria > Squamata > Colubridae > Arizona > Arizona elegans. Next base: position 55,873,079 of record JAKOOJ010000005.1, on the reverse strand, counting down.
GTTTCTTTTTTAGATTGTGATCTTTGTTCCTATTTTTTTTAAAAAAAACATGAAGAATTAGAAATATGCCATTGAGAGCCATAAAAAACTTTTAAGACAAATAGCAGTGTCTATTATTTTGATCACTCTTTCTTTTTCAATACAGAAATCCCCTTGTCTTACAAATTCAACTAGAAAAGGTGAAATAGGTGGTGGGAAAATCTGTACCTCATATGCCTTTGAGTGATCTTCACTAATGATCAAGTAAAAGTTGATTTTAGCACAAAGATGAGGCTAGCAGAATGCAGCTCATAAGGGACTAGCTCAGTCTATGGGAAAAATTCTTCTCAGCAAAGTAACCGAAAAGCTTTTATATTACTATATTTATGCAATAAATTGAATTTTTTTTTTTTACTTACAAGATGCTCACTGGACTACTAAGCTACATCAGATATTTATTTATTTATATTTAAGGCAATATGATTTTTAATTTTACTTCTAGTATTTTCTATACAAACTGTAGGAAGTAGGTGGTTTTTTTTTTTAAAAAAAAGATGGACACAGACTTTTTTTCCAATAAAAAAATACAAGATTATTCTTGATAGAATCATACTCAATGATTATATGTGTATTTCATTCTTAAATGGTGATGTTTTAAAATAAAGCTGACCCTATAAATATCACACTTGACTATCTTTCTAAATATGTATAACTACAATAATATTGTTATGATAAAAAAGCACTGTAAAATGCAAAGGAGCTAATACAGATGACCTTCCTACTACAAAGTTTATGTATGATTTTATAGTTAATTGTAATCAAATCTAGTTCAGTAATTTCATTGTCTGACTTATAAAGAGAAAATGCAATTTTAATGGGTTTTTATTTCCAAATGTGTTGTATCTATTTCCCCAGTAGAACTGAAAAGAATAAAAGATTAGCAAATAAAAATGATAATTCAAGATGCCACTCTTACTTTTCCACAATTATTTCAGCTCTTGCTATCTTTTTAGCCGATTTGATTTTCAATGTTGCATTTTATCTTATACTTTTCATATTGCTGTCATTATTTGTGTAATAGTAATGAAGGAGTCAATGTAACTATCTTGATTAAGACAATTCAATACAATCATCCTATTAAAACTTTTGGGTTAAACAATCACTGGTCAATGTAACTGGCTATTTAAATTTGTTGACCATTCATCAGGAAGTGTTTATAATAGCCAAAGAATGTAATTATATAATCCTAACTTGCTTTATCTGTAAATAATATTGATGCAATTTCTAATCTCTCAACTTCTTAAGTGTTAAGGGAGTAGTCCAAAAGTCTAGTATATACTTGACATCACATAAAAACGATTTACGATTTAGCTAGACCTTCATGCATTTGTTAATCATATTATCTAGTATATAGGTTTATAGCTAATGGCAGAGGAATATACCGTATTTTTCGAACTATGAAACGCACCAGAGTATAAGACACACCAAGATTTTGAAGAGGTAAACAAGAAAAAAATGTTTTTGCCCTCCCCGGCCCCCATCCCATTTTTCACAAAAATGGGGCCTGCGGAGGGTTTGGGAGGCCTGCAGAGTGCTCCTGGGACTGGAGAGGGCAAAAATGTGATGCATGGGGGTTTTGTGAGGCCAAAAACTGGGCCCATTTTTCATAAAAACTGGGCCTGCAGAGGGTTTGGGAGGCCTGCAAAGTGCTCCTGGGTGCTGGGGAGGGCAAAAATGCAGGGCAGGGGGGGAGGTTTGGGAGGCCAAAAATGGGCCCATTTTTTTCAAAAACAGGGCACACAGATTGTTTGGGAGGCCTGCAGAGTGCACCCAGGGCTGGGGAGGGCAAAAACACCCTGTTTTCATGAAAAATGGGCTATTTTTGGCCTCCCAAACCCCCCCATGCGGCACATTTTTGCCCTCCCCAGCACCCAGGAACACTCTGCAGGCCTTCCAAACCTCTGAACATCCTGTTTTTTGTGAAAAATGGGCCTGTTTTTGGCAAAAACAGGATGTGCAGAGCGGGATTTTGGGAGGCCAAAAATGGCTGCATAAGACGCACCAACATTTCCACCCTCTTTTGGAGAAGGAAAGTGTGTCTTATACTCTGAAAAGTATGGTAATTCCAGTCATGCAATAGAATATACTATTTTTCTTTCCATATATTGTACTTTATATATATTCCATATAAAGACTGTGATGTTAAAAGGTCATTATAGTTTACAGTTGATATGTGATACTATTCAAAATTTAAAAAAAAAAAAAACCAGAAGAAATTTTATTCACATTTCGAAAAGTAAATAGCTAAAAAAGGTACAAGAAAACAAAATGCATTCATGATAACTAATATTAAATATGTCTTATAATATGAAAACCTTTCTCATGAAATGAAATAATGTTAAGCACTGCATAAATATCTATGTATTTTAAAAAGTATTTTAAATGTCCGTACTAATCAAAATCACATCTAAAAATGACCTACATTAAGGGAAGCCACTTGGGCACTTTCTCTCTCTCTTGCAATTAATTAAAATTAATTTAAAACTGAAAGAACAAGAAACATAATGAAACTGATATATTTGTCAATATCTGGACTACCTATTCATCCACATGAATAATAGTATTCACATTAATTATGTTCCAAAATCCCACTGTTATTGAATTTTAATTTTGATATATCTGTTGATCTACCACTGATACATCATTCAAGAGCATCCTCAGTCTTAAGCCCAGTAATAAAGTTTGCAGAGTTACAAATAAGATATGGTTCAAAATAATGGCTGAAGCCTGCAAGCTAATAATTTAAAAAACAAATTCCACAAATGGTTGTAAGCTGAAATGGGATGGATTTTTCAACATGATAAAATATCACTTTACTGTGCATGGGGCTGCCTTTGAATTCAGAAGGTACAAAATGGTAATCATTTGATAATCATTTCAGTTGGTAATCCAGGTTACTAGTAGGTGGGATCTGCTATGTTGTTATTACATGTACTCTTTGGATGTTACATTGAGTGCTAATAAGCTTTTCACCCTCACCTCCCTACATGGTTTTATTCCAATAGACCTGTGATGGCGAACCTATGGCTCACGTGCCACAGGTGGCACACAGAGCCATATTAGTGAGCAGGCCAGCTGAGTTCTGGGGCACATGCACGCACCGGCCAGCTGATTTTCGGGCCTTTTGGGCCCACCAGAAGTAGGGAAACAGGCTGTTTCCTGCCTCTGGAGGGCATGGGGGGGTGGGGAAGGTCTGTTTTTCTTTCTTACCTGTCTCCAGATCCTCTCTATTTATCTGGGAAGGGCGAAAACAGCCTTTCCCACTCGCATGGAGGCCCTACGGAGGCTGAAAGGGCCCATTTCCTGACTCCCGGTGGGACAGGAAGTGACATTTTTTGCTGTCCCCAGCCTCCAGAGATTCCTAGAGAGGCTCCTAGAGACTCCTAGAGAGGCTCCTTGAGACTCCTAGAGAGACTCTGGAGGCTGGGGACAGCAAAAAATGCCACTTCTTGTCCCACCAGGAGTTGGGAAGTGGGCCATTTCAGGCCTTTGGAGGGCCTCCGAGAGAGTGAGAAAGGCTGTTTTCGCCCTTCCCAGATAAATAGAGAGGATCTGGAACCAGATAAGAAAGAAAAACGGGCCTACCAGGCCATCATGTGCCAGGAGCCGGGGAAGTTGCATGCACATGCGCACGTGCGTGTGCGACCCTCCCCCGCCCCCTGACCTGGCACGCAATGGCAAAAAGGTTAGCCATCACTGCAATAGACTCTAAGGATTATTTTCTTCTGATGGAATACGTCCAGCCTCTCTCTCTCTCTCTCTCTCTCTCTCTCTCTCTCTCTCTCTCTCTCTCTCTCTATCTCTCTCTCTCTCTCTCTCTCTCTCTCTGTGTGTAGAGAAATTAGGACCCAGGCCTTTGTGAACACCAAGATGCATGGTCCCAGAGGCAGTCTTTCTCTGTGGTGTTTTGGAGTTCCACTTTACATTCTCCTATTAGGTTTCCACAAGTTAATTAAAACAGTGTTAAGTGGATGTTTAGGGTTTGGATGGCTAGCTGAGTATATGATCTGCCATTATATATTATACAATTTTTATTACTATGGTTCTTGATGTTACTATTGCAGTGCTCAAACCACCAGGAGTTGTGGTTTAAGAGTGCTTTAATCCTGTGAAGAAATATGAAGACCAGATAGAAAAATTATTTAAGTACTGCTCCTTAAAGTTCCCATATTCTTCTGCAATTAATCAAAAGTAAACTGACTGAAATAATACGTATTTTCCTAAGTTTAAATTGCCATTACTTCTGTTTTCCTCTGCTCCTTCCTCATCAATCCTAACACTAATCTACACATAGCTAAAATATCTATGATAAAAACCTGCCATTTATGAGTAAGTAAAGAGTCTTTCACATTAATTCATAGTCCATAAAACCAAGAAACGGGAACCTAGGTCAATGTCTTATCTGGTCTAGGGTCACTATGATATTGTGCAATTTCCAAGCAAACACAATTTATGGCCTTGCATAACATCAGTATTAATAACGCAGCATATGTGTTAAGCAGCCTTCAATTCCATTTTGCTGACTTTTTAAAGAGTGGGATGATAACATTTGTTTATAAACTTGCCAGTCTATAAGATTGTTCATTGAATGTCTCAGTTGTTAACATTAACATCATCATCATCATCTCAACTCCTATCCCATCACTTTCATATTTTTTTTTGTAATTGATATTTGTGCTGTACAAACACTCTGTACAGGACATTCTTCTGGTTTAATTTTCTCAATCTGTTATCTACCATCTGTATACTTGTCCACATTCTTTTTGCCCCTCTCCCTTCATATATTGAAATGGCTTGCTACACACAATGATGTAAAGTAACAATTTTGGTTTCATATCTCATTAGTACACATTTTTGAGGACAAAATGTCAGAGTGAAGTTTCTACTTCATAATGTATTCCCAGCAACAAATACAATTATTGTGGCATGGTATTTTTGTTTTTAAAAAGATAATAGAAGGCAGCAATACTCATCATTATAGTCAACATCATTACCACCATCTCCACACAGTTTTTCAGTCTCTTGCTTCAACTTCCTCTTCAGAAAGCAGCACAGGACTCAACCTACATTTTTCTTCTTCTTTTTTCTACTCGTGGAAATAAAATACAGGAATGTTTGAGCTGCCCTTCTGATTTCCTCAAAGTGGAATGAAGCTCTGATTCTTTCACTTTTCCACTTCAGCATGTTGGCAACCTTTACATGGCTAAAGGCTACACTTAAAATTTTTGAGATGCTCCAAAACCTTGTTAGTTGAGCTAATGATAGAACTGCAAAATGTGCAGAATTCCACTTCACATAGAGAATATGTTGAGATGTTCACTTTTTTGTAGAACAAAGACACGGATATTACTTCTATTTTATAATGTACAAAACACCTTTTGTGTATTTTCTACCAAAACTACATGAAAATACACCAAAAATACACCATCAATTTTTGGTAATCATAATCAGCCACAAAAAAGTTATTTGGCCCTGCATGTGGTCTGGAGCTACTGATGCTCATCTAACCATGTTTACAAGACCCTTTCATTTTCTGAATATTCACATTTCTCTAACTATATAAATAACCAATACACACAGAATTATTTATTTGTTTTATTTATTTAAAACTTTTATCTGCCTGCCTTATATCTAACACTAGGTGGATTCCAATTGTCACTGGTGGGTCCTAATAATCATAATAGATTGCCCACTCGTCTCAAATATACTGATTCTAATTTCATAATGAAACCGACTTATAAAACATATGGTGCCTGCTAATATTGAATGGTCACCAATGTAATATTCGTTATAGTGTTAGTTAAAACTTTACCATAAAGTTTTGTCTTTATCAGTTAAACCTTAGTAAAGTATATTGTTAGTTTTTACAGAAAAATAATAATGCATTTTTAATTAAAAATTTGAATTAATATTATTGCATAGTCAATTTTGACACTATTTAATCAGCTGTACGAGTGGAAAGTCCTCATTCTTATTGCCACCATTTCTATCTGGCATGTTTCTAAGCCTGATCAACATAAAATCCTTATCATTTTTCAGATAATTAACATATAGAATTCTGGACTTCATAATGGCAGAAATTCTTTAGAATGTTGACTAAAGCCCCCTCCCCTCATATTTGTGAGTATGTATGTTGATCACTTTGTCCTTGTCTGCTTGCTCTGTCTAGACACTAAGCATTAGACAAACTATACACATTATCTGACTGAACAGCTTTCAACTGCAAGAAAAATATAGCTGTTAACTTCATATGACCTGTGCAATAAACTAAATTCACTGCATAGATCTCTCAGCTCATACCATTCCAAATATACTTTAAACTAATTTAAATTCATATAAAATACCACACTTCTTAAAGTTTGTGCAATACTATTCAGCTCCATTAGCTAATGCATTGCTTAGCAGGCATTTTAGCTAGGAATTCCTAGCCTCAAAAAGCTTCATAAAATCTAAAAATGAAGCTTGTAAAGTCAACCAGTGTATGTGCTAATTTTTAGCTAGAGTTTGGGTTAGACAGAGCTGTTTGCATACTTTACTAATGAGATCAGATACTGAGAAAGTTCCATCTATTAGATTCTAATCAGGCAAAATTTAATCAATATAGGATTAAATCCCAATGATAAATAATCATTCATCCAAAGGGCCAGGGGTGTAATTTAGAATACTCTAAACCAGGGGTATAAAACACAAGTGATGTGGTCAGATGCAGACCGCAGGGCCGTCCTGGAAAATGTAAGGGACCAGCCGATGTTGCTTTGGTCTACCAGTCTACCAGTCCCTTCAGCCCAGTCTACCATGTCATTTCAGCCCAGTCTACCCAATGCAGAGGAAACATCGGGCCAGCGTGGCTTCATCCTGGTCCACCCAGTGTGAAGATGAAACATGCCAGCAGTTTAGGAAATGGTGCCAAGCTGGCCACACCCACCCAGTTGGCCACGCCCAGTGAGTGGCATCAAGCTGGCCACGCCCACCAGTTGTATGAGGTGCAATGACAATAAAGTAAAGTAATGTTGGTCACACCCACCCAGTTGGCCATGCCCTCCCGCTCCCCCCTCCTGAGGTCAACCACAGCCCTGATGCGGTCCTCAAATTGAGTTTGATACCCCTGCTCTAAATTATAAATATTAAAGTTCATGTTAGAAAAATGGCATACAATATGTTTAAGTATTAATTTATACATATAACATCTTCCATTTTACCCAAATGGTTATCTCTGCACAGTATTTATGCATTTTTATACTTTCCTTCTACATTTAGTCCTGCCCTTCCTGCAAATGTAGTGTCTTATTTTCATATAAGGATGAACTCAATGAAAGAATTGTCACATCTAGATGTACAGCTATCCTGCATTACAAGGAACAAAATGAGGTAATGAGCAAAAGTGCCAATTTCATCATAAAAAGAGGTAACAAAGTGCGATAAGCCAAAGTTAACATCATAATATAAGAGCCTTGATGGCGCAGCAGACTAAAGTGCTGTTAAGTAGCACCAGCTGCCTGCAATTACTGCAAGTTCAAATCTCACTAGGCTCAAGGTTGACTCAGCCTTCCATCCTTTTGAGGTAGGTAAAATGAGGACCCGGATTGTGGGGTCAATAAACTTTGACTTTGTATAAAAAAGAACACCGCTTAGGAGGCCCCGAAAGCCCTACTAAGCAGGTATATACAAAAGTATGAAGGCTATTGCTTAACGCATTATAAGCCACCCTGAGTCTCCGGAGAAGGGCAGCATATAAATCGAACCAATAAACAAACAAACAAACAAACAAATAAATAAATAAATAAATATTATTTTTCCATTAGTTTTAACTGCTGGCTTCCTTAAAGAGGAAGTTTTAATCAAATACGCTTACATGCGTAGGAAAACAGGAGAAGCTGGGCAACCTTATGTGTAATGATGAGTAACCATATCTGATATGCTAAAAAGAAAAATGATGGAGTTTAGAGACTCCATTTAACAGAGACTGGACCTCTGTTAAAGGGTTAAAATTCATATTAAAAATGGTTATCTATAGTCACCATTTATCATATTTGCCAAAGTCCAAACCATGAGGAAGAACATTTAGTTTTGAAGAGATTTTAATTTAAGGAAAGTATAATAATATAATAAATAACAATTATGCTTATATAAATCAATGAAGGGACGGAAGTAGCTACATTTTTTCTCTTCTTTTCCTTTCTTTAAACAAATCATTGTTTTATGACTATTGGCTTGCCCTCTGGTATTAGGATGCTACTTCTGATTGTCATTACAGTTTATCACAATACAGTCATTATTTATAATTTAATAATGAGAAGAAATGGCAACTTGACTTACCCATGTATAGTGCACAGCAGCATTGAATAAAAAGCACTGCATTAGTTAAATATTCTTAGTTTTATTTTATTTAATTTTTTTCTTCCTCACTAGAAAAGCCTGAAGAAATATGGCCTCCTCTTGAACATTAAAAAAAAAAAAAACACTAATTAAGATCAGCTATGTAAGTGACCATGAGCTGAGCTGAAGTTCCTGAGATGGAACCAACAATTCCAAAGCTCCTATGGAGATATAGCTAGCCATCCAAGGCCACCAAACATTTACCAAATATCTATTAATTTGGATGGGCAGAAGCAATAAGCATACATATTAACACACACACACACACACACATACCTATACACACACAAACATATAAATACACCTCTAAGTTCTTTTTATTATGCTGACCAATCAAATGTTGTGTGTAAGGCTTCATTCTTGTCTATAGCAAAGTTAGCCGAGTCATATCTTGAATTCATCTGCCAAATTAAGATGAGAAGTTGAACTAAAGGTTAAATGTCTGGAAACTATGCTTTGCTGCACTTTCCAAGTATAAAGACTGACTTTAAGAGACATGCCTTCTTTGTCCAGATGAAGGAATGTTTTGCTATTTTTGATTGAGCTATATTAGGTACATAATTGCTACCAAGTTCAATTAAGATGCTGGTACTTCCCTCTTACACTCATAAACACTTGGAAAAAATAAGTATTAAATGATTGCCAAATCTAAGAGAAATAATCCTTCGTTTTTCTAAAAGGGGGTATCACCAAGCCTTAAAAACAAATGCATACCATGCCAGAATTGAAAAGACAACAGAGAGCATACACTGCCTCTGCAAAGAAGCCGAAGAGACCGTGGTCCAACTAATTTCTGCAAGAAGGTTGCACAGATTGATGACCAAGAATGGCATGACAATGTAGCAACAATGGTACATTGGGATATCTGCAAGAAATGCCATTTGCCTATAAGCAAGAACTGACAGGACCACAAAATAGACAAAGTAATTGAAAATGAAGAAGCTAAATAGTCTGGGACTTTAATATTCACAGACAATCGCTTGTCACATAACAACCCAGACTTAACAACTGTGGATAAGAAAGACAGAGAAGTCTGGATAGTGGACACTGCAGCACTTACAGACAGCAGAAGAGAAGAGGAAGAACTGGAGAAAATCACAAAGAACAAAAATGTGCAAATAGAAGTAGAATGGCTGTGGCAAAAGAACGCAGAGATAATACCAATAGTAATAGGCACCCTAGGTGCAATCCCAAAGCAACTGGAATACCACAGGAACATCATTGTGACTGACAGAATCACCTTAGCTTTACTTAGAACAAGTTACATCCTGTGACGATACCTTTAACATCACCAAACAACATCTGCCTATTCCAGATAAAAATGCCAAATTCAATCTAAACATTTGGCTTATTTTGTGACCAATTATAATTAAGATAATAGAAAAGAACTGCCTGTATTCATAGACACTACCTTAATAATTCTCAGGTCCTCAGTTATGACCTGAATTATTAAGTTTCCATCAGTCTTAGACTATGAATCTAATTGTAGATTACCCACAGATAATAATCTGTCAATTACAAATGGTCACACTGCATGGATCCACACATATGGTATTCTGATACATTAAGTCATGTTAGATTCTTGGGGTAATTCAATGTGTATGAAGGCCAACACTAGCTAAAGAACTGGGAGGTGTGATTTCATATTGCTGTGTATATATAAAAATGCCAAATCCATCTGAACATATGGCTTACTGTGCAATGAAACATAACAATATAGTTATGGATAGTTGCATCAATATTGGGAGTCAATATTGACAACTTTGGGTAACTGGTTTTAAACCTAACAAAATGTGATTTTCTTGATGCAAAAATCAGCTCAGACCCTGTTTTCTTCCATATCTTTCTTTTTGGGATGTTCTAGCTGCTCTTCAAGCAGAACTGAGGAAGACCAGGAATAGCAATGTTTCGGTGTCATCCACCCATTACAACATAGTCACCATTTTATATGTTAGGAGATCAACAAGGTAATGAGCCATTGAAATGCTACAAAGACTATGTTTCTGAATGGGATGGTACATGATGCTGCTTTGAAGCTTAACATAGTTCTCTCAGCTGCTCTGTTCCTAGAAAAAAGAAACAAACAAAAAGCCAAACATTGCCCCCATCGGAGAATTAAATAAGTCAAAATGTAACAAAATTCAATTCCAAAAAAATGTACAAAGGTTTACATTTTTTAATGCAGCTGCAACCTATTCCAGGATGTCAACTTATAAATTCTTGAATCCATCTATCATAAAATCTAGAATTCCAAATTTATTTATTTATTTTTAAATTTTATATAGCCATCTATCTGAAAAAAAGTTACTCTTTGTAACAAAAAGATTACAAAACAATAATTCACAACTAATATTTAATATTATTAAAAATATTTTTTTAAAAACTATAAAATGCAGCTAAAGCACCCAGAAGACCCAGATTGTTGAATGCAATATGCTGACTCTGTAAACCGCTTAGAGAGGTCTGTAAAGCACTGTGAAATGGTATACATTTCTAAATGTATTGCTAAAGAATCTAAATGCTATTGCTAAAGAATATAATGGGCAAAGGGACTTTAATTCACTAATAACAAAGCCATTTGCTAGTTTTCCAGCTCCCTGGGGTTTTGAGGAGTCTTCAGAAAGTCAGGAGCGATGGTGTCAGACTAATCTTTAAGGAGACGTTACTCCACAATGCAACCACCACAGCCAACAATCTACAGCCACGAAATGTAGCTCCCCTAATGACAGAATCAACAGCATGCCTTCTGTACTAAATCTGGTGGGACTGGAAGATGTAATTGGAGAGAGACAGTCCCTCAAATAACCCGGTCCCATGCCATGTAGGCACAAAATAAATTAAAATACCTGCCTTCCCTTCCCAAACAGTTTATCAACTTTCTTAACCTCTTTTCCTAAATGTCCCTCCTTATCTTCTGACTTTGGATATGGACTTGGATTTTTTTAATAGATATTGGACAGGATCCAGGATACTGTGTAACTAATTTCTGCATGCCTGTGGAGGCATTTCCCTTGGACATGTCGAAATTGTATTTTGGTGGTAAATGGCATTTGGGTGAATGTATAAGAAAGTAGAGGGATGTCTATAACCAAAGTAGCCAATATAAAGGCTACAAAGGTATAATCCACTAATAAGGTTTCTGATGGAGGTTTATTGGAATAAAGGGAGCTGCACACAAATTAGTTGTGCATAATATATTAATAGTAGACTGTGCTATAAAGACACATTTTGGTTAATCCGGTTATTGTAAACTCGAAGGAGGATAAGTCAATAAACATTCAGATATTTTAAGGAAACTATTCTGTGAAACAAATATCTGTGATTCAGCATACTCTAGGTTTATCACATTATGTGCTTCCCACATCACTAAATTAATTAATCTTATATTAAGTGATGCAGCCTGCAGCTCTTAACTGAGAAAAAAACAGTTCAAGGTCTTCAAATTATACTATTCTTCCGACCCAATTCACACTTATTATTAATAATCAGCCTACAGTTGCAAGAAATGTATTCAACAAACCATTAGCTGTAGAAATAGAGATTTTGGAGTTTTTCAAATGTACATTATATTTTCACTTATATTAAGGTTAATGCATGAAAGCCAGTTCTTTCATAATGAATCATAAATCATAGCAATGTACTCAACACAAATCTTTTTTTCCTCCCACCTCCACTTTCTGTCTCAAAGGTGGCTGGGCTTCTAGGCTCATTGTTTCTCCCTATGTTATGAGCTTCACACATAACAGTTCTGCTGAAAGTCAGCTAGGCTGAAGATACAGATGGAAAACATGAAAGTAAATATACTTGTGTATTAAAGTACTATTATTAATACTAAGAGACCCTGACTGTACATTGTGCTTCTACTTCAAGGAAATGTCTTTCATGTCCTTTAAGAGAAATAATGTTTTGTAACATTATAAACACCACTATAAAACACTCTTTTGAAAAACCAGCCCTTGCATCATTATGGAACTGTGGCCTGAAACCCTAAATTATTAGCTTTAGGGAGCCGCCTTAGGCATACCCAGGAAAAGTGGTAACCCCACAAAGAGGAATGTTTCCAACAAGGGATCCTCAGTGAAAAACTTTGCCATGTGGGTGCTTTTGTAAAGCAATAATACATGCCCAGTGTGTGATTAAAATATTGCAGGTAGGCAAAGATGGTGTAATTTCTCTAATGCTCTTTTATATTTATGCTTCCTTAGGTTTCATGCCACTTATTAAGTTTGCAGCCTTGCCTGAAGCAAAAGTATAAACAAAAGCAGATGTGAGGTTTTCTGTTTAAAGGGCCTGCCAACCTCCTGCAATGCATGTAACCAGCTGGGAAAGACTGATTATCATCATTCCAATATTTGCTGTTCAATCCATTCACTCTCCTTCTATTAAGCACCGAGTTAAAGCCACATAGAAATGGGGTTGTGCCCCATTAACAATGGCACTGAGCAGAACCTCTGAGATTCTGAAGACAGGTCTACTTCTTGCACAACTGGAACAGATATAAATCTTTGGTTTAGCTTTTTATACCAGTGCAAACAATGCCATATTAAAATGATTTAGTATAGTTGGGTTGAAGAAATGTAGAACCGGCCTCTAACCTTTACAATCAGAGTTTTCTCCTGTCATGTAAAAATGTCACGTCCAACTATGCTACCACACATCTTCTAAAAATCTATTCCTGGGGCAGAAGGATCAGCCAGATCAACAGGGAATGGAGATGCAGAATAATTGAGTGCATATTATTCCTTTGGTTATGATTGCTGAGAATTATAGTAATTATATACTATTTTATTATTGTAAGTGATCACAACTGAACATAGTTCTACATGGCAATTGAAATTCTGCACATCTAAGGGATATTAAACTAAAGGCAGCTGCTTTCAGCTAATCCATTTCTATCAGAAAGCAAGATAATTTCTTATACAAGTAGCACTTTGTTAATACAATGTATGCATTTGGTATCAATTTAGAACAGAGAATATAGAATAGGGTTGGAAGGGATCTTCAAGATCTTCTAGTTCAACTCCCTGCTGAAGGAGACTCTGTACTAGTGATGGCGAACCTTTTCAGCACCAAGTGCCGAAAAGAGAGCACTTTGTGTGTATGCACGTGCTCGTTAGGGCTGCGACCTTGAAGAGGAGCTGCCCAGGGGGCATGCACGTGCCAGATAAGGTATTTCCTGTTACTGCTGCGCATGTGCATATGTCAATCAGCTGGCTGGTGTGCAGCTCACGCCAGAAAATGGAAGACCAGCTGTTCCAATTTCCGGCACTGTCGCACACACAAAGGCCAGCTGATCATCGTGTGGGCATGCATGCCAGAAACCCGGAAGAGGAAGGGGCAACACTGCACATGCCAGGCGTCATAGCTCTGCATGCCACTTCAGGCACGTGTGCCATAAGTTCACCATTACAGCTCTATACCATTTCAGACAAACAGATGTTCAGTTTCTTCTTAGAAACCGCAAGTGATACAGCATTCAGAACCTCTGGAAGTAGTCATTCCACAGATTAATTATTCTCAATTTTATTGTTACTTTTTAACTGATTTTTTAACTTTTTATCTTTTGGTTTTATTTTTCAGTTTTGTTAGCTGCCTTGAAGAAACCAAATAAATAACCTAGAAAGCAACCTTGTGAATTTTGGTTGGAGTGAAATATTTTCATAAGCTTACAAAGCTACTCTGCCTTAGCAAAGAAGCTGTCATACACAATTGCATGCTATTGATTTCTGAAGTCACTGTTAGTCTAGGTGACTCTTTTATTTTCAAAAAAAATAAATAATAATAGATCCTTCAGGGGCACTTAGTTACGGCAATTCCATGGCTAATATAGTAAGTTTGTATAAGATTTCACTTCAGAGAAGAACAAGATTCTTGTTGTTAGTGTGAGTCTATTCCTTGAAGTGATAGTAATTCTGGCATTTGCAATCTTCTTATATGTCCCAACTGATTAGTCGCTGTTTTTATATCAATAGTTTTTCAACTAAAGTTTCTTCACGATGTCTACTTATTAAAATGCATATTTAAAACTGATTTGAAATGTAGCAATGCTGTCCTAAATGCAGTGTCACTAGACAACTTAGCTATTGCAACAAACTGGAATTCCTTGTATCAAGATAAAATCAGATTAAAATTATGATGTTTCAGAGAGAATCAATAACTGTCAAGAGTGAGAAGAAAGGGAGCACTTAATTCATTTCACTTTTATCTACTACAAATGGAAGAGAAAAATGATGGATAATTGAACCTTTGGTTTTTGTAGGATACTGCTGAACTTAGTTACCAACACTAGCTTGTAATGTCTGGCTCAATTAGAAGAGGAAGAAGAAGAAGAAGCAGAGATAAAGGTTGAAGCAATGGCTGGACAAACCTCTGTCAATTCAGGCCACAGAATAAATCCAGAACCAGAATTTCTTCAGTTCTCCTTGGTGGAGTCTGAGTCATGGTTCTAAAACCTGAACTTAAAAATGCAATATGGCCATTTTGTGGACATAGAGTAAGCTAAACATGAGAGAAGCAGCAACAGTGAGTCCTTGGAACAATGGATTCCAACTCTGTTTTTTTTAAATGCCAGTTGAAACTGTGGTGGGCTCATATAGCCATACAAGAACAAATAGTGTGATATAACATTTGCAATCTATAACTCTTAGACTAGACTTGGCTACTCATTTGCTTATTCCTTGTGGTGAACTTATTACTGTGCTATCTCTTCTTGTCTTTCCAAGAGACAAGACCACGTGAATACACAGTCCACCATAAGAAATAAGCAAATGAGTAGCAAAGTCTAGTTCAAGTATGGCAGTACTTGATGAGTTCATAAACCCATTTCCTAAATCAAAATTTATGTAGTTCATCTATCAATTCCTAATAAATGAGTAAAATCTTTTCTGGGTTAAGGTCAACTGATGGTGAAATTATAGACACTGATGTATACAGGTGGGGGATGGGATAACACTTTTGAATATATTTGATAGTACTTTTTCATGAATCTTTTTTCCCCATTTATCTCATTTGCCAGTCTAACATGCACTTTTGAGATATCAGGCAGACTCCAGAGTCTTGGTTTATCTGGCCCAGATAATGCTGACTGCTGTATTTTTATAGTGAAGGGGGGGGGGAGTACAGATAGAATTGAGAAAAAGTCTTTTCTTCAATGAGCTACATTATACAAACATTATTGGATAACCATCATTTTAGACCAGTGATGGCTAACCTTTTTGCCATTGTGTGCCAAAAGCTGGAGGAGTGTGGGGTGGTCACGCACATGCGTGCCCACACCCATAATTCTATGCCCCCTGCCCCCTGCATGCATGTGTGCGCGACCCCCCATGCTCCCCCTGCTTTTGGCATGTGATGGCCTGTTGGGACTGGTAGGTCTGTTTTTTGCCCTCCCCAGGCTCCAGAGGCTTTCTAGGAGCCTGGGGAGGGCAAAAACAGCCTTCCCCACCTCCCCAGAAGCCCTCCAGAAGCCGGAAACAGCCCATTTGCCGACTTCCATTGGGCCCAGAAGGGCCAAAACTCAGCTGGCCAGCGCACGCATGAGTGCTGGAGCTGAGTGTTGTGTTTTGAGCATGCTCAAGAGAATTGGCCCCTGTTGGGATCCTTTGTAATGTGGAATGTTCCTATTGGTTAAGCCGTCTGACAGTTGGTATAAAAGAGCTGTCAGGCTGAGTTCGAGGTTCTTCGTATTGTACTTCTTCTGAATTGTGTTAGAGCTGTAGCTATGAGGTACATAAATACTTACTGTTATAATCCACCTCTGTAATTCATCATCTGCTCGAGAACACACCACTGAGCTAGGGCAACGCTCGTGTGCCCACCAATATGGCTTCACGTGCCACCCGTGGCACACGTGCCATAGGCTCGCCATCACAGTTTTAGACCATTCAGATTACATTAGTACCTTGGTTTTAATATCAACATATATCTGGAAACAATGGTCAAGAAAATTTACAAACCTTATTCTATAATATTATTTGAACTGCTATTATAATGTTCATGAACCTCTCTTCAGCTACTGACCCAGAACACTAAAGCATGTAATTTGATGATCCATCTTTTTACCCTGTCATGTTTTCCTGGTAAATAATCACAAAATATCAAAACACAATCTGGCTTTCTCTCCTGCAAAAAGCAAGCAGACAGCTTTCATCTTTAATATGATCCAAATTAGCTACTGTTAATCAGTTTCATATGCAGGCAGGGAGCTCTAGGAAGAAAACCAACACGATTATATTTTAGTGTTCAAGTTGCGATTTTTTTTCAGCAATCTTTTAAACGGGATTAATATTATTATTGATTTATCATGGTTTTAAGGACTGAATGTGTGTCCATGCACAAGCACATGTGACCTGACATGCTATTTCTCCATATTAGCTCTTGACAATTAATGACTTTGTAGCAGAGACAAAACTTAACAGAGAATGTTGCCATTTATATATTTTAATACTCATGGAAGTTTAACTATTGATATATTAGCCTGTATAGTATATAAATATGGAGGCACAAAGATGAATTGTACGAGATTCAGACAGCAAATTGCCTTGATCAGGTGATCTATGTCATTTGTAAAATGGCACAAGATTTATCTAATCTACATCTGAATGTGATTTTCTCATATGGTCCAAATCTTCCTATAAATCTGGAAAAAATATAAATAATTACTTTAGCAATAGTTGCAGTTAATTAATTACATTAACAATACAATTATAAATGTAAAGTAATTCCATAGTATTATAAACTATAGTAATACTTTCCTGCCAAGCCAAATTCAGTTTATACAATTAACAGTACTGCAGTATCATTAAAAGATTCATATGTTAAGTGCCAAATATTGTTTAAAACATATACTAAGATCCCTGAGATTTAGCCTTGACTTGCAGCTTACAGTAATTCTAAACACATTTGCCTAAACTTTATTGCTTTTGGACTTGATTTTTGTCTCTGGACAGTGGTTGAGTGATCTCGAGATAGGGGACATAGTCATCGAGCCCTTGTCATGGTCGGATCACTCTCTCCTTCGCCTTGACCTTCGAACCGCTGCACCCCGCCGCAGGGAGGCGGAACCGATAAGATGGTACCGCTCCAGGCGCCTGATGGAACCTGATAGGTTCCAGACGGAGCTTGGGCCAATCCCGGAGGTCCTGGCTCACGCCTCGACTGGAGACTTAGTGGCCGCCTGGGATAGACCGGCCGCTGGAGCTCTGGATCGAGTCGTGCCTTTGCGGCCTCTGACCCGGCGCCGATCTCACCTGGCTCCTTGGTTTACTGAGGAGCTGAGGGAGATGAAGCGCCGAAAAAGACGCCTAGAGAGTAGTTGGAGGGCCAGTCGCACTGAATCTGACCGGACACTGGTAAGGTCTCACATTAAGAATTACCTAGTGGCGATAAAAGCAGCGAAATGTACTTATCTTGCTGCTCTTATCGCGTCATCAGATAACCGCCCGGCCGCCCTGTTTAGGGTGACCCGCTCCCTGCTCCACCAGGGAGCGAGGGAGGACCCCTTGGAGGGAAGAGCCGAGGATTTTGTTCAGTATCTGCATGACAAAATCACTCAGATTCGGGAAGATCTGGAATCCGACTGGGTAGATCCAGCCGGGATGACGGAGGCAGGTCCTGAGAATGTTATCTGGGATGAGTTTGATTCTGTGACCCCTGAGGACGTGGACAGGATTCTGGGTAGACTGAATGCGACCACATGTTTATTGGACCCGTGTCCCTCCTGGTTAGTGCTGGCTTCCCGGGAGGTGACGCGAGGCTGGCTCCAGGGGATTATAAATGCTTCATTGAGTGAGGGTGTCTTTCCCGCCGCCTTGAAAGAGGCGGTGGTGAGACCTCTCCTCAAGAAGCCTTCCCTGGACCCGGCAATATTGGCTAATTATCGTCCAGTCTCCAACCTTTGCTTTGTGGCGAAGGTTGTTGAGAGTGTGGTGGCACGACAGTTTCCCCAGTACCTGGATGAAACGACATATCTAGATCCGTTCCAGTCGGGTTTCAGGCCTGGGTACAGCACGGAAACGGCATTGGTCGCGTTGGTGGATGATCTCTGGAGGGCTCGGGACAGAGGTTGTTCCTCTATCCTGGTCCTATTAGATCTCTCAGCGGCTTTTGATACCATCGACCATGGTATCATGCTGCACCGGCTGGAAGGGTTGGGGGTGGGAGGCACCGTATTACGGTGGTTCTCCTCCTTTCTCTCCAACCGGTCGCAGTCTGTGTTGACAGGGGGGCAGAGGTCAACCCCGAGGCCCCTTATATGTGGGGTGCCACAAGGATCGGTCCTCTCGCCCCTTTTGTTCAACATTTATGTGAAGCCGCTGGGCGAGATCATCCGTGGTTTCGGGGTGGAGTACCATCAGTACGCTGATGACACCCAGCTGTACATCTCCATCCCAGACCACCCCAACGATGCCCTTGAAGTGATGTCCCGGTGCCTGGAGGCCGTACGGATCTGGATGGGGAGAAACAGGCTCAGACTCAAGCCATCCAAGACCGAGTGGCTGTGGTTTCCGACGTCCCGATAGAGTCAGCTGATGCCATCGCTGACTATTGGGGGCGAAGCATTGGCCCCCACGGAGAGGGCTCGCAACTTGGGTGTCCTCCTGGATTCACGGCTGTCTTTAGAAGAGCACTTGACGGCCGTGACCGGGAGGATTTTTCATCAGGTTCGCCTGATTCGCCAGTTGCGTCCCTTTCTGGATTGGGACTCGTTATGCACGGTCACTCATGCCCTCGTCACCTCCCGTCTGGACTATTGTAACGCTCTCTACATGGAGCTCCCCTTGAGGAGCACTCGGAGGCTCCAACTAGCGCAGAGTGCGGCCACGCGGGTGGTGATGGGAGCAACGTGGCGCTCCCATGTAACACCTCTCCTGCGCGAGCTGCACTGGCTCCCGGTGGTCTTCTGAGTGCGCTTCAAGGTTTTGGTTATCACCTTTAGAGCGCTCCATGGCTTAGGACCTGGCTATTTGCGAGACCGCCTGCTACCACCAATAGCCTCCCACCGACCAGTACGCTCCCATAGAGAGGGGCTCCTCCGGGTGCTGTCGGCCAAACAATGTCGACTGGCGGCCCCCAGGGGGAGAGCTTTCTCTGTGGGGGCACCTACGATCTGGAACGAGCTCCCCCCCGAGATACGGAGGATTCCGGATCTGCGTACCTTCCGTCGCATGCTTAAGACGTTCCTATTCCAAAAAGCTGGCCTGACCTAAACTTTCTCCTCTTTTAAATGGGTATTTTAAATTCGGTTTTAAATTATTTGGGGTTTTAATATGGTCAGCCAAATTTATTTAATCTGTTTTATCTCTCTTTTAAATTTTGTACTTTATATGTTTTATTTTATGGCTGTTCACCGCCCTGAGTCCTTCGGGAGTAGGGCGGTATACAAATTTAATAAAATGAAATGAAAATGAAAATGAAATATTTTCAGAGAAGTCAGACATATTTGAATTTAAAGGCTTTGGTTTGGCTTCTGCTGGGCTGAACCGCGAAAAGTAAATGTGACCAAACAGATACAGCCTGAGGAAGGACAAAATCCCATTTAATGGCTCACATAAGGTATATGGAGACTCGCTATACTGTATGTTTATATTAAGTGGTGGGATTTTAAAAAATTTACTACTAGTTCTGTGGGCGTGGCTTGGTGGGCGTAGCAGAGGAAGGATACTGTAAAATCTCCATTTCCACCACACTCCAAGAGGAGGTTACTGCAAAATCCCCATTTCCTCCCAATCAGCTGGGACTCGGGAGACAGAAAATAGATGGGAGCAGGGCCAGTCAGAAGTGGTATTTACTGGTTCTCCAAACTACTCAAAATTTCCGCTACCAGTTCTTCAGAACTGGTCAGAACCTGCTGAATACCACCTTTGTTTATATTTCTGTCATAGTACATGTTATGACTTGTTTACAACTTTTTGAGAAACTATGGTGACCATGTCCAAATTGTTCAGTGACCACCAAATATAATTCCTTCATTATAGCCTGACATAAAGAGCTTGAGCTTGTTCATGCTTTTCCATGGTTTTCTTTGAGTCATGTGACTTTAGTGGGTTCTGCTAAATCCATATGGTAAAGACGTATAATACCATAGAAAATATTTTTCATATGATTCTTCATGCTTATTTGCCTTTGTGTGCTATATTTAAAATTAATTGCTTAGAAAATTTTATTAACAATATCATCACATCCTGATGTGAGATTCAGCATGTATCTCACATCAGGAGTACTTTTACTAGGGATAAAGTGATCAACTTTAAATGATAATGTCTATTTTAAAATTTCATTTCTAATAAGCCAAATGTCAGCTTTTGAAGCCATATTAGGCCAGAAGCTTCCATGCTGCCACCTTCTCCTGTGTGGGAAAGTAGGAGGGGGGATTTTCATAGAGGGATTGGTTTTAGACAAAATAGCATTCTTCCTTTCAGTCAAGGTCAGGACGATCCTGCATCTGGAGAAGGAGTGGTTGGAGTGCTGTCTCGAGATGGTGACTGGACGAATGGTGATTAGAGCATGTGATTGACTGATGATTGAGGGGATTGTTTTGGGGGTTTTGATTTACTGAGGGAAAACCCAGAACTCTCAGATTTGGGTTTTTCCAGATATGCCAGAATACCTACTCAAATAAAAAGAACTTTGAGAAATGTTTGCTTCAGAGTTTTAATTGGAGAGGGGTTGTTTCTGGAACACTGACATCAAAATCCAAAATATGAAGCTTAAA
The DNA here is from genome assembly GCA_022577455.1 of Arizona elegans. Classification (NCBI taxonomy): domain Eukaryota; kingdom Metazoa; phylum Chordata; class Lepidosauria; order Squamata; family Colubridae; genus Arizona; species Arizona elegans. The sequence goes on along the minus strand of JAKOOJ010000005.1, from coordinate 55,851,952 downwards.
AATCTACAGCTCATTAAAGGATTTATATACTTGGGCTTGATATTTCAAGATAAAATGCATCTCTTAGAGAGAATCTGTATTGTGTTTCAGGTTGTAATGCCTTAAGTACTGGCTTCCTGTCCAACAAGAAAGAGGAGCAATATAGAATTTAGCAACCTATAAAATATTGAGTAAGTTTTAAAAAGGAGACAAATTACAGGGAATTAAGAGGAATACACAGAATGAGTACAACCTAAAATAAACATGCAAGAAAGAATGCATAACTATTCAGTTAATGAACCATCTGTCCTTCATAGTAATTCAAACTTTTTGTCATAAATCAACAAACAAGCAAACCACAAGTAGTCCTTGACTTACAATCACAATTGAGCTCAAAATTTCTTTTCCTAAACAACACAGTTAAGTGAGTTTTCCCCCATTTTATGACCTTTCTTGCCACTGTTGTTAAGTGAATCACTACAGTTATTAAATTAGTAACACGATTTTTGAATGGATCTGGCTTCCCCATTGACTTTGATTGTCAGAAGCTGGCAAAAGGTGACCACATGATCCCGGGACATTGGAACTATCATAAATACATGCCAGTTGCCAAGCATCCAAATTTTGAACATGTGAGCATGTGGATGCTGCAACAGTCATAAATGTGAGAAATGGTCATAAATCATGTTTTTCAGTGCTGTTGTAATTTTGAATAGTCATTGACCAAATGATTATAAACCAAGAACTACCTGTTAGTTCCTGGTCCTGAAAAAGACAAGAAGAAACCTACTAAAACAAGTTTTAGCTCCTTGCAAGGATGCTTCATATATTTATGCCCTGAAGAAATTATTCCTACTTCATTTTCCTCCAAACATACATTTTAAAAGATGCTGACAGAAGACTTGCAAAGTTTCATTTTTTTCAAATGCCTTCTAAAACAGCTGACAAATTACGGATTCTTGTTTGCTTCTAGGATAAAGCCAGTGCAAGTATGGGCACAAGACTACAAATCTTCTCTACTGTGTTACCCTTCATAAACTCTTTATATTTTGACATAAAGAATTTAAAGGCCTAAAACATTATGAGACAACAAGTTGCTTCTCAAATTTCACCTTGTTTCAAAACTCTCTTGTCAGCACTATAATATTTTATAAATTAAAGAGCAACCCCTTTGCTGGCTTGATTTTATCTTTCCAATGAATTATGTGCATGATGCACACATACATACATATATACATATTTCCCCATTCCTAATAGGAATTCATGACACATTTTCCTCTTTAATATTCTGTAATTAAAAGTTTTAAAAAGTAAAAAAGACATGGATGGGAGTCGGAACAGCAATCTTTTAAACACATGGAACATTCAACTTGAATGTTAGATAAATATGTGGAGAACAGGGTGACCCTTCTCTTATCTTCTACCGACATGTTTAATCACTTCCAAACAGCAAACAATTTTAAACACCTCTCAAGCATGGATGAATAATAAACAGTTAACCTTCCAAAATCCACTTCTACGTACGAAAAATCAAGGAAACAATTGAGACATTGTCCAGTAAACAAGATTCCCAGGGACTGATATTTTTTTCACATCCCAATTTTTGTCTGTCAATTTTCACAACCGATGGTAAAGCTTGACTTGTACCCACACAGTCCACCCAAACTTAAAAGGCTTCACTTCATTTATTTTACTAAAGCAGCAGTGCCTGATTAGTATTCACACTACCCTAGCTTCTCAATCTCCTTTACTTTTTGAACTTTTGCCTAGTAGCCTGGTGTTGCAACTCCTTTTTCCAAAAGGCTGCCAAGAAAACTAACACAATGTTTTTTAATACCAGAGATAGTAGGACTTGCCAAGATTGGGGGCAGAGGGAATTCTGTGCTTTATTATCATTTTTTTCAATAGCACATAAATATTGAAAATAACAGTGGTCTCATTTAAAAAAAACAAAATCAAATGAACATGACAGGAAACTATTGAAAAACTAAAGCCATCCACTTTTTTCTCTGGGGCAATGGAGATCTACTCTCACATTTTGCTAGAACAACTTATTAAAACTGAAATAGCATTATCAACCTTCAGAATTCAAAGGTTCTGTCCATTTTGCACCTAGTTTGGGAAAAATATGCCTGATATGTTCTCACATTCTCACTGTAACTTCCTCTCCCTTAAGTACCAAGTGCTTAAAAACGGTCTCCCATTACTTTATCTCCATGAAAAGCACACATCGTGGTCACCAGCATTTCCTGATTGCAGAATGTGCTTTAACTACATTGCACTCAATGCTGCAGTAATGGAATGCACAATGTATGGGATTGTGAAAAGGTTTGCAGTTAAAGGCAGAAATGCAGTGCTGCTGGTTTATATCAAATCCTGTCATTCTGTTCACCAAGGTCTCTCTGTCTCTCTCTCTACCTCCCTCCTAGAAGTGAAGCATAGCGTGCACACAGAAGTAATTGTGAATTTTATGAAGGATATTCTGAAGACAGAGTTCTGTAAATACTCATATTCTATGAGCAACTGCCCACTTTCACACATTCCATTAGATATCATCAACAGGAGATATTTCACACCTATTTTGATGGCTGTGCAGTTAGCTCCAACACTGCCCCTCTCACAGACTTTGATTATATTATTCTCCCACCAGAGTCCCTCCAGATGCATTGCAATATAATCTCATAATCCCCAGCTGCTTCATTGCCAATACTATATACAGTGCTATAACAGAATGGGGAAAGTATATTTCCTGCCAATGGATTGCCTATGAACTACCAATGGCATTAAAGACAATATCATTAGCAAAAGATTTCTACTTGGCTACAATGCTCTGAATATTTAATAAAATAGAATATTAAATTACTAATCCCTTAAATCATGAATTCTGGATATTATTGTTGCTGTTGCATTTAAATTTGTTATTGCCACCCACTCCCATAGACAGTATAGAATGTGGACTCTGTATAAATATATTCTCATTTACAAGCTGTCTCTTCTACGTTTACAGCCTCAGACACAATTAACCTTCAGAATGAAATCAGAAAACCTCCAGTTAGTTCAAATCTCCAGTCTAGATTCCCAGAATGAAATTTTGTGATTATATGCCATTTTAAATGCCAATACCTTTTTCCTGTAAAACACCCCTTAATAGGTTTTAATATTACTGATACAGGACCTTACTTTTAATAGCCCTATAGCCTGTAATAACATTCCTAAAACTACGATCAATAGACAAATACAAATCTATTGCACTTTGACTGCTGCTATAAGGAAAAGGGAAAAGGTCTGTGAACTTTTTTCTGGGTGGCCTACTTAAATAATCCAAATCATCTATCATCATTCATTACCACTGTGGCAATTAAGTGCAAGAACCAAAATGTTTCTCCCACAGAAGTAATTACAGGTAACAACTGCATGGAAGTTTGAGAATCACTATCAATGTGTAACTATGGACCTTCCTGCCTTTAGAAAAGTCAGGCTGCTTTTGTGCTTTTTTAAAGTTACTTATCAGTTTCTTATTGTTTCCAAAAGCATTTATTCCACAGGCAGAGTTTAAGATTTTATCTCCTGTTTTGGCTAATTTGTACGATTTTTTTTCTTTTAATTTGAAAGCATGAACTTTTAATAGTTTAGATTAACAGCTGTTTCTTTCTTCCTTTTAAGGATAGAATGTGCTACTTTCCTGACATGCTTAAGTATAAATTGTATTTAACTATTGAATCCAAATCCACTAAAATACAAAATATTTTAAAGTTTATGTGTTCATATATTACTGTATTTCATCTCTTAAATATTAGTTTACTTTTTCTATTAACATTAGCAGCTTTCTCCACACTTATCCTTTTTATTATATGTCATATTAGAATACTCTATTATTCAAATATTACTTTGGAACTACTTAATTCCATTCTTTTCAGTGGCTTCAGATCCCTCTGCACTTTAACTTCAATAACAAATTGTCTGCAGTTCTGTATCAGCCACCTCATTAAGTCTGTCTCATTGTTACTTAATATTTCATATGGAAAAATCATAGTCACATGACATTACCATGGAGTAAACAGTAAATAATGCCAAAATATTATTTCCCTCATGATTATCTAGAAACTGTTAAGAAATCCGTGAATAATCCCTCTAACCACCTAACAAAGTGGGTGCAGGTATGAGGGGACAGTGGAGAAGAATTTGCATTGTATACAGTTACATTTTAATTTTCCTCCAAGTCTTAAAACCTTTTACCTCTGACATAAAAGCAAAAGCAATCAGGACAGTTTTGAAATGTGATAAACTCAAGTTAGCACACCTGGCTTATATAACTTTCAGTCCCCTTCTGCAAGGCCCCCTTTGAGCAGAGTAACTAACAAAGGTGAAAAGGTAACCCATTAGAAGGCTTTAAAAGGTGTGCCTGCAAAATATTTTAGTTACAGCATTTTGTACAAGGGCATGTAGACCAGGCTTTTCAAGCTGAGCAATAAAGAAAATCTGGTTCTGTTATTAGGATTCACAGAATGAATTAATGAACAGCTATTCCATCAATACCCAATTCAGCCTTCTGTATGTGCTTCACAGAGTTTGCCCCATATTCCAACAGAAGATAGGTTTCTATACCTAAAACAATATGGTAGGCTTAAATATACATAAATAAATATACATAGTATCATAATTTCCGTGTAGCCTTGCCTATTTATAGTGATGTGTAGCTCATGTCTCTAGAGCTTTGATACCAAAACTACTTTTCTACTTACAGCATCTTATAGTATATTCTTGGCCACTGTTAAAGCAATACAAAGCCTGTCCTTATTATTGTAACAATGATGGCTGGATGACTCTAGAACCGTGATGGCGAACCTATGGCATGCATGCCAAATGTTGCACGCAGAGCCCTCTCTGTGGGCACACGCGGAATCACCCCAGCCAAGCTCCAATTGCATTTCTCCATCACGTTTCACTCAATTCCAACTTCTTGCAAAAGAAAAAGATCTCATGAAGTTGGAATTAAGTGAACTTTTTCACTCGCACGCTTCTCAATGGGGGAGATGGGATCCCGTCCTCCTCCTGAAGCTCATTAAAACACGGAGCCACAATGCAACCCTGCGTCATCTCGGCTCTGCAAAAAAAAGCAGTTGCTTTTCCTGCAGAGCTGCCTGTGTTCGGATGCCTTGCCTCCCCGCCAATCAACTGAGCTTGGGCACACTGCTCCTGGGCTCCCAACACCAATTCAGGGATTCCTTCTCCTCCCCCACCCCCGCCTGTGGAGGGGGGGAGAAACAGAGTGAGGCAGAGATAGATAGAGAGGGAGGGAAGGAAAGAGAGAGAGAGGGAGGGAAAGAGAGAGAGAGGGAGGGAAAGAGAGAGAGGGAGGGAAAGATAAATGATATTACAAAAGATTTTCTTTTTTATTGTTGCTGAACATAATGTTTCAAAAGCAGAAAAAGTCACCCCAAAAAGACACCTTAAAGGAGTCTTTAAGGGCTGAAAGACACAGATTTCCTCTGCCTTCTGCATTCCCACCCCGTGCTGAAGTGAACCAAATTGGCTAGGGTTTCCCCGCTAAGCGGCCCTGCGGAGCTGGCTTGCAAACTCTGCCAAGTGCAGCTTCAAACGTTTGTCTCACACGTCCCTCCCAGCCAGTGCCACAGTGGTGACAGGGAAAGTGCGTGCCCTGTCTACTTCACTCTCGCTGGCCAGAGGCGGGGCTCTACGCCATTGCCTCCCAGCCAGAGTGCCATGTTGTTTGCTTGCTGGTCACCTCCAAGGAGGGAGCTGCACTCAGGCTTCCCGGGCGCCCACCACAGAGGGAAAGGAAAGGGGGGGGGTGTCTCCCTGACAGGATCCAGATTAGAGGAGCCTTATTTTGTGTGGATCTCTAACGCTTGGCTTTGCCTGCCAGCCTCCGCTCCCTTCACAGCCCAAGTGATTAGATTCACATGACACGTGAAGCTGAACAGGAAAGCAATTAGCTGGACCCTGTGTTGTTTATCATTATTTTAGGTAGTAAAATCTCATTATTCAGATTAAATTGTCATGTTGGCACTTTGCGATAAATAAGTGGGTTTTGGGTTGCAGTTTGGCCACTTGGTCTCTAAAAGGTTCGCCATCACTGGTCTAGAATGTCTCTAATGGAAAAAATTATACCTAATATCAAGAAATTTTTCTAAAACAAAATTTATCAGTGTTCTCACACTGACTAGTAGCTAATCAACAATAATATGTCATATTGATTCATATGTAAGAAATAAATTAACCCATTAATTGTTTTATAAATTAATCTTTATACAACATTTTGAATATTCTGTCTTTTTCAGAGACTACAACGGAAAAACTGCTAGCACAGCTGTTAAGTGATACTGAAAAATTATGTATACACAGCTTCATTTGGACTGTTTTCTACCAATGTCTTAGGATAAATGAAGATTATCAAATGCCAAAGTTGTAGAAAGCCCAAGATCATGCCTTCTATGGAAAAGCAATTAAAAATAATAGCATTTTAATCTGATATAAAATGCAAATGGTAGAAATAATATATTCAATAGCTGTATTTGGTTTATCCAAGACTTTAAATAGCAGTGCCTGATATTCAGGGGTGAAATCCAGCAGGTTCTGACAGGTTCTGGAAAACCGGTAGCGGAAATTTTGAGTAGTTCGGAGAATCAGCAAATACCAATTCTGGCTGGTCCCAGAATGGTGTGAGAATGGGGATTTTGCAGTATCCTTCCCCTGGAGTGGGGTGGGAATGGAGATTTTGCAGTATCCTTCCCCTGCCACGCCCACCAAGCCATGCCCACCAAGCCATACCACGCCCACCAAGCCATGCCCACAGAACCGGTAGTAAAAAAAATTGAATTTCACCACTGCTGATATCCTACATTCCTTATCCTGCAAATTATTGGATGGGTGGATGGAAGCAGATTATATTTATCACCTTCACTCACCTGCTGAACTGGCTCAATATTACAATTTATGAAATGAAATAAGTAACTAATATATAACTGAATATAACTGATTCAAATGAAGATATATGAATCGTAACTTTTGGTTTAATATATCGGCAGCATAGGTACAACTGGCTTATTGCAATTGCCTTTTATTATTTACTACATATACTCATAAAAATGAAAAAGGTTCATTTTTTGGTTCAAAAAGGTCTGCAGATATTACAGATGTGTTATTTATCTGGTCATGCACCTTTATGTGTGATCATATATGTTCCTGAAGTTATTTATAACGCTTAACTGGAGATGAATTAGTTATTTGTAATTCCTTGTAAGAGAAAAGTTTGGGAGGATATTGACGAAGAATACAAAGTGACCATATTATTATTATTAGATACTAGCTTTGTAATAGGAAGGTTACACAATAGCATTTTATCCACACCAGCTATTATATTTTCCAACTTAAGTCAACTTTCCCATTTAAAGGAATTAAAGGAATCTGTGAAGTATCTAATGCAGTACCATTGCACAAACATTAGAACTTTGGTTTTTTGTAATCACAGATGAATCTATTAAATTTGAAGTAATCACTGATTCACTGTACTAAGAATGGAAGAAGTAATAAAATAAGCATACCATATTTTGAAATTTGCCTATGCATTGACATGTGGCCTAGTAAAATAGTCTAACATGCACACAATTAAAAAACCCTGTTTAATCTCCACATGCACTTTTCACGTAAAAACGTACTGTACTAAAAATGAGAAGCAATTTGTTTTTTGCAAGAAATCCGGGTTTACACATTTCAGAAAAATCATGAATAATGAAGCATACATTTATGAATTATTACAGTTTCTCTGGTTATGCAGGAATATAGTCCCAAAAGGCAACAAAACATAAAATATCAGTCTTATCTCAAGAGAGAAGTTATGAAACAAAATGGCAATCAGCAACATTATTTTATGTTCATGTAGAAACATAGTAAAAGCTAAGAATTATATTTAAATACATGCACATACTTTATTTCACTTTTACCCTAGTTTTGCCCCTGTATCTCCAAATTCAGGCAAAGAATATGCATGTCATTAACATCAATTTAAATTATGATATGTGCAGTTCACAAGGATTAATTTGGGCCAACAAACTTTGAAGAAAAGCTCCTTTGTGAATCATGCAGTAGTAATAATTATTATTACACCAAGCATTCATAAAAGGTTACAATCCTATCCCAAGTGTCACTACCAAAACCACCATTTTGAAATGCATGGCCCTCTTTGACCTTATATTATACAGCATACTTCTTACGAGAAATGAAATGAATGATGCACAAGTTATTCCCTTTGTAACACCATAAAATCTGGGTGGATTTCAATCTGCAACCTGTGTGCAAATATGACACATTTGAACAATTTAGCAAGAACAAGAACAACACAAGGATGCAATCTCAAATATCTCTTTCTGTATTTAGTTTGGTGACAGATCATGTATAAGAAAAGAAACAAGAGCTGCTACAATAAGAGAAATAAATATAAAATGACATGTGTTTCAATAATTGGTGATACTGCTAACATAATTCTAAATTAAGTTTAAATCTTGCATATACATTTTGCTATAATGATTCAAATAGTTACTAAAATATTAGCAAGAATTACTGGAATATCTTAAGTATGAGATAGCTTTTAAAGATAGTCTTAGTGTATAGTTGATATGAAACATGGCAGTGAAAGTTTTAACAGTAAGTAAGAGAACTTTAGCTTATATTATTGAAGTTCTGTCTCAGTTTGTTTCCAATCTTATTCTAAGTGGTTTAAAAAAACACTTGGTGCCTTTGGATTTTGAAAATTCATAGAACACCTCTATTCTTATGGATCTACGTCTATATTAAAATAACCTGCTAACTTTTCAAGAGTTGTCTGAGGATGGGATGGGATGAAAACAGGACAGTTAGAGAATGCCATCCATATATATATAGCATATATATTTATTTTATTTTATTTTATTTTATTTTATTTTATTTTATTATTTTATTTTATTTTATTATTTTATTATTTTATTTTATTATTTTATTTTATTTTATTATTTTATTATTTTATTATTTTATTATTTTATTATTATTTTATTTTATTTTATTTTATTTTATTATTTTATTTTATTATTTTATTTCTATACCGCCCTTCTCCTGTGGGACTCAGGGCGGTGTACAGCCAAGATAAAACATAGCATATAAAATTTAAAAAACAATTTAAAAAACAATTAAATAATTTTGGCCCAAGTTTAAAACAACCCAATTAAAACCGAATTCAATTAAAAACTGAGAGGATGGGAACAAGCCAGCCCAGCTAGATGGAATAAGTGTGTTTTCAGGGCCTGACGAAAAGTCCGGAGGTCTGATATCATGCGTATCTCAGGGGGCAGGTCATTCCAGAGGGCAGGTGCTGCCACAGAGAAGGCTCTCCCCCTGGAGGTCGCCAGCTGGCACTGTCTGGCCGACAGCACCCTGAGGATGCCCTCTCTGTGTGAGCGAACCGGTCGATGGGAGGCTATTGGCGGCAGAAGGCGGTCTCACAAATACCCCGGCCCTAAGCCATGGAGCGCTTTAAAGGTGGTCACCAACACCTTGAAGCGCACCGGGAAGACCACAGAAAGCCAGTACAGCTCGCGCAGGAGAGGTGTTATATGTGAGTGCCCCGTCGCTCCCATAATCCCCCGCGTGGCCGCATTCTGGACCAACTGCAGCCTCCGGGTGCACCCCAAGGGGAGCCCCATGTAGAGAGCATTGCAGTAGTCCAGGCAGGAAGTGATGAGTGCTTGAGTGACCATGCGTAGGGAGTCCCGATCCAGAAAGGGACGCAACTGGTGTATCAGGCAAACCTGATAAAAAGCCCCCCTGGCCACGGCCATCATATGCTCTTCTAAAGACAGCCATGCATCCAGGAGGACGCCTAAGTTGTGAGTGGGGGCCAGTGATTCACCCCCAATAGCCAGCGATGGAGCCAGCTGGCTGTATCGGGATGCCGGAAGCCACAGCCACTCGGTCTTGGAAGGGTTGAGTCGGAGCCTGTTTCTCCCCATCCAGGCCCACACGGCCTCCAGGCACTGGGACATCACTTCAAGGGCATCATTGGGATGGCCTGGGGTGGAGATGTACAGCTGAGTGTCGTCAGCGTACTGATGGAACTCCACCCCAAAGCCATGGATGATCTCACCCAGCGGCTTTACATAAATGTTGAACAGAAGGGGCGAGAGGACTGACCCTTGTGGCACCCCACAAACAAGGTGCCTCGGGGTCGACTGCTGCCCCCGTGAACACAGATTGCGACCAGTCAGAAAGGTAGGAGAAGAACCACCGCAGAACGGTGCCCCCCCATCCCCAGCCCCTTCAACCGGTGCAACATAATACCATAGTCGATAGTATCAAAAGCCACTGAGAGATCTAACAGGACCAGGATAAAGAAACAATCCCTATCCTGAGCCCTCCAGAGATCATCCACCAACGCGACCAATGTCGTTTCCGTGCTGTGCCCAGGCTGGAAGCCAGACTGGAGCGGGTCTAGATAGACAGCTTCATCCAGGTACTGGGGAAGCTGCCACGCCACCACACTCTCAACAACCTTCGCAACAAAGCGAAGGTTGGAGACTGGACGATAGTTAGCCAAAATAGCCAGATCCAGAGAGGGCTTCTTGAGGAGGGGCCTCACCACCGCTTCTTTCAAAGCAGCCGGCAGGACCCCCTCACTCAGAGAAGCGTTAACAATCCTCTGGAGCCAGCCTCGTGTAACCTCCCGGGAAGCCAGTACCAACCAGGAGGGGCACGGGTCCCATAAACATGTGGTCGCGTTCAGCCATCCCAGGATTCTGTCCATGTCCTCGGGAGCCACAGGATCAAACTCCTCCCAGATAACACTCTCAAGACCTGCCTCAGTCATCCCATCCGGACTTACCCAGTCAGAGGCCAGGCCTTTCCGAATCTGAGCGATCTTGTCATACAGATACTGCACAAAATCCTCAGCTCAATCCTGCAAGGGATCATCCCGCGCTTCCAGATGGAGGAGGGAGTGGGTCACCCTAAACAGGGCGGCTGGGTGATTATCTGATGACGCAATAAGAGTGGCAAAATAGCTAGATTTCGCCGCTTTTATCGCCACTAGGTAGGTCTTAATATGAGACCTCACCAGTGTTCGGTCGGATTCGGAGCAGCTGGTCCTCCAACTACTCTCCAAGTGTCTTTTCCGGTGCTTCATCTCCCTCAGTTCCTCGGAGAACCAAGGAGCTAGGTGAGTTCGGTGCCAGGTCAGAGGCCTCAAAGGCACGACGCTGTCCAAAGCTCCGGCGGCTGCACTATCCCAGGCGGCCACCAAGTCTTCAGCCGAGTCATGAGCCAGAGTCTCAGGAAATGGCCCAAGCTCCATCTGGAATCTATCAGGATCCATCAGGCGCCTGGGGGAGGGAACCACCTGGCCGGTCCCACCTCCCTGCAGCGAGGTGCAGTGGTTAGAAAGTCCAGTTGAAGGAGCAAGTGGTCAGACCATGACAAGGGTTCGATGACTATATCCCCTGTATCAAGGCCATTCAACCACTGACCAGAGACAAAAACTAAGTCCAGAGTGTGTCCGCCCATGTGAGTAGGGTCATGAATTAACTGAGTAAGGTCCATGGCCATCATGGAAGCCATGAACTCTCGAGTCACCTCAGACGTTTCACCGATAGATGGCAGGTTTTATATATATATATATATATATATATATATATATATATATATATATATATATATATATATATATATATATATGTATATAACAGTAACTATATATTAGTGTTAGTGCTATATATATATATAGAACTAACACTACATATTCTGTGTGCCAGGAAAAGTATATTAGGTATACATATATATGCTTTTGTTTCTCATTTATGGTTTTGCATTTCTTTGCAAAGGAACTCACAATAAATATATAGGATAAATATAGTACTTGGCAAGTACATTAGGTGTTTGTTTCCTCTGTGGTTTCACCCTACAGTGCTTTGGTTAAGTGTCTGTGGGTGTTCCAAATTCTCCTGGCACCACAATTCTTCAGGATTGTTTTTTCAATTACTCAGAATATGCTTATTACATACTATAGTGTCAGAGTAGTTGTATGGTAGAAATCCATTCCAAGTATTCCCAAGATTTCAAAAATCTTCTCCACAAGTGGGAAAAGAAATCTCAGAAATTCCTGAGGAATTTGCTTTATGATTACCAAAACACTATTATATGGCATGCAATAATTGAATTTAAGTTATTGCATAATAAAAATTTATATAAAAATACGCAGATTCATGTATTTATGAATAGTCTTAATTTGTAGTTTTGATGTAAGAAAAAAATTCTAATAAGCTTGGAACTTGAAGAGGAAAAACAAAAACACCACACTATTATATAAGATACATAAATTATTAGATAAAAACATTTTTAGATCCCAAATGAGAAATTTGAAAGTAACTGTTTCTTCCTTTCAATATATCAATGTAAAAATTTCAATAAATTGAAAATATCAGGGAAAAAATCTTGCAATCATTATATTGTATCTAATAATGACAAGAGAACAACTTTTTATTGAAGTTGTTTCACTAAAGGCCTGAATGTAGACTTGGCTGCAGTTTATATGTGCTAGCAGTGTATCCTAAAAAGTAAAGTTATAATCTCCTTTTTTAAAAAAAAAAATCCTCTAAGGACATGAAAAATTCTCCAGAACAATATGGAAGATGATGGAGGAAACTCAAAAGTACATCATTTCTTTCAGTACATTTCTTTCCAAGGAAACATTTTAGTCACTACTAAATCGAAGGTAAGTTTGGAAACGAACCGCGTTTGCGCAGTGTGTGTTTGACACGCGTGCGAACGAATCAAGCTGAGCGTGCACAAAGTATGTGCAAAGCGCGCGCTGAGCGAACCGGTCGTTACACCGGTTGAATCCCACCACTGGATTCAAGGATTAACCAGTTTGATATATCCTTGATTCATAAATTGTTGCCCTACAATGCACTATTTCACCTAGTTAAAGGTTACAGACATGACAGTTGTAGTAATAGATAGATAGATAGATAGATAGATAGATAGATAGATAGATAGATAGATTTAAAGCCTGCTTTACACACACACACACACACACACACACACACACACACACACGCCCATTCTCTTTTCTTCTTTTCTCTGCTATCTGGGTGTAGGAGTAAAAGTTTCCTGGATTCTTAACTATAGTTTCCTGTGAGAGACAAGAGCTGGCTATATGGAATCTGAATAAGGAACTGATTATTTTTACCATTTCACCTAAACAATGTCAAAAAATCAATAGGATATAACAAGCATGTCATTAGTAATGATCAAGATCTCTCTCTCCCTCTCCCCCACCCCTCTCTCTCTCACACACACACACAATGTGCCTTATGCCTTAAATGTTGCTTATACCTATAAATATTATTAATCTTTTTTCAAAAAGGAAGAAATGTAAGAAACAACTGTAAAGAAGCTTTTTCAGAACTATATTAAGCTTTAACAGAAAAAAAGTTTCATATTAACCTAGTGCAACTTGAGAAATTTATCTGGTATTTGGATCAATCTATATAAACAATTAAAATATAGTTAAAAACTTGCCCTAAAATATTTAAATGACATTCTACTTGCACATATATGTACAGTGCACAGCCATGCATAAAATATTTTCAAAATAAAAAGAACAGAAATGGAGGTCTGTTTTATAACTTCTAAATAGGCGCCAATTGGTATAGAGTCCTGCCAATTGTTACAAAATTGGCAGCCATTTAATTATATATTTGAACTGCTTGTACCTTTAATTTTCAAGAGGAACATGAACTTCTTTTCTACTTCCCTTTCCATCCCTTTTATTTATATGTCATGCATTCTGGTTATAAACTTGAGCACATGGACTGTTTCAAATCTGAAACATGTAAACTCTAAGTTGACAAAAGCGTAACAGCAAAACAACACAACACAAAAACTCTTAAATAAAAAATATAACCCCTAATGATTTATAAACTAATGTATGTACTTATCAGTTTCCTATGTCACAAAAAACGCACTTTAAAAAACGAAATTATTTTTGCACTCTTATTTTTTACATTCTGTATTAGCATTTTTACAACACATAATACTCCTGTTGCTTATGAGCTGTTTCTTACCCTTCAGCAATTTCCTACAGCGTCGTCAAAATGATTACTTACATAATTAACTTTAATTAGTCTACACTTTCCGCAAGACATGAAGAATTTTTTTTAACAGGGTGACTATTGCACAGTGTGACATTCTCTCAGTTTCATCATTGGTGCATTTGAAAGGTAAAGTGGTCAGCAAAACTGACTGCTTTACTCCAAGTGCCCAAAAGGAACACCTTTTTAATTGACTCACCACAATGTGAGCTGGAGATGGGGACCTGGCATCTTTCAGGGCTTGTCTGCTCTGTAGGCTTCCCGCTTGGACATCCAACAATGGCCATTTCATCTGGAGATACTGGATGGAGAAAGAAAGACTTCAGATAGGAAAGGAAATGGACAAATAAACATTGTGCAACATAATGAAGGAGAACTAAATGGTATGCAACAACAAAATAAAAAACACTTTAAAAAATGTTTAATAGTGGTGGTGTAAGCAAGTATTTTCATAATGTTTATTTACAAACTTTATCCGGCTACCTAAAACTCCTGTATTCTAGGCAGTTTACAGGGTTTACCCATGAGCATTTATTGAAATAAAGAAAAATAGAAACATTATATTGTTATCTTAGGACTAAAACATGGAAAAAGAAGACTTTGTGCAGAAGCAAAATGGAAAGAAATAAAATGTGGGACAAATAGCAATAGAAATAGCACTTAGACTTATATACTGCTTTACCGTGCTTTACAGCCCTCTCTAAGTGGTTTACAGAGTCAGTCTATTGCCCCCAACAATTTGGGTCCTCACTTTACCTACCTCGGAAGGATGGAAAGCTGAGTCAACTTTGAGCCTGGTGAGATTTGAACTGCCAAATTGCAGGCAGCTGGCAGTCAGCAGAAGTAGCCTGCAGTACTGAATTCTAACCACTATGCCACCGCAGCTCCTCATGATAATTACTATCACTGCAAGAGCAGAAATAGTTCTACAGTATATCTCACAACAGAAAAATCCACTTATGCTGTTTTACTAAAAGGAATGATAATCCCACATTGATAATTATTTGCCATAAAATAGTCATTGAAAAGTTAGAACTTTAAAAATTTATTTTAGAATCTGCACCTATAACACACACACACACACGGATATTTCATATTTAAAAGCCATTTTTCAAAAATGGTGTGGCTAATGGAAACATATGCTAAAGTTCTCACTCAGAATTATGCATTACATCCAGTGTTTCCCAACCTTGGCAACTTGAAGAAATATGGACTTCAACACAGGGCCTGGTGGCTCAGCAGACTAAAAGCATTGTGATTAACACCAGCTGTCTGCAATTACTGTAAGTTCGAATTTCACCAGGCTCAAGGTTGACTCAGCCTTCCATCCTTTCTAAGGTAGGTAAAATGAGGACCCAGTTTTTGGGGGCAATAAGCTGACTTTGTATAAATATACAAAAGTATGAAGGCTATTGCTTAACGCATTGTAAACCGCCCTGAGTCTCTAGGGCGGCATATAAATCAAATTAAATAAATTAAATAAATAAATAAAACTTCAAGAATTCCCCAGCCAGCATTATACTGGCTATTCAAACACTGCATTAATCCAATGGTCCTTGAATTACCTTGCACACATATCACTGGGGATATGTCAAAGGACCTTTTCCCAAATCAGTACAAGGGAAAATCAGAAAGCTATGGCAAGGGCAGTGAGAAAGCCAGGAGACTGAGCAGAGTCGAAGAAAGAAAGCAATTCAGGTAGTTGCCAGCCTCATGTGCTAAGGAATCTGATTTCTATTTTTAGGCCTTATGTCATTCAATAAATGATTTGGCTTATGAGTTAGGAAATATGATTGTCAAATTTAGATAGCACCATTTTTCATCACTCTATTTTAAGAAGGGTTGACAAACTACGGTGTGTTCAGGATTTCAGAAGGAAAAAGCAGGAGTAACCACCATCTCTTTTCTAATCCCAGTAAAGCATTTGATATAAAGTGGGTTTTTTCCCCCTTTCATGCTTCTAGAAATCTTCCCACTCGTGCATACATGCTCACCAATTCACGTATCCATTGGGTGCTGCATATAAACCTACTGCAAATAATCTCAGGCAATTTCTGAATAATCTTTGCCATGCTCCAGCCTTTGCTTTGTCTTAGCTTTCTGCTGAAAGCCTCCTAAAATTGAACCTTCCAAAAATGTACTAGAAAAACTTTTTCTGATTCATTTCTCAGGCTTTTCGTCAGGTTAGCAAAAAATGTGCAAAACGTCTTGGAAATACAGTAGGATTGCAATGTAACAAAATGATAAAAGAAATGCTATGGGTAGATTACTAAAATATTTATATCAATACAAGGTCAACCTCACTTATAAAAATGTAGCACAAAGAATTATAAATCTCTGCACCATGCTCTCTCTTAATGTCAGCAATTTAGTTAGACAAACAATTTCATTCTTGCCCATCAACACAAGCAATAAAAGAGTCAGTTTGTTGGTGAATATGCATTCCCATGACATACAAGCAACCTTCCAGCCAAGTGGCTGGTTTTGCCTGAAACTGACACTCAGTAAACAATCCTATTCATGATGCACAAGCAGGAATAGGGTACAGCTCTCTCACTCCAACAAAAACAACCAAGACCTGTTCTTGTTACTGGAAGTTAATCGAGAGAATTACAAAGAATTTACAAAGAAAGTTGGTCCCTGCTGAGAAAGTATGTGCTGAATTTATTGAGAGTTTGCAATGCAAGTAAGGCAAAATCTTTTGCTGAATTTTGCTGGGTAAACTTTAATATATGATGCTGATGTACATGCTCAAAATGTGAATAAATTTCATCAGCAAACCAGGATAAATCTAGACTAAAATTTGCCCCAATATACAGAATCCTAGAGTTGCATGTGTAATTTTTTGTTCCTACTTCTGAAGTGTATAAATCTTTCAGGAAGAAGTTTACATTGCTTATGAGTAAATTAAATTCAATTGACATAATCACATTCTACATATTTAATAATTTTCTCTTATTATAATAGCAAAAACACAATTTAGCAATAAGTTCTGGAGAGCTTTATTCCTTTATGTAGCCATTACAAGAATAGCTTGCTACAACCCTTCCAATTAGATATCTTATTTTATCTTTTTTCAACATGGTACTCTCCAAATATATCAGAAATATAATTTTCACAATTCACCACCAACAAGAAACCGATAGATTAAAATGGGAAGCTTTGCATTTCAAGAGTTCAGATACAAAACATTTTACACTCCCTAGTTGAATTACTGTAAAATGTTTCAAGCTTTTGTCATAGAATAGACAGAAAACCTTCTACTATTTATTAAATATTAAAAGGCTGTATTTTTTAAAAAATGATTAAACCCAGAATTTTTCAGCAAAACTTTGTGTTATAAAAATGATTTTACAGGTTTAAACTATCCTTCAAGCAAGATCCCAGTTCACCTGCAGCTTTCTCCATGATCCTGTAACTTATTTTCATTTTGGTAACAAAGACGCAATTACTCAATTGAACTGATTTAGGAATACAGTATGGTGACATCAATAGCAGCAAATGAACATTCTTACATTGCTCTAATCTTGAGCTACTCATCAAAATAATGACATAGCTCAAACCAGCTTAGTTTGGTAATAATGTCACTGTCAGTAGAAAGAAGAGAGCAATTTTGACCTTCCTCTGCCTTTCAGAAACTGGCTTCAAAAGATTTTTTATTAATATGTTTAACCCAGTTTATTTTAACTAAATATAAAATGCAGCTTTATAAGCATTAGGAGTGCAAGAGATGTTTCTATGCAATATTTGCAAAAAAAAAAAAAAAGTCCAGCATTTGGGGAGTTAGCATAAAGGATGAATTTTGAATGTTCCTGAATCTTCAGATATTCCATCCCCTCTACACCTTTACTTCATCCAGTTTAAACTGAAAAAACAACAGCTCTATTGACAAAGAATAAAACACTTACTTTATTCAATAGCTTCAAACTTGAGCCATAATACAATATTAATGTGGTGGCTTCTAATTCTTATTTTACATAAAAGCTTCATTGTGTGCCAAATCCAATCTCCACAGGCTACCTGAGCCCTAGATTTTTATGAGTCTACATTTCAGCACTGCAAGTCTACAGTACACATAATTTTCAATTATGTTAGGGCAGGCCAAGATCACTGCCTATATAACGTTACTGGTGAAGGAAATGAGAGTCAGTCCTGCTGTTGAGTGAGCTAACTCAACCCAGATGGGAGGAAAAATGGAGAAAGAGAAAGATGTACTATTGGAATTAGGAAGCAGCAATCTAATCCTGCAATAACTTGCATAGTGGAGTAAACTGCCAAGTAAAAAGCCCATCATCAAGACATTATTTTAAGTATCAGTCTGGAAACAAAAGAAGAAAGAATTGTTTTTTTGCAGAGGAAACATTGCATCAAAAACTGCTTATAGAAGGAGGTACATGTTCCATTGTCTTTTTAGGTTTACAACTGCAGCAAAAATAGGTTTATATCTAGTATATTCAACAGAACAAAGGTAACAGTGATAGAGTGTCCTATAAGAAACACAGCAGTATTTCTCAACCTTAGCAGCTAGGATCTGTGGACTTCAACTCCCAGAATCCTCAGCCAAGTCCACACACCATAAAATTGAGAAACACTGTATGACAAATAACAGCAGGAAGTCCTTTAACTCGCAAGTTGCTATAAAGGAAATTTGGAGGCAGAATTAATAGATTTTATTTTAGTATCAGCCTCCCAATTTTCATTGAGCATCCAAGGAATAATAAGAAATTCAATTTGTGTTTTAAAAAAAATCTGACTGACTGTCAATCCAAGAATCAAGTATGAATATTGGGATAGAAAGCAAAACTTACACAGTTTGTAATATCATATTGTATTTGTTTGCAAGCTTTTCTGACAGGGTGAAGGGACCCTCTTTTTTTTCACAAGAATACTATGGGATAGACTAAAAAGTTAAGAAAGAATGGTTGGTGAAAATCCTAGAGAATTTCCATGGCTCAGATCTAATCTAGCTCTTCATTTTATCTTTACATCACATTGGCTCAACCTCAAATTGTGTAGAATTCATAAATATAATTCCTTTTGTATCTAACTCCTAAATATTCTAATTCCTATCTCAGGGACAACAGATATTAGAATTCAATGTGCAGTCCCAATCTATTCAAGCTGAAGTTTCCTGCATTCTGATGTTCTCGAAACTACCAGAAGCTGCAAATATATAGGCTTTATGATAAACATGTAAAGAATACCTAATATTTGAGATAATTTTTCAATTTAGAAATCTAACCCTAACTCTTAATTAACACTATTATTAAAGAAAAAAACACAGACGAGATCTTTTACTCCTTATCTTCCTTCCTGCCAGAGCTGCAAAAGTCTTGATTTCACTCACAATACAGAGGCCTTTAGCAGACCAATAGAATAAGTATATAAACTCACTTAGATCCAGAATACAAAATGCTGACTTGATGAAAACAATGTGGCTTGCAGATCTTGCTAAACTCACAGGTGACAGGAAGGAGATAGCAAGTTCAATCTCATTCTCATTTTCCATACATACCAATGAAAGCTAACTAACAGATAACCCTAAAGTTTTGGCAAGCATATTTCTTCAAATCCTTATTTATAAAAGATAATCATTTGTTAACAGTATATAGTAGCTGCAGAAAATTGCTGAGAGAAAAATGCATGTGATTCTCCTGATGCATGAACTTTTAACTCATTTTTCCCAGCATCCATTTGCACATCTAGACTTTGAAAGAAGTAAGAAGAAGTAAAGAAGTAAAAAAAAGAATGTCGTGATTTAACATTTATCAAAAAGAAAAAAAATCTTTCCATATTATTGTTGAATCCCAGTAAAATCCTATGGCAACATTATCACAGCAATGTACTTCACTGCCAAATCAGAGAGGTAAATGAGTTGATGAACACCTTTCAGTTACAGTTTTAACATGAATAATTTTTAATTTTAAAGTTTTTGGGCAATCTGTTTTACAATTACTAAATTTATATAACTATGTTAAAACTAGAAAGATTAATAGGTAGATGAAAGATTCAAGATAACTTTCTGACATTTTAGCTGGTAGACATCTACAGGCACTGATTAGGGAAGTATATGTAAAAAAAAGATAAATCAGTATTAACCCATATTGTAGAAATATATTATCTTTTTTTTAAGGAACAAGAAAATTTAATAAATTTGTGAAAGGTGCTCCCAAGAAAACCCAGAATCTTTCCGTTCATATTCTTTGTGGCTTTCTCTCTGTTTGGACCTTCTCAATGACAGGGGTTGTTACTTTATGCTTCTTGGGTCCTAAGATGACTCGAAATCTTGCATACTAAATAAAGATAAAAAGTCCAAGAATACATTTTCCCCTGGTGCCTGAAACAAGAAGGAAAGTGGCATGTTTTAACATTAAAAAATATTTCAGTTAAAAGGAGAGGATCAGAGTAGAATGTAGTCAAGTCCTAACCAAAACCTTTTTGCTCCAAACTTACTTACAATCCTTTTACTGAATTTTGTGCATTTTTGCTGTAATGTTTTACTTCTTTTAAAAATGAAGAGAAAGAGAAATAGGGTGTGTTTTTTTCATCCTAACCTTTTTCTCACAAGGCAGGCTCTGCTCTTCTATGCAGATCAGCTGAGTGGTTGCAACAGGAATTGACTGACCGGCTTGTTACCTGATCCTGACATTGTGGGTTGAGATAGAGCCCAAAGTCACCCAACCAGTTTTCATGCCTAAGGCAGGGGTGGGTAGTGGCAATGATTCTATATAAATGTCCTGTTGCAATATTTTCAGGATCAGACTCAATAATTAAAGTAAGAATAGTATGTTTAAATAAAGCTCTGTTTAATCACAGATGGCATTCTATATTCACTGAATATTCACAAATAGAAGCACTGAAAAATGGCATACAGCTCCTTATATATACAAGGGGAGGAGCTAGATATGGGAGTGGTTAGACATACATACATTAAGCAATGGAAATAAGTTAACTCTTGATATACTGTACAGATACTATTTACATGATGGAGAATAAAGCATTTACTTGTGACAAATCCCCCTCTAAATGCTGATTCGACATATGACAATAATTACATTCAGATTCAGAACAATATAAAACTTGTAGCTTGGTAGTTAAGTAATTGTGTTGTTTAGAAGGTAAAGGTTTTGTCAAGATGTCAGCTATTTGTTCTGATGTTTCACAATGAATAGCTTTAATAAATCCGTCTTGTGATAATTGCCTTACATGTTTGAATTTTATATCTATATGTCTAGATCGCTGTCCAATACCATCAGATGGCAGCTTTGTTATCTTCATGTATGATATAAGGCAATGAAGGTTTTTTCCAAATATTAGACAATAAATCATTAAACCATACTAGGTTATTTGATGCTTTAGACAGACAAACATATTCTGCCTCAGTAGTTGATGTAGCTACCAAATCTTGCTTACCAGTGTACCAGTAAACTGGGCAGCCGTTAAGGAAAAATATATAGCCAGATGTACTTTTTCTACAAGTGACATCATCAGCCCAATCTGCATCTGCATAACATGTGAGAATGGGTTCATTTGTATTATTGGGTTCTAATAACAAGCAGAAGTCTAAGCTATTTTTTAAATATCTTAATATCCTCTTGACAGCTTCCCAATGGTATGATAATGGTTTACTGACATGTCTGGATAATAAGTTAAGGGGTAAAGCAATATCAGGTCTAGTCCAGTTAGAGATATAGAGAAGAGAGCCGATAACAGACCTATACAATGTGTTATCTTTAAATTCCGGAGATGACTCATCAGTGTTTCTTAGAAAATCAGTCTGCATGGGAGTATCACATGGTTTGGCATCATTTAGGTTACATTTGTTTAAGAGTTCTATAATTTTATCCCTTTGGGAAAGTTTGAATCCCTTCTTTGTTTTGCTGATTTGAACACCAAGGTATTTGTTTACTTTCCCTAATGATTTTAAGGAAAAGTGTTCATTGAGTTTTGTTACAAAAGTTTCTCTCCTTTTTGTATATTTGCCTATATATAGAATATCATCAACATAAATCAATACAAATTCTGGAGAATCACCTTCACTCTTAACAAAGAAACAATTGTCAGCAGTAGTGGCAACAAAGTTCATAGTTTTAAGTACTTTGACTAAACATTCATACCATCGCTTGCCAGATTGTTTCAATCCGTATAGACTTTTGTTTAATAGCCATATATCATTTTTGTTTGTATATTGACTATGAGGAGCTCTTACATATATATCTTTATCTAATTTGGCATGTAAATATGCAGTTTGTATATCATATTGAAATACCTCGACATTAAGTGCTGACGCTATAACTAGAGCTGTTTTAACACTCTCAGTTCTTACAGTAGGAGAGTAAGTGTCTGTATAATCCTCAGGATATTTTTGAGCATAACCTTGTGCGACTAGTCTGGCTTTATACAGTGTGTTACCTCCTTCCAAATTCTTAATTTTATATATCCACCTGGTACCAATAATAGTCTTATCCCTTGGGGCTTGTGTGGGTGTAAAAACATTCAATTCTTGTAAGCTATTCATCTCCTTGGTCATTGCTGATTCCCACTTTTCTCTTTCTTTGGGGGGAAGTTTCAGCACTTCTTCATAAGTGTTTGGTGTTACTATTTCTCCATTCATATACATTACATAATCTTTGTATTTATTAGGCACCTGATTTCTGTTACTTCGGGTTGTTCTCACTGGTATACTATCATTGTCATGTAAATACCTTGCTTCCTTTTTTGTTACTGAATCAGTTTTTATTTTGTGTTGACTATTTGTCCATGTTCTAACTTTGTTTTTGCGTGTGCTGTTATTGTTTTTCTTTTCAATATTCTCATTTTGATGTTCAGTGTCTGAATTGGTGTTTGGGAATATTTCATTAAGGTGTATTTTGGACCAATTGGCCTGTTCATGAAATACTGCTGTTCTTGAAATTATGAATCTGTTATTGTTATCAATAAATCTGTATCCTTTTGTGCCTGTTTCGTATCCCATGAATTTAAGTCTTCTGGATACGTTTTCACCTTCACGCCTTAATTGTTTAGGTATATGTACGTCTGCAGTGACTCCAAATATATGCATGTGTGTTAACTTAGGTTTCCTACCGTACATCACTTCATATGGTGTTTTATTCACTATGCTGGACCAAGTCCTATTTTGGGTGTAATTGGAAAATTGTAAAGCTTCTGACCAGAATTGTTTACCTAAACCAGCATCTTCTAACATGGATCTAATCATGGTTTGTAGTGTCGAGTTCTTTCTCTCTACCACTCCGTTCTGGAATGCAGAGAAAGGACTAGATGTGTAATGCAACATCCCTTTATCTTTTAGCCATCGTGAGAATTTGTTTGACATGAACTCACATCCTCTATCTGTCATAATTTGTTTTATTCTAATGTTGTGTTGTGTCTCTATGCGTTTGTAAAATTCTTTGAATTTCTGAAATGTTTCATCCTTAATGTGTAGACAAACCCATAACGACTATAGTCATCCACAATGGTTAGAAAATAGCATTTTTTATATGTGATTGATGGTGTCAATGGGCCAACTAAGTCCATGTGTACTAATTCAAAGATTTGTTTGGTTGACCTGGTTGATTTTTTGGGCCTGGGGCTAGTTTTGAGTTTTGTGGATTTACACACTGAGCATTCTAGATAGTTTTTACAGTTTTTTATTTTAACACCATCAGCATGTTCAATCATTTTTTGTACTACAGGAAAACTAGCCTAATGTCCTAATTTTCTATGTAAGATATGAGCACATTCATCATGAATAGGTTTGCCTATATTAGGTCTTTTATCATTGGATGAGTTTTTGTTGTTATGAACTACCTCATGTTCCTCATTATCACTATTACTATTTTCTTTGTTATTTATGTCATTGTCATCCTCTATGTTGGAATCAATATTGTGTAAACATCTTTCATTTGTTATTAAGTAAGGTAAGCCTCCTTTTATAATGACAGTACCTATGCTTGTTTCATTTTTCTTTAAAGCTGCATTCCCTTTTGAAAAGACTATGTTTATGCCAGATTCTCTGCTTAGTTTTATTGCACTAAGTATGTTATGAGGTATTTCAGGTATTAACAATACCCCCTCTATTTTTCCTAGGCCAGGTAAGATTATATTTCCTCTACCTATGACTTGGACCTTCCCTTGATTAGCTACTTTGATTACAAATTTATCTTCAACAAACGAAGATAATATATTTTTGTTGTGTGTAGTGTGATTTGTTGCACCAGAGTCAATGAGCCAATCGTTATCTTCTGGTCTATGTATGTTGTTGTTGTTGTGTTTGTTCAGTCCATTCAATGAACCAGATTTTCTATCTCTTGAATCATCTCTACCCCCTCTATGTTCCTTATAGATGGGTGGACTTCTATATCTATGTCTGTCAGTGGATGACTGTCTGTTGTGATATCTATCTCTATGATCTGTCCTATGTTTATCTCTGAGAAATTTAGAACAATCTCTTCTATTATGCTCCTTGGACCCACAATTATGGCATTTGATTGGTTCATGGTACCTTTCTTGAAATGCCACTTTCTTATATTGTTTATGCTCTATGTGATTATTATAACGATTTCTTCTCGAATTGTCTTCAGCTATCAACCTATTAGAAAGGTTTTCTATGGATAAATACCCTAAATTGATTGTATCTAAATGGGATATATAATTATTCCAAGATGGGTCTAATGAATTGATAATAACACTTTTCATTGTTTGATCTGAAATTATTTCTCCTCTTAGTTGTAATTCTGCTCTGACTTTGTTTAAGTATATTAAATGTTCACTTAAGGTGACCCCAGATTTTAACCTGGCTGAAAAGAAATCCTTAGACATTCTTGTTGTAGTGGCTACACTATCACTGTGAAACAGCTTAAACATGCATTGAACAATTTCTGATACAGTTAGATTTGACTTAATACTATGATACATAGCAGGAGATATACTGGATATTAGTAAGAAAAATGCTCTATGGTGTAGGCAGTCCAATCTTAAAGTCCAAGGTCTTTTTGGAGGGTTAGTAATGAAAAACAATAAATTTTCTTTCATAAAGACAACTTGGAGCTGTTGGCACCACTCTTGTAAATTAACACCATCTACCCTCAGTTTTGGGAAATCATTGGGTAAATTCCCAATGTTGTTAGCTCCATTACTTACAACTGGAGGAAGTCCATGGTCTTCTAAGTGTTGGTAACCGCAGAATGGCATGGGGATGCTAGCGACGACTTTAAATGGCAGTCTCTGTCTTTCTCTTGCTTCGAAGCTGTCTGTGTAGCTTTGCACATGCGCATTGTCCATTTCGCTCCTGAAGTCATGGTGAAAGGTTCTCGTCGCTGCAGCTCCCTCGCATTGTTCTTCTTCGGAAGACTCGGTCTCTGGTTCAGCCTTGGGAGTCCTGGTGGTGATGGGAGTCCTTTTATTGAGAGCGCTGGTCTCTGGAATTGTTTGCGGCGTAGGTTGGTATCTGCAGGGCTCTCTGGGTTCAGGCGTCGATGCTTTCGCTGTTTGCATAGAGGCGTGCGATCTTCGGGAAGTTCGTTTACTCACTGTTCTTCCTTTTGTTTTTTACTGCAGTTTTTCGCTGATTCTTTAGTTATTTTCAATTTTGACCCAAAAGTTGCAAAAAGTGTTTTCATTGCAGACTTTACTTGATTTTCTATTGATTCTTCTTCAGTCTCTGTGTCAGATTCTTCTGATGTATGGTTCTTTTCTCTTTTGTTTTTTGCATCAAGTAAGTCCTTTCGCGCCAGATATTTTGAATCTTGTCTTCTGATTGGCTCTTCATCGCTTAGACTGAAGGTTCGTTGAAACCAAGATGGCTGCCATTCAAAATTTTGCGCGGGACCGTTGCTCTTCTCCTTCGTTGTATTTTTGTCTGTAGACAAATCGCTCACCTTTTTTGAGTCTTCACTCTTATCTGTAATGATGTGCTTTTCTCTCGCTGCTCCGCTTTTTTTCAGTAAGACTTGGAGGTTCGCGATGAGATTTTCATCGTTCTTTTGATCTTTTAAAAGTTGTAGTATTTCTGACCTGAATTTGTTATTTTCTATTTCGTTTTCTTTTTGATCATTGTTCTCATCTATTATTTCTTCGTTGTCTGTAGTACAGTCTTCAGATTCTCTCGATATTTCAGTTGCGTATTCATCAATTATTTCTTGTTCTGCTTCCATTTCTTTAGTATATGCCCTGGTGTTGGGTCTTATTTTTTTGCTTTTTGATTTTTCTCTCTCAGACATTGTTGAAATTTTTTTATTGAGTCAATTAACCATCCTCTGCTACCAAATTGTTGCAATATTTTCAGAATCAGACTCAATAATTAAAGTAAGAATAGTATGTTTAAATAAAGCTCTGTTTAATCACAGATGGCATTCTATATTCACTGAATATTCACAAATAGAAGCACTGAAAAATGGCATACAGCTCCTTATATATACAAGGGGAGGAGCTAGATATGGGAGTGGTTAGACATACATACATTAAGCAATGGAAATAAGTTAACTCTTGATATACTGTACAGATACTATTTACATGATGGAGAATAAAGCATTTACTTGTGACATGTCCTAATTAGATGTAGACCGATTTGGTTATGAAACAAAGACCAGCAAAATTTCTTGCACCCATTTTCCCTTAAATATATAAGCTGTTACAAATATTTATTACAAAAAATAAAATATGAGAACTAAAATCTCCTCACATGAAGACTGAACACTTTCAATCACTTGTGATTTGTGATGACGCTACAAATGTCTAATCCAGGGCTGTCAAACTCCTGGCCCACAAGACGGATGTGACACGTGCTGGCCACGCCTATATCAGGGTAAAAAGTCCTGATACATCACGTGACGTTGCAAGTTTGACACCCCTGCATTACAATTACTCAATACTGGGCCTACAGGTTCCCTCAGCCAGTCACGTATATTCTTTTCCAATACTTTTTTTAAAGGAAAAATTATTTAAAGAAATAAAAGTAACCTGCAGAGAAAAAGACAAAGTTTATAAAAATATAAGTCATAAAAAGCAAAGCAAAGCAAAACCAAATTTAATGGTTTTGCAGGTCAGCAAAAGCCCACTGTTATTTCTCCAAATTAAAACAAAAACATTTGATTTGGATCAATATATATATTTAGGATATATTATGCTGTAAGGATGAAGGTGAAAAACAACATTTCATAGAGAAAAGTTACTGGGTATACGTGCAGGAATCTAACTAATATATCAAAATGATAAACAGAAGGAATTTTGATAGGGCATTCAATCTTCCAAACAAGGATTAGTTATTGCCAAAGAAGATATTTTTAAAATTAAAAAGCAGTTAGTAAGATATATTCGGTCAAAAATACAAAATATGCAGCTATGTACTGCCTTTTTACTGAGTAAGAGATCTGATATTAGTAATGGACACAAATCAACTTTATAGCATTTTTAACATCAAGATTAACAAAAATGTTATTAGTATTTGATGCAAAAGCTGGCAATACTCCAATACTGTAAAAAAGATTCCAGCTTTATTGAAATAGAAGGTATTATGCAAAACCCAAGACATGGTATCTTTAAAAAAAGCAACAGTGACATTTTGCAGACTTAGAATGCTGCAGATGTCATAAGCAAATAGTGAGCAAAACATTAAGCAGCATAATTTGGACTCCTTAATATTTCAAGTCCTGCGGGCATTTTGCTCACTGTGCCAAATAGCTGTGGTACTTGATGAGAAGGATACTCATAGAGTGTGACTGGGTGTGGGAGAGAAAGCAATGGGATAGTTTCTATCTAGTAACCAGACTGAAGAATTCTTAGCATGTTGATTCTTGAGAAGTTCTCACCACAATTTTCCCAGTAGACAAAACAGCACCACAGGCATCCAAACCACCAAGCCATGTCCACCAATTCTACTATCCCATAATCTCTGTCTGAGGACCAAACACTCTTAGCCTCCAGGCATCAACAAAGAGGAAGTCCGAAGAACCACTAGACTATTACAATCTTTAAATAACTTAAAGTCATCGTTTGTTACTAAGCATAGTTCGTGTTTTAAAATAACTAACCCACAAAGTTACTTTTGATACCAATTTTTATTTAACGGCCTGTGGGTTTCTAGGAGTAGGAAATGTGACTGGCTATGGCTCACATTTGTCATTATACAAATGCAGCAGTGTAAACACATACATATGGTACATACACAAAATAGAAATGGAACTGTAATATATCTGTTTATTTTTAAAGTAACTTTTACTTAAAATAACTACTTAATCACATTCAAGTTAAAATGAAAACTATTTAGCTGTACCAGAAGTACCCCAAACCGCAATAAACTCATAACTAATGTGTTTATCAAATAAAATAAACAGAGCTTCAGATGAAACAGATAATGTTTTGTGAGTCCAAACATGTTGCGCATAGTCTGATTAAATTACTAGAGCCTTTATCAGCAGGAAAATCATAATACTGGAAAGATAGGCACCACTATGCTTGCAAATATAATGTAACTGGGAGTGGGCATTGCGTATGCTGTGTTGTATAAATTGGACGTTAGCTTACCTGAACGTCCCTTTTCTGGGCGCTGCGTACACTATCCATCAATGGGTTAACTTCTTCAGCCTTTGGCAATAACTGAGTGAGAGCTCAATTTCCCTTTCCTGTTGCCCTGCCACGCCCCTCAATCCCATGATCCCCAGTCTGAACGAAGTTATAGGAGACCACACCGTGTCAGGTAAGCAACAAAACTTTAATGAAAAACATCTGTAAACACCAACAAACTCTACTGGGCAGAAGACAATAAAAAGAAAGGGGAGGGTATGGATAGTGTATGCAGCACCCAGAAAAGGGACGTTCAGGTAAGCCAACGTCCATTTTCCTGTGCGCTGCTCCCACTATCCATCAATGGGATATACCCAAGTTTAAACCCCATGGGCGGGAAGCTGAGTGCCTCCAGAGTCCTCCTCTGTCACCACCGTCTGCAGCACCCTACGGCCGAAGGAGGCTTCTGCGGAGCTGTAAGCGTCTATCTTATAGTGGCGGATGAAAGGCGTCACCGATGACTAGGTTGCTGCTCTGCATATATCTGCCACCGATGCCTGCATTGTCCAGGCCGCCGTTATGGCCACGCTACGTGTGGAGTGTGGGAGAATCCGTCCCGGAAGAGGCTTAGAGTTCCGGTCATACGCCAACGCGATGCAGGCCTTAATCCATCTGCTCACTGTGGATGCTGAAATTTTCCGTCCCATGGAG
Source organism: Arizona elegans (assembly GCA_022577455.1). Taxonomy (NCBI): domain Eukaryota; kingdom Metazoa; phylum Chordata; class Lepidosauria; order Squamata; family Colubridae; genus Arizona; species Arizona elegans. The sequence continues at coordinate 55,822,625 of JAKOOJ010000005.1, read as the reverse complement.
GCCGGGTTGAAGGACACTAAGAGCGCCTCCGTGTGACGGAAGGCCGCCGTCCTGTCAATGTAAATGCGAAGGGCGCGGCGAACATCCAGGGAATGCCATTGTTGTTCTCTGCTGTTGCGGGGGCAGGGGCAGCAGTCCGGTAGGATGAGTTCCTGGGCGTGGTGGAACCAGGAGTTCACCTTGGGGATGAAGGCCGGATCCAACCGGAGGATCACCGTAGTGTCCCTGAATATGCAGAGGTCCTTCCGGATTGAGAGCGCTGCTAGCTCCGAGACCCTTCTGGCTGAGGTAATTGCTAGTAGGAAGGCCACTTTGAACGATAGGTGTTTTAGGGACACTGAGCTCAAGGGCTCAAACGGCGGGGCCGTTAGGGCCCGCAGAACCAGCGGGAGGTCCCAGGACGGGTACCTGTGCACTGTGGGGGGGCGCAAATTCTTGGCACCATGAAGGAATCCCCTGATGCGCGGGTGATGTGACAGCGCTTGGTAGGGGGGTGATGCGATGACGGTGGATAGTGCCGCAGTCTGGCACCTTAGGGTTGCTGGGGCCAGCCCTTTTTCCAGACCTGACTGCAGGAATTTGAGGATGCTCTGGACCGTAGCCGATGTTGGGTCCTCGTGGTGTTGGGAGCACCAGCGACAGAACGCCCGCCACGAAGCCTCATAGATGCGGGTCGAGGGCCGTCTGGCCGCCTGGATCGTACTTACTACACCATCTGATAGTCTATCCCTTTTTAGGATGATCCTCTCAAGTGCCAGACGGTCACTCGTAGCCACTGAGGTTCTGGATGACTGACCGCCCCTGGCAGAGCTCCAGCTGGAGGGGGGGATCTGCCAGGGTCGCTCTATGGACAGTGCCACGAGGTCGGCGTACCATGGTCTTCGAGGCCAGTTGGGAGCCACCAGCAGTAGGTCGGCCTCCTCCGCTAGTAGCTTCCGGATGAGACGAGGAAGGAGGGGGATTGGAGGGAAGGCGTATAGCAGGCCTTTGGGCCATCTGCATCTTAGGGCGTCGTGGTCTTCCACCTGTGCTGATGGGTATCGAGATATGAAGCGAGTTAGCTGGGCATTGCTTGGGGTCGCGAAGAGGTCCACCTCCGGCATCCCGAAGCGGTCGCTGAGCTCCCGGAACAGGCACGGGTGTAGCTGCCACTCCGCTGGGTCTATCAGTTCGCAGCTGAGCCAGTCTGCCCTGACGTTGGTTGATCCCGAGATATGCTCCGCCTTGATCGAGCGCAGGTGAGACTCCGCCCAGGCGAATAGAGCCTCGGACTCGAACATCAGTGCACGGGACCTCGTACTGCCCTCCCTGTTGACGTGAGCTTTTGCCGAGATGTTGTCTGTGCGAATCAGAACGTGCTGGTCCTGGACCGCTGTCTGGAATTGCTGTAGTGCCAGTCTGATTGCCCGGAGTTCCAGGAGGTTGATGCTGCTGTGCCGTTCGCTCCTGGACCATTGGCCCTGGGCTACCAGATGGTGCAGATGGGCACCCCATCCCCGCAGGCTTGCATCTGTGGTCAGTGTGAGCCTGTCCGGGTCCAGGAATTCGCAGCCCTTGAGGAGTGCAGGAGACCTCCACCACTCGAGGGAGAGACGGACCTGCGACGGTATGGTCACCTTGCGTTTGGAGTTGGTCCTGCCTGCTCTCTGGAAGGGTAGCAGGAACCATTGGAGGGCCCGCGAGTGTCTGCGTGCCCACGGAACGACACCGAAGCAGGAGACCATCTTCCCTAGGAGTGATGCTAACTGTACCAGTGGCACTCTCCCCCCTTCCGAGATCTGTTGGATTAGTTCTCGGATGCTCCGGACCCTCTCTTGCGAGAGGAAGACCTGGCCTCTGATCGAGTCGATCTCCGCCCCCAAGTGCAGAAGTCGCGAGGACGGTTGTAGCTGGCTTTTCTCGAAGTTGATGGGAAGGCCGTGGTCTTGGAATGCCCTCAGGACTCTTTCCATATCCTTGGTCGCCTGGCTGTGTGAGGACGATAGGATCAGAATGTCGTCGAGATAGCAGAGGAGACGCACTGGAATGGTGTGTAGTGTGGCCGCCACCACCGCTACTAGCTTGGTGAAGGTACGTGGCGCCGACGAAAGGCCAAAGGGCATTGCGCGGTACTGGAAGTGTCGACCTGCGAATTCGAATCTCAGGAAGCACCGGTGGCTGGGGTGGATCGGTACATGCAGATATGCCTCCCGCAGGTCGACTGATTGAAGGAGGTCCCCTGTCCTTACGCCCGCTAAAATTGTCTTGAGGGAGTGCATTTTGAATCTTTGATACCTTACCGACCGGTTTAGTCGTTTGAGATTCAGTATGGCTCTCCAGCCTCCCGAGCTTTTGGGCACAGGAAGAGGGTTGAGTAGAAACCTGAGCCCTGCTGGTCGTGAGGCACCGGTTCTATGGCTCGTATTTCCAGCAGATGTGAGATCTCCTGAGCCAGAAGGTCCCTTGGACTGTGGGACTGGGCAATGTACAAAGCGACTGGGTGTAGGACCAGAAAATTCGATGGAGAGCCCCAAGGAGATCATGCGTTGGATCCACGAGACCTCCGTTGATTGGGCCCATTGCTGGTGGAAGAGTTGGAGTCTCCTGCCGATGGGGCCCGCGGCCCGGCCGTCACTTCCCCCTTCTGGCGGTTTTGAAACCGGCCCCGCGGAAGGGCCGTTTGGCTTGCTGGGGTCGGCCGCGGTCTCGGAACTGAGATCTGTCCTGGTGTCTACTTGCACTCTGGAATTGGGAGCGTTGTGGTGGGGGTGCTCTCGGCCCTGAGCTGGTCCGAAAGGGCTGCTGGTAAGAGTAAAGTGTGTATCTGCGGTCCTGCCGCCCGTACACTGATGGGAGCACCTTCCTCTTGTCTTTATTTTCGATCAAGACTGGCTCCAAGGCTGCCCCAAACAGGTCTGGGGCCTTATACGGGGCCGCGGCCAGCTTCCATTTGGCCTTAAGATCTGCCTTCCAGGGGCGAAGCCAGAACAGCCTTCTTGCTGTGATGTTCGAAGCCAAGGATCTGGAGGCGAATTTGGCGGAATTCAGAGATGCGTCTGCGGCATATTCGGTGGCGGCTACGATCTTATTCAAGTCCTGGTGTAGCCTAGTATCTTCCGGGGGCAGCTTTTCCTGTAATTGGCGTAGCCAGATGAGGGTGGCTCTGTTGAAGGAGGAGGTAGCCGTTGCCGTCCTGATTGCCCAGGCTGCCGCCTGGTGAGACTTATGGAGGGCCCACTCTGTCCTCTTGTTCTCGGCTTTGAGCCCCTCTACAGCATCCGTGGACACCAACGAGGATGAAGACAGGGAGGCTACTGGCTGGTCCACTGATGGCAAAGTTAGAAGGTCCTCCAATTCCTGGGCTGAGCAATAGAGCTTTTTGTCCAGGCTACTCGGGGTTGTTAGCGAGGCTGGCTGGCCCCAGGGGTTCTGGATCACGTCCGAAAACAGCTGGGGACAGGGGATGCAGTCCTTTTCCTGCTTGGAGGACTTGAAGAGCGCATCGTGTGGGCCCGCGGTAGCAGGCTTAGGCGTGGGGATCTCCCCAGGCACGCCCAAATTGGTTGTAAGGCGCGCCTTGTGCAGGAGCGACTTGAATAATGCTGGGCGGAACAGGCCCGTAAAAGCCGGAGAGTCAGGCATCAGACCTTCGTCCTCTGATAGTTCGAAGGCCTCTGGGCCATCCTCGGCCTGGTCAGAATCCTCTGACGAGGAAGACTGTGCCTGCGCCTGTTGGTGCTGTGCCAGTTGCTGCCGGGGTGCCCCCTGGGTTGGTAGCTGGCGAGGGGGCCCTCCTGCAGCCTGCTGCCAGCCTGCAGCCAGGAAGAAGGACATTGCAGCTGAAAACATGGTCTGGAAGTCCAGCTGGGTGGCTGGTAGGGGTCCCTCTGGGGCCCGGAGGCCCGCTGCCGTTGGTGTGAATGATGCTTCTGCCCCACGGTGGCGCCAGTGAGGTGGGTCCGATAGTGGGGCATCAGGCAATGAACGGGATGTTCCTCTGGGCCGTGGCAGCTGCTGATTGAGGTCAGCTGTCCTCGGGGTTGCTGGTGTTAGGGTGAGTTCAGCCAGACTCGTAATGCCAGGGCCCCCCTCCGCACATACCTTGGGCGTGGGACTAGCGGGCTCGGGCCCCTGCAGAGGCGCAGCCGTTCTCTCCCTCTGAGCCTTCTCACAGAGGCGTTCTAGTGTCTTGTGGCACCTTGCAGCATCCTTGTCGAGGATCGGGGGGGCCTTTCCCCCCTGGTCTTTATGATGGGATGATCGTTTTTTTGAATGCTTTTTAGAGGATTTGGACCCCTTGCGAGCTGGGCTTGCTTCAAGTTCCGGGTCCGAGGAGAAGGGAGAGTCTGACAAGGCCAAAGATGCCATGGCTCTCTCCACACTACTGCTTGCTTGCTTAAACGGGGGGCGGGGCTTCTGTGCCTGTAGCCGGATGGGGCCCCACGATCCTCTTCTCCTCGCAGCAGGGAGGCGGGGGGGAGGCCAGTGAGAGTGCAGGCCTCCAACTGCCAATAGGGGCGGAGCTTCCCCTATAAGGATGCGGCCCAAGATGGCGGCTCCGGGAATCCCCAGCAATGGCGGGACCACGTGGCTTGCTATCCGAGGGCTGGGGAGGCTGCGGACTCACAGCGGTGGCCCGGGGGTCCTGCCGCTTGCCGCGCTCAGCCCTGCGCAGCCCCAAGGGCTCTGGTGTGAAGAGGAGGGGGGCTGATCGCCTCACCGCGCTACTCTCCTCTGTGCCGCGCTCGTTCCGGAAGGCAGCGGACTCACGGTGGTGGCCCAAAGGTCCTACCGCCTGCCACGCTCGTTGGGAAGGCTCCGCTGGGCTCCTGCTCCAAGGGAAGGAGGAGGGAGGGGTAGCTGCCTCACCGCTCTCCGCTCTCTCCCTCGTTGTTCCGTCGGGCGGCTGCCTCGATCGCCGCTAGCGTGGGTTGTAGCTGGGGCTCGCTCTCGCTCCCCTCCCACACGCTATGGAAGCGGAGGCCGGCTTCTCCTCTGCCGGCTGTAGCCGAGCCGCGTTGGAACCTGTGCACGCGAGGCATGGGCGGCCGAAGCGATCGGCGCTGCTCAGCTGTAGTCAATCTTCTGCTTGAAGTAGCAGGGAGCCGAAGGAAAAAAAAGCCAACAAAATACACAGAACTACTCAAAAATAAAATAAAAACCTAGGAAAGGGAAGAAAAGGCTTGAAAGCCTGGAGCTCTAATACAACACTTCAGTCTTTGCCAATAACTGAGTGAAGACTGGGGATCATGGGATTGAGGGGCGTGGCAGGGCAACAGGAAAGGGAAATTGAGCTCTCACTCAGTTATTGCCAAAGGCTGAAGAAGTTAACCCATTGATGGATAGTGGGAGCAGCGCACAGGAAAATGTGATGGCTTTTGCATGTAAACATGCATGTGATTTGCTTTCTCTAGCAAGGATATCTGTCTTTTCTGCCCTGTGGATTCCCCCCCCCCTTTTAATCTAACTACTTTGCCTTCTGTAAATAAATGTTCTGTAACATAACATGTCTATTATTACAACTACTTCATAAATGGGCACATTCTGCCCGTTATGACAGTCATTTGAAAATGTACAAATTCCAAACATGCCTACTGAGCCAAAATATTTAAAGTTCCTTAGCTTGATTGTCAATACTGTTCCTGGTATTCCACGGATCAGTGTTTTCTTATCCCACGAGCTCCTTTCCAGTCGAGCAACAGACTCTCATTAACCAACATATTGCCATAAGCAGGACCTTTTAGCCACATTCAGATCAAGCCAGTTTTATCAACTACATTTGGATTAATCACAACCAGAAGCAAAGGAAAGGATACAGTTGTATAAATGGCAAATTATGGGACCTGTATTATCACATTACAAAGAAACCAGATTATGGTTGATGTGGGCTTTCAATAAGCTACACCAGGAAATTAAAAAAAATATATGTTAGTTCATTATGAAACTCAGAAATTGTAAAAATATTAGCACAACACAAATAATAATAATTCTTACCAACACACTTCTGCTCACATCTTAAGTTCTATCCATTTCTAAGACATTTGCATATTCTAATTTTTAAAACACACCAGTGAAAGAGTTATTATCTCCAGGCCACAGAGGCTGAGAAATAAGAAGTGGCTGATCTGTGATCAGTTATTGAGTTCACTGCGGGGATAAAAATCAAAGTGAGCACTTCCGATTCATAGAAAAGTCTCTTAGGCATCTTCCATGCCAGCTCTCTGTGAAGTTAATATTTATCAAAGCAGTACAAAACTGTAACTCCTCCTCCTACCACATGCTTTTTATAGATTCTGTCCCTAATATATCACTTTAGCTCAGTCCTGAATAAATAAATACACACACACACATACATAGACATAAAGACACACACACACACACACATACATACATAAACGCACATGTCTCAATATGCCCATTTAAGACTTTTACTTTCTGAGCTACCCTGGGTGCCAGTTTGCTTCCAGGATGTTATTCAAGTTGGTGATTTATTTATTTATTTATTGGTTCGATTTATATGCCGCCCTTTTCCGGAGACTCAGTGTTGTGGCCCCGCCCTCTGAGCCTGTCCCATCGGAGGAAGAAAGCTCCGAGCATGAGGAAGAGGAGTCAGCCAGGCCTCCCTCTCCAGGCTCCTCCCCTCTGGCATTGTCTCAGGTGCTGGCCGAGGGAGAGGAGATCAGCAGGGAGACAGCTGGTTCGTCTCAGAGTGACGATGAAACATCATTCCTGGACGCACGCCTCCGAAGGCGTGATAAACGATTGCAGCAGCTTAGGAGGCGTGCTAGGGATTAGAACTGAGTCACTGGACCACACCCCAGAGACTATATAATAGAGGGTAGTGGTCAGGGATCCTTGTGACGAACAAAAGTAAACCTTGGATAGTCACTAAAGCCTCGTCCGGAACTGCTGGGAGAAATATTATTTCTGCTTGGACTTTTTTGTATGTTAGTATCTTATCTTTCTGTTTGTGAAAATAAAGGCATTTGGCAGACGGTGTGTCTATCGCTGCCAAGTGGGAGATAAGACCTGGGTGCGTTCCAAAGTGTTTCCTTAACCCTCGGCTGGCTGTGTTTGTGTGTGTGTGGGGACGGGGACAGATCACTCAGGGCGGTTTACAATGTGTTAAGCAATAGCCTTCATACTTTTGTATATACCTGCTTAGTAGGGCTTTCGCCCCCACCCCCCAAGCGGTGTTCTTTTTTACACAGTCAACTTATTGCCCACACAAACCAGGTCCTCATTTTACCTTCCTCGAAAGGATGGAAGGCTGAGTCAACCTTGAGCCTGGTGAGATTTGAACTTGCAGTAATTGCAGGCAGCTGGTGTTACTTAACAGTGCTTTAGTCTGCTGCGCCACCAAGGCTTTATAGATTGTGACCTATAAAGCCCTGCATGTAATAGGCTTGGGACTGCCTGTCTCCCATATCGTCTGTCCGGCAATTCTACAGGATTGGTATGCTCCAGGTTCCTTCAATTAAATCATGTAACCCCACCCCAACCCGAAGGATACTTTCTCTGTAGCAGTGCCTGCACTCTGGAATGCGGTTCCTACTGGTATTTCAAAGGGGCTTTCAGAGGTCCTCTTCTCTCTCAGGTCATTAGGGATGGGGAATGAAGCCCCTCTGAATTATTTTTTATGTTTCAATCCATTTCTATTATGCTGCTATCTTTTATTTTTTACTTTCATTTTTTGATTGTATTTTTTAAAAAAATGTTTTCTTGTCAACCACCTAAAGTTATTGGGAGTCAGTCAGCAAACTAATTTAATAATAAATAGCAAATAACTCTGTATTTCTTGGTAATAATAGTTGGCTTTCACTTTCCAACATGCACAAATATAATATGAACTTTTACTAAATAATTTTCATGCTGATAGATCTAAAAAATAATATCCAGACAATTTTCTATTGAGAATTCTACCAACAGTCTCCTCATCCTGAAAACAGATCTTGATGAGGGAAAAATCTACACATATGTCTGACTTTTCACTATGTGTGTTGAATAAACCTATTAGTCCATGCAAGTATTGTGATTTTTTTTAAAAAAAAAGAAGCTTACTCTAAAGAACTTTCAAATGTTATAGTACTTCCAACAGATGGTTTTAATTTTGTATCTCAAACATTGTAAATAAAGGACTTGACCAAGCACCCAGATGTATTTATTTTTTAAAAAATTCAATTGCACTTAAAGAGTCTAGAATATAGAAGACATTTATTTTTATTGGGCAATTATATATATTGGCTGCATTTCATCAAGAAATTTCCTATATTGTCTATTATATTATCTTCATCTCACAACTTTTTATGCTGAACTGGAACAGAAAATTGTTTACAATCTGTAAACAATGTAGTTCAGACTGCAATTCAAATCACATAAAGCTGTTCCTGAGATCTCTCTCTCTTTCTTTCCTTTCTTCTATTGTAATTTTTTTTAGTTGTTATGAGCCACCTATAGTCATTGGGAGCTGAATGGCATACAAATCTAGTTAGAGAGACAGTCAGACTGATTTATAATATATCCTATTTCTCATGCTCAGTGTAGAAGATGGGAGTTAGATGTGGACATATAGCCATAATATGCAAATACATTGTATTTGAATGCACAAAGACTACAGCAAATATTGTAGATGACATATGGGAATGCACTACATTTGATCTAAAAATACCTCTTAAGGCAGTGCTTAAGGTGTTGCAAATTTCACAACATCCAAAACCCCACTTATGAGAAAGTCTTTAGTTAAATGTCTCTGTTGTGATTTGATAAAGGGATAATGTATCCTTATTCAAAGATAAATCGCTTTTTCCCAATTTTGGATAGTTTACTCAAGTTTGGGAAGCAATGGTCCAAGGCAAAAAAGTAATATTGAATAACCCAAAGAGCTGTGGTGGTGCAGTGATTAGAATGCAGTATTGCAGGCTAATTCTGCTAACTGCCAGCAGTTCTGATTCTCACTGGCTCAAGGTTGACTCTGTTGTGGCCAATCAGCAGCCTGCGGAGCTGGCAGCAAAGTCAGGCAGTGAGGAAGCTGGGGAGGACAATGGGCCAGTCCTGAAGTCAGAGGAAAGCCTGGACAAGGGCTCTGCATCTGAGGCAGAGATGGGGCCAGGGGCATCTGGAAGTGATGCACGGACTCCGGAGGCGGACAGCAGAGAGGCAGAGGAACAGGAGGAGCCTGTTCCTAGTGCGCACATGCGAAGAGCTGCCAGAAGGCAAGAGCAGCTAAAGCAAAAGGGACAACTCGGGAGTAAGGCCAGGAGATGATTGGCCCCTCCCATAAGGCTTGAAAGAGCAGCAACGGCTTTTGGGCTCTTTGTAGGAAAGCAACGTTGTTTCTTGTCAGCTTCTCTTGTTTCTAAACTTCATGGGGCTTTGCCAAGAAAAGCTTTTGGCAGGGTGCCAAAGAAGACAAAAGTTTGTGATATGGTCGAAGGACTTTTTCTGAAGGACTTGTTTTGGAATTAATTTGGACTAAGCTGAGAATGAAATAATTCTCAGCTGTTCTAATAAAATATGTTTGTTTAGGACTGATTGTATCTGGTAATAACTACTTGGGCCTAGGTCACAACTGACTCAGCCTTCCATCCTTCCGAAGTTGCTAAAATGAGGACCCAGATTGTTGGGGACCATAGGCTGACTCTGTAAACTGCTTAGACAGGGCTGTAAAGCACTGTGAAACGATATTCAAGTCTAAAATGCTAAGTGCTATTGCTACTCCAAAGATCATGTGTCTCATATTTCCAAGCTACTACTGAATGCATTTGTATGATCAACAGAGCATGATATGCCATAACATTTTTATTAATCCTTTTTCCTCATATCCAAGACATTATTGGATTCTGTTCAGGGCTGGATTTTCCTATAGGCTAACTAGGCTTCAGCCTAGGGCCTCAAGATCAAGAGGGGCCTACATTCAAATTGTTAGCAAAATTAAAATTACACTTTCACTATAGGTGAAAGGGCCTCATAAGTGGAATAGCCTAGGGCCTCTTTTCATCTAAATCCAGCCCTGATTCTGTTGTTTCTTATTTGCAGCATTTCCATGATCTGCTGCCATGCATCTCCTACCTTGCAGAGGTAATGTAATCTCTAATGTAATTCATTTCTCAAATCCTCCTCCTGCTTTTTCACTCTTTCTAGTATCTATGCAGTTTCCCATACTTGCAAAAACAATCCCTCTTCAAGATATCTCTTTTTCAACAACTTCCTCAGCACAAATGAACAAAGCATTCCTTGGCATCATATATAATTACTTTACACAAAATGTAGATCCCTAGAGTAAGGAAGTCTTGCAATTAATGACAATGAGATTAGCAGTGATTCCTGTGTTCTGAAGGATCTAACATACAGTTATCACTAATTAAATCCATAGTAATTCTAGGAAATGCTGATTATATTCCCCATACAAACTGCTTGCTATTCCATATCTACAAGCATCCAATAACTATTTCCTTTAGCTGTACACACATTTCATCATTGTTCAAGAGTGTAAAAGATTAGCCAGCTAAAACTGACTTTTTCATTTTTATTGCTTCTGGATTTGTTTGATATCTGCAGCAAAACAACAACAACTCTGAATTTAAATAATGGAGGAAAGCAGAAAATTTGTATTTCACAGCTAACTTCTAGCAGCAAGAAGTAACTGATTACTTAAGCAACCAAAAGCAAAGAAATACTGTGAGGTCCTATTGGCTCTAATTTCAGATCTGTATTCTCTGCACAGGAGCCATTGGTGTACGTTTGTTTCTCACTTAAAATAGATGCATGTACTAAATCAAGTGCATTAACTTTAAAATATTTTGTCAATGAAATATATTAAGTTTGAATGTGATTTACAATTGGATTTATAAAACCTGAGTTTCACTTCAACTATATACCCTTTTTTATTTAAGCAGCAACAAGAAAACAGACACACACAAAAACATCTTTTTATTTTTATTAGGAGGCCAGAGAAAAGGAAAAGGGAGGGAAAAATCGACTGCTCTATTAGCCAGAGGCACTTTGCAAGCAGGAAAGTAGAACTCAAGATGTGGGCAGGCCTCAGGTTTCAGTGCCTCGGGGCACATCGAAGAGACACCAATGTATTTACTGAGCAGTCAGTAAAGCAATGTCTCCAATCTTATCACATGCTATAATCTCATATTTTATGAGAATCCACAATACATTTCCAAGTTCAAGCAGCGGATACAATTGCTTAGATGAAGTATAAAGAAAGATTATTAACCATCTATCCGGTATAAAATAACTTAGACATGAATTCAAAAGAACATAATTTCCCCTTGTTTCCCAAATAAATCCAAATTCCAAAATTGGGAATGGAAGGTAAGAATCCTACTCCGGTTATTTTAATGCAATGGAAAGCAGAATTCAATTTTGTGCACACCTGTAGAAAATCATTGTGCACCACCTGTATACTACTAAAACTCTTATGTCTGTTTACCTCTGTCTCTTATGCCTATTCAACCTTCAATTGGGGAAAGCCATAGTTCATAGGACAGCTCATTTTGAATAAACATACTTTAAATGGGCTAACTTACAAAATGTTAAAATACAGGAGTCATGTCTCCCATGGAATTGAAATTCAGTGCTGCTGCACTCAGCTGCAGTCATATAATTGCCATTTCCAATGTTTCCTACCAGCTTCCCACAAGTCAGTGGGGAAGCCAGCAGGAAGTGTGAATTGTTCTGAGATAATGACAGAATTGTATACCTCAGGGATTGAAAATGAGCAAAGTAAGTAAGGAAATAAGTAAAGGAAATGGAGAAAAAGAAGAAGAAGGGAGGGAAGGATGCCTGCCCATAATCATTCTGTTTACCTATTTGGGGAAGTACACAATATATATTGACTTATATATTTGAGGGAGGGAGGGAGAGAGTTGTTTAATCTTATATAAAGTTAGTGAATCACTGATATGTGTAGCAAAAACTATTACTTAGGCAATATCTTGGGATTCTTTTAGCTTAAATGACTTTTGGACACAAACTCTTTCCAACACAATCTCTTGCCCTTATGTTATTTTGTCACATTTCCATACAATATATTCAAATATTCAATAATCTGTTTTCAACATTAATTTTTTGAAAACGCTGCTACTGGAATGAGAATGGGAATGAGCAGGACTTCCAGTGGCACTGCGAAACGCCGACAGAGCTCCTTTTAGGAGCTCCAGCCCCGTGACTCCATATAGCTGCTAGAACAGAGAAAATCAGCTGTCTAGCGGCTTAAAAACTCTTCCCCAGGGAAAAGGGGGAGAAAAGAGCAGAAGGGTCTGGGTAGAGCTCCCCTAGACCCCCCCCCAGGCTTTTTTTTTAAGCCTGGGGTTTGCAGGGTTAGAGCTCCCTGAAAGCCCTTTAAAGCTCCGGAACTGGGACGTGTCTGCTTAAAAATAAGCAGACCGAAGCGTCGCGACCACACCAGCAAAGCAACTAGAAAGATTATAAAGAATTTGGATTTTGGATTTTGGATGCTGGCAGAGTTAATCCAGGAGACTAAAAATGCAAGTATTGTATGTTAACTCCGTTTAAAAAGGGAAATATGGCGCCCTAGAGCGTGAAAATGAAACTTATAAGTGAAAGTCCTTGTTAACATCAGTAACATTGTTAAAGCTATCGGGTTATTCAAGAAAAAGATTTAAAGTGGAAGTAGAATGGAAAAGATTGTGGTATTGATTTTAACTAACTTACATCCTTAATCTGCGTGGAAATAATTGGAGTTAATGACCTGATAGCCGAATTAATACAACCATAAAGAGACAATTGAAAAATGGCTGAAATTAAAGATGGATTATATGAGTCAGCAAACTTACAAGTAGTGACTGCGAAGGACTTAAAAGATTTTTTAAAATCTTTTACTGTTGAGATAAGACAGATAATTAAAAGAACTATTCAAGATTTTAAATTGGGGAATAATAATGACTTGCTGGCTGGAAAAGAGGAAGAAATTAATCAGGACAATGTGCCTTTGGAGGATAAAAGAGACATTGTTGGGGCTAAAATGGAGGTTATTATATCGAAAACACAGGTTCTGAAAGAGGCTTCCATTCAATTAACTGAGAAACAGCAAGAAGACTCTTTACTGCAGGTTGATAAATATTTTGACAAGTTTTGGTTCTACAGACAGAATCAATATATAAGGAACGAACTGATGGACTACAAATGCAGGAAGAGTCGAAATGGGGGCTTCAAATTAAAGGAAACAACCCCAAGAAGAGAACGAATTCCAAAGACACACCAATTACAATTTCAAACCCAAAAATTTTTGAAAATAAAAGCAGGGGGAGGAGCAATGCTGAAGAAGAAAGTATTATTGAAGAAGGACTGGAAAAAATATAGAAAGAAAGAAAGACTGGTCATATTTTGGAGATTGTCTCATGATGTTAAAAGATTTAATTAAAGTTGGATAACTTTCTGAATTTTATTGTAGTTTTAAAGTATTGAAGTTTAAAAGTGGATAACTTAAAATTTAATGGATAACTTTTTGAAAGTTTTGAAACTTATATTTTGGAGAATGTTCTGCTAATATATTAAGAGATTTTAAAATGTTTAAAATAAGATTATGGTTTTGTTTTTTTTTCTCTTTTTTTATAAATGTGAAATGTGATAAGAGAATTTATAAAAGGAAGGTTGAAGTATATTTTTTTTTAAAAGGGGAGTTAAGAAGTGTGAGAGAGTTTTGAATTCTCTAATAGCATATTTTAGCTTATGTTTGTTAAATGCTATATCCTGTTTTTGCTCTTGGAAGTCGGGGGGGAGGAATGGGGAAGGGGGGTTGGGTGGGGATAAAATGAAGTATGATAATTGATTGTGTAGTGTTTGGTTGTTTGAATATAAAAAAATAAAAACTTTTGTTTTTTAAAAAAAGAGAGAAAATGGGAATGAGCAGCAATTCTTTTTCTGAATACCACTCTTAGAGAGTTAATTGCTATCCATTATCCACAATTTAACTTATCTTGCAAACATCTGGTTTATTCCAGTCAGCACAAAAAAGAAAACCAACATTATTGAAGAAACCACCCTGCTACTTGCAAATTAAGAAGAGACAAAGAAACTATGAATATTGCCAGAATTTGATACGTACAAGATGCTGAAAAAATTCCCATAGATAGAGAGGTCACTCAGACTTTCTGGTCAATATAGCCAACAATTAGATTATTGAAAAGTAGTGGATATAAAGGCACTATTTTGGGAAAAGGTGAGTTAAAGTGATTACTGCAATAAATTATAGACAATACATGCTTTTATTTAGAAACATGGAAATTGCTTTCTCCATTTACACTAGTATCAATGTAGTAGTCTGTCCCTAACTTGTAGCAGCCTACTAGCCATTTGCATCACCTGCTATCATATATTTCCCCTAAGCATGTTTTTTTCTGCAGGAATAGCAGATATTAAACTTGATATCTCCTCATTCAAAATAGATAATACCATTGTTACTGAGTTTGGCTGTTTTTGATTTACAAACACAAACAAGTTATAAACACAACAGACTTCTACTAACACATTTGAAATTTTGGGAGTGTGTAATAGGAGCTCTTACAAAACAGCTATTTTGATGGGTTTAACCAGTCATAAAAATCCATTCATCAGGAAGCAGCCTGGTAAGGTTAGTTTTCTCCATTATCTCTAATCTTCAAGATATTCCCTTTCACCTCATTTTACCTTCTGTTTCTTTCTTTGGAAGATGGACAGCCTTCTAAACAAACCATGGGATTAAAGTCAACTCAGAAGCATCACTGAAAATCAAAACAATATTTAGTTGGGGCTTTGCTGTATGCGGGCTTACCATTTACTTTATTGAATAATGCCTTCAAAATTGGGCTGGAAAGAGAACTAGAGCTTCCAATAGGGGTGTTTGCAGGCATATTGATATGCCTGGCTGCTACATAACCAAACTCAGAAACAGGAAAATTATGCTCATTCCTTTAAAATGGGAAAACTGGGCCCTGAGCATTTTCTTGAGTTCTAACCAAACCTGCTTCTCCACTTCTTTTCTCATTGTTCTACATGCACAAGAAATGCAGAAATGTAAGTGTGAAATAATAGATCAAGGAAATGATCAGAATTTGGACTGCAAGGGCAGAGTTTAGATTTATTGGTTTTATGTAGGATATAGCCTAGATTTCTGAAATTCTTCTGACTACTGTCTTCTCAGTGTAACTGTTTTCTTGGCTGTGATTGTATCGATGAGGTGAAAAATATACAAATTGACAACTCTTCTACATAAAAAGAATGTAATGAGGCATATTATCTAATTATGATTATAACAAAATGCTGCTTGCAATACTGTAGATATTATTTGAGCTTTTTATTCCATTCTGCAAATGACTAAAAGTGGCACTTTAAAAAAAAACCTGTCACTCATCCAAATGCAAATTAAGCTTTTTTTTTTTTTTAAGTACACAATATTTGGGTCAATTTCCAAGAAATGCTGTGGAACTGCCCATGTTTTGTGAAGCTCTGGCAATGCAGTACAACCTTCAGTCAAGCTATTAACTTGAATGTTGAACTTCACAGCCTGGCTGTCTTTTTCAGCCATCCTTTTGATGTTGCCTCCAAAGCAACTGATCAAAGGCTCCAAGTGTGGTGAAGGGAAGTCCCAGGCTCTTAGCCTACCAGCCTGAGATATATGTTAAAATGCTAGCCAAAAAAAAAAAAGAAAGAAAGAAAGAAACACAAAGAGAGAAAGGAAAGGAAAGGAAAGGAAAGGAAAGGAAAGGAAAGGTTGTAGAACAATGTTTTTAAGAATGTACCATCAACTGCATCTTTTTCTGTTCAGTACAATACTGTTTCATTCACATGCATATATATATATATGCACATTCAGACTATAGCCAAGGTGCTTTTAGTGATTCCTTCCTTTCATTTTCAGTAAACTACTAAACAATGAGTTTTACTCCTATTTTATATAGAACTCTGAATGTTAGTAGAACGACAATTATCACCGGTTGTGTAATAGCCTATCTTTGTATAATTACAGCAACCTATCACTGCATACAGCATCTTTATCTTTAAGTCTGTAAATCCGGTCACAGTCACATATTAACACTGCCTGCTGCTATAAATTTAATAATATGGCAAATGTCATTAAAGGCAGATGAGAAAGTTGCTCCTGCTTTGGTGGAAGAAGGGGGCCCATGAAGCATATGAACTGCATGCCAGGCAACTAAAAAAAGCTGCTGCATTTGGAGCTTCACTCCTGTTACCCAGAATGTGAAGACACTTCTCCACCTACATAATGGGCCTTATTTACCCATAACATTTTTCTTTTAATTTCTGATCCTAACCTTAACCCTCACTTGAAATAAATACACTCATAGCACAGGTAAGCAAGTTCAAGTGCCCTATTTCATCTGAGTCCAAAAGTGTGCTCAACACTTTATATCTTCAGTTCTATTGCAGCAAGTGTACTAGAGTAGCTTTCTTCTGCATGAGCCTGTGGAAGGAGGGAGGGAGGGAGGGAGGGAGAAAGAGAGAGAGAGAGAGAGAGAGAGAGAGAGAGAGAGAGAGAGAGAGAGAGAGAGAGAGAGAGAGAGAGAGAGAAAGAAAGAAAGAAAGAAAGAAAGAAAGAAAGAAAGAAAGAAAGAAAGAAAGAAAGAAAGAAAGAAAGAAAGAAAGACTGTAAATCCTGTCTTGGAATCTATTCCCTTAATTATATACAAACCAGGGCTGGACCTGGGTAAGTACTTGGACAGAAGACACCAAGAAATCCCAGTGTTACAGTTTAGATTCAGAAGTTGGACAGACAGCCTACAAGACAATGAAAACCACTTCATCACTATTGCCAAGTAAATTCCACATAGATGTATCTACGTAGTCATCATCTGTCAAGCTCAATTCATTATTTAACAATTATGGTATTTCTCCAGCAATAATAAGAACTTGTAATATCTGATTTTTTTTTGTTGCCGTATGACTTAAATACATCAATGGTGTCAAACTCAATTTCATTGAGGGCTTCATCGGGGTTGTGTTTGATCTCAAGGGGGCAGGTAGGTGTGGCCAGGGTGGGCATGGCCAGCTTGACATCACTCATGTTGGAGGTGCCTATGGTGGCCCGAGCACTCTATCAGCAAAAACAGAGCTCAGGACGGCCGCATGTGACACCATGGGCCAAAGGCACCATGGGTCAGTCCTTCGCTGTTTCCAGGGTGGCCTCATGGGCCAGATCTAAGCACCCTATGGGAGATTTGGCCCACAGACCTTGATTTTGACATACATAGTCTTGCAGTGATGCCAGTCTCCTGTTGGGTTTTATACTGCTGATCCAATGTCTCTCTTTCCTTCAAAATCACAAGCTAAATTATATCTAGGAAAGTACGCAATCTGATGAGAATTTAATGATACCACGTTCTATCTGCTTTTTCCATTTTTAAAAAAAGAGATATGAAAAGTTGCCTCCATCAAGATGTAAAATTTCTCTCAGAACTAAATCCTATAATCCCATTTAGCAGAAATGAGATGGACCAGCACCTTTGTGCTTAAGATATTTTAGTCTTTAAAGGAAGTAACAATCTCTTTTAACTTGCTTCTCTTCAAGAATGCTTGGGAAAAGATTAAAGTTCTCGCTGTTGATTATTTAGCTTCTCAAAATCGAAAGGGAAATTGTTCCATGATGCAACATAGATTTAACATATTTAACATGAGTCCCTTGACAATTCCTAAAACATGACTCTGGACAATATTAATTATTACATCCATGCTTAAAAACTACATTATCTTTAATACAGCCTTCCAAATTATATTCTATCTAGCCCTGAGAAAAAGGAGATAACTCTTTTCCAAAAGGAAAGCAACTGCAGATCACGATTGGAAGAATAGAGAGCAATCCATTCAACTCCCCTTCGGCAAATGACCTATCAACAACAGTACAAGCATTTTGCTTGACTCAGGCAACTGGGGTTTTCTGCTTAACCCACAGGCATTTTTCTTATTTCAAAGTTTCTATTAACTCCCTACTGATGTACCCTAAAAGAATTTTTAAAGGCTTGGAAGCACATAAATAAAATACTTTGATGGACTGGCACAGCCAAATGAAAGTCTTTCTCCTGCAGTGGTGGTGATAAAAGTTTCAGTTGCAGTTATATATGCAGACCTCCCTAGATTTCTGATAGCTGGCATTGCTGACCAGTCAGTACTGCTCAGCATTCAAGTTATCACAGATGATATTTAAGATGAGCAGCAAAGTAAGATTTATCTCTCTATCACCTATCTACTTATCTATTTATCCATCTATCTACCTACCTACCTACCTACCTACCTACTGTATATGGCCGCCCATCTCACATAAGGTGATTATTTATTTTTGGATAATGTCTTAAACTGTATGCTAATTGTGACCAATTTCACCATGAGCAGAAAATTGTAAAAGGAAATGAGACTACACCAATGGAAGAGAAAAGGCTGCTATCAAATTCAATGAGGTGAATTAAACCTTATTTTCTTGCTTGTATTATTTAAACTTGTGGAGACCATTATCCTCCCATATCTTGCTTAAATCACACTCTGAAATATTCTATTAACAACCTTACACTGTTAAAAATATGTAAATATGAAAAATGTAATATTAAATATTTGCAATTAAAGCTCCAGTGGAGTCCACTGTCCTTCAGCCTTTCAAATATATACTTATTTCTGGTTAATGACCATAACAAATATGTTCATTTGTACAGTGCACAGCATAATTGAACAAAAAGATGAACTACATCCTAAACAGTCCAGAAAAATGAAAATACAAGAGAGAAAGAGAATTATTATTTGTATTTAACAGTCCTTTTTTTTTAATTTGAGCTTTTCTTCCCAAAATATGAATGTCTCATTGATATGTCCAGGACTGTTAATTATCAAATAACATTGGTTGAAAACAGTGCTACTATCCCACCAAAAAGTAAAAAAATTAAATTAAATTAAACAATATGAACCTGGTGTTTCTCCTATAAACAGAATAGTTCACCTGCAAGCAAGAAAGCATGCAATAACTAAATAAATGGGATTTGATTTGATGCTTTTCTTCAGTGCTAGAGTGGCTGTGCATTTTGCCAAACCATTTTGGCAACCTACACTGCTTGCTGCTCTGTAAGAGAAGGAAAGGGGAAAGCTTACTTTCCTGAAAGGGTTATTGGGAGGTAATCAGATTAGAAAACAAAGAAAGAAAATGTGATTCTCTAAGTGAAAGCTACAGATTGATAGTATTTACAGATATAGCTGTGACAATATGCATATGGCTATCATCATGCACCATCAACTCTCATGAAGTGGTGGGATATACTATACTAAAAAAGATGGACAATCTAAAATATACAGATTAAACTTTTAAAAATTACAAAATATTATTTAGCCTACTTTTTCCAACACCTTTCACTTTAATTATCTGAATGAACAAGTGAATGATATATATGGATAGATACAGATCTATAAACTTCACCAATCCACACACAATCTGCTCAAGAAAGACAGATTTGTAGGCAACAATTAACAATATCAGGTCTACGTCCATGAACCAGGGCCTATCTTGATGATGGGCTTTGGAACCCCGAAAGATGGCATGCAGTGAAGAG
The DNA here is from genome assembly GCA_022577455.1 of Arizona elegans. Lineage (NCBI taxonomy): Eukaryota > Metazoa > Chordata > Lepidosauria > Squamata > Colubridae > Arizona > Arizona elegans. Next base: position 55,803,093 of record JAKOOJ010000005.1, on the reverse strand, counting down.
GGGGTTGAGGGGTTTTTTATCGGGTTTTTTAAGGAAAATATTAAGGGGACCCGGGAGGAGGGGAGGGGGTTGTAGAGGTGGACCTGGGGGGGTTCATATAGCCACTGGGCGGGATGATGGGTCGCTTGGGCGCAGCAGAGGGATCACGGAAGAAAATTGGTCTGGGAAACAACGAGGTGTCGGGAAGGGCAGTGTAATTGAAATAGTGAGTGGGAGGGGCAGATATGACGGGCGCAGGGGACCACATCATGTTCTGGGGTTGCGCATACGCTGTCTATGAGCAATTGCACACTCCGGCCCCCAATGCGCGACTCGGGTCCTGGGTTGCACAGAGCCTCAGGCCCTGGGTCCATGGCTGATGTTATGTAATGCCAGGTCAGTTGTTAACAAAGCCCCCCTCATTTGTGATCTTATTTTGGAGGGGGTGCAGACCTGGCAGGTATTACGGAGACCTGGTTGGGCCACGAGGGCAGGGTTTCCCTCGTTGAAATGTGCCCACCAGGTTTCTGTGCATTTCACCAGCCAAGGGCTCAAGGGAAGGGTGGGGGAGTGGCAGCGATTATTCTGGAAAGTCTTAGTCTGAGGGAGATCACTGTTCCTCAGATAGCTGGATGCGAGTCCCTCCTCGTGAAGTGGGGCCGTGGGAGGCAGATGGGTTTGCTGACTACGTACCTGGCTCTCTGCCATGTGGTGGCGACCCTGCCCGAGCTGCTCAACGTTATTGCCAGGGTGGCGGTTGATACCCCCAGACTTATTGTCATGGGGGATTTCAACCTGCCATCCGCAGGTGAGGCGTCAGAAGTGGCTCGGTAGTTCATGGCTTCCATGACGGCCATGGACCTGACCCAATTAGTTCAAGGCCCTACTCACACAGGGGACACACTCTGGACTTGATATTTGCCTCTGGTCAGTGGTTGAATGATCTTGGTAGAGGGGACTTAGACATTAAACTCTTGTCATGGACAGATCATTCTCTTCTTCGCTTGGACTTTCCTGCAGTTTCCCCCGCCGCAGGGAGATGGAACCGGTTAAATGGTTCCGTCCCAGGCGCCTGATGAATCCTGAAAGGTTCCTGTCGGAGCTTGGGCCATTTCCTGAGACCTTGGCACAAGACTCGACTGAAGACCTGGTGGCCACCTGGAAAAGGGCGGCCGCTGGGGCTTTGGACCGCGTCGTGCCTTTGCGGCCTCTGACCCGATGCCGACCTCAATTGGTTCCTTGGTCCTCCGAGGAGCTGAGAGAGATGAAGCGTCGGAAAAGAGGCCTAGAGAACATTTGGAGGACTAGTCAATCCAATTCCGACCAGACACTGGTGAGGTCTTATATCAAGACCTACCTAGTGGCGATAAAAGCGGCAAAATCTAACTATTTTTCCACTCTTATCGCATCTGCAGAGAACCGCCCAGCCGCTTTGTTTAGGGTGACCCACTCCCTTTTTTGGGGGGGAGTGCAGGAAGATCCCTTGCAGGGTCGAGCTGAGGATTTTGTGCAATTCCTGCATGATAAAGTCGCTCAGATTCGGGAAGGCTTGGACTCCGACTGGGTGAGTTCAGGGGAGGAGATGAGGGCAGGTCTTGAGAACGTTATCTGGGAGGAGTTTGATCCTGTGGCTCCCGAGGATGTGGACAGGGTTCTGGGTAGGACTAGTGCTGCCACATGTTTATTGGACCCGTGTCCCTCCTGGTTGGTACTGGCCTCCCGGGAGGTTACACAAGGCTGGCTCCAGGGGATTATAAGTGCTTCTCTGAGTGAGGGTGCCTTTCCCGCTGCCTTGAAAGAGGCGGTGGTGAGGCCCCTCCTCAAGAAGCCTTCTCTGGACCCGGCTGAATTAGCCAACTACCGTCTGGTCTCCAACCTTCGTTTTGTGGAGAAGGTTATTGAGAGTGTGGTGGCACGACAACTGCCTGGGCACTTGGATGAAGCTATCTATCTGGACCCGTACCAGTCGGGCTTCAGGCAGGGGTACAGCACAGAAACGGCATTGGTCCCGTTGGTGGATGATCTCTGGAGGGCTCGGGACAGGGGCTGCTCCTCTGTCCTGGTCCTGTTAGATCTCTCAGCGGCTTTTGAAACCATCGACCATGGTATCATGCTGCAGCAGTTGAGGGGGTTAGGAATAGGGGGCACCGTTTTGCGGTGGTTCTCCTCCTTCCTCTCCAACCACTCGCAGTTCATGTTGACAGGGGGCAGAGGTCAACTTTGAGGCGCCTTGCATGAGTGTTGGTCCTCTCGCCCCTTCTGTTCAACATTTATGTGAAGCTGCTGGGTGAGATCATCCGTGGTTTTGGGGTGAGAGTCCATCTGTACGCTGATGATACTCAGCTGTACATCTCCACCCCAGACCACCCCAACGATGCCCTTGATGTGATGTCTCGCTGCCTGGAGACCGTGCAGGTCTAGATGGGGAGAAATAGGCTCAGACTCAACCCCTCCAAGACCGAGTGGCTGTGGTTTCCGGCACCGTTTTATAGTCAGCTGGTACCATCGCTGACTATTGGGGGTGAGTATTTACCCCCCCCACAGAGAGGGCCCGCAATCTGGGCGTCCTCCTGGATGCATGGCTGTCTTTAGAAGAACATATGACGGCCGCGGCCAGGGGGGCTTTTTATCAGGTTCACCTGATCCACCAGTTGCGGCCCTTTCTGGACCATGACGCCTTGCGCACAGTCACTCACGCCCTTGTCACCTCCCGACTGGACTACTGCAATGCTCTCTACATGGGGCTCCCCTTGAAAAGCACCCTGAGGTTCCAGCTGGTCCAGAATGCGGCCGCGCGGGTGGTTATGGGTGCAACTCGTTGTGCCCACATGACACCCCTCCTGCGCGAGCTGCACTGGCTCCCAGTGGTCTTCTGGGTGCGATTCAAGGTGTTGGTTACCACCTTTAAAGCGCTCCATGGCCTTGGACCTGGGTACCTTCGAGACCATCTTCTGCCACCAGTAGCCTCCCACTGGCCAGTCCGCTCCCACAGAGAGGGTCTCCTCAGGGTGCCATCAGCCAAATTATGTCAGCTGGTGACACCCAGGGGGAGGGCCTTCTCTGTGGGAGCCCCTGCCCTTTGGAATGAACTCCCCCCAGAAATTCGCAAAATCTCTGATCTCCGTGTATTTCACTGTGCCCTCAAAACCATGTTGTTCCGCCAGGCTGGGCTATCAATATAAAGATTTTAATTGGTTTTAAATTGGGTTTTTAAATTCGGGGTTTTATAAATTGGGCCTACTATTTAATAATTTTAATTATTTTTAGATATTGTCTGTCCTTGTGTTTTTAATTAGGCTGTACACCGTCCTGACCCTTCGGGAGAAAGGCGGTAAAATAAAATAAAATAAATAAAATAAAATAAAATAAAATAATAAAATAAAATAAAATAAAATAAAATAAAATAAAATAAAATAAAATAATAAAATAAAATAAAATAAAATAAAATAAAATAAAATAAAATAAAATAAAATAAAATAAAATAAAATAAAATAAAATAAAATAAAATAAAATAAAATAAAATAAAATAAAATAATAAAATAAAATAATAAAATAAAATAAAATAAAATAAAATAAAATAAAATAAAATAATAAAATAAAATAATAAAATAAAATAAAATAAAATAAAATAAAATAAAATAATAAAATAAAATAAAATAAAATAAAATAAAATAAAATAAAATAAAATAAAATAAAATAAAATAATAAAATAAAATAATAAAATAAAATAATAAAATAAAAAATAAAATAATAAAATAAAATAAAATAAAATAAAATAAAATAAAATAAAATAAAATAATAAAATAATAAAATAAAATAAAATAAAATAAAATAAAATAAAATAAAATAAAATAATAAAATAAAATAATAAAATAAAATAATAAAATAATAAAATAAAATAATAAAATAAAAAATAAAAAAATAAAATAAAATAAAATAAAATAAAATAAAATAAAATAATAAAATAATAAAATAAAATAAAATAAAATAAAATAAAATAAAATAAATAGCCTTGATAGTACAGTGGTCTACGCACCCTGTTATTAACACAGCTGCCTGCAATTTACTGCTGGTTCGAATCTCTCCAAGGCTCAAGGTTGACTCAGCCTTCCATCCTTTCTAAGGTAGGTGAAATGAGGACCCAGTTTGTGGGGGCAATAAGCTGACTTTGTATAAATATACAAAAGTATGAAGGCTATTGCTTAACGCATGTAAACCGCCCTGAGTCTCCGGAGAAGGGCGGCATATAAATCAAATTAAAAAAAAGAAAAGAAAAAATAAATAAATAAATAAATTTGTGCTTCAATAGAAGTTTTCTAAACCTTTGCAACCCAGCAATTCCAAAGGACCATTCTATCACCGTAGGTTACCTTTCCAAAGTCAAGGGAAGCTATTTTCAGAAGTTAAATCTTTAACTAAAATCAGAAATATGGAATTTCATTAACCAATAGAAAAAATAGGGGAAAAAATCTTATTCTGCATCTTTGGTAATGGAAAAAATTGTTAAATCCTATTTATGCAGTAATGTTTTGTTAGGTACCTTTTCCAAATTGACAACATGCTACATGTACTCAGAAAATACTGTGTTTCTCCAAAAAGATGACCCATCTTGGAAACCCTATCATGTTTTTGAGTGCATGCGATCAAATTAAGCTCCACCCACAAAATTAGCCCTAATTAAGACCCGCCCAACCCAGGTTGCAGGGGGTAGGTTGAGGCACACAGGTAAAAAATAAGCTAGGGTGGCGATGGACAGGTGGAGCTGCCCTACTTACCACCTTGCACACCCCAATATATGCCTCGCCATTTTCTGCAGATGTCTTCAGAGGGCTGAAGAAATCTGCACCCTATAATAGAGCTCTGGATTGATCTGGAGCTTTGTTATCAGCTGTAGATGCCTTCCGGCAGGCATCTAAAAACAAAACGGGGGCTGGGTCAATGCGTGCAAGTGGCGGCAAGCGCCTGCAGAAGAAGTGGGTCAGTAGCAGGCTCCTGCTGGGCGGGACTGTCGGTGCCACTGCAACAAGGTGAGTCAATAATTAGAACCCTCCAAAAAGAAGGTCTAGCTGTTTTTTCAGGGATCAAAAGAAAATAAGATCTGGTCTTCTTTTTGGAGAAACACGTTATTAAAATACACCAGGCTGATATACTCACAAAGCCTTTCCCAAAATAAGGGGACTAGATTTTTGATAAGGTTTAATGAAAATTAAGCATTTTAGTTATCTTCGATATAAAGAAAAATAGAAAAATCATATATGATAATCAGATACTTACTGGGTATGTTATTTATACCAGTGTCATATTTCAGGATGCCAATGAAACGAATGAAAGTTAAACTGAGATCCAAATTATTTTCAGAAGTGAAAAAAGTGAACTGTCTAAATTTCTGCAGAATCACCTTATTTTACAAATTATGTTTTACAAAATATGTAGAAATTTGGGGGTTGGATCCAAAGGTTTCCTTCCATTACAGCACAGATTCTCTTCTGATGGAACAGAAAGGTAACATTAGATTCCAAATGACTGTGTTGGCTTTTCTTTAATCCTTCTGTATCCTTTGTTTGTGTTACAATTTTAATCATCATCATTATTCATTACACTTTCTGGGATTATGTATATGGTCTAATCAGTGTCATAATCTAACTATCCGCAACAATTTATAGAAGCTGTAAAATAATATTCTGAAATCCCTGGATGTGATTTAAATTTACAATGCTCTCTCATCATTTTTTAAAACTTTATCTTTTAAAAACTCAAAATTATGTGATTACAATGGAAATCTATGTGGGCATATGCAGAAATATATCACTGTTACTTAATCATTTTACTAAATCTGCTGAACCTTTTTAAACAAGCATAAACAATATTGATTTGTTTTAAATAACTCTTACATATGTTTCAGAGCTTTTACCGTGGCTAATTCAATTGGCAGAAACCAATTTATATAACAATGTTATGCTGTTTCTCCAAATTTAGGTGAGGTAGGGGAAAATCTTTCCGCAAACTGAAAGTTTCTATATTTACATTTTGTTCTCCAAGTATGCTGTTTAAGACTTGGACTTGGTTAGTTATTGCTATCCAAAACACTGTCAACTCCTTGAATGTGCCTTGACAGAACTTAAGCAAGAAGACGGAGGAAAGCAATAAACACATTCCAATAATGTATCATTACCATGCTGCAACAGATGCACATTAATCTGCCAAATACAGCATGCACTATAAATGGAGACTTGCTAATGGTGGCGAAATACCAATTAGTAAAGAATACTAATATTGACAGAACATCCTGATTCTAAGGAGTTGTTACAGAGACATATTTGGTGTATGGAGCAGTTCTTTCTCTGTGAAGTTTAACAAACTGTTATGTTTTCCTATGTGTACTATTGGGGCAATTGCTAATATTAGGTGAATTGAAGAATGAAATTCATTCTTTGAGCAATGAACTAGAGTAGTATCAGTGGTGAAATCCTCCTTGGATCGCCACCGATTTGCTGCCCATGCATGTGCACTGCGCGCCAAATGCGTGATGCACGCACACGTGCGTGATGCACACCAAAAGCATGTTGCACATCCGCAGTGCACAACAAAAACACGTTGTGAGCACATGCACAGTGCACACCAAACACACACTTTGCGCGGAAAAAGAAGACTTCACCAGGTAAGTAGAACAGCGAGGGAGGGAACAGCTGTGTCACGCAATTTAGCTTCGCTAGAAAGCAGGATTCCTGCTTTCTAGCGAAGCTAAACCGTGCGGCACAGCTGATTGTTGGAAATAGCTTTTTTTAACTATCGGTTCGCCCGAACCAATAGTTTTTATCACTACTGGTTCACCCGGACCAGACCGGACCAGTATCATTTCGCCTGAGTAGTATCCTATCCAGTTTCTTCATTTTAATCAGTTCATCTATCTGCTCTATCTTAACTCAGAGTAATGTAGGGTAACATGGCTATAGCTTGCACAAACATAAGAATTCCTTAAAGTTTATAAAAATGTCTACTCATATTTGGAGATGGTGCTGCAACTGGGGAATGAAATATGGTAGGCAACAATGGGAAATAACAAGCCCTCATTCCATCTAGGTTAATGGACCAGCTTTACATAATTATTTGGTTCTTAAGGTTTGTAGCATGGCAGTGAAAGAAAAAAGTCAAAGGAATTCCAATAGAATGTAGAAATATATTTCCAAGCAGTTTATAACTGAAATTTCAACAATAATGACATTAGTAGTAAAAGGGAAAATAAAGCAAGGATAAGCATCATGAGAAAGAATAGGGGATCTTAGAACCACAACTAATTTTGCTGAGGCTATACAAAACTATTTGAATCCAAAATGGGGAAAGTAAATACTCTCATTGTACAAGTGAGCAATCCTTTAAGGCAGGGGTTTCAAACTCAAGTCCAGGGGGCTGGATCTGGCCCACAGAATGCTTAGATCTGGCCTGTGGGGCCGCCCTGAAAGAGCAAAGGACTGGCCTGCAGTGCCTCTGCCAGTGAAAACAGAGCTTGGGAGGGATACACATGGCCCTCCCGAGCTCTGTTTTCACAGGCAGAGGGTTGCAAGAGGCTGTCACAGGTGAAAACGGAGCTCGGGAGCCCGTTTTCTCTGGCAGAGCACTCAGGCCACCACAGGTGCCCCAGACATGACTGATGTTGAGCTGGCCATGGCTACTCTGGCCCCCTGAGGTCAAACACAACCCTGATGCAACCCTCAATGAAATAATAGTTTGACATCCCTACTTTAAGGAATCTTACAGCTTTCCTCATTATGCACATCAATCTGAACTTCCCAACAAATTCAGTACATCAAAATATAAAATGTATTTTTAAGGAAGTACAATTCTTCCTTTTAGGTTCTTCTCAGATACAGATCCAAAAAATGCAATATTATTATAACAGATCTGCAGAAAGAGAGAGAGGGGGAGGGAGGGAGGGGGGAGAGAGAGAAAGCCACTTACTTTAGTAAGACTTGATCAGCTGGACATATTTGAAGAACACAGAAGGGTCTGAATAGAATTCCATGGAATATACTGCTTCATATTCCTAACATTCTGTTATATAACAGAACAGCACTCTTTTTCTCCAGAGTTACTATACCAATATCTACAATGTTTAAATAACATGGTTATAGATATTATGGAAGTTGAAGTCAAAGCTATCTGGAAGATTCAATTTGAAGAAGACTGTGTTAGAAGTTGCAAAGGAAGTAATGTTGCTTAAATCTACTTAATGTTGCTTAAACCTACTTAAGTAGCCTTAACTTTTATATCCAATTTGAATTAAGAATAAAATAGTATTGGTTAAATATTTACATATGTAGATTTTTGTTGTGTGTATATAATGTAATAGTGCTTCATTAAATTATTTTAACAATGTTATTTTTGTTAGTCAAACTTGGCAAATAAGAAATATAAAGATAGTAAACTGTGTATATGCCCATTCTTTTATAAAACATGATGGTTTCTGCATCACATTTCCTTTAGTGCAAAAACAAGAGGGGGCCAGGTGAGTGATGCCATCATAACACACATTGATGGTCATATATGCCATGATTTATGAAGAGCTAAACAAACATTTAAAACCTGCAACTGCTTTGTGATAAAGAAGAGAAGAGATAAAAGCATGAATTATCCCACATCTTGATCAAAATTCTTTAGCACTATAAATGTTCATACCTCTTTTTTTGAATACAATGCTAACCAACCTAAATTTCTACCAGCTAATAGTTGTTGGCTAATAAGTTTGCCACAAAAGGAACAAAACTTTTTCAACACAATGAGGTATGATCCAGCTGTTCATTGCAACATGTGTCTATTCTTGTTTAAATATTTATAAGGAGCATTTTGATTAAAAATCTGTAAGGCAGCAAAATTGATTAAAAATAAGACAAAATCATTTCTAATCTGTAAAACTTCTAATAAAAAATATGGAGTTTTAGAGCTGCAGCAAAGTTCTGGAAAACAGACCACTAGAAGCCAACAGAATGGATTTTAACTTTATGTTATATGAACTGATTTTCAGGGAAAGGAGAAGAGAAGGGGGAGGGGAAGGAAAGGAAAGGGAAGCCAAATGAAGGCTGGAGGGAACTTATTCTAATGTCTCATCACTTCATTGGACCACTCTCCAGTACTGAATCTAATAGAAAAGAATCCCTTACAGTCAGCCTTAGCAGATAGACCAGACAGGATAAATGGCCAGATAAAGTTATTCCCACTTACCATTACATACATCCACATGGGTCAACCAACATAGCTCATCACCACGTATCTTAATTGTAAGATTAAGAGTAATTGTAAGAGCTCTTCAGCAGGCAATTATGCTAAATATGCAATTATCAGAGAGCTGGGCTATTGCTGGGATACCACATTGGAGGCAAGCTGCATATTATCTTTTTTCTGTTTCAAACCATAAATACCAAACAAATGATTTATGAACAACATTCATGTCTGGAATAAAACAGCGGGGATGGGGGAAGAGAAAAGTTTATTGCAGAGTCTTCCCTAACTTGATTTCTTCTTCTTTACATCTTCAATGCATAGAAGTGAAGGCCTTACTTGTTATTTGTAGAAGGAAAAAAGGAAGGATGTATTCTCATGATTTGACAAGGTATACATTTTATGTTCAGCCTTTTGGTTGATGGCTTTGCCTTACCCGTACAATGAATGTTTTCATTGTACAATGAAAACTTAATACAAGCCAGTAATTCCTTCACAGTCCAACTCATCTCATAGGATGGTGGTGGTTGTTATTGTTGTGGGAAAAATAAGAGAAAGAAAGAGTATGATATGTGTTCACCATCTTGATTTATTTATAAAAATAATAAAAGTGGAATAGAGATAAATAAATAACAGGTTGTTAATCCAGAGTCTGAAATCACTTCAGACAAGTGTATACAAATTGAGATTGATGATATAGTATTAGCAATATCCGACAGCCACCCCAAATAAGCAAAGGCTTAGCTCAGACTGTGTACTCTGGACGCTATTTCTGAGTGGGGTGTGTGTGTGTGTGTGTGTGTGTGAGAGAGAGAGAGAGAGAGGGGGGGGGGGGAGGGAGGGAGGGAGGGAGAATATGAATGAATAATTTTCTAAACCACATACTCTTTTAGATATTTTCTTAGCATTTCCAGTGCAAAATGAAGACAGCTGATCTGGCATTGCTTTTATCCAGGAATTACCACAGGGTGAAGGCTTTTACAGCATCTGATGAGTGACCGAGGTCTCCTAGACACCTCTGTCTACTGAATAGCTTTCTAACTGCCAGGCATTTGTGTTTTTTCTGCCAGTGAGTGAGAGAAGCCAAGCACAAACAACAGGCTCCTTGTTCAGGCACGCTTTTTTAACCCAATGAGGTTGCCCTCTAGAAATGCTTCTAAGTAAATAGCTAAGCCAGCCCATCATGAGGTCTATATACAGCCCTGCTTAGGATACAATGCATGCCACTGTAACATTTCATCTGTCAGCTGCCCTTACAACCACTTCTATTGTAACACACATCATTCCACCTTTACTGGGGGATTTCTGAAGGAATCAGAGGCAAAATCTAGAGGCTCTCTACATGGCAGTGAATAAAGAACAAGAAAAGTGAAGTTACTTTTTTTTTCCTTTTATAGAAAGAAAAAGAATGGAATTAAATAAAGAAGTAGCAAATCCAATAGGAGTAAATATATATATATATATATATTCCAAATGCTTATTCATTATTACAATATGAAGCTCAGACAGAAGACTTAAAGGTACTATTAAAAAATCAGAGTGTATCATGAAATAGATTCAAAGTACTTAAAAAGAATTCTAGCTTAAAGTTATATAGAATCCAACTATAAAAATAAATACATGAGATAACATTTGAGCGCGCCAAACTATTCATTCAGATGAATGTTCTTTCACTTTGAGAAAAGACTGCTGGCACTGAGAAAGATTTGGAAAGCCTAAAAAGTTTCATAAAATTCAAACAAATAATATGGCTTCTTTGAATTTGGCCAAGCATATGGTGTGAACACAGTCACTGTGCTTCATAAACTGTGGTTTATGTATATAAACCACTGTATATATTATGTAAATGTAGCAACATTGTGATTCATTCTGTGAATCACATTTCAAACATGTCATAGTACAATATGTAAAGCCAAGTGTAATTCACTGCCTGAAATATTAAACAATATAACTTTCTAAACAGGTATTTCTAATCCAATTCCAATCTTAAAATAAGAAGTGGCCTTAAATTAGAGGCAATACATGTCACAGACTGTTTTCTGTCACTACCACTATCTGGCAGTTTCCATCAAGAATGGTTTCTAACTTCCTTAAACTATTTTTTAATAAAGCCAAATATAGCCCATGACAGAAAATGAACAACAAAAAGGATCAAAGACTTCTACCTCTTCTACGAAAATTACATTTTTGCATTAGAAATGTATAGGCAGAAGAAAGTGGTAAATAGAAAAGGGTATTATTACATAACTACGTGCAGCATCCAAGCCAAGAACCACAAGCAAAGAAAAACAAAAGGGTGTTTCAGGTTTTCACAAAATAGTAATCCCAAATGAATCTCTAGACTAGTGAATGAGGTGACCCTAAAGATGTAGCCAAAAGTCAACAGTTATTTTAAAACATGCTGTGTTATATGATAATATATGTTGGAACAGTGTTGGAATGTTTTATGCAGCATCTTTATAATTTGACAACAAAGATGTCTCTTTTAAAATGTCTTTTTATATCAAGAAGAAATACAGCTTTACACACCATAACTACCTATATTGCCTTCTCTTTTTTATGTCAAGCACTCCACACTCCTTTCAACTGTTGTATTTCAGACTAACATTCATGGTTCCCCCAACACTGTTTCCTTCTCCACTGAGTCTGATTCTTCAATAGATGCTGCCTGCTTAATGCTAAACTTAGTTGGAATTGTGCTGGTTTTTAGATTATAATCCTGTCTAGGTGTCTAATGAAGCTAGGACAAAGCTTCAAGAAAAGAATGCAACTGAAGTAAAAAATGATTACCTAGATTTTTATTTTTATTTTCATTTTCATTTCATTTATTGGATTTATATACCACCCTACTCCTGAAGGACTCAGGGTGGTGAACAGCCACAGAATAAAACACATAAATACAAAATTTAAAAACAGAATAAAACCGAATTAAACAATTTGGCCGAGACAAATTTAAAACACCCAATAATTTTAAAAACAAATTAAAATTTACATTTTAAAGGGGAAAGATTTAGGCCAGGCCAGCTTGATTGAATAAAAAAGTCTTGAGAGTGCGATGGAAGGTGTGCAGATCCGGGATCCTCCGTATCTCCAGGGGGAGCTAATTCCAGATAGTAGGTGCCCCCACAGAGAAGACTCTCCCCCTGGGGGCCGCCAGTCGACATTGTTTGGCCGACGGCACCCAGAGGAGCCCCTCTCTATGAGAGCGTACCGGCCGGTGGGAGGCTAAAGCTAAATATAATAGAACAACTAGAATATTGCAAATTTCCTGTGCTTTCTCCATAGATTCATCTTATACTAGTAAACAAAAATGTTAAATTACCTTGAATTTCTCTGTTACAAGCTCTTGAAAAGCTGAGAAGTACCCAAAGTACTCTAAACATTTGTCTAGTTCTTCTTTTGAAAATATCCTTAAGTAAAACAAACAAATAGAGAAGACAATGGTTTTCATGGTTTAATGAGCAAAATAGCTTCGAAAAGGCAATAAAGAACTTTTATCTATCTATCCACATCACTATAACTGAAATGAACATCCACATGTATGATATCTGGAAATCAGCTGCTTTTGACTGGTTCTTCGGTTAGTTAAACATAGTCTTATAGAGGTACTCCAATCTAAAGAATTAGTCTGTGGATACATTGATTTTGTGGCTTCATAGGTAATTATCTGAATTGTATGGTTCCAACTACTCAAAATAAAAAATCCATCATTACAGTAATTGAATTTTAATGTTTTAAATCAAATTTGGAAGGTGAAGAAGTATAGAATTTAAGATATATCTAAAAAATGGTTACAATTCTATTTCACTTCTGTTACTGAACAGACACATATACACTATATATGTGTGTACACATACACACGTGTATGTATATATATATATATATATATATATATATATATATATATATATATATATATATACACATACGTGTGTGTATATATGTATATACATGTGTATGTGTGTATGTACATATATACATGTGTGTGTGTATCTATCTATATCTATATCTATTTATCTATATCTATATCTATCTATCTATCTATCTATCTATCTATCTATCTATCTATATATATCATACACTCTGATTCTATAGCATCCTAAATGATGGGAAAGGTTGTATACAAAAGACAAGGACTCTGATTTTCACCATGGCAACCAGCTTATTCATAATATAGCCTACCTCCATCAAAGCCAGCAATAAGAAGATAAATAAAAGTGTAGTGATAGATTCAAGTACTCAGATGAAGATGCTTGCATAAGCATGTAAATGAAACACTTCCATTAAATTGTTATTAACATTTACTCCTGGATAGTCTTTCTTCTTTTTAGCCCAGTAAAAGTAATAAGGAGGAAATTAATTATTAAAGGTTTGAGTACACAACAGCATCAAAGGCAAAAAGACCTTTTTAGCATGCTTGTTATTACTGAATAACTTCAGAAATAGAGGCAAGATATAAGAGATGGTGATCAGGGAATAGATAGGTAGATACAAAGATCCTGAGGATACAGAATGGACAACAGTCTCTCTCAAATACAATCTGCCAGATGGGTTAGGCAACAGCTCTTATCTCCATTTTTTAAAAATTTGATTTATATGCCGCCCTTCTCCGGAGACTCAGGGCGGCTTACAATGTGCTAAGCAATAGCCTTCATCCTTTTTGTATATTTATACAAAGTCAGCTTATTGCCCCCACAACTGGGTCCTCAATTTACCTTCCTTAGAAAGGATGGAAGGCTGAGTCACCCTTGAGCCTGGCGAGATTCGAACCTGCAGTAATTGCAGGCAACTGGTCTTAATAACAGGGTACTTTAGACCACTGTACCACCAAGGCTCTTCATTACAATTAAGAGTTTTGTTGGATACATACTAAGAGTTGAAGTCCTACACCACTGGAAAGGTAATGTTCAAACAGTAAGCACTGATTTAGATTCCAAAACTGAAATCTGTACTGAACTTCCAGAATTTCAAATATGTTCTAATAATGAAAGGCAATCAGTGCTTTTGATTGAAACTTTTACTTAGCCAAGCTTATTCAAGAAAACTTGTAGTAAGCCATGATCAGATAAATTTGAAAGGCCCATTAGTTTTTTCTCAGCTCAATGATAGTAATCTATAAACAATCCCTATAATAAATGAACACTGGAAAAAGAGGACAAACTATCCTGGATATAATTAATATTACTAGATCCAGTCTTCTATTGCTAAGCTAAAAAAAAAAAGCTCTTTAAAAACACCCTCTATGGAATCTTACAGATGTCTTGAATGCCAAAAGTAGTGATAACATTGGATCTTATTTCGATTAGCCACAAATGTTGAGCCAAATGTTTAGACTGAATTTGGTATTTTTGTCCACTTGTAATAGGCACATATTGTTTCATAATAGTATACATATTATCATAGGATGTAAGATGTTCCAAACAAAGCTGCCTTTTGCAATTGACTGGTGGTGATTTTGTTAATACCAATGCTGTTCAAATGGTTATTATGCATGGGTAATCTACAGTTAGATTCCCAATCTAAAACTGATAGAAACTTAATAATTCAAGTCCTAACCAAATGAGCTAAAAAGTATTAAGGTAGCATTTAGTAATATAGGCAATTCCAAGCAGAGTGTGTGTGATGTGTGTGTGTTGGTAAAATTAGAGTGTTAAGATCTGATGAATTCAATATTTCTCAATATTGAGGAATTCCTTTAGATATTGCTCTGAGGGCTCCAATCATGATCAGTTATAACAACGGATTTATTTTTCCACAATTATTCAACTATGATATTTTGTATATAATTCTTGCTTGCTCTGGAAAATCTGCTTAAAGTGTTCTAATGAAAGCTACATTTCATAAACTCCTTGTCCAGACAGAAAATACATACAGATAGGTACAGTAATCAATGAATCCATCACTCAATTTTTTATTACAGTCATAGACCAGCACATGGGTGCAGTAATAAATTAGGTGGGGCTAATTCAACTTCATTTCAGACAAAAGTTAGAAAGAACTACTAAAAAAGCAAACTATTAAGATGCACTGACTGTATGCTCTTATTCAAGTGGGTTTTTTTCAAAAAAAAAAAAAAATCTTACCAGTAAGTATACATCTCTCTCTGTTTTACCAAGGAACAGATAATAATTTCATCAGGTACTAAAAATTTAGTGCTTCTGATATCCAATTGTTACAAACTTTAAATCAGTTCCAGGACATTCTATAGCTACTCTTGTCCAACGTCTTGGTACATTAAGTTTAGCCCATGCAGTACCTACGCAATAACAACATTGCATTAATTGTAATTAGTTGTATTGTGGCATGATAGATCTTGTATACTCTACTCTTATGAACTGGCTTTATTCCACCATGTATCTTGAAATGACGTAGCATCCAAATAACAGAGTGAATCATTTCTGTTGAATTCTGTGTTTAGAGCTTCTCATTATATAGTAACACAAAACCACAGAATTGTAGGGTTACAAGTAATATAAGGTCACATTTTCCAGTCCCCTTCTTTCAGTCGGGGCATTGCATTTGGTTTAGTCAGGAACAAGTAAGGAGACAAGTTATACTATACCTTCTATTCAAACCAAATAGATTTTATTTATTTTTTTAAATTGCCCACTTCAACTTGTACCAAAAAATATAAGGTTAAGTGTTTATTTTCTTCTAGTAACATACTTCATCCAAGTTGGTTCTGCCAATGTAACTGGATGCTGGAACCCATTCCCCTATGCACCCTGAACTTCACCAAATCTAGATGATCTTACTCTAGGACCAAAATTACAGTGTAACATAAATGCAACTTTTTTTCTTTCGAATATCCTGGAAACAATGTATTCTATTAAATCTGTTTATGTACAATTAGGTTTTCTTTGGTTTAAAAATGCATTAGTTATACTCAATTTGTTAAATTTATTTGCTAATTTATCTAAAAGAAACAATTGTGCTAAATATTTTTGTGTTTCAATTAAAAACCAAATGTAAGATGCATATTTGTATCTAGAATTAACATTCATTTCATGAATAAACATTAGGGAAACTAAAATTAAATAAAAATGATACAGGAGAAAACCACATATATTTCAAAATGAACCCAGATTAATTACAGCATTTATATCCTCAAAATAACCTCTAATAAACTGAAACATATGCAAAAATATCATTGAAATATATTTTATTAGCTAAATAAAAAACCATAATAATGCAGAATGACACCAAAAACTGTGGGCTGATTACAGCTTTACTTTCAAATGAGCTCTAATTGATCTTTCTAAAATCAAACTAGACTGACTCACTTGAGAATGGACATAATCCCTTAGTTGGATCCAAAACAAATGATAATTGAACTAGTTGTTAGAAAAATAAAGCATGAAAAATCCAAACCTACTGTATCTTATACCAACACCTTATATTTTTAGTGAAAGCAAGGGTTGAGTTACTTATTACATTTTAGCTTGAAAAAAAATAAACACAACAATCTCTCTCTTTTGTAAACATTCCTTGTAAATGATAAACTTGCATCAAGTAACATAACTTTTTCTCTTCCCTTATGAAGAACTTTCCTTTGAAAGTTCCTTTGAAACTTCTCCTTTATCATGGTGGTAAATTCTGATCAATTTGAACAGACTTGGTAAGGTACGAACAAAAGGGTAGAGACAAATCAGTTAAACAAGCAAACTCTCAAGTTATTATGTAAAGCACCGTATTCCAAATTGTAGAAATATTTATGTGTGTAAATTTTATACCTCAAGAATTCTTAGCAGATATACTTACTACATCTTAGTTATGGTATTTTCCGGAGATTCACCTAGACCTCTAGAAAATATCTCTGAAAAACTGAATGCTTTTTAGTTTTAGTTTTGATATTAAATTTGAAAGCTTTGTAATTAATGTTTAAATCAAGCCACTGAAGAAATAATTTGCACCTTTGACTCTGATTTCACTATTTTAACTGGTACTTTGTAACATGAAAAAAAAATCAAAATCCTATAAATCTTACTTTCTTACTCTCAGAGTCAAATAGGCTTAAAAAACAAATGAATGGTGAGAGTGTGTGTACATGAAAAAGGAGATAAATTTCACTGAAATTATTTTTTCTTAAATCACTTCATAAGGGGAGAAAAACCACAAGTTTTCAGCTGTGACATTTACCACAAGATGATAGCCATCATTGGATCTGATCTACTAAATTGCAATCTTAGAATACACCCAAGAAATCTAGCTAGTTATGCCACATTCCTTTCAACCTTCTATGTCTATCAGTTTATATACATAGGTTTCAAATGAATTCCTTGTTCTGGTCTTCCAAATGAGATCCATTGTTTACAGTTAATGTTATCAAAAAGATTATCTACAGCAGTAAATCTGTGCTTTCTTTTATTTTTCACTATAAGTGCCAACATTAGCCACTTAGGAATGAAAATGTGTTCTATTTTCTGCCACAAATTGTTCTTTCCATTATTTTTAGTTAATCAATACTGTAACTCTGTACTTTATAATGAACTTTTCTTTATATATCAAAGGGCACAAATCTGTCAATACTTTGGAATCAATAATAGAGACATATAGAGCCAGTTTGGTCTAGAGATTAAGGCGCCAGGCTAGAAAACAGGCAGGTGACCATGAGTTCAAGTTCCACTTTAGCCATGAAAGTCAGCTGAGTGATTTTGGGTCAGTCACTCTCAGCCCAACTCATCTCACAGAATTGTTGGAATGGGAAAAACAGGCCAAGGATATGTTTGATGCTTGAGGTATTAGAAAAGGTGGGATTTGAATGAATAAATAGTAATTATTTCAATGTATCTTTCTCAGCATAAAATAAATGAATTCTTTCTCCCCAGTTCACTTGGCACATATTTTGGTTGTCAAGGCTAAAGGGATCATTCTGACTATTGTTCCAACCAGATATTCAACAAAATGCAGTTCAGTGGTGAGAAAAGTAAGATCTTTCAATTAGGCAAGAAAAACTAAATGAACAAGTACAGAATATATGGTACCTGGCTCAGAAGCAGTTAACTGTAAGTAGGCTCTAAGAATTCTAGTGAACAACCATTTAAGTATGAACCAGTAGTATGTTGCAGCTGCCAAAAAAGCCAATGCAACCCTAGGTTACATCAACTGACGGATAATGTCAAGATCACATGAAGTGTTAGTACCACTTTATACTGCTTTGGTAAGACCACCCTTGAATAATACATCTAGTTTCGGTCACTACAATACAAAAAAGATATTGAGAGTCTAAAAAGAGTACAGAGAGCAGTAAAGATGATTAGGTGGCTGGAAGCTAAAACACAATGGTTTCAGGAACTGGGAATACCTAGTCTAACAAAGAATCAGGACTGATATGATAGCAGTCTCCCAATATTTGAGGGGCTGTGAGGGGTACAAAGTATTTATTCTCCAAAGCACTTGAGGGCAGGACAAGAAGTAACAAATGGAAACTTATCAAGGAGAGATCCAATCTAAAACTAAGGAGAAATTTCCTGACAGTAAGAACAATTATTCAGTGGAATAGCCTGCCTCTAGAAGTAGTGGGTGCTCCATCATGGAAAGTTTTTGGACAGCCATTTGTCTGGAATGGTATAGGGTCTTCTAATGGATTATGGTCTTTTTATAAGATCTTCTAATGGGTTCTAATGAATTAGAAGAGCTCCAATGTCCCTAAAGTCTGTTCTGTTATTCCATTGTTCTGTTATTCTGTTGTTATTCCATTATTCTTGAATAGTCCTATAAACCTCTACCATAGTAAAAGTGCAACTGCAGTGCAGTGCAACTGCTCATTTCAAATGGCCATGTATCGATGTATTATTTGCAAACAAAAACCGTCTTTTGCATATCATATTCATATTAACAAAAGACCATCAATAATAATGCATCCATTTTCCCCTAACACAGTGTTCCCCAACCTTTCTGGCTTTGGAGACTGGTAGTGGCTGTGGAGTGTAGGGGAGGAGATGGGATGGTTTCATGCATGTGCGGGCCACTTGTGCAAATGCAGCTTTGTCCACTCACTTGCCACTTGCACAGTCTGATTCTCAACAAACCGCAGACTGGGGGTTGAGGAGCCCTGTACTAATATACATCCTGGCTTAGTAAGACCTAGAACTAGTAATTGCTTCTTAAACTTCTTTTGAAAGCACATGGTGTCTAATGAGTTCCACTATTTCCTGTTTCTTAACATGCAAGCAAGATTGAACAAAAGACTGATACAAATGTATGAACCAATAGTAGATGACCATATTGTTCCTATAGAACAGCGGTTCTCAACCTGGGGGTCGTGACCCCTTTGGGGGTCAAATGGCCATTTCATGGGGGTCGCCAAAGCCCTCTCTCGCCCTTCCCATGCCTTCACTCACCCTCACCCTCTGCCTCTGTTGGACGGCTGCGTATCCCAACATGCAAGGCGGTGCCCCACGCTTAGCAAAGAGAGCGGAGAGAGGTTGCATGCATGTGTGTGGGTGTGCGCACACGTGACTAGAAAACATTCTAGTGCAGGAAAAGTCCTGGAGAGTTCAGGGACACCCTGCTCCTGCTGCCGCCGCTGATACCTACAGCTGCAAGAGTCCAACAGAAAAAGTTTGGGTGAGTAAGTTCAGGGATTCCCTGCCGCCTATGCTTCAGTGGTGGGTTGCTCCCGATTCACACCCATTCCAGTAGTAAAAAAATTTAATAGTTCAGAGAACTGGTAATAAGATTGGCTGGCCATGCCCCCAAACCGGTTCCTGGCCCGGTCGCCGTTCGCTTACCCCACCCACTCCCAATCTATTGCTGCCTCCTGAGTCATCCAGCTGATGGCTAGAGGGAAAAAACCTGTTTAAATTCTTGCCACGGGGCTTCAAAGGGCCGCCCTACAGCTGATCAGTGTTAAAAGAAAACAAATGAGTAGACTGGTGCCTGCAAAAATAGAAAAAACAGCTCCTTTCAGCTTCACCATAGGTTAATTACCATAAGTTGATTTGATCAGCCTCCCGACTCTCAGCTGATTTGCTCTCAGCTGTTTTGCGCAGGGCTCTGTTCTGTTGCTAGCTGCAAAGAGGTAAATTGCTGGAGCAGATTTTTTTTCCCCTAGCTATGCTGAAAAAGTGAAACTGATAGTAAAGCAGAGTCTTTGCTGCAACGTGACAAAATGAGGCAGAGAGAGATTTCTTTTTCTTTTTCCTCACCAAAAAAGGTAGATGCAAAATTGCAAACAATGGGAAAATTAGGGCAAAAGAGGAGGTTCAAGATTTTAAAACACAAAAGAAAAAAAGCTCTATTTAACTAGGAAATTGTAATAATTGAGATACTATTAATTGTATATTGTGTTGAAAGCAGAAATGGTTAAGTTGTGGTTTGGAGGAATATATGGGGGAAATTATTTGGTTTATTATTATTGGTAAATATAATTAATTGATTTGTAAGAAATTGTATTGCATGGAAATAATTGGAATATTCATGTTCATATTGATTAATATACAAAAAAGATAGTTATATAACTAATTGATTTATATTAAAATGTTGAATTTGTATTAAACAAATACATAAACAAATACATAATTAACCAATGTGAGGATAGATATAAAAATAGATGACAATACAAAGGGGTATAATATAGAATAGAAGGGAAAATTTGAATTTGATTAAGATTAGAGATGTGGATGAAGGGTAATATTGTTTTTATTTAAAAAAATAGATGAGGAATAAATATGGCAAAAAGGAAATATAGAATTGTAAATTTAATTGAAATGACTAAACACTGTTTAAATTTGTGAATCAGCCAAATACTCTGTTCAAAGAAAATACATTGTATGTTTGTATGTGTGTTTCTAATTATTGCTATTTATTCACATTTGTTCTCTTTTATTCTTTAAAGTTTAACAATTCATTCTTTATCTTTAAAGAATGAATCTTTATATTTGTTTGGGGTTGGTTTTCTTCCCTTTCATCTTTTTTATTGTACAGCAATCTTTCTCCTCAAACCTACCACCTCTCTCTTTTCTTTCCTTCCTACTTTCTCTTCCCCCTCTTCTCCTCCTCCCTATTTCCTCTTCCTTTCTCCTTCTCCTCCTCTCTTCCTCCCTCTCTTACCCTCACTCCTACTCTAATTTCCCTTCCCTTCCTTCATCCCTCTCTATTGCTATATCCTTTTATGCATATGGACTACTCAGAGGGCTGAAAAAGTTATTTTTGACTGGTCCTTGCACTTTTGACCAGTCCTCGAACTTACGACTGTCTTCACATTTTACGTTTTTGCCCTATCTTGTCACCATGGTGAAGAGAAGCAGTTGTGAAATGAGTGATACAGTTGTTAAGAATGCTACAATGGGCATAAATGATGACCAGTCATAAGTGCGAAGACTGGTCATAAGTGCGAGGACCTGTCAGAAATCACTTTTTTCAGCCCTCTGGGTAGTCCTTTTGTGCATATGGACTACTCAGAGGGCTGAAAAAGTTATTTTTGACTGGTCCTCGCACTTTTGACCAGTCCTCAAATTTACGACTGTCCTCACATTTTACCTTTTTCTCCCTATCTTGTCACCATGGTGAAGAGAAGCAATTGTGAAATGAGTGACATGGTTGTTAAGAATGCTGCACGGGCATAAATGTGAGGATGATCATAAGTGTGAGGACCAGTCAAAAGTGCGAGGTCCTGTCAGAAATGACTTTTTTCAGCCCTTTGAGTAGTCCCTATACACATAATCATGGCCACCCGGTCACATGACCAGCTAGCCACGCCTACCCGGTCACATGATATCCAAGCCATGCCCACAAAATAAGCCACGCCCACAGAACCAGTAGTAAACAATTTTAAAACCCACCCCGGTTGGGGGTCATCACAACATGAGGAACTGTATTAAAGGGTCGTGGCATTAGGAAGGTTGAGAACCACTGCTATAGAAGGTAGCCAAATTGCTCTAGATTCTGTGAAATATAAAGTTTATAGTTTGGGTTCTCCTTGATCCTACCATGCTTCTCAATTCTTTTTTGTTTTTTTCCCATATTATTGAATTTTTGCTGATGCAAGAGCTGAGCCTTCTACAAAGAATATTTTAGCTTGCCTTTTCCTTGTAATTCTACACTAAAATGGTATAATCCACTTTATATGGAATTATGGTATTCTGAAATCTATTCCAATTTACAGCTTGTTTAGGACACTGGAGAAAAGATTGCTGACTAATAAAAGACAGCACTACTATTCAGAATGTTTGAACCCAGTTTAAAATGTTAATATGCAATAGCTTCATCCATGTATTTTCCCTTATTCTTTTAAGATCTGACAGGAAGATTTCATTATGGTAATTTATATTCTCTGATGTTTTGGGATGCCAACAAGATTGAAGACTTTCCTAAAATATCCTCCCAGAAGAATATACACCCTTCGCTTAGTCAAGCTGATCAAGATCTTTTTTGTAAAGCTGCTCAATCAGTTCCCATTATTGTTTTATTTTGTGCTCTGCTTAAATACAATTTTTATATATATTCTACCTTGCTGAAAATTGCTCCAGAGACCTTGGTTGAGTGGGAAGCAGGCTAAAAAATATATGTAATAAATAATAAATAAAAGTTGTCATCCCAAACTAATCAATTATTTATCCCTCTAAACAATAAATACATGTCACCCAAGTCTTCAGAGTTAAGAGCCCATTGATTAGAAATGCTTTTCAGTTCCTCAAATTTCAGCCAAGTTCTTATAATATTAGACTTATGTAATAGAAATTGAACACAAACAAAAGCTTCTTAAGGACTGTGTTTTAATTTACACTTCCTCAAGTACCGAATGAAATAAAGGGAAAGATATTATAGATTCAAATAGGATATATACTGCAGAAATCTCTCAAACGCCTACTTCACAGGTATTCAGTTACAAATTACATTCTTCAAAGAAAAAAAATCTCACTTTATCACACTTGTTCATCAAGCTTCTCCTAAAGTGAACATCAAATAAAGAAATAATGCAATTCTACTAGGACAAAAATGCATTGGCATTTTATTTACAACAACAAATACTATTTTTTTAAAAAAAATAATCACAATGGGGAGTGAAACTCTAAAGAATTAGGGTATTTCTCCATTTTACAATCATTTAATTTTCATACTCTACCCCTTTTTTTTCAAGCTGAATTTGTCTCTGAACAAAAGGAAACCAAGTATTTAGAATCAAAACAATAAATTCCTTTTCATTGTTGCTTGTGTTTATATCTCCCACTCTATATTTTGATCTACAAAAACAATTTATTATAGTCTTTTGTCAAGCCAGAACAACTAAATGTACTAAAGTATAAATTCCATTTGCCATGCACTGGAAATGATAATTGTAGACAAGCACATTTGAAGGGTGTCAGTGAAAGTGGTGGGACAGAAAGAGGAAAGACAGAGGAAAGGTCTTCTTCAGAGATTGAAGACAGCCGACATTTATAAATATATAACAATGGCAGATAGGTTACCTCAGAACTAAAAAATAATTATTATAAAATCAATGTATTCTACTTCATCCCTCTATATTTCAAAAATTGGAAGGATTTAAAAAGGTTGCCTAAATTTCAGAGAAAAAAAACACATTAAATTAACTGTTCCTTGATTATTTGTATTTGAGAATCGTCTGAGAATAGGTATTGGGGAAAAGTAACTCCCCATTGTTTTTAAATTACAACTCCCAACATTCCATGAGATTCAGCCAGCCATGCTAACTCAAGATTGGTAGGAATGATAGTTTACCCTATAATACTAACAGTAGGATAGATATTACATACTTATTAACCGGGCAGTAATTTTTATCTGTTTACTGAGCCTATAAAAATATGCTCCTGCAGTTAATAAAGCAGAATCTTCTACCTCAAAAGGCCAAAGTCTAGTATTGTAACAAGTTGGCTAAAGAACGTAAAATAGAAATAAAAACTTCAGTCACAGGAATTCCTTGTAGATAAAAGAAGCTGACATGGAAGAAAATAGCGTAACTGGCAAAAGATTCCTCTTCTTACTGGCACTAATTTCATGCCTATCAATGGGCTGGAGAATTCCAAAATCCTTCTCCTCTGGAACTCTTTGTCCCAACACACCAGGGAGATAAATTAGGTCATATGTTATGCCCTCCCAGCTCTTGTTAACTGAATACCAACTACATGGATCACACTAGCCAATACCAGAAGCATATGCTATTCATTATTTGATAATTAAAATTAGGCCAGATTTCACACAAACAAGAATAAGAATTAACAATTAAAAATAAAAATATGCAAGGACAGATACATAATGAATGATAATGCTTGTATTAATTGAAAAATTGTAAATACAGATAATTTAAGAAGTTGATTTTTCCTAAAGCATTTGGAAGCCAAATAGCAAAGAATCCATGCACATTTTTATAGTTTCTGGTTTAATTAAAACAATACTTGAATGTGAAGAAATTAAAGAGACAGTTGAATGTTAGTAGTCTAATATTCTTGCAAAGGATGCAATTAAAAAATGGAGGAAGAAAATGCAGGCTGAAATTCTTTATTCTATCATTCCAGTTCTGAAAGTGGCCAACCCTTCAAAAGAAATAGCATGCTTTCTAACTGCCATTTTCAGCACATTTTGGGGCCACCTTTATTTTCATTCATCTTTCTCTAAACACAGAGGATTCTGTGGAGGATCTAAAGGATTCATTGAATTACATTTTTATACTGTCCATCTGCCTCACAGACGGACTCTCCAAAAATTAATGGAATGGATATGTTTGTAAAATATACTAATCATAATTAACTGATTAATAGGCTAGTAAGTCACTAAGTCACTAATTAATTTATCCAATTTTAGTGAGATTAATACAGTTACAGGCTTCTGGAAAATTTCACTGCTTAACACAAAGTCTTGCTTTGACTGGATAAGGTATAAAGGAAGACATTATTGGATAATAGGTTTGCTGGGGGTGTTTGAGAATTTCATTCATATTTTTATGCCACTGTGCTTAGGAAGTTCATTCATCTAAGGAAAGTGAACTATATATCCGTCTTTGAAGCAAGCACAGGTTTTTAATGCTTTAGGAATTATGCTAAAAAATAACAACTATTTTGGTTTGGAATGGCAATGTTCACTTTCCAATCTGAAGCATAAATACAATATTGTTCTGGTATGTAATCTCCATTTGACAATACAAAATAGCTTGTATGAATACACAGGTTAGACTAAAGTATGAATGTTACTATGCGAACTTGTTACTGGAAATCTGTACAAATGTCTTTAAACAGTTTGCATTTGTTGCTAATGGTTTATAAAGATTAACCAAAGTAGCCATTTCTTAGCTTCATATGTAACTGCACAAGAAGAACTGGGTGAACAAAAAGTTGAATTACTATGTTTACAATAAAACTTAAAAGATAAGTGTAAGACCTGTTTGACTCACAAGAGTGTTGCAAGTAAAACCACAATCCATGAACTGGAAAGTAGCTTAAAAGGGTATAAAATGTTTAACATAAAAAGCCACTTCTACATACCTTACAATATAACTGAACCACTAAAGAAAGCGGGGGAAAGCAAAACCATTCACTAAACCACAGGAAGGTTTTAGTTTGAACACTTTTAAAATTCTTAATAATTCTATGCAGTTGTTGAAGAAAAATAACTAAGACAGTACTGTGACTAGAGAGGATTAAATATTTCAAAACAAGCTATGATTTAAACTGTCATTTTATGCAACAAGGTCCTTCTTAAGACTGTTCAAAAGAAACACATTTACGAGTTAATGCAATTACAATCCTTGTTGGAAGTCATTTCCAAAAAGTGAAGTTCCTATTATCAGTTATAACTTTATTCTATAAAGCTACAGATAAAACTAAGTGTAGCAGTGAATAAAACTAGAATAGATTAAGGCATCAGACTAGAAGCCAGGAAACTAAATTCTAATACCATTTAGGCATGAAAATCAGTGGGACGATCTTGTGCCAATCTCCATCTCTCAGCCCACCTCATAGGGCTGTTGTTGGGAGGAAAACAGGGAGGAGGACAATTAGGTATGTTTGCTACCTTTAATTCTATGTAAAAACAATAAAACTGGGATATAAATAAAATCAATCAATCAAATAAATAATATGGCCTAAGTGTCAGAATTCATATCTCACTAGAAGACCTACATGTGACAGAGTTAGATTCCAATTTCTGCAAGCTCTAGTTTTGCTTTAAACCTAGAACCAAATGTGCCCCACGAACTGAATTTAAAGCTGCTGCTGCATGCTGAATTTTGGGTTATACCAGTATCAACCCTTGAGTTTGTGACATAGCTGTAAAATCTGCATATCCCACTTTGGATCCCTAAGAAACCATAGGGGTTTGTTACAATTCATCCCTGATTGTATATGTTTTGTATATGTGAGATGTGTATATTTGGTTCAACATGAATTTTTAAATAACAACAGAGAGCGTGGTATAGAGGTAGAGGTGTTGGAGTAAGAAGACCCATGATCTAATCTACATCAGCTCTAAAGCTTGCTGGGTGATGTTGACCCAGTCATTAAGACCAATCTATCTATTGGAGGGAAAAATGAAGGGCGCCTTCAGCCACTAAATGAAAGGTGGATAAAAAAATTAATGAATAAAAGAAACAAAACTGGGTGTATTTAGCACAGCATGTAAAAAATTTCCAAATGTTTAAGAGGAAAGCATCTGGCGGGGGGGAGGGATTTAATAGCAAAAGTTGCAACTTCTTTTAAAAGGTGGCGCTTCAAGCCAGGTTTTCCCTCCATTGGGGGAAAAAAAAGGAATAAACTAAATAAAAAGTCTCTCAGCATATTAAATCAAACAATTTTATAAATATTATTTTTTCCTACATAGCAGCTGAGACAAAAACTCTCAATTAAAAAAAACAAAACTCTAAAATGATTTTAAAAGACATCTACAGCAGTATTTATATTTCCCAAAGTATCCTTCAGAAAACAGAATATTTAAATAGCAATTGGCCTAAATTCTCAGTACAGTTAACTTTGAATTAGTTTGTAAAGCTAATTTGTAAAGTATTACCTAGAGCTCAGTGTAACATGCAAAGAACCTATAGCAAATTATTAGTGCTTTTATTTAAATAAAATCACTGTTGCGAAACTAAATAAAAGCAAAACAGTGAAATTATGTTAACAAATCCTTAGAATATTTCTAAATCCAATTTTCAGATTTAGCCTAGTAAAAATTCTCCTCCAGAACTCTCTGAACTCTCTCTGCATACTGAAAGTAACTAAATATGAGAAATGCTTGTGATGAAGAAACTAACTTTAAACATTGTAAGACAGTACAACTATTCTATTAATTGCTCGTAAAAAAAACATTTACTTTTAAATCTTAGTGACATTCAATATATGCTGTATTCAGCTTCATTGATCTTCCAAGACAATATATTTTTTTGCCTGTTCTAGCTAGACAGCTATGGAAGATGTAGACCAGATCTTAATGGCCCCAATTGGGAAACCATAAACAATTAAATAAGATATACAAAAAAGAGTTTGTGAAGATGTCCACTCAATCAATCAACCAACCTAGGTCAGACTACTTGGATAAGATCTATGTCACAGATATATTCTTGCTTACATGCTTTTTTTTTTTTTGCTATATGTTTTCCATATAAATGTTAAATATTTGGAAAATAGTTGGTTATGTGATTCTTCTTCCCAGGATTGCATTTGTCCCCCTTACTAACCATTAACTTGCAGTAATCAGAAGTTTCTAAGAATATTGCTTAGATATTGCCTCTAACCAAACCATACTGGGTTAAAAACACCATGTTCAGGTTAGTCTAAAAAAGGGATGATGGTATGAGGGGCTGGTGTGAGGAGCTCTATTGGAATGATGGTATGAGGGGCTCTACTGGAATATTTTGTTCAACTTCTCTAAATAGTATTTGTTTAATTCTAAATGTTTTCAGTTTTAAAATAATTATAGCTAAACTTTTTAAAAACTTAATACATGACAGTCATTACCGACCGGGGTGGGGTGGGGGAACCCCTCTTCATTTGAAAGATAAACAGTCTGATAAAAATAGTACCTAACATTTGATCACATCATCCACACATCCAGTTTTCCTCCATGTTTTTCCACTAGGTTCATCAACACAGCGCTGCTCTCTGAGCGGTGTTAGTACATCTTTTTGCCATTTCAGCTTTCCAGAATCATTAGCGTTATGTACTGAAACGGCACAGTGCTCTCCTGCCACTCTGACTCCACGTTCTTTCAGCCTGCTGAGCATCTCTTTTCCTATGTTGTTTCCTCCTTTGACTAATGTTTGCCAAGACTCATACATCATTCCCAAATTGGCCCAAATGAATTAAACACGGCTCTGCTTAACATTACGAGATTTAAATGGATTTTCTCTCTACAGGTCTGCCCTATAATTGGGTTTATCCATCTTGTTGAAGTACAGTTTACACTTGCTAACATCACGACAATTCAAGCTACATTTTCTGCTCCAGTGGCAGGAGCGAAGGAAATTTGTCATCGGATCATAACAGGTAATTCAAACAACAATTAGTTTGATGACGGCCCGTATGTCAATGTCTAGCCCTAGTCGGCATTACTCACACCCAGTGTTTCCTAAGATGAATTGTTCCTATGATTTATTTTGCTTTCAATCACCAACAATACTTATAACTGCTTTCCTAAACATATTGCCCTCTCTATATATATGTTAGGGTAGTATCTCCCAGGATTCCCAACCAAACCTAGATAGATTAGAAATTCTGGCAGTTGCAACACCAACACATTGGAGAGCACCAGGTTGGTGGGGAAAATTATTTCTGGAAATATCCACAGCCGACATGCTTTTCAAAAGATTTTTAAAAATGACTTGTTTTTCAAAAGATTTTTAAAAATGAACCACATAAGGATAGTAGTAAAAGCATATTCTGCCCTTTTGAACAGTTACTAAAAGAATCAACCATAAACAAACAGTGAATTATTCAGATGATCTTAAATACCTTGGTATTTAAGAGCCTTGGTGGCGCAGCAGACTAAAGCACTGTTAAGTAACACCAGCTGCCTGCAATTACTGCAAATTCAAATCTCACCAGGCTCAAGGTTGACTCAGCCTTCCATCCTTTCGAGGTAGCTAAAATGAGGACCCGGTTTGTGGGAGACTTTGTATAAAAAAGAACACCGCTTAGGTGGGGGCCGAAAGCCCTACTAAGCAGGTATATACAAAAGTATGAAGGCTATTGCTTAACGCATTGTAAGATGCCCTAAGTCTCCGGAAAAGGGCGGCATATAAATTGAACCAATAAATACAATGCCTGCTAATCAGTGAAACAAAGTAAGTTTTGTAGAAAGGATCTAAGATGGATTTCATTATGACAGTCATCCAGCAAGAACTTCAACAACTACATATTTTTCAGAATAAAAATTTACATATTTTATGATACCTGCCATTTACTATTTTTGACAATTATAAATATATTTGCAGTTAAAAAGAAATAAGACTAAGAATTAATTCTAACCATCCAACTTAACAGTCCTCTTTTACCTAGTATGGTGCTGAGACATCATTTAATTCGAAAGCCAGATCTTTTTGCCTCTGTCACTATTTTTTTAAAAGCTTGAGTATTTCACAAAAACAATATCTACCTTAGTCAACCTAATCCATTAAATCTGTCTACATTGTGGGCAGAAGGGCCAAAGTTCTTATTTTGTTGAACAAGGAAACAATTTGGGTGAATCAGACTTTAAGCACTATCTATCAAGCTAAGCTATCTGAATTTTTGTGTAGACAAAAATAATGAAATACAAATTCCTTTAAGGTAGGATAGGTTAAAAATGTAATGTTTAAATAAATAGAAAAATAGCACTCAAATTATCTATTAATTACTGCATCTGCTAATTAACAAGAAATTTAAAAAGACATGGAAAGTCTTGATTCTACTGGCATTGTTCTTCTCCCTTCCTAAATAAGATTCGGTTTTACTTCAGGCTTCCGGCTGACGTCACAGCAACATCAGACATGAAGAGAAGATCTCCGCTCTCCTGTGCCGAGTTCTCCCCATTGGTGGGCTCCAAAAGGAGCCAAAGCCATGGGCAGTGAAGCAAAAGGGGTGCCCTATGAGGTCATGGAGAGTCGCAACTCTCCTGTCTGACCCAGCGTTCTTTTCTCCTCTCAGCCACGATGAGAAGAGGCAGTCTAAAGTTGGTTGCCATGAAGCTGGGACAGCCGAAGAATAACTTAGACTGGTGCTGGAGCGAAGTAGGTGAACAGTGACTGGAACTGGGAGCGAGGATTAATTTTTACTTAAAACTTAACCCCAAGGAATAATGTAGAACTATTTGCTCAGAATTATTTGTTAAAGCAACAATTAAGTATTCTGAGAAAAATTCCAACTGGAAAAAAAAAGACTTAAAGAGACAAAAACAATAAACTTCTAAAAATACAGAAAATTGGACTCTTTGTTGTGGCTCTGTTACCAGAGCCTGTGTCATCGGCAGGAGAGGACTCCGAGAGTGAAGGAGAGGAGTTGGTAAGGCCTCCCTCTCCAGGACCCTCCTCTTTGGCAATGCCTTCGGTGTCCGCCGAAGGGCAAGAAATAGGGCCGGGGCCAAGCATGTCCACGCAGCCACAGGTAGACAGTGATGAGAGTAATGAGTCTTGGCCGGATCCACAGCAGCATCGCAGAGATAAGCGCGTGCAAGAGAAGAAAAGGCGTGCCCGAGATTAGGCTGAGTCACTGGACCACACCCACAGGGTATAAAAGGGAGCGTGGTGGCCAGTCAAGCCTTGTGACGAACAAAGCTGAAAGCTTCCACGCCATTCTGCATTGCCGGACTTTTGCTATAGACTTTGCTGGATTATCTCTGGACTTGATTGACTCTGTAATTATTGAGCTGTTTCCTTTGATGTACCAGAAGCGGGGAGAAGTTATCTCTCCTCTTCGTAAGTAATAAACTCTTGGCAGGCAGCCACTAGTTTGTTGCCAAGTTCTGTTATCCTAAGGAAAAGGATTTTGCCAGCTGGTTTGGTCTTTAACTCTTGGACATCTGTTGGTGTGTGTGCATGTGGGACGGGGACAGAACACTCTTAAACTGGGAAGATATGGTAATGGGAAGGCATTTTAAAATGCTGGGATAACTACACTTAAAAGACTTATCCTGCTTCTATAATTGAATTACAATTAAAATTATGATTAAAATTTAATTATTTTAATGAGACTGACTAGTGGCAACACTGAAATTTAAGTTGAAAGTGCCACCTGCTGACGAAAGGAAAATATACAAGCCTGGGAATACTTATTTGAAGGACTATGAAAATACTTATTGGGCTACATCCAACTACCCCATGACTACTGGAGATTTAAATATGAGAACAAGGAAGATAATTCAATTAAAGTGATCCCTGAATGTTATGCTAGGTTGTATGATCAATAGGGAAAAATATGAATGCTAAAAAGCATATGATAAGTTCAGGTAGTCCTTGACTTACAGCAGGCCGTTTAGAAGCTGTTCAAACTTACAATGGCACTGAAAAAAGGAACTCTTTTTTACACCTATGACTGTTGCAGCATTCCCATGGTCACATGATCAAAATTTGGATATTTGGCAACTGACTCATATTTATGACAGTTGCTATGTCCCAAAATCATGTGATCATAGTTTGCCACCTTTGACAAGCAAAGTCAATGGGGAAGCGTAAGCCAGATTTACTTAATAACCAGGTTACTAACTTTACCACTGCAGTGAGTCACTTAACAACTGTGGCAAAAAAAGGTCATAAAAATTCACTTAAATACTGTTTCGCTTGGCAGCAGAAAGTTTGGGCTCGATTGTGGTCATAAATCGAAGACTACCTATAAACTAAAGTTAAAAAATGAAATTCTGACCTTCTAAAAAATCATGGGATCATTTGCTTTAAATGTAATATGAAATGGCAAGGGAATCCATTTATCAAGGTTTAAGATTTCTAAAATTAGTTAAATGCCAATGAATCAGCAATGAGCCTAGTAACCAATGACTACCTCAACATGTTCCTGCTGATAATCCATGGTTTTTCTGAAAACATTACAGCAATCTCCTGATCTTATCAGTTTTTCTTCCATTCATTTCTTTCCCACAATCTTACCACACAGTTTTTTCTTGTTAATCACCTCTTTCCTCATATGCGCAAAGTATATTAATTTCTCTTGTTGATCATTCTCTCTTTTATTTTCTTGTCAAACAGTCTTTATTTCAGAGCCAACTGATTGATTTTTCTTGCAATTCATGGTACTCTTTTTTTAAAAGCTCTAGCCTTAAAAGATGTCTATTACAGCTGTAAAATTAATTGCTTAAAAGCTATTCCGGTCTTCTTTTTTGGTCACAGAAACAAGATTTTACTTCAAGCTTTTCTTTAAATTTGACATTGCTTCCCCTTCCCAGAATTAATCTTTATCACACTATTTTAATATGTGTTTGAGCCATTCCCCAAACTAACACCTCGACTTTTTCTCTTCAACTGCTGAGTTCACTAAGCAAGCTGACTGACATTACCTTTGTCTAATTACTATGTAATATTAACTCTAATTTTTCATCTTTATCTTTGAAATGAGTTATAATTCTTCCTTAAGTTTGGTGAGCAAGTTGTAATACTTATGAACCACAAATTACTAGTGTTTTAATCTCCAAATTTTATTACAGCCACCACTTCTTTTAATCTTTTCATTCTTAGAAGTGATGTATGTTAAATAGAACTATGGGCAGTGTGCATTCTTGTCTCACTCCTTTCCCTATTTCAAATCACCCTAATTTGCCAATTCAATTTTTACAGTAATCTCCTATTCAGAAGAATATCAGATGTTTGGGCATATTTTAAAGTATTAATATAAATTAATATAAATAATATAAGAGCCTTGGTAGTACAGGGGTTTAAGGCACCCTGTTATTAAGCTGGTTATTAAGACCAGCTGCCTGCAATTACTGCAGGGTTCGAATCTCGCCAAGGCTCAAGGTTGACTCAGCCTTCCATCCTTTCTAAGGTAGGTGAAATGAGGACCCAGTTTGTGGGGGCAATAAGCTGACTTTGTATAAATATACAAAAGGATGAAGGCTATTGCTGAGCACATTGCAAGCCGCCCTGAGTCTTCGGAGAAGGGCGGCATATAAATCAAATTTAAAAAAAAAAATAAAATCATATTCTGACAAAATCTAGGGAATCAAAGCCTTACTATAGTCAATTAGGCAATGGTAAAATTTGTACTTAAATGTCTCCCATTATTCATTTCATGTTTGCCATCTGATCTCTTGTCTCTCTGCCTTTTCTGAAATATCTCTGTTCGTTTTACATTTCTCTTGCCATGCATGATTCTTTTCTTCTTTGTAAACTCAAAAGCAAAATTTTCCTTACAGGAGGAATTATTACAACGATTCAGGGGAAAGAAACATTAAGGAATGTATTAAATCTAAATTTAATCAAAGTAAAATTATCTAGATTTGAAATTGCTGTTAAAACACATCTTGTCCAATTAAGTAAAAAGGCTAGGATAAAGCTACATGATGTAACATTTACAATTTTGGGCTGAAGCACTTCCTAACCTCTATACACCCAAGGATTTAGGTTCTTTCTTGCACAAAGCAATTAAATGAGAACACACCCATCTTTTGTGTCAATCTTGAATCAGTCCATAAAACAATATACATGCCTACAACAAGTTGGCCCCATTACCATGATAAGAATATGCTAGTTAGAATGATATGAAAATGAAAGAAAATGTTTTAGTAAATTCTGCTTCCAAAAAAAAGTGATCCATGTGCTATTTCTTCCCTATATTATATTCTACATTCTCTCTCCTCGTCCAAGTTTTCATTTTTTGTTGATCATTCTACGTTTTTGCAGTATCTTTTGCAGGTTGTCAGACCTTACTAGATTGTCTTGGCAATGATTATCACTCAAGGAATAGGGAAAAGGTCCATTTCTTTTTCCAGAAGAAAGCAAAACAAGTTTTCTTCCCTGGTTTCAAGCTGGCAATGTTTTGTACAATTGCAGAAAATTTGTCATCATGTACATCAGAAACGATGTACCCAGGTTTTTCTTCTTAGGAAAAATGCTTCACATATTGAAGACTTGAGCCTATATAGTACCCCATCAGAAATCTGTTCTAGCAGACTACAACATCACTGATTGACTCCAGCTCCACTACTCATAAATTAGGAGCAAGGACACTCCTTTATAAAACTGCAACAAATGTTTTTTACACAATAGATTCCTAAGGCCATTTATTACAAAACTACAAGGTGTAGCCATGTTAAATATTAGCTTGGGAATGTACAAAATAAAACAAAATAATGACAAAGTGAAGCCATAAAGAGCAATATAGTAATCTAAATTGAAGAGTAATTTCCTTTCTCAAAGGAAGAACAAACTCTATTTTAGCCTTTAAAAAGTTAAATTTTTAAAAAATAAGTCTTTTGGCATTCCTGATAAATGCACAAATAGATCCTTGATGGCTCAGTCATCTCTTACCTGATAATTCCATTAAATCCAAAATTTGGATATTTTAAAAAAAATTGAATGTGTTAATGAGCACGGAGCACTAAGTTATGTGCCACTGGTAAATTAAAAGTCTTAGTAAACAGAAAGCAAGAAAACAATGTTCCATATCCACAGCAAATCATTAATGGGGATAGATTTCGATTGTGATGTATCCTATCCCAGAGATGAAATTATCTGCATTCAAAAGGCGTGTTTAATGTTGCAGATTTAGAACAGCAATTTTCAAACATGAAGTCATGAAAAAAGCGTAATGATTTCTCTACTCTGATTTGGAATTCCAGAAACTGAATTGGGGGAAAAACTTTATGTGTGTTTTGAGTTTACAAGTCTGGAACTCCTAATTTAATACTCTTTACAGAAAGGCATTTGTAGCAGCAGTGCACGTATACAAGGATCCAATCTAGATTAAGACATCCCTAGTTTTGTTTTCTTTTGTTTGCCTTCTTAATACAGAAGTCAAGTCAAAGATTATTGATACTAAACAGAAAATGTTATTTTGCACTGACTGTGGATGGAATATATAAGAGATAATGCTATCTACAGACACAGGAGGATAAAAGACCTAAAATTTAGTTTCTACATTTCTAGAACTCTTTTCTTTCTTTCTTTCTTTTATTGATATAGGAAAGTGAATAAACCCATTATGAACATACGGTACCTTGCCACAACCATCATTACTGTTGGTTACATTTACTGTAATGTATCTGAAGGGTCCCAATACACCCATTAGTAGACATAAGTGTAAAGCTGCTCCATAGAAAAGGTGACCTTGAGTTCAGTAGGATTACCGCT
This sequence comes from Arizona elegans, assembly GCA_022577455.1. Classification (NCBI taxonomy): domain Eukaryota; kingdom Metazoa; phylum Chordata; class Lepidosauria; order Squamata; family Colubridae; genus Arizona; species Arizona elegans. Next base: position 55,767,683 of record JAKOOJ010000005.1, on the reverse strand, counting down.
CACATCCAGGAGCTCTATGCATATATTTTGTGATCCTTCAATTCTACATCAATATGGGTTTAGTCTATTTAGTATAGAATTGGCCTGCACAACATCTGGCCTGATAAACAGAATTATACATCTTGTAAAGTAAGTAAATTTGCTGCTACTAAAAGATATCTTATTGAGCTCCTCCAAATCACCAGGTCTCCTTAGAAGACAAACAGCTGATCAACACAACAAGTATTTCTTTGTGAGCCTCAATTATTTTTAATTTATCAATGTGATCTTTTTCTCTCTAAAGTTGTGCAGGCCTACCATTTAATAAGTTGAAGATCAAATCATAGTACAAAAGTGTAAATTTGTTTTCAAAGCTAGTGTACCTTAATCAAATTAACTGTAAAAGTCTCTGTGCTAAAGATTACAAATCCATCACAATTTGTCAAAGTTAAACCGTTAATTTTTATACCTTATTCTACTGTTACAAAAAGGTTCTCTTCTTAAATGGAACACAATAATTTGATAAACATGGTTTCTAATATGTATGTATATGTCTGGTAGCCACCAAAGGTTCTTTTATAATATAATTTATGATTGTGCTATATGACTTCCTGCAAAGGTAATTTAACTGAAGGTATAAAAAAATACTACCTTGGTAAATATCATATCTAGTTACTGTTTTCTCAATTTTGTTTTTGATAGCAAGTAATCTTCCTAACAGGGAAATAATTACTAAAATCCATGGTAATATTCTTTATATATCAAACTGTATTTGGTTACTAAATTGTTTTGAGGAAACAGCTTGGTATCTTTTTTTTTTTTTAGAATTCAGAAATTACAAAAATGAACTTGTCAAAGCAATCATTCCTCTTCCTCTTATTAAGTAAAATAAATTAATCTCTATGCTATGTAGAGAAGGAAGGAAGAATGGTCATTCCTCAAAGTTGCACAGAATTTGAGGTCTTTGCTGATATGGTAGAGTTCAGGGCTCAGAGCATTTTGGAACTTGCATGATGAGAATAAGTACATCACCTAAATTTAGAACCAACATGAGTGCAGAACATCATCCCTAAACATTTATTGGACCTCAAGATTATGTTAGAAACACAAACTCATCACCCGCTGACAAGTTTGGACAAAGTTCTGCTGATCAGAGTTTGTAGCTACCTACAAAATTAAGCCACACATCTGAAGTATCTGCTAATTATCAAATATTAATAGTATAATTTTCACATAGCTGAAAGTTGCATGAGGCTACTGAAAGGTGCACAGCAATTTAATTGAATATCGTGCAAATAATCTAGAGTTACTAATTATGTGAAAGCACAATAGCTCAGGGTAATTTAACTAGCATGGAAACTATTCATACAATCACTGCAAATGACATCTCTGTAAGAAATGCCTCATACAAGATATATTATTCAATCCTAGAACTGAAAAGGACCTGAAAAACCTGTGTGAACACCCAAGGCTATATCCTCCACATATCATATATCCCACATAACCTACACAATCCAAGTCATAATTATCTTGCAATAAGAGAACAGGAGAAAAACATTAACCCAACCAGGATAGCTAATCCAAGTTTTCTTGCCCAGAAGAAAAGCATTCTAATTATGCAAAATATCATAGAAAAAGGCAAGAGAAAGAAAGTGCTATAAATAATATGTTAGGTGTTTATAGTGCAACTATAGGTGATAGTGCAACTATAGGTGACTACAATGCAACATATACTATTCAAAAGTCAATATCTATACTTCTCATAAAGCTAAAAATACTCTTTTGTTGTAAACACAAACCATATATTTGATGCTGCTTCATATTCAACAAAACCTGTCACATCCATTAATTTTTAAATATTTATATCACATTTCTTTATTTCAAAGCATTGAAATACCAAGTAACATAGAATTTCTTTTCCATCCTTATGCTGACATGTGCATACACATAGCTTGAGGAAACCAATAAACTTTCCAAATACCTACCCCAGCCATTTAGGAAAGAAAAAGGAAATGTCCTGGCATTCTATATATTTGAATGACTCTTCAAAGTGTCTATGGATTTAAGTAGGGCAGAGGTCTTCAAACTTGGCAGCTTTAAGACTTGTGGACTTCAACTCCCAGAATTCTCCAGACAACTGGACCAACTGGTCCAGTTGGCTGGAGAATTCTGGGAGTTGAAATCCACAAGTCTTAAAGCTGCCAAGTTTGAAGACCTCTGAAGTAGGGTAATAGATGAGGAGACGTAAACAGACCTTATGTGAACTCGTTTGAGATTACTGCACAAAGGCACTTCAGCTTGTGGTGGGGCTGATTCATACTGTAATTTTCTTTCCCACAAAATGAACAGCCACACATGACTGATACTTATCAGCAAGAAAGTATAGGGAGATTCCAAGTCTCTTCTACCTTGCCTCCACAATCACATGAGCAAGGACCTTCTCAAGCTATGGTCCTGTTGCTGCCTATTTAAACAAAATTCTCAGGATTTCATTTTAACCTATTTCCTTTTAGATGGCTTCTGTCAAGTTAAGGCCATGAATGACGTAGAACAATTTAGCAAGAGTTCAGTTATTTGCTTACACACAACTAAGAAAATCTCGGCAGACCAAACCTATACTATTCTCACTCTAACAGATATACCCTGGGATATCGTAGGAAGTGGTTATGCTTGCTCTCTTTCTCTGTCTTCTATACAGCTCAGGAACATCTTGCTCTTATCCCCCACCCCCCACCCCTCATTTGGAATATATTCTCTCTTTTCTGGAAAACTCAGTCCATCAAATCAGCTTCTCCACTGTAGGCATCATGTCTCACAGCTTCTGTTAAAGATAATTTTTGTCTATGCATCTAATTACTATAAAATGAACATTCTTATGCTTTGATAATCTGCTTTAAAATATGGTAATAGATACATAATTGTTGTTCATTGTTCTCCAGATATGGTCTCATGAATGCTGACATTTGCCAATGCAAGAGAAGCCTTCAGTTCCTTAGAGGTGTGTCTGGATTTTGAGACTTCCCAGAGTATTTTACATACCTTGTCCTTGATATGACTTTGGTTGGTTAACCACTTCTAAGGAAAGTAACAATGGTGTTGAATTGCCACCAATTGTACAGAATCTACCTGATAAGGGACTGGTGGAATCCAAATTCTTTAGAAAGAGTTTTGTACTGTTTTCAGCTTGGTGAGAATCAACAATTTGGCAATCCTCAGAAATCTTCTTTGTTCAAATCATGATAGACTTCCACATAACTGGGTAGTGAAAACAATGAATTCTGTTCTTTAAATAAGGCAGACTTGTTTATCAGACATATTTATCATCCCATTGGTTGAAAGACATGACTCTAATATATACCTTTCAAATGAACTGATAATCCTAGTGTTTGCTTTTTTCACACACACATATAATTTTGTATCATTTTCATCAATAAATCAATGAGCAACTATAATGTTTTTTACTCATTTGGTTAATTGGGTTCTGCCAAGTTTTAGGACTCATATGAGGAACATATAAACATTTAGGTCATATTTATGCAAAAATATTGAAAATTCAAAAGATGTCACATACTTTTAAGCACTACTGTATATATGTTTCAGAATTATCAAATATTAATGTAATGTTTTTTCAAAATTTGTCCTATTACATTTTATGCATCTCCATGGATGCAAGAATCATCCCGTTAACCACTAGACTAAACTACAGAAAAATGTCAGAAAAGTTCTGCTACCAAAATATAGAAAGCAACTGTAATTGCAAGATCTCATAAAAGATGCTTGGATGAAGAGTTGTTAGGAACCAGTGGCCTTGCGCACGGTCACTCACGCCCTTGTCACCTCCCGGTTGGACTATTGCAATGCTCTCTACATGGGGCTCCCCTTGAAGAGCACTCGGAGGCTCCAACTGGTCCAGAATGCGGCCGCGCGGGTGGTTATGGGTGCAACTCGTTGAGCCCACGTGACACCCCTCCTGCGCAAGCTGCACTGGTCCCAGTGGTCTTCCGGGTGCAATTCAAGGTGTTGGTTACCACCTTTAAAGCACTCCATGGCATAGGACCCAGGTACCTTCGAGACCGACTTCTGCCACCAGTAACCTCCCACCGACCAGTCCGCTCCCACAGAGAGGGTCTCCTCAGGGTGCCATCGGCCAAGTTATGTCGGCTGGCGACACCCAGGGGGAAGGCCTTCTCTGTGGGAGCCCCAGCCCTGTGGAATGAACTGCCCCCCGAAATACGTAGGATCTCCGACCTCCGGGTGTTTCGCTGCGCTCTGAAGACCCTGTTGTTCCGCCAGGCAGGGCTATTAACATAACGTTTTAAATTGGGGGTATTTTAAATTTCTGGGATTTTAATTGGAGCCTAATTATTTAATGATTTTAAATTTTAAATTGTTGTTTTGTTTCTGTGTTTTTAAATAGGCTGTACACCGTCCTGAGTCCTTCGGGAGAAGGGCGGTATAGAAATAAAATTATTATTATTATTATTATTATTATTATTATTATTATTATTATTATTATTATTATTATTATTATTATTATTATTATTCAAATTTAATAAATACAGGTAGTTCTCAACTTACAACAGTTCACTTAGTGACCGTTCAAAGTTACAATGGCACTGAAAAAAGTGACCAATAACCATTTTTATACTTATGACCATTACACCATCCCCATGCTCATATGATCAAAATTCAGAAACTTGGCAACTGACTCATATTTATGACAGCTGGAGTGTCCCAGAGTCTGGCAAGCAAAGACAATGGGGAAGCCAGATTCGCTTAACAACATTACTAACTTAACAATTGCAGCAATTCACTCAACAACTGTAGCAAGAAAGGTCATAAAATAACAATTGTCTCACTTAGCAACAGAAATTTTGGGCTCAATTGTGGTCATAACTCAAGGACTTCTTGTAATAATAATAATAATAATCTTATTACCAGACTTTAAATGTAAAATGTCTACCATTTCTAATTTTACAAAACCTGCCTAGCACATTGGAGACTTTTTTACTAAGGCAGTGCAAAGTTTTCAGATTTCTTTTTTCCACAATGCATAGTAGTAAAACAAAGTAGTTGAATGTGTGCATACAACTGCAAAAGGCAGCAGGAACAGCTAATTAAGTAGTCATACAAGCCTGAAAATGACGCATATATAGGCCGATATATAGTATGTTATTTCATATCAAGAATCTGATGAAAAATTAAAGGTACCAACAGCTTCAATGACAACTTGAATAAAATCCATTACTAAATTATTAAAGTATTACTTCTGGTAGGAGCATTTACAGAAAACAATCTGTTAATATCATCCCAGTTAATTCCAAATATTTTGCTGTTTAAACTGAAGAATTTTTACTACTGATTTGCAAGTGGTAGAATATATTATTTCTGAGCTTTCAACACCCTTTACTCTTATATCAAGGTAATTATTAAACTGAAAAGAAATAAGACAGACTCTAAAGTGTGTGTTTTTTTTCAAATTAATTTCTAACTTAATTAACATAATGATAGGCTTCATTTTTCCTGTATTAAGTTTTCCCATTTAGTTCTTATTCTTTGTTCTGTAGGAGTTAGATCTTTGAAATCATCCATTTTATCTTGCTAAAATATAGTTCTACATTTGGCTTGGAAACCATTCAGATTTACAATGAAAAAAGCTAGGCTTGTAGAGGTATTGTTTATCAAGCAGTAATTGTTATTGTTCATACGATTTATAAATTTATCAACTACAATGTTTAAGAACATAGCAACATTATTTCAAATATGTAATTTCAAGTAGCATTATATCTTTTTACAAATATTATAAACACCTCCACTTACAGGTGTGTCTGAGTCTTGGAATGTACTAAGAATATGATTCATCAAGCAAATTCTAACAGCTCTAACTAATCTGTTTAACAAGTGATCAATTTATCACAAAAGGTGTGCAAATTTAATAAAATATATTCCTTAACTTTGATCTTGAAAGACTTCCCACTTCCCACAATAAAAGTAATCCTTCAACTACCCAATCTGAGCGAATTATTTCAGACTTTACTGAACTGCACCTTTATCAGGAAACACTTCTGTCTTTTATATTTTTTGTGGTTAACTAGATTTTAAGTACTCATTTTAAACTGGAATAATGGACCTTACAGTGGAACTGTTATTGTTGAATCTGATTTTAAAATGTTTTATAAGTTTGTAATCTTCCCACAATATATGACATACTCATAATTAACTACTTCATTAGCTAAAGAAATTAAACCTATCATTGGAAGGGGAGAAACCTTTTTAAATTTTCAAACGAGAGGAAAAGTAAAAGTAAATATTGAAACTATGCTATGAGTGAAATTAAGGAATAAAATTGTTTCCCCTTTTACCTTGAAATGTCCTATTGAGTTTACTTAGGTGCAGAAACCTTTCACATAATTTAAGAAATGACCACTCTGGATTCTGTGATACTAAAACTCAGTAGAGCCTGGCTAAAAAAAAATGTATCAGTGACAGCTTCTCACTCAACAACCTTCAGTAATTGCAGGAAGTCTTTTCAAGAGTAGCAGTTTCCTTTCTTGAAAACTTTTTCAGTCCTCATTGTTCTCTTCAACAATATGCAGTGGGGTGTAGGGGGATGCTGAGATAGGGAGAAGGGGATATAAAATTATTGGACTGAAGTCCCTATGGGGCAATTTGTCACTCCCCAGAAGTTCCTGTACAGTACCTCATTTACTGTTTTCCCCCTACACCTAGTATTCTCATCTCCCCAAGAATGAATTAATGACAGAGGTGTTACAAAGTGAGTGGAGACCATTAGATTCAGAAAGTTTCAGTGAAGTGCCTTGAGTCAATTTATCTCAAGCAAAAAAAAAAAAAAAAAAATCCCAGTCAATGTAACAACATTGCAAATGAAGTTAATTCCAAAAGGAGGGAAAATGGTAGTGAGTGATAAAAGCTACAGGGACTTCCTTTGTGACTGGCAAAATTGCTCTGAGTTTCACGAAAGGCAGAGTGAAAGAGATGACGTTTGCCTGCCCAACTCACAACATCATGATGGCTGGAAATATTTTGCATGCTGACTCTGTACTTGTAATTGGTCAAGGTGTAGGAAGTCCAGAAGAAAGATATTGTAACCCAATAGTGAACCAATTAAAAATAAATATATTTGCAAGAAGACAGCTCTTTTGACACATAGCAATGTCACATAGATTCAGAATAACAAACCAGAAAATTACAGAATTTAATTCCAAAAGTTTTTTTCTTATAAGAATGGCATTCTTGCCATACCTGCAACTCTTTTTACCAACTCAGGGAGTTTCCATCTTTTATAAACTCATCAGATACCCCAAAATTAAATTTAATATATAAGCAACAGTCATCTGCTCAAAGCAGCAACAGTTTTAACACACAAAAAGAAGTAAATGACAAACTATAGTGACATGTCACATAGAGGAGCAACAAAAAAAAAACAAAACCCACCCAATAGTATCAACCCAGAGATCATCAAAAATAAGGATCGTTAATGATGAATAAGTAGCACAAAACATGCCTGCCCTTTTTCACCTCATGCCCTCGTTTCCAAGTATGTATCAATAGAAGCAGCAGTTGATCAGGAATGAATCATACAGCGAGACATAAAGAGAGGGAGAAATAAATCTGAAGATTTATCTTCTGCCTTTTATTTTAAAAAAATTACCACTCAGTTAATAGAGATTGCTCTAATTATTGTGACAATTCCACATCCGGTTCAAACAACTTGTGTGTTCTTGACAGGATTCTCTGCAAGACTGAATTTCTTAGCCTGAGAATCACCTTTGTCTAAAAATGATACTTCCCTTTGGAACCCAAAAGGCCACATTAACAAACTGCCCTTCCATAGAGCTTCTTTTATTTTCCTTTTTTTTTTTTCAGCTGCCATATTCAAGCTGAATTAAAGCTTGTCTAGGCCTTTCTCTCCACCAGCTTCATAGATTCCAGGTCAATTGGAATACACAGTGGCACTGGGATTTCATATTGTTAATTACGCCAAATGCCAACTAACATCTAAATAGCACTCCTATTAAAATTTAAATAATAGTATGCAAATACCTACCTGTGTGATAGGAGTCTACTTTTATTACTGCAATGGAGGTATGAGTAAGTTATTTTCTTACACTTGAAGCCCAAAAGTAACAAATCATGTTACGGTCTGGTTTGTATTATCAGAATGCACTGCTGGCATTGCATTCTGATAGAATTTTAAGCAAACAGAGTTTTAAGCAAACACTTCTAGGGACAGACTATATACTGTAACTATATTCTGACTTCTAATTTCAGAAAAGGACCAGGGAGGATTCTGGGCTTAACAGAAAATAAACCTAATTAAATTCACAATTACATTAGTTTATGAGTTCTGGTCTGCACTCTGAAATAGCTGTGCTAAATGAATCAGTTTAAGAAATAATTTCCATGGCTGAATTGGACAAAACATTTAAAACTAAATTAATGTTATTAGAATTAGTAACATGTGATATTTATTTATTAATCGAATTTATATATACACCCATCTTAGAAAAAGGTTATTTCAAATCAAGTAGAAACATTTAGTATATCACAGATTGGCATCAGACTATGGTTCAGTCCTAATCTTATGCTCAAATACTTTCACCTTTTACATTTAATGTCATGTTCAAAGCAAAACTTGTAAGATTTGTATCTAGTATCCAACCTAGAACAAAAAACTAAAAATACTTTCAAGTTAATCTTTTGTGAATGTGGTAACTGGTTTGCACCCCAAACCAGAATGTGGTATACCAAAGCAACAATTTTGAAATTCTCCCTCCATATACAGACATAGGAATGAAATCTTGTTGCTATTTCTACTGTTAATGTCCAATTTTGAGCACTGAGCAGAACTAGACAATTAACGGGTGTAAATATGGAACTACATGGACATAATTGTCTTTGTTTGCATAAAGAAATAAATTATTTCTTTATTTAAATCATTGTCTATTTCATTAAGGTGATTTATATTTATATGAAAATATAAAAACCTAATACAGGTAGTCCTTGTCACTGCGTTTTTGTATTTACCAGATGAGCTCTTATTTTTGAACTTTCAGACTTACCGTAGCTTGCCAAGTTCTTATCAGTAACTACTGCGCATGTCTACATTCTTTTCTTCTTCTCTAAAAACTTCCTTTGTTCTCTGGCCAGAAGAGGTGGCTGGGAAAGCTTTGCTAGTAAGATATTTTATTTTCTTTATAACAAATAAATGAGTTTTTCTTAGAAAATATATCTTCGGGTTTAATTTCTTTAAGTATACTTCTAGGAAAAGTCACGATCCATTCTCTAATCAAGGTGCAATTACCCAAAAGCAGAATGGGATTAATTGCCACCTTGACAGTCCTCAATTTACAACAGTTCATTTAGTGACTGTTTGAAGTTGCAATGGCATTGAAAAAAGTGACTTATGACCATTTTTCACACTTAATGACTGTTGTAGCATATGGTTATCTGATTCAGATTTATGCTCTTGCAGCACATGGTCACATGATCAAAATTCAGATGCTTGGTAACTGACTCATATTTATAGTAGTTGCAGTGTACTGGGGTCATGTGATCCCATTTTGCAACCTTCTGACAAGCAAAGTCAATGCGGAAAACAGATTTACTTAACAACCGTGTTACTAACTTAACTACTGCAGAGATTCACTTAACAACTGTGGCAAGAAAGGTTGTAAAATTGGGCATAATTCACTTAACAGAAATTTTGTTAAGTGTAGCTTAGCAACAGAAATTTTGGATCAATTGTAGTCTTAAGTCAAGGACGATCTGTAACACTGTTAATAAATCACTATTCAAAGTTCATACTACAATGCATCCTTGGGTCAGAAAAATATTCCCTTTCCAAGCACTAAATCAAAACAATGTTTAAAAATGGTGGTTGATTAAAATCCAGGCCCAATTGCCTATGGTAGCAACCACTTTTATGTGGGCTTTTATGCCTTATGAAAGAGGGTCACTAGATCTATGGAAAAATGGTATTTCAAATTTCCCTTTCAACTAATAAAGTTCCCTTCACACATTCATGGCTCAGTTCGTATAAAGCTTTGGTTAGCCAAGATTAAAACAACTTAACATTATTTGTAAATCAGAGCAACATTCAAAGGGAGCTATAAAGTTCAACATAGGTGGAACCAAGAATAAGACAAAAAGTTCTTGTTCAAAATGTCAAAATGAGATTTCTGTATAGTGATCCAAATCTGAAGTCTACTAGCACAACAGGAACATCTGTATAAGTTGATATGGATGGTTATATAGGGTAGATCAATATTACAAATAAAATGTTTTATTTATTTATTTATTTATAATTTAATTTATATACCGCCCTTCTCCCGAAGGACTCGGGGCGGTATACAGCCAATTAAAAACACAAGGTACAAACAACAGTTTTAAAATAGTTAAAAGTATAAAACAATTTCGTCCCAAATTTAAAACCCAAAATTTAAAACACCCAATTTAAAATCATTTACATAGATAGCCCTGCCTGGTGGAACAGCAGGATCTTAAGGGCACAGCGAAACACACGGAGGTCAGAGATCTTGCGCATATCTGGGGGCAGTTCGTTCCATAGGGCAGGAGCTCCCACAGAGAAGGCCCTTCTCCTGGGTGTCGCCAGCCGACATAACTTGGCCGATGGCACTCTGAGGAGTCCCTCTCTGTGGGAACGAATTGGCCAGTGGGAGGCTATTGGTGGCAGAAGTCGGTCTCGAAGGTACCTAGGTCCTAAGCCATGGAGCGCTTTAAAGGTGGTAACCAACACCTTGAATTGCACCTGGAAGACCACTGGGAGCCAGTGCAGCTCACGCAGGAGAGGTGTCACGTGGCGCAATGAGTTGCGCCCATAATCACCCGTGCGGCTGCATTCTGGACCAGTTGGAGCTTCTGAGTGCTCTTCAAGGGGAGCCCCATGTAGAGAGCATTACAGTAGTCCAGTCGGGAGGTGACAAGGGCGTGAGTGACCGTGCGTAAGGCGTCCCAGTCCAAAAAGGGCCACAACACAAAAAATTGTTTTGAAACACAATTGCTCATCAGGCAGCACTAGAATGTTACTTTATGGTTAACCTGTTTAGATCAACTCCATTAGACTTTATCACACTTTTTTCAACCACTAAATAAATGTTTGGGAAAAAAACCCCACTAAATAAATAAGCATGTTAATTTTTGCAGTGCAGGAATAAGTTGTATTTGTTTATATCCTCTCATCTTCTCCAATTTGAAAGCTTTTTAAAACTAAAATTCCAAGCCAAAATATGATAAAAATTAAGTATTTACCAGTTGAATTATTTTATTTCTTCAACAGAAATTTCTGATTCTGGCATGGGGACAAGTGACTCTCTAGCCTCATAAAATCCAATTTTTAGACATTTTAGTCATTGTGTTTCTTATTTGCACTTTTCTTTTCAGGCTGCTTATGTGATAACAAGTCCCACTTAACACAGCATATATACATCCAAGATTGATAACTGCACATAAGACTTAATCACTATTATCAGTTTTCTGAATATCAAGTGCTCATGTTGCCATTTGTGTAATTGCTTGTATACTTCAATAAGCTAGTTTTCAGCACTGATCTATTCTCATGAGGCAGGTGGTTGTCCAGGCATAGAGGAGATGAGGCTGACCTAGTGAGCAAGCTTTAACAAATGAACATCAATGCAGGAGGAGATGCATGGCTGAGGTAGTAAGCAAGATCTAATCAAATGTTAGCCCATGTGGAAGGCTATGGGAGTGGGCAGTTTATCAATACTTGTAGGAAGGCAAATGGAGATAGTAAGTAGGCTCTGGACTCTGAACTTGAGGAATTCATAATGAATCAATTGCTACGTTTCTTTGACCAGTATAGGTCAATTGACCACACTTTGACATCCCTCCATTATAATTTGTAATTTTTGACTAAACAGCCCACATTACAAATTTGATCTGAACTTCAGTTATATGTAGAGATTATTTATATTATAAATGTTAGTCAGAGAGACCCAAAAAATCACAATGCATCTAGAAGCATATTTTTCAACTAAAAGGTTTTATTACAATCCATGTGTTTTTGTCACCAGCGGCTCACTTCATTAGATGAAAATTACTCATATCACTAATAAGAACTGACTAAACACAAACTGATAGAAAAAGGGCTATCCTCATAAGATTTAATTTCATTTATTTATTTAAAAGATTTGTATAGCTATCCATCTTGAAACAACTGCATGGCTCTTAACAACAACCCTGGCTGACTCACAACATCTTTATCATAATATAGCCCTACACAAAGTTTAAATACTAAAACAAAATCCTTGTTAATGATAAGTCTATCACTGACTAACATGTTGGTACTTCATCAAAAGTTCATCAGTTCATTCTGGAAATAGTTGTATTAATTAGGAGTTGACATAATCTTAAACATCCTAATCATCCATTTAAATACTAGCCATGAAACTGAGTATTCTCTATCCCATATCCCATCCAATCCTAATATTAATAATAATCAATGATCTAAGTCAAATTTCACAAATCTAATTATGCAAATCATGGATGAGAGTTACTAGCTTGTTGATTTGGACACTGTGACCATCTATACTTAGAAATAAAAGTAAACAATAGTGCCAGTGCATGAAAGAACATTTTAATCTTGCTGCATACCTTTAATCTCTAATGATTTGACAGAATACTAAAGATTTGACAGTTAGTTATATAAGAAAAGCCAGAAGAAGCTAAATTAAATGCAAATTGACGTATTGTCACTGATGCTTGGTTTATTCTCGAGAAATAAATAAATAGATCTGTTCTTCCTTATTCTTTCCTTTAATTTATTTATTCTTAATTTTATTTATTCTTTATTCTTTCCCTAACTCACTACTCACTGCCAGGAATTCAATTTGGACTAACTCAAGGTTAACTCAGCCTTCCATTCTTCTGAAGTCTGTAAAATGAGGACCCAGATTGTTGGGAGCAATATGCTGACTCTGTAAACCGCTTAGAGGGGGCTATAGAAGCACTGTGAAGTAGTATATAAGTCTAAATACTATTGCTATTAATATTTTGCCATCCTATTTTCTGCAATATAATAATAAATCACAATCTGAATGGTATGACACTGAACATACATTTATTAAGATAGTAATTTGGCTGCCCTACTTTTTTAAAAAATCAAAACAAAAACCCAAAAATACCTTCACACAGAAATTTGAAATAGTCTTTCTGAATTCATTTTTTTTCAAATAAGGCAATAATTTTCAGCCATAGCATTCCACATTATTCTACTGGCAGAGGCCAAAAATAAATTTAATAACTAAGTGAAAGAAAATTTCAATTTACATAAGAATATACTGTCTGGCTGGACATAATTCACATCTTATTTTCCAAAAATCAGCAATAATACAAGTATCAATTTAAATCCCAATGATTTCAGCTAGCCTGATCTAAAATATGAATTTACACTAGAAATATATTCTGTATATAGTTAAAACCACTGCACATCTGATATTAATGGAAATGTTAATATATTTATGTTTTTAAACTTTATTATTATTATTATTATTATTATTATTATTATTATTATTATTTATTCAATTTATATACCGCCCTTCTCCTATTGGACTCAGGGCGCTGCACAGCCAAGGATAAAAACATACCAATACAAAATTTAAAATCAATTAAAAGAATTATACAGCTTTGGCCCATAATTTAAAACAATCCAATTAAAACCCAATTTACACTTATAAAGCTAAAAAGCTAAAAAAAAGCTAAAAAGGGGGGGGGGTCCACGCCAGCCCTGCTTGATGGAAAAGAAAAGTTTTTAGGGCACAGCGAAAGGCCCAGAGATCTGGTATCCTTCGTATCTCCGGAGGCAAATCGTTCCAGAGAGCAGGTGCTGCCACAAAGAAGGCCCTCCCCCTGGGGGTCAACAGCCGACATTGCCTGGCTGACGGCACCCTGAGGAGTCCCTCTCTGTGGGAGCGTACTAGTCGGTGGGAGGCAACCGGTGGCAGAAGGAGGTCTCGCAAATACCCAGGTCCAATGCCATGGAGCGCTTTAAAGGTGGTGACCAACATCTTGATGCGCACCCGGAAGACCACTGGAAGCCAATGCAGCTCGCGCAGGAGAGGCATCACATGGGAGCGCCCTCTTGCTCCCATAATTCCCCGCTCGGCCGCATTCTGCACCAGTTGGAGCCTCCCGGTGCTCCTCAAGGGGAGCCCCATGTAGAGAGCATTGCAAAGTTTCTTTGAAAAAAAAAAGTGAATTTACAAGGTTATCTCAAGGGATATCATCATGATGTTTTATTGCATATGGTATTTCTTATATCAATGGTTCAAACTATTTCCTGGTTTTCAAGCTATTTTTCAGATATTTCTAAGTGAAGATGAATATTATCTTTCCTATTATGTGGTTTACTGTAACCATATGTACCAAGGCATACATAATTACTTCTAATTTGCTTAAAGTATGGATTACTTCCAAGACTGATTTTGAAAAGTCAGTCTACATTGGATTTGTTAACCGTGGTTGTACTGACCATAGTAAACCGAATAAATACTTGTGAAGTGAAAATGTTAGATATGGAGAATTGCAAGTTCAAGTCTCTGTTTAGTGTATCTTTTAGAAAAAAGTTAGAAGAAATGTATAATAATATAATTTATAACAAACCTTTAAAATGCAAAAAGTCAAATAATAAAATAAGAAGAGATACATAAGCTTTTATTTTTTAAAAAAAGACATCTAAATTAATCCATTGTCATCTGAGCACATACAATTAGGCATTCTTTGTACTTAGTTTACATTACTAAAGTACTCAAGGCACCACTGTGGTATAGTTAAAACTACTAGTAAAAACTAGAAATGATATTACATGTCAAGAAAATGTATATTCTACCAGTCTTAAATTATGTAACTTTATCTATGTAATCCATTCAGGAAGAAAAATACAATGGTGCTTAGCTATTTAAAACAGGGTCTACAGCAAACTAACAAGTAGTTCTAGATAACTAAGAGGCAAACAATGGGGTCATTGAGCAATAACATGGCCTTTATGCCTCACTTATTCTAGCAGTAAGTTTTAGTGAAGTTCATGAGACTTTCTGGGTGTGCAGGGAATGTAAAAATGCATCTCTTATAGAACTGGCAGCAAATTCTCAAAGTGATACACCATCTGGTTATATCTTTCATTAAAAATGTTTCTAGAGAAATATTTTAAGAATATCTGTCCTAATTAATAGCAGAGTGATGACCTAATTGTTATGTGCATTTTATGTAAGAAAAGCCATTTTTTTCTCACATTATTAAGATTAACTGTACCACTGCCCTCAAGTTAATGCACAGTATTAAAAGACATAATGATAGCTAAAACCAACATCTATGGATATACTTTTGTTTCGTATTATTTATACCAATCCTTTTTCACTGTGCACGCACGCACACACACACATACACACACACACACACACACACATATCCACAAATAAGACCCCAATTGGACTGTAGCCTACATCTGCAATTCATTGACTTTACAATTTACCACATGTTGAGCTCTCAGCTTCATTTGAATCATTGCACAAATATGCAAGTGATTTATCATTTTAAAACTGAAGACTGTAGAAGAACAACACCACTTTTTCGGCATATTATCCCTTCTGGCAGACTAAGAACAATTATGTACTAATTAAATCCTGTAAATATGCTGCACCCTGTTAAAGCCAACGAGGCTCCCAAATTTCACTAAAGTTAGTCAATTAACTCATTCATGCCTGTTAGTCTGACTATACAGTGAAAGAATGTGAATCAAGGAAATGAAACACTTGAAAAGAGCAGAGCTAGTGGCAACCTGAAATGAATTAGATAAAATTTTCATCAACAACAAAAAATGATAACCTGCTAGAATATACTACTATATCATCTTACTGTAAACTATTGACTATTCTGTTAAGAGATGGAGAGTTAGCCTAAGAGACTAATACATTGCAGAACTCTATTAAATGGGAATCATCATAAACCACTGTCCTAGATACATTGAGAAATTACTATTTAAAAAGTGCTACTTAAAAAAATTACATACATATGGGAGAAAAAATGTGTATTTCTTCTCAGATTCCTTTCCTCAAACTAATTTATAAAATGCCTCAGATTAAATAAAATGCATAAAAGATGTATGCATATACTCAAGTCATTTCTTTCTTTAAAACAGCTGTGCTCTTAAGACTGCTTATAAATGTTAAAATAGAGAAAGAAGCATCAAGATACCAATTAAAGAAATGTAGTTTTGAAGGGCCCTCTAATACTCTTATTGTTTTCCAAGACTTTGCTTATAAAACATGGTGAACCTTACATCTTTGGCTCCCATTTTAGCAATGGTTATCAATCATACATATATTTTCCAAACATATGCATATTCAGCATATTAATATTTCTCATTAGATAATCAGGTATGTCAACTAGATTTTTATTACTTATGAGATCCACTTGGAAAAAATCTATTCTGTTTAACTCATTACTTGTGAACAAAATAAGATTAGATTTCATTTTTGAAAGAGTAGAATGAAGTGAGTTAATTTTATAATTAGTTTTTAAAATCAGCAATATTTGTTTTCTGGGTATATCAAAGCTTTTGACAAAGAAAAAGCATAGCTAAATATTCCATAAAAACATAGCGTCATACACTGATTTTTTTTTAATACAAATTATTTTTCTTACACAAATTATTTTCCTTAATATGAAACATCAAACACTGAAGACTATTGTACATTTCTTGGGAGGTGTTCTGTTCAAAGTGATGGTGAGATTTCCACCTGGAGATCTCCCACAATATCGTAAGAAAGAAGGCAGCTCATATTAGAGATCTTCTTAACGTTCTTCAAATTGTTCTTCAGCATTGCAAGAGTTAACTCAGAATCCTATGAAAAGGCTGTCCCACATTTAAGGAGAACAAGCACTAACCTCCCACTCTCCCCAAAACAATCCAAGCTTTTCATGGGCTGATTTTCCTAATTCCTCCCCCCCACCACCTCTCCCATCTCTTATTGCTTATAATTAGTGAAAGAAACCTGACCCACTGCCAGGGTCTATGGACCTTGGATATTATAAGGCCAGCGTGGCGTCAAATATCTTAACATTCATAAGTGTTATGGGCTGTAAATAAATCCTGTAGATTTATGACCCTTCAGTGCCTGCCAACAAATGAATGTGGCACATTTCTTCCAGCAGACCTGTGGAGGTACAAGTTTGCTTTTGTTTGTTACGTTAACCATTTCCTTCACAATTATCAGTTGGTGGTCAACAATATTTGCCATGGCTCAGTACAGAAATGATGTTAATTAAAAATAATAATTTGGGAGAATGCAGTTTATGCAAATAATAAAGTAGCTACCACAGCAGCAGCTAAAAGTTCTGCAGCAGCAAAAGACAAAAAGATCCCAACACAGTTAATGTGTAGACAGAACACTTTAATTCTACCTATAACTCAAAACAAAAAAAATTGCTTTTTTAATCTGTAAGAGCTCTTTTGTGGGCAACTATATGCACTATGACTCAAATAATATCTATTCTGTTCTTCCTTTAAAGCTAGCAAGTTTGTTTCAAGAAAGGCATGAATTGTTGCCTTGGTGTTTTTTTCAACTTCTACCCCCATCCGTCCAGCAATCCCCTCTTCTCTATTTAGGGAAACATTTGTTAAATCCTGGTTGTCTCGTGCTTAACAGCCATAACCCAGCTTCCACATAACTGCCAGACAGCTGTAAATGGGGGTTGAGCAATTTTAGTCATGGTATACATCTATGCAAAAGCAAAGAAAGAGAATTCTGCAGCTGTCTTTTTTCTACTGTCTTTAAAAAACAGAAAGAAAAAAATAATAATCTTACTAAAGCATGAACCCTAGAGCTCTTTAAAGTAAAACGCCAAGTTTGGCAAGCCAATAATCTATGTTTTACCCTTGTCTCCCCCACCCCCCAAAAAAAGTAATATTAGAGACATGAAAATGTGGTTACATTTTGCCTTCATTAAACATAAACTCTAGGCTTCCAAGGTCTTTCTAAGTGAGAAGCAAGATAATGCATTGGTTCTCTTCTTCAGTCTGACTTTAAAAAGAATTCAGACAAGAGAGGCTGAAAGGACATTACTCATATGAAGTTTACAAAGCTATTTCTGATACAGAAGCAGCATCCTAACCATGGTAAGAACTAAGAGAGCCACAGACAATGTGCTTAATTTTACTGGATATTTTTGCACTTTTCCCCCATCAAAACCATTAAGTGAATGGTACAATTTAGTAAACAGCTTATCCCTGCCAGTGAGCCCCAAACTCACAGAGATTTGAAAACTAGATATAAATGGCTAACATTCAACTACCACCATCATCCTTATTTCAGAAATCAAATTTCACCCTACAGATTAGCAGTGAATCAAACCTTCACACTTGAAACAGAATTTTGAACTATGCAAAACTATAAATATTTCTAAAGGACCTGAACAACAAATTAGCATAAATACCAAAGAAGGGCAGGAACACCTGTTCTTTTTTTTTTCAGCATGATAACCATTTCATTGTTCTCTACTTAAAATGTAATGACCTGCGTAATTACAGTAATATTACATTGAACTGCAGAAGCTCAGATTGTCACACTTTTGAAAACTGTTGTCAAAACAATTCATAGCAGGAAAAAAAGGTGGAGGAATCCTATTAACTCTTTACCTCCTTGCATCTAAATTCTTCAACTGAAGATTAAGAAGGGCGATTCAGAGCATTAAAAAAGGAATTATTCAAATTTTAAATATTGGACTATTCAGTTTTGTTAAATCACAAATAATTCCCCTACTTTATGCTTGATAAAAAAATTACTCCAAGAAATAAAACCTATGAAAAAAGCAAAACGTAGGAAACTAATATATATTGAACAGACCTTTAATGTTTATAGGAATCGATTTTGAAATATTAACATTAACATTATTTCGGTAACCAGAATAATTCTTTCTACTCAATTGCTTTATCACTGATTTCTGAAATTAAATTTCATGTCATGAAGTTCTTATGACATCCATTTTCACACAAGTTAGTTCTAAATCCATTTTTTAAAAAATCTATAATAGAGCCCTCCTTAATGTATATTGGTTCTCTTAACAGCCAGGTATATTATTCCGTGAAAAGCAGAATTAGTATGATGCAGAGAAATCTTTATCCTCTGAAAAATGTAATTATTGCTATCAATTTTGAATAATCTTCAGCAACTGAACTATTAGTTGTCATAAGAAAATTTAGACTTTAATCCCTTTCAACCTTACCTGGAAGTAAGGGCTTGCTTCTGAATCAACATTATCTAGGATTGGACTGTTAATGATTGTTTTAAACCATTTACATTTATAGAGCAAAAAAATAAATAAATCATAGATCAGTATTTCTATAAATCAATTTTAAAATATCAAAGAACAAATATTTTTCTAAATAAAAATAAAACCCCATGTCTACAGTGAAAAAAGGACAATAATTACCCAGAGAAACTTTTAAAAACAATAGTACATTCACACAAATTGGGAGGATAGTGCTATTTATGTAAGTAACCATTATCTATTAACTTACACTCTGAATTGCAAAAACAATATCCTAATTGTTTGAATATATTCTGAAAGTACAATATAAAATCAATCCTTAAATAGTTTTAGCTTTGCAACGAAGAATGGATTTTCTTTATAGCTATGATTTAAGTCGCATGACAAAAAGAAAAAAGAAACTGAAATATACAGCTGGCTGTCATGCAAATAATAAAATTGTCTATTGAGAATGGAAAATGCTTTTTGAATCATGTGATGGCAAAGAACAAGGTCACCTGTTATACCAACAATAAAATAACAGATTTTATACAAAGCACTGACTCTTCAGAAAAGACTTTATTACTAAGTGATTTTTTTTCTATTAAAGATAACTATTTAGGGCCTGATCCAAAGTCTATTCAAACATCCACACAAATAGTCCCCATTCATTTCAAAAGATGATGTATCTAATCCAGAACAAAAGTGTGATCAGAAAAAAATGCAATTATGTATTAAACCACAATATCCTTTATTATATGGAAAAAGGAATTTGTCTCTCAGCTCTCTACCCAAACAAATTTAAGAGAGAATCTTCATAGACAAATTTAAATTTTCTAAATTATTTATACAAATTCCTTTGGGGAATAAATTTATACTGTCAGTGTGTACATTTAAATAGCTACAATTTTGCCAACCATATAGCATAGCCTTTACCTGTCCCACTACATTGCCAATACTGTATTTAATAATCTTTTCTTTCCATTATACCAAAACTGTTGTTATAAAATATATACTTGCTTTGATTATGATCCCCAAAATGCAACAAATTATAAAATATATTCACTAGGTTAATCTCATCCTTCAAAACACTGAAAAATGCACATGTAAACACTATTTGGTCATTCCTTGACCTCTATAACCTGCAATGTGTATTTGGGATCTGAAACAAGTCTGACCCTCATATTTTAAAATGCATTAAAAATATATCCTATTTCAGACTGGTGTTACCAGGAATTCCACAAGTATTTAATAGTGGATGTATTACTCAACATTTATGTCTTATACTGTCACTATAAAAGGAAAAGGTAATTTGAAGAAACCAAAAGAAAAGGAAGTAAGATAGAAAACTTATCTTAATTTAAAGATTTAACAGAAAACCTAACAACAGATTGTGTATGAATTCTGCATTCCCTGGGGGTATTGTAAATCAGTTTATAAATAATATTATAAAAAGTTTACTTCATTTCTAAGAAGATCAAGTAGAGTTAAAATCAATCTATAAAGTACTATAAAATAGTAGCCAACAATTTTTACCTATGAAAAGTTTAGTAAACCAACAATCTAATGGCTAAAGCAACTTATTTTCTGCCACGCCTTCTGATCTTTCTGCCACACCCATAAAAGTATATATCCTTCAGTAAGAGTAATGCATGTATGCTTGTGATTTAAAATATTCCATTCAAGTAAAGGCTTGTTCCTTTATTTAATGCTTTTCCTGAAATTTAATTGTTTTTAAGAAGAAAAAGATATATTTTAATAATCCTGCTGACTCTTCCTGAAGCCACAGAGAATAAGAGAAAGGGTGGAGGGAGGGGGAAAGATTCCTTGAGATTTTTTCCTTTGTAAATTAAAAAAAAACAGTTGGTACTCCTAAAGCAAGACAGGATCATAGAAATTATAATATATATATTATGTCACAGTTATAGAATGGCCATGACATCTCTATCCTTCATTAAAACAAAAACAACAACTGTGCCTTTTTGAAAATGTCGCCTTGCAAAGGAATGCAAATAACATTTTCCCACTCTGAAAGGACAACACGCTCTTCTCAAGAAACTCTCAGAAATCAAACCAAAAAGAAGGAAAAATGGAAGGGGAAAAACACAATAAAGCAAGATGCTTGCAGTTAAACTGTCATCCGCAATAAATTTAAAAACAAGAGTCCCCGTAAAAGGGTGTACATAAAAGATACAATTTAACACCAATTAATCATTCAATGGCAACTATCCCAGTAAATTAGTATGTAACTCGGCGAGGGTTAGGACAGCAAATAAAGGGTTAAGTGGGAGGCAAAGTAAAGGGGGAGGGGAGAGAAAGCAAAGCCCGTTCGCCACTCAAGAGGGCCGGAGAAAACAGAGCGCTATAGAAATTTCCGAGTTTGGGGAACTTCGAGTGAGCGCGGACTCTGGCGCTGAGAACTAAGAGGGAGCTGAAAGTATCGAATCGGCTTTCTTTTTTTAAGTCACCGGGGCTGAATCCACACCTCCCCCCCTCAAACTGAAAGTAAAGGAATAAACATGGCGAAGTATAAACAAACCTCTCTCCTCCCTTACCCGCCTCCCCTCCCCTCCCCCGGTCTGCGGAACGCACAAAAGTTTTGGAAAGTTTCTGGCCGTGCCATGGCCGAAGTGGGAAGAAACGGGCGGGACACGCAGGAGCCATTGGGGGCTTTGGGAAGGGGGAAAAGAAGGAGGGGAACGCAGGATCGTAGCAGAAAAACCGGGCAAGGAAACCATTTTTAAAAAAAAGTCACTCACCGTTCTCGCCGTGGGCGAAAGGGATCCATTGGGGAGGTAGGGACCGCTCAGGTCGGGAATCATTATAAAGGGATACCCAGGGTACGGTGGGCCCTTAAACAACCCTCCATCTTGCCTTTTTGCAGCTAATATGGCGGGGAAACGAGGAGCAAGAAGAAAAATAAAAGGAGGGAAGGGAAATCAGAGTTAGAAATCGTTTCACACACACACAAAAATCCAACGAAAACTTTAACGTACTCGAATCAACAGAAAACGCAAGAGAATTTCACAGCCGCCTCCTCCCCACCAAAGGGGGGGAAACTAAGGGTGGGTGCAAAAGAGAAAAAGCAACTTACCTTCCTCTAAACTTTCTCTGGATTTATCTCTGAAACTTTCGGACCTAGGTGGAGGCCGCCTCTCCGCCTTTAAATCAAGAACGGGGTTTGGGGAGGAGGGGGGGTCACGATAACAAAAAAAGGAGAGAGAGAAAACAGCGAGGATTGCATGGGAGAGGTAAATTGGTGGGGGAGAGACGGAAGAAAGAAAACGAGAACAAGTTAAAAGTTTGGGCGAAACATACGGCAACAGGGCAATTTACGACGGGGGGGGGGGCAAACCAAGTTAGTTGTGTTCTGCCTCTCCCCGCTTTTTCTACTTTCTTCCACACACACATCCCCCATCTCTTGTCCGACAATCCTCCCGCCAAAGTTGAGCGAGGCAGGTGTGTTTCAAAGGGGGAAACGTTTCTTACCTCCGAGTCTGAGGAGCTGTTTTGATTAGTTTCTGATTCATTGACCAGAGACGATTTGACGTCCGCTAAATCCCTCTCGGCCGAAGAGTTCTCCGAGATCTTCTCTTCTTGTTCCCCTTCGTCTTTAAAAGAGATCAATTCGTCGTTCGCCCCCAAATCGTCCCCTCCACCGCCATTGAGTTGCGGCATCTTCTTCCTGCCTTACCCCCCACCAGCAGCAATTTTGCAAGGACGGAACGAGAAAGAGAGAGGGGGGGGGGGAAAAGGAAAGAAAAAGGGGGAAGGATATTTTTCTTTTAAAAAAAACAAGACAGAAAGAAAAGGGAGAAGTTTGTAATTTTAAGAAGAGTCCCAGGTGAAAGTTCTTTTCTCTTTTTCTTTCCTCTTGGGGAGGGGAATAGAGGGGGAGGAGGAGGAGGAGGAGGAGAAGGAGGGGAGGGCAGTGTCCCTGCTCCTTTCTTTTTGCACCAGTGACTTTGGGTTTCTTCTTTTCCTTCTTCTTGATTTTCTCTCTCTTTTTCTTTCTCTCTCTCTCTCTCTCTTTTCTTCCGATGATCAGATCAGCATGTAAAGACACGCGGGCAGACACACAAAAAATTAATAAGAAAAAAAATTATATAACGAGGGAGGGTTAAAACGGGGGAGGGGAATTACTTAAAAAAATGGTAGCAAACAAACCAAACAAATCAGCTGTAAAAATGGGAGGGGGGTAAAAGCTGCAGATATAGGAAGCCTGTGCCGGTCGGATTTGAGTGAGTTGAAGTTAGACTGAGAGCTTTTCAGTTCAAAGGCGGCGCTGATTGACAGATAGAAAAAGGGGGATCGAAATCCGGAGGAACGGAGAAGTCTGGGATCCAGGATTATTGACAGGGAGAAAGAAACACTGGGCACTTAATGAGATGCAGGAGGGGCGGGGGCTCCCTTGTGACGTGTGCATAAATAAACAGGAGGAGGGGGTAACGGAGAAACTAACAATGATCCCTTTTGGAGAGAGCGGGAAGGGGGGTTACGCGGCGAAGGCAGGCAGGCAGGCAGGCAGAGGCGACTAGGCGAAGGGAGACAAGGCAGATAGGCGAGGGGACGAACCTGTCAGTTCTAACCCAGCGGGCCAAAGCGAGCAAAACTCGGGGGGATCAAACAAATTAGGGAAGGGGACAAGGCAGGCGCTTCAGCCGTGCGTTTGCACAACCGTCAAGGCAATAGAAGCACCCCTCCGTGCCTTCGTGCTCGCACTTGGTTGCGCACTCAACTTTCCGGCGCGGTGTAGTGAAATTTTTGAAGAGTTGCATCCGATGCACTTTTACCAGGAAGTGATTTCGGTCCTCTGGGACTTTCTTTCCGAATAAACAGGCACGGGCTTGTGCTCCAGTCACTGAGATCGCCTCGCCTTTTTATTTGGAGGGGTTTGGTGTGGGGGTGCTCTTTTTAACGGCCGTGCAATGGTTTCGCTCTTAATCTGCGACCAGGAGAGTGGCCAAAAAGGCTTATATTCCCCGTTTCATGGCTGAAAGAGAAGGAGAAAGCGAAGAGAACTCAGGTGGTGGCGCGGCTTCCAAATAGTTTTGTATCGGATTTGAAAGGGATGGGTGGGGTCCTCTGGCGCTCGTAAAGAAGCCCCGCGATTTCCGCGGTGGGTTTTCCCAGGAACGTCTCTGGGACTCGAGTCTAGCGCGTGTTTCCTCGGGAGTAAGTTCCACCGGGTTTACTCCCAAGTAAGTGCCCAAGCCCGTAGCCTTAAGAGCCCGCTGGCAAAATGCACCAAGCCTGGCTTTCTAGGAGTAGGACGTCAAAGACCAAAACAAGGGGAAAGCTTTGGCTTTATGAATTCTCCTTTTCTTGGGATAATTTGATACAGTATCCGGCTAGTAAGAGGATAGATGGGTACGACCAGTTAATTGTCCCGCGGGAGAGTGGAAGACTGGGGGACTTTTCAGAGAGAAGTGCGAACTTCTTGTTTTCTTTCTCTTCTGGCCACTAGTTTTCCTTCTGCTTCCCGCCATCAGAAAAAACTCCAACCGAAGCCGGAATGGCTCTTCAGAAGAAACACTACTGCGTGCGTGTTTGTGTATGTGTGAGAGAGAGTTCCAACTGTGTGGTCCCCGTAGCTGGCTAGTAAATGCATTGCCAAATATAGATTATTGGGGGAGGGGACGGAGGCTGGCTCGTGTAGCTCAGGAATGTGCAACATGACATACACTTCTGCAGTTAGTGATCAGCTTAAACTGGGGAGAAGCCACAGCAGCGGCAGCAGACGAACGTGGCTGCTAAAAATGACATCTGGCACCCGATTCTACTCTGTTGATGAGTGGAGTAAAACAAATTGATCTTCCAGAGTGACAAATTGTAACAATAGAGGAGTCAAATGGAAACTTTAACATGACCAAGGAACAAAAGTAGCAATGGGAGAGAGGGAGGCAAGAGGAAAAGACACACACTGAGTATGTTCAAGGGGAATTAGTAAATTGACTAATAGAAATAGTGTCAAAAAACAAAGGAGGGGCTGTTTAAACAAACAAGCATTTCCCAAAAAGCATATAGCTTGCTGCTCCCCAAGAGCTGCCTGAGCTCTCAAGATTTCCGAAACAAAGCTGATAGGTCATGCAATATTTACAGAGTTTAGAGGGAAGACACTCAGTAAACTATCTGTTCTGGGAAAGAAAAATAAAAAATTATGCAGAGATTGACATAGCTATAACTAAGCCATTGTAGAAAATCACATAATAATTTGCACTTTAAAGAAAAAAAAATCAGGCTATAATAGTTTTTTTTAACAAAAATAATTGCAACTTAAGGAAAATGAGAAGAGGAACAAAAAGAGGTAAAACAAATGTGTATGTTTAATCAGACTGGATTGCATAGGGCACAAAGAAAAGGGCTAATTACTCTCAGCAGGTAGGAACTAACCTTCAGACTTCATAAATAAGTAAATCAGTGAACAATGTCTAAGTGGGAAGATGGAGACAGAAAAGGATTACTGAAGACACCCCCTCCCAAAAAAGGAGGAGGAGGAGGAAGAGGAGAAAAAACACTTCTCTACCTATGGGTTTAAGAATTTCTTCTGGTTTTTTTCCTTTTCAGACAACATGAAAAATAACTGATACAGGACATCAGTTTTCTCTGATCAACCACAGTGTTTGTAATAGGCTTATTAAAAAAAAAGTGAGAAAAATTTGAAAATGATTTATGGAATTATAAATCCTAACCAACAAAGTGAAGTCTTATTATCTGAAATATTTGTAAGTCGATTTGTCAAAGGCTGGAGGTTTAGATCCAGCCACCAGAGAAATTATTGGTCAAAATTCATAAGAACAGGTACTGATAATCAAATACTAATAATTTAGAACAATCTCCAATCACACAAACATCCTGAAATCATTAATTATCCCATCAGATTTCAGTGACATGACAGGATTCCTGGAAAAAATCTTTGCTAGATCTTGTACAGGATGGCCCAAAATACCATAACATTTCCATAAGATATAAACCAATCTTTTAAAATTACTTTACATTTGAGTAGCTGGTGACTGTTTTGTGCCTTTCAGGTGAGACCACTTTCAGTTTGATACCTACTTAAAGCATTAAATTTATGTATATTTATTGAAAGTCTGGTTGATCTTTATTGGGCTAAGTTTGGAGTTATTACAGAATTACGCCGTAATTTAAACAGTTTGCTTTGTGAGTTTTAAAATATGGTGGTGTCAGTGATTTCAATGTGATTGTGATATCAAAGTTTTGCGCTACTGTAAAGATCTTATATTCCAATATATAAAGAGCACTATCAAAAATATTCAGTGGTCTCTATCTTCCTTTATTAGGTATCTTCCACTCTTAGTCAACTTGTAGCAATCTGTATGATTGGGAAGAAGGAAGACAAACCCACTTCACAATTTTGTGGAGATTTTGTCACTTCCTGAACTGGTTCCATACAGGTTTTGTGTAAGAACTGCTATATATTTTGTCTTATTTATTTTTTTCCTAAATCTTTTTTTACTTCATTTTATGTCATGTCTTTTAGACTAATGCTGAAAAAAGGATTTCATTGATGGCATTGATTTATAAGTCATAAAGAACTCTTCTTTCAGCAAGCTTTAAATATAAACAAACAACATATTTAGATTGGATCCAAAGGAAATTCTTACAATGGAAAAAAAATGTGAATAGTGGTGATGCTCCAAATTCTTTAATGGGATAAGGTCTTGGAATTTGTTTATAAGTGACTTGTGGCCAAATACACAAATAATTTAAAATTTAAATTTACTGTTTATTATTAATCAATTTTATTTTATTTTAAAGCACTTTAATAGGAGTAATCCAATGAAGGTGAATGTAGAAATTTCACAGTAAATAATTACATATTTATTTATTTATTCCATTTATGCTGTTCATGTTATATTTGAACTTATACCTGGTGGGTTATATTCAAGGCACATTTCTGTAAATTCATATTTACTTAGGTCTATTATCCAACAATAGACCTAAGTAAATACAGTAAATAAGCAATAGCTAAATGCAAATGAAATATGATAAAAGCATGAGCTGTTATTTTATGATGTGAGATCTTGTGATAGAAGGGAACTATAAGAAAAGTTCAAAACCAGGTTTTCATAAAATAATCAACTAAATAAAATAGAATTTAATGTTTATAAACAGATGTATATGGTACATATATCCACCAATGTTGGGTGATAAATACTGGGACATTTGGAGTAATTTCTGGATAACCTATATCATTCAAGAGCCCATGTAGAACATGACCAGCTGAACCCGAAGGTGGGATCAAATGTGTTATCAGTCATGACCTCTTTGTGCTCACAAGAGATCTAAGTCCAATCCACCTTGAATTCCTTTGACAATAATCTACTGGCAATTTGCTTGGGCATTAGTTCAGATTCTTTTAGAGAGCTTAAACTTGCAATAAATTTTTATACCCATTTAAACTGCCTGGAACTCCTGATTTCCCTGGTGCTGGATAGCCCAATCTTGAACTCCAAACAGTGTCCTTTTTAGTATAGGACATTCCACATAAATCAATACGACTTAATGTCTGATGTGAGATTTTGAAAATCAAAGCCATATTCTTAACTATCCTGAAAAATGAATGATGCTATTTTTATTTATTTTTTGTCATCTGGCTGAGGTAATATTCATAGGCAAAATGCAGTTTTAGGCAGGAATGAAATATAACTATCTATAGATACCATATCATTTAACAGTGTTTGATAAATCTTACATTTTAAAAAGTATTGGCTAATATATTATTCTAACACTAAATATAATATAATTGGCAAAGTTAAAAGTTCTTGTGGACTGCCTCTGGAAAGGTTGTCCACAATTAAAGCTATTAAAGGAATGTGATAGAGTTAATTATCAAGGTTTATGACAGTACTTTAAGTGATTTCTCTTTAGTCATTAAGGGAAGGGGGCACTGAAATAAAGCTGCTAAAATATGCTACCTCATAATCAGAATTACAGATCACAATTCACACAACAGTCAAATGATATCAAGAAATGTGGATTTTCAAGTTGTCTTCCATGATCCTATGATGATTGGAATAACCATTGGTGGGCCGATCTCAAGGATCATTTTAATGGTAGGACATATATATATGAGTAAATTCACCCATGGATATTCCCCTTCTCTAGCCTGGCATTTTGCATGTGTAGAACAAGATTCTTCCTTGGCAGTATGTACCTTGAAACTTTTATGGGTATCAGAACTGAAATGTTCAGGTTCAGATTAACTAACTAACCACACCAATTTAAAAACTTTCCAAATTATGAAAGCCACTTCAGGATCTGACATAGTTTAATCCAATGCAAACTCCTAGGACATAAGCTTTCAGTGTTAATTTTCTGGTTAGTCAACTTTGTAAAATAATGAAATATTTAGTCTTACAAAGAAATACACATACATATATCTTTGACAATTTTGCAATCTTTCATTGAGTTCACTGAAAATAATTTAGAAATGAA
Organism: Arizona elegans; assembly: GCA_022577455.1. NCBI lineage: Eukaryota > Metazoa > Chordata > Lepidosauria > Squamata > Colubridae > Arizona > Arizona elegans. The sequence continues at coordinate 55,738,937 of JAKOOJ010000005.1, read as the reverse complement.
TATACTAGGTTCCACAATGTTTTTTTTAATTCAAGGAAACAAAAATTCAACTATAGATCATAAACACCTGTTTGCACCAGGGTTCTCAGGTTGTATCTCGAATGAAAACAAATGCAGACTTTGCTACAGCTAAAGTAATACAATATTCAAGGGAAAATTCAGTCTGATCCTTTATGTGACTTGTGATTTATGGTCTGTTGCCAAATTTTAACTAACAGCTGCTGTTTTGTCTAAAGCAAGTGCTTGGAGCATGGACTTCCAAATAATTTTTAGGGTGGATTGTTGTCTTCTAACACTAAAGAAAAGGTCTGCTTTTCTGCAGCTTCCTTAATGTTGGAATACTATACACAATAATTCTCTGATGATAGGATAGGATGATGGTGCACCTTCTATATCAAAGTCTTGTTATAGATTTGAGTAACTCAATTGATTGGATAATGATCAGAGCTTTTTGGATCAGAAGGAAATTTCTTTAATTTTAATCGGAACTACAAATGACCATATTATTCACAGTCCTAAAAAAAATAAGTGATAGAGCCACAAAGCTCAAAATATTGTACGTAAGATAAACATTTTTTTAGTATTATACTGTTTCAAGTAGAGATAATTGAATACAAAGGTATACTGCAAGTTGAACTGGCCCATGGGCATAGCTTCCCCCCCCTCTCTCTCTCTTCTTTCTTTCCATATCTCTCTCTCTTTGCCTCCCCCTCTCTTTCTCCCTCCCTCTCTCCCCCCCTCTCTCTCTGTGTAAAACTGGAAAGTTAGCAAATATTAAAATTGCTAAGCAATTTAACTTTAACCTTAGACTGTCTACTGTAGACTTCACCTCATTCTTAAGAGGTCTGTAAGGGACATGCATAGGCGCACCAGTGTGCCTACCATCCCTGTCCTAATGTTTTCTTTTATTCATATCTTTTTCATGTATTTATAACTTTGTTTACACTTGTATCTGTCATAAAATACATGCTTGTCAAAATAAATAAATAAAATACAGAAAGCAAAACAAAATGATATATACAAGTAAAACCAAAAGCCCACAGTAGTAAAATGAAATAGGGAAGAAGATCAGTTGATGGCTGTTCCAGAAGCTTGCTGAGTTGGATTCTTCCTTTCCCAGCTTTGGGACATATATGGAGACATAGAATATTAATGGCCAGAAATTTTTTTAGTCAAAATTAAGTTCTACTATCAACTTCATGGAAGGCCTCTTAGACAAATAATTCAGAGCATGCCTAGTACATCTGTAACTACAATCTACAGATGATAACACTGGCATAATCTGCAAAGCTACTGTTTGAACACTGTAATATGAAATAATCATAAATATATGGTCAGTTTCAAATACTATTTAATATAAGAATGAATGTTCCAGGTACTTTTACTGTTCCTCCTGCTGGTTAGGAGAAACTGCCTTATTTTTTTTTTTACTCTGTAAGCAGCTAAGAGGGGCTTTAAGGTGAAGTATCAAATGATAATTTATTTTTGTTTTTACAAAACCGTTTTAAAATGCCATCTACACTTATATAATCAATTGAAAAACCCTGTAGCAAAAACTATAAATGTTTAGATTGCAATTATGGTACAGCATTTTAAACTCTTCTCTTATATCAGACTTCCTGACAGAGGAAAAGTAGTGTTCATTTATTCATTTGTTTGTTTTTAAATGTATGTGCCTTAATGTTTGCCACTAAAGCAGTACCTGGAGCTATAGGCAACACAATGAAACTAAACTTTTAAAATGCAAGCAATTAGAAATACCAAAGGAGAAAGGTTTTACTTCAGCCTTCTTCCCGCTGTGCTATTTTTCAAAAGTTCTTGTACAAAGGGCAACATTTAAAAATGCTGTTTCCCACCTATTGTGCAAGTATAATCTATAATATCAGATACATACAAACTACTTGAAGAATATAAGTGCATAGCAATATAGATTCTAATAACAATTATTTTGTTGGTGTTCCTTCAAAACCTGCAAATTTTTGCCAAAGAAATGTATCCCAAATGAATGACATTATCCAGATATGAGTGTGTAACTCTTAAGATGAATGTGCTTTCTTGGCATAAATTAAATTTGTTTTAACCATGGGTTTACTAGATTTATATTCTATCTTTCCTACATGAGTTCAAGATAATTTCATGAAGATCTCCCATTATTATTATTACAGCTATTGCTCTGTCAGAAAAGATAGCCTTAGAACATGGGACTGGCCCAAAGTCATCTGGACAGCTTCCATGGCTAAGAATAGACTTTGTTCTTCCTATTCGTGGTTTTAAATATCAACAACTGCCCTATAGTTGGATGGGTTCATTATTATTTAGCATGACGTATGAACTCATACATTTGGTACAGTAGACAGAGAAAGTTCAAGGGACTTGAGTTAAATCTCTACTTGATTGTGAAGCTCACAGAGAGACTTAGGATCAGCATGTAGTCTTGGATAATCTCCCTTATAGATGACTAAAGCTAAAAAAGAAGATACAATGTGTGGTATCTTGAACTCCTTGAAAATAAGGAAAGGATACAGATCTAAAACATATGTATCTTCGTGCTAAACATTTGCACTTACAAACTGTATTGTCCTGTATTTTGTTTAAGTGACTGAAGAGAATCACATTAAGTTACAAGAAAAGTTCTCTATCTTCATGAAACAGAAAAAACAGAATTTCTTTAAAATTATTTGGCAATTTATACTAATTGCTGCTTTATAATAGAAAGTTTTATGTATTCTTTAATTATAGTAAATTTGCTTGAGATTCCCTAGGATACCTGATCATTAACTTTTACAGATTTGCAGAAGTGAGTGGTAAAATTTACCAGCTATTTTTCTCAGAAGAGAAAGGCCTCAAGCAGATCTATAACTTGTCATAAATTCCTATATAAAACTGTATCAGCCTATATCATCTTACAAGAAAGTCGCATTTCTTTTCTTTTTCTTTTTTTTAACAATTTTATTGAATTAAGAACATATTACACTTCAAACTAAACGGTTCGGCGAACGTGATGTCATATTGCATATTTACACGTGCGGTATCTAGTCAATTAACTAATCGTTTATACATTTATACAAAGATTTATACTAATCATTTATACAAAAATTCTTATAAGTAAAATTGATTACTATTTAAATAAAGTACTATAATATACAGGATTATCTAGTCGTTGTGCATTGTTCCACATTAGTATTAACTTTTGCATTTAGTTTCTAGCCACCTATACCACAAATCCCAGATCGCATAGAATTCTGAATCTTCCTTTCCGTTTAAGGTATACGTCAATCTGCACATTTCTGCGCAGTCAAGTATCTTAACTAACCATTCCTCAGTTGGTCCTTTTTTCTCTTTCCAGCATCTTGCATAGGAGAGTCTAGCCGCTGTAACAATATGGGTAATCAGATATTTCTTGTCCTTTCCAAGTGTTCGTTATTTTTCTCAGAAGAGAAAGGCCTCAAGCAGATCTATAACTTGTCATAAATTCCTATATAAAACTGTATCAGCCTATATCATCTTACAAGAAAGTCGCATTTCTGTCAATGAAACCGTTTTTAGAAAAATGATCAAATTCTCAGTGGATTTAGGCAACACATTTTCAGTCCTTGAAACATCTATTCTAAACTAATCGATTCAAAATAGACTTCTTTTGGACTATTGTTACAGAGCAATTTTTGAGCATTTGTTTCATTTACTCAAGAATGATTCTATTGTCTTCAGTTTGTTTCAGTAAAACTATTGAAAATATTGTCCTTGACTGTCATTAAATACAAAGATATATAGCACAAGTAGAAACAATTCTGTTTAGTTATGCATCTAAAATGTGTTTTAAATAGCCTCCAGAATTATCGTATTTTTTGGAGTATAAGACATGTCTGTATATGTCTGTGCATCTTATACAGCGAATATGGGGGGGGGCGTGCAGCACCGATCAGCTGTTCTAGAATGGGCCGCAGTGGCTGCAAACAGGCTGCGGCGAACAGGCTATTGCAAACGGGTGGTGGCAGCGAATGGGCAGTGGCGAACAGGCCAGACGAATAGATACTAGGAGGCAGAGGCAATTTTTTTTCTTGTTTTTCTCCCCAAAAGCTAGGTATGTCTTATAGTCTGGAGCATCTTATAGTCCGAAAAACACAGTAAGTTCCACTATAAGACAACAAAAATAGTTGTTTAAAGATATCATTTGAAGACAACCAACTGATTCTTTATTAGTTGTATCATTTTATCATATGTGCATTCTTAATGTTGCATTTTTAATCCTTTAAAGATGTAAAACATTAAAATATGTTTTATTTATTTAATAATTTATATACTTCAAACAGACTATGTGGCTGCATGGAAGGGCTTCTACATATTTCTTAGCTACTTATCCAAGTAGCTACTTGTCTACTTGTCTATCTAGTTAGCTATTTGTCATTTTCCAAGTCACAATAGTTTGTTTGATAACAATTTAATATTTAATATTTTCTGTGAATATAACTTTGTGGTTTGTAAACAATAGTTTATTGCTTCATAGAAATGTCAGGTGTAACTTAGCAAACCAAAGTTAAAACAAGTCATTGGTTCATGTAGTGTATAAGCATTGTATTACTTGCCTGATAAATGACCAACTCTATTTGGCTATTGCTAAACTCTTTTCCTCAGGGGTGAAGTGCTCCCGGTTTGGACCAGATCACCCGATCCAGTAGCGATGGCGGCGGGTGGTTTAGAGAACTGGTAGCAAAAATCCCTGTGCCCAGATGAGCCGCACAATCATCAGAGGCTGTTTTTTTACTTTTAAAAGCATTTTTTCTACAACCTTTTCGGCCGAAAAATGCTTTTAAACATTAAAAAAAAAAGCCTCTGATGATCGCGTGGCTCAGCTGGGATTGTCAGAGGCTTTTAAAAGCATTTTTTCTACAACCTCTTCGGCCGAAAAAAAAAATGCTTTTAAAAGCCTCTGGCGATCTCAGCTGAGTTGCTTGATTGTCAGAGGCTTCTAAAAGCATTTTTTTCTGCAACTTCTTAAGGTTGTAGAAAAAATGCTTTTAAAAGTTTTTTTTTTTAAAAAGTTGGCCATGCCCACCCAGTCATATTACCCCACCACCACCAAGCCACGCCCGGTAGTAACAAATTTTAGATTTCACCCCTGCCTTTCCTGTTATCTGTTTTAGCAGACATCCATGAAGTAGCATGATTTATAATAATATCAAGACGTAGAATAAAGATTGTCATCTATATTATTCTTAGAGACGTTGCTGGATCTTCAGTCTTGTTCCACTCAAACTCATGTCATGCTTGGAAGTCATCTTGGCACCATAGCTTCATCTGTATTTGAGAATGGAATGGAATGGAACAGAACAGACTAGAATACTTTATTTGGCCAAGTGTGATTAGACAAACAAGCAATTTGTCTCTGATGCAGAAGCTCTCAGTGTACATTCAAAACGGAATAATAATCATAATAATGATACCAATAAGAGGTAGTAGAAGATGAGAAGAAGAATAACACAGCCATACCACATGGGTAAACATACTTCGACATAAGACAATACTGTGGGAATTAGGTGTTCAGCAGAGTGATGACATGGTGGAAAAACTATGTTTAGTTGTTTTGGCATACAATGCTCAATAGCAGCATCCCGAGGGGAGAAATTGAATCAGTTTTTGTCCAGGATGTGAGGGTTCTATAGCTATTTTCTCAGCCCTCCTTTTGACCTGTGCAATATACAGATTCTCAATGGAAGACAGGCTGGTTGCAATTGTTTTTTCTGCAGTCCTAACTATCTGTTGAAGTCTGTACCTGTCCTGTTTGGTTTCTGCACCAAACCAAACATTTATAGAAGAACCAATGACAAATTCAATAATTCTTCTGTAGAACTGTATCAACAGCTCCTGAGGCTGTCTAAACTTCCTGAGTTGATTCAGGAAGAACATTCTTTATTGTGCCTTTTAATGATTGTTCTAATGTTACATGTTCATTTCAAATCCTGAGAGATTATAGAACCCCAAAACTTGAAGAACACTACTGTTGATACTGTGTAGTCTAATATTTTTTTTAAAAAAAATTGATTTATATGCCGCCCTTCTCCGGAGACTCAGGGCAGCTTACAATGTGCTCAGCAATAGCCTTCATCCTTTTGTATATTTATACAAAGTCAGATTATTGCTCCCACAACTGGGTCCTCAATTTACCTACCTTAGAAAGGATGGAAGGCTGAGTCAACCTTGAGCCTTGGCAAGATTCGAACCTGCAGTAATTGCAGGCAGCTGGTCTTAATAACCAGCTTAATAACAGGGTGCCTTAGACTACTGTACTACCAAGGCTCTATATAGTAAGGGATTGTAGAATAGGAGATCTCCTCCTAAAATCCATTTTCATCTTTACAGTTTTAAACATGTTCAGCTCCAGATTATTCCAGATGCAGCACAGGATCAGTTGTTCATCACCCTCTTGAATGAGGCCAATGCCTGTTTATGGCATCTGCATACTTCAGTACCTTAACAGAACACTGTTCTATTGTGATTTTGAATCTGTGATATTGGTCTACTCATGATAATAACATATTTAATGCATCAACCACAGTTCTTCCTCCTAGTAGAACTGGCAAACTTATTGTTTATTCATCATTATTTTAAAACATGGCTTTAGTACACAAAGCATACTTATGTTATATATCACCAAGAGGGCAGATACCACCGGAGTATAAACTTGAAATCAAGAACAAAAGACATGGAAACACAATGATAAAGTCAATGTAAATTTTTAAACTCAAAAGTTTTAAAGTTTTTGAATTTGGGTTGTGACAACACCAGCAAGATGGGTGGATGAAGGAGAAAAAATTATGGAAGAGACCCTCTCCTGGTACAGGTCCATTATAACATTGTGGGAAAAGGCATATGGGAAAAAATGGCAAAGCGACTTCAACAGGTACATGGGAAAATAGGCAGAGAAGGCACTATTTTAGATTGTCTGATCAATCTCAGGTTGTCTTCCCTCTGAAAAGTCAATTGCAGCAAAAAATTCCAGAAACTTTGATACAGTATGACAACTACAAAGAAAATAACAGCAAAAACCAAACGAGAGGATTGTAAGTAGAATTCTTTCTACTTAGAAGTTTTTAGAGACCAGATGCCATGGTTAAGTATTATTTCTTCATGATGTTATCTCCATTATCCGGAATATTGAAGATACCCTTTTATGAAGATTATTTATGTCAGAATTTTATTAAAAATAATGAAATTATTTATTAATTAAAAAACTGTGGTCATTTCTGATCCCTGACTTCACTGCTGTATTAATTATGCCAACAATCCTTTGAACTTAAATTCTGTTACGTTTCTAGATTCTGATAGTCTTTTTTCCCTAGATGGTAAAAAATGTTAATAGCTCATAGACAGAGATCATTGTCTAAAGTCATGCTATCATGAAATTGTTTCAATTCTTATACATGTATGTAACAAGAAAAGAGCTACTGAAAAACCAAAGCATCCATAAATTTATCATTTTTATTGACAGCATGTCTTTTAACCGTAACAGCAATGGAAGAAGCCCAATAAATGAAACATTTACTGAATAACTTGCCTTATTTTCAAGCAGTATATGATTCCTTTCTAGCTGTCTCCAGAAGATGTTTTTAGCCTAATTTGCTCCCTAGAAATTTCACTCGCTAGAGTTCTACATCTATGACGTTTTATTGCCTGAAGCCAAGTCTGAATAAGAACTTTCTTAAGATATACTTATCCTAATGCCAATCTACAATCATTGGGCTACAGTAGTTTGATTTATATGTACTCCACCTAGTGCATGGTTTGCCTGCTTTCAGACATTCAACTATTTCTCTCTCTGGATAAAACCAAGCTAACCTCTATGCCATTATAATTTATTCACTTTTTTATTTACAAGACTTATATAGTTACCTATTTGTTACAATGATTCCAGGGGCCTCACAACAATACATAAAGCATCCTTAAAAACATAACCTTTCTTTAGGCATCAGACCAAATATCTTTATATTTCAAAAAAAAAAACAAAAACTGTTTATCCCATTGCTTGGGATAAAAGCCAGATATTTACAGCTCTCTGGAAGGCTAAAGGGGTAGGAATGCTCCATCAGATGACAACATGCAAAGGAGGGAATCTGAAGTGCACCCATTATATAAAACCTGATAGGACTGGCAGATATTCTGGGAGAGGCAGACCCACAATGCTTCATCCAGTTGTATAAACAACAAAATAAAACATGAAACACAAATAGAAAAACACATGCGAAAACATCATGTACCACAACCAGGGAAAAAAATTCCTTCAGGTAAAATATAAAGAAAGCTACATTCATCAGTAAGCAAGGAATATTCACCTGACAATAAACAATCACGGATGAGTTGAGGTGCATATTAGCTGGCAATGGTGGTGAATGTTGGTGAAGAGAGTGTCTGCTAAATGCTACAATCCAAAAATAAAACTGCTACTGGAAATTCACTTGCACTGGTGTACCACAAATATGTCAGTAATTTTAAATACAATTAACTTCCATTAGACTGTAATGTGAGAATCAGCTGTCATGTCTAAAATTATAAATAAATAAGGCAGGGCACCAAAGAAAGATCTATTTGCATTATAATAATGAGAATGTGTTATTCCTGATTTAAATAAAGAATAACAGAGCTGGAAGGGAACTTGGAGGTTTTCTAGTCCAACCCTCTGCTCAGGCAGAAAACCCTACCATTTCAGACAAATGGTTTTCCAATGAGAATACCATGATGTTTGCTTCAATAGAAGGCTTGGCCATCATTTTGTCTACTTCCCAACATTGTAAAAGAGATTCAGATACTGCTTTCCCGTTGTGAAATTTCTTTGATAGCCTGTTTAACAAAAACAGTAGTAGTAAGAATGGAATGGTGGCACAATGCCCCTAGTGAAGGATAACACTAAGAATCCTCTGTCTGGGAGCTCTGAAAGAACATAGAAAGCCAGTTTAGTGTAGCAGTTCAGGTGCTACACTAGAATTTGGGAGACTATTAATGTTGTTCTTCCATGAGACATAGAAGCCAGATGAGTTTGGGTCTGGAACCAATTTCTCAGCACAACTCCCTGACAGGATTGTTATTATGGGGAAAAAAGGAAAATTATGAGTTCCTCAAAGGCAGGCTCTAAGTTAGGGGTGTCAAACGCAAGGCTGGCAAGCCGGATCCCGCCCATGGGGTGCTTAGATCTGGCCCACGAGGCCACCCTGGAAACATTGAAGGACTGGCCCGCAGTGCTTCTACCAGCAAAAATGCCTTCTCAGAAGAGTCACGTGGCAGAGGGTTGCAGGAGGCCATTGCAGCCAAAAATGGAGCTCAGGTGCCCATTTTTTCTGGCAGAGCACTCAGATCACCACAGGTGCTCCCTGACGAGTGACGTCGATCTGGCCAAACATAACCCGCCCCCCCCCAGGTCAAACACAACCCTGATACGGCCCTCAATGAAATCGAGTTTGACACCCCTGCTCTAAATCAAATAACTATACCAGTGGTGAAATGTAGCCGGTTCTATCTGGCTCAGACGAACCGGTAGCGCCGGTGGCAGGAGGCTCCACCCACCTGCCTGGATGTCATCATGTCCCATTTTGACACTGCGCATGTGCAGAAGGTCCTGTGCATGCGCAAACATGTTGCACACAAGTGAAGTGAGCACGAGTGCGCACTCCCATTTGCAAACCAGTAGCGAAGGTAAGTGGATTTCAACTCTGCTTTATACCATTGATTTCAATGAATCCTAGTAACTAACATTAGCTGCATGAAGGAATCCTATTTTTTTAAAAAAATATTTACTACCTGCAGAGGTTGATAAGGAGATGGGGTGGGGTGGGGAAGCCAATATTAGATTTTTCCCTTCTAAGCAAGAGAGAAAAACAACCTGAAAGATAAACATTTTGACCAACAACAGCCTAATTTTGACCAATTGCATTGCAATGGAGCTAAACTAATTAATTTTGATTAATGTACTATGCTATTTCTCTACTCATTCCCCTCTGCTTTTTTTCCCCTTTTTTAAAAAAAATAAAGGCAGGTGATACTATGTACATTCTGTGCCAATGATGGATCAAACTTTCTTAAATGCTAGTCAGCTAAAATATGTGATAGAGAATTCTGCAGAAGCAATTGAGCAGAATTTGCTTTCATAAAGTAAGACTGTCACCACTATGTTCAAATACAGGTTTCTCTTTGCAGCAGGGAAATGAGGCTGCTGCATACCAAAAAAAGAAGTGGCAAGGGAGACGTTGTCTGGCTTCTGCTGTTGTCTCTGGCATATTCAGTATGTGTGTCGCCTGAGGGCATAAGTAAGCAGAGGAGATAGAATGGACAGGTCTCCCTGTAATAAAGTTAAGTGTCAATCTGCTTTCCAAGTAATATGTACAGTATGAACACTCAGAGTATTCCCAGAGAGATCAATATCAAGAATACTTCTGAGAATTAATGTTTTTTTATATTGATATCTTAAGAGAATACTGTGGCTGAAATCAGAACGAAAAGTCGGGTGCATTCAAAAAACAGTGTAGACCCAGGGGTAGAGAAATTGAAGTCCTTATATCAAAAAAGCTACTCTTATTACAAATGAGACATCAATTACAGTAGCTGACTTCCATAGCAAACAATATCTTATATATGAATAGTAATGAAATTAATCAGAATAAACATCTTGCTGTTGCTTTCTTATACCACAAGAAGTCAGAGATAAACGATCTGACTTCATTGAGGAAATAGTTTAAAAATATGTACATGGAAGTAATGGCAGGATTGCTTGAGTAGAAATTATTCATATTATTAAATAAGCATTATATTTCCAAACAAGCCATAGAATACATAGATGGCAGAATGAATTCTGTCAGATTAAATGCAAACAGGATTATTCTGGTATTCATTAATGTATTTTTCTACTTGAATGCATTCTTCAAACATTATTTCTGAGGCACACTATTTGTCTTTTTAGGTATAAAGTTCCTGAGTTTTGGCTTGGTAATAATTTAGAATTGGAGAGGACACTCTGAAACTTACTCCATGTAAATTATAACTAAACTGTAATGTTTATTGGGATGAGTCATCATAGCCACTATTCAGTTAATGTTAATTAAAGTCATGTTTAATCTTTATTTAAAACCCTTCTGCTTATTTCACCAACTGATTCTACCCAGTTTTTAATGAATAGCCTGCTGCAAGCCACAATACATAAATACATAAATTGGAACAGAAAACTTTCACTGGACTTTTGTGTATACTGCATGCATGTATGTATGTGTTACTGCTGTGAGACTAAATCTTCAATCTGCCAAATATGACCCTTTTCACAATTCATTGTTACTGTTTAAATATAAACAATGGTTTACTTCTTAGGGTGGTTTCCATGGAATGATCTCAATAGCCTTGGCCATATTAAGTAGAACAGAATAAAAGTAAAATAATAACTTTATTGTCACTTTGCATGTACACTAATCGGCATACATTAAAATGAAATTTTGATGCATACAGCTCTCAAAGGGTAACCTCCTCCAATATGCATTACATAAATATTACTGAATAAATAAATAAATATGTATATACTCACATATAATATATGACACAGAGAAACAACACAGCTTAATTCAGATATTAAGGACTTATATGCCCACTATATAAACAAAACTATTTTACTTTGCCTTACTTTGTTGGTTGTTGGTTGTTGTTAGTTGTGAAGTCATGTCCGACCCATCGTGACCCCATGGACAACTTAAATGGAGACCATTTAAGCTCACGCCGACTGCTTCAGTGACTCCATCCAGCCACCTCATTCTCTGCCGTCCCCCCTTCTTTTGCCTTCAATCATTCCCAGAATTAGGCCCTTCTCCAGTGAGTCCTTCCTTCTCATTAAGGGACCAAAGTATTTCAGTTGGTTGTTTGCTAGGATATTTATAGATTATCTATTTATATACCATATTTTTCGGAGTATAAGACACACTGGAGTATAAGACACACCTTAGTTTTTGGGGAGAAAAATAGAAAAAAAAATTCTGCCTACCAGGTATTCATCTGGCTAGCATCCTTAGTCTGGTCAGCTTCAGTACATTAGTTCGCTGGTTTTGAGCATGCGCACGCCAGGTTGGGGATAAAAAACAGCTTCTAAAGCACAGCTGATCATTGGAGTGACAAACTATGAGAAAAGCAGGCAAAGTATGGAAGATCACTTCACTTGCTAGCGCCTCATTAGGGCTGAAAAAAAGCTTTGAAAAAGCTACATTCGGAGTATAAGACACACCCAAATTTTCAGCCTCTTTTAGGGAGGGAAAAAGTGTGTCTTATATTCTGAAAAATATAGTATATTTATAGATCATCTATTAGTCTAAAGTTTTCATACTGTAATGGGTTAGATTGTAGCTATAAAACATATTTTTAAGATAAAACAAAATGAAATTAAAAAAGAACAAGACAGATATTACTAATTCTTACTAAATCCAGTAATATACATAACTTTAAATCCAGACCAATAAAATACAATTGCTGTGTTAATATAATACATAATAAACACATTTTGACTTAACAAGAAGCCTGGTTCACATATTATGCTAACACAATAGCTAGTTTTTCCAAGCATACTAAACCACAATCTACCCAATCCCAAAGTCTGCCTAACTATTAGTCTGCCTAACTATTAATTTATGGTCAAAGGCCAACTTGATTAAGGAGTGCTAACTGTTAGCAAGTACTAACTGTTGCAAATAAAAATACTAGTAAAGTATAGCAGTACCTAGTAAAATCAACCCCAATACCTACTGTTTTGTCTCATTGTGGATTTGGTGGGGGGGGTTGTTGAAGGGAAGAATGATGGAGAAATTATCAAAGAATCCCAGTAGTATATAATACCAGCAATCCAATTCTGCTATTTAGGATTAATTATCAAAATTATATAAATCAGCTGTCAAGAAAAATGCCACAGACCCGTTCTTGACAGAACAGCTATGAAGTTCTTGGAAAAGATATTCAGATGCCATGAGGTGCTAGATCATGCAGGCAATTCTTTTCTCTGATATCTGATAGAATTGAAAATTGGACATCAAAGAATCAGGATAGAAAGATTATTGATGCTTTTGAACTTGGACATTTGAAGGAGACACCTGAGAATACCATGGGTGTTCAAGAAAATATATAAATGGATCATCAAACAAATCAATTCCGAGTTCTCACTTGAGGCACAAATAATCAGACTCAAATAACCCTATTATGAGTCCATTATGAGATGACCTCTCTTGAGAAGTCTCTGATGCTGAAAAAGTAGAAAAAAGAGAAAAGAATGATCAGCAGCAAGATGGATGGACTTAGTTATAGTGGTATTGTGTGCAGTTTTAGAAAATCTGAAGGACCAGGAACTGATCAATCTGGAGAAAATCTATCTATGTGGCCACTAAGAATCAACACTAAGGATGGTGCATAATTAATCAAAACTCAATTAAATGGCATGTATAGAATTCCAAAATTAGATTCACATTCTCCTTATAGTAATTATTGTTGAACGGAATTGATATCCCCAAATATTTCTAAAGAAAGATCTGCTAGCAGAAAGCATATATTTTCCATATCTGGGAATTGACAGTTAATTGGCTGGGGCATCAGTAGAAGTGTGTATGTCAAGATTGCTACAAAGAAGTGCAGCAGAACATGAGAAATTGACTTGATTGATACCTCTTAACAAGGGCAAATTGAGACTTGCAGGGGGGGAGGAATGTTGTAATTCCTCTCCCTGGAATCATATAGCAGGGCTGGATGTGTCACACACAGGCCACGCCCACCCCAGCTCCGTAAAGGCAAAAACCATCATGATACATTACAATACATCACGTGATGCGATCGAGTTTGACATCCATGATATATGGCATAGCATTAAATATAGCCAATGATATCACTGTTGTAGAACAATTGGCTAAAACAGTCTTCCGAATATATCACTCTCATAATAGTGGGAATTAAACATTCATTTTTCTGTGAATCAGAAACAGCTACACATTACTTTATCTGCAATTAACTAAATATCACAAACATAATTATGATTATGCTTTATTTCTAAGACGAAACAGTTTAATGAGAATTAGGGCGGCAAAAGAAACTTCTATGTTGTTTATTTTCAATTAGTACTTTTCTGGCAAATTTAAGTATATTACAGAACAAAGTAATGTATCATGTTGTAAAAGTCTAGGAGAAAAAAGAGTGAGGACCTTAACAATCCTCGTTTTTTATCTGATTCTTTGCAGCCACCAATACTACTTCTGTGCAATCTGTGGTTCTTAATATACAGTACAAGCTTCTGTGTGCTGCAAAATGCATGTTAAACTGAGTATTTTATTATCTTTATGTTACAATTTTTCAGATTTTATCAGTCAATAAAGTCTAGAGGAGACACTAATCAGAAAAATGTGGTAAGGAGACAATGATAAAGAAAAATAATTGCATGAGACCCATGCTTTTAGAAAAGAATTGTTGTATTTTCAAAGGAAATGCATTGTGTGGTTCATAATATACATGTACACGTAGAAAACTACTGTTTTAGTGTAGTAAATATATTACTAGAGACATTTAAATCATTGACACTTGCTAAAATTATTTATTGGTTTAGACTGTTAAATCTACACTTCATAAGAAAAATGAAATGAAAATAATTACATTTTGCATTATTGCTCTGTAATGAATGCTTGAAAAGAAATACTTTGCTATTGAAAAGCATTTAATTTTGAGGCTTAGAATACGTTAATTAGAGCATCTTAAGTAATGTGCTTTAAATGGGGGAAAGAGCCTCGTCTAGACATATTACTAATGTGTATGGTAAATTAAAGGGTGAGGCTTTATAAACTTTCACAAAGGTGTTGTTCACAAGGAAGCATTATTCAATTGAGTTTAATAGTAGTGATTAATGCAGTAGGACAAAAGTAGCTTTAGAGTACATTGCTATGTACGGTTGCTTAAAAGTAAGTATCATTTATTTCAGCAAGGCTAACACAAATAAGAGTATACTGAATTTGAAGCTCAAGTAAGGTAAGAAATGCTAACACCTCTAGGGGTTTGGGGGATTTACTATTGTTGAGTACTTTTATTATTCTATGTTTTTAATAATAGGATGGCTTTATTGTTGAGATCAGTCTAAGGTGGGTTTCTGCCCTTGAGATAGTCTCAAAATATTATTAATTAATAGATCAAAATTAATGAAATGGTTGAATTACAAGATGAAGAAACACAAAAGATTTCTTCAAAATACTTTTCAGGCCTGATTAGTATTGTTAGCTTGAAGCCAACTTGCAATACAGGTTCATTCTGAATTCAGAAAACTAGTACATATATATTCAGCCATCTAAAATTAGCATTCAAGAAATTCACTTAGCTGCAAAGTGGCACTTACTTCAAAAAGTCATGTTGGCGGTTGTGTTGTCAGAAGTATTTCTTGTGCGGTGCCATGGAACATTTCAGGTCTACAAGTGCAAGGTGAGTTTTATTTGTTCATGTATTAATATATTTTTGTAAGCAACCTCTAAAAGGAGATTTTAAACGAATCACAGAATACAATTAAGAAGGCCATTTAAAACACTCATTACCTATACATTACATAAGGTTTGAAGTGCTATCCATAGACTTCTGTTTGACAGTGCAATCCTTAACTCAACTACCCAGACGTTCAATGGAGTTCATTCACAGTTTATCTAAGATGATATCTTGAAATAGATAGAATCTACAGATGGTCAAATGTTACAGAAGTGCAAATGTTAAGTGCATTATGGAACCATCTTTCAATCAAAGCTAAGTAAATTTTACTGAATGAAAGAAAGAGGCTTTGAAGACAGAAGTTGGCAGCCAATTTCTTTTTTCCAAGTCAGAGTCCAGAAACAATGTCATTCATAAAATTGCATGAATTTATTTTAAAATGCCTTATCAGGATTCCGGAGTCAAGAGTAAAAATGATGCAGATGCAGATATTTTTGGCCTTCCCTAAGAGTATGAATAAATACAGAGGAGGAAAAAATCCATTGCTGTGTTATACATGGTATCTTGTCAATCACAGGCAGCAGCACCTTTATATTCCCAGTCAATGAAATATATTTCAGATCTAGGTTTTAGGTTTTTCTATCAAATATTATACTCAAATTACATAGATGGATCTAAACTGGAAAGGAACTTCAGAATAGCAACCACCTATGAAAAGGATGCCCTGGTCCCATTCTTTTTGCTTTTCATGAGTTTCAAAGAAATGATGTACACCACATAAAGACTAAATAACAGACAGATGAGAAGAAGAGAAAGGCTGTCCAGGGGAAGGGAGGGGGTAGGCTGTTATTAAGTAGTTTGCATTAACCAGAAATTTTATACTCTTTTCAGCATATTCTTTACAAAATTCCTTGCTCATTTGTGTATTTGATATCCAAATGCAAAACTGGGTTGTTTCTGCAGTTGTAAGATGCCCCTAGAGATGACTATTATATCTAAATATATGTATTAGAAAATATTGCACTGATGCAATTAACTCCAAAGGTAAACTTTCTCCTGCTGTTTGTACATTTGAGAAAATTTAAAACAATACTTTGTTGCTTGTCTTGCATCCATGCAATAATCTTATATAAGACCTAACAGCTTGGGTGTGTGATTCTATTTTGTAAGCTTGTTGATGAGGAGGAAAAGTAACGCGGCATTTTTCATGTATCAGCAAAATCCTGGAGATAGAAATCTCTACTGCTGATGAGCATTTCTGTTCCAAGCCTTAGAGACTTGAATATTATTAAGGGATCTGTCACAAAGAGTTTGGCATTTTGGCATGTAGTTGAGCCAGATCTCTCTTTGCCAGAAACTGGAAGGAAAAAAGAAAGCTCTCACAGCAGGCTCACAGTCAAGGAATGGCAGACTTTGCTTTGATACCAGAAAGACTGGGCACGAACATCTTGCTGGACCTGAATAACATCAGGGACTTTGGGGAGCATATTAAATTACCCCCTGCATGAAAGTGGGCAGCAGTTATAGATGGATATTATACTATTTTGATATGTGATTTTACTAAGGGACTGAACGATGACTTTTGTTTTACTTTGATAAGAGTAGATTTTGCTAGGATATTTAGAGAACATGTCTTATTCACTTCATAAAAAAGGGATGACACAACTCCTTCCCTCAAAAAATGGTATCATGCACAGGTTGAATGGCAAATGGGAGAGCTTGCAATTTGGTATTTTGCTTCAGTAAAGTTATACTGAAATGCCTGTTTTTAAAATACTGTTTGTAAAAACTACAGAATGCAACAGTAATGTAGCAGCTGTGTCTCATGTTTGGTTGTGGGATGGCACCAGTCAGGGAGACAAATAATTGGCATATAAATGTTATTAGGGAAGCTTGTTAAATAAAGATTTATTAGTAAATAATATTTTTTTGTTTCGGTATGTTTTTAATCTTAGAACTCTTTAGTATTTACTTAATACTTGAAGTCTTACCCTAATTTCCTGCTTCCTGTTTTGACTTATTGTCTTTATTTTATTTCTAATTTAACTACTAGTATGTTGTCTATAATTCAATATTCAATTATTTTTATTCTATTTTGTAAAAGCTGCAATTCTGCATTCTGCAGTCCTTTTTATATGCTTTTCCCCTATTTTTCTTTTAAAGAAACTCTGTAGTATTTAGCTTCCCCTTTCCTTCCAGGCTTTCACAACTCAGAATGTCACTAAAGTGACTTGAACAGCCTACAGACTGTGAGCAAGTGTCAGGTGGAAGACTAAAGTAACTTAATGTAGACCACTGCTAGAAAGCTCTACCTGGGCCTTCAAATGGTGATTAGTGCCAACAATGTCTTCTGCAACTGCATTGCCTTGGCCTGGATTGTGTAGCCTGGCTTCCCTGATCTTCAAGATGACAGAGCCAAGGACATTTTTCAGTTCCTGGGACTTCACGTTGCTGAAGGTGCTCAGCTGGTAACTTTGAATCTCTGCTGCAGCCAACATTCACCTCAGCAACTCCACATTGGCTACTGATTTATCACCCCTTTCTGGCTGCCACCTTGATTTTTTGTTTTCATCCTGCTTCGCTCTTTGTTTGTCTCCAACTCTTCTTTCTTATTCTTTTCATGCCACCATATGTGCTTCATCTAGTCCCTGTTTAAAGAACTGGTGTCTAATTCTAAATGGTGGGGAAATAGAAAGGGAAAAGAAGAGCATATATTTCAATTGCCATGAAGCCTTCCTTCTATATGATGCAAAGGCAATTTATGAGCAATAAATAAGAACAGAATTACTCATTGGAAAAGTTAATTAAATGTTTATCAGATATTTCTTTCATTAATAAATGCATTGGAAGCTTTTAGAATGTTATTGCATAACTACCCGGCTTCATTCATGGAAGGGCACAGGTGGCTCTTATCCATTCAATGTTTTTTGTCCATCCATCTTCTTTGTTTCTACAGGAAATCTATTAAATAGAAAATGGATGCATAATCTTTTGTCTGGTAGAACTAAAAAACACCCACCTGGAAGTGCCTCAACATGTTCTATTGATAATTACACTTTGCTTCTCACCTTTCTATGATTGCTGCTCAACCTTTCTGCCATCATAATAATTAAAATCTTGAAGTTATAGTAATTTTTCTGGACTTCATAACTTGCATTTCTTGAATTAGTTTTCTGACATCAAGATCAGCTAAGAAATGCTTCATCACTATTCTTAAACTATAGGAAACATGAATATAAGGAGAAGACACTGCTTATTTCTGTGGATAATTATTCATGTATTAGAGTTCATTCATCTATTCAAAATATTCCAGATTATAGTATTTGTAGCAGATCCTCATCTATTTTACCATTTCCCCTCAAATATGTGAAAATGAAAAGAACTCCAAGAAAAGGAAGAATCTGAATACTACCTGGTTTGGGAAAAATGTTATCAATGGTTGGAGAAAAAGAAAACAAAGTAAAGACGACCCTAAAAACTTGAACTAATTCATGTACCAAACGAGACATATTAGAGTTAAAATAGAACTTAAAAATATCATTATATAAGGAGAGGTGTGCATAGAGATATTGAGAAATGTACATTACTGATGTACTATATTAAGAAATATGACACTAAGTTTAAATGTTGTATATGTAATGTATTGTTTTACTTGTATTTTCTTCTTTTTCTCTGTGTGTATGTTTTTTAAATTAATATTAAAAAAAGAAAAGAAAATGAAATGTGAAGCCCATAGTTGAAGCCATGTGTATGGCCCAAAGCCATGGGTGTGGTTACCAGAACATTTTCAAAAATAGGAGTGGGAAATCATTCTGTAATGGAAAATAATATTAATGAGATGTAATGAATTTAAATGCTAATGATGTTTAAATTAATCACATTTAGCCTTCATTCTGGTGCAACCAGCATGCCATTCAGAGACCAATTGTAGCCAAAGTCTAAGAAAAGCTCCTTTGTATAATATATTTATATTCAACATGTCTGAGAAATGTATTTTAACCACGTATAGCAGTATTAAAGCCATGGTGGTGCAGTGGTTAGAATGCAGCATTTCAGGCTAATTCTGCTGACTGCCAGCAGCATTTCAATTCTCACCGGCTCAAGGTTGACTCAGCCTTCCATCCTTCTGAGGCAAGAAAATGAGAATCCAGATAGTTGGGGCTAATATGCTGACTCTGTAAACTGCTTGGAGAGGGCTGTAAAGCACTATGAAGGGATATATAAGTCTAAGTGCTATTGCTATTATTAGACAGACTTGCAAAAATGTTGCAAAAATGTAGAGACTTCTGAACGAGAAGTTTTCTGACTAAATGTTCCAATAATGTAAAAGGTTAAAAAAAAAACCCCTATTCCTTCCACAAGCTTTGGGCACAAAACTTTGGGCAATCAGACAAGGTAAATTCCAGGGCCTCTGCAAATGCTTGCAAATGTCTTTCTGAAGCAGCTTTTCCTGATCTGATGTTCTCAGGATGGTTTGTCCGGCCATTTGATGTAATGTCCACAGGGCTACATGCTATATCAACATTCTCTGACAGCCCAAGGTCTTTATCACTTCACCAGATATTCTATCAAAATCTTTTTATTCAGAAATGGCTGTCTCAATCAGGGCACATCTTCCTTTAAAAAAAAAAGATAGTTGTGATTGATTGATATTCTGGGTTGATATTGTATCTTCTGATTAAATATAAGGGCCAAATGGCTAAGATGAGGTTTAAGGAACTGCAATTAAATGAATATCTGTAGGAAGAAAATGTTAATAAAGGGCAGCCCATTGAATTGGGGTTAAGTACTTTCATACTCCTCATATAATCCAGTAACGTTCCTGAATTCTCATTAAAAATGATCTCAATAATCTTGCTTTGCCTCATTAAGAAACTGCAGTTGAAGGATCAAGAAACAGGACTTCATCAGGGAGGAAAGGTCTGTGAATTAATTTATAGCCTTTTTCATTTTCTGAAAGCAGCAACTGTCATCTTTAAGTTTAGATTTTATTTGTAAAGTGTATTAATTAAATATTTAACTTTTATTTGTTTAATTGTTGGTTTAAAGGTCAAAATTAAATAAATGAAGTGTAGTCCCCGCACACTTTCAGAATGTGGCTTCTTTCATGATGATGTTCCAGGAGGCACTGAAAACTTTCTGAATGTCACTGAATGACTTTCTCTCAGGTCTTGGAGTAGGATGAGGGTCTGACCCTCAAAAGATCTGGTTTTGTTCGACATGCTTTTTTTTCTTCCATTCGATGTATATTTCTTTATTCTCTAATTTTATTGTTCCACTTTTTATAGTGTACAGCACCCAAAATTGCTGAGTTTTAAACTCCTGAGTCAGGAGTTTTAAAAATCTATGTATAAACAGAGGAGTAACTTTCACATTTTAAATGCCCAGTTGTGTTTCAATATTTGATTGCCTGGTTTAGTGAAAGTCAAAACCACTATTTGCCAATCTACATTTAGCTGTGGTGGTGCAGTGGTTAGAATGCAGTATTGCAGGCTAATTTAGCTCACTGTCAGGAGTTCGATCCTCACCGGTTTAAGGTTGACTCAGCTTTCTATCCTTCTGAAGTCAGTAAAATGAAGACCCTGATAGTTGGGGGCAATATGACTCTGTAAATTACTTAGAGAGGGCTATAAAGCACTATGAAATGGTATATACATCTAAGTGCTGTTGCTATTATTAGCCTCTGGCTAAAATGATATTTTCTCCAACAGACTTAGTTCCTTTAACACTGGAGGATGGGTTCCAGTTTTCATAGATCTTGGAAAAGCTAGATTTTAGGGATTCTCTTCTTGCCAGCTTCCTATTTTCCTGAGTTATCGGTAGGACAGGTCATTTCTAAAACAGGGGTAGGATTTTAATGGCCCCCTGTAAAATAGCCAAACATACATAGTAACTTCAGTAACTTGAGTTAGCTTGTTAGAAGTTCCAAAGCATAGAAAAGCATTTATCTTTGTACATCATAATTATTTTCCTTCAGTTGCCCTTGATGCAGGATTAGAGGAAGAGTTCTTTCCTGGAATCCTGCTGTGACATACAAGGTTGCTAAATTTTGTGTGGCAACTTGTAAAGTTGCCAGGAATTGACTATTAGAAAGAGTTAAATAAGTGTGACAAACTCCACACAAAATCAATTTTTTTGTATTGCTGTCTATTGTGTTAAGTCTTCTAGTCCCCTTATTAAAGGTTATTTATTTATAAGCATATAATACTTTAATATTCTCACTTTTATTCGTTTAGAGATAGCATAGAATTATATTTTATCATACTGTATTTTATGATAGGGTAAAGTTATTTATATTAATTTTAAGGCATGATAATGTTAATATTAATCATAATTTACTTGACAGCTCTTTGTAGATCTAACCCAATAAGCATTTTAGAGTTCTGTACTCTATAATCTATCAAATTGAAATCTGTGCTCATAGTTTGTATGGCCAGATGTTTGGAGGATTCAAATTCCTTATAGTTTTAAATGTTATCTTATGTTTATCTTGGATTAAATAAAGTAAAATTGGTGAAAGATTGAGAGAATAAATAAAGGATTCAAGTTTAGAGGAAGGATATTACTGGAATACATGAAGAGGCTGAAAACCATGTGAGAAACAGTTGAAGGATCTGGGCATGTTGATCTTATCATGACAATGGAGGGCTGATATGATAACATTCTTCCACTCAATGGAGACAAAATGGACATCTTTTATATTATCCCAGAAAGCAGAACCAGAATCATTGAGTTAAGATGACAAGTAAGAAGGTGCAGGCTAGACAGCAGGAAGACGGTATGAGTTGTTAGCCAGTAGAAGAGGCTGCCACAAGAAACAGTAAATTCTCCTTCATTTGTGCTGTTCCAAAATAATCTGGATGATCATCAGTCAGCTATGTTGTAGTAGTGGTTTGGACGGGACAGCCCCCATGTTCCATTTCAGTTCAATGATTTTTGCAGAGGAATAGTGAATGGTGTTGGTGGAAACTAGATTTGTTATACCAAAGAATTTGGGGTAGGGGGAGGGGAGATGTGTCTATTATTGGAAAATACATAATTGTGGTGATTAACATCATTTCTGTGATGGTATATTTATCTCATTCTAAGCCATTTCTGCAATGATATAATGCAAATGATGTAACTGTATGCACAAATGAGGCAAATGACATCATTTGTGTCATTTGCAAAATAATGTAATTATGCAAGTGGCATAAATCACCATGGAAACTGGGACTATTACATGTTCAGTTTATTGTACAAGAGCTAATAAATTGAGATCTTACTGCCTTTAATAACTTTTGCTTACTCTTTAATTCTTTTATTGCTTGACCTAATGTTGCTTGTCCCAAAAGGCAGTAAAGTAATGGATATGTGTGGATATTTATTTATTTATTTATTCAAAACCTTTTGTGAGGATAGTAACAGGGGCCTCCTGGGGGGAAAACTTAGTCAAGACTTTCTCTCCTGTGTTGCCTTTAATTTATTTTGCTTAATGTTTCTTAGTGGTCTTGTGTGTGTGTGTATGTGTGTGTGTGTGTGTGTGTGTGTGTGTTTGTATGTGTTACATTGCTTACTCCAAAAGCAAGTAGCATGATGGGCATGTATTGACATTTATTAATTTAAGTTACTTTTATGCTACCCAGTAATGGGAGTTCTCTGTGGGAAAAACAACAACAAACATTGCTGCTCCTGAAAACTTCAGTGCATTTCTGGATTGTGTAACATTGCTTACCCCAAAAGGGAATAGTATGATACACACGTATTGATATTTATGATATTTGTTTAATTATTTAAGACTCTGTTTTGCTGCCCAATAAAATGAATTAAACTTCTCTTGAGGTCTCTGAGTCATAAAGATTCAAATAAAAGTACATTGGTTACTTGCAGCAGCAGCAGATGAGAGCTTGAAGCATGTAAACAGATTTTGAAGAGGGCTGAAGGAAGAAAGGGCTCTAGGACAACTCTCATAGGAGGCAGTTTTGGGCATGAGGAAGAATAAGAGGGAAAGATATGATTCATTTAGCAAAACAAAAAAAATGCTGGTGCTACTGTTTAAGGAAACCACAATATAAATAGAACATTTCAGAGCTTAATCCACAATGCTTATAGCAGCTAGTATTTTTCACTTATAGCACAAAACATTCTGCAGATATATTTTGCACAAGAGGAGTATTAGTCATATGTTTTTCAAGACAGTGTCTCTGTACTCTTTGGTGCCATTTATTTGATGCATGTTTTAGAGTAACTGTTTCATAACTACTGAAGGTCACTGCTTTGGATAAGAAATTAAGAACAGATATTTCAACAGATCACTCTGTTCACTTGTGCTAATTTTGCTTATTGGCACCCGAAAAGAATTTATGAAGGGATATGTCCTATGAGATGTACATATGGCCCTTCTCTATCCTGCAACTACTTGTTATAACCATCTCATATTAAAAAAAAGCATTTGATGTTGTCAGTTGCATTAAAAGAATTTCCAAACTCCAAAGGAAGGCTTAACTGTGTTAGCAAATTGCTTGTTAAATTATTTTCTGCACAAAAAGACCTTTCTGAAAGTCAAATTTCAGCATGCCAGAAGAATTTCCTTCTAACCCAGATGAAATAAGGTCTAATTCAAGGGTTAAAAAGAAAAAAATTAAATTTGGGAAAGCAGCAAAAAGGGGATCATAATGTTGATTTTGGAAAGTTAAGGAGCTAGATGAAATTGAAAGAATATTTCCTGTATGGTATTTAAAACTTTATATAAGAATGTATGATGATTTTGAAATTAATTGTAAGAAAAACTTCTGTTGAAATGTTTTGCTGATTGGAAATAAATATATGATAAGAGATGTGGAAGGTTGACTAGAAAGAACCAAACAGTTTACAATTACAGAAGTAGAGACTTATTAATACAATGGAAAAATAAGGTTTTTTTAAAAAAAATATTCCAGTTTTTGTCTAATACATTTTGGAACACCACGGAATTTGTTTAGATGAGTTAATAAAAGACATGGGGTTTCTTTTTAAGTACTAAGCATCCAGCCAAATTTGGTAACAATGAAGAATAGGGATTGATTGAAAGGGTGGAGTCATCAGAGCAGGGTAAAGCTTCAGGCCATATGAACTTTGTCCACAGTTCAATCCCAGCTAGCAAGGAGGTCACCAATCCAGTTTTGAATAAACTCTATCATTGCATTTAGTTTTCAGCATATAAGGTATATCTCCTTTTATTTAATTAGTTTGTAGGAATATGTTAATTCAAATATCACTGTCCAATTATGGAATTTTGAAGAACAAGCAATTCACATATATGAGGTTGTACACAATATTTTTGAAAATGCCGTGAGCCAAACAAAAAGCCATGCCTTGAACATGTGTGTGATTGGGATTGGATTGGATTGGGATGGGGATTGGGATTGGATTGCCTTGCCTTGCCTTGCCTTGCCTTGCCTTGCCTTGCCTTGCCTTGCCTTGCCTTGCCCTGCTCTGCCCTCCCCTGCCTTCCCTTCCCTTCCCTTCCCTTCCCTTCCCTTCCCTTCCCTTCCCTTCCCTTCCCTTCCCTTCCCTTCCCTTCCCTAGGCTTTGGCTTACAATAGAGTGTTTATCTATTTTTCATTTCAAAACGATAGAAACCACATTCTTGATTTGGGGCCATCAAAAATCAGGGGCACAAGCTGAGCTATTCTCTACAGGCCACAACAATAAAGTTCTCAGAGTTCCATTTACAATTATCAGTGGACCTGCAAGTTGTCTAACCTGCCTTAAATGATTGGTGTGTGGGGAAGTTTAGTAAATGTTTTATTCCAAGATTTTTGTTCTGTGATGGATGTTCACTTACAACTGATATAGATATAAAAGTCACTTTTCTAACAAAAATGTTGGTGCCAGGTAAAAACTAAACAAACCAGAATTGTAAACATGTGTGGATGTATCCATTGAAGAAGCAAGGGACCAGTTGCTATGAGCAGCTATCTTTGCAAGCTGGTATAAAGAAGGAGATTTTGCTTTCAAGATATCCATTTTTGTCAATACTACACGCTTTTACTTTCTTTTTCCCTTTTTCCTCTTTTTCTCTTTTCTTTCTTTTTCTTTTCTTTTTTCTTTTTGCCTTTGAGGAAGTGCTGGCTCATGGCAACTTCTTGGAAAAGTCTCTGCAGTTTTCTTGGCAAAGTCTTCCTCCTTCTTAGGGCTGACAGATGGTCATACAGCTGGCTTTGTGCCTAAGGCAGGACTAGAACTCATGGTCTCCCAGTTTCTAGCCTGGGGTCTTGTCCCCTACACCAGGGGTGTCAAACTCACATTGTCATCACGTGACGTATCACGACTCCCCCCCCTTAGCTAAACCAGGTGTGGGCATGGCCAGCATGTGATACATCCGGCCCACAGCTGCGAGCTTGGCACCCCTGCCCTATACCAAACTGGCTCTCATTTGCTTTCTTCTACAATGTCTATATTTATATTGTGATTATACAAATAACTCTCTTACAAATAGGTTCTTGTTTATCCCCCCAAAATCAATGATCATAGTGTAATTATTACAGTTACATTTGGTGGGCAGTATAAAATAATATTTTCAGTTGAATCAAATCCTAGAAATTGTTCCTTTAAAAAAAAACTTTCTCTCTTTCTCTTTCATTCACTTATGCTGGAATTATGAAATGTTACATTTTTTCTCTTCCATAAAACTAATTATTAACCAGTTATATGATCTTCAGAGTTATTGGATTAAAATTCCAGCTGAAAATAATAGGATAGCAGCTTTTGAGAAGGCTATCTTAAATCAAGGAGGTAACACAATAACAGTAACAGAGTTGGAAGGGACCTTGGAGGTCATCTAGTCCAACCCCTTGCTCACACAGGAGACCTATACTAGGGATTTGAGCCGCTGAACTGCCGACCTTTCTGATCGAAAAGCTCAGTGTCTTAGCCACTGAGCCATCTAATCAGGCTATACTAAATATACTATACTATACTAGTCAGGTACTGCAGACTTTTTTTAAAAAATCCAACTAATTTGAAAGAAATTTATCATACAATTTCTAATTTGGGACAATGCAAGAATATATTGTATACTGTATACTCTTCTGTGCCAATTCAAATTCATCTAAATTACACCTGCAGAGGCAGATATATGGGTCATATTGTTCACATTAAATAAATATCTTATCTAAAAAGATTTCAAACCACCAGATGATCAAGATGCCGCAGAAATAAAAGCTGCCTATGTTGCCAAAAGCTTTTCAGTGATTTTAATTACCATGATCAACCCATTCCCTTAGATTAATCGATATTGGGGATAATGGAAACATAAACCTCTTTAAAATGTTTTCTGGAGCCAAATATGAGATGTGAAGCATTTCCCTCCTTCTGAATTTCAGTACTTAATGTTCGGAAAGCTGCTATGTAGAATTCAATTGGTTAACTTGAATCAGGGTCTGGCATACACTCCTTGGACCATTTAGATTTGATGTTCATCATCAGAGGAAATCAGAAACATTTTTCAAGTGTTCTTAACATGTTGGGTCATATCCCTTAGGTAATTATTAATAGTAATAATATTATTGTTGTTTAATTTGACAATTCCTTTCATCTCACCCCCATTTACCTCAGTAACTGCTATCCCCAATGCACCCAAAGGGAAGCTGTATTTCACCATTTTCCTTCCTCCCACTCTACAAGGTGCTTTGGGAAATGTACTGTAATCTGTAAAGGAAAAAAAAGAAGCTTTTGCGCTCTCAGTCGTAGCAAAGCATGCAATATTAATTGGAATTATTAATTATATTTACTGCCCTAGCAAAGTCTAACCTCATTAATGGCCAATGTAAAGACATGGGACGAGATCTGCCATCTGGAACTTCCCACCTGCTGTCTCTTCTCTTAAATCAAAGGGGCAGGAAAAAAAGATTCTCCTCAGTTTCATTAATCAGCCATTTTCTTACAAGAGTTTGTCTTTTGTTTTTCTGTACTTCACAAGGAGGCATGTTTTCCAGGCTGCTTTGAGATCTTGGCAGTTAATGGTGCTCTTTTGATTTTTAAATAAGGCTCCTTCCTCTGACCTACAGTATAAACCTAGCAGGCAAGAGATTGTGTCTTTAAGTTCAGTGTTTTCCCACAGTGCTCGTGGTAGAAGGATTGGACTGAAACTTTAAACATTTCTAACCATACCTTGCATATGTATAATTTATAAGCCACACACCGTTTGCTGTCAAATAGGCGATTGATCTGACTTGGATCTTGTTAATTATCCTCCACATACATTATACGTTAACAGATCTCCAGTATACTGTGTATCAATATTAATAGGATTATAAAACACTATTGATAATTAGGAAGAGAAAGAGACCAAACCTTTGATTTACTCTGTTACAAATGGCCCCGCATCTTCAGATTAAAAAGAGACCACTTTTCATTTAATAATAGCAGATCGCTACATCCATCTTCCAAAATGCTTTATTAAGGCAAAGCTAAGATTTGCATCCCTCGGCAAAGGGCTATTTGAAATTGATTATGGAGGTATCATTGATGTGAGAAATCTGTTTCAGAGCTTTATCTAAAGGTAAGGAAGAATTAATAGGATGGGAGGGATTTAAGGTGGAGCACTGTGCTCTTTGATCCTTGATCTGCAATTTCTTTCTTTCTTTCTTTTTTTCACTCTGTCAGGCTGTATTTAAAGAAGCAGATTGTCTTGTCTGAGAGTATATTAATAATGCAGTTCTGTCCATCTTTCCTCCAAAATAAATTTCATTGTCTTCCATTGGCTCACAAATAACTACAAAGAACACTAGCCACTATTCACATGTTCATATAACTTCTGGATGCAGTCATCAAAAACCAACAATAAGGCTTGTAAATTTGCTAAGAAAGCAAACTGGTTTTATGTAACATCTCTGCATTCTGTAAATAAATATATATATATATATATATATATATAAGTTTTCACGGGTATATATGTGTGTACAGTTAATATCTCGGGTTTCTTCCTGTGTAATTGTAAACATATCCTTAAAAGGGTAGTAGCGATGTTTCGACGAAATCACATTCGTTATCTTCTGGCTGAAGTTCTCAGTTTGGTTCTTATGGGCAAACTGTGTGATTGTAACTGACGTTTTTCTATGAAAAGAGGCAAAGGTGTATTCTGATTGGTCAACAGTGTTGTTGTATTCTGATTGGCTGATGACGTAGCTGTTGTTTTTTTTTCTCCCAATCTTTTGCACAGAAAAAACTATGGAATGTAGGGAGTGGGCTGTTAAGTCACATTTTTGTACTGCTATAATACAGCTTCTCTCCTTCTCATATCTGCATCATAACGTCTTTACTTTTACAAAAGGGCAGAGCTAACATAGCAATAGCACTTTTATACCACTTCAGAGTGCTTTACAGCCCCCTCTAGGTGGTTTACAGAGTCAGCATATTGCTCCCAACAATCTGGTTTCTCATTTTACCGACCTTAGAAGGATGAAAAGTTAAGGTGGTCAGGATCGAACTCCTGAAAGTGAATTTGCCCGCAGTACTGCATTCTAAGCACTGCACCACCAGGCCACAGTATCAAATACTGTGATACAGTACCACTTCAGTAATTTTGACAAGCCTCTTGTCTTACTGACATTTATGGTTTCCTACCCTTTGCATCAAATCTTTACTGGAATGACCTAGCAATTGTGTTTTTAAAGAGATCAATTTATTAACATCAAGTATATTAAGTGAAACTCTTGGGAATCATTTGCACACAAATGAAAGGATGTATTTTTGTATTTCCCAAAAATCAGTAATGGTATTGACTTAACTTCACAGTTACATAAATTGAAAATACAAATTTTATTCCACGTTCTTCCTGTCAATATGAAAAACGAAATCAGATCTGAAAGAGGAACACCCTGATTCATACTTTTATCTTATGAAGTTAGCCCCACTTTGCCTATATGGGCAAATGGAATTGGGAGTTGCCTTTGGCCCCTGTTTTATCTATCTTTTTAAAAAATAGCAAAGGCACATGTCTCTTTTACCAGGCCCTTTACTAATGTTTTATCATTAATGTTTTAATTTGCTTCTATATTTTGCATTTTGTGGTGTGCGGTATGTGTTGTTTCAATTGCAAGTCACTTGGGATATTGATTTCAAACATGAAGGCAGAAAAGTAAATCAATCAGCCCTTCAAAACAATAAATAATAAAAGAAGCCAGGACTTGCTTAACTCTGCTTATTGAATAAACCACAATTGGCTGAGCTCACATGTGTTAAACTAAAATCAAAAGGAAATACATGCTGCGTTAGCAAAATGAGTGAACCATATCAGACTGATAGATTAATTAGAAAACAGCACTGCCAAAGTGAAATTCATTTCTATGGATCAGCTGCTTGTGAAGAATGCTTAGGAAGTGATCTGTGAACTTCAGATTCTGTAGGAAGCTTTTCCATAAGAAGAATGTTCCAAACTTAATCTTGGCACAAGGAAAAAAGGAAAATAGACGTCGTTAAAAAATAGAAAAGTGCAGGTTTGTTCAAACAAGTTGTGATGTAATGCCATGGTGATGGATAAAAATGTAATGACTTTCCAGAGCAGTGGTCTGATATGATTAAGGTTAATCAGTGGGCGCTTTGAAATATTAAGGGTTATTTTATGGCTTCACAGGCTTTCTTGGATTTATGAACCAAGACCATATAGAAATATTAAAACTCTAGGTATATTTCATTTTTTGGGTGTAAAATATAGATTAATTCTGTTCCCCTTATTTTGCTTGCTTTTTTTTTCAGATCCTAGCTTAATCTGTTGCTTATAACCCTTTAGCTTTCTTTACAGTTATGACTACAGCCTTGATCTGTTTGTTCTAATTTCTTGGTTTGCTCTCTTTTTTTGTGATTCTGTGGATCACAAAAGGTTCCCACACCTGTCAAGTTATGGTTAATTAAATAAACCACAGATGTCGAGGTTGACAAAACATGCTAAACTAAAACCAAACCAAGCACATTTTGGGTTCAGTGTGATGTGTGAACTCATGTTTGACACTGCTGTTGATGTGCACAAATGAATAACAGGATAGCAAGTCTTCGTTCCTCAGCTAGTATCTAGGAAGGAAACAAAACATTTGACAGTCTCGATGATATGCCTGAGTATATCCTCTTATATTTGTTTTTCAACATTACAGGAAAATTGAGAGCACTATATTTAGCAACCTGTTAAATTGCTAACAAGCTTGTCTGGACTGGTCCCAGTACAAGGTGCACATGTGCATCTCCATGCACACACTTAAAATATTCCTGTTCTAGAGAGTTTTAGGGCAGTTTGAACTTTGAATGATTTACAGGTCAATGGAATCTTTTGCTACTTATGTATACAAGTAATGCCCAACTTACAACAGTTCATAGAGTGACCATTCGAAAAAAGTGACTTATGACCATTATTCACACTTATGACTATGATTTACATTCAGATGCTTGACAATTGACTCACATTTATGATGGTTGTAGTGTCCCAGAGTCATGTGATCTCCTTTTGTGACCTTCTGACAAGCAACGTCAATGGGGAAACCAGATTCACTTAACAACCCTGTTACTAATTTAACAACTGTAGTGATACACTTAACAAATGTGGCAAGAAAAGTCATAAAATGGGGCAAAACTCACTTAACAAAGTTCTCACTTAACAAAGTTCTCACTTAACAACATAAATGTTGGGCTCAGTTCTGGTTGTAAGTTGAGGACTACCTGTATTATGCTTTGATTAATATTGTGTTGATGTGAATTTAAAAAATTAGTTCTCGGAAGAACCTTGATTGGAAAATAGCCTCCTTAGCTGATGGGTTTCATGTCTTAAAAACACAAATTATCTGTTCTACTTAACTCTTTTAAAAGAGGAAAAAAAGAAAATTTGTTTTTGTTTTACTAAAAAAAAAAATCCCAATGATTTAAAATAGATTCCTTGGCAAAATATAGTATCATTCCTTCCAACATGATGGCAACTGGCAGAAGGTTATGATGGTTGGATCAGAGATAGCTTCGCTCTAGAGCTGCTGGTCTGGAGCTGCTTGCTTTGATCTTCTGTTGCCCTGGAGAGCTTTATCATAGGAATTGAGAAACTCCTGATTCTGCCTTATGTCTCGCTCAGTTCTGTAGGAGATTCAGGATTTAAATTTTTGCCAAGCCTTCACCAGGAATTAAATCTCCATTAGCCCAGTCTCTGATAACTGCTGGTTAAAAGAGGCAATAAATATTTCATACTTGACTGTGTTGCATTCCTTGCTGTGTTTATTAAATAGAATTTCTCATAATTCTAGTTATTCATTTAAATAGGTCAGGACTTGGCTGTGATTTAAACAGACCACTGAGGAAATAGCCATGGTTAAACATCCTAACAATATGGATTATTAATTTAATTGGCCAGCTATTACTTGTTTTGACTCTGCGCTAACACATTTAGTTCAGTCTCCAGTGGCCTATAAACCACAAAGGTCATGACTCCAACATTCACAAGAACAGGAAAAAGAGAATCAGGACTGAGATTATGAGAGAAAATAGAGGATCAGTGTGAGAAAGAAAGAATGGGAAAGACCAGGGGCTTGCTGGAGGCTGTGCAGGGCAAAGCAGGGTTTATTTAGTATCTGAGCAATAATATCTCCCTCTAAACCATTGTCCTAACTGGAGTTGCTTTCAGTCAGTATCTTTCTAAGGCGATTTGTCTTTTTTCATTTTTGTTTAAAACCTTTGGATATAATGACATGAACCCTATCCAAATAATCCATATTGCTTTTATTTTATTTTATTTTTACTTTTCTCTTAGTTAATATTAAATATTATATACAATGCAAACTGTCCCCAGTCAGCTAAATTATTTATAAATGAATTAAGAAATTGGTTTTCTCATCATTATTCTTTCCCTTTTTCATAGCATCTTTGCTGAAAATCATTTTGGGATGCTACTTAGAGACAGTGAGGTAAAAAGTGTATTTTCCAAGGTATATAATAATGGAAGCAAAGTAAGAGGTAGAGCAAGAAAAAGTATAAACCCTTTTGAGCACAACAAAAACAAGTCACACCACCGACTGTTTGCACAAAAGAGACCAGTTGCTCCTAGCTTTCCTTACTGAAAAACATACCTATTGACTGTAAACTTCTTCACTTGTTCAACTCATCAGGAAAAGTGTATGGCTCCAGACAATGGGAAGCTGAAATATGGATGTGACACTTCTATGCACGATGCCTTTCCTGACCCATCATAAATAAACTAGAAAGTTGTCAAGAAAGTGAAAAACCAATCCAACCCAACCAACCAACTAATGAAACATAAGCTCTCATTTAATCAGAATTGGGAAGCAGAAATTTTGTATAAACAATAGTTTTTTAGTTATTTGAAACACAAGTATAACTTCCTTATTTGCATCAAATAGTGAACTAAGATAGGTAAGATAAGACATTTTAGTGATATTCTTGTATATTTGTATTACAATATATTCTGAAGAGGTCTCATAAAGTCTATTTGCAGATAAGAATATACAGTATGTATATAAACTCATCTGGAATGAGATTCTGTTTAAATCTACCCTGTTGTTATTCCGTGAGGCTTGGAAGAGCTGGTTATTCTCCTAGACCTTGAGTTTGGATGGATGGAGCAACTAGCGCAATATGGTTGTTGATTTTCCTGTTTTTGAATTGAGCAAATGGATCCCATCTTGTTTTGTCCTGTATTGTGTTTTTATTATTTATTATACTGTGAGCTGCAAAGAAACAGTTCAGAGTCATAGTGCCGCATTGAATTGAATTGAATTATCATATTAAATGGTAAAATTTGTATCCTTCTGGTTTTGCAATTATCATATAGCATATGTTCAAGCAACCACTTTATAATCACATTGCAATTTCCATCAAAATATTAAGACTTGGATATAAAAACCCAAATGATAGCATATACAAATGAAAAATACTTTCTCATCATTATCTCCATATTTTTCAACAAATGAGCCCATTAGCAATTCATTTTAAATACCAATTCAGCCATATTGTTTTTAATATAAAGGATTTTCTTTGTTACTTAACGAGATTAAATAAAATTGTCATGTTTGGGAATCAAAGGGATAAAATGTCTGTTATATTTCTTCCACTTCGAACCAAAACATAATTTATATTGATCTAAAACCTGCTACAGGTTCCCTCAAAATTGGTGACCTTTCAGATAATAGCAACTCTTTTCCCTTAAATAAATACATAATGAATAAATCAATGAACATTTTGAAGACAATTAATTAAATAACAATATTTAAAAATGAATGGTGTACAACATCTTTTGAATAGAATATGTAGCCATGTATCTCACATAGGACTGAAAAAAATGTTTGTTTTGTTTTTCAAAATGTGGGTGTCTATTTTCATATTTGAAATATAGTTAAGTTTGCATTTAGCCCATGGCAGTGGGGAATCTTCAGTTCTGACAGTTTTTCAAGTGATAAGACTCTGGAATTCTATGTTGTTATTAGTAGTGAAGTTATGTCCAACCCATCGCGACCCCATGGACAATGTTCCTCCAGGCCTTCCTATCCTCTACCCCCCTCTCCTGGAGTCATATAAGCCCACGCCGACTGCTTCAGTGACTCCATCGAGCCATCTCATTCTCTGTCGTCCCTTTCTTCTTTTGCCCTAAATCGTTCTTAGCATTAGGCTCTTCTTCAGTGACTCCTACCTTCTCATTAAGTGGCCAAAGAATTTGAGTTTCATCTTCAGGATCTGGCCTTCTAAAGAACAGTCAGGGTTGAACTCCTCTAGGACTGACCAGTTTGATCGCCTTGCAGTCCAAGGGACTAGCAGGAGTCTTCTCCAGCACTATAGTTCAAAGGCCTCAATTCTTTGGTGCTCAAATTCTATACTTTAGGACAATTATCTGGGTTAGCCTAATCTACAAGCAAAACCCATAAACTGTTGGATTCATGTCTAGAATAGGCCTTATGGGCCTTTTTAACTGACACTCAAGCATTTTCTGCTTCTGTCAGACTCTTTTCTGCAATATTCAACACCCTTGAACACTTCTGGATATAAAATTCAGATTTAGATACTGGCTAGTTTTTGCTTTAAAGCTTTCAATTCTTCTCTCATCATATCTCAATGACAGAATTAGGAATAGAACATATGCAGTCTTTTGTTGATCAAAACAGCTTTGAAAGCTTCTTGAGATTCATTCCAAGAGCCATCATATCACATCTCTCTACATTCCTGGTAAATAAAAATCCATATTGAGGTAATTTCACTTATTCCCTTGATATACATGTTAAAAGTGTTTAACATGAGATTTCCTTATGCTCTCCAAGAGGACCCAGGTAACCTGAACTTCATCTTTCCCTTAATTTGCAGCTCCTGAAACACTGTGTGGTGGTGTGCCGTCAAGGAGCTAAAAGTCATCCATCATTTGACTAAGATATTATGTAAGCCTTAAAGTAAGCTAAAGAAAATGTGAAAGGAAAGAAACCTGCATATTCCTAATGCCACCATCACCCTTTACAGATGCTAACATTGCACTACCTGTCAAATTTTAAGAACAGTCTTCCACACTAAAAGATTGTCCAGCTGTGCTTTATAGCAATAAATTCATAAGAAAAGCTCTCAGTATGGCCGCAGATAATGAAACTTATATTTCAGTATAGTTTAATATTTATTGGTACAAATTTTGCATGCTCTTCTGGCTACATCAGGATAGTTGAAAATTTGAGTTTGCTATTATTTATTTACTTATTTTATTAAATGCATTGGTTTAAAATATAGTCACTGCATAGAAAACCTCCATATTCACACCCACAAGTCAGTCTTGCCTGCCTTTCATTTCTGAGAGTACATTTAACATTCAAAGTCTTTTACACTAAGTGAAATCAGAACAAAATATGATAATTAATCCACTGTGCATTCAAGGGTTCAGGTTTGAGCAGCAGATGGGAAAAGTTGTGGATCATAACCCCATGCAATATTTGACAGAATATCAGTCAAATATGGTTCATACATCTTCATGTTTCTGTCACTCCCTCTTATTTAAAGTTAATTTAAAGTGACAAGAACCATGTTAATACTTATCAAAGGGTGATGCAAAGTTTTACAATCATCCCCTTAAACTAATATATATTCACACTCATGCAGTGGTCACACTGGATCTGGCATCCTTTTCCTCCTCCTCCCTGAACACATTATATGAAGACAGAAATATAAGTCAGTGCTGGACATTGGAACATAGAACTTTAACAAAACCAGACATCAAACTGATCTCCCTCCTGATCTGAACTTCTAATCTTTGTGAAAAAAGGTCCTTATTTCTGTAAGTGCCCTTGGGATCCGACTAAAGCCTATGGTTTGCTTTGAGAGTTTCTTTCCTTTTCCCTACTCCTTCTACCAAATGAATATTACATGGTAGTTATCTTTCATTTTCTGCCTTAATGAGTTAAAGCACTGAGTTTTGAGTCTTATTTTGGTCAGTGAGATTTGCCTCCATCCAAGTGTGCTTTATACTGAAGACTTAAAATTTGTACCTATCTTCACTGAATGAGGGTAAATTGAACTAGTTGTTATATTCTAAATGTTTCATTCCAGTTCAGGATTACCTGTCCATAAATTATGGTCCAGTTGTAAAAGTTTTTCACACTTAGATTCCCCCCCTCCCACGTCTCAATTAAGATACTATCTTTCTTTTGTCATAATTTTACTGGGTAGCCGTTTACTGTATTTCTTCTTCGTGAAAAAGAAATACAGATAACTAGAACATTACCTTCTCTCTGGAATTGTCATTCTTTTCTCACACAGTTTTAGGAACACTGCCAACAGATTATGTCAAGACTGCCATCTCTTTTTCCAAATCTAATTTACATATATTATTAAAAATGCAATTGTGGGTAGACTAACCTACCCTAGTCTCTGTCCTAAGCACATAGTGGTTTATTTGTTTTTGATTTAGCATTGTGTTTGAACTGGACTACAATTGGATGACATTGTATTATTTGGGCTTTTAAAGGATCCCATACTTTCATTTAAAATCTTCCCTCTTTGTGATTTCTCTTTAAAATTGTTACTTGGATGGTGGCTTATTAAGGATGTCCTACAGTTGCTTGGTTGTTGTTTTCTATTATAAGATGACTTTATTGACTGACACCCTTTTTATTTATTAATTTATATATTTATCATATTGTGTGCCACCTTAATTATTGATATAACTCTATGCAGCTTACATGTTAAGGAAAAAATGCAGCTTACATGTTAAGGAGAAAAAAGGGTTGGCAGTATTGACAGAATTGGTTGGCAGTGGTTTCATCTGGCTTGTTAGGGAAAGATGACAATTCCATGTTAGAAATAATATAAAACAAAGTGGTTAATAATGCATCGACACAGGATAACAATAGTAAAAACAATAATTATAAAAAAAATAGGAATAGAGGAGTATCAAGGAAGTATCTAGATTCTAAAGGATACATGTATCTAGAGAAGGATCACTTCACCTTACCTAGGATCTGCTGGATGAGCCAACAGGACCATACAGACCTCAAGAGGATGCTATTCTATACGTCAGCTACAGCTATAGCTTCTGTCATCTAATTGTAATAAGAATTCTACAATTAAAAATGAACAAATTGAGATGAGACAGCCAATAACTAATGACTTTTGGTGTAAGACTAGAGTAACAAGGAACAAATAAAGGGAGCTTAATTAATAATTAAGTCCATAATGGCAATTGTAACAATGAGTAGTAGACACTGCAAATAAAAGGGTATTTTTTGTCAAATCAGACTTTGAATAAATGTTATAGAAAACATTTTCTGTGGTTGGATAATGCAAGTGTATGTGGTTTTCAGTGTGAAACAACCACTTAATTCTCCTTCAGCTGAATGAAAATAAATCAGTGCCTCAGAACTTTGAGGACCCTCGTGGGGAAGCATCTGCAGCACATAGGATCATGTCAAAGAAAATGGTTTTGTATGCACATGCAGCTGGATGTATACACAAGGGCCTTGTGTGCAAGCTTGATGAAAATAAGTTTCATTTTGTTCTTGGCATTTATTTCAAGAAAATAACATAGGACTGCAAGTTTAAATCACAAACAAATGCTATTGAACTCAATGGCTGACTTTTAAGTAAACATGATGGGGAACTGGACATGATCTGACTAAATCTGGTTCAAAATCAGTCAAGAAGTGAATACTGAACAAATTATAAAACAGCTAAAAATAAAACAATCCACAGAACTGAGAATAACAGCAGTTCAGAAAATATTGTATATTGTGTGTCTTAATAGCTATGTAAATCTTTGTTCTATGAAAATACATTCTGTGTGATGAAAACATGAAATCTATTTGACAAACACATTGAAAAAATAAAGTAAAAAGTTTGCTTTATCAAATGACATTTGTAGCTTTAATAAAAATAGTTGATCAAACCATAACATGTCCTCCCTATCATAGCTTCTTGTAAACTGATTTACTTTTGAAACTATTTTACTTTCTATGTGTATGATATTTACTTCTGCTACTTGCAATTCAGAGCGTTCACTTAGTTGTTTACAAATATCACAAAATAAAACTATTTTGGGATTGGCATGTATTTAAATTAGGAAGCTAATAGCTACTGTACTTTCGAGCTTTCATTTAAAATATAAATTTTAGTTGAGGGTAATGCTTGCGGTTAATAAAAGCGCATAAATATGTGAGTGACTTGAATTTGTCTCACTTCAGACAGTGACTCATGCTGTAGCCTTCTCACAGCTCTACTATTGTAATATATCCTATGTGGGGCTATCCTTGAAGACCACTTGACTATGGCACAATTTAACACTCTCCCCCTCCCTCACTCCTGTTCACAACATCTATATGAAAATACTGGATATCTTGTCAGTTTGAGGTCTGGTGTCACTGATATGCTGATAATACTCAACTCCATTCCAGACCATCCAAGTAATGTCGTAAGTCTCCTGTTGCAGAGGCTGAAAAGTGGATAGGTCTGGATGGAGAGGGAAAGATTTAAATTCACTTCTGAGAAGACTGAGTGGCTATGGATATTTGGCTTCCTTAATCTTGGGGAGTTTCTCTATCAATTTTGAACAGTGTAGTTTTTTTCTATTTATACCAGGTGCATCATCTAAGGGTCATCTTGGGACATACATGTTTATAACTTCAAGATGCTTACTACGGAGAACAGAAAAAGCTATGTTCTACGAACCCAAGTACCATGTTATAGAAATCTGTTAGGCATAATGATTGCTTTTAAAGTTTCCACATTAGCTCCAAACAGATAAAATTATCTGGAAAAACTAGAATACTGTTCTGTACATTTGAAAATGATCAAAAACTTTTCAAAATTTGTACATGTATTTGATAGTGCTCTCAGTCTCGTTGTCCACTTAAAAATAGAATTTTATTTATTATTATTTTTTTACAAAAAAACACTATTACTTCTATTTTCAGTTTACAATGCTTTTTTTTTATTCATACCAAACTCTCCACAATAGGAAGATTAAAACATTTTCCTGGGTAGATTCTTTTTAAAAAAAGAAACAGCAAAACCAAATATAATAAACTTTAATCAATAGCAACATGTAGCTATAAATTTAAACTCCTTATTTGCCAAACTATTAATTGTGATTAGAATTTAACTATATTTAAGATACTGCAATTAAAGGTTTTCCATGCTTGAGATAAGTTTCTTTAGTAAAGAGAAAAAAGAAAATGTATTAAGTTATAAGCAAGTATATTTGTAAATAGTATGATTAAGGAAAATTGGTTAAATGGACATTAATCACCGATGCGAAGGTTTTCTAAAAGTTAATCGATTGACTTTTTGTTAATGTATAAGTGTTTACATGTATTTGTGTTTTACGTTTGTTTATGTTAATAAAATTTAATTAAAAAAAGAAAAAAGAAAAAAGAAAACAATTACTATACATACAATGACTAAGAAATAGAAAAGGATGTGACAATTTGAAATATTAGTGACCTAGTTACTGGAGCAGACTTCAAATTTATCTTAGCAACCCTGAAAAAAAGGACATGATTATTGAAACATTTATGCACAATTTTCTCTGGATTACTTTGCTACACTATATAGGCATTGCTCAGGCTTAAAAACTCTTTGTTATTCACCTATGTAAAGGTGTCCATCACTGTGTTTTTTTACTTAGATGTATGCAAAATAAATAATACACTGCTTGACTACAGCAGCAATTGCCAGAAATGATTTCCTACAATGTGGCAAAAAAGACTAAAAAAAAAAAAAAAGAAGGATACTGGTCAAAGAAATGATAGGAAATAAATTGCTCCTATATTCAGTTCTGCCTTTGTGTCATGCAGGACACTTTAGAAAAGAGATACAGCCTTAGGACCAGAGTAACCCAAGCCCCATTAAACATGCATAGGGAGGTTTTCCCAGCCTGCGGTGCTGGGAGTTACATGCCAAGACTCTGTTAACAACAGTAATTGTGCATATAATTTCCTTTGTGTTGCCCTGAAAACTCCCCCATCACACAATTAAGAACCAACCTTACGCTACTCACCACCTATTATCATTTTATTTTATATCCAGGAAAGAAAATATACAAAGATCATTCCTGTTTTCTTACATTTGTCTTCTGTGGCATGATATTGGCAAAGAATGAGCAAATCAGATAAAAGACAGACCAGACCCAAGGGTCATTAAATACTCTGTAGCAGTAAGTTAGATTGTGGCACAATAAATTCTCCTTATATATTACTCTATAATATCCAAATTAAAATATGCTTACTGCCAAAACACAAGCCAGCACATAATACATTTACAAGACAATTAAAGATCATCTGGAATAGGATGAGATACAATAGATCACAAAAGCACAAAGCATACTTAAATATTTCCTATATATTTTTCTCCTTCCTCTTTGTCAAAATTTATTTTTCTATGCAATCTCTTTTCTCTTTGTGTTTGTCTTTTTGACCTTCTTTTTAAAAATCTTCAACAATAGCAACAGAAAAAGTGTTAGCGACAGAAATGCTAACATAATTCATTGTAGGCCAAGCAAAGACCTAAAGACAATGCGGCGATGTTAACACAGGGACATGAAATGAAAAAATGTGGTGATATTTCTGAAATCCTCTATAGATATTCAGGCCTACACATTGTTCTAATGTAGGGAGATTTTTCTCCATCTCCAGAACTGCATGATCAAAGAACGGAAATGCAGGGCAAAACTAGAAGAACGTATCTATTTTACAAGTAGAAATGAAAACTGAATTACCAAACAAAAGCCAAATTGTAACAGATCAGAATCAGTTATTTACAAAACGACAACAACCCAACCCTACCAAGCTGCATCTCTAGTGTCAGTTGTTCATTGCAATTGGTATCTTTCATTTCAATCCATTTATATTGCAGCCTTTCCAATGCCTTCCAGATGAGTTGAACTCCTGTCATCATAATGCCATAAACACTATCCTATGATAGTGTTTAGACTAGTCTGGGTCTAAAAATTATGTGAGGAACATCCAATGATATAAAAGCAATAAAATAACAATAATACAAATCCAGAATTGAAAAAACAGCAACAGACAATAAATGCTACCTCAGCAAAGAAGCAGAAGAAATAATGGATC
Source organism: Arizona elegans (assembly GCA_022577455.1). Lineage (NCBI taxonomy): Eukaryota > Metazoa > Chordata > Lepidosauria > Squamata > Colubridae > Arizona > Arizona elegans. The sequence continues at coordinate 55,697,955 of JAKOOJ010000005.1, read as the reverse complement.
ACCTAGTTTGTTGCCACAAGAAGATCACAGAGGATTACTACAAAGTCCAACAAAGTAGCAACAATGGCATTGGAATATCTGGAAGAAATGTCATTTGCCTGCTGGAAAGAACTCTAAACATCTGGCAGACTGTGATGAACCATAATAATAATAATAATAATAATAATAATAATAATAATAATAATAATAATAATAATAATAATTAGTAATAGTAGTAGTAGTAGCCATGGGAACATAAAGTGGAAAAAGTTATAGAAAATGAGAAGGTGAAGATCTTGTGGGACTTTTGAATATAGACGGATCATCATTTGGAACACAATATGCCAGATATTACAGTTGTCGAGGGCCGAAGTATACAGTTTATTGACATTGCAGTACCAGGAGATGCCAGAGTCGAAGAAAAAGAACTGGAAAAAATCACGAAATATTGCGACCTGGCCATCAAAACTATGTGATTAAGGATGAAACATGTAATAGTGATACCCATTGTCATCAGGACACGTGGTATCATGTCCAAGAATTTTATAAGATGCATCAACAAATTGCACCTCCCTGCAATAGCACCAGCGGAACTGCAAAAAACTGTGCTACTTGGAACATCGTACATCTTAAGAAGGTACTTGGTTGATACTTAGGACGCTGGCAGCAACCCATTATCAACCATTAGCACCAGTCAATGGTATTTGTGATGCATTTTTGAATGTTCAGTTGACTGAGTTTCATGTTTAATGAATAAAGTAAATAATAATAATAATAATAATAATAATAATAATAAGTCAAGGAATTAACTTCAGCCAAGTACATTTAGCCAATTCGTAAGATATTAATGTCCAAATTGAGTGGAAGAAACATCATAAAAGCCATAAATACCTGGGCTATACCTGTGATTAGATACTCTGCAGGAATAATTGACTGGACCCAGATGGAGTTAGACAATTTGGACAGAAAAACAAGGAAGCTTATGACAATGAATCATGCCTTGCACCCTAAAAGTGATGTTGACCAATTATATTTACCAAGAGCAGAGGGTGGTCGAGGACTCCTACAAGTAAAGCAGACTGTGGAAGAAGAAAAACACAGCTTGAATGATTACATCCAGAACCAATGATTAAGGAAATAAATAAAGGAATCCTTTTAAAGACATCTAAAACAAAAACAGAATATAAGAAAGAAGTAATTGAGCAGCGAGCTGAAAATTGGAAAAGCAAAACTCTGCATGGCCAATACTTGAAAAGTATTGAAGGCAAAACAGACCAGAAACTAACTTGGAACTGGTTAAGATCAGGAGTACTGAAAAAAGAAACAGAAAGCTTTTTTGGCAGCTTAAGAACAAACCTTAGCCACCAACTGCATGAATTCAACATGTTACCACCAACAGCAAATGCCGCCTCTGTAATGAGAAAGATGAGACCGTCAACCACCTGATCATTGGGTGCAGCAAAATTTCACAAACTGACTACCTACAATGCCATGACCGTGTTGCTAAGATCATCCACTGGAAATTGTGCCAGAAGTTTGGATTTGAGTACAGCAAAAACCATTGGGAACATCAGGTGGAGAAAGTTTTAGAGAATGAGAAACTCAAGATCTTGTGGGACTTTAGGATTCAGACTGACAGGCACTTGGTCCACAACACACCTGACATAACAATAGTTGGAAAAAAAAATATGGTTCATTGACATTGCAATACCTGGTGATACACGGATTGAAGATAAGCAGCAAGAAAAAAATCACAAAGTACCGGGACTTGCAAATTGAAGTTGAGCGACTGTGGAAAAAGAACTCGTGTGTTGTCCCGATTGTAATTGGAGCCCTTGGAGCAATACCCAAAGGGCTACCACACTATTTAGAAATTCTAAATTTGCCAGACTTGAACATTTTGACTCTACAAAAAACCACCTTACTCAGAACAGCTTACATCCTCCGACGATACCTTAACAGTTCCTAGGTCCTTGGTTAGGACATGAGCTGCTGAGCTATTAACCAGCCTCAAAAGCTGTGAATTTCACTAAAAATTAACTAATAATAATAATAATAATAATAATAATCATCATCATCATCATCTATAGAAGCTTGCTCGTCCCTCCCTCCCTCCCTCCCTCCCTTCAAAATCCATGTTTGATCAATCACAAGAATTTGTCATGCAGCACAATAAAAAAAACTAAATAAATGATATTTGACCAATGCAAACCAGTAAGCTCCATGGCTGATTAATTGTTCCACTTGAGTTTCCTTTATTTAAATTTAACAGCTTACCTTCTACATTTAGAGTAGGCTTTCTGGTATCCTTCACATGATTTGGACTACAATTCTCTTGAATCTGAATTCTGGCTGGACTGATATTGCCAAAGTTCAAAATATCTGGACTAGGGGTTTAATTATCTGGATCTTAGAGTCACTGAGCCTCTTTATTTTTTTTTTTTTATTCACCCAGACACTTCAGCCAATATTTTATTCCTGAGCAGTAATAGAAAATAATTACAGGATAAAAATATCTGTATTTTCTATGTCTTATTGTAAAATTCCTAGTACATTAGCAGATATGGTTGAAACCCACCCAGAAAGCTCAGTGATTCTTCTGCCATTAAAGGATGACATCTTTGAGTCATTTCCACCGCTCCAGGTCCCAGTTTCCTACTGCTACAGTTGCAAGATTTCTGTTTTCCCATCACAGCAAAAAGCTGGAACTTGATGCAGTGAAAAGCACAGAGTGATGCTGTTGATAAGTTGGCTAAGGATTCAGTTTGCATCTATTTGATAATGCTGTTAGAAAATAGATTAAACTCATTAAAATGCAGTTTATATACAACAGGGAAAAAAAATCTAATAAAATTCTGTAGAAAAAGGATCCTATCATAATACTGGGGAAAGTGTCTGCTTAAAACAACATATATAATTTAATATGCACAGACATTAAACCTACAAAGTTTTTTTTTTAAAGAAATGTATATAATTCTGATGACTAAGTCACAAGAGATCGTACTCAGAAACTCGATAATGACATGTATCCTTTTGTGTTGATTTTACTAGAGTTAGAAGAAGTTGAGGATATTTTGGGAAAATTGAAATTAAGGAAAATAGAAAACACTATTTCCTTGTTGTGTTTTGTGATTCTCCTGGAAAGAACACTACCCATCCCTGGTGAGATGTAGATGTTCTTGGTGAGACAGTTCATGTATTTGAACATCAGGCAAAAAGAAGACATAGATCCTTAGTTGCTTATGTGTCCAACCACAGAGCAAATGAAGTACTTGCTATTCTCCTTTTCTTTCTCTTTGCCATTTTGACTATGCCAAGCCACTCAATTTTGCACTTCAGTTTTCTCTAAGACACTGCAGATCTCTACTTGATTTATCCAGTCTCCTTGGGAGTTTATCTTTTTGAAACAAATCCAAATCAAATTACCCATCCACTCTCTCTTTCTTTCAAACACTGATGCACCAAAACCACGATGGATAGATTTTATTACATTCAGTACTTGAAAAGCACTTGGCGTTTTTTGGGAAAGGTTGTTCTGGAAAATCATTAAAGACCTGCATAACCATTTTTCCCTTAGTTTTTCAAAACTAGAAGTACATTCTGGATTATCTCACTTTGTTGTGGACTTTGAATAAGCATAGTGCTTTTTTCTGTGCAGTACAGCATAAAAATGCAGACCCAGTATAATTAGAATTTCAGGCATGGCCTGTGGGATCTAGTGATTTGGACATATTTTATTTAACCGGCTTAGTAAAAGGTAATATTCAGCAGCTGTGATCTATAGCAGAATTACAATTTTCAGGGTCAAGGAGGGATTTTGATATTAGGAGGTTGGGCAGAATTGCTGTAAAATCTCATGAGCTGTCGTTAAAAATAAATGAGAAAATAGGTTATCCAAGAGTCATTGTAAGGGAAAAATCAATAGGCAGTGTCTATTCACTTGGGCGATCAAAATCCTTGAAATTTGAACAAAAGTTTCACGTTTAGTGGGCTATAGGTTTTGAAATGTAAGTATGGAATGCTCAGCGGATACAAATTCATTGTGCCCTGCATTCAAACAAGATGGAGCAAATCTTTTAAAGATGTACTTTTTTCTTCTTGGTACTGGATATTAGCTACTAAATTAGACATGTAAAATAGTTTCCAATGAAACTTCAGAAGCAATTTTAGCTTGTTGATAAGAAATTGCCCATTCAAAATATATTCATAAATTCACCCTCCTTTGACTATATCAGTCTATGTTTATTTTTGTATATTGCCACATGGGTATGCTCATATACCGCCCTCTAAAAATAAAGTGATATAATAAATTTCTCATTTCTCCAGCAAAAGACAAAACACAGAGTATAGAAATGACAAAAATTGGTAACATTTCTTCTTATTTATCTAATTTATATTACCGCCCATCTCACTAAAAACAACTCTGGGCAATGTACAAGTTAAGACTATTGAATGAATATGTAAAATTACTATTATCATTAATTATCAAAACATTAAAAAACATTAAAAACTATAAAAAACAAAACAAAAAGTAGAAAATGGGCAAGTGTGAGTAATTCTGATATCTGCTACAATACAGATATTCAAAACAATGGCAGGCTTTTTAATATAAATTTTATCTTGTGAGTTTAGCTATCAGAAGACAAAAGAAGAATTCTTTTTTTATGTTCATAGCCTTTCCTTTTATATAGATTGCTAGATAGGATGTTCATACTTCCATATACATATACATAGGTAGAAAATGATTCTCAAAACTACTTTTTGAATTTTGTGATCTAGTTCCCAAATACCAGACTCTGCTTTCATTCAGCAGGTAATGGGATGAAGAAAACTCTGAATCTCAGCCTTTGCAAATAGTCCTCAAGATATGTTGAGCTACAAGTCCCATTATTTCCAGCTAACGTGGCCATTAAAGAACTGCATGTTTTTCACTTGATAGGAAATCAGAGTGAGATATAATCACTGGTTCTGTATATGATGCATTTCTTTCAGAATTTGTTTTATTTAAAATAAATATATATCCCCAGGAGAATAAGATAAAAAATACACATTATGTGTTTTTTATCAAAAACATATACACAGATAAATAGAAGGAAAGGCAATTCTTCATTTGATACACTTAAACAGGGACCAATACATAACTACACATTCCATTTAGCTCCAAAAGATATCTAAAAAGCATCTTGGACATGCTAGGAACAGGCAAATATCAAATACACACTCGAGTTTGAGAAGAAATCAAGTTTTCTAAGTAATGCAGCAACACTTAGCAAGTCAAAAACTATGGCCTCTGATATAAAATATATGGACATGAAGATTGGTAAATATTGTTTCTGATGGAATGAAAGAGATAAATTAAATTAAACAAACTTTTCTTTGCCATCTGAAATAAACACAAATATACATATACATGAGAAGGCCAGTAATTAGTTTTAACTAAAAGAGGAGAAATTGTACCATTTACTGAGAGCTAGGCAGAGAAACATTTTAAATGGAATATAAATGCCTTGTGGTATTCTCCGTTTCCCACACCAAAATTACCAGATAAATCTAATCTGCTTGTCATTTACAAACCATGAAATGATCATTCCTTAGAATGGATATTTATCTCTTTGTTACATATCTAAGGTAATTAATTAATAGCTCTTTCAGCAGTTAACATTTCCATATACTAGTATTGATTAAAAAGTAATTGAAGCTACAGTTGAATTGGTTGACTAATAATCAATTGAAATATAATTTCAGCCAAAAAGAGCAACTTTAACAAAGACTGCTGCTCATCAAAAGAAACACATTTTTATTGCTATGAATATTAATTTGTCTCCAACTTCCATTTCAGTACTAAAAATTATTAGATGACAGCCTTAGAAGCACTCTTGAAAAACAGAATTGTGGGAGAAACCTTAACTGCTTCAAATCAAAGAGATTTTTTTTTGAGCTACCATGGAAATCAAAGATTTCATCACAGACAGTGATTTGGAAGACCTTCACAGGACTAAAATAGTCTTAGAATTGACTATGAAACAAGATAGATGCTCCTCAGTGATATAAGACATCACACAATAATCTATACCTACAGTTGAACTGTAATGTTTTTATTTTTTTTATTCCATCTATATTATTTTATAAATAAATCAGAGAACCAAACATACCTAATAGTATTTCCTCTTCCTATTTTATCCACAAGAACTCTGTGAAATCCCAAAAGTGCTTTCCTTTAAAAGGCAACTGGACTTTCCCGTTTTGCTTGAGGACATTTTGCTTCTCATCCAAGAAGCTTCTTCAGTTCTGACTGAATGGTGGAGAATGGAAGGATTGGTTGTTGAGGCTATTGGAGGTTTATCTGTGCCCTCAAGATCATCTGATCCTGTAGTCTGAATTTTTTTTCCTGGAAATCCAATCATATTCCTGCATCATTCAAAAGGTGTTCACCCCAAAGTGCATGGGTTGCGTCTATAGTTACAAGTTGTGAGAACAATACATGCCATAAGATCTTGACCAGGTTAACTGAAGGACCATCTTCTCCTCAGTTACATCCATCCAACCCACCAGAGTGAGGAGGCAGGGAATGTAGTGGGTCTCCTTTCCTAAGGATATATATCTGGTGGGACGCAGAAGAAAATCCTGCTCTGTGGTGGCTCTCTCCCTTTGAAACATTAGAGATTAGACTGCCCCCCACACTTTGAACTCTTTTGCAAGGCCTGAAAGATTGGTTTGCCAATGAGCCTGGGAATCCAGAGTGGGATGGAGCCCATCAAATGCCTTCCTTGACTAATTGCTGTCACCAGGTGGGTGCGGGATTATTGGTTTTTGTTCATATATACATTTATACAGTATATGGCCCAATGCAGTCACAAATCTGGAATATTGTGTCGTGATTTTTGTTGTTTTGTTGTTCTGTATGTTAGACAGAACAGCTCACCATCCCTATCATCTGATAGCCTTGCCACTTTGTTCTATTCCCAATTATTACCTTCACGGCCTTGAAACCAGAAAAAGAATTGTTTCCTTTGTAGTCAGGAGCTGAAATACCAAGTTGGTAGTTAAGCCCTCTGGATATAACATTCCAAAAATGAGACATAAATGCTAAAAGTACCAATTGAATAGGTGAGGTGGAGTTATGTACCAGCATGAAGTTCTGAATATTGAATCTGTCCAGTTGAGGTATAATTTGTCTCTATTAAGGTTAGTTATCATATAGTTAGAGTAAAATATTTTGGTATCAAATCTTTCCATTATCAAAACAAGAGAGAAATGCAAAGCAAACCTTCCATCTAAAAGAATTTGAATTAAATATCGTTATTAATAGTCTTGAATTAGAGTCATAATAGTTTCTTGAATTGTTTCATACTTGCTTTGTAGCTTTTGTAAAAAAAAACAAACAAACATCACATCTGGAATTATTGGGTTCTTGTGTGCCTGTTTTAATTGGTTTTACTCCAGCCTGACAAGATGAAACTTGACATTCTATGGCACTGGTGATGAATAAAAACTGGAAAATTGTGTAAAGAGGACCCCCCAATTCCATATAGGAAAATACATTTCTCAACTAACCACTTGACAGCAATGCTAACTGCATGAACCTGTAGCTGCAGACAGATCTTTTGAAGACTGCTTCAACATGAGGACAGTTGACAAATTACTCATAGTTTGAACATCCATTTGTGCAATGAAGTGAAGCTTGGGCTTGATGTATTAGTTAAAGCATTGCTCTTGTTTGGCATGTGGACCATATACTATACCGTTATATGTTTTAGTAAGATGGAGAAAAGTTAACACTGAATGCTGAAGTACTATAAAATGTAAACTATAAAATGTGAACATCAAGCCATCCAAATTCACCATTTGGCCATTTCATTCACCAGCTGTGGTTGAAATGTGTGGCTGAAACTTTACCATAGTTATTCTAATTGTTGTTGATTGGTTTTTCTCAGCTGCTGTATGTATTATTTATGATTTTGCTGTATTGTTTTTAACCTTGGTTTTTAAGTATGGTTAGTCACCCAGTGTCATGTATTTGAGACTGCCATATATATTGCACAAATGGATAAATAAATCTTATTTTTAAAAAGCAGGATATGTAAAAGCCCAAAAGCCATTTATATGCTATGTATTCATGGATCAAGATGGATCCTGAGACTGATATAAGCTCTTTGAGGTAGTCCAGACAAAAAGCACAACCAAGAGCATTAGCACTCACTATCTTTCTTGTGAAAGTATTTGTCTCCTACTCCCTTTTTAGTCTCTGGAAGGTTAAGGAGGGTGTACTCTGAAATGTTTCCCTCACCTGTGGCTTGAACTGTCTCTTACCAGGCTTTGCGTAGGCTGTGGGTCTCCCAAGGTGTTTCCCAAATATTATCATAAACCCAAATTTGAACTTCTCAGTGATGCATGACATTGTTGCTCACTCAATCAGGAGAAGAGTCGTGTAAGGTGGACATCTAAAGTTTCAAAAATAATTCATTTTTACAGCTGATTTTTGTTTAAACATACATTTTCTGTAACTTATTAACAAAAAACTCTCAGTCACTTCAGTAATTTTATCTTCAGCCAATCACATTTTTTTCATTATGAAATATTAGAAAGGGGGGAAGTGGTATTTAAAGTACTTTTTTAAAAAATAGTTAAAACATATTACAGGTAGTCCTTGGCTAACAACAGTTCATTTAGTGACTGTTCAAAGTTGCAATGACACTGACAAAAGTGACTTATGACTCCTTTACACAGTTACAACCTTTGCAGCATCCCCATGATCATGTGATCAAAATTCTGACATCCACATTTATGATCATTGCTGTGTCCCAAGGTCATGTGATCACCTTTTGCGACCTTCTAATGAGCAAAGTCAACGGGGGAGCCAGATTCACTGAACAACGGGGTTACTCACTTATTGACTGAAGTAATTCACTTAACAACTGAGGCAAGAAATATTGTAAAACTCACTTAAGTGTCTCACTTAACAACAGAAATTTTGGGCTCAGTTCTGGTCATAAATTGAGAGCTACCTGTATTGGAACAACTTACTTAATGACAAGTTATATTTATTTAATTTACCATATTATTAAACATTTTTAGCTGCTATGCCTAAAAAAGACTTCCAAAATACATTTAGGAAATATGTAACATGGTGCTTATCTAAAGAAAAAAGACACTCAAAGTCTATATAATTTATACAATAGTAAAAGCTATAGTTTATATATAATGAAACTATAACATTTCTTTATATTGTCAGAATGATTCCTATTTGCAGTTCCATATTGATTCCAACAGCTTACTTCATTTGCCTTCACTACAGCTCCCAATTGCCACTTCAAACAAACTTGTAGATCAATCTTATTTTCAGAAGTATTAATGATTGCAGTTCATTATGCGTAGACTGTACCATCTCCAGCCACTATGTTGTTTTTTTAATATACAGTATATGGGAAAAGATAATCATAAATATGTCTGTGAGAGGGAATAAGTGAGAAAGTTTATTTCACTTGGGTGATGTCAAGAATTGCAAGGATGCCTTTGATTGAAATCTATTCATTAAGCCAAGTTAAGGCATCACATGTTTCATTAATGGGGCTAAAATCTGTTTAAACCACAATCTAATTTTAGTATAAAATATTTTTAATACCTGCTTTCCTTGGGCAGATATGCTAGCAACAGCTATTTATTACTTTTTCTTTTAAGAAAAGAAAAGAGATAATCTGATGAGGACTGAGCCTCTACCACTTTTGCATCTAAACATAATTTCCTACTATTAGTGAAATACTCCTCTGATTGTGTAATGATAAATAGCAAGTAAATATTGTTGTCATCATTAAAAAAACAAATTCTGAATTTTTCTGACAAATCACAAAAAAAAGAGAAAAGAAATCTGTTTTTTCACAGTCAGAAAAGGATTTTGGAATGGCCAAAGGATCCTTTAGTGGTATTTTGAGAAACAGTGATACATTCAATTGTTGGTAGTCCTTGCTTACCCATTACCAACCACCACTGGGACCTACAACTCTGTCATTAAGGATGATGGTCACTAAATGAAAAATCACATTACTATGCCAGACATACAACCTCACTTCTATTTCCATTGTTAAGTGAATCACTATAACAGGGGTGTCAAACTCGACTTCATCGAGGGCCGCATCAGGGTTGTGTTTGTCTGGTGTGTGTGTGTGTGTGTGTGTATAGCCAGGGTGGACATGGCCAGCTCAACGTCACTCATGTTGAGGGGGCCCGTTATGGCCTGAGTACTCTGCCAGCGAAAATGGGCTCTGCTTTCAGCTGCGACTGCCTTCTGCAACCCTCTGCCAGTGAAAATGGAGCTTGGGAAGGTCACATGTGGCCCTCCCAAGCTCTGTTTTCACTGGAAGAGGTGTCGCAGGTTGGCCCTTTGCTGTTTCCGGGGCGGCCTCACAGGCCAGATTTAAACACCCTGCGGGCCAGATTCAGCCAGCGGGCCTTGAGTTTGACACCCTTGCACTACAATCATGAAGTGAGACAATATGTGACCATAACTTGCAATTTCACTTCCGTATTCTCCATTAACTCTGCTTGGTGGAAGCCAATTGTGATGCATGCAAATGGAAATCACATGAGAGCAGTATACTGCAATGGTACAATGCACGCTAGTTGTGAAGCATCCAACGGCAATCACACATTCACAGGATATTGCAATTGTTGTAAATGTGAGGATTGGTTGCGGGGTTGTTGTTTTTTTCAACTTTTCATGGTCCCTAAAAAACACAGTAAGCAAACTCTATCTGCAGTGGTTCCTAGCATCTTATGGTGCTTAAAGCATTGGTGCTTTCAACTCTTGCCAAACAAACTCTTTATAGCATGTAAAGCAGGCAAGAAATCTTTAAATTCTGAAATAGACTTAGAAAATAATATTTTATCCATTTTCATACAAATCATTATGAGTAAATAATGTCTTCAGCTGTCATGGCATTGTTATTTATTTCTGTGTAAAGACAATTCAGTTCATTGACAAAATCCCTTTGTTATTCAAAAAATGCATTAGAAGATGAACGCCTCTGGATACACATACTTGGCCAAATAGGGCAAGAAGCACTTTCAGTTACTGAGCTAAAGAACAATATCTTTAAAACCAGGGGGGTGTCTTTTTTGATTTGTCAACAAAGTCATTGATTTTTAATTCTTTTTATTGAGAGATGTGTTGTGCATATGCTGCTCTCTTCTGGCTGCCTCTCTAATCTGTAACATGTAAATTCATAAGAGATATATATGTATATGTATGTGTGTGTACATATATATGTATACATATAGACACACACACACACACACATTTGAACAATAGTGAGACTTCTCTGTTGGCCATATTGTTCAAAAAGGAATTTAAGTTTAGGATTGTGCATCTCATTTCAATATTGACATTATTGTGCTAAAACGGCAAGGTTTGTTTTTTTCCTTATATGGATACTCAGAATTATATTGTTCTATTATAACTGCAGTAAAGCTATTTTGAAGAAAAGGGGCTCTTTATATAATTTTTTACTTGAAAAAAGCTATAGGAAGGGAAAAAATAGCAAGTTTTGTTGTCTTGGATCTGGAGTGGATTGAAAGAACACTGTGAAATCATCTAGGATCTGGGAACAAAAGAAAATCCTATTGCCATAAACGCTAAACAGATCTTACCAGAAAGTCCTCCATTAGGACCTGAAGAAGACAGCCATCTACCTGTTGCGGACTCCATCTTCCAAATTAATAATGTGCGTTTATCTTATCTCCCTTCAAAGCTATATGATACGACAACTATTTTATAATCTTGGGCTGTACATACTCTACATTAATTATGCATTATGTTTTCTAAAATCTTGCTCTATTAATCAGTCATGTTTATTGGGTAGAAATGTTTCTATAATCATCATAAACTGGCATTCCTATCAATGTTTTCTGGCCTTATGGCGGTTATAAATTTATTTGATTTGAGGTATTCCTAATCTATTCAAAATCTGAAACTTCTCCCCTCAGCCTAAACAAGTTTGGTTCTCACAGCTGAAAAAGCTGGTATTACTCCACTAATCAGACAAATGCTATTAATCAGAGTTTTTAATTATTTATGTAAACTTCTTAAAATCAGAAAGTAATTTGTGAATCAAACACCATAAACCACATATCAATGACCTGAAATTGTTAACCTGAAGAAAACAGCTTATCAAATGTACTCTGATAGGTCTAGCAGACTTATGTTTCTCACAGAACATAATTATAAAGGACATCAGGCATGTTAGTTATCTGCCTGCATACAGTATTTGGATATTTTACATTTTAGCCATTACTCTAATTATTGAGACAGACTTATTCTGGAATGGCAACCCAATTTGGTGAGGTTGATAGAACTACCAGGAAGAAACTCATTGAATGTTCAAGAACTTTCTCAGAGGCACATGAACATTCCATCACTAAAGGCATTTTTTGGGAATTTTCCTGAGACATAATATAATTTTACATTGCGTTTCTAATTACAAACCTTTATATTAAAGTTGAATTAGTCCATCTGCTTCTGAGGATTTACCATTTTGTAGCAAATAAGTAAGAATCATAAGACTTGAGACATCCACAGTATCCTTTTTGTTTTTACTAGTCTGCCCTTCACATCTGAGCATATCTCAGAGTTATTTGGAGTTTTTCTCTAGAAATCTTGCAAATGACCTGGTCTGAGAAGATATATTTTTCTTGCAATTTTGTTCTCAACTAGATTCAGAATTCATTTTGTTTTGTTTTTGTGACTCTACAAACTTCTGTATTCAATTTAGAAACATCTCATTGTCATACTACAATCCTTACTGAACATTTAATTTAATTTGTTATGTATTTTTAAAAAGTTTTACAGAAAGAAATAGAAAAGTTACAACTTGGCATGGTGAATTAAAGACAACTCTGCAAAAGCAGTCAAAAAAACCAAATTAATATCCTGGAACCTCTCTGAATAAGGAGAGAGGGGAGATTGTGCATATGTATTCCAGATGTACTATTTAACAGGCCATCCACAGTTGATGATGACGTTTTATAGCAGATTCTTTAGCTCCAGATTTGAATGCCCTATACCTGCCTCCCTCTACTAATGAGAGCAAGAAAGCAATCTTGCAGATGAACTCAAGTAAAGCAATAGGGCAATTCCTGTTGAGATCTACAAAGCGATAGCCACAAATAAATTGGAGAGCACTTCAAGACTTCATGGAAAACATTTGGTCAACAGAGGAGATGCCTGATGACTTCTGTGGCTCTCTTCAGCTTTAAGATTTTAGAAAGAACATTAAGAGATTCATTATTAAAGACCATTTATGGTTACTCTGATAGCATAACACATTTTAAAAAATGAGTTTTGTGAATTTTAATGATGGTCAGGCTAGGAAATTGTGATAATCCTTGAAGAAAACCATATGAAGGGTTGTATTTAATTCCAGAAAAAAATACTCTATGGGAAAAATTGTTTGCCTTTTCTATTGACCAATATCTTCTTGCTCTGACTTGAAACTTCATGAGAACAGTGTGATGCAAGTCCATTGTGAATCTCAAGGATACCCTCTACTGGTTATCTTAATACCTATTAGGGATAAAATCAGATAATTTCTGCCAACTATTACAAAAATTAGTAAGTTCAGACTCTGCAAGAACAGAATGCTATCCTTGCATGAACAAAAATACCTGTTTTGATTCTACTATCACAGTCCATGAAAAACATGCTTGATTGATTTTTATATTTATCATTATGATTATTTTTTAAAAAAATAATGAAAGTCATTGACCATAAACAAACTTTTATTTACTGTACCCTCCATACGATTTAACTTTAGACTTAGAGTTTACTTTTAAACAGATACAAAGAACAAAAGAAGACTTCAATGTTCCCTGTTGGCCATTCATATATTTCACCTGGAAAGTTAAACCCATTTACTATTTACAACTGAAGTGAACTGGTTTTGACTCATGGCGAGAAGAAAATAGAGAACATGCACATATATGTTTATGTCTAAATGAAAGAGAATAAACAAACTGAGAGCAGTTTTACCCACTCTGGATTGGTCTTCTGTTGAATTCATTTGGGATGGACTAGAGATAGAAGCAGCAGATCCCTCTTGTGTTCGGCTGTTATAGCCATACCTCAGGAAAAGTCCAAAGAACTATCAGTGGACTTTCTCAAGAAACAGATCAATATTGTGCTTCATATCAGCCAAGCTGTTATTCACGCCAAAGGCAGTTGTTTCGATGAAGGGAATGACTGAGTGCACAAGTTCACTGTATCATAGTCTACAGGTTTTTTTAAAAGAAAAAACTCCTCTAGATGCCTTCATTATTTATAGGTAACAAATACAACAACTTCAGTTCAGCTATATTCTGAACATACTTG